>CM077667.1:320514592-321764592 GCA_039707655.1 Elymus sibiricus
GGTTTGTTCGGGGTATCTTCACCTCGACCAGAACCACAATTAGTCGCCCCTCAACCTACTGCACCTACTGAAAATATTGGCTATGAAATTCCTTCGGGTATGGTAGAACAACTAGTTGTTAAACCTTATGTAGGAGATGGAACTGAACATCCTGATATGCACTTATTATATATGAATGAAATTTGTGGATTATTTAAGCTTGCAGGTTTACCCGGAGATGAAGCTAAGAAGATTTTTTTCCCGTTATCTTTGAAGGGAAAAGAATTGACATGGTATAGGCTATGTGATGATATTGGATCATGGAAATGGAATCGATTGCAATTGGAATTCCATCAAAAGTTTTATCAGATGCATCTAGTTCATCGTGATCGGAATTATATGTATAGTTTTTGGCCTCGTGAAGGAGAAAGCATCACTCTAGCTTGGGGGAGGCTAAGTCAATGTTATATTCATGCCCCAATCATGATATTCCAAGAGAAGTTATTATTCAGAATTTTTATGCCCGGCTTTCTCATAATGATCAATCCATGCTCGATACTTCTTGTACTGGTTCTTTTATGAAGAAGACTATTGAATTCAAGTGGGATCTCTTAGAAATAATTAAACGCAACTCTGAAGATTGGAAACTCGACGAAGGTAATGAGTCGGGTATAAAGCTTAAGTTTGATTGTGTTAAATCTTTTATGAATACCGATGCTTTTCACAAGTTTAGGACTAATTATGGACTTGACTCTGAGATAGTAGCCTCTTTCTGTGAAGCATTTGCTACTCATGTTTATCTCCCTAAGGAGAAGTGGTTCAAATATCATCCCCCTATTAAAGAACAAATTAAAGAACCGGTGAAAACTAAAGATGAAACCATCATTTACAATGTTGATCCAATTGTGCCTACTACTTATATTGAAAAACCATCTTTCCCTGTTAGGATAAAGGAACATGCTAAGGTATCAACTGTGGTTCGCAAGAGTAATATTAGAGCACCTAAGCCCTCTGAGCAAATTAAAGTAGAACCTAGTGTTTCTATGGTTAAAGACCTCTTGGTAGAAAATATTGATGGGCATGTTATTTACTTCTATGATGAAGCTACTAGAATTGCCAAACCTGATGAAAAAGATAAACATAGACCCATAGTGGGCATGCTTGTTGTCTCAGTCAAAATAGGAGTTCATTGCTATCATGGTTTATGTGACTTGGGTGCTAGTGTTAGTGCTATTCCTTTTACCTTATACCAAGAAATTATGAATGAAATAGCACCTGCTGAAATAGAAGACATTGATGCTACTATTAAACTTGCTAATAGAGACACCATCACACCACTTGGGATTGTTAGAGATGTTGAAGTCTTATGTGGGAAAGTAAAATATCCTACTGATTTTCTAGTTCTTGGTTCCCCACAAGATGACTTTTGTCCCATTATCTTTGGTAGACCTTTCTTCAGCACCGTCAATGCTAAGATAGATTGTGAAAAACAAACTGTCGGTGTTAGTTTTGGTGATGTGTCTCATGAGTTTAATTTTTCCAAGTTTAGTAGACAACCTCGTGATAGAGAATTATCTAGAAACAATGAAATAATTGGTCTTGCTTCTATTGCCGTACCTCCTACCGATCCGCTAGAACAATATTTGCTTGACCATGAAAAATATATGCACTTGCGTGAAAGAAATGAAATAGATAAAATTTTCTTTGAACAACAACCTCTCCTAAAACACAATTTACCTATTGAAACCCTTGGATGTCCTCCTCCACCTAAAGGTGATCCTGTGTTTGAATTAAAGCAATTGCCTGATACTTTGAAGTATGCTTATCTTGATGAGAAAAAGATATATCCTGTTATTATTAGTGCTAACCTTTCAGAACACGAAGAAGAAAGATTATTGAAAATTCTGAGGAAGCACCGGGCTGCTATTGGATATACTCTTGATGATCTTAAGGGCATTAGTCCCACTCTATGTCAGCACAAGATCAATATGGAACCTGATGCTAAACCCGTTGTTGATCACCAACCACGATTGAATCCTAAGATGAAAGAAGTAGTAAGAACTGAATTATTAAAGCTTCTGGAAGCAGGTATAATCTATCCCATAGCTGATAGTAGATGGGTAAGTCCCGTTCATTGTGTCCCTAAGAAGGGAGGTATTACCGTTGTTCCTAATGATAAAAATGAACTCATTCCACAAAGAATTGTCACTGGCTATAGAATGGTAATTGATTTTAGAAAATTAAATAAAGCTACTAGAAAAGATCATTACCCTCTGCCTTTCATTGATCAAATGCTAGAAACACTATCTAAGCACACACACTTTTGTTTTCTGGACGGATATTCTGGCTTCTCTCAAATACCTGTGTCATAATCTGATCAAGAGAAAACCACCTTTACTTGTCCTTTTGGAACCTATGCTTATAGACGTATGCTTTTTGGTTTATGCAATGCACGTGCTACCTTTCAAAGATGTATGACTGCTATATTCTCTGACTTTTGTGAAAAGATTGTGGAGGTTTTCATGGATGATTTTTCCGTTTAAGGAACTTCTTTTGATGATTGCTTAAGCAACCTTGATTGAGTTTTGCAGAGATGTGAACAAGCTAATCATGTCTTGAATTGGGAGAAGTGCCACTTTATGGTTAATGAAGGTATTGTCTTGGGGCATAAAATATCTTAACGAGGTATTGAGGTGGATAAGGCTAAAGTTGATGCAATTGAGAAAATGCCATGTCCTAAAGATATTAAAGGTATTCGAAGTTTCCTTGGTCATGCTGGTTTCTATAGGAGGTTCATTAAAGACTTCTCTAAAATTTCTAGGCCTCTTACTAATCTTTTGCAAAAGTATATTCCTTTTGTTTTTGATGATGATTGTGTAGAAGCCTTTGAAACACTCAACAAAGCCTTAACTTCTGCACCTATCGTTCAACCACCTAATTGGAACTTGCCTTTTGAAATTATGTGTGGTGCTAGTGATTATGTTGTTGGTGCTGTTCTAGGACAAAGAGTTGATAAGAAATTAAATGTTATCCATTATGCTAGCAAAACTCTAGACAGTGCCCAACGAAATTATGCTACTACTGAAAAGGAATTTTTAGCAGTTGTGTTTGCTGGTGATAAATTTAGATCCTACATTGTTGACTCCAAAGTTATTGTTCACACCGATCATGCTGCTATAAAATATCTTATGGAAAAGAAAGATGCTAAACCTTGACTCATCATGTGGGTTCTCTTGCTTCAAGAATTTGACTTACATATCGTTGATAGGAAGGGAGCTAAGAACCCCGTAGCTGACAACTTGTCTAGGTTAGAAAATATTCTTGATGACCCACTACCAATTGATGATAGCTTTCCTGATGAACAGTTAGCTGCAATAAATGTTTCTCAAAACACTCCTTGGTATGCTGATTATGCTAACTACATTGTCGCTAAATATATACCACCTAGTTTCACTTACCAACAGAAGAAAAAATTCTTCTATGATTTAAGACATTACTTTTGGGATGACCCACATCTTTATAAAGAAGGAGTAGATGGTATTATTAGACGTTGTGTACCTGAGCATGAACCGGAACAAATCCTACGGAAATGTTATTCCGAAGCTTATGGAGGACATCATGAGGGAGACAGAACTGCTCACAAGGTATTGCAATCTGGTTTTTATTGGCCTACTCTCTTTAAGGATGCCCGTAAGTTTGTCTTGTCTTGTGATGAATGTCAAAGAATTGGTAATATCGGTAAGCGTCAGGAAATGCCTATGAATTATTCACTTGTTGTTGAACCATTTGATGTTTGGGGTTTTGATTATATGGGACCTTTTGCTTCCTCTAACGGGTACACTCATATTTTGGTTGCTGTTGATTATGTCACTAAGTGGGTAGAAGCTATTCGAACTAGTAGTGCCGATCACAACACCTCCATTAAAATGCTTAAAGAAGTCATGTTCCCGAGGTTTGGAGTCCCTAGATATTTAATGACTGATGGTGGTTCACACTTTATTCATGGTGCTTTCTATAAGATGCTTGCTAAATATGATGTTAACCATACAATTGCATCACCCTATCATCCTCAATCTAGTGGTCAAGTTGAACTCAACAATAGAGAAATAAAATTGATATTACAAAAAATTGTCAATAGGTCTCGAAAGAATTGGTCTAAGAAACTAGATGATGCACTTTGGGCCTACAGAACAACTTATAAAAATCCTATGGGTATGTCTCCATACAAAATGGTATATGGAAAAGCTTGTCATTTGCCTCTAGAGTTAGAACATAAAGCATTTTGGGCAATTAAAGAACTCAACTATGATTTCAAACTTGCCGGTGAGAAGAGGCTATTTGATATTAGCTCACTAGATGAATGGAGAACCCAAGCTTATGAAAATGCCAAACTATTCAAAGAAAAAGTAAAAAAGATGGCATGACAGAAGAATCCAAAAGCAGGAATTCAAAATAGGAGACTATGTTCTTTTGTACAACTCTCGTTTAAGATTTTTTGCAGGCAAGCTTCTCTCCAAATGGGAAGGACCATATATTATCGAAGAGGTTTATCGTTCTGGAGCTATCAAGATTAATAATGCCAAAGGTACTAACCCGAAGGTGGTTAATGGACAAAGAATTAAACACTATATCTCAGGTACGCCTATTAATGTTGAAAGCAATGTTATCCAAACCATGACACTGGAGTAACACATAAAAGGAACCTTTCGGAACACTCCAGAATTCTGAAAAATAGGAGGTACGTGATACGGTAAGTAAACGGACTCCAAAAAATCCGCAAAAATATTTTCTGTCAGATTTGGAATATTACAAAAATTAGGAAAATAAGAAATAAACAGGAAAGCAACCGAGGTGAACACGATACACCAGGGCGCGCCTTGGTGGGTTGTACCCACCTCGGACACCTTCCCGACTCCGTTTTCCTTCCATATGCTTGCTTCCCAAGAATAAAAATTCTCTATATATACCTCCGACTGTTTTGACCACCGCATCGCAGAAAAATCCCCTGTTCTTGTTTCGAGCCGTTTTCCTATCAGATCTACCAAGCTGGGCATCATGTCTTCTCCCTCCCCTAATAATGTAGAAGAAGATGCCTGGCTGATGAAGATGGAGCTGAAGAGAGAGGAGCCAAAAGAAGCCAATAATGAATACAAGGGCAAGGAGGCTATGAAGGATCAAGCCCCAGAAGGAGGGAAATCCATGCTAACAGAAGTGGGGGAGAAGAAGATATCCTTCAACCTTATTAAAATCATCTCACCCCACTGAAATTGAAGCTTTTAGGGCTTTCGAAGCGGTTCGTGTTCAAAATAAATTTCCCACTCGTGAAAATATTTTGCTAGAGGAGCACATCATCACTCTTCGGAGAGTCATCCACAAATTGGAATACCTATTGAGTCTGAAGTGTGATTTTTGTCGTTTTCTCACGACAGATGCCATGGGGTGGCTTATCGAGAGTGGTTGGGGCCGAAGGACGCCGACGGGCTCCGGTGACGGGATTGGGGACAAGTGGTGAGAGACACGCGATGTACCCAGGTTCGGGGCCCTCCGTGGGAGGTAACACCCCTAGTCCTGCTTGACAAGTTGATGGGTGATGGGGATTACAATGGTGCTCCTTGAGCTGTTGGCTAGAGGAGGAAGAAGGAGCAGCCGGCTCTTCTTGCCTCGCTATGTGGGGGTGAGTGTGTGAGATGGGGAGAATGCTTGCCCCGTGCATGGGGGCTCTGGGGGGGTTTATAGGCTAACCCCCCGGCTTACAATATACATAAGGTACTGAAAGGGGGGACCTGACTGGCAGCCTCTCTAGCTGGTCTGTGGTCCCACCATCTCAGCCGTCTCGTCGTCTGTAGGGTCCGTCGGCTGCGCGGTCCCATTGCCGATTGGGGGCCACCAGCGGGCCGCTGCTATTGGCCCACGCCTACCTGCGACGGCACGGGCCGCACTATGCAGCGTCGTCTTGCGCCTGCCGGCCGCAGTCAGCGGTACGGCCGGCTGCGCTGTAGCCACGCCGGGGCAGGTAATGGAGTGGACGGTGGCGTGGCTGCACTGTCGCTCCGCCGGGTCTCGATCGGTTGTGGTCAGCGGTACGACCGCCCAGACTGTAGCCATACGTGCCTGCGCGTCAGCGGTTGCTATAGCCACGTCGGGGTCCATCGTGGAGGTCTTGTCCTGTCGTTGTACTTGGTCGTGGTAGGAGGGGACAAGTGCCTGCCCGTCCAGAAGTCAGCAGGAGGGCCAGCCGCGGAGCGGCCGACTGCAGGCTGTCCAGACACCGGGCGGCCGGCTCCTGGCCAGCCAGCCGCGTGCCTGCCGACAACGGGCCTGTCACCCCCTCGCCAGCCGGGCCCGGACCAACCGGTCGTGTTGTTTTCAAAAAAGCCTGAACTCCCTTGTCTTGGCATGCCCAGGGGTAATAACCCCGTCAGTAGTCCCCGAAGCCGGCGGGGGCCCGTGTCCTTCCGATGAGGGGGAGCCGGCGGCTTCATCCGGCGGTACCGCCCTGGTATGTGGGACAGATCGACCAGCCGCGCCGGCGGCCGCACCCGTCGCCTTGGGCTTTGTTGCGTCACCTCGGGTCTCGTGTCGGGCTGCGATGCGCCACGCAGGGAGCAGCGATGCCGAGGGCCCCGCCCCTGGGGGTGTGACGGGACGTCGCCTCGAGCCTAGGCCAGCACGCCACAGGCCTAGCCCAGTAGGCCTCGGGCCGTAGGTAGGGATGTTCTGCGCCCAGACCCCGGCGGCCACAGTCCGACGTGCCCACGTCCTGTGGGTTTCCCGGGGGAGGTGGACGCAGTTAGTCCCCACGTCCCCCGGGCTTCGCCCCCTTATTTATAAGGGGAGGGGGAGAGGCGGAGGCAGTTAGCGCGCCCCTCTCCCTGCCGTCTTCCTTCTCTCGCATCTGTCGCTTCGAGTCCGCGCCGCCACGCCACTTGCTTGTTCCTCCACGCCAGTCCCCCTTAGAGATGGCCGACGGTCCCTCCGGTAATTGGGGCGGCTCCGCCGTCACCGAGGAGGACATCGCGTACCACCGCCGCGCCGGCATGCTGCCGCCGGACGACCGCGTCGTCGCCCGTCCTCTGGGCGGAGTGGTGGTGCCGGAGCCCGCGGATGGGGAGTTCGTGGTTTTCGCCTCGCACTTCTCGCGCGGCTTCGGTCTGCCGGCGAGCCAGTTCTTCAGGTTTTTCCTCGACACTTTCGATCTTCAGCCGCATCATTTGGGGCCGAACTCCATTCTGCAGCTGTCGAGCTTCGTGACTCTCTGCGAGGGCTATCTCGGCCTTCTCCCCTTCATGGAGCTGTGGAGGAAGCTCTTCTATCTCAAGAGCTTGAAGAACAGCAACGAGGTGTACGCCTGCGGGGGCGCGGTGGTGTGCGTTCGCGGCACGCTTTTCCCCCGCCTCACCCTCATTGAGTCTGTCAAGAAGTGGAACCGGACATTCTTCTACGTGAAGAACGTCGACCCGGCACGAGACTACATCCGGCTGCCGCCCTTCGTCAACGTCCCGTCCACGGGGTCGAACTGGACGGTCGATGTGTCGGTCGGGGAGCTTGCCGGGACGCTGGGCCGGCTCCACACCGTGAGGAGCGGGGAAGGGTTGGTCGCGGCCGATCTGGTGGCCGCCTTCATCGACCGTCGGGTGCTGCCCCTGCAGCTGAGGCCGCACCGGATATGCTACATGGGAGGCCGGCGGGACCCTTGCCGGCTATCCACCTTCGTGCTGACAGCGGCCCAGGTGGCGGAGCGGGTGAACGCCGTCACCAACTTTAAGTTGGCGCCTCGCACATGGCACTTTGGCAAGTTGCCGTACAACCGGTTCGATCCGGCGCCCCTGGTACGTCCCGTCGCGGTGTCTTTCCTCTTTTTGTGTTTCTTCCCGCCGGCCTCCATGCTCATGTGCCATGCTGACCGCGGCGCTTTGTTCGACAGAACACACCGGATGGTCCGCACCCGCAGGTGTTCCAGGCAGACCGCGTCGACTCCGACCCGGAGGATTTTGAGCTCGGAGGGGGCGTCGAGGAAGAGGTCGAGTCCTCCGGGGAGGTCGAGGCGGACGGGACGATGGGTGATCCGGGAGCCGACAGGTCTAGAGCGGCGGTGAGTTCAACTCCGAACCCACGATCAGAGATTGGACCGATGATGATGATGACGTCCGGATCTTGGACGCGCCTCCCCCCACAGCTTGGCGGGAGCCACGTGGAAGGAGCGAGGAGCAGCCGGCTCGTGGCCGGACGGCCGATGCCTCCCGGCGGGAGAAGAGGCCGTCCACGGGGCAGCCGTCGGCGCAGTAGAGGGCTCGTAAGAAAGTGCGCGCGGCCACCGCGAAGCCGCCGCCCCGGTCCAGGCGGCCCCTTCCCGTTGTTGTCGGGTAAGTGCTTTTCCTGATTCTCGTAGGTGGTTTCGTGTTTTGAGATGGCCGGCGCCTGAGGGCCCTTATTCCTTCTTTCCCAGCGAGGCCATTGAACTCCACGACACGGAGTCGGCCGCCGATCTGGTGGATGCTACCAGCCGGCAGGCCCAGGAGCACGCGGCCACAGTACGAGAGGAAAAGAGGAGGCTCACCGAAATGCGAGCCGCGAAGGGGGGGGCGAAGGGCGCGCCCTCGCATTCGGCAGCCTCGAGCGACGGGAGGCGGAGGCTGCGCTCGGACCCAGCGCGCGCGTCGTACTCGGCAGCGGAATCGACGCGGATGTCGAGGCCGCCCTTGAGCGAGGCGCGGGAGCCGGTGTCGGAGACGGCCACGGCCCCGCCTTTGGTGGAGGTGGCCCTGCCAACGGACACGGTCCCTGAGCCGGTCAGGGAGGTGGTCCAGCCAGCGGAGCCAGCTGTGACTCCTCCTTCCGTCGAGCCGGTCGTGGCAGAGGAACCCGCCACCCCGGTCGCGCCGGAGACGGCGCTCGGTGGAGGGAGCGAGCTGGTCATCCCGGTCGTCGAGGCGGTCCGTCAGGCGGCGGAGCCAGCTGCGCCGGTCGTAGGGGAGTCCGGGGCTGGCTCCCGCGCCCTCGTGGTCACTACCAACCCCCCGCCGGTTGGCGCCGCGGTGGACACATGGTCGAGCGGCGAAACGGGCCGCTCGAGGAGGAGCATGCTCGACGTCCTCCGGGACTGGAAGGCGTTGGCCCGCGGCCCAGCCGCCCCGCCCCCGCCAGCCGGCAGCCAGGCCCTTGTGCCTGGGGAGCCGGGCCGCATCATGGCGCACTGCCGTGAGGGGCTGGCCAGGTTTGCCAAGGCCGCCGAGAGCAACTTTCGGCGCGTAGAGGAGGCGGTGGAGGTGAGACTGCCTACGTTGAATTTTCAGTGGGGGCGCGCGAGCGCACCCACTGGGTGTAGCCCCCGAGATTTGGGCTGGCTGCGCGGCTACGTGACAGCCGGGCCGGATCTACTTTTTTCACTGTCTAACTTTTGTTTTCATCTCCTGGCGCGGAGTAGGCTGAAAATGCCAAGCGGCAGGCGCTTTTTGACGAGGCGGTCGCCATCCACAACCGAGGCAAGGCCGGCTACTACCAGGTTCAGGAGGAGCCGAGGAAGGCACGAGGTATGCTTGTTCCAGTGGGGGCGCGCGAGCGCACCCACTGGGTGTAGCTCCCGAGAGTCGGGCCGGTTGCTCGGCAGTCGGCTCGAGTCTTCCGTTCTTTAAGTAACTTGGGTTGGGCTTTTTGCAGAGGAGCTGGACGTCCTGACGCCTATCCGGCAGAAGAGGGATGAGGTGGCCTCCGAATGGGACCGGCAGGAGCGGGAACTCCAGGCGGTCACGTCGGAGAGGGACCGGCTGGGCGGCCTGGTCGTTGATGGTCAGGCGGCGTAGGAGCGCCTTACCGCGGAGCTGCAGAAGGAAGTGGCGGCCCGGGAGGAGGCCGCGAAGCAGGCGACCGACGCCAACCGGCGGGCCACCTTCCTGCAGGACAAGGTGACTCGCCTCGGGGGCAAGCTTGAGAGGCGTGAAGCCGCCCTCGCCCAGGCGGAGGAGGCGCGGGAGAGGGAGCGGAGCTTGGGCCTCTAGTTTGCAATTGAGCAGGACGAAGCCTTTCAGCGTAAGCTTCTTGTTTTTAAGTTTTCTTCCTCTGCCGGCTGTTTTGACCCGTTTTCTGATTCTTCCCTCTCCTTAGATCAGTTTCCGGATACTCAGCGCCGTGCCGAGCGGGTCGTGGCGGAGCATCGGGAGTGCTTGCGGCAGCGCGGGCAGGAGATCGAGGCGCACGCTGGCTGGGACTTGCCGGAGTTTGCGCTGGCTATTGAGAACCGGCTAATTTTCCTGCAGCGTTGCATGGACCGGCTCCACGCGGCCGGCCTGGAGGTTATTTCGGCCCTCTGGCGTGGTCGCGAGATCCCGGGCGGCCGCGTGGCGCTGTGGCTGGAGCACGCGGTGGTGCGGCTTGAGGCATGGAAGGCTTCGGCGGCCCGCTCCGGGGCATAGATGGCCCTTTGGTTCGTCACGTCGTGGTACCGCGGCGTCGACATGGACCGTATGGCCAGGATGCGTGAAGTTCCCGAGGCGGAGCGGGTCGCTCGCGAAGGCACCCTCGTCCGTCGGGCCAACGAGTTGGCCTCGTACGTCGACCCGGACGAGTTCCTACCGACGCTTGGCGAGGATGGCGAGCCGGTTGCCGAGGACTCCTTCGGCATTCCCCAAGGGCCCGAGGACGAGGAGGTTGCTGACGAGAGCACCGCCTCCAGCACCGGCAGCGACACCGAGGCCACGGAGGCCATGGAGGCGGATCCGAAGGCGGCGGCTGCCCCAAGGCAGTCTGTCGAGCCAGCTGGCGGTGCACCGAAGGCCTAAGTGGCCCCGCGCTTATTGTGTCTTTTATCTTTTGCTATAAGACTCGTTAGAACGCATTTCCACCCACTGGGGGTGTATTGTAAAGAATCTTTGGCCTGTGGCCTTGACCCTTTGTCTATAAGTTTGCTTAAAATTTGAAGTGTTTGCGTGCCGGCTCTACCTTTGCTTTTTACCTTTCGACTCGTATCTCACGCAACGGTTCCTTCTGGCTTCCGCCCGCCTGCCAGCCAACCGGGAGCCGGACTGGGGCAGGGACGGGGCATCATCCTTGGGGAAACCGTGCAGGCCTTAGAGTCGTCCGGCTAGAGCTGGGGCGAGCCGCCAGAGGCTGGCTCCTAGAGACAAAATGGTCCGGTTGGGCCTAACTGGCTACTTCTCCTCAGGCGGCGTTCATGTGGTAAGTTTATTCCCATCCTGGAGTCCTGCCAGCCGGATAGCCGGGGGCCGGTCTGTAACTGGACAGGGGGGGGGGAGATTGCTTGTTCACACTACTTGACCATCTTGGAGAAGAGTCGGCGAGCCCCCGGGCCCTGGGAGCCGGGCCCAGGTGCTTTGCTTAAGAAATGACATGCCTTGATGGAATTGAACAGGGGCGTGCCCCAAGTGCCGGCTTGGGACACCCATTGCATTCATTAAGTTCCAACAGGAGGGAAGATACATACATACACTGGTTCTTTCTAGTAGTAGAACGGACGAAGGAGCGCCGCATTCCATGGGCGATTCGTCTCCTCGCCGGAGGCGTCTCTTTTGCGCTTCTGCGACTTCTGGGCATCTATTAGATAGTACGCGTTGTTGTGCAGCGCCTTGCTGACGATGAACGGGCCCTCCCATCGGGAGGACAATTTGTGCTGGCCGGCGGTCCGCTGGATCCGCCTGAGCACCAGGTCTCCTTTGCGGAAGGAGATGGGCCGGATCCGCTTGCTGTGGTAGTGTCGGAGCTTCTGCTGATAGATGGCCGTCTGGCTCAGGGCCAGCTCGCGTGCCTCTTCGAGTAGGTCAACGCCGTCTTCCACTCGCCTCCTTTGCGTCCTTCTCCGTATAGAGGGTGACTCGAGGCGAGTCGAACTCGATGTTCGTGGGGATGACCGCCTCGGACCCGTACACGAGAAAGAAAGGGGTGTAGCCGGTTGACCGGTTGGGCGTGGTCCTGAGGCTCCAGAGGACGGCCGGCAGCTCATCGATCCAGCAGCCGGCTGACCGCATGAGTGGTGCAACGAGCCGAGGCTTGAGGCCGGCCAGGATCAGGCTGTTTGCCCTCTCTGCCTGGCCGTTTGACTGGAGGTGGGCCACCGATGAGAGGTCGAGCCGGATGCCCTCCTGGGAGCAGAAGCGCGCCATTGCGCCTTTGGCGAAATTTGTGCCGTTGTCAGTGATGATGCTGTGAGGAACATCGTAGCGGACCATGATGTCCTTGATGAACCGGACGGCCGTGGGGCCGTCCAGCTTCTTGATGGGCCTGGCTTCGATCCACTTGGTGAACTTGTCGACAGCCACCAGTAGGTGCGTCATGCCGCCGCGCGCGGTCTTGAAAGGCCCCACCATGTCCAGCCCCCAGACGGCAAAGGGCCACGAGAGTGGGATGGTCTGGAGGGCTGTTGCCGGCAGGTGGCTCTGCGTGCTGAAGCGTTGGCACCCCTCGCATTTGTCGACCGGCCGCTTCACCTCTTCCAAAGCCGTCGGCCAGTAGAAACCGTGGCAGAATGCCTTGGCCACCAGGGTTCTGGAGGTGGCATGATGCCCGCACTCGCCATGGTGGATGTCGCGGAGGATTTCTTGACCCTTCTCTGGCTCGACGCATCGTTGGAACACGCCGATTGTGCTGCGATGAACCAGCTCGCGGTTGATGATGTTGTAGACCGGGGCCCGGCGCTGGATTTGTCTTGCCGTGGCCTCGTCCGGGGGGACCTCGCCGCGCAAGAGGAAAACCAAAATGGGCTGGGCCCATGAGGGGGCCGAGACGGGAGCCGGCTCCAGCTCGAGTGGTTGGCCGGGGGCAGCCGGAGCCCCCGGGCCCGTTGTCGGAGCCCCCGAGTCCGGCTCGCCAGTCCCCGGGGCTGGCTCGCCAGTCCTCGGGACCTGCTCGTCAGTCCCCGAGACCGGTACGGTGGGGGTGTGTCGATCGTCATCATGATGGCCGCGGAGTCGGAGCCGGCCGCCGCGGGGGTGTCGGATGTCGGAGCCGGTGGGATCGACGCGGCAGTCGGAGTTGGCGGTGTTGATGGAGCCACTGGGTCCGGCAAAGAGCCGGCGGCATCAGCCGGCACGAAGATAGATTCTGATTCAGCGGAGGGTTTGATCAACGGCTTGAGCAGCCGTTCGAAGGAAACACCGGCTGGGATGGCCTGCCGGGTGGAGCCGATCTTTGCCAATGTATCGGCCGCCTCGTTGTCCGCCTGGGGGACGTGGTGGAACTCACGGCCCTCGAAGGAGCCGGTGAGCTGCTGGACGAGGAACCGATAGCTGGCCATTTGGCGTCCCTGGCGTCCCACTCGCCAGAGACCTATTGCACCATGAGGTCGGAGTCGCCGAAACAGAGGATGCACCGGATCCCGATTTCCTTGGCGAGCCGGAGGCCGTGGACGAGCGCCTCATACTCGGCCACGTTGTTGGAGGCGACGAAGAGGATCTGGAGCGCATACTTGAGCTGGTCCCCCTTTGGGGACGACAAGATGATGCCGGTTCCCAGGCCGGTTCGCATCTTCGAGCCGTCGAAGTGCATGCGCCAGTGTGTGGAATCCGGGGGAGGCGGCACGAACTGGGTCTCGGCCCAGTCGACAAGGAAGTCAGCCACCGTCTGCGACTTGATGGTGGTGCGCGGCTCGTACCGAATCTCATAGTCGGTGAGGGAGATGGCCCACTTGGCGATTCGGCCGGTGGCGTCCCGGCCGCTCATGATCTCGCCGAGCAGCGCCGTGCTCACCACGGTGATGGTGTGCTCCTGGAAGTACTGCTTGACCTTCTTGGCAGCAAAGTATATGCCGTAGCACATCTTCTGGTAGTGTGGGTAGTTCTGCTTGGAGGCGGAGAGGACCTCGCTAAGGTAGTAGACGGGGCGTTGGATCGGCAGTGCTTTGCCCTCCTCTGGCCGCTCCACCACCAGAACGAGGCTGATCACGCGGGTGGTCGCCGCGATGTACGCGAGCATCGGCTCCTTCTCAACTGGCACTGCTAGGACGGGAGCGCTGGAGAGCGCGCGCTTAAGGTCACGGAACGCCTCGTCCGCCTGGTCGGTCCACTCGAATTTGGGTATCTTCCTCATGAGCTGGTAGAGGGGTAAGGCCTTCTCGCCCAGCCGGCTGACGAACCGGCTGAGCGAGGCAAGGCAGCCGGCGAACTTCTGGACGTCACGGAGCTTGGCCGGCTTGTGCATGCGCTCGATATCTCTGATTTTCTCCGGGTTGGCTTCGATGCTGCGGGCGGAAACGAAGAAACCCAGGAGCTCGCCGGCTGGTACGCCGAAAACACACTTCTCTGGATTGAGCTTGATCTTGTACTCGCGTAGGTTGGCGAAGGTCTCTCGGAGGTCGTCGAGGAGGCTGAAATGCTTCTTGGTTTTGATGACGATGTCGTCCACGTAGACGTGGACGTTCCTGCCGATCTGGGGCAGGAGGCACTTCTGCATGCAGCGCTGGAAGGTAGCGCCTGCATTCTTCAGGCCGAAGGACATGGTGATGTAGCAGTAGGCCCTGAAAGGGGTGATGAAGGAGGTCTTCAGCCGATCGGCTGGGTCCAGCTTGATCTGGTGGTAGCCGGAGTATGCGTCCAAGAAGGACAGCAAATCGCAGCCGGCCGTGGAGTTGATAACTTGATCGATCCGGGGCAGGGCGAAAGGGTCCTTGGGACAAGCCTTGTTCAGGCTGGTGTAGTCAATACACATGCGCCAGGTCTTGTTTTTCTTCAGCACCACAACTGGGTTGGCCAGCCAGTTTCATGAAGCCGGTTGCGAGCAGCCGGGCGATCTCTTCTCCTATAGTACGCTGCTTCTCCTCGGAGAAACGACGCAGGGGTTGCTTGACCGGCTTGGCATCCAGCCGTACATGAACTTTGTGCTCGGCGTACTTCCTCGGAACACCCGGCATGTCTTTTGGAGACCATGCAAAGATGTCCCGATTCTCACGGAGGAAGTTGATGAGCTCGCCTTCCTATTTGCTGTTGAGGTGGGCGCCGATGGTGACGCACTGCTTGGGGTTGGCCGTGTCGAGTGGTACCTGCATGGTGTCCTTGGACGGCTGGAACGACGCCTAGCCGGTCGACTGGGACGGAGGAGCCAGCACGGCTGGCTAATCAGAGGCGTGAGCCATGAGCCGGTCGAGCTGCCGCCTCTCCTCCGCTATTTCCAGGGCCTCGGCTAGCCGGCTGTTGTCGCACGCGCACTCGATCGACTTTTTGTAGTCGCCATCGATGGTGATGATGCCCTTGGGGCCCGGCATCTTGAACTTGAGGTAGGCATAATGAGGTACCGCCATGAACTTGACGAGGGCCGGCCTGCCCAGCAGCGCGTGGTAGGGACTGTTGAGGTCCACCACCTCGAACCATATCAGCTCACGGCAGAAGTGGCTCTTGTTGCCGAAGAGGACGTCGAGCCGGATTTTGCCGATGGGGGTGCAGGATTTTCTCGGCACAATGCCATGGAAAACCGTCCGGCTCGGCTGCAGGTCTTTCTCCTTGAGCCCCAGCTTGAGCAATGTGTCGCGGTAGAGGATGTTGATGCTGCTGCCCCCGTCGATCAGCACCCGCGAGAAGCGGCAGGTGAGCCTCTCGGAGGCGATGGTGGGATCGAGGACAAGGGCATAGCTGCCGAGGTTTGGCATCACCGCCATGTGGTCCGCCCGGCTCCAGGTAATTGGTCGTTCGGACCAGTGCATGAACTGGGGGACCGAGAGGACGGTGGCGTTCACTTCGTGCCGACGCTGGTGCTGGCTATGCTTGTCGGTTCCTTCACTGGTCGCGAAGGCGGCCGTCGTTGGCAGCCGGAGCCGGAGCAGGTGGTTGCGCCGGAGCCGGAGCTGGTGCGCGGAGAGCCGGAGGCGGGGGGGCCGGGAGGCCCTCGCCCCGGGCCAGTCGCTGGGAGAAGCTGCACTGCCGGAGCATGTGTGTGGCCGGCTTTCCTCCGGAATGCATTTGCTCGAAGGTGAGCTTAGGCTGCCAGGCGGCCTTGCCAGTCCGCGGGCGCTGGCTGGGGGCCTGGGCAGCCGGCTGCTCTTCCTCGATGGTGGCACCTGCTTACTCCCGTAGCGGGGATCCGGCTGGTCGGCCTTCCGCTTGTTGTTCTGCTGTGACCGGCCGTCGCCCACCGGTCGTGGGGGTGTCGGTGGTTGGATGGCCCTGCCGGGAGCATTGACCTTGATCCTCATAGAGGAGTCGGCGTTAGCGTATTTGTCCGCCTTGATCATGAGTTCGGCCAAGGAGGTCGGCTCGGAGCACATGAGCTTGTGCTTGAGGAGGGTGCCGTCTCGGCAGCCATCGGTGAAGTATTGGATGGTCTGCACCTCGTGCACGCCCTCGCAGGAGTTGCGCAGCTCGGTCCAACGCGTGAGGAAGTCGCGGAGCGACTCCTCTGGCCCCTGGACGCACATGGCGAGCTCGCGGGGGCGGCCGGGGCGTTTGTAGGTGCCGGTGAAGTTGCGGACGAACGCCTCTTCAAACTCTGTCCAGGTGTTGATGCTGCCGACCGGGAGGCTGTTGAGCCAAGTACGGGCCGAACCGATCAACATGAGGGGGACGTAGCGCACGGCTACCCGCTTGTTGCCCCGGGCGATACCGACGGCGGTGGTGTAATCGATCAGCCAGTCCTCCGGCTTGGCCGTGCCGTTGTACTTTGGGGTGTCGCGAGGGAGCGTTAAGCCGGTAGGGAACGGCTCGTTGCGGATCCGGGGGCCGAAGCACGCTGGTCCGATTGGGCCCTCCTCCTCGAGGAGGGCAGACTGCGCCAGCCGGTCCAGGCGGAGGCGGGCGTCGTTCTCGCTGTGGGGGACACGCGGCCCGAGCTGGACCGCGAGCTCGGCGCGGATGACCGGAGGGGGCGAGCGTGCATGCTCCCGCCGTGGGGGCAGGGTGTGGTCCTGGCTGCGCCGACTGCTGCCAGCCAGGGCGTCGTTGCGCCGGCTGTCGCCAGCCGGGGAGTCGTTGCGCCGGCTGTTGACGGTCGGCTGCTCGTTCCCGTGCTGGGAACGCCGGCTGCGACCCCTGTCGGTCTTCCGGCCGGAGGCGCGCGGGGCGGAAGAGTGTTGGACCGGCTGGCGGCCGTCGGCCGCCCCGAGGCCATCGCCCTCGGGACGGGGGAGCCCGGAGTCGACACCGGCCGGGTCCAGGCCGGCTTGCTGCGCGTTGGCGGCGGCGATGAGGTCCTTGATGTGTTTCTCCTGCTGCGCGCGCTCCTCGCCCCCCATGGCGGCCATATCCTCGTAGGCCACCTCTGCAACCCTCATGTTGGCCGCACGAGTGTCGTAGGTAGGCAACCGACCACCGAGGATTTCCGCGACTACGCGGCCGCGGTCGCGGACGCTTCCGCGCCGGCTGGGCTCGTTGCCGGCCAGGGTGAGGCCATACGCGGAGTTGTACTCGCGCTGCGCGGACTCCATTCGGCACCGGGCGTTGGCGAGGGAGTTGGCCTCCGCAAATAGTTGCAGGTGAGCCGTTTCTAGCTCGGCCCTGGCGGCGTTCGTGTTGGCCGCTGGTGCGATAGGAGTGCTCAGGCCCCGTAGGCAGAGCCGATGGGATCGGAGGTGCCGGCCCGGGCCGCAGCGGCAGCCACGTCCGCTGCCGCTTTGACGCGGGCGGCAGCCGCGTCCGTGGCCGCTTCGTCCCTTGCAAGGCCGGAGGATGTGGAGGAAGCGGTAGCTAACGCCTCCGCGTGGACGCGGAGGACGTCAGCGCTGCTCGCGGCGGTCGCGTCCACGCATGGCGGGGGTCGCTGCAGTCGAGTACCTCGCAAGGGTACTCATCAAACGTTGGTGCGTCGGCGAGGCGAAGCTCGCCAAGGAGCGTGTCGAGGCCGTCGATCCCGGGCGCGGACTCGCCGTGGCGAGGCTCGACGGGAAGGATGGCGGTTTCGCCCACGGAAAAGGCGAAAACGATGCTGGGTGCCGCGGAAGCTTCCGCGAGGGCGGGCTCCACGGGCATGCAGATCGGTCCGGACGCAAGGCGTTTGGCGGAGTCGGCGAAGGGTCCCGCCCGTAGCATGGTTCCGGCCGGCGCCGCAGATGGCCCCATGGTGCGCGCCAACTGTCGTCGTTTTCTCACGACAGATGCCATGGGGTGGCTTATCGAGAGTGGTTGGGGCCGAAGAACACCGACAGGCTCCGGTGACGGGATTGGGGACAAGCGGTGAGAGACACGAGATGTACCCAGGTTCGGGGCCCTCCATGGGAGGTAACACCCCTAGTCCTGCTTGTCTAGTTGATGGGTGATGGGGATTACAATGGTGCTCCTTGAGCTGTTGGCTAGAGGAGGAAGAAGGAGCAGCCGGCTCTTCTTGCCTCGCTATGTGGGGGTGAGTGTGTGAGATGGGGAGAATGCTTGCCCCATGCATGGGGGCTCCGGGGGGTTTTATAGGCCAACCCCTCGGCTTACAATATACAAAAGGTACTGAAAGGGGGGACCCGGCTGGCAGCCTCTCTAGCCGGTCTGTGGTCCCACCATCTGAGCCGTCTCGTCGTCTGTAGGGCCCGCCGGCTGCGCGGTCCCATCGCCGATTGAGGCCCGCCTGCCGGCCGCTGATATAGGCCCGCACCTACCTGCCGCGGCACGGGCCGCACTATGCGGCGTCATCTTGCGCCTGCCGGTCACGGTCAGCGGTACGGCCGGCTGCCCTGTAGCCACACCGGGGCAGGTAATGGAGTGGACGGCGGCGTGGCTGCATTGTCGCCCCGCCGGGTCTCGGTCGGTTGTGGTCAGCGGTACGACCGCCCGGACTGTAGCCATACGTGCCTGCGCGTCAGCGGTTGCTGTAGCCACGCCGGGGTCCATCGAGGAGGTCTTGTCCTGTCATTGTACTTGGTCGTGGTAGGAGGGGACAAGTGCCTGCCCGTCCAGAAGTCAGCGGGAGGGCCAGCCGCGGAGTGGCCGGCTGCAGGCTGGCCAGACATCGGGCGGCCGGCTCCTGGTCATCGAGTCGCGTGCCTGCTGGCAGCGGGCCTGCCGGCCGCTCGCCAGCCGGGCCCGGACCAACCGGTCGTGTTGTTTTCAAAAGAGCCCGAACTCCCTTGTCTTGGCATACCCAGGGGTAATAACCCCGTCAGTGCTAATTCATCACCACCACCTTCATCATCACCACCACCAAAGGAGACTTGAGCACACGAATATGGGCACCCCCCTTGGCTTGAGCCAAGCTTGGGGGAGGTGCCCCGGTATCGTATCACCATCACTTTTATTCACCTTTACGTATTTTAGTTCGATCCTTAGCTCTTTCGTGATTTAGTTGAATAAAAGTTTAGCATGATTTATTTTCGAGTGTTAGTTTCGTGATCTATCTATCTATCTAATCGAGTGAGAGTTATATAATAAAGATTAGTTTGAGCTTTTGCTTGTTTACTTGCTTGTTGCAATAAAAATAGAAAGGAAATAAATGAAAAGAATCATCTCCTAATCTTATGGTAAGTAATGACATCACTTAAGGAAAAGTATAAGTGGTAAAATTTATTGGAGATTGACAAACATAGCATTGGTCAATGATGCAATTCATGAAAGAATTAATAAGGGAAGAGAAGATTCACATGCAAATACACTTTCTTGGACATCTTTTCTGATTGTGAGCCCCCATTAAATATTATATATCAAAATTGTTGACGTTGGACAAGGAAGACAACGTAATGTTTATGTTTGTTCATATTCACATAGAAGTTATATTGTCATAGATCCTTCAACTTGTGGTGCTTGCTCAATATCTTTGCTAGCCAAAAATTCCGCACTAAGTAGAAATACTACTTGTGCATCCAAAAACCCAAAACCCAAATTCATGTTTTGAGATTCCATCGTACCTACCTACGGATCGAGTAAGTTGTCATCGGTGCAATAAGGCAATAAAAATTGCTTCAAAATGTGTTTTGATCAAATAGTGTAAGAGAAAATTGAGCGCTATACGAACTTATGATGGCAAAGTAATAAAAGCGACGGACTGCATAATAAAGGTTGCTATCATAGGGGGCAATATAGCTTGACGTTCTTTTACATTAAGGGATTGAGCATACAAACCAAAAAAAGCGCATGACAACCTCTGCTTCCCTCTGCGAAGGGCCTATCTTTTACTTTTATGTATTTACTTTTATGCAAGAGTCAAAGTATTTCCCCCTATTCCATTTTTTTCTTTTTCTTTTTGCAAGCATCATGTGGTGAGGAAAGATCTAGGCACATATATCCAGTTGGATATGAGTGAGCATGAGTTATTATTGTTGACATCACCCTTGAGGTGAATACGTTGGGAGGCGAAACTATAAGCCCCTATCTTTCTATGTGTCCGGTTGAAACTTTTTGCTCATGGGTATGCTGTGAGTGTTAGCAATCATAGAAGACTAAATGATGGTTGAGTATGTGGACTTGCCAAAAGGCTCCGACACGAGACCCTTCCTGAAAATATGATGAATTGTAGTTGCAAAGTTGAGTGAGAACATTTGATTTTCAATAAGGTTTACGCTTTATACTTCTATGTTGTGATGAATTGTTACTTGTTCATGAGAAGTTATATGATGCAGTTATATGAATAAGTTTTATGATAATGTTTGTTGCTGTTATGATAATAAGCATGATTCTACTATGTCCGTATTTTGTTTTTATCGACACCTCTCTCTCAATACATGTGGACATGCTTTTCAATATCGGCTTTCGCTTGAGGACAAGCGAGGTCTAAGCTTGGGGGAGTTGATACATCCATTTTGCATCATGATTTTCTACTGTTATTTATAATGTTTTGTTGAATAATAATGCTTTAGGGAGTGATTTAATGCCTTTTCTCTCATAATATTAAAGGATTACACAAAGAGGGAGAATACTGGTTGCTAGAATTCTGGACCTAAAAAAGCACAACAGAGATACCTATTCTGCACATCTCCAAATAAGCTAAAACATTACAAAGAATTATTTTGGATTATATAAAAATTAATGGAGCAAATAACTACCGGAGGGGGCCACCCTGGTGAGCACAAGACACCAGGGCGTGCCAGGCCCCCCAGGCGCTCCCTGGTGGGTTGTGCCCAGCACGGCCCACCTCTGGTGCCCATCTTCTGATATATAAGGTCTTTTGACCTAGAAAAAAAATAAGGAGAGGACTTTTGGGACGGAACGCCGCCGTCTCGAGGCGGAACTTGGGCAGGAGCACTTTTGCCCTCCGGCGGAGCGATTCCGCCGGGGGAACTTCCCTCCCGAAGGGGAAATCGAAGCCATCGTCATCACCAACACCCCTCTCATCTTTGGGAGGCCAATCTTCATCAACATCTTCAACAGCACCATCTCCTGTCAAACCCTAGTTCATCTCTTGTGTTCAATCTTTGTACCGGAACTTCAGATTGGTACCTGTGGGTGACTAGTAGTGTTGATTACATCTTGTAGTTGATTACTATATGGTTTATTTGGTGGAAGATTATATATTCAGATCCATTATGCTATTCAATACCCTCTAATCTTGAGCATGAATATTATTTGTGAGTAGTTACCTTTGTTCTTGAGGTCACGGGAGAAGTCATGTTGCAATTAATCATATGAATTGGATATGTGTTCGATATTTTGATGATATGTATGTTGTGATTCCCTTAGTGGTGTCATGTGAACGTCGACTACATGACATTTCACCATCCTTGGGCCTAAGGTAATGCATTGTGGAGTAGTTATTAGATGATGGGTTGCTAGAGTGACAGAAGCTTAAACCCTAGTTTATGCGCTACTTCGTAAGGGGCTGATTTGGATCCAAACATTTAAAGCTATGGTTAGATTTTATCTTAATACTTTTCTCGTAGTTGCAGATGCTTGCGAGGGGGCTAATCATAAGTGGGAGGTTGTTCAAGTAAGAACATCACCCAAGCACAGGTCCACCCACATATCAAATTATCAAAGTAGCAAACACAAATCAAACCAACATGATAAAAGTGACTAGATGAAATTCCCGTGTACCCTCAAGAACACTTTGCCTATTATAAGATACTATTCTAGCCTGTCCTTGGCCACAAAAGGATTGGGCTACCTTGCTGCACTGTATTTACCGTTACCGCTACTTGCTTGTTTCCAATTATTTTGCTATCGAACTACTTATTACCTACAATTTCAGTGCTTGCAGAAATTACCTTGCTGAAACCGCTTGTCATTTCCTTCTGCTCCTCGTTGGGTTCGACACTCTTACTTATCGAAAGGACTATGATTGATCCCCTATACTTGTGGGTCGTCAAGACTCTTTTTTGGCGCCGTTGCCGGGGAGTGAAGCGCTCTTGGAAAGTGGAATCGGTAAGGAAAAACTTATTTACCGTTACCGTCAAGACTCTTTTCTGGCCTGTCCTTTGCCACAAAAGGATTGGGCTACCTTGCTGCACTTTATTTACCGTTACCGTTACTTGCTTGTTACCAATTATTTTGCTATCAAACTACCTATTACCTACAATTTCAGTGCTTGCAGAAATTACCTTGCTGAAAACCGCTTGTCATTTCCTTCTGCTCCTTGTTGGGTTTGACACTCTTACTTATCGAAAGGACTACGATTGATCCCCTATACTTGTGGGTCATCACTCCTATTTTGATGCATAGCCTGATTTTGTAACATGCTGTTGTTACCTTACCTGTTATCCTAAATGCTTAGTATAGGTTGGTTGGTGATCCATCAGTGGACCCTCACCTTGTCCCTGTTGCCCCTGCTTCATCGTCGAAGACTCGATCAACATGATCGACAAGATCTGAGCCCGACACATCACCTCACATCCCTTACTTGTATGACTCTGCAGAGCTAAAATCGAGTGCCGATGGTGATACCTCGTAACACACTCATGATGATAACTTTGTAGTTAAGCTAGTCGGTCGTGGATTTCGGAGGGTGATTCCTCTGTTACCACTCCCGATAACGACTCTGTCGTGAAACACCTCAGGTGTGAACCCTCGAGGGTGATTCCTCCCAGGTCACCATGATGGTTACATCGAGTGGAATCCATCGAGGTTGATTCCTCGGATTCCCCCTTGATATATGGACACACGGTTACTTTGAACTTAACCACAGAACCATGAGAAAGACGGGTCGGCCCCAAGGGTACCCGCGAGGGAATGTAAAAGACGGGTCAGCCCCAAGGGTACCCGCGAGTGATGTGTAGTCGGGTGGACCAGGAAGGTGCCCACGACATAACTACGCGGCACTATCGGGCATTCTTAGCCCTTGCCGTAAGTCCGGGAGATGGGACGATGGGACCACATATCGTGGATCATTGATCCTCACTGCATGCTACCAAGACACTAACAGGTTTGGATATGTGATCTGAGTAGGCCTCTGGCCTTTTTTGCAATAACCACCACGCGGGAATCGGTATAGGCACTCTACGTCGTACATTCGCCTGAAAGCTCTTCAGACGTCACAGTGAGCGGCACGCGCCCAGGTGGCCCGCGTAAGCACCTGCTTGGAATAAAGAGATGCCAGGACTGACACCGGACGTCCTCTTAACGTGCAGGAGTGCAAAGGGTGATGGGCCCATGACCCCTATGCACTTAGGATTTAGACCGGCATGTTGACCTCTCTGTTGAGCCTAGGTAGGACTACGGCGTGTTGATCAGCCGAGGCCGGGCATGTCCCGAGAAAGTGTGTCCGGCCGGAGTTAATCGAGCGTGTTGGGTAAGTTTGTGCACCCCTGCAGAGAAGTATATCTATTCGAATATCTATGTCCACGGTAACGAACGCTCAGAGTTGTATCCCGGTCGATACAACTACAACTGGATTTCTTTCTCGTAGCGAGTCGAGAAAGGATCACTCAGCGTAATTACAATATGCTTACTTATAATATGCTAATCTGCACTCTTCTAATGCTGCAAGACACTAAAGATGCTAGTCTTCGATAGGACTAGGCCTTCCCTCTCTTCTGGTATTTCTGGAGTTCAGTCCAAAGATATAGCCCCATTCCTTTGATACTGATGCATACTTAGTTTAGATTTGATGTAAGTCTTGCGAGTACTTTGGATGAGTACTCACCGCTGCTTTGCTACCCCTTTTCCCCTTGATACGATTGTTACGACTAGATGACGGAACCCAGGAGCCAGCTGACACCGCCGACGACTACTACTATTAGGACGGAGCGTACTACTACGTGAGGCTGCTGAGTAGTTAGGAGGCTCCCAGGCAGGAGGCCTTGCCTTTTCGATCCGATGCTTATGTTGTGCTAGCCTTCTTAAGGAAAACTTGTTTACTTATGTCCGTAGTCGGATATTGTTGCTTCCACTGACTCGTTTATATTCGAACTTATGTATTCGAGCCCTCGAGGCCCCTGGCTTGTAATATAAAGCTTGCATGACTTTAATTGGTGTCTAGAGTTGTGTTGTGATATCTTCCCGTGAGTCCCTAATCTTGATCGTGTGCATTTGCGTGTATGATTGGCATACGATCAAAATGGGGGCATCACAAGGAAGAAGAGCAGGAGCAGGAGCCGGCGGAGGAGGCGCCGTCGCTGACGCTGGGTTTGGGGAAGGACGAGCAGGAGGCGGTGGAGGAGGCGCCAGCGCTCGATGTAGGGGAGGAGGAGGCATCGCCGATGGGGGAGGACGTGGATCTATGGGCGGATCCGTAGGCCATCTTGAACTCCATCCGCTCAGAGTCGGCTATGAAGGCGACGTCTTCGTCGGCAGCAGATGGAGGTGGCGCAGGCTGCGGCAGACAAGGATGAGCAAGAGGCCATCTCCGAAGACGACGAAGAGTAGGATAGTACATAGTACGTAGGATTTTTCTCTTCTGCTTGACTTTGTATGGATCTAGGGGATGAAATATGAGAGATTTGGATGTAGACGAGCAGATTTGAGTGATGACCGGTCAGTGCCCGCGGACGCGCCCGAACGCGTCTGTGGATGTTTGAGGGCCCGGATTTGGAAGTTCCGGCTATAGATGTTCTAAGAGTACTAGAAGTAAAATGAAACAATATTACTTTTGTCACATAATGGCATTTGTGATACATTATTGAATGCTTTGAGTGGCAAAAATGAGATGTCAAATTCACATGAAAAAGGATTTCCCTCCGCTTTATATTATAAAGCAACCGCACCAACGTCACACAACATCCAAAGTTCAAGGTTCATGCAAACCAAGTGCGACAAGGAAGATAAATAAGTCTTGTTGAAGGCACAACACAAAAAACCCCTACATAAAAGTAATCTAAGAGTTAATCTAACTCGGGGGTGAAGGAGGAGGCGGTGGAGCCATGGATCTGGCGGTAGAGCGAAGACCAGCGATGACCAAGTCGATGTTGTCCTGATCGCGGTGCATGCTAAGCGTCCTCCAGAGGTGTAAGAAGCCACACATTTTGTAGATCACATCAGTCATAGAGTGGAATCACATGTTCGATTAACAACTTATTGCGGATATTCCATAGCATCCATGCAAGGGTGCCCATCACCACCCAAAGGGATGGGCACCCGGTACTAGGGAAGCGAAGGATCTTCCGGAACATATCCGGGAGGTTATCATGGCACCAAGTCCCTCCCACTATACCCCGTAAGCAGCTCCAGAGAAAAATCGCTGTCGGGCATAAAAAGAATAGGTGATTGGAGTCCTTTGGAACTCCACACAGGGGGCACAACCCGTCGGTAGGGCCATTGCGTCTAAGTACCTCTGTACCCGAAGGCAAGCGGCTGCAAACCCATTGCCAAAAGAAGGTACGAAACTTCAATGGCAATTTTATCTCCCAAAGGAGGTTAAGCTCATCCGGGCCTGGGGAGGCCGTAATGGCGCAATATAAGGATTTCGCCGAGAACAAGCGGTTAGGCTCTAGATGCCAGGAGATCGCATCCTGTCGTGGTTTTGTCACGGCATGATGTCCTCGTGAGAGAACTTAGGTGTGAGGCCATCGCAACTAGGTGGCGGCTTGAGACGGGTTGATCGGAATCGAGAGACGCGAGTTTACCCAGGTTCGGCCCCTCCGATGGAGGTAAAAGCCTACGTCCTGCTTTGTGTGTATTGATGATGATGATGATGATGATCTCGATTACAAGGGTACGGAATAACTACCTCTAGTCTCGAGGATTTCTAATCTGTCTATCTCTAATGATTTGACCTTGTCCCTCTTGGAGTGCCTTACCCGTCCTTATATAAGTTGAAGGGGTAGGTTTACATGTAGAGATCTACTGGGAGTAGGACTAGGACTAGTCTCTCTTGGGTCCTAATCCAGGTCTTGTTTCTCTTGTGAGGGAAGTCTTCCTCTTCTTGGGCCTTCTCTGTGAGTCGGCCCTCCTAGCCTATCTATGAGCCGCCTTCTGCCGGGGTGCACGCCGGGCCTTGGGCCTTGCTGTCCAGGTTGACCCGATAAAACACGGTGCCCGTATGAGCCGCCAAAGGATGGGCCGGGTCATTTTCGTGGCCGGGTCAAACCGTGGGTAATATCCCTGACAGTAGCCCCTAGGTTATCTTGAATTTATTCATGGTAAGCTCCTGAAATAAGAATAATAAATATGTTTAAGCAACCAGCTTGCTCCACTGGCCGGCTTAACTTAATGAAGTGGCTCCTTGAAAATCCGGGTTTCTTCTTCATATCAACGAGCCGTCTTCACAATCATCTTGCTAGTCCGTGTCCTTTACGGGAAAAATATTGGGAAATAAAAACAACCATATGTCATTGAGTTAGCCTCCAATGCTTTGGCTTGATGAAAATATTGGAAATAAGAAAACCATATGAGGTTGAGCCGGCTTCCATTGCTTCGGCTTTTGATGAAAATATTGGGAATAGAAATTCGTCCGTTGTTAAACCACTTCATGGGACGCGGGGATCTTGCCGGGTCATCCGACGTAGTGGATGCCAACTTAGGATGAAAATATTGCTGATTTATGGATGTAAAACTTGCCAACCTGTGAAGCCGGGTTGCTTATATAGACTCTGCCGGGTCATGATCTTTGATAATGCCGGGTCATGATTGTCGGTGATGCCAGGTCAAACAACTGGACTCCAGTTGACTTGATAAAATTATTGGAAATAAAAGATCCATCTGATGTTGAGCTGGTCTTTCAGTGCTTCAATTCCATGAAGAAATGAGACCAGTCTTGCTCACAATTGACAGCTTGAAAGTGTTCTTCAATTTTTTGATATATCCATATTACCTGTAGCCACCAAGCTCGAAGTTTATCAGTTCATGATGACTTGGTGATTTGCAATAACATATTTGACTGTGTAGCCCCCAAGTGCCGGGTTGTCTTGCCTGCAGCAGCCCGGGACTTGTAATTATCTTATACTTATAAAACTTCAGCCAGTGTAGCCCCCAAGGGCCGGGTTGTTCTGCTTGCAACAACCTGGGACTTTTGAACTTGGTTTTGAATGTTGTAAATAGATAGCTTTGGAGAAATCCGGGTTGTCATCTGAGTAGCCAGATATGGACTGAATGTCTTGCATTTCACATGTGTAGCCCCCAAGGGCCGGCTCATCAATATGTAATGGGCCTGGTCTTCAATTTGGACCATATAATCAGTTTAAACAGCTGAATACTGTAGCCTCCAAGCGCCGGATCGCATGTCTGCAACGACTTGGGACTTGTAATTGTACTTCTCCTTTGAAAAGAAAAACATCATATGATGTAGCCCCCAAGTGCCGGGTCCTATGCCTGCAGCGTCTTGGGACTGTATGAGAATAACCCATCATAATGCATTTCAGAAGTTCTCTTGAACTAATATTGATCTGTTTTGAATGAATCCTTGACCGTGGTTGTAATGTAACCTGGTACGAATATCCTCGAATAATGCCTTAGTTCTTGAAATGAAATCCCTGCTCGTGGTTGCGGTGCAATCGTGCAAGTATATGTTTGAGAAATCCATAAGTGTTGTAGTTTACTACAGAGCACAAGTTGGGAAAAAAATCCAAGAGCCGGTCAATTAGATGACCCGGTATTATATGTGATAGGGTGGCTCTTTGAGAATAGTAATTTTTTCTGAGCTGGCTTGAAAAACCCCAATCATCTAATACTGGTTATGATGAACCATGATGAAGATCCAGCCATTTTGACTATCAAAGATCTATGTGTTCCTGCAGAAGTGACGATGTAACCCGGTTTGATGACCAACTTTTTGCAACATAAACTAATATAGATATGTATGTATGATGCATTGTGCAATGATGCAGTGCAGGATGATGTATGTGTATGATAACGAAGTATAACAATGCCAGTTTTCAAGGCATGACATAAAGACCGGCTTTCGAGGCTCGAGTCTTGCTTCAATGAAGCGGGTGTGATAACCCATGGTTTATCCTCGCTCTCTGTAAGCCGGCTCTCACATGACTCAAGCCAATGTTTTAACCTTGATAAGTTCAGGGTCCATATGGATTGACTTGTCAAGAGTACATGGGATCACCTGATCGGAGTCGCATCAAGCATACAGGCAGGTTTAACCATTTATGTCGTTTTTGCCGGGTTAAGAGGGTGAGAAAGCTAAACTCGTTGAGTTGGAAGCCCCCAAGTAACCAATGTATTGTGTTTGCCGGGTCAAGAGGGTGAGAAAGCCAAACTCGGTGAGTTGGAAGCCCCCAAGTGACCAATGATCAAGATTGAGCAGGATACCCATGTTTAGACTGTGCATCATGGCTACTAGTCTTCTTTGGTAACCTTACTTTTCGCCCATAAGGCAGGATACCCATGTTTGAACAGCGCATCATGGCGGCTCGTCCTCTTGGGCGACTTTTAATTTTTCGCCAATAAAGTAGTAGCCCCCGGGATCGGGTTGTATCCCTTGTAATGACCCGGGGTTATTGTATTTGTTGAAACCGATCAAGTCTGCCGAGCCATGTCTGTGTAGCCCCCGAGTCTTAAGTCGACTCGAAGAGGCGGCTTGAGAGTCTTCATAGCTGACTGTGGCATAAGCCGGCATATAGTTCACGGCTAAACGATGGAATTTTTTGAAACTGGATATGATGTGGCGACTTGATGATCTTCGTGATGCTCATCATATATCTTTGGTAAATGTCGTGGCCAAATTGAGTTTATATGCTTCTTGAGCCATGCTTTGTTATTCTCGGGTAGTCCGGCTCTCCCGACTCCTCCAGGGCCATTTTTCTTTGCCGCTGACTTTTGAATTGTCGGCTCGATAATGGCCGGCTCAAATTGTAGCTTCTCCAGGGATATTTCCTCCATGTCTGATTCTTATTTCTCCGATGTGCTGAAGCAGACCGGACCGCGGGGACAACAGGCCAATGTGCCTACCCATTGGGCAACCCTGCGCGGCTGGAGGCTGATAATATATATATATATATATATTTCTCCTTTGCTCCAGCGTTGTTGGAGTAGACCGAATCGCGGGGGCGGCGGCTCGCGCGTATTCGTTGGGCGGCTTGAGCGAGCAAGCACGACACCGGCGTGTCAATTTAGACTGGACCGCAGGGGCGACGACTCACGAGCGTCCGTTGGGCGGCTTGAGTGAGGAGGCGCGGCACCAGCGTGTCGATGAAGACTGGACCGCTGGGGCGGCGACTCACGCGCATCCGTTGATCGGCTTGAGTGAGCAGGCACGGCACCAGCATGTCGATGTGGACCGGACGGCGGGGGCTCCGGCTTGAGCGTGTCCATTGGGCGGCTCGTACCGGTGTATGCGGCCCCTGGCGTGTTGATGTAGAAGTGGAAGTCAGCCACGACGTTCGAAACGGGCCTGATAGCGCAGATGCGAGAGTTAGCCGAGACATTTCTAAGCCGGTGCGGACGGCGAGTCGCCCGTGTCGTTGTAGGTCGGCGCAGACGGCGAGTCGCTCGTGGCGTTGTAGGCCGGCGCGGACGGTGAGTCGCCCGTGGCGTTGTAGGCCGGCGCGAACGGCGAGTCGCCCGTGGCGTTGTAGGCTCGCGCGGACGGTGAGTCGCCCGTGGCTTTGTAGGCCAGCGCAGACGACGAGTCGACCATGACGTGTTGATGTAGACTGGACCAATAGGAGCGGCAGTTTGCACGCGTGTCCGTCCGATAGCGCGGCGTGGACAGACGCTGACTGGTGATATTGGCACGAGCTCCGTCCTCGCAATATGACACCGCTTGTGTAATGAATAATTGTCCTGCATAGAAAAATACTGTAGGACAAAGTAGTTGTTCTCAAAATAATTTAAAGTGTACTGATAATAAAATAAATAAGATGGATAGCAACTGGTATTTTTTGTCGGATAAACGCGGACGCGGGTGCTGCATAATGCTGGACGTAGTCAGCTGACGCCACCTAGATATACTTCCAATGTCATAGTAGCACCCACGTGGCCTTGCACATAGCCAATTGGGTCTGCTCGAAGTTCTTGAACTCTAGATGATTTTGCTATTTCCGTCGCAATAAACTTCTTGAGATCAATGACCCTTTGACGTGTCCATGTTACCACCCCGTCAATGCTTGCCATCTTTGACGATAGATGGAGATTGAACCCTTTGACTCTGGCCAAACCAAGCTATCTATCCTCTGTTTGCATGATGACAACACATCTTTCGCAGCTCCAAAGCGCTTCGTTTGGAAGCCTTGCAGTTAGACCAAAACTATGATTGTCCAAGTCAAACTCGATGATTTCATCGCTATCCAACAGCCAGTACGTAGTATTTCCAACCAGAGCTGCCTGCTTTGGCCCAACAAATGAGTCTGGTGTTTCAGTCGAAGTGGCCTCGCCCCACATGCCGGTCCCTGACGAAAAGACATAGGCAGAGGTGACGATATCATCCAGCTTACTGAACATAACACCACGATGAAAACAGGCATGAATGGTAGTCGTGATGGTCGGCGTGTCGATCTGCGCAGAGAAACGCGCCATTGCGCTCAAAGCTCCCCTGACAGGTCTTTGTGGGGAATGGCAGGTAATGCTCTTCGGTGGTCATGGGTCCCTCTCAAACGAGCAGCGTCCTGGTGCGGTAACAGTGAAGGAGGGTGCAGCTGTGGCGGCAGCCGAAGATCTGCCAGCCATTGGCGGAGGCGCAGGGGCGCGGCTGGGGCGGCGGCGGAGGGCCGGCTCAGACGCGAGTCGAGACCGTGATGGAGGCGGAGCCGGCGAGGCGAGGTGAGGCCGCGGTCGAGAGGGAGCGCAGTGGATGGAGAGGTGCGGCAGCGGCGAGGCCGACGCGAGGCGGCTCAAGGCACGGCGACTCAAGGTGAGGCGCGCGGTTCGGAACGGAGCCGTGGTGGCAGAGGAGGTGTCGGCGAGGCGATGGAGGTGAGGCGAGTCGCGCGGTGAGTCGGTGGAGCCGAGGCCGGCTCGAGGGCGAGCAGCCGCAGCAGCGGAGGCGCGCGGCGAGTCGATGTAGGCAGCAGAGCAGAGCAGGCCGACTCGCGCCGGGCGGGGCGATGCCGCGGGCGAGGGGAAGCAGGCGGCAGTGCGGAGCAGGCGAGCGAAGCGGAGGTGGATCCGTGTTCGGGTCGTGGCCCTTTTCCTCCCTTTTTTTTGCACTGTATTGATATTGACCAAGGACCGCAGCCTGCGCGCCTGTCGGGCAATTTTCGATCGGTGTGGCCTTCAACTTCTTGTCGTCGAATTTTTTCTGTCTCGATCAACGAACTTGTGATGGGGCGTTAAGTGTCCACAGGATCAAACCTTGATTGCCATCTAGATTTAATTAACTGAGGGTTCACGGCTCTGTGCTAGGGTGCGGTCTTCTCATCTTTATTTTATCCTTTGTCTTAACGTGATGATGAACCGGTAGCTCTTGTGATCTCTTTTTATGAGTAATAATTGAACTGTCCAACAAACCTTTCAAGAGAATGCATGTACCTGTAGTACTGCTTTTACCTTCCTATTGTTGCCTCAAGTGGTATTTCTCTTTTAATTTCTTCAAGACACCAGTGTCAAAAAGCTGTTGTGCTTTATTAGATCTGACGCACAACAGTTGCCTTCAACTAAATTTAATAGTAGTCCTTGTTTTACCTACGGTCTGTTTCTTCGATCCCGGCCTTCTGTAACCCTTGTTGATTTTGGTTTTTGCACGGACACGGTCAGAGGCCATGCTGCAATAGTAAGTCCCGTGACTTTTTGAATTAGGAAAACGTTTGCGTACTTATGACCGGCCGCGCGTCACTCGCTCGCACACCCCACACACCCTCCACGTTATACCCACCAACGCCAAGGTGCCACATGTCCTTGCGGCCCACACACATCGCTTCTCCCATCTTATTTTGTTTTCCTCTCTCCCGTAGACTTCCTCTTCTCCAATGCACTTAGCCATGGCCTCGTCCTCATCCTCTCTTCTGATTGCGCCATGGTCGCACTCTCCCCTCCTCTTCCCCGAAGCTCGTCGCCATGGTCGCCTCCTCCTCCACCCATTCCCTCACAAATGGCTGCAACCGATGTGCCCGCCGCTGGAACCCGTGTGGCTGCGTGCTGCATTCCACGGACATGGCTGAGAGCTCTTGTTCAGGGGGAGGCCATGAATTTTCTGTTGACGAGCTGCAACCTTGCTGTGACTGTCAATGTTGGAACCAACAAATCAAAAAGCTGGAAGCAGCGGAGCAAAAAGCTGCAACCGGCAAACGATTTTGCTACATCCATCACGACGGAGCTGCGACCCGGCGACGACGGTGACATTTTTGCTGCAACCGTCATCGGATTTTGCTACTACCGGCGAGGGAATTTGCTACATCCATGGTGGCGGAGCTGCGACGGTGGCGATCATTTTTTTTGTTTTGCTGCAGCCGTTGGTGATTTTTGTTGCAACCGGCGAGGGAATTTGCTACATCCATGGTGACGGAGCTGCGACGGCGGCGACCATTTTTTTTGTTTTGCTGCAACCATTGGTGATTTTTGCTACTACCGGTGAGTGAATTTGCTACATCCATTCAATGTTGTTTACTGGTGGTCGTCGGTCGCAGCGAGCATCGACGACGAGTGGCCGTGGCGACGCATCGGATGCCGTAATCATGGTGCGTCGATGACGAGTGGCTCCGGCGACGCATCGGGTGCTGCAACTATGGAGGGTGGACGGCCGGAGTTGCAACCATCTGAGGTGGAGCTTGCAGCTGAAATTGAACTAGCGGGATGGTTCTCCGGCGAGCAGCGGAGGGACTATGAGGCGTCGTGGTGCAAGCGCCCAGCGGCCGGCGGCCGTTGCCCTCGCCGAGCTGCACACGAAGGCGAAGTCGCGGGAAGCAGCGGCGCATGCTTTCATTTGAAGGGGGCGTTAGGAGGAAGAAGACGGGTCCAAGGAGGCTAGAGCGGCGAGCCACGGTGCTGCAAGCGGCCGGCGACAGGGTCGTGCGCCGTCGTTTGCTATGGCAGGTGAGCACCGAGGAGCTACAAGCTGGAGGTCGCGAGGTGTTTTTTCAGGCGGCTTCTGCCATGCGCGTGTGGAAAGGAAGCTTCGCCAGGGGAATCGTTTTCAGATGGGGGAAGGAGATAAGGCATGAACGGTTCGGATGGTGCGAATCCAACGGCTGCTAGGCGACCGGCCGGAACATCGCGCCGGCGCGCCGGCACCCAGTACTGCCCTTTGAATTATCAGCTTTACTTTGGAGCTTTACCACGCGTTGCTTGATTCCAGGGCATGAACAAATTCCGTGGATTAATAGTATCCCTGAGCACCTTGGAATTGGTCCTTTCGACCGATTGATCTGATGGCTTGCTCCAGGATGGCGTCCGGACCGCCAGCTAGTGGACAACGATTTCGATCGCCTGGACCGCCAGCATCTTTTTTGCTTCTTTTTCTATAATAGAGCAGAAGTCGCTGGACTCCGTAATTTCTCCGAGTTGTACAAGAAGTACTTAGCGAATCGGATCGACTTTGGTTTTTTTTGCTTCAACTTTGGCATGGATTGATCACGGCTGCGCTGGTGCATAACCGAAAAGCCGATCGCTCGGCGCCGCAGAGTTTGTCTCTGTCTTGGGCCATAATGGAGATCGAATTTAATCAATCCAGTAGGCTCCGCCTACGCACATTAGATGCCACTGTTGATGATGGTCAACGCAGACGTTACAACTCTACAGTCTGTGCGTGAGGGGCATTGTTGATGTCGACCACCGAGTGCTAGTGCGGCGAGTCATCCACAAGTTGTTGATGTTTGTTGATGAAGATTGAACCCATCGAAATCAAAATCCACTGCGCGGGTAGATTCCTCTGAGCCGACTTTTCTTCATCCGGCCAATTGCGAGCTTCCCGATCCCTGAAGAGCTCCCTTCAAGAACTCAACACCACCGTGTGTGAGCCCCACGGTGGGCGCCAACTGTCGTGGTTTTGTCAAGGCATGATGTCCTCGTAAGAGAACTTAGGTGTGAGACCATCGCAACTAGGTGGCGGCTTGAGAGGGGTTGATCGGAATCGAGAGACGCGAGTTTACCCAGGTTCGGCAGCTCCGATGGAGGTAAAAGCCTACGTCCTGCTTTGTGTGTATTGATGGTGATGATGATCTCGATTACAAGGGTGCGGAATCGCTACCTCTAGTTTCAAGGATTTCTAGTCTGTCTATCTCTAATGATTTGACCTTGTCCCTCTTGGGGTGCCTTACCCCTCCTTATATAAGTTCAAGGGGTAGGTTTACATGTAGAGTCCTACTGGGAGCAGGACTAGGACTAGTCTCTCTTGAGTCCTAATCCGGGTCTTGTTTCTCTTGTGAGGGAAGTCTTCCTCTTCTTGGGCCTTCTGTGTGAGCCGGCCCTCCTGGCCCGGGTCATATTCGTGGCCGGGTCAAACCGTGGGTAATATCCCCGACACATCCTGTTCAAGGGAGGAAGAGTGTAAAGCGATACACTCAAGCAGTTCCTCCCATTGGTTCCGTTCAAGAGGGCCAAACATGCGTCTGAAAGCAATGTGCCCTAGGTCATCCAAGGCGGAACTGACCGTCTGGTCAGGCCAGGTGCATATGCTAAATAACGATTGGAACCGCTTAGCGAAAGGTTTGGATCCCGTCCACCGGATGTCAAATTCTAGAGTGGCATAAGCAAAGTGGGCAAAAGCTAGAGTGGCAAAACAAAGTTTCCCTATTTTATATGCTATAAAGAAATAAAGCTATGTTTATTGCTAGGAAAAAAGCGTCGGCTGCTTCTAAACATTTCATAACCTTTTTATAGAGCAAAAATGTTTACTTATTTAATCACAACAGAATGTTCAATACAAACAAATGCCAAGGGATTTTGGAGATGTACATGCTCTTGCTAAATCATGTGCTTCCCAATTCATCTCTCTCTTCTCGTGAGTGAAAGCAACTGACTCAAAGTACTCCAATGTCTTCTTAATATAATTGATTGTAAGGATCCCTAAGATGATTTTTTGTGGGTGAAAAGCAATTCATTATTTAAGTAATACTGTTCTTACAATCATTCATGATGATAGTGCTAATCTCCCGAGGACTATTTCCTAACCAACATGTCGTTTTTTTTGTTCACGTCCAATGGCTGCCAGGGCATGCCCACCCTAGTTCTCTGTTCTCTTGATTTTGCCGATTTCAGCTTGCCTCTTCTTCAACAGTTTTGCTATTACAGCCACCCGGTACATGTTCCTCAAACGATCAAGTGACCCTGCATTCACTAAGGATAGGATTTCAGCGCAATCTGTCTCCACCAGTATTGGTTTTTGTGACCATTGCAGTGCCAACTTAAGTCCCTCTTCACATGGCAAGCTCAACCTCTAGTGGTCCGGGGCAATTGAAGAGCCATCTACAAGCCGCAAAGATTATCTGGCCAGTATGGTCACGCAGGATCATGCCTGCTCCCGTGGATCTGTCAGCAGCAACATATGAGCCATCAAAATTCAGCTTGACATAACTTTCTGGTGGAGGCTCCCATGATGCTATAGCACTCAGACGTATTGACTTGTTCGTACACAACAATGTTGGGCTATACATCATGTTTAGAAATTTACCTTTGGTGAGGTCTGCATGCGGATGGTGCCTGATCATAACCAATGATTCTACATAGCTTGATAGGAAATGTCTAGAAGCTCAACAGGAATCAAAGGCTTCTCATGGGTGAGCTCATTGTGAACATGCCACACACGCCACAACACCATCAGGACAAGCATGCGTTGTATTTCATTCATCTCATGTAGTAGAATTAGGAACCAGTCCAGCTCTTTGTTTCGGAGAACTTCATTCGGTGGCAAATCCCAGACCGCAGACATTATATCCCATAGGTTCTGGACGTGAGGGCATCTGATCAGAGCATGATGAACGGTTTCATCCTCTTGCCCACATATTGTGCAGGTTCCATCCAGTTCCATGTGTCGGTGCTTCTTATTCGCACGAGTAGCCAGCGCCTCTCGAGCAGCTTTCTAGGCAAAGACATAGACCTTGGGTGGAGCCCCACATTTCCATAGCAACTTCCATGCATGTCTAGAACCATCTAGTCTCGTGCTTGACTCTCTACCTCCTTGTTGTGCCATGATCAGATCGCGGGCCATATTGTATGCCGACCGCACTGAGAATCTCCCTTGCTTGTCAGGCTGCCAGGCAAGAGAGTCTGCTTTGAATCGGCGAGGGGCATTGATTTTTAGAATCTCAGAGACATCTGCTAGAAAGAAATGTTGCGTGAGAAGCGACATATTCAAAGAGCCATCAACATTGAGGAGGTCTGCCACCCATTTTAGTCTGCATCGACGTTTTTGTGTGATCAGCCTAAAGGAGGGCCCCTTTGGGATCCAAGGATCCTGCCATATGCGTATGTTCGCTCCAGTACCAACACGCAAGATGCACCCCTGCTTAACTAGCTCTAGCCCATATTCAATGGCCGCCCATGTCGACGAACCATTCCCTGTGAAGACTGTATCTATAATGGATCCAAACGGATAGTACTTGGCTCATAGGACCTGTGCATAGGCTCTCCGGGAACTGTATTAGATTCCACGCTTGACGTGCAAGCAGGGCTTGGTTGAACAACCTCAAATCCTTAAACCCCATACCACCACTCCCCTTGGGTCGCAGCATACTGTCCCAACTCACCCAATGGGTTTTACGTTTGCCCTTTTCTGCTCCCCACCAGAAGCGGCGAATCATGCTCATGAGATTCTCACAGAGGCTGGCTGGAACTTTAAAAACACTCATGAAATAATCCGAGAGGGCTTGCGCAACCGCTTTAATTTTTATCTCCACCCATAGACATGTAGTTATGACCCCACTCCATCAAGCTCTTCATTAATCGCTCTTGGAGACGTTTAAGTTTCCCTTTGCTCATTCTTCCTTCCGGTGTTGGGAGGCCTAGATATTTAGCTTCAAATGTTGTTTGCGTAACTTGGAGAGTAACTTTAATGCTTTCCTGGGTACTAGCTGGATAAATAGGGCTGAACAACATGGAGCACTTGTGTGGATTTATAACTTGGCCAGTACCTTTCGCATACACGCCCAGAACATGTTTTACCCTGTTTTCCTGTGCATTTTCATCCTTGAAAAAAACAAGGTGTCATCGGCAAATAGTAGGTGGGAAATGCCTGGAAATCGATGACACACTTTGAGCAGTGTGATCGTACCCTGGGCAGCTTCACGGTGTAGGAGAGCAGAAAGGCCATCAGCTATAAACAGGAACAAAAAAGGGGATAGCGGATCACTTTGGCGAAGACCTCTGGATGGGGATAAATAATCAAGGAGGGTTCCAATAAATTTTACCGAGTAGCTCACCGAGGTTACATGATACGTCTCCAACGTATCTATATTTTTTGCTTGTTCCATAATGTTATATTATCATTCTTGGATGTTTTACAATCACTTTATAGCAACTTTATATCATTTTTTGGGACTAACCTATTGACATAGTGCCAAAGTGTCAGTTGCTGTTTTTGCTTGTTTTTTACTTCGCAGAATATCAATACCAAATGGAGTCCAATCGCGACGAAACTTTTTGGAGATTTGTTTTGGACCAGAAGACACCCAGTGGACCAAAGAAGTGCCAAAAAGGTGGGCTGAGGAGAGCACAACCCACCAGGGCACGCCAGAGGTCCCCGGCGTGCCCTGATGGGTTGTGCCCTCCACGGGGCCCCTCTCCACCGCCTCTGATGCCTATAAATTCCCAAATATTCTAGAGACCCTAGGGGAGTCGACGAAAAACACATCCAGCCGTCGTAAGTTCCAAAGCCTCGAGATCCAATCTAACACCATCACGGAGGGGTTCATCATCCTCATTGGTGCCTCTCCGATGATGCGTGAGTAGTCCACCATAGACCTACGGGTCCGTAGGCAGTAGCTAGATGGCTTCCTCTCTCTCTCTTTTGATTCTCAATACAATGGTCTCTTGGAGATCTATTTGATGTAAACTTTTGCGGTGTCTTTGTTGGGATCCGATGAATTTTGAGTTCATGAACAGTTCCTATCCATGAATATTATTTGAGTCTTCTTTGATCTCTTATATGCATGATTACTTATAGCCTCATATTTCTTCTTCGAATATTTGGTTTATTTAGGCCAACTAGATCGATTTTTCTTCCCATGGGAAGAGGTGCTTTGTGATGGGTTCGATCTTGCGGTGTCCTTTCCCAGTGACAGAAGGGGCAGCAAGGCACGCATTTATCGTTGCTATTAAGGATAACAAGATGGGGTCTATTCCTACATGAATAGATCTTGTCTACATCATGTCATTGTTCTTATTGCATTACTCCGTTTTTCCATGAACTTAATACACTAGATGCATGCTGGATAGCGGTCAATGTGTGGAGTAATAGTGGTAGATGCAGGCAGGAGTCGGTCTACTTATCTTGGACGTGAGGCCTACATAATGATCATCGCCTTGGATATCATCATGATTATTTGATCTCTATCAATTGCCCAACAGTAATTGTAGGGGAACACAGCAGAAAACAAAAATTTCCGACCTACGCACCAGCCCAGGATCACTATGGAGACTGCATACAAGGTTTGATCTGTTTCGTTACCGACTCGTAGCGCAGCGGAAGTAGAGTCGATGACGATCGGCGGTGCAGATCCCCGCAGCTAGGATTTACAACCTCCCAACCGCGAGGATGTACTCCCACATCTGCCCCTCGGACAGCCCTTCGGGAGGCGGTCGGACAGTCCCTCGGACGGTGTCGCGGACAGCCCTTCGGGAGGACATTCGAAACTCGAACGGTCACTCGGACAGCCCTTCGGGAGGACCCTCGAAACTAAGACGATCACTTGGACAGCCCTTCGGGAGGCACTCTCGAACTAAGACCGAAACTACGATCTCTCTACAGAGTTGCACACATACGGTGTCATCTATCCGGCAGGGCTTCGCCGTCCAGAACTAGTTCCCACCGGAACCCAGACAGCCTTTCGGCTCTACGAAACTATTTCGCTGGGAGGGAGAGAGAAGCCAGACAAGTCAATGGCATGTGTATGAGAGCAAGCATGAGCTGATTTTGGAGAGCTCTCTCCACCTCTATTTATAGGAGGAGCAAGGGGTAGAGGAAAGACCAAAAGGACCTTCCTAGGATCTTTCCACCACATGCCACATAAGGGTGTGTAGAAGATATCCACCATGAGGTTGAAGGACACCTCAAGGAGGGCCCCCCCATGCCATGGCCGAAATTTGTAGCCCCCTTGGGGAGCTCCACCTCCCTTTCACACACCAAAAGTGGTTTTCTTCTAGAAGAAAAACCCCATTTGCAAATCAGCCCAAAAAGTGCTTTTCACTATTCATGAAGACATTTTTCTGCGTCCGTTAAAACCCAAATTATTTCTGTGTGCCTAGAATAATTCTAGCACCCACCAAAACAATTTTGAACGCATTCCGAAACAATTTCGGAACAATGTTTCTTCAGCGAAAAGCAACCAAAACGGTTCCGGCTGCTCCGGAACATTTCCGGTTTTTGTCCCGGAAAATTCCCAGAAGTTTCCAGAACACTTCTGGCATCCTCCAAGAATTTCCAGGCGTGTGCCAGAACCAATTTGACTTAATGGAATACCCTGAAACAACTTTTCAGTTTCACCGAAACTATTCCGGTGTTCTCTCCGGAACGTTTCCGTTTCGTCCGAAACTTTTTCGGTGATTTTCTCTCAGACTCCCCGTCTAGTATTCAGCAGATAGATGACCCTTAAGCGTGTGACCCTATAGGTTCGGTGAAGTATAGACATGACCGGAACTCTTTCCGATCAATTATCAACATCGGAGCCGTGGACACCCATATTGACCCCTATACCCACACAAATGAATATTCGAGTGAACCTCCAGTTGCCGTGTGCTATTCCTGTTGCTTCGTGATATGTTACAAATACCCGAGGTGAGAAACATTGGCATCCTTGTGGATCAACACTTGTCCACAATGCCAGTTACCTCGTTGCCGGTTTTTGTTCTCTTTTCTCGTTTCTGTGTTCCGGTATCCCTGTGATCAAATCACACTTGTTTCTGGCCAGACGATGATGGATACCGTAACACCGAGAGGGCCCAGAGATATCTCTCCATCGTCGGAGGAGCAAATCCCAATCTTGAGCTATCAAGTTACTTAACATACTTTTCCATGAACCCGTAAGCCGCCGTAATAGCCACCCATTTACGGATGACGTTTAACAAACCCCAAAGTTCATGAAGCAAGCATGAAGAAACTCGACACTCTCATGGTCTAAGGAATTATGCAAACATTAACTTCTCTGTGTTATTAACCATTAACTTATGACGAATGAATCTCATAGCATAACATCAATCGGGTCGATTCAACACAAGTGTTCTACTAACATTGTGCCCTCAAAGTTGCCGGCATAGACATGCCCATGATCAGGAAAACAGAACCATCATGCAACACTTGAGCTTGTCTTAGAGGCCAGACTAGGAATACATTTTACCGTTTATTATTCCACACGTGCATATGAGTCTTCCTCCGAGCCTCGTGGTTATTGCAGACTCGAGAACCATAGCAGTTATAGCATGGAACATAAACCTAATTATGAACTGGGAGATAATCAATAACATTTATTATTGCCTCTAGGGCATATCTCCTACAGACTCCCACTTGCACTAGAGTCAATAATCTAGTCAATGCTAATGCACTTTACACCTATGGCATACTGGTGTAAAAAATGCTTCGCATGTGGTATAGCCTGATGTCCAATGGATCTGACGACTTTAGCTCCGTGTGTAACTTTGCATATCCTCGCGTTTTCACGCTTTCACAAAATTCATATTTTGTGTGGACTTGGCTTTGCATATGTGTGAATCATTGGTCGAAACCTGATTCCTCAGACTGAGCTATGGAGCAACTATCTGCAATAGTGTCCCATAGACCAAAGCCATCTTGGAACCATACTAAGTTCATGAATGAACTATATGATTCAACAAATTCTTTGTCGCTTCTTAAGCGTCAACATACTTAGCCTTTGTTATAGAATTCGCCACAGTATCTTGTTTGGAACAATTTCCAACTACCGTGCCATCATATTGTGTATTACACAAAACCCTTAACTTAAATCGAAAATCGCATGGAGCATTGATGAAGACTGTATCGATGTAATTACTTACAACGAGCACTTCATAATCTCTGCTTGTGAGAAAACATGTCATCACTACTACTCTAGTACTCAATGACATCTTTCACTGTTGTCCTATGATCAGTACTTTGATCACTTTGGTATCCATACTCGCAACAACTTTTGGAGTATCGGACATATCTGGTTGTTTTACATACCATGGAATACATGATTAATCCAAACACAAGAGTGTGTGGAATCTCCATCATGTATTTTACTCATCAGTGTTTTGGGACACCGAGTCTTGCAAAAACTCTTTCCATGTGACTTCGGCAAGAATCACTCCTTGGCGTTTTAAATGCTAAAAAGTTTTAGCATCTTGTCAATATGTATTCATTGCTTAGCCCCATTAGGTAAATCTATCTCCATAGATCATCATGCCTAATATTGAGGCTATTTAGCCCAAGCACTTCATCGGAAAAACTATTTTCAAATGAAGTCCTAATTCGTGTCAAGAAATTTATTTCCAATTAACAATGTGTCAAGTACACAAGGTTTTTAGAAATATTATTATGCTCCCACTTACTTTCTTGAATCACAAGCATCTTCGATACCCATTTGATGAAGTCAAAACCCTTTTGACCATTCCATCAAAAACGAAGATTCCAACTCCACTTTGCTCTCTTCTATCCATCGCTGGAAATCTGAAGTTTGCATACTTACTAGCATCCTCTGGATCGACAAATTACTTTGGACTGTATCACATACAAGTCCTAGGTTTCATTTCCATCACATGGAAATCCTTTTGTCATCCATGTTTCATATCTCATGATTGAAATATGTATTAATTGCTAGTTCAACCCGAACCGACTTTAAGCATCGCTACAGTCAGACAATCTCATCGTAGTCAACTCCTTGAACTTGTTATTGCAACAAGTCGAGCTTTATGGATAAAACATTTTATCCGTATCAGTTTTTAGTTCCATAAATATTCGTTAGACTCTAAGTCTTCCGAAAGGTGTATCAAGATCTTAATCTTGAATCACTTATATGGAAACTATCTCGGATTGTATTGGCATTTAGCCAATTCTGGAGTCAGGGCCCATCAACGCTTCCTTGTGAATCGTAGGTATACTATTGTCTAACAACAATATCTCGTTTGCGCACCTGATAGGTTTGCACGAGCTTTGCCTACGTGGTTCAGCTGCAAGTTCGACCGAAGTCCATACATTTTATTGTAGAGACTTCCGTATCAGTCGCAGTAGGAAACTCCGGAATTACTTCCAAGGTCTCTTTCCTTTGATCTGATGACGATGATACTGTTTATCTCATCGAGTTGCACTGTTCTCCCACTCACCTTTTTGAAAGAACCATTTTCTTCAAAAAAGCATACCGTTCTTTGTGGCAAACCTATTTGCCTCGGTATTGTGGTGGGGAAATACCCAATGACTTGGGATAACCTACAAAGTAGCACTTGTCTGATTTGGAATAGGTTTGTAACCTTTTACACAAGCCCCATATTCCAAATGTTAAGAAAAGATATAATATGGTTGGGCGTACCATACCATGGCGTCATTTCAACAGACCCGATGGAGCTCTTTTCAGTGTAAAAGCCACAGTCTCTAAAGCATCACTTTAAAAGGGATAATGGCAAATTTATTTATGTCATCTTTGATCTTACCATGTCATGAATGGTTCGATTACATCTACACGGACTCTCCACTTGCAGTGGTGCTCCGGGAGGTGCAAGTTATGAAACCCCTTTCACAACTCATCAGACATTCGCTAAACTTGTAACTCAAATATTCCTTTCTGCAATCGAATTGTAGAAACATAATTTTCTTGTTACAACAACTTCTACTTCATTTTTGAAAACCTTATGAATGAATTCAAAAGATCCAGACTTACGTCTCATCAAGTAAATATCAATATATCTACTTGAGTCATTTCTGAAGATATATAAATCCACTACTTGCAACAACATTTATTGAACTACACACATCAAAATGTATGATCACCAATAAGTTTGTTGCTCGTTCCTTATGGCCTGTGAACGGTATTTCAGTCACTTCACTTTTCGGAGGAAAGTTGCAAGTGTCAGATGATTCAAAATCAAATGACTTTAAAATCCATCATAATGGAATTTTCCATGCGGGTTTCTCCAATGTGACCAAATGCAGTGCCACACATATGTGGTATTCTTTTAGTCTTGCGACATTTAGCGTCAGTGTTATGGATGTATCATATTACCATCAATATTCATAACATACATCCCATCCTGGATGGAAGCATGGCCCTTCATGTTATTCATAACACCGAACATCAAAAGTTCTCTTATGAATAACCTCCTTGCAAGATACCTTATGCAAAGGGCTAGAGTGTATGAAACTCTAAATGAATTATGAAAGTAAATACAGAGGTAATGTATTATTATCAATATTCATAACATACTTCTCATTCATAATGAAAGTATGGCCCTTTTGTTATTCATAACTCCGAACATTAAAAGTTATCTTATGAACAACCTTCTTGCAAGATACTTTATGCAATGGGCTAGAGTGTGTAAAACTCTAAAATGATTTATGAAAGTAAATACATAGGGAATACACCTATGGAAGGCATAGTAACATTTATTATGTTCCCTGCGTGTATCTAAACCTCATTCCTGGCTAGTCTTTCAGGCCATAGTAGTTCTTACATCGAGTTGCAACAGAATGCAATCGAGCGGGTATCTTTGTGATTAACTCACAATACCCAAGAATTAGTGATTAACATGTTTAACCATAATTCCCAAGAACTATATCTTTGACCAGCCTTCTATACATCAAAAACCTATATGACATTCATACATGAGCTGGATATTCCAGTCTTCTTTCCTTTTGCCTTTATACTTCTAACAGTTTAACTTTCAGTATTTATCCTACTCTCAGAAGAAGCACCCAACTTAAGAGTGGCGATAGCCCCGGACTTCCTAGGCGTGAAAGTTTCACTAACACCCTTCGGACACTTCCTTTCTCTTTAAGTTGTTTGTTTTATTCACCATCATCATATGACAAGCGTTCTTCTGGATCCCTCTCTTATCAGTCTAATGCATAGTGAACTCCTTTACTAATAGTTTGCAAACAAACATTGCTTTGGATATCTCATATCTTTTAGCCTTTGTCTGTCTCTGAAAATGATTTTCAGATTCCATGAATATCACATAACTATCCAAACTTTCGAAGTTTGGGTCTCATGGAAGCAAACATATTGCACTTGACTGAAACGGAATTCTAGCTTTTGGATCGATGGACGAGAGTCACATGATCCATAGCATTAGCGGGAGAATACCGAAAGCATGCGATAGGACAAGTCCTTCTCGGCACTCTAGAGGACAATCCTCTCATTACGTTACCAACCGTAAAGTTTTAACCAGATATTTAACAACTATTCAATTTTAATTGGGAAGGTGGAAACGCGAGCCATTATTCTACAACTATTATGCAAATAACACTTAGACAGTGTTCATAATTAATTGCACTGAGAATTAAAAGAATTAATTCTACAGTGCGCTCCCACTCAAATCAATATCTCTCATAATTGATTGTGAGTGATACAAGACCCCCATTTCAATTGTTCGCCATTGGTGTAACACCACTGATGACGAAAATCTCAAACGGTAGGCCAACTTGCCAATCACATCTCTATGTGATTCTTGTTCATCTTTCGATGCGCGTGTTCCGAGCTCATGATGGTCATGCCTGAACGTCAAGACAACCAAGTGATCTTGCTGCGAGGTCTCAACTCACCCGCCTCACACTTCCCTAATCGTTTGTACCCGTGTGACACGGCGCACTCCGAGAAGTTAGGTGCCGTGACGGTGCTACACTTGAGAGAACACTAACCACTTGATATTTTTGTGAGAGATCACCCTAATAAAAAGCGACTACCACGCAATCAAGAAGGGTGCATCATAAGGGATAAACAACTCAGGCAATTCATAATAGCATGATATGGTATAGCCCTTTCTGATGGAGAAGTCTTTCATTTCTTCGTCTTCGGCATTCGCGTTGGTGTTCACCTTCGCGAAGATTGCCACCACCTTGTCGATGCACCAGATAATATTGCTATATCTATAGCTAATAAAATAAGTGCATTACTGAAGGTTGACACGCAGGTCATTAAAGTGACAATCATATGGCTCCAGCCATCATGCCGAATCATGACACGCAGGTCATGTTAATCAATTTACATTATATAGTCATCTCATACATAATCAAATTATAATGAGCACTGCTATACTACATCACATGCACATGCAAACCATCCTGCAAAACCAAGTTAGACGCCTCTAATCGGTTCATGCAAAATTTTATTTTACGTGGCTTCTAAGGTTTCGAAACAAACCGAAGCTACCAACGTCCATCATCAAGCATGATAATCCAAGTCGCTAGATTAACATTGCGGGGTGTATGAAACACGAGATAATAAAATCTCGAGCCCCATACTAAACTTCGTCATACGCGTGACCCCCGTGCAGATCATATCTGCATTGCCCTTTCGTCTGCGAAATTTCATCTTTCTTTTTAACTACGGTGGAATTCAATGAACTGTTAGCACTTCGTTGATCAATCAGGATCGCGGATTGCCAGAACATTGAAACTCCACCATACTGTTATCAAGATCAGAAATATGCAAATTCCAGGGAAGCAACAAGAACATCGGGAAACAGATTTCATCTGCTACCCGCACAAATAATTTTCAGTAATAGAACTCATCTACTACCTAATTATATCGTGCAATACCCATACATCTCTATGTATTCTAGATCGCAACCTGCTTCTACGCATAGCACGGCTCTTGATGCCACTATAGGGGAACGCAGCAGAAAACAAAAATTTCCGACCTACGCACCAGCCCAGGATCACTATGGAGACTGCATACAAGGTTTGATCTGTTTCGTTACCGACTCGTAGCGCAGCGGAAGTAGAGTCGATGACGATCGGCGGTGCAGATCCCCGCAGCTAGGATTTACAACCTCCCAACCGCGAGGATGTACTCCCACATCTGCCCCTCGGACAGCCCTCCGGGAGGCGGTCGGACAGTCCCTCGGACGGTGTCGCGGACAGCCCTTCGGGAGGACCTTCGAAACTCGAACGGTCACTCGGACAGCCCTTCGGGAGGACCCTCGAAACTAAGACGATCACTTGGACAGCCCTTCGGGAGGCACTCTCGAACAAAGACCGAAACTACAATCTCTCTACAGAGTTGCACACATACGGTGTCATCTATCCGGCAGGGCTTCGCCGTCCAGAACTAGTTCCCACCGGAACCCAGACAGCCTTTCGGCTCTACGAAACTATTTCGCTGGGAGGGAGAGAGAAGCCAGACAAGTCAATGGCATGTGTATGAGAGCAAGCATGAGCTGATTTTGGAGAGCTCTCTCCACCTCTATTTATAGGAGGAGCAAGGGGTAGAGGAAAGACCAAAAGGACCTTCCTAGGATCTTTCCACCACATGCCACATAAGGGTGTGTAGAAGATATCCACCATGAGGTTGAAGGACACCTCAAGGAGGGCCCCCCCATGCCATGGCCGAAATTTGTAGCCCCCTTGGGGAGCTCCACCTCCCTTTCACACACCAAAAGTGGTTTTCTTCTAGAAGAAAAACCCCATTTGCAAATCAGCCCAAAAAGTGCTTTTCACTATTCATGAAGACATTTTTCTGCGTCCGTTAAAACCCAAATTATTTCTGTGTGCCTAGAATAATTCTAGCACCCACCAAAACAATTTTGAACGCATTCCGAAACAATTTCGGAACAATGTTTCTTCAGCGAAAAGCAACCAAAACGGTTTCGGCTGCTCCGGAACATTTCTGGTTTCTGTCCCGGAAAATTCCCAAAAGTTTCCAGAACACTTCTGGCATCCTCCAAGAATTTCCAGGCGTGTGCCAGAACCAATTTGACTTAATGGAATACCCTGAAACAACTTTTCAGTTTCACCGGAACTATTCCGGTGTTCTCTCCGGAACGTTTCCGTTTCGTCCGAAACTTTTTCGGTGATTTTCTCTCAGACTCCCCGTCTAGTATTCAGCAGATAGATGACCCTTAAGCGTGTGACCCTATAGGTTCGGTGAAGTATAGACATGACCGGAACTCTTTCCGATCAATTATCAACATCGGAGCCGTGGACACCCATATTGACCCCTATACCCACACAAATGAATATTCGAGTGAACCTCCAGTTGTCGTGTGCTATTCCTATTGCTTCGCGATATGTTACAAATACCCGAGGTGAGAAACATTGGCATCCTCGTGGATCAACACTTGTCCACAATGCCAGTTACCTCGTTGCCGGTTTTTGTTCTCTTTTCTCGTTTCTGTGTTCCGGTATCCCTGTGATCAAATCACACTTGTTTCTGGCCAGACGATGATGGAAACCGTAACACCGAGAGGGCCCAGAGATATCTCTCCATCGTCGGAGGAGCAAATCCCAATCTTGAGCTATCAAGTTACTTAACATTCTTTTCCATGAACCTGTAAGCCGCCGTAATAGCCACCCATTTACGGATGACGTTTAACAAACCCCAAAGTTCATGAAGCAAGCATGAAGAAACTCGACACTCTCATGGTCTAAGGAATTATGCAAACATTAACTTCTTTGTGTTATTAACCATTAACTTATGATGAATGAATCTCATAGCATAACATCAATCGGGTCGATTCAACACAAGTGTTCTACTGACATTGTGCCCTCAAAGTTGCCGGCATAGACATGCCCATGATCAGGAAAACAGAACCATCATGCAACACTTGAGCTAGTCTTAGAGGCCAGACTAGGAATACATTTTACCGTTTATTATTCCACACGTGCATATGAGTCTTCCTCCGAGCCTCGTGGTTATTGCAGACTCGAGAACCATAGCAGTTATAGCATGGAACATAAACCTAATTATGAACAGGGAGATAATCAATAACATTTATTATTGCCTCTAGGGCATATCTCCTACAGTAATTTGTTCACCCACCGTGTGCTATACTCATGAGAGAAGCCACTAGTGAGACCTACGGCCCCCGGGTCTGCTTTTCCAACATATTGATTTCCGATCTATCTTTTTGCCTCTTTTGTTTTCAGATCTATATTTCCAAAAACCCAAAAATATATTGCTGCACTTTTTATTTGCCCTTTTTATTTTGTGTTCTTGAGAGATCTATCTCTCCAATCTATCACTACCTAATCTATCTTTTTACCGTAGAGAGATTGACAACCTCTCTTTCGCGTCGGGTTGCAAGTATTTGTTCTTTGTGTGCAGGTGTTGCTTAGGTGGTGGTGATCCTCCTACTGGTTCGATACTGTAACGCCCAAGATGCGATCATATCCCTATTATGGCATGAGGGCCTTGACGGGGATAGAAGCGCATCTAGTCGTTTCGCAAGTATAGAAATCATTGCATACATGTAATGAAGGGATGAGTATATGAGTTGGCTTACACTCGCCAAAAGCTAACTTACAAATCCACTCAGTTATTCATACATTCATCCAGAAGACAGGGTCCGACTACGGACGAAATCAAACAATAAAAGAAAGCAATGAAACTGCCTTGCTAGCCCAGGAACACAACCACGAAGCTCCTGATGTGACGGCGGCCCGATCTTTCGATGAGAGTGGGGATAACTATTGATTTGGTGGATTTTGACCTTGACGATCCGTCTATACCGTACCTGACGATACGCCTCGACAATCGCTAAACCAATCTCCGATGGTTATTGACCTTGCCGTAGGCACGATCAACCTGAACAACGAGGTTCGAGTTCCTGCAAGCAACCGAAGAACCGGCAAGAACAATGATAATTGCAATCTGAAATTGCGGATAATAAACTGAGCACACGAACTAGATGAAAAGTTGGGGTTCCACTATGGATCTGACAAGGCGGTAGTCCTACACGTCTCGTAGATGCGATTTATAGCAGTAGCTAAACAATACAATAAAACCCGAGTCTAAACCCTAACCTAAACTAGCTATTTATTAAAGGTTCGCTACTGCTTCCGGTCGAAGGCAGTATGTGTTGTCCACGAATCGGACTGCTCAGTAGTCGTACGTGACCGGTCTTCTTGGTATTTTGCGGCAAGCACCTGATGGCGTGACCGAAAACTCTAGACGTAGGGGCCCACCCACGTAGTGTTGTTGGCCCATTAATCCAAGTCCTTCCCTGGTGTATTCCATGCATGCACGTAACATGGTTGATGGATGGATGTAGCATGCATGCAAGAACGTTGCTCCATTTGATCTGAACGCACATCTTCATCTTTAATTTCTCCTTTATTCCTAAGCACAATTAAATCCGAACATGAGTGTAATATTATATTCTCGTTAGTTAGATCATACGAACAAAGGAGCGATAGTACCTGGCCATTTATTTGACGTGCACGTGCTCTAGTTATAGGTCCAGATGGAATAACTAATGTAGGAGTTGCAGTGGGTGTAACTGTAGCAGAGATGTCCTCATCATCCCCCCCTTCTTGAATCGAAGTCATCCTCGACGCTATCTCATCATGCTCATCCAAATAAGGTTTTAAATCTGCAACGTTAAATGTGGGACTAACCCGAAATTCTGCAGGAAGATCAAGCTTATATGCATTCTCATTAATTTTCTCTATCACCTTAAAAGGTCCATCCGCACGAGGCATTAATTTTGACTTTCGTAAATCAGGGAAGCGGTCTTTTCGCAAATGTAACCATACTAGATCACCTGGTTCAAACACAATACTTTTCCTACCCTGACTACCAGCAAGTTTATACTTGGCATTCATGCGTTTAATATTTTTCTTAATCATCTCATGCATTTTTAATACTAACTCAACACGTTCTTTAGCATCAAGGTTTACCTTCTCCGAAGATGGAATAGGTAATAAATCAATTGGCGCACGAGGTATAAATCCATAAACAATCTCAAAAGGGCATAATTTTGTGGTAGAATGAACTGAACGATTATAAGCAAACTCTACATGAGGTAGACATTCTTCCCACATTTTTAAATTCTTTTTCAAAACAGCCCTAAGCATAGTAGACAATGTACGATTAACCACTTCAGTTTGACCATCAGTTTGAGGATGACATGTTGTACTAAATAAAAGCTTAGTCCCCAATTTTGTCCATAACACCTTCCAAAAGTGACTAAGAAATTTTGTGTCACGATCAGAAACAATTGTATTTGGCACACCATGTAGACGAACAACTTCTCTACAGAACAAATCAGCAATGTGAGTAGCATCGTCACTTTTATGACAAGGTATAAAATGTGCCATCTTAGAGAATCTATCGACCACTACAAATATACTATCCCTCCCCCGTCGTGTCCTAGGCAGTCCTAATACAAAGTCCATAGATATATCTTCCCAAGGAGTGCTAGGAACAGGAAGAGGCATATATAAACCATGTGGGTTCAATCGTGACTTAGCTTTTTGGCATGTCGTGCAGCGTGCAACATATCTCTCCACATCCCTTCTCATTTTTGGCCAAAAGAAATGACCAGCAAGGATGTCTTCTGTCTTCTTGACGCCGAAATGTCCCATAAGGCCTCCTCCATGCGCCTCCTGTAACAACAAAAGACGAACAGAGCTATCTGGGATGCATAGCTTATTAGCACGAAAAACAAATCCGTCATTCAGAACGAACTTGTTCCAAGTTCTACCTTCTCTGCAGTTGAGCAATATATCTTTAAAATCAACATCATTGGCGTATTGCTCTTTTATAGTTTCAAGTCCAAAAATTTTGAAGTCAAGTTGTGATAACATGGTATAACGTCTAGACAATGCATCAGCAATAACATTCTCCGTCCCTTTCTTGTGCTTAATAACATAAGGAATAGATTTAATAAATTCAACCCATCTTGCATGTCTACGATTAAGTTTGCTTTGACTTCTAATATGCTTGAGTGATTCATGATCAGAATGTATGACAAACTCCTTAGGCCATAAATAATGCTGCCATGTCTCCAAAGTCCGAACTAGTGCATAAAGTTCTTTATCATATGTTGAATAATTCAGACTAGGCCCACTGAGTTTTTCACTAAAGTATGCTACTGGTTTGCCTTCTTGCAATAAAACACCGCCTAAACCAATGCCGCTAGCATCACATTCTAATTCAAACATCTTATTAAAATCAGGTAATTGCAACAAAGGGGTGTGTGTGAGCTTATCTTTAAGAATATTGAAGGCTTCCTCTTGTGCGTCGCTCCATATAAATGGCACATTTTTCTTTGTGAGCTCGTTGAGCGGCGCTGCGATGGTACTAAAATCTTTCACGAACCGCCGGTAGAACCCAGCAAGTCCGAGAAAACTCTGTACCTGTGTAACCGAGTTAGGGGTCGGCCAACTCTGGATCGCTTCAACCTTGGCTTTATCAACTTCAATTCCCTGCGCTGTCACCACATAGCCAAGAAAAGCGACTCGATCTGTGCAAAAAGTGCACTTCTCGATATTACCAAATAAACGTGCATCACGCAGAGCAGAAAAAACAGCACGCAAATGGTCTAAGTGTTCCTCTAGTGACTTACTATAAATCAGAATATCATCGAAGTATACTACCACAAATCGTCCAATAAAATCTCGCAAAACTTCATTCATTAGTCTCATGAAAGTACTAGGTGCATTAGTCAATCCAAAAGGCATCACTAACCATTCATATAAACCAAATTTAGTTTTGAAAGCAGTTTTCCATTCATCACCGAGTTTCATACGAATTTGATGGTAGCCACTACGCAAGTCCACTTTAGAAAACACAACTGAACCACTAAGTTCATCAAGCATGTCATCTAATCTAGGAATAGGATGACGATATCGAATCGTAATAGTATTAATGGCTCTACAATCAACACACATACGTGAAGTACCGTCTTTTTTGGGAACAAGTAAAATGGGTACAACACATGGACTAAGTGATTCACGAATGTAACCTTTGTCGAGTAGTTCTTGGACTTGTCATTGAATCTCCTTAGTCTCCTCTGGATTAGTCCGGTACGGTGCACGGTTGGGTAATGAGGCACCAGGGATCAAGTCAATTTGGTGTTCAATTCCTCTTATAGGTGGCAGCCCCGGTGGTACTTCCTTTGGGAAAACATCATTATACTCCTGCAAAAGGTTAGCAATGACAGGAGGCAAAGAAGAAGGCATATCCTCAAATGAAAACAAAACTTCTTTGCAAACAAGTGCATAACATTCATTAGTGTGAGCATCTAACGCAAAAATTTCAGCACATGTTGCTAAGAAAGAAGCACCTTTCAATTTAATTTCATTACATGCGCTAGGTTCAGATTTGTGCATATTATTAAAGTGGTCTAACTCGTCAATGACTTGCTGATTTTCAGATTTAGCACATTCAATGTTTTTGTTCCTACTAGCCCTAGCAAGATCATCTTTTAAAATTTGCTCAGGAGACATAGGGTGCAAAATGATTTTCTTTCCTTTATGTGTAAGGGTGTACTGATTAGTTCTACCATCATGTAAATATTGTTTATCATATTGCCATGGCCTTCCTAGTAACATAGAACAAGCTTGCATAGGCACAATATCACAGTCGATAGTATCATGGTATGAACCTAAAGAAAAAGGAACTCTCACCATGCGTGTTACCTTCACTTTTCCACCATCATTAAACCATTGAATGTAGTAAGGATGTGGATGTTGCCAGGAAGGTAGGGAGAGCTTCTCCACCATGTCAATGCTTTCTAAATTGTTGCAACTCCCTCCATCAATGATTATGCGAATGGAACGCTCCTTGACGACCCCTTTGATGTGGGAGAGGTTGTGACGTTGATCCTTCTTTGCTTTGACAATCTGAGCACTAAGTACACGATGTGATATAAGACTCATGTACTTATCGGCGTCTGCGGCGGTCACATGTTCTTCCTCTTGCGTCGGTCTTGTGTCATCGTCGTCATGTGCAGCGAGCAAAGCATATGTTTCCTCATCAAAATCACTAGCGGAGTCATACTCGCCGTCTTCACGAATGATCAACACACGCTTATTAGGGCAATCCTTCATGACATGGCCAAATCCCTTACAAGTATGGCACTGGATATCCTTTGTCCTTCTGGAGGAAGCGGACGATGACGACAAACTTTTTGTTGGAGTTGGTGGAGTACTTTTCATTGGTGCCGGAGTATGTGATGCTGAAGTTGATGAAGTAGGCCCCGATCGAGAGGTTGCAGGTGTTGTTGTAGCAGTGCGAGTGGACGGGGCAGCAGGGGTGCGTGGCGCCCATGTGGAAGTACGACCTGCAGAAAAATTAGAAAGCGTTCGCGAACGACCCTGCACTTCATGTTCAGCATGTATAGCAAGATGGAATAAACGGGTCATTGAATTATAATCCTTATAAGCAAGTATGTCATAAATTTCTCTGTTCAAACCACCCAAGAACCTAGCCATAGAAGCTTCCTCGGTCTCAACTAAACCACAACGTAACATGCCCATTTGCAATTCTTGATAATAATCTTCCACAGATTTAGATCCTTGGTTCAGGCGTTGTAGTTTATTTAGCAAGTCACGTTCATAATATCCGGGAACAAACCGGTGACGCATGATTAATTTCAAAGCTTCCCAAGTGACAGGAATATTGTTAGGATGTTTGCGACAATGTTCCCTCCACCAAACAGAAGCAAAATCACTAAACTCACTAGTGGCAGCCCTAACTCTTTTATCAGCGGGAAAATCATGGCAAGCAAATTTTTGATCAACTAATAATTCCCAGTCAAGATAAATATCCGGATCATATTTCCCGTCAAAAGGAGGCATGACAAATTTAATTCTACCTAAAGAGTCATCATGGCCACGTACCTCAGGACGACGACGTTGTCCCATACCATGTCGATTATTGCGTTGTCGACGATGATCGCGATCATTGTTATAGTTAACTGCATCAGGATCCTCGGAATCACCATCATAGTTGTCATCTTGGATCTCCTCATGGGGGGCGGCTACCGAGTTGTCGTTGCGAGGACGGGGCTGGTCGACGGCGTCCGTGTATGAAAGAGGGTGGCTCGGGTCCCCTGGGAGCACCCGATGAGCTCGTTGTAGACCTGTGTTGGTGGCTGGAACACGCGGAGCGACGATGGGGGCGGCGCCCAGCCGGGCATCCTGAGCATCGAGACGTTCCATAATAGCTGCAAGTGTTTGAGTGAAAGTCTCATTGCTATCCTCTATCGACTTGAAACGCTTATCGAGTGCGCCCTCGAACGCCGTGAACCGCTCAGTATATGCACAAACATCCTCCTCAAGGCGTGCCACGGTGACTTTCACATTGTCTTCGTCACCTGCCATGGTTAGGATGGAGAAAGAACAAAATCACAAGTATATTGCTCCTACAAAAACTACGGTGAGGCGGTGAAAAATGTCTCTCAACTCTCTAGCAATGACCAAGTTCTTACCAGTTCTTACCGTGCTGCAGTGGTTGTCGGCCGTTCGCGATGTCAAAAGTTATCAAAAGATTGATATAGCGATTACCAAGTGACCGAACAAGGTACAATATAGGAAGTGGAGTTTGGTGAAGGTTTCCTCAACTCACAATATGTGGCACAATTAAGCAAAAAGTAATGCAAGCTGAATAATTGCTCAAACTCCTAACTAGTGCTGGCAGTCGACTAGTAAAAGAGAAAACAATCTAAGCCCAGATACTGAATCAAGTGAGAGAAAACCGATGAAAAGGAAATAGCTCTAAGTAGCTAGATATAAGTGAGGTGTAAACGTAACGTATGGTATCAAAGAATAGAAGGTGTGTAGCAATTACCACGTATATGCACAAAGTAAAAGTTCGCACGAGGAGGAGATATTCCTAAAGATGTGAACCGGCCTGAACTTTGCAATTTTATTTTTCTTTTGCTCCCTTTTTTTTCTTTGCTCTTTTTTTTCTTTTTCTCTTTTTCTTTTGCTCTTTTTTTTGTCCAAGCCGGTTGCGAGAAGTCACGGACACAAATTAAGTCACAAAGATAGGAAAAGAAAATGCAAGGCTACTGGACAAGATGCTACTTCAGGAGCTAGCTAGATGTGCATATGATATTTAAGATTAGCTACTAGTAGATTAGCTAGTACAACCACACAATATCAGCCTGATGGAGAGTGTGACGCGTGAAGACAGACACAGATAGTTAGGATGTCTGGTGACTCGCGCGTGGGCGGGGTAAAGCGGCGCGGAAGGGCAGACGTCCGGTGGCAGATGTCTGTAACACCCCAAAAATTTGACCATATTTTATTAATTAAAATTTTGCCAGGAAATTAAATTTTTATTTTCTGGATCATCTTCAGATTTCAGGATCACTCCTTTCTTCTGAGTTGTGGAGTTTTCCCTCCTAGTAAAAGCTTTTCTAAAATGTTTTTGGACTTGAGTACCTACTCAAGAGCATTTCATTTTCATTATATATGATCAGTGGAAATATTTCTACAATTATTCTCCTAAGCTTTATTCCTTTTAAAATGGTTTCTCATAATTTTGAGAGCCCCTTTTTGCACTACAACCATCTGGTAACCTCATTTAAAAATTCTACAAAAATTTGTAGAAGACATATGAGGTTCCTACATCATTTTTATGCAAAAACCCATTTGTGTTCTTTGGAAAATTTGAGCAAACCATCCTCATATTCATTCTGGTCCAGTTTGGTATTTTCTACTACAACCCCGTTTTATCTTGCCTTGTTGCCAATGAGATTTTTCATACTTGTATTCCACCCTACTAAACTCTTAAGTCCAGGAGATTGAGACCATTGGAATATTTTTGACACATGCAATAATGGCATATATTTTCTGTCCAGATTTGGTTTTCTCAAAAACTTGCACTAGAAAGTTTCTGTTCTTCTCATTATAACCTTGCCATCTTCCATTGGATCTAAAGAGACCCCAACCTGGAAAGTTTGGTGGCCATCACAACACTCTAGAGACCCCTGGCATTTTGACAAACAGGTTGAGGGCATAGCCAGATTTGGCATAGCTTTTAGTTTACTTTGTGCAACTGCCTTTAGTGCCAAACCAGTATGTCTAGGAGAACCAAAGTGACCACCCGAGCTATCCTGTGAAGTCCCACTTGAAGCCAAGCCCCCTAGAGTACTCTGGCAATTCGTCGAGCACCCTGGGTGCGTGCCCAGAGCGCGCTTATCGCAGCCAGTGCAACCGAGCCGCCGCGTCGCACCCACCCGCGCACCCTTGCCCTTATCCGCTCGAAGGGTCGTGCAGTAACCCCAGCGCCACCTCACCCAGCCGCTAGCATCGCTCTGACCGCCCGTGACCCCCACAGCACCGCCGCAGCGAGCTTCTTGGCGACAAGCCTTCGGCTACAGCTCGCCCGTGCCATGGCCGGCGCCGCCCCAGCCACCCCTGCGCGACAGCTCACCCCTGGAGCAGGCCGAGCTTATCCACGAGCTCGTCCGCTAGCGCCCGTCGTCGCCACGTCGCCTGCTAGCAACAGAACGGCGGTTCGCCGGCGTTCTTATCCGCAGCCGTGGGAACCGACCTCCCTGGGCTATAAATAGCACCCCCGATTGCGTCTAAGCCCGTCAACAGCCTTATTCCAGTGGTAGGAAGCCTCCCCTTCCCCAATTTGACCAGAGGCCGTCATCTTCCCCATCTCCGGCAAGTTCGGCCGCCGCCGCGCTCCGGTAAAATCCGGCCAAGCCAGAGCCTTCTAGCCTCACCCGCGCCCCCATCTGCTTCTCCTTGACTTTGCAGAGCCGCCCAACCCCTCTAAATCAGTCGGGAACCACCGTAGGCCAAGAACCGATTGTTCCCGAAGGCGTCGTCCGCCGCAGAGCTCGTCGCCGGCGACCCCCCTTCGCCCCCGCGACCCTCTCGGCCACTGGGAGGACCGTCCTAGTGCAGTGAAACCATTCCCGTCGTCGAAGCCCCGTGGGGAACCGCCGTTCGCCGGCGGCAATCGCCGGAGCTCCGCCTCCGCTCGGCCAGAGGTGGAGGGGGACGCGGGCGACTGGTCAAACCTGACCAGTGGGCCCGATGGACCCACTGTCAGTGACCCAGCGACGGCCCGCTCTGGTTTAAGTGGAAGCGTAAACCCCAGAAGTACGTCTTCTCCGCCCCGAAAGCGTATTCTGATTCGAACCGTTTTCTTTTTCTGCTTTATACTAAAAACAGAACTTTGACTATTCTTTGACTGGCTATAACTTTTATAATACAACTCCAATGAACTTGATTCTTTTTCTGTTGTCTCCCAAATTCCATCTAGTTTATTTTCATATTTATTTGAAACTTTTCCAAACAAATTTTATGTGCTGTTTTTGAATTATGTGTTAAACCGAAGTATTTTCAAAATAGGAATTTGGAGAGAGAAGAAAACTTTCGAAAGTTTTGTGATGCACCCTACCTCTCCACAACTTGAAGGCAAGCATTCTGAACCCTGTTCTAATGGTTGTTGTGTGTTGTTTGTTGTGATTACAACACCGAGTTTACTTGAAACATGCGTTATTTTATGTGACGTTATGATCATACTCTTGAGTGCATGATGGAAATTCCTTGCTGTTGGAATTTAAATACTTGTGACAGTACTCATCTCCTTATACCTCTCATGCCTACCGGAAGGAATCCGGAGAAGTTTCTTTCTCAGGGAGACACGAGTTTGGTGCTGACATCTCGTTGGAGCGAGAATGGTCAGTGAGGCATGAAGGGGTATGATGAGTGGTGATTTCTGTCTGACGTGTGAAATATATTTGTTGAGATAACCATGCAGAGAATACATAACCTCCTGAGTCGACCGTAGATCGAGTCTTGTGCTAGTAACCCCCATACTTGCTTCGTGCTACCACTTGTCCCTGCCTCAGGTAGGGTACGATTCAGTAAGTCGTCAACCCCTTTCTTAGCACACACCATACAGAGAGGCCATGGTGGAAGATACCGGCTGCATCCGGTAGGCATGCCACCTGGTCCGGGGGCATGGGTGTTTCCGGTTGGAGCCGAGGGGGTAGCTCCCCTAGTTTGCGCGCGTTATAAATTTTGTGATCCCATGCTAGTCGAGGTTGTAGCCTCCCCACTTAGAGTTTTGCTTGACGGGTGTCGTGGGTGATTCCAGGCACCGGTAAGTTAAGCTGGTGTGTGCGGGTCAGGTGTGTTTTCAATTCAAAGACCGTAAGCGGAATTAGTCCCGGTGGACTAAAGGAATCTGTTGCTCGTGGGTAAAGAGTACACCCTCTGCAGAGTTTATATCTATTCGAATAGCCGTGTCCGCGGTTAAGGACTACAGTCTGGGATGGGTCAAGTGTCGGTCTTAGTGTCGGTCTTCGGAGGAAAAAACTTCTAAACCGGAACATTGATCATGACATGTGACAAATGATGATTATGATTATTATTATTGTGGACTAACCATTTATATTATTTGAATTATTGAGTATCCCTGGGATGGTTCTACCTCCTGGATACTCATTGTGATTGTTCTTTATAAGCCCTTTATGTGGTGTCGCTCAGACGCCCGACTGTGGCATGCTTGTTATTTATTTTCTTTATAAGCCCTTTATGTGGTGTCGCTCAGACGCCCGACTGTGGCATGCTTGTTATTTATTTTCTTTATAAGCCCTTTATGTGGTGTCGCTCAGACGCCCGACTGTGGCATGCTTGTTATTTATTTTCTTTATAAGCCCTTTATGTGGTGTCGCTCAGACGCCCGACTGTGGCATGCTTGTTATTTATTTTCTTTATAAGCCCTTTATGTGGTGTCGCTCAGACGCCCGACTGTGGCACGCATATTATTTATTTTTCCTTATAAGCCTTGCATCATGAATTTTATTTGGTGACTGACTGAGTGATCATGGATTACTTCAGTGCGTGAATATCGTCTGTTATATTATACCTGTTTTCATGATGTTTGTGAGTACATTCAAAGTACTCACTCGCTTGTCCCTGGCTATTGTCTTGGCCAGATTTCTTGCTTGGAGAGGAGCGCAACGACGACAGCCCGGAACCTAGGCATCGTAGATAGCAGTTGCGCGAAGATAGGAGTTATCCAGGTCAGCTGTTCCTGTGGGAAATGGACTCCCATAGACGCTGATGATCCGCAAACCGCTTCCGCCATCAACCACTAGAAACCTTTTGTTGTACTCATAGACCAGAATGGTCTTGTACTACATATTTTGTATTTTTGCTTGGAATTTCTGTATCAAGATTGTGTCTCATCAGCTAACAGTAATCCTGGGGCTGGTGAGCACAAGGGCCATTTACTGGGAAATTAATATCCTGGAAAACCGGTCCTGACAATGTCTGGGAGAACGCGTGAGACGAACATACACGTACGCACGCGCAAGATGATCTGGCCTGGAGTACTCTCCTGGAGCGACGTCTGTACGCGTGCAAAACTATGTTTTTTTTATCTTTCTAGATGATGGACGAACTTGCGGTGGAAAATATGGTGGACAAAAACAAAGTGCGATCTGATAGACAATTTTCTCTTAAATTAACCTAAACCAGCACTAATCCTAGGACGAATGCAACCAAAAATTCAACTAGGCAAATACTAGATGCAAAAATTGCTAAAGGCTAAAAAGATAGGTGTAATGGATGAACTAATCTAATTTTTTTTGGCTTTTTGTGGGTTTATAGAACAGGGAAATAAACTAATCTATGAAAACTGTAAATCTCTCACCGATTAACCTGAAAACTGATACCACATGATGTGACGGCGGCCCGATCTTTCGATGAGAGTGGGGATAACTATCGATTTGGTGGATTTTGACCTTGACGATCCGGCTATACCGTACCCGACGATACGCCTCGACAATCGCTAAACCAATCTCCGATGGTTATTGACCTTGCCGTAGGCACGATCAACCTGAACAACGAGGTTCGAGTTCCTGCAAGCAACCGAAGAACCGGCAAGAACAATGATAATTGCAATTTGAAATTGCGGATAATAAACTGAGCACACGAACTAGATGAAAAGTTAGGGTTCCACTGTGGATCTGACAAGGCGGTAGTCCTACACGTCTCGTAGATGCGATTTGTAGCAGTAGCTAAACAATACAATAAAACCCGAGTCTAAACCCTAACCTAAACTAGCTATTTATTAAAGGTTCGCTACTACTTCCGGTCGAAGGCGGTATGTGTTGTCCACGAATCGGACTGCTCAGTAGTCGTACGTGACCGGTCTTCTTGGTATTTTGCGGCAAGCACCTGAAAACTCTAGACGTAGGGGCCCACCCACGTAGTGTTGTTGGCCCATTAATCCAAGTCCTTCCCTGGTGTATTCCATGCATGCACGTAACATGGTTGATGGATGGATGTAGCATGCATGCAAGAACGTTGCTCCATTTGATCTGAACGCACATCTTCATCTTTAATTTCTCCTTTATTCCTAAGCATAATTAAATCCGAACATGAGTGTAATATTATATTCTCGTTAGTTAGATCATACGAACAAATGAGCGATAGTACCTGGCCATTTATTTGACGTGCACGTGCTCTAGTTATAGGTCCAGATGGAATAACTAATGTAGGAGTTGCAGTGGGTGTAACTATAGCAGAGATGTCCTCATCAGCTCCCCTACTCATCCGGATACGTCACGTACATAGGCCTACGTTCTTCATCGTACTCCCACTGGAGCTGAGAAACATCAACTGGCACGAACTCGTCAATACCTGTACCTGTATTGTTGTAATCTTTGAGCCACAGGGACTCAGCAATCTCATAACCCGGGTACCGAGACTATGTAAGGCAATAGGTGAGGAATGGTTAAGTGGTGAGGCTGCAGCAAGCACTAAGCATGTATTTGGTGGCTATCTTACGAGAACAAGAATTAAATATGGTGGCCCACGCATGACGGACGTGAACTAGATTTATCACTAAGTGATCCTGAACACCTACTTACGTCAATCATAACCCCACCATGTTCTCTCTCGGTTCATGTTCACGAGCAGAGACAATCACGGTTACGCACACAGTTGGTGTATTTTATTTGAGTTTACTTTAAGTTTGCTATAACCGGGTGTTAAACAAATTTCCAAGTTGCTACATAACCGCGGGCACGGCTTCTCGAAAAGAATTAACCCTGTAGGGTTGCTCCAACTCATCCGTCACAAACTAACCACACGCCGCGGGAATAACCTCGACCACGAATCCCGTGATCTCCTGGGAAATTCCGTTGGAAAACCTCAACCTCGAGATAGCCCAAAGTATCCTCGGAATTCCTCGCGCAAGACATTCGAGAAAGGTAAAACAAGTCCAGCAAGACCGCCCGACGTGTCAAGGAACCCGATAGGAGCCGCGTATCTCGTTCTCAGGACACGACCGGATGAGCTACGCGTACGGAGGCCTGATAGAAATCTCCCGAGTTGCCCCGGGTTGGCCCTGCGCAGTGCTTTGTTTTGGACCAACACTCATGAGGAGCACTGGCCCGGGGGTTGATTAATTATCCACGGGGTAGCTAAGCCCTATGCATTTTAATTAGGTTGTTTAGCAAATGTAGTACCAAAGTTGAGTCTTGGAAGACAAGTTTTAATCTAAAACGAATGGTCAAGGGGGTCCCCATAACAACCCCGAGCATGTTAGGAGCGCAAAATATGGAACATAACACCGGTACTCGGAACTAGTGCGTCAAAAGTGGAACAAAACACCAGGCAAAAGGCCAAGCCTTCCACCGTTGCCAAGTATATATGTGCATTAAATTAAATAACAGTAAATAAGGTGATATTCCAGATATCCATGTTGTCACATGGAAACAGCTTGCACCTGCAACTAGCAACGCTATAAGATAAGGGCTGAGCAGCGGTAACGTAGCCAACCAATGTTTTGCTAGGAAGTGGAGGGGTTAGAGACTTTCATGGCAATTTAGGAGGTTGACAGTTTAAGTGGTAGGTAACGAAACATATCGGTAAAAGCGAGACATCTAGCATAGCAAAAATAGTGTCGGGATCCGGGTACGATCATCTTGCCTGTTGGGTCTTTAGAGGGACAGAGAGTTGGGTCCTCGTAGTTGTTCTCATCAGGATCCTCGTACTCAGGCTCGACCCTCGGGTCTACCCAAAGAGAAAGCAGCACCAAATAAACATACAAACAAAGTGCAATGTGCAACCAAAGATGATGCATGACCAATTTGAAGTATTTAACATGGCAACCCTATGCTAGTCATCTTTCTCATGCAATTATTAAGTTCTTTAGTATTCTGGACAGAACCTCAAGATTAGTTATTTGAACATGCATGAACATAGCAAAAATGAATGCTTCACGTAAAGACGATGCAAATGCATATGTAGAATGTTGCAAACGGAGTAACGAAGCTCACAGAACACTCACGGCAAGGTACAAACGTTAAAGGAGACAAATGCAAAGATGAGGGAGGCCATGGGCTATTCCTTGGTATTCCAAGGATGCCACTGGATTGGAAATGAAAATCTAGCAAGAATAGACCTAAAGATCATGCAAAGCAATGGAGTATAGCTCCCACAAGTCACAAAACATTCAATCACACAATCTGTCCACAAACAGCAACATGTCATCTTGTAACACACATACCCAGAGCTACAACAAGTTTCAAATCACAACCAAGGCATGGACATGAAGTATACATCATGCTCAATATTTCATCTATCCATAGAAACATGAAAGGAAGCATGGTTCAATGGCAAATGAGCTCACAAGATGGCATGTTGAAACAATTTTTTAGAGACTTAGCGGAAATTCCAGTTTAACAGATTCTGAGTTAATATGATGGCATCTTGACAGCAACATTTACATATGCTACAGGGGTTTTCATGGCATGGAAATTAACAGGGTGATAGAGGGCAACATGTACTTCAATTAACTACATTATGGCAACATCAATATATGCATATATCCATGGCTATCATCCTTACAATATGACATATTGAGAATAGCAGATTCACAGACTTAGTGAAATTCAACAAGTGGCAAGCATGGCATATTATTAACAGAATGGCATGTTGACAGCAAGTTTTAAATAAGATGCAATATCCCTACCCACCAGCACTTGGTACACACTAGCAGAGGATGACATGCTCAACAATGCATTCCATTGGGCCAACCCCAAACGAGCTACCTATTCATGGGAATCATCTAGACAACAAGGCAACAAAATAACAGATCCTAACACTTAGAAATATTGTGGCATGTGAAAAACAGAATTTGGTGGCATGTTGACATCAAGAACTCCACCCATATCGTGATTTATCATGGCATGCAAAAAAAACCAGGGGCTAGCACACACCTCAATGCACATTATTCATGTTGACAAGTTTATCATATGACGCAAGAATTAATTCATGTGAAAATGACAAAAGCACATATTATCACAAAATAACATTTTCACAAACTTAGCCAAATGATAAAACTAATACCACCATTGGACTCATTGGAATTTTCTACCCCAAATTCATATATCATAAGCATATATTTGTGTAGACAAAACTCTCACAATGCCAATCGAAAAACACAAACTACACTTATAATCTAGTATATGCCAAATTTGGCATATCCATTAATGGAACTGACAGAAATGGACATAGCCCAATCTGGAATATTTCCTTAAAAGGAAATATCCAAGAAACACTGAAATAAAAGCACAAAATAAAATAAATAAAACAACTAGGCCCACCTGGCATAGACACAAGGGGCCTATAGGGGCTAACAAGTGGGCCTTGGGGCCACTTTCAGTGGCTCAACGCTCGGGAAAAAAATATGATGGCATCTTGACAACAACATTTACATATGCTACAGGGGTTTTCATGGCATGGAAATTAACAGGGTGATAGAGGGCAACATGTACTTCAATTAACTACATTATGGCAACATCAATATATGCATATATCCATGGCTATCATCCTTACAATATGACATATTGAGAATAGCAGATTCACAGACTTAGTGAAATTCAACAAGTGGCAAGCATGGCATATTATTAACAGAATGGCATGTTGACAGCAAGTTTTAAATAAGATGCAATATCCCTACCCACCAGCACTTGGTACACACTAGCAGAGGATGACATGCTCAACAATGCATTCCATTGGGCCAGCCCCAAACGAGCTACCTATTCATGGGAATCATCTAGACAACAAGGCAACAAAATAACAGATCCTAACACTTAGAAATATTGTGGCATGTGAAAAACAGAATTTGGTGGCATGTTGACATCAAGAACTCCACCCATATCGTGATCTATCATGGCATGCAAAAAAAACCAGGGGCTAGCACACACCTCAATGCACATTATTCATGTTGACAAGTTTATCATATGACGCAAAAATTAATTCATGTGAAAATGACAAAAGCACATATTATCACAAAATAACATTTTCACAAACTTAGCCAAATGATAAAACTAATACCACCATTGGACTCATTGGAATTTTCTACCCCAAATTCATATATCATAAGCATATATTTGTGTAGACAAAACTCTCACAATGCCAATCGAAAAACACAAACTACACTTATAATCTAGTATATGCCAAATTTGGCATATCCATTAATGGAACTGACAGAAATGGACATAGCCCAATCTGGAATATTTCCTTAAAAGGAAATATCCAAGAAACACTAAAATAAAAGCACAAAATAAAATAAATAAAACAACTAGGCCCACCTGGCATAGACACAAGGGGCCTATAGGGGCTAACAAGTGGGCCTTGGGGCCACTTTCAGTGGCTCAACGCTCGGGAAAAAAATGGTAGGTTTAATCTGCCGGATGGGGGACTTGAACCGGCGACCCCCTGGGTCGAGCGGCTCGATCGGACCAGCTGGACTATGGCAAGACTCGTGCCAACAGAGGGGTTCGGCCCCTTTTGACCCGAGCACGCCGCTCGCCTAACTGACGAAACTGAAGAAAAACAGAGCTGCTCGTGGCTGGGAAAGGATGACGTCTCCGGCGAGCTCTCCGGCTACCTCTGGAGCGGGCGACCGGCCGCGGGGCTGCGGGATTGACTGGGGGCCCCATCCCTGGGATTGCGGGGGGTCCCAAGGCACGCGGGGCGAGCTGGGCTGCTCTCGACCTCGCACCCGAGGCCATGGCGAGGCGCGGCGAGGTTAAGCTGGCGGCGACGCTGAGCAAGACGGGCTACGAGGCTGCGGAAGGCCTGCGCGCGCAAGGACTCGCGAGAGTGGAGGCCGGACCTGAGAAGGCCACGGCCACGAGCGCACCACACACACACACCAAATCAACGAGCTTTGACAGAGCTCCGAGAACACGCTGGTGGCATGGACCTAGCAGCGGCTATGGTCACCTAACGCCGAAAGGAAAAGGCTAGGATGGGGGGGCTGCTCACCCAGTGTCCCAAGGACAAGCAGACGACGCCGAGGACGGGTTGGAGGCGACGCGGACGACGTCGGAGCGCGTCGAGCTCCCCGGATAGCGAAGCAGAGGAAGAAGAAGGTCGGGGCGGCGTCGATCTCTCGCTTGGGGCCTCCCCGAACGTCGAGGAAGAAGAAGGCCCGACGCAGAGTCCTCCCCGAACGTCAAAGGCCTCAGAGGCTCGATGGAATGATCACCCCGATCACGAGCGCAAGCTCGGCCGGAGCATCGCGGTCGCGGAGACGGCTATGGCATGGGAGAGACCTACCGGCGGTGGCGAGGCAAGGAGAAGGGAGGACCGGGATGCGGGAGGCTAGGGCACCGTGAGGGACAACTCATATAGGCGGCTCGGGCTTTCTGCGGCCGTCAAATCGACCAGACGGTCGACGTGGACCTCCTGGATGCACGCCGTACAGGAGGAGGACGACGCTGTCGCGCTGGGGGCTCGGTCGGGCTATGGCTTGCGGCTGCTGCTGGGCCAGGGGGAAGGAAGGAGGCCCAGGAGGGGCTGAACCCTCTCTCTCCCCCGAAAAGAAAGCCTTTTCTTTTTAATAAAACCCACATCTTGCAAAAATCACATAGAAAAGAGAGGGGGGTTTTGGGAGGAACAAAAATACATTTGAACTCACAGAATTATACACTAATTAACAAAAATGGTTTGGGCATTTTTGAGCAACTAAAAATAATTCACTTATTATTACTATGAATCTGTTTTGCAAGGATTCAAAAGACAAATATTTTCAAACATGATTGAGAGCTACTCAACAAATCTTATCAGATTATTTAGAAGTAGAGAAACATTTTTATATGAGATGAACAAGCAAGTGAAACACCACATGTTGCATTTTGAAATAAGAGAGGAGGGTATAGTTTTGAGAAATAGTGGAGAGGGCTTTCACACCAAAGTCTTGCACACCAACACCACAACACACACACTCACATCCCACTTCACAAGCATGACAAGCAAAGCATGATGCAACTTATGAAATGATGATTATGATGCCATGATGCAAAATGTCATGAGGCAAATTATTATTACTCAAACCACATGATGGCATACATTGAAGGTTCACACATGGAAATATTACAAAGGTGGCAAGGGAATGCACTTGGGCTTTTACAACTCTCCCCCACTACAAGAGGATCTCGTCCTGAGATCTATGAACGGAAGAATTCGGGATATTCAGAACGGAGAAGGTCCTCTCGTTCCCAAGTGGCTTTTTTGTCGGAGTGATGTGACCACTTCACCTTAAGAAACTTGATTGACTTGTTGCGAGTCTTACGCTCAGTCTCTTCAAGGATAGCAACTGGATGCTCATGATAGGATAGGTCTGCTTGGAGATCAATGTCTTGGAGATCAACGGTGCGCTTGGGAGTCTTGAAACACTTCCGGAGCTGAGAGACGTGAAACACATCATGCACATTTGAGAAATTGGGAGGAAGCTCGAGTTGGTAGGCAAGGTCACCCCTATTGCCCACAATCTTGAAAGGAACCACAAAGTGTGGAGCAAACTTTCCTTTGATGCCAAAGCGCCGAGTGCCCTTCATGGGAGACACTCGTAGATAGACAAAATCATCGATCTGAAAGGTCATGTCACGATGCTTGCTATCATAATAGCTCTTCTGACGGGATTGAGCTGCTTTGAGATTTTCACGAATGGCATGGCACATTTCTTCTGCTTCAGTGATTATGTCATTACCAAGGATTTGACGTTCACCGGTTTCAGACCAATTGAGCAGGGTATGACACTTCCTGCCATAGAGAATCTGGAAAGGAGCCTTGCCGGAACTTGCTTGGAAACTATTGTTGTATGAGAACTCATCAAACAGGAGCCAGTCTTCCCACTTCATGCCAAAAGAAATCACACAAGCTCTGAGCATATCTTCAAGGATTTGATTGACTCTCTCCACTTGACCACTAGTCTGAGGATGGAAAGCTGTACTGAAACGGATCTTGGTACCTGTCGGGGATACTACCCACGGTTTGACCCGGCCAGGAGAATGACCCGGCCCATCATTTGGCGGCTCATATGGGCGCCGTGTTTTATCGGGTCAACCTGGACGGCAAGGCCCAAGGCCCGGCGTGCACCCCGGTGGAAGGCGGCTCATAGAGAGGCCAGGAGGGCCGGCTCACAGAGAAGGCCCAAGAAGAGAAACAATTCCCTCACAAGAGAAACAAGACCCGGATTAGGACTCAAGAGAGACTAGTCCTAGTCCTACTCCCAGTAGGACTCTACATGTAAACCTACCCCTTCAACTTATATAAGGAGGGGTAAGGCACCCCAAGAGGGACAAGTTCAAGTCATTGGAGATAGACAGATCAGAGGCTCTCGAGACTAGAGGTAGCAAAACATCACCCTTGTAATTGAGATCATCCTCATCATCAATATACACAAAGCAGGACGTAGGCTCTTACCTCTATCGGAGGGGCCGAACCTAGGTAAACTCGCGTCTTTCGATTCCGAACAACCCTTCTCAAGCCGCCACCTAGTTGCGATGGCCTCACACCTAAGTTCTCTCATGAGGACTTCTTGCCGTGACAAAACCACGACAGTTGGCGCCCACCGTGGGGCCACGCACGGTGGTGTTGTGTTCTTGGAGGGAATTCTTCAGGGACCGAGAAGCTCACGATTGTTCGGATGAAAAAGAGTCAGCACGGAAGGATCTACGCCGACCCCAAGTTCATCAGTTGGGGTTGAAAAAATTGCAACGACATCCTAAATCGGATCAAAGTCAAAAAGTAATCTCGACAAGCGATGATCTGCGCATTGTAAATCAGATCGGATCTGTACTGCTACTTATATAGATCAATCTGGCCAAAACAGCCGGCAGGAAAGAAATTAAGCCCCGCTCGTGCGCAAGCTTTCCAACCAAAGCAGATAAGTTTCCAAGGCAACCAGGATTGTGTAATCCGGTGGTGTTTTCAGAATCTACAAGTCTGTTCAAAAGATCGGATAGCAAAAAAGAAAAAAAGCTACCAGCCTTATACGCCATGGGTACTGGAGTACCAGTATATAGATTTATCTATCTCCGGTCTGTTACGCCCGTTATCCGGGTTAAATACCAACTGACAAAAGTCACAGTCCAGCAAAGAAGCAAACCACTCGACGGGAGGAATAACCTGACCAAGTCCATCCACCTGAGATCGATCAGAAAGGATTAAGTGCTACTACCAGACCACAATCATCGTAAGGTTCAAAGAAAAAGAGGAAAGGGGCACGATCCAAAAATTGATTGACCACAGACTCGACGCCACCGTGGCCACGCGCCCTGCTCCCGCTGCTGCATCCCGCCTCTTGACCGCTCCATCACCGGCTCCACTTCCTCTCGCCTCCAAGCGCCCCCCGCGAGCCGCCTCGCCCTGCTCCCGCCGGCCACTGCCACGCCCCGTCGCTGGCTCGCCGCAAACCGCCGGCCGCAGCCGCCTCGCCTCCATCCTTGCACAGCCAGGGGCTCCTCTCCAACGCGCGCACGCCCCTGCGCGACCTCGCCTCAAGCCGCCTCGCCGGCCTTGCCTCAAGTCACCTGTACGAGCCTCCACCACCGCGCCCTGGCCGGCTCCATCACACCTCATCTCCGTCGCGACCTAACCTCGCCCCGGACGGCTCCGCCTCACCTCCGCCGCGGCCTCGCCCGCTCGACTTCGCCGCGCCAGCGCCGCCCACGGCCTGTCCGCGCGACCCGCCCTCGAGTCGCTCCACCCCGCACCCGTCTTGGCCGCGCCCCGCCTCCACCGGCGCCTCTCCGAGTCATGCTCGGGGTCAACCTCGTCTCTGGGTCGCCCTCGTCCGCTCCTGACTCGATGTCGCGGCCTCGTCTCCGGGTTGGCCTCGTCTTGGCCTCGAGCCGCCCTCGCCAGCGCCTTCCTCGTTGCTTCGCCCCGCTCGCCAAGTCGCTCATCAAGACCATCGCGATGCACGCGGCCACGGACACCACCGTCGCCGCCATGCTCGCCCACCTCGCCGACTACGGCTACGGCCACGACCTACGCCTACTCTACGCGGGGCGCCAGCTCGAGCCGGACGCCACCGTCGCCTTGCTCGGCCTGTTGTCAGGTCCTGCGGGAGATTTTTGGGGTCGGATTCTACGGCCACCTATTTACTGCTAAGAGAGCCGCAGAGGAGTCAGAATCACATTTTCTCTTGCTCGGCTCTCCATATGAGAAGAATTGCAATACGGGTGGATCGAGCAACAGAAATAGTACGGTTGATAATTCGGCTCAGCAATCGCCTACTAGCTGCTCTCTCTCTCTCAGAGTGCCATGGATGATAAATCTGGTCTCCAGTTGCAGAGTAACTGCTTGCTCCCCAAAAGTGCCACTTCAGTAGAAGAAGCCACATTAATACCAGGGATAGTCATAGTTTAGAGAAGTTGGATTTTGTAGGGCTCCCTTTTGAGGAGGAGTGCCACATTCTTCTTGTTCAAAGCTCTCGGAAGTCAACTTAGGGAGTTCGTTTCTGTGGTGGCTGTAGTTGATACCAGCTACTTAGCAGGAATAAGGCGACACTGGAACACTCCTGTTCCTTCGGAGATCACACAATTGGCTGGCAGTTGCTTCAATCATTATGGCAACAAAAATGAGAGTTATCACAATAAGGCGCCATTGGACAGCACTGATGAAAAGAGCGTGAAAAAAAAACTAAAGAAAATATCAACGGGAGTAGTATTACTCTTCCTCTAAGTACAACGAGTGCTAACACAGTACTACTTTTGGATCAGCCGAGTGTCAGTACCGGCAAAGTTTAATTGCAGAATAAAAATCATCAGGTGATATTCATCCGATCTATTTTATCAACATATATTGATTCCTTCGAGAATAACTACTGTCTACGTTATTTTCATATGCGGGACAATTATTCATTACAAAAGTGACATTATATCGCGACTACGGAGCTCGCGCCAATACTATCGTGCGTCAGCGTCCATCCGCGCCGCATTGCCTGACGAGCACGCGTACGTGTCGCCACACGTGCGGCTCAGTCTACATCAACAACGCCGAGGCCGACTCGCGCACGCTGTCGCCTCTACGGCCGACTCGCGCGTCTGCGCCGTCTTACAATGCCGCATGCGACTTGAGCGTCCGCGCTGGATTTCACGCCGCGGCCGATTCGCGCGTCCGTGCCGGCTTACAACGCCACGGCCGACTCACGCGTCTGCGCCGTCTTACAACGTCGTGGCCGACCCGTGCATCTGCACCGGTTTTTAATGCCACGGTCGACTCTCGCGTCTACATTAACACGCCAAGGCCGACTCTCGCGTCCATGCCGGCTTACAATGCCGCGGTACGGTCTACATCAACACGCCGGTACCGCGCCTGCTTGCTTGAGCCGCCCATTGGACGCGTGCAAGCCGTCGTCCCCGCTATCCGGTCTACATCAACACGCGGGTGCCGCGCCTGCTCGCTCGAGCCGCCCATTTGACGCGCGCAAGCCGCCGTCTCCGCGGTCCGGTCTATATCAACACGCCGATGTCGCGCCCGCTCGCTCGAGCTGCCCATTGGACGCGTGCAAGCCGCCGTCTCCGCGGTCCGGTTTACTCCAACAACGTTGGAGCAAAGGAGAAATATATATCTATTACCGGCCTCCAGTAGTGCAGGGTTGCCCAATGGGTAGGCACATTGGCCTGTTATCCCCGCGGCCCGGTATGCTTCAGCACATCAGAGAAATAAGAATCAGACATGGAGGAAACATCCCTGGGGAAGCTACAATTTGAGCCGAGCACCATTGAGCTGGCGATTCTAAAAGCTAACCGTAAAGAAAAGAATGGCCATGGAAACCAGGAGAGCCGGATCAAGAGAGAATAACAAGGAATGGGTCAAGAGGCTTATGAACCCAATTTGGGCAAAAAGGGCTTTATTTGAACGACATACACTGAGGACATACGATGAGCATCGCAAAGATCCTCAACTCGCCATATCGTCTCCAGTTTCAATAAATACCATCATTCAGCCGTCAACCTTATACTGGCTTATGCCACAGTCAAATATGAAGACTCTAAAGCCACCTCTTTGAGTCGACTTAAGACTTGGGGGCTACATAGACATGACTCGGCAGATTCAACCGGGTTCAAAAATTCAATAACCCCGGGTCATTGCAGGGAAGATAACCCGGTCCCGGGGGCTGCTGTCTTATTGGCAAAAAAATAAAAATCGCCCAAGAGGACGAGCCGCCATGATGCCCTATTCAAACATGGGTGCCCTGCCTTATGGGCGGGAAATTAAAGGTTGCCAAAGAAGACCAGTTGCCATGATGCACTATTCAAACATAGGTATCCTACCTTATTGGATCATCATATTATAATATTATGATTAATGGAATCAAGCCGGCTTATCTGGACCCCAGATGTTTTGCAGTAGTAGCATTGTCTCCTGTATATCCTATGCTGACCTTTTCCATGATCATAGGTCACTTGGGGGGCTTCCAACTCATCGAGTTTAGCTTTCTCACCCTCTTGATCCGGCAAAGATGCCACAAAATGGTTAAACCTGCCTGTATGCTTGATGTGACTCCGATCAGGTGACCCCATGTACTCTTGACAAGTCAATCCATCTGGACCCTGAACTTATCAAGGTTAAAACATTGGCTTAAGTCACGTGAGGGTCGGCTTACAGAGAGCTAGGATAAACCATGGGTTATCACACCCGCTTCATAGAAGCAAGACTTGAGCCTCGAAACCCGGCCTTTATGTCATGCCTTGAAAACTGGCACTTTATATTCTGTTATCATATACATACATCATCCTGCATTGCATCATGCATCATACATACATATCAGGCCAGTCATCAAACCGGGTTACATCGTTACCTCTGCAGCAACAAATAAATCTTTGATAGCCAAATTGGCTAGATTTTCATCATGGTTCATCATAATTAGTATTAAATGATTGGGGTTTTTCAAGCCATCTCGGAAGAAATGACTATTCTCGAAAGCCGCCCTATCACATATAATGCCGGGTCATCTAATTGACCGGCTCTTGGATTTTTCCAACTTGTGTTCTCTAGTAAACTACAACACTTATGGATTTCTCAAACATATATTTGCCGGGTTGCACCGCAACCACGAGCAGGGATTTCATTTCAACGACAAAGGCATTTTTCCAAGATATTCATTCAGACAATAAAATACCAGGTTACATTATAACCACGGGAAAGGATTCATTCAAGTCAGATCAATATCAGTTCAAGAGAACTTCTGAAGTGCATTATGATGGGTTATATTATTCTCATGCAGTCCCAAGTCACTGCAGGCATACGACCCGGCACTTGGGGGCTACATCATATGATGTTTTTCTTTTCAAAGGAGAAGTACATATAAGTCTCGAGTCGCTGCAGGCAAACGACCCGGCACTTGGGGGCTACACTACTCAGATCAAAATTTCTAAAGTCCCAAGTCGCTGCAGGTATGCGACCCGACGCTTGGGGGCTACAGTATTCAGCTGTTTAAATAGATTATAAGGTCCAAATTGAAGACCCGGCCCATAACATACTGATGAGCCGGCCCTTGGGGGCTACACATGTCAAATGCAAGGCATTCAGTCCATATCTGGCGACTCAGATGACAACCCGGATTTCCAAAGCTATCTATTTACAACATTCAAAACCAAGTTCAAAAGTCCCAGGTTGTTGCAAGCAAAACAATCCGGCCCTTGGGGGCTACACTGGCTGAAGTTTTATAAGTATAAGACAATTACAAGTCCCAGGCTGCTACAGGCAAGACAACCCGGCACTTGGGGGCTACAGTCAAAGATGTTATTGCAAATCACCAAGTCATCATGAACTGATAAACTTGGAGCTTGGAGGCTACAGGTAATATGGATATATCAAAAAATTGAAGAGCACTTTCAAGCTGTCAATTGTGAGCGAGACTGGTCTCATTTCTTCATGGAACTGAAGCACTGAAAGACCGGCTCAATATCAGATGGATCTTTTATTCCCAATAATTTTATCAAGTCAACTGGAATCCAGTTGTTTGACCTGGCGTCACCAACGATCATGACCCGGCATTATCAAAGATCATGACCCGGTAGAGTCTATATAAGCAACCCGGCTTCACAAGGTGGCAAGTTTTACATCCATAAATCAGCAATATCTTCATCCTAAGTCGGCATCCACTACGTCTGATGACCCGACAAGATCCCCACGTCCCATGAAGTGGTTTAACAACGGACGAATTTCTATTCCCAATATTTTCATCAAAAGCCGAAGCAATGGAAGCCGGCTCAACCTCATATGGTTTTCTTATCTCTAATATTTTCATCAAGCCAAAGCATTGGAGGCTGACTCAACGACATATGGGTGTTTTTATTTCCCAATATTTTTCCCGTAAAGGACCCGGACCAGCATGATGATTGTGAAGACGGCTCGTTGATATGAAGAAGAAACCCGGATTTTCAAGGAGCCACTTCATTAAGTTAAACCGGCCATTGGAGCAAGCTGGTTGCTTAAACATATTTATTATTCTTATTTCAGAAGCTTACCATGAATAAATTCAAGCTAACCTGGGGTCTACTGTCGGGGATATTACCGACGGTTTGACCCGGCTAGGAGAATGACTCGGACCATCATTTGACGGCTCATACGGGCGCCGTGTTTTATCGGGTCAACCTGGACGGCAAGGCCCAAGGCCCGGCGTGCACCCCGGCGGAAGGCGGCTCATAGAGAGGCCAGGAGGGCCGGCTCACAGAGAAGGCCCAATAAGAGGAAGAATTCCCTCACAAGAGAAACAAGACCCGTATTAGGACTCAAGAGAGACTAGTCCTAGTCCTACTCCCAGTAGGACTCTACATGTAAACCTACCCCTTCAACTTATATAAGGAGGGGTAAGGCACCCCAAGAGGGACAAGTTCAAGTCATTAGAGATAGACAGATTAGAGGTCTAGACTAGAGGTAGCAAAACATCACCCTTGTAATCGAGATCATCCTCATCATCAATATACACAAAGCAGGACGTAGGCTTTTACCTCCATCGGAGGGGCCGAACCTGGGTAAACTCGCGTATTTCGATTCCGAACAACCCCTCTCAAGCCGCCACCTAGTTGCGATGGCCTCACACCTAAGTTCTCTCACGAGGACATCTTGTCGTGACAAAACCATGACAGTACCCATTGCAGTCGGGAAGGAATCCTAGAACTTGGAAGTAAAGATGCTTCCACGATCTGAAGATATGTGCTGAGGAATACCGTGCAAATAAACTATCCTTGACGTGTACAGCTCTGCCAGCTGAGCTGCCGAGATAGATTTTTTGACCGGAAGGAAGTGGGCAACTTTGGTGAGCTTGTCGATGACCACGAGGATGGCATCATTTCCTTTCTTGGACTTAGAAAACCCAGTGACAAAATCCATCTCAACATGATCGAATTTCCACTCTGGGATAGGCAAAGGCTGAAGGAGACCTGCTGGACGTGGATGTTCCGCCTTCACTCTGCGACAAACATCACACTCGTTCACAAACTGAGCAATCTCACGTTTCATATGAGTCCACCAGAAGGTTTGCTTGAGGTCCTGATACATTTTGGAACTTCCTGGATGAATGGAGAGGAGGGAATTATGTGCTTCATCCATGATAACTTTCCTGAGTTTCCCTTTTGGAACCACCAGACGGTCCTCGAATAACAAGGTATCTTTGTCATCAACACGGAAGCACTTATACTTTGGAATGCTCTTGGCCACACCTTTCTTCCCTTTCTTCACCATAGCATCAAGAAGCTGAGCTTGGTGAATCTGATCTTCCAAAGTCGGAGAGACTTGAAGATTGGCAAGAAATCCTTGAGGAACAACTTGGAGATTGAGCTTGCGGAAAGCTTCACAAAGCTCGGGTTGTAGAGGATTGAGGATAGGACTGTTGCAGTATGCCTTTCTGCTCAGCGCGTCTGCAATGACATTTGCTTTGCCTGGAGTATACTCAATGCTTGGATTGTACTCCTCGATCATTTCCACCCAACGTGTTTGCCGAAGATTGAGATTGGGTTGAGTGAAAATTTATTTCAAGCTCTTGTGGTCAGTGAACACCTCAACTGGTCTTCCAAACAATAGATGTCTCTAGGTCATCAGAGCATGAACAACTGCCGCCAACTCAAGATCATGAGTGGGGTAGTTCTTCTCGCTGGGCTTCAGCTGACGCTAGGTATAAGCTACAACCTTCTTATCTTGCATGAGAACACCACCAAGACCTTGAAGGGAAGCATCACAGAACACTTGGAAAGGCTTGGATTCATCTGGAGGAGTGAGAACTAGAGCTGAAGTCAGCTTTTCCTTGAGTGTATTGAATGCCACATCACACTCAGGAGTCCACACATACTTGACACTCTTCTGAAGGAGGTTAGATAAAGGCTTAGCAATTTGAGAGAAGTTCTCCACAAATCTTCTGTCGTAACTTGCAAGCCCGAGGAAGCTTCGAAGCTGCTTGACATTCTGAGGAGGCTCCCACTTCAAGATGGCCTCAACTTTCTGAGGATGCACCTTGATGCCCTCGGCAGAGATGACATGCCCAAGGTACACCACTTCATTGAGCCAAAACTCACACTTGGAGAACTTAGCATAGAACCGATGCTCTCTTAACTTGTCAAGCACAAGCCAAAGATGCTCTGCTTGCTCTTCTTCGGTCTCCGAGAAAACAAGAATGTCATCCAAATACACCAAAATGAACTCATTCTTGAAAGGAGAGAATATGAAGTTCATCACTCTGGAGAAAGTCGGAGGCGCATTTGCTAGACCAAAGGACATGACGGTGTACTCATAAGAGCCAAAACTCGTCCTGAAAGCAGTCTTTGGAATATCTTCTTCACGAATATGAATTTGATGATAGCCCATGCGAAGATCTAACTTCGAGAAAACCTTGGCACCTTTCAATTGCTCAAACAACTCATTGATGTTGGGAAGTTGATACTTGTTTCTGATTGTCTTCTTATTCAATGGACGGTAATCGACACATAGTCGGTCCGTGCCATCCTTCTTCTTGACAAACAGAACACCACAACCCCAAGGTGAAGAACTTGGTCTGATCAAACCCAGACGCTCTTGTTCATCTAGCTGCTTCTTCAATTCTTTCAGCTCTTTGGGGCCAAGCTTATAAGGACGCTTGCACACCGATTCAGTTCCAGGCTCGAGTTCAATCACAAACTCCACTGGCCGATGAGGAGGCATTCCTGGCAATTCTTCTGGAAAGACATCTTCATACTCAGAAACGACGAGGATTTGAGAAATGGCAGATATTTCACCCTTCTCATTGAGATAAAAGAGATGAATTGTGTCATCGCGAGCAGCGAAAATGATCACATCTTCAGAAGGATGAGTCAATTGGACTTCTTTGGCTTGACAGTCAACATAAGCCTTGTTCATCGCCAGAAAATCCATGCCAAGAATTAGATCAATATCTGAATTGTCGAGCACAATTGGAGAGGCCAGAAAAGAATAATTGCCCATCTTGATAGAAACATTCGGAACCACCATATTCGAACTCATCAACATACCCGGAGAAACCACACGGAAAGGATTTGGTAGGACTTCCGAAGACAAATCATGCTTCCATGCAAAAGGTCTAGATATGAATGAATGCGATGCACCAGTATCGAACAACACTTTTGCAGGAATAGAATTAACCAAGAGATTACCCATTATCACTTGAGAAGAATCCTCTGCTTCAGCTGCATTGACCATGTTCACTCTGACTGACTTGGGATTGTGCTTCACCATAGCACTGCCTGGGGGCCTGACAGGAGGAGGAGGCAGAAGACGCCGCTGGTTGGTGCACTTGTTGGAGTAATGGCCCTTCTGACCACACTTGTGACACGTAACCTTTGAGAGCGGATGGAAGTTGCCTGGAGGAGGAACATTTGCTGACTTGGGAGTCTAAGGCCTCGGCTGAAAACCTGGGTTGGGTGGGTGGGAAGGTCCACGACCACCGTGCTGCTTCTGCTGCTGAGGAGGACGAAATGGAGCTGGAGGAGGAACCCAATACTTATGCTGCTTAGGAACAATCTGAGAGCTGGACGAAGAAGGGTTGGAGTCTCTGAACCGCTTCTTGGAATTCTCCAACCTGAGCTGAACTGATTCATACTTTAGAGCCAAGTTATAGAACTGATCAAACACATGAGGCTTGTGAAGTACGAGGGCGAGATGAAGATCTTCTCTGAGGCCACCTCTGAACTGATAAATCTTGGACTTCTCATCAGGAACATCTTGCTTAGGATAGCGGGCCAGATTCTGAAACTCAGAGTTGTATTGATAGACAGACATACTCCCCTGCTTCAGGTTCCTGAACTTCTCACGCATACCCTCGACAAAGCTCGTCGGGATATGATGGGCTCTGAAGTCACGGCAGAAATCATCCCAAGAGACTGCACAAACATCTCTAGAATCCTTGTACTGCTGCCACCAATCTGCTGCCTGACCCTTGAGCTGGAAGGTCGCAAACTTCACATAGTCCTCAGGCCTGACGTTGCTGCACTTAAAATGCTTGTTCATGTCACGGAGCCAATCATCTGCATCAAGAGGTTGATCACAGCAGGTGAAGGACTTTGGTTGATTTGCAAGGAATTGGTTCAGAGTTGCGAAGTGCGGCTGATTATTGAAATTCCCTTGATGACCTTGTTGTCCTTGATTCTGAAAACCTTGCAACAAACTGAGCAACATCTGGGTGTTGGCATTTGTTGGGACCATCACTGCGTGCCATGCCTCCGGAGGTGGTGGGGGTGGTGGAGGATCAGACTGCTCCCCCTCACGACCTGGGTTCCCACGAGTTGCCGGAGCCATCCTGAAGATGGACAAGAATATTAGCACACCATTGACAAAGATGATTGAAATAAGCTGAATCAAATGGCTTGAAAGAAATTGCAACGGGATATCATCAATTGCATTCAAACTGCAAATAGTAAGAACGCCTTCTGTAGGATCGTGATAACATCATTAGATCATGAAGCCACTTGAAATAACACAACAAGTATTGAGCTAAGGGTTTGCTCGGAACAAATGTATAGCCACCATACATCTGTCGGAAGATGATCCTAGGAAACTACTAGAAATCCCACCTAGGAACTTCCGAAATCTTTGGTTATGCAATCGAGTCCACGGATACACGGAGTTTTTATCCATCACTCAACTCCTAGCACTAACACTACTCTCCAGTGTATCACATCCGTCAACACAAAACCAGAGGTCTTGGAAACTCGTCTACCTCAGACCCTCGTAATCACCACGATACTAAAGATGGCAGTACATGTGATCCCGCTCCCCAGTACTGGGTGCCGCCACACTCTTCGCACCACAAATAGTATTGAAGAAATTTCGAACATCCGCGTCCTGAAGTACTAAGGAAACTTAACGATAACGATGTGTCAAGAATCCCCTGGAGCTCTACTCCCCGGGTCCAATCCATACGTACGGGAGGCACCAAGAACAGAATTCCGGTCACATCGTTATCATAGAGGCTCCAAAATACCCGCGTGATCCTAATTTTTTTTTGAGTGGGAAGAGGGTAGAATCAAAATTCCTAGGTCGTAACTCCTCACCAGAGTATATAAGAGGAGTAAAAGAATCCTACTCTCCGATATAACTAGACTCAAAATAGTTTTTCACTAGACTCGACTCGGCCAAGTTCGATCAAGCAAGGGGCTCCTATGGTCGGTATGGCTCTGATTACCAACTTGTAACGCCCAAGATGCGATCCTATCCCTATTATGGCTCGAGGGCCTCGATGGGGATAGAAGCTCATCTAGTCATTTCGCAAGTACAGAAATCATTGCATGCATGTAATGAAGAAATGAGTATATGAGTTGCTTACACTCGCCACAAGCTAACTTACAAATCCACTCAATTATTCATACATTCATCCAGAAGACAGGGTCCGACTACGGACTAAATCAAACGATAAAAGAAATCAATGAACGCCTTGCTAGCCCAGGAACACAACCATGAAGCTCCCCTACTCATCCGGATATGTCACGTACATACGCCTACGTTCTTCATCGTACTCCCACTGGAGCTGAGAAACATCATCTAGCACGAACTCGTCAGTACCTGTACCTATATTGTTGTAATCTGTGAGCCACAGGGACTCAGCAATCTCATAACCCGGGTACCGAGACTATGTAAGCCAATAGGTGATGAATGGTTAAGTGGTGAGGCTGCAGCAAGCAATAAGCATGTATTTGGTAGCTATCTTACGAGAACAAGAATTAAATATTGTGGCCTACGCATGACGGACGTGAACTAGATTGATCACTAAGTGATCCTGAACACCTAGTTACGTCAATCATAACCCCACCGTGTTCTCTCTCGGTTAATGTTCACGAGCAGAGACAGTCACGGTTACACACACAATTGGTGTATTTTTTTTGAGTTTACTTCAAGTTTGCTATAACCGGGTGTTAAAAAAATTTCCAAGTTGCCACATAACCGCGGGCACGGCTTCTCGAAAAGATTTAACCCTGCAACGGTGCTCCAACTCATCCATCACAAACTAACCACACGCCACGGGAATAACCTCGACCACGAATCCCGTGATCTCCTGGGAAATTCCGTTGGAAAACCCAAACCTCAAGATAGCCCAAAGTATCCTCGGAATTCCTCCCGCAAGACATTCGACAAAGGTAAAACAAGTCCAGCAAGACCGCCCGACGTGTTAACAAACCCGATAGGAGCCGTGTATCTCGTTCTCAGGACACGACCGAATGAGCTACGTGCACAGAGGCCTGATAGAAATCTCCCGAGTTGCCCCGGGTTGGCCCCGCACAGTGCTTTGTTTTGGACCAACACTCATGAGGAACACTGGCCCGGGGGTTGATTAATTATCCACGGGGTAGCTAAGCCCTATGCATTTTAATTAGGTTGTTTAGCAAATGTAATACTAAAGTTGGGTCTTGCCGGACAAGTTTTAATCTATAATGAATGGTCAAGGGGGTCCCCATAACAACCCTCAGCATGTTAGGAGCGCAAAATATGGAACATAACACCGGTACTCAAAACTAGTGCGGCAAAAGTGGAACAAAACACCGGGCAAAAGGCCAAGCCTTCCACCGTTGCCAAGTATATATGTGCATTAAATTAAATAACAGTAAATGAGGTGATATTCCAGATATCCATGTTGGCACATGCAAACAGCTTGCACCTGCAACTAGCAACGCTATAAGATAAGGGCTGAGCAGTGGTAACGTAGCCAACCTATGTTTTGCTAGGAAGTGGAGGGGTTAGAGGCTTTCCTGGCAATTTAGGAGGTTAATAGTTTAAGTGGTAGGTAACGAAACATAACGGTAGAAGCGAGACATCTAGCATAGCAAAAATAGTGTCGGGATCCGGGTACGATCATCTTGCGTGTTGGGTCTTCAGAGGGATAGAGAGCTGGGTCCTCGTAGTTGTTCTCGTAAGGATCCTTGTACTCAGCCTCGACACTCGGGTCTACCCAAAGAGAAAACAGCACAAAATAAACATACAAACAAAGTGCAATGCGCAACCAAAGATGATGCATGACCAATTTGAAGTATTTAACATGGCAACCCTATGCTAGTCATCTTTCTCATGCAATTATTAAGTTCTTTAGTATTCTGGACATAACCTCAAGATTAGTTATTTGAACATGCATGAACATAGCAAAAATGAATGCTTCATGTAAAAACGATGCAAATGCATACGTAGAACGTTGCAAACGGAGTAACGAAGCTCACAGAACACTCACGACAAGGTACGAACGTTAACGGAGACAAATGCAAAGATGAGGGAGGACATGGGCTATTCCTTGGTATTCCAAGGATGCCATTGCATTGTAAATTAAAATCTAGCAGGAATAGACCTAAAGATCATGCAAAGCAATGGAGTATAGCTCCCAAAAGTCACAAAACATTCAATCACACAATCTGTCCACAAACAGTAACATGTCATCTTGTAACACACATTCCCAGAGCTACAGCAAGTTTCAAATCACAACCAAGGCATGGACATGAAGTATACAGCATGCTCAACATTTCATCTATCTACAGAAACATGAAATGAAGCATGGTTCAATGGCAAATGAGCTCACCAGATGGCATGTTGAAACAGTTCTTTAGGGACTTAGTGGAAATTCCAGTTTAACACATTCTGAGTTAATATGATGGCATCTTGACAGCAACATTTACATATGCTACAGGGGCTTCCATGGCATGGAAAGTAACATGGTGATAGAGGGCAACATGTACTTTAATTAACTACATTATGGCAAGATCAAAATATGCATATATCCATGGTTATCATCCTCACAATATGACATATTGAGAATAGCAGATTCACAGACTTAGTGAAATTCAACAGGTGGCAAGCAGGGCATATTATTAATAGAATGGCATGTTGACATCAAGTTCTAAATAAGATGCAATATCCCTACCTACCAGCACTTGGTACACACTAGCAGAGGATGACATGCTCAACAATGCGTTCCATTGGGCCAACCCCAAAGGAGCTACCTATTCATGGGAATCATCTAGACAACATGGCAACAAAATAACAGATCCTAACACTTAGAAATATTGTGGCATGTGAAAAACAGAATTTGGTGGCATGTTGACATCAAGAACTCCTCCCATATCATGATCTATCATGGCATGCAAAAAATACCAGGGGCTAGCACACACCTCAATGCACATTATTCATGTTGACAAGTTTATCATATGATGCAAGAATTAATTCATGTGAAAATGACAAAGGACATATTATCACAAAATAACATTTTCACAAACTTGGCCAAATGATAAAACTAATACCACCATTGGACTCACTGGAATTTTCTACCCCAAATTCATATATCATAAGCATATATTTGTGTAGACAAAACTCTCACAATGCCAATCGAAAAACACAAACTACACTTATAATCTAGTATATGCGAAATTTTGCATATCCATTAATGGAACTGACAGAAATGGACATAGCCTAATCTGGAATATTTCCTTAAAAGGAAATATCCAGGAAACACTGAAATAAAAGCACAAAATAAAATAAATAAATCAACTAGGCCCACCTGGCATAGACACCAGGGGCCTATAGGGGCTGACAAGTGGGCCCTAGGCCCACTGTCAGTGGCTCAACGCTCGGGAAAAAAATGGGAGGTTTAATATGCCGCAGGGGGGACTCGAACCCACGACCCCCTGGGTCGAGCGGCTCGGTCGGACCAGCTGGACTAAGGCGAGACTCATGCCAACAGAGGGGTTCGGCCCCCTTTTGACCCGACCACGCCGCTGGCCTATGATGACCCACAAGTATAGGGGATCAATCGTAGTCCTTTCGATAAGTAAGAGTGTCGAACCCAATGAGGAGCAGAAGGAAATGACAAGCGGTTTTTAGCAAGGTAATTTCTGCAAGCACTGAAATTGTAGGTAACAGATAGTTTGATAGTAAGATAATTGGTAACGAGCAAGTAACAATAATGGTAAATAAGGTGCAGTAAGGTAGCCCAATCCTTTTGTGGCAAAGGACATGCCAGAACAATCTCTAGTAATAGGCAAAGTGTTCTTGAAGGTACACGGGAATTCCATCTAGTCACTTTTATCATGTTGGTTTGATTCGTGTTCGCTACTTTGATAATTTGATATATGGGTGGACCGGTGCTTGGGTGCTGTTGTTACTTGAACAACCTCCCATTTATGATTAACCCCCTCGCAAGCATCCGCAACTACGAGAAAAGTATTAAGATACAATCTAACCATAGCATTAAACGTTTGGATCCAAATCAGCCCCTTACGAAGTAGCGCATAAACTAGGGTTTAAGCTTCTGTCACTCTAGCAACCCATCATCTAATAACTACTCCACAATGCATCCCCTTTGGCCCATGAATGGTGAAGTGTCATGTAGTCGACATTCACATGACACCACTAAGGGAATCACAACATACATATCATCAAAATATCGAACACATATCAAATTCACATTATTACTTGCAACATGACTTCTCCCGTGACCTCAAGAACAAAGGTAACTACTCACAAAAAATAATCATGCTCAAGATCAGAGAGGTATTGAATAGCATGATGGATCTGAACATATAATCTTCCACCAAATAAACCATATAGTAATCAACTACGCAAGGTAATCAACACTACTAGTCACCCATAGGTACCAATCTGAGGTTCTGGTATAAAGATTGAACAAAAGAGATGAACTAGGGTTTGAGAGGAGATGGTGCTGTTGAAGATGTTGATGAAGATTGGCCTCCCAAAGATGAGAGGGGTGTTGGTGATGATGATGGCTTCGATTTCCCCGTCCGGGAGGGAAGTTCCCGGCGGAATCGCTCCGCCGGAGAGCAAAAGTGCTCCTGCCCAAGTTCCTCCTCGAGGCGGCGGTGCTTCGTCCCGAAAGTCCTTCTATGATTTTTTTCTAGGTTAAATGTGACTATATACCAGAAGATGGGCACTAGAGGTGGGCCGAGGAGGCCACAACCCATCAGGGCGTGCCCAGGGGGGTCTGGCGCGCCCTGGTGGGTTGTGCCCACCAGGTTTGCCCCCTCTGGTAGTTTTCTGCTCCAGTATTTTTTATTTATTCCAAAAATAATCTTCGTAAAATTTCAGCTTCATTGGAGTTGTGCAGAATAGGTATCTCTGATGTGCTTTTCTTGGGTCCAGAATTCCAACTGCCGGTATTCTCCCTCTTTGTGTAAACCTTGCATATTATGAGAGAAAAGACATTAGAATCACTCCCCAAAGCATTATTATTCAACAAAACATAATAAATAACAGTAGGAAATCATGATGCAAAATGGACGTATCAGCCTAACTGACGAAACTGAAGAAAAATAGAGCTGCTCGGTCTGCTCGCGGCTGGGAACGGACGACGTCTCCGGCAAGCTCTCCGGCGACCTCCGGAGCGGGCGACCGGCAGCGGGGTTGCGGGATTGACTGGGGCCCCATCCCTGGGATTGCGGGGGCCGCGGGGCGAGCTGGGCTGCTCTCGACCTCGCACCCGAGGCCATGGTGAGGCGCGGCGAGCTTAAGCCGCGGCGACGCTGAGCAAGACGGGCTGCGGGGCTGCGGAACGCCTGCGCGCGCAAGGACTCGCGAGAGTGGAGGCCGGACCCGAGAGGGCCATAGCCACGCGCACACCACACACTAACCACAGCAAAGAGCTTTGACAGAACTCCGAGAACACGCCGGTGAAATGGCCCTAGCGGCGGCTACGGTCACCTAACGCCGAAAGGAAAAGGCTAGGATTGGGGGGCTGCTCACCCAGTGTCCCAAGGACAAGCAGACGACGCCGAGGACGGGCTGGAGGCGACGCAGACGACGTCGGAGCGTGGCGAGCTCCCCGGATAGCAAAGCAGAGGAAGAAGAAGGTCGGGGCGGCGTCGATCTCTCGCTTGGGGCCTCCCCGAACATCAAGGAAGAAGAAGGCCCGACGCAGAGTCCTCCCTGAACGTCGAAGGCCTCGGAGGCTCGATGGAATGATCACCCCGAGCACGAGCACGAGCTCGGTCGGAGCATCGCTGTCGTGGAGATGGCTATGGCGTGGGAGAGACCTACCGGCGGCGGCGAGGTGAGGAGAAGGGAGGAACGGGATGCGGGAGGTTAGGGCACCGCGGGGGACAACTCATATAGGCGGCTCGGGCTTTCTTCGGCCGTCAAATCGACCGGACGGTCGACGTGGACCTCCTGGATGCACGCCGTACAGGAGGAGGACGACGATGTCGCGTTGGGGGCTCAGTTGGGCTGCGGCTTGCGGCTGCTGTTGGGCCAGGGGGAAGGAAGGAGGCCCAGGAGGGGCTGAACCCTATCTCTCCCCCGAAAAGAAAGCCTTTTCTTTTTAATAAAACCCACATCTTGCAAAAATGACAGAGAAAAGAGAGGGGGGGGGGGTTTTGGGAGGAACAAAAATACATTTGAACTCATAGAATTATACACTAATTAACAAAAATGGTTTGGGCATTTTTGAGCAATTAAAAATAATTCACTTATTATTACTATGAATCTGTTTTGCAAGGATTCAAAAGACAAATATTTTCAAACATGATTGAGAGCTACTCAACAAATCTTATCAGATTATTTATAAGTAGAGCAACATTTTTATATGAGATGAACAAGCAAGTGAAACACCACATGTTGCATTTTGAAATAAGAGAGGAGGGTATAGTTTTGAGAAATAGTGGAGAGGGCTTTCACACCAAAGTCTTGCACACCAACACCACAACACACACACTCACATCCCACTTCACAAGCATGACAAGCAAGCATGATGCAACTTATGAAATGATGATTATGATGCCATGATGCAAAATGTCATGAAGCAAATTATTATTACTCAAACCACATGATGGCATACATTGAAGGTTCACACATGGAAATATTACAAAGGAGGCAAGGGAATGCACTTGGGCTGTTACAGATACCTTGGTTTCATAACTGAGGAAAAAACTTACCGTCACTGTGCTGCATCATCCCTTCCTCATTGGGGAAATACCGACGCAGTCTCAAGCCACGTCAAAGGAATTTCTGGCTCCATTGCCGGGGAGGAAGCGGTCTCTTCTACGTGCCAATCTCTGGCACCGAGGAGACACCATCATCTTCTACCAGGTTCCTAATACAAATCTCATCTCCTTGCAATTACATTATTTGCCATTTGCCTCTCGTTTTCCTCTCCCTCAGTTCACCAATTTACCGTTTTATTTGCCCTCTTTTTCTTTTGCCTCTTTCTTGTCGGATCTCTTGCTTTCTTGCAATCTTTTTTGTGTGGTCATGATGCCTCAAAGAAAGTACTATGATGTTCCTTACCCCAATATTTTGCTCAAAATTGAGAAAAGTACTAAGGAATATATGACTACGCAATTTGAGCATAATAAGTATTTTACCGATGAGCTTAGAGAACACTCTACCGTGCTAGATGCCATAACAAAACAACTTGATGATATCAGTAGAGAAGTTTGTAATCTTCAATCTAAATATGCTCATGCTGAAAATTTGCTTGGTAAAATCTCCGATGCATAAGCTACTTTAATAAATCAAATGGCCGCCAACCCGATCTCTCTAGAGGATAAAAATGATGAAGATCTTAAAGTGATTGGTGTTTCTTCTATTGATTCCTTATTTAGTAATATTAAGATTGATGATAAAGGGACTGAAGTAGAGTCAACTTTAGCTAGAAGGCGTCCCAATAATTTGGAGGGTAAAAATCTTGATGAAAATTTTGATGAATGTGGTTTTGAAGAGGTCAAAACTTTAACTAGTGATGTGCCCACTATTTTGGCTTGCAAAGACTTTAGTTATGATAGTTGCTCTTTGATTGAATGTATCTCTTTGTTGCAATCCATGTTGAATTCACTATGTGATGTGCTTGGTCTCACCAATATTGAAGAATGTTCTTTTAATTTGCACTTTGCGGATTCTACTACTAAAAATCCTTTGGGAAGAATTAATGATGTTCTTATTCTTGCAAATAGGAACTATGTGCCCATAGATTTTATTGTTCTTCATATTGATTGCAATTCGTCTTGTCCCATTATACTTGGTAGACCGTTTTTACGCACTATAGGTGCCATGATTGATATGAAAGAAGGCAATATTCGTTTTCAATTTCCACTAAGAAAGGGTATGGAACAGTTCCCTAGAACAAGAATTAAGCCACCATATGAATCAATCATGAGAGAATCCTATGTATCCAAAATCAAAGATGACAATACTTGAATCTATGCGTTATGCCTAGCTAGGGGCGTAAAACGATAGCGCTTGTTGGGAGGCAACCCAATGAATAAATTTATTTTTGCTTTTCATTTTCTGTTTTTGAGTGTTGACACAATTATGCCTCTGTTATAATTGTGTTTTTATGTTTTATTTAGTGTTTGTGCCAAGTAGAGCCTTTAGGATGATTGATACGTCTCCAACGTATCTATAATTTTTGATTGTTCCATTCTATTATATTATCTATTTTGGATGTTTTATATGCATTAATATGCTATTTTATATTATTTTTGGGACTAACCTATTAATCTAGAGCCTAGTGCCAGTTTCTGTTTTTTCCTTGTTTTTGAGTATTGCAGATAAGGAATATTAAACGGAGTCCAAACGGAATAAAATCTTCGGAATGATTTTTCTTGGACCAGAAGAAACCCTGCAGACTTGGAGACGAAGGCAGGAGACCTGCCGTGGAGTCACAAGCCACCAGGGCGCGCCCCCCTGGCTTGTGGCCCCATGGCAGCCCTCCTAACCCTATTCTTCGGCCTATAAATTCCCAAATATTCCCTGGATACCAAAAAGAGCCACGAAAATACTTTTCCGCCGCCGGAAGCCTCTGTTCCCGTGAGATCCAATCTTGGAGCCTTTTCCGGTAATCTGTCGGAGGGGGATTCGATCACGGAGGGCATCTACATCAACTCCATTGCCCCTCCGATGATGCGTGAGTAGTTTACCACAGACCTTCGGGTCCATAGCTAGTAGCTAGATGGCTTCTTCTCTCTCTTTGTTCTTCAATACCATGTTCTTGATGATCTTCATGGAGATCTATCCGATGTAATACTCTTTTGCGGTGTGTTTGTCGACATCCGATGAATTGTGGGTTTATGATCAGCTTATCTATGAATATTATTTGAATCTTCTCTGAATTCTTATATGCATGATTTCATATCTTTGCAAGTCTCTTCGAGTTATTGGTTTGGTTTGGCCAACTAGATTGGTAATTCTTGCAATGGGAGAAGTGCTCAGTTTTGGGTTCAATCTTGCGGTGTCCTCACCCAGTGACAAAGTAGGGGTAGCGAGGCATGTATTTGTATTGTTGCCATCAAGGATAAAAAGATGGGGTTTTCATCATATTTCTTGAGTTTATCCCTCTACATCATGTGATCTTACCTAATGTGTTACTCTGTTCTTCATGAACTTAATACTCTAGATGCAGGCAGGAGTCGGTCGATGTGTGGAGTAATAGTAGTAGATGCAGAATCGTTTCGGTCTACTTGACACGGATGTGATGCCTATATGCATAATCATTGCCTTGGATATCGTCATAACGATGCACTTTTCTATCAATTGCTCAACAGTAATTTGTTCACCCACCGTATTATTTTCCTTCATGAGAGAAGCCTCTAGTGAAACCTATGGCCCCCGGGTCTATTTTCCATATTATACTTTTAGATCTATAAACCAAAAATACCAAAAATATGTCGCTGAATTCTTTTTTACTTTTGTTTTACTTTACGTTCTAGCAATCTTTTATATCTATCTCTACCAGATCTCATCCTTGCAAATAACCGTGAAGGGATTGACAACCCCTTTTAGCGTTGGGTGCAAGAGTTTGATTGTTTGTGTAGGTACGAAGATTGGGGACTTGCTTGTATCTCCTACTGGATTGATACCTTGGTTCTCAATAACTGAGGGAAATACTTATCTACTTTGCTGCATCACCCTTTCCTCTTCAAGGGAAAACCAACGCAAGCTCAAGAAGTAGCAAGAAGGATTTCTGGCATCGTTGCCGGGGAGATCTACATCAAGCCTACCAAGTTCCCATCACAAACTCATCTCTTGCATTTACATTATTTGCCATTTGCCTCTCGTTTTCCTCTCCCCCACTTCTAAAATGATTTTCAGAAAAAACCAAAAATATTTGCCTTTTTATTCGCCCTTCTTCTGTTCACATTTTTGTTTGCTCGTTTTCATGGCTCAACCCAAAAGCTTTGATTCTTATCTTAGGAGGTTGGAAGACATTGAGGATAATGCTAAGGGCTTCATGTCGCTCCAATTTGACCATAATAGTTTCTTTAGGAACGAGCTTAAAGAACAAAAGTTTATGCTGGAATACATGAATAAAGAACTTGATGATATGACTAAGGAATTTTATGGTTTGAAATCTCAGTTTGCTCACCTTGAAAACTTAGTTGGCCAAATTTCTGATAAACAAGCTACCTTAGTTAATAAAATGGCCGCGAAGCCAGAATCTTTAAATGATGATGAAGATCTTAAAGTGATTGATGTGACTCCTATTGAATCTTTGTTTTCTAATATAAATCTTGATAAAGATGGGACTAGAGATGAGTCAACTTTAGTTAAAAGGCGTCCCAATGATTCAGAGTTTATAGATCTTAATGCTAAGATTGATAAAAGTGGGATTGAAGAGGTCAAAACTTTAAATAGCAATGAACCCACTCTTTTGGATTTCAAGGACTTTAATTATGATAGTTGTTCTTTGATTGATTGTGTTTCCTTGTTGCAATCCATGTTGAATTCTCCGCATGCTTATAATCAAAATAAAGCTTTTACTAAACATATCGTGGATGCTATGATGAAATCTTTTGAAGAAAAACTTGAGTTGGAAGTTTCTATACCTAGAAAGCTTTATGATGTGTGGGAACCTACTATTAAGATTAAAATTAAAGATTATGAGTGCCATGCTTTGTGTTATTTGGGTGCTAGCGTTTCCACGATTCCAAAAACTTTATGTGATGTGCTAGGTTTCCGTGAATTTGATGATTGCTCTTTAAATTTGCATCTTGCGGATTCCACTATAAAGAAACCTATGGGAAGGATTAATGATGTTCTTATTGTTGCAAATAGGAATTATGTGCGCGTAGATTTCATTGTTCTTGATATAGATTGCAATCCTACATGTCCTATTATTCTTGGTAGACCTTTCCTTAGAACGATTGGTGCAATTATTGATATGAAAGAAGGAAATATTAGATTCCAATTTCCATTAAGGAAAGGCATGGAGCACTTTCCTAGAAAGAAAATAAAATTACCTTATGAATCTATTATGAGAGCTACTTATGGATTGCATACCAAAGATGACAATACCTAGATCTATTGCGTTATGCCTAGCTAGGGGCGTTAAACAATAGCGCTTGTTGGGAGGCAACCCAATTTTATTTCTTTTAATTTTGTTTTTTGCTTCTGTTTTTGAGTGTTTTACACATTATTACCTCTGTAGTAATTGTGTTTTCTTGTTTAAATTAGTGTTTGAGCCAAGTAAGACCTTTGGGATGGTCTACGGTGTTTGTGATTTGATTTTGCTGAAAAACAGAAACTTTTGCTCTCAGTCCAGGAATTTTGTAAATTCACTGGAACGTGCTTTTGATCTGAAATTTTTACACAAGATTGATATACAAATTTCCCTGATTGTCCTCATTTTTCAGAATTTTTGGAGGTACATAAGTATTCGAAGTCTATAGATTGCTACAGACTGTTCTGTTTTAGACAGATTCTGTTTTCTTTGTGTTGTTTGCTTATTTTGATGTATCTATGGGTTGTATCGGGGGGTATGAACCATGGAGAAGTTGGAATACAGTAGATATTACACCAATATAAATAAAGAATGAGTTCACAACAGTACCTAAAGTGGTGATTTATTTTTCTTATACTAACGGATCTCACGAGTTTTCTGTTGAGTTTTGTGTTGTGAAGTTTTCAAGTTTTGGGTAAAGATTTGATGGACTATGGAATAAGGAGTGGCAAGAGCCTAAGGTTGGGGATGCCCAAGGCACCCCAAGCCATATTCAAGGATACCAAAGATCCTAAGCTTGGGGATGCCCCGGAAGGCATCCCCTCTTTCGTCTTCAATCCATCGGTAAATTTACTTGAGGCTATATTTTTATTCACCACATGATATGTGTTTTGCTTGGAGCGTCTTGTATGATATGAGTCTTTGCTTTTTAGTTTGCCACAATCATCCTTGCTGCACACATCTTTTGAGGGGGACACACATTAATCGTGAATTTATTAGAATACTCTATGTGCTTCACTTATATCTTTTGAGCTAGGCACTGTTGCTCTAGTGCTTCACTTATATCTTTTTAGAGCACGGTGGTGTTTTATTTTATAGAAATAATTGAACTCTCGTACCTCACTTATATTGTTTTGAGAGCCTTTAAACAGCATGGTAATTGGTTTAGGTTATGAATTTAGTCCTAATATAATGGGCATCCAAGAGGGATATAATAAAAACTTTCATATTAAGTGCATTGAATACTATGAGAAGTTTGATTCCTTGCATATAGTTTTGAGATATAAAGATGGTAATATGAGAGTCATGCTAGTGAGTAATTGTGAATTGGTAGAAATACTTGTCTTAAAGTTTGTGATTCCCGTAGCATGCAAGTATGGTGAACCGTTATGTAACGAAGTCGGAGCATGATTTGTTTAATGATTGTCAACCTTTGTGTGAGGGTCGGGAGCGCGCGATGGTTAACTCCTACCAACCTCTCCCCTAGGAGCATGCGTCTAATACTTTGCTTCGATAACTAATAGAATTTTGCAATAAGTATGTGAGTTCTTTATGACTAATGTTGAGTCCATGGATTATACGCACTCTCACCCTTCCACCTTTGCTAGCCTCTCTAGTACCGCGCAACTTTCGCCGGTGCATCAAACCCACCTTCCTCAAAACAGCCACCATATACTTTCCTCAAAACAGCCACCATACCTACCTATTATGGCATTTCCATAGCCATTCCGAGATATATTGCCATGCAACTCCCACCGTTCCGTTTTTCATGACACGCACCATCATTTTCATATTGCCTTGCATGATCGTAAGATAGCTAGCATGATGTTTTCATGGCTTGTCCGTTTTTTGATGTCATTTGCTAGGCTAGATCGTTGCACATCCCGGTACACCACCGAAAGCATTCATATAGAGTCATATTTTGTTCTAGGTATCGAGTTATAATTTTTGAGTTGTAAGTAAATAAAAGTGTGACGATCTTCATTATTAGAGCATTGTCCCGTGAGAGAAAAGGATGATGGAAGCTATGATTCCCTCACAAGTTGGGATGAGTCTCCGGACTTTACAAATAATAAAAGAGGCAGCGAAGCCCAAATAAAAAAAGAGAGGCCAAAGATGCCCACCAAAATAAAAAAATGAGAGAAAGAGAGAAGGGACAATGCTACTATCTTTTTCCACACTTCTGCTTCAAAGTAGCACCATGATCTTTATGATAGAGAGTCTCCTATTTTGTCACTTTCATATAACTAGTGGAATTTTTCATCTTATGCACAACCACTTAGTTTTCTTTTTGAGCTTTCATACACTTATAGCTCTAGTGCATTCGTTGCATGGCAATCCCTACTCACTCACATTGATATCTATTGATGGGCACCTCCATAGCCCGTTGATATGCCTAGTTGATGTGAGAATATCTTCTCCTTTTTCCTCACAACCTCCACCATATTCTATTCCACCTATAGTGCTATATCCATGGCTCACGCTCATGTATTGCGCGAGAGTTGAAAAGGTTTGAGAACATAAAAGGTGTGAAACAATTGCTTGACTTGTCATCAGGGTTGTGCATGATTTAGATACTTTGTGTGGGGAAGATGGAGCATAGCCAGACCATATGATTTTGTAGGGATAACTTTCTAAGGCCATGTTATTTCGAAAGGACGCAATTGCCTTGTTAGTATGCTTGAAGTATTACTGTTTTTATGTCAATATTAGACTTTTGTTTTGAACCTTATGGATCTGAATATTCATGCCACAATAAAGAATATTACATGGATAAATATGTTAGGTAGCATTCCACATCAAAAATTCTGTTTTTATCATTTACCTACTCGAGGACGAGCAGGAATTAAGCTTGGGGATGCTTGATACGTCTCCAACGTATCTATAATTTTTGATTGTTCCATGCTATTATATTATCTGTTTTGGATGTTTTATATGCATTAATATGCTATTTTATATTATTTTTGGGACTAACCTATTAATCTAGAGCCTAGTGCCAGTTTCTGTTTTTGTCTTGTTTTTGAGTATTGCGGATAAGGAATATTAAACGGAGTCCAAACGGAATAAAATCTTCGGAATGATTTTTCTTGGACCAGAAGAAACCCAGCAGACTTGGAGACAAAGGCAGGAGACCTGCCATGGAGTCACAAGCCACCAGGGCGCGCCATAGGGGGGGGCGCCCCCCTGGCTTGTGGCCCCACCGCAACCCTCCTAACCCTATTCTTCGGCCTATAAATTCCCAAATATTCCCTGGATACCAAAAAGAGCCACGAAAATACTTTTCCGCCGCCGGAAGCCTTTGTTCCCGTGAGATCCAATCTTGGAGCCTTTTCCGGTAATCTGCCGGAGGGGGATTCGATCATGGAGGGCATCTACATCAACTCCATTGCCCCGCCGATGATGCGTGAGTAGTTTACCACAGACCTTCGGGTCCATAGCTAGTAGCTAGATGGCTTCTTCTCTCTCTTTGTTCTTCAATACCATGTTCTTCATGATCTTCATGGAGATCTATCCGATGTAATACTCTTTTGCGGTGTGTTTGTCAAGATCCGATGAATTGTGGGTTTATGATCAGCTTATCTATGAATATTATTTGAATCTTCTCTGAATTCTTATATGCATGATTTCATATCTTTGCAAGTCTCTTCGAGTTATTGGTTTGGTTTGGCCAACTAGATTGGTAATTCTTGCAATGGGAGAAGTGCTTAGTTTTGGGTTCAATCTTGCGGTGTCCTCACCCAGTGACAAAGTAGGGGTAGCGAGGCACGTATTTGTATTGTTGCCATCAAGGATAAAAAGATGGGGTTTTCATCATATTGCTTGAGTTTATCCCTCTATATCATGCCATCTTACCTAATGCGTTACTCTGTTCTTCATGAACTTAATACTCTAGATGCAGGCAGGAGTCGGTCGATGTGTGGAGTAATAGTAGTAGATGCAGAATCGTTTCGGTCTACTTGACACGGACGTGATGCCTATATGCATAATCATTGCCTTGGATATCGTCATAACTATGCACTTTTCTATCAATTGCTCGACATTAATTTGTTCACCCACCGTATTATTTTCCTTCATGAGAGAAGCCTCTAGTGAAACCTATGGCCCCCGGGTCTATTTTCCATATTATACTTTCAGATCTATAAACCAAAAATACCAAAAATATCTCGCTGCATTCTTTTTACTTTTGTTTTACTTTACGTTCTAGCAATCTTTTATATCTATCTCTATCAGATCTCATCCTTGCAAATAACCATGAAGGGATTGACAACCCCTTTTAGCGTTGGGTGCAAGAGTTTGATTGTTTGTGTAGGTGCGAAGATTGGGGACTTGCTTGTATCTCCTACTGGATTGATACCTTGGTTCTCAATAACTGAGGGAAATACTTATCTACTTTGCTGCATCACCCTTTCCTCTTCAAGGGAAAACCAACGCAAGCTCAAGAAGTAGCAATGATTCATAAGATGAGTAGAAACAATGATGAATCTGAAACAGAAACTTTGCGTCCAGTGTTCGAATTTTCATTTTTTACTGGAATGCGTATTGAGCTGAACATTTAACACAGTGTTGCTATGCAAATTCTTTACATTGTCCTAATTTTTCAGAATTTTTAGAGTTACAGAAGTATGGTTAGAGTACAGATTACTACAGACTGTTCTGTTTAAGACAGATTTTGTTTTCGTTGCATTGTGTGCTTGTTTTGATGAATCTATTGGTTATATTGAAGGGTATGAGCCATGGTAAAGTTAAAATACAGTAGGTATAATGCAATAATGAAATATGAATGGGTTTGCAACAGCACCTAAAGTAGTGATTTGCTTTATTATACTAACGGATCTCATGAAGATTTTGTTGAGTTTTGTGTGATTGAAATTTTCAAGTTTTGGGTGAGATCACGATGGATGAAGGAATAAGGAGTGAAAAGAGCCTAAGCTTGGGGATGCTACAGCACCCCCAAGATATATCCAAAGAGAAACAAGTAACTAAGCTTGGGGATGCCCCAAGTGGCATCCCCTCTTTCTTCTAACGACCATCGGTATTTTACTTGGAGCTATATTTTTATTCGTCTCATATCATGAGTTTTGCTTGGAGCGTCTTGTATCATTTGAGTCTTTGCTTGATTTGCTTGTTAGTTTGTCACTTGTATCCTTGCTGTACACACCTATTTGAGAAAGCCAAAAATATGATATGGTTTGTTAGAATTGCTCTATATGCTTCACTTAAACTTTTTGAGCTATAGAATTGCTCTAGTGCTTCACTTATATCTTTTTGAGCACGGTGTGCTTGGAAATTTTTGAAGAAATACTCTCATGCTTCACTTAGATTAATTTGAGAGTTAGTAAATTTTGAAGAAATCCTCTCATGCTTCACTTATACTATTTTGAGAGATGAAATCTTTATGCTCATGTGCTTCACTTAAATTTGTTTGAGCTTGTCAAAAGCAATGGCAATATATGAAACTAGTCCCAAAGTGATAGATATCCAAGGAGGATATAATAAAAACTTTCATGAAGATCATTGGACAAATTAAACTTGATTCCTTGTAATAGTTTTGAGACATGATGATAGTAATATGTGAGTCATGTTAGTGAGTAATTATGCTTTAGTAAGAATATTGGTGTTAAGGTTTGTGATTCCCTATGCATGCACGAAAGTCAATAGTTATGCAATGAAATTACATCCTACTTATGGTGCATTATTCGGTGTTTGTTATGCTCAATGCTCACTTATGTGAATTTTTGTTTCTTGGTTGGTTGCTTCTCAATCTATTTGCTAGCCTCCATTTGTACTAAGTAGAAATACTACTTGTGCATCCAAAATCATTAAACCCAGTTTTGCCTTATGAGTCCACCATACCTACCTATATGCGGTATTTCCATGCCATTCTAAGCAAATTTGTATGTGCCATCTCTAAATTTTCAAAATAAATTTCCTTTTTGTGTGCTCGTACCGCTCATGAAACGGTAGGGGGTGTCCAATATTTTTCCATGCTAGATGTGTTATTCTCAAGATGAGTGTTTATTCACTTGTCATTGCACGAGAGTACGGCGATAATAGGGATGCCCATTCTCGAAATGAAAAAAAAAGAAAAAAATTTACTTTATGTTGTCAAATAATAAATTCCTTAGAAAGTGTTGGTATGGAAGGTAACCGTGGATACGGCCAGCCATGGAATGTGAAAGAATGGTGGAAAAAGGAATAAACTTTATTTTCTGTTTGGGAACCGCCTATGATATATCTAGCATGGAAAGTATTGTGAACTACTTTGTCGTTTTCGTTGACAGGAAAGGCATGCCACTCAAAATATTTTTCTCTCTCAATTTAAAACTTTGAGCTCTGGCACCTCTACAAATCCCTACTTTCCTCTCCGAAGGGCCTATCTATTTACTTTATGTAATTTTTATTTTTACTTTGAGTCTCCATCTTCTCTTATAAAGCACTAACTAGGGGGCACTACGATCGTACTTGAGCATTGGGTATGGCTAATATTTGAGTGTGTTTCATGAATGGATCAATGATTGAGCATGATGGGCTAGAGATAACTTTCTTTAGTGTTGATATTTTGAAAGACATGGTTGCTTGTTGGCATGCTTGAGTATTGAAGTCATTATGTTAAAACTAGACTATTGCTTTGAATCATCTAAAGTCCAAATGTCCACGCTACAAAGAAAATAATATGAGATGAACATGTTAGGCAGCATTCCACATCAAAAATTCTGTTTTTATCATTTACCTGCTCGAGGACGAGTAGGAATCAAGCTTGGGGATGCTGATACGTCTCCAACGTATCTATAATTTTTGCTTGTTCCATGCTGTTATATTATCATTCTTGGATATTTTACAATCACTTTATAGCAACTTTATATCAGTTTTTGCTTGTTTTTTACTTCGCAGAATATCAATACCAAACGGAGTCCAATCGCGACGAAACTTTTTGGAGATTTTTTTTGGACCAGAAGACAGCCAGTGGGCCAAAGAAGTGCCAAAAAGGTGGGCTGTGGAGAGCACAACCCACCAGGGCGTGCCAAAGGCCCCCGGCGCGCCCTGATGGGTTGTGCCCTCCACGGGGGCCCTCTCCACCGCCTCTGATGCCTATAAATTCCCAAATATTCCAGAAACCCTAGGGGAGTCGACGAAAAATACATTCAGCCGCCGCAAGTTCCAGAGCCTCGAGATCCAATCTAACACCATCACGGAGGGGTTCCTCATGCTCATTGGTGCCTCTCCGAAGATGCGTGAGTAGTCCACCATACCTACGGGTCCATAGGTAGTAGCTAGATGGCTTCCTGTCTCTCTCTCTTTTGATTCTCAATACAATGGTCTCTTGGAGATCTATTTGATGTAAACTTTTGCGGTGTGTTTGTTGGGATCCGATGAATTTTGAGTTCATAATTAGTTTCTATCCATGAATATTATTTGAGTCTTCTTTGATCTCTTATATGCATGATTAATTATAGCCTCATATTTCTTCTTCGAATCTTTGGTTTAGTTAGGCCAACTAGATCGATTTTTCTTGCCATGGGAAGAGGTGCTTTGTGACGGGTTCGATCTTGCGGTGTCCTTTCCCAGTGACAGAAGGGGCAGCAAGGCACGCATGTATCGTTGCTATTAAGGATAACAAGATGGGGTCTATTCCTACATGAATAGATCTTGTCTACATCATGTCATCGTTCTTATTGCATTACTCCGTTTTTCCATGAACTTAATACACTAGATGCATGCTGGATAGCGGTCGATGTGTGGAGTAATAGTGGTAGATGCAGGCAGGAGTCGGTCTACTTATCTTGGACGTGATGCCTATATACTTATCATCGCCTTGGATATCATCATGATTATTTGATCTTCTATCAATTGCCCAACAGTAATTTGTTCACCCACCGTGTGCTATACTCATGAGAGAAGCCGCTAGTGAAACCTACGGCCCCTGGGTCTACTTTTCCAACATATTGCTTTCCGATCTATCTTTTTGCCTCTTTTGTTTTCAGATCTATATTTCCAAAAACCCAAAAATATATTGCTGCACTTTTTATTTGCCATTTTTATTTTGTGTTCCTGAGAGATCTATCTCTCCAATCTATCACTACCTAATCTATCTTTTTACCGTAGAGAGATTGACAACCTCTCTTTCGCGTCGGGTTGCAAGTATTTGTTCTTTGTGTGCAGGTGCTTCTTATTAGGTGGTGGTGATCCTCCTACTGGTTCGATACCTTGGTTTCATTACTAAGGGAAATACTTATCGTCGCTATGCTGCATCATCCCTTCCTCTTTGGGGAAATATCGACGCAGTCTCAAGCCACGTCATTACACAGGACATAATCCATTCCACCCCTCGGGGAGCGAAACCCAAACTCTGCATCGTTCTTCTTAGAAATTCCCAGTCTACCCTGTCATACGCTTTAGACAGATCCAACTTGTATGCACAAAAAGTCTCCTCCTTTTTACAATGCTCAATTGCATGAAAGCATTCAAAGGTTACCAAAGCATTATCCGTAATCATACGTCCGAGGAAAAATGCACTTTGGTTCAAGCAGATAATGTCACCAAGGAGTGGACGCAGCCTGTTGACCAAGCATTTTGCAACAATTTTGTAGAGCACTGAACATAAGCTTATTAGCCGAAACTCTCTGAGTGTCTCCGGCTGGTCCGATTATGGAATTAAAACTATAGCCGTAGAATTAGTTTCTGATGGCATTTCTCCTGTAGCAAAAAACAACCTGATAGCTGATGACCCACAAGTATATGGGATCAATCGTAGTCCTTTCGATAAGTAAGAGTGTCGAACCCAACGAGGAGCAGAAGGAAATGATAAGCAGTTTCACCAAGGTATTCTCTACAAGTGCTGTCAGTAATAGTGGTAGATAGTTTTGCAGCAAGATAATTTGTAACGAGTAACAAGTAACAATAGTAACCAAGGTGCAGCAAGGCATCCCAATCCTTTTTACATCAAAGGACAAGTCGGAAAGTATTCTTATATGAAGCAAGCGCTCCCGAGGACACATGGGAATTTCTGTCTAGTCATGTCCATCATGTTTAGTTGATTCACGTTCGCTACTTTGATAATTTGATATGTGGGTGGACCGGTGCTAAGGTGTTGTTATTACTTGAACAAGCAACCCACTTACCCCCTCTCGCAAGCATCCGCAACTATGAAAGAAGAATTAAGACAAATCTAACCATAGCATGAAACGTGTGGATCCAAATCGGCCCCTTATGAAGCAAAGCATAAACTGGGGTTTAAGCTTCTGTCACTCTAGCAACCCATCATCTACTTGTTACTCCACAATGACTTCCCTTAGGCCCATAACATGGTGAATTGTCATGTAGTCGACGTTCACATGACACCACTAAGAGAAGTAACAACATACATATCATCAAAATATCAAACGAATACCAACTTCACATGATTACTTATAACAAGACTTATCCCATGTCCTCGGGAACAATAGTAACTATTCAAACATCATCCACATGTTCAAGATTAGAGGTATAATCATGAATATTAAGGATCTGAACATAATATCTTTCACCAAGTAAACCAACAAGCAGTAGCTACAAAATGTAATCAACACTACTAGCAACCCACAGGTACCAATCTGAGGTTTTGAGAAAAAGATTGAATACAAGAGATGAACTAGGGTTTGAGATGAGATAGTGCTCGTGAAGATGTTGATGAAGATTGGTCCTGCCACGAAGGAGGAAGCGTTGGTGATGACGATGGCTTCGATCTCCCCCTCCCAGAGAGAAGTTTCCCTGGCAGAATCAACCTCATTTGTGCAAAAGGGCCTCTGTGCAGGTTTCCGCCTTGAGACAGCGGCGCTTGGTCCCGAAAGGCTGCTTATGATTTTTTCTAGGGTAAAACACACCATATATGAGAAGAGGGGGTCGGGAGGCCTGTTGGGGCCCCACCAGCCATCAGGGCGCGCCCAGGTGGTGGGTGCGTCTTCTTGGCTTGTGGCCAGCAGGTGGTCCCCTCTGGTATATTTTTGACCCAATAATTCTTAAATATTCAATAAAAATTCTCCGTGAAGTTTCAGGTCATTTCGAGTCTGGTGATTTTTCTCCTTTTTATTGTTTTCCCGGTCCAGAATTCCAATTTCTAGAGATTTCCCTCATTGTGATGTACCTTGCATATTCAGAGAGAAAAGACATAAGAATTGTATGATAATAAAGAATAATGGACAAGAATAACATAAATATCAATAAGAAATCATGATGCAAAATGGACGTATCAACTGTCGTCACAACCGTGTCCTTTAAAACTGCCCAATTTCGTTGGTAGAATTGTGCCAGAAATCCGTCCGGCCCGGGCGCCTTTAAGGGGCCAATTTGAAAGAGTGCGTCAGATATTTCTTGCTCAGAATTTTTTTTGCATAGTGACTCATTCATCCCATCAGTCACTTTTTTCTGCAACAAACTTATAATTTCATCCGCATTTAGAGACAGGTCTCTCGTGAACAATTCTTTAAAGAAGGATGAGGCCGTTAGCTCCATGACTATTGGGTTAGATTGCCAAACTCCCTCGTCATCTTTCTTCCAGATCTTGTTCCTGCGTGCGTGCCACACAGAAGTGCTATGGAAGAACTTTGTGTTACGGTCTCCGTCTTTGAGCCAATTAATTCGTGACAGCTGCAACCAAAGGAGATCCTCTTTGTAAAGCAATTCGTTCATACTATCTGAGAGCCTTCTAATCTCACATTGATCCCCATTTAGATGCATCAGCGACTCCAATTTTTTACGTGTGCTCTCAAGCTCCCGCAACACATTTCCAAACTTCCTCCTGCTCCAACCTTGTAGGCTCTCCATCACCTTGCTCAGCCCTGCTGTCGCATCCCACACTTTTTGGATCAGTTCTGGGAGTTCACCAGCCCGCTCCCAAAACAACTCGTATTGGCTGTTTCATCATCGTTTTGGCAACCTCTCCTCTTACGCAGACGAACTAAGATAGGCAGATGGTTGGAGCATGGCGATACAAGGTGTACCACACTAGAATCATAGTAAATATCTCTCCAACGATCATCCGCAAGCGCTTGATCCAATCTGACTTTCACATTTGCACTTCCTTTCCTCTTGTTATCATATGTAAATGGAACGCCAGAGAAGCCGAGATCATGTAGCTAACAGTCTTGCGCCACTTCTCGAAATGCGGCGATTTGGCCAGCCGGACGAGGTGTAGCTGACATATGTTCACACTTCCAGAGGGCTTCGTTGAAGTCTCCCATGAGCATCCATGGGAGGTCGTTGTTAGCTCTCAGGTCTGACATTACGAACCACATACGGTGACGGTTCTCTGTATGAGGGTTCCCCATAAACTCAAGTTAAATGCCACAAGGAATCAGTAGGGGAAGCACGGATGTGAGCATCGATAATTCTTTCATTCATATCTTTGATCTCAACTGATATCTGATCATTCCAAAATAAAGCTAAACCACCAATTTGACCATTACTGTCGACTCCACAGAAACTTCGAAGGCCCAAACGAGAACGAAGACTACGAACCTTTTCCGACTTTTGCCTAGTTTCACAAAAAAAAATTGTGGAAGGTGAATCTCGACGAGGGCGATGAGATCACGAACTATCGAGGAGCCCTAAGCTGATTAAACGTCGATGTAGAGTTAGTCGTGATATGGATTTTCCTGAGGTTCAGATCAAATGCCAAGGCGAGAGCTTCATAGAACGCCCGTGCTTCTAAAACCTCCGCATTAAAAAAATCCCGAAATTGAAAAAATTCAATAAAGTTAAAAAAAGGTCATGAAAAAAAGAAAACAAATCATGACATATTTTTTTTTCAAGATTTTAAAAAAGTTCATTAGCTTAAACCAAAATTTCACAAAATATAAAAAATGTTCATGAATTTGTAAAATTTGTGAATATGAAAAAGTTCACGCATTTAAAAAAAGAAAATTGAAAAAGAAAAGAAAAGAAAAAGACAATCAGAAACTGAATAAAACCGTCGAGGAAACGAAGAAATAAAAAATAGAAACCGGTCAGATGCTTCTAGAAGCTTACTAAAATCTACTAGAAGCTTCTAGAAGCTTCACAAAACCGGCTCGGTATGCAAGCTGACAAAAATTGCATGCGTCAGACAGGTTGAACAAAAAAAAAACTACACACGTGATACATCTGCGAAGAAAAAAGAGTTAATGGGCTTAGCCCAAAGGGGATGTCCGCCGTTTTCCGCCAACACCTTTAACTGGCGCATTGGGCGCCAAATAGGATCGGGGGTGCACTAGTGCAACTCCAAATGATATTCCTTTAGATGGACATTGTTTACCGTGGCCCATTAAACATGATACATTTGTTATCTTCACAAAAATTATACTTGGTGCATGTATAAAATTAAGTTTAATTGTACCGTGGTAATGTTTTAAAAATGTTTCAACTATATAATTGTATATTGTTTTATATTTTGGAAAAATTTGGTGTCCAAATTTTGATAAATGAAGCACATATAATTTTGAAAACTGTTTGTGATAAGAAAATGTAAATATTTTTATATTTTAAAATGAATGTTTGTGGATAATAAAATATTATTCATGTTCACAAATATAATTTTTATATATATAAAATTCAATGTCCATACATATAAAAATGAATTTGAATGTATCATTCAATCTTTATTTATGAAGAAATTAAAATTAAAATGTAATACTAATATATGCACGGTATAATTATAAAATTTAAAAAACATAATGGGAAATGTAAAATAAACATGAAAAATAAAAACAATAATTTAAAAATATACTCCCTCTGTTCCATAATGTAGTGCGCCCGCGTTTTCCAAGATCTAAGTTTGACTATATATTCGATGCGAATTCAGTGGTATAATTTTTGCTCCCGCCGCAATCGGTCTCGTTGGTTAAATGTATGGTCAAATTTAGATCTCAGAAAGCACGGACGCACTGCATTGTGAAACCAAGGAAGTATTAACATAAAGATAAAAAAAACTTAAAATCAAAGGTAGCAAAAAAGGGCGAAATGTTAACAATAATTAGAAAATGAAAGAAAAGAACAAAAGCAAGCCAAAAATGGAATACCAAAGTGGACTAATAGTCTCACAATGATATCTTTGTTCTGGTGTGGTCGTTATCGGGGACGCCTTTTGTGCTTTAGTCCCATGGATCGAATTCCAAACTAGCGTATTGCTTGATGCTTCTGCCCGAGTTGGCGTCACTTGTGTCGACGACGTAATTTTTGTTGATGTTTTTGTGTTTTATTTGCACTACCTGCTCCTTGACTGTAAAAACAAGAGAACGACTCTTTTTTGATCTTATTATATTCTCATATGTTGACGTTGGTGGCTCATACATATGGTAAGTCCGGGGTTTGTGTTTCTACAATTTCTTCTCTAAAAGAATGAAGTAACATTGAGACGTGAAAGTTCAAGATAGAGAGGACGACTTCACAAGCTTTTTGGATAACATTAGGTTTTATCAAAGCATCAATTTTGTTGTTTGTGTTTATTTTAGTTTCTTTAATCCGACATGTACTTTGTTGATTTTATTAATAAAATCACATCCCTGATAAAAAAGTACACCATACCCTTTTTTCCACCACATAAATGTGCTGCTAGCCTAATAAAAATGGGCAGCAGTACTTTCAAAGTGTAACCAGCTCCGGGTGCTTTTGGAAAAAAATTTCTCAAATACGCACGAGTGTGCGTATTATATTTTATAGACTGTGTGTATCTTTACGTATATATAATGATAAAGCGGCTATCGCTTCTGTCCGTTCACCGTCGCGGGCAGTTTTACAAACAGTCCCTCTATTTCTAAGAATTTAAACTGTAGTCCTATTTTAAGTTAAAAAAACGTTTCATTTTTTACATAAAACCCCCTGGCAATCACCATCGGGCACCAGTGCCGCTTAATTTAACTGGTTCACCACTCGCAGGTGGAGTTGGCGAATCCATTGCCGGCGGCGACGGCTTATGGCGAGGAGGTGAGGGAGCTCGGTGAGCTCCGGTGGGGGCTTGTCCCCGGCGAGGCGAGGCCGAGGCGGCGGCGCGCAGATAAATGCCGAGGTAGCCAGAGCCTGCTGAAGCATCTACAACCCAGCTGCTTCGGTGTGCATCCAGCGACGGGGCGGACGGATCGAGGCAGAGGACGATGGAGAGGTGGCTGGAGGCGGCGAGCTGCAAGGCAGACAGGGTGATGTGATTCCAAATGGACGCCGACTTCACAGCTGAGCAGTCGACGGATCCGGCAGCGGGGTGGACGGATCAATGGAGAGGTAGCCAGAGGCGGCGAGCTCCAAGGCCGCGGGGTGTTGCGGTTCCATGGCGGCGCATCCGGCTGCTCCAGCAAGGATCCGGCACGGGACGGATGGTCGACGGAGATGTGGCCGGAGGCGGGGAGCTCCAAGGGCGGCAAGGTGTTGCGGTTTCATGGTGACTCCCTTCCCTGGACTGGACAAAACAAAAATCAGAAGAGAAAGAAGGGAAAAGCCGAGGGAGAGAACAAGATGGACGACAGCTGGCTAGCCTACTTGAGAGACGGATCATGTATCAGGCGATCTCCTCTCCAGCCACGGTTGGAAGAGGCCGGGAGGCAGCGTTGGGGAGAGAAGGAAAATTTGCAAAGTGGGCAAGGAGATAAAATCTGAGTGGAGGCCCGTCTCTCGAAACAGGCGTTCGCCCCGCTTTATAGATAAAGCAACGAACCACAGTACACGGCCGAACGATACAATATGGTGGGGAAGCCCCCTTACAAAGCAGATCAAAGAAAAACAACATAAGCCTAGAGCAAGCCTAACACCTTGCCGAACCCCGAACAAAGACCCCTGAGCTCACTAACAACGCCCCCAGGAGGGTGACGACGCGAGGCGTCGCCGCTGTCGAGTCTGAGAACAGACAAAGGTTTTCACCGTGAGCCCTGGTACAGGATTGAGGTCAATGACGCCGTCTTCAAGATGAAAGCGGCACCCACGGGCATCGCCGGTGCCGGCACCAGAAGCGCGGAGCTTTCACTCGGACACTCGCCTGCACCACCAAGAGAGTCCCGACCACCACCTCGACAAGGGCCAACTTGCCCACCTCCCGATCTAGGCACTGCCATAGCAGGCCAAGGCCTCCCGCCACTACATCCCTAGTCGCCCACACGAGAGATGGAGCAACCACCGCCACCACGAGGCCTGCCGAAAAGCCAACCGTGAAGCTGAAAGCACATTTGCTCCCTTGATGGTTTTGGTAATTAATAACAACATATATGTCATTGAACTAATGTTTCCACTAAGCATATTTCAGGAAAAGTTCAATGATAGGGATGGCAAAAGGATTGTGGAAATACCCCGAAGATGCAAGGAAATGGATTGGCAAAGCTTCAAGCAAGAGGACTCTACATTTTACTTTGTGAGAAATCACTTTGAGTCCATAGGAAAGCCAATACTATTAAAAGGGGGTAAGGTACTGTTGGTGAACAAGATGCTCCACGTGCACAAGTGATAGTCACCAAAAACATCCACAAGCTCTTCCACAAAAGTCTGTCCAAAGTCAAATATCCAAAATCGGAGCAACCAACACTTTCCACTCGGTGCCACCGATTCCCAAACTCAGACAGACCCATGCCAAACCCTAGCACATCGGTGCAACCGATTCCACTTCGGTGCCACCGAGTTTGGGTTGCCAACTTTCTGTTACCTCGATTCACAAAATCGGTACCACCGAGTTTTCTAGATCGACGTCACTGAGTTGCGCAATCTGACCGTTGGTCACCTAATCGGTACCACCGAGAATTATATATCGGTCTCACCGAGATTCAAAAGTTGTCACCTTTTGGTCACTTCGGTACCACCGAGATTCACACATCGGTGTCACCGAGTTGGTCACTTTAAGGTGTAACGGTTGGATTTTTGGGATGCCTATATATACCCCTTCCCCACCACCCACTCGAAAGAGAAGCACTCAGAACTATTCCATACTTGCCCCATCCTATTTTCTGAGAGAGAGCCACCTACTCATGTGTTGAGATTAAGCTATTCCACTCCATCCATATGAATCTTGATCTCTAGCCTCGCCAAGTTGCTTTCCACTAAATCAATCTCTTCCACCATAGCCAAATCTGTGAGAGAGTGATTGTGTGTTGAGGAGCCTATCATCTTGAAGCACAAGAGCAAGGAGTTCATCGACATTGCCGAGCCTATTACCTTTTGGAGGGTGGTGCCTCCTAGATTGGTTAGGTGTCTCTTGGGAGCCTCCTACTTCGTGTTGTGGAGTTGAACCAAGAAGTTTGTACGGGCAAGGAGATCGCCTACTTCGTGAAGATCTACTCATAGTGAGGCTAGTCCTTCGTGGACGGAAGCCGTTATGGAATAGTCAAGGTTGCTACTTCGTGGACCCTTATGGGTGGAGCCCTCCGTGGACTCTCGCGACCGTTGAACCGAGTACTAATTTTCGGTGTGATCGAAAATGGTGCCATGTTTCTGGAAAGCAGGTTGTTTGTCTCGGTGGGTCCGAAATTTTTGTCTCGGTTGTACCGACATACATTTGGCAGAATGCAAAATTTGAGAAATCTTAGTTCAATCTTTCAAAATGTCTGCATTTTGTGATGACTCATCTTCTCCACTCTTCTATACTCTATTCACAGGGTCAGAGATGTCTGCTTCAGATGATAGCCAGAATGATCTCAGAGAGCAGAGTGTGGACATGGACTCAGGCACTAGCCCTGAAGAGAGTTTTGATGATGTGCCTAGTTCTCCTGACTTGCCCAAGGATGCTACAAGGACTAGGAGGAAGATCAATTCTGATGAGGAGGATGAGGACTTCATCCCTGAGGAGCTGCCTAAGAAAGATGATGCTGCCACTTCTTCCGAGAAGAAGAAAGCTATCTAGAAGGAGTATGCCAGCTCTGGGTCAGCTAGAGCACCTGAGAGCTCAAGGGCAACTATGACTCTTCACCTTGAGTCACCCCCAAGGAAGTCTATGCCTAAGAAGGCAGGGGAGAAGAAGAAGAGCAGAAAGAGGATCATACATGTTGTGGGCAGGCCAACCTCTATGTTTGAGGATCCAGAAGAAGCTGCTGCTGAAGAAGAGGAGGTAGAGCCAGCTGCAAAGGCCCCTCCTAAGAAGAAGAAGAAGCTTATGGCAGATGCTATGCCTAAGGCTACCACATCCAAGAGCACCAAGTCTGCTCCCAAGAAGGCTGCTGCTGCTGATAAGCCTAAGAGGTTCTCCAGAGAGATACCAGCTTCCAGCAAGAACAAGACCTCCACTTTCAGGGAAGCTGAGGATGATGATGACATGACTGCTTTGATGAAGCTCAGACCACACCTTCCAGAGCACAATGCCAGCCACCTACTTGCTGAAGATATGAAGAAGAGGAAGGATTCTGGTTTGAGGGCATGGAGAGCAATTGATCCATATGCTCATAGGAGAAAAACAGCTGTGGACTACAGGTTCTATACCAAGGAGCAACAAGATTTCTATGAGACTATCTTGCTTGATAAGAGCCCAGCTATGAGTGACATGAGATACATTGACTGGAAGTATATCAAGGCAAATGAAGATTACTTTCCAAATGTTTAAGATAATTTTCATTGCATTGGCTTAGATGAGTTTGTTGGCAAAGAATTCACTGCATGGAACGACGAGATGATCATGCAATTCTACTCCACTACTCATTTCTATGGAGATGGTAGGACTGTGTGGATGACTGAAGGAGCAAGATATGAGTCTTCTGTTGAGGAATGGGCTGCCATCTTAGGAGTCCCAAAGGTGGAAGATGGTGACTTGGATGTCTATTCTGAATCCAAGGAGAGCCATGATTCTATGAAGAACATGTATAATGAGATCCCTGCTGCTAACTTGGAATCTCACAAGTTAGGATCCATTTACTTCCTCCAGGCTGGCCTCCGCACCATGAACACTATCTTGAGGCACACCTTGATGCCTAAGTCTGGAGATGACAAGATGATTCGAGGCTATTCCATCAACATGCTGATCCATCTTGATAGACACACCAGGATAAGGGTGATGGACTTGATAGTAGAGACTGTGAAGAGGGTTGCTGCTGATCAGAAGCGCTCATGCTGCTATGCACCCTACATTCAGATGCTCATCAACTCCAAGCTGGAGAAGCACATTTTTGCTCTTGACAGGCCCCACTTGCCCCTACAGCCAGATCTTGAGGACAATGTCATGAAGATGAACCCAGATCATCCCACCTCAGCTGCAGCACAGGCAGAGGCAGAGGTAGCTAGAGCCACTAGTGCTCAAGTCCCTAGATCCAGGAACGAGCAAATGGATCTCTTAATCACTACCATTCAGGGCATGCAAAAGGACATCAAGGACATATTGGCAAATCAGCATAGTCTTGTGAGGATCATGGAAAATAGGATCAAGACTCTCAATGACAAGGTGGATGGGCTGACAAAGACCGTGAATGAGCTTAAGGAAGTTGACAGCGTGCCCAGTCCCGACACTTCAGATGATGAGGATGACTCTCCTCTCAGGCCATGCACTCACTTCACTACCCAGTCCAGATCAGCCACAGTGCCAGCTCTAGATTTGAGGCCTTCTTCATCAGCACCTGCTACAGCCTCCTCAGCTCCATCATCTCCAGTACCTCCCGTAGCTACACCAACTCCGTCCATGACGTCTGCCAACATCTTTGCCGACGCAGTTCTCTCGACTCCTTCATCAACAACCGGGGGAGATCAGCCCAAGAACGATTAGCTATATCTCTTTGAACTTTTTGGTAACTTGTTGCCAAAGGGGGAGAAGTGTATATAGATCTTTAGGCTTCGAGTGAGAGAGCGTTTGGTTTTTATCGCTTTACAAAACATTTGATCTGTTGGTTTGGATGTGTTAAACTCTTGTGGTGTTTGATCATACACTTGATGTGTGTTGCTACTATTTCCTATTATTTTAATGCTTATGAGATGATCACTCACCTTTGCTTGATTGTGTTGTGCTATGATGTTCATTCTTATTATTCTCGCACACCACCAAGTTGTATGTGACATGAAAGAGTGCCCCATGTACCTAATCGATTGTGCATTTGCATTCAAACGCAAATTCAAATAATGCACAAATTTAGGGGGAGCTCTTGCTTATCACATACTTCTCAAAGCGACGATTATATTCTTTGATTATATCATATGTCGAAGCTTTGATCTATATGTTGTAATCAATTACCAAAAAGGGGGAGATTGAAAGCACATTTGCTCCCTTGATGGTTTTGGTAATTAATAACAACATATATGTCATTGAACTAATGTTTCCACTAAGCATATTTCAGGAAAAGTTCAATGATAGGGATGGCAGAAGGATTGTGGAAATACCCCAAGATGCAAGGAAATGGATTGGCAAAGCTTCAAGCAAGAGGACTCTACATTTTACTTTGTGAGAAATCACTTTGAGTCCATAGGAAAGCCAATACTATTAAAAGCGGGCAAGGTACTGTTTGTGAACAAGATGCTCCACGTGCACAAGTGATAGTCACCAAAAACACCCACAAGCTCTTCCACAAAAGTCTGTCCAAAGTCAAATATCCAAAATCGGTGCAACCAACACTTTCCACTCGGTGCCACCGATTCCCAAACTCAGACAGACCCATGCCAAACCCTAGCACATCGGTGCAACCGATTCCACTTCGGTGCCACCGAGTTTGGGTTGCCAACTTTCTGTTACCTCGATTCACAAAATCGGTACCACCGAGTTTTCTGGATCGGCGTCACCGAGTTGCGCAATCTGACCGTTGGTCACCTAATCGGTACCACCGAGAATTATATATCGGTCTCACCGAGATTCAAAAGTTGTCACCTTTTGGTCACTTCGGTACCACCGAGATTCACACATCGGTGTCACCAAGTTGGTCACTTTAAGGTGTAATGGTTGGATTTTTGGGATGCCTATATATACCCCTTCACCACCACCCACTCGAAAGATAAGCACTCAGAACTATTCCATACTTGCCCCATCCTATTTTCTGAGAGAGAGCCACCTACTCATGTGTTGAGATTAGCTATTCCACTCCATCCATATGAATCTTGATCTCTAGCCTCCCCAAGTTGCTTTCCACTAAATCAATCTCTTCCACCATAGGCAAATCTGTGAGAGAGTGATTGTGTGTTGAGGAGTCTATCATCTTGAAGCACAAGAGCAAGGAGTTCATCGACATTGCCGAGCCTATTACCTTTTGGAGGGTGGTGCCTCCTAGATTGGTTAGGTGTCGCTTGGGAGCCTCCTACTTCGTGTTGTGGAGTTGAACCAAGAAATTTGTACAGGCAAGGAGATCGCCTACTTCGTGAAGATCTACCCATAGTGAGGCTAGTCCTTCGTGGACGGAAGCCGTTATGGAATAGTCAAGGTTGCTACTTCGTGGACCCTTATGGGTGGAGCCCTCCATGGACTCTCGCGACCGTTACCCTTTGTGGGTTGAAGACTCCATAAACGTGGACGTACGATAGCACCACCTATCGGAACCACGGGAAAAATCTTCGTGTCTACAAATTGCGTTTGATCTCCCTTCCTACCCTCTACTATACATGCTTGTTGTTACTTTCCGCTGCTATACTTTTAGACATGCATGTGTAGGGTGTACTTGACTTGCTATCATTGCTAAAATCTACCAACACTTAAAATTGGGAAAAGGTAGGATTTTTATTTGGTCAAGTAGTCTAATCACCCCCCCTCTAGACATACTTTCGGTCCTACAGAAGCCCGCCGTCCGAGGCCGCCACCTCGGCATCCATGCCCCTAGTCACCACCGATCATCCACATCACGACCGCCCGACCACAGTAGTAAGGGTGAAAGGGACCACCTTTAGCTCCTAGCCCGGCATCAGCCACCAGGTTTGGGTAGGTACCTCCATTGTAGGAAGCTCCCATGCCTGTGTCCCCAGCCGGTCCCGGTGGACCGGAGGGGAAACAACCTAGTGCTACCGACGGCCACCGCCGAGCACGCTCCAGCGCCGCCATGTCCATGGTCATTAGCGCCGATCTGTATGATAACACAGCAACGCCCGGTGAGCCACCTTGGACCGACGCCACAAACCGGCCACACGCAAGAAGGGCACAACGCGAAGGTTACCCACGCGGACCTAGTCACCTTCTAAGAGTGAAGGTGACCCACCAAGAGTGGAGGCCCGTGTTAAGAGATAAGATAGAGCCTGAGATAAGATTGATTAAAAAAAGTAGACATGGTGTTGCGTAGTGCGTAGGACTGCACACGTTGCCAAATATTTTTGTTCTTAGCTTGGATTTGGCTTCTTTTTTTAGGTTGGATTTTGCTGTCTTTGTTTCCCTCACGATTAGGACGTGAAAACTGAAACACTAGATGAAAAATATAGACCAACGAAAAATAATGGTCTGCACGTGTAACGAATATACATTGCCTCCAGGCATTGTTGATCCTGATTCATAAACGTGCAAAATGAATAATCGACGCCAAAACACATATGTTTATATGTCATGGCAATAGAGTCTTTAATTCGTCTCAATGGAACCAGTTCGATAATTATCTGACAATGTGATATGCTTTTTCATCTGGTATTGACGATCTAATCTACAATGTTATACTAAAGTCGGACAAAGAATGTGGTCCCTACAGTGCTCTTACTTCAATATCACTTTCCTACCTCATAAATTGTATCCATGAAAAACATGTCACTAGCAACACATGCATCGGCATTAATTAACTCACTCATCCTTATTTCAAACTATGTTTAGGGATACCATACATATGATAAATAAAAGTAGTTTTTTTGCGAAAACTAAACAAAAGTAACCTACTATAATGAATTAACTTACTTTATTAAACAAAGGTAATTAAATTGGTATTTCCTACCATCATGATTTGAGACATTAATGATTCTATGTACCCTTGCATTAGCTTTAATTAGTCGCAAATATCATAGCTGACTAATATTAACTTAAACTACAAGCCAAAATAGTTGCACCATTTTAAAAACGGGTTGAGAAGGACTTCATGATTAGCACACACGACAGAAGCATACCTGCCACACCGGACAAAGTATACCACATTTTTATTGTTTGATTTCAATAAATAAGAAAAAACATTGCTTATATGATATTTTTATTATCAGTACAGTAATCTAAATATAGCGTTGTTCATCCGATTAGATGACTACGATTTATGTCCCATGTTTCGAACTAGCGCCCGAGAAAATGCTATTGTTAATTGATCCATTATTGTTGTCATCATCAAACTTATCCTCTAACTGGCCAACCTAATTCGTAACTATTGTCAATTGTCTCTTCCGTTGCAACGCTCGGGGCATATGTGCTAGTCATATTTTATAGGAGGGGGGAGGGGTTATAGAGCCCAAACCACCGTCGATGTTACAGAGTGACAACCGCTACAATACTGACAAGAACCCACACTCCACACGCTATTTACAAAGTGGATTACTCGCGTCTCACCCACCCAAACAACAAGTCAAACAAAATATCAAGTTCCCCCTTTAACAAGTGCGCCTACTGCCATGCCCTACCCTCGACCACTATCCTCGTGACCACCGCATCCAAAGACGGGGAAGCGCCATCAAAGACCACCGCATTCCTATGCTTCCAAAGCTCCCATAACACAAGAGTGAAGACTGTCCACAGTTCCTTAGGTTTGTTTGCCCCTTCTGTGCTCGACACGCACCATGCCTTCAGAGTATCCTGCATCGTAGGTGTCCGATCCTGCTTGCCCATGGCCGAGCAAAGTGCTCTCCACACCGTTCTAGCAAACACATAGGTGAACGATATGTGATCGATAGTTTCTTCTTCTTGGTCGCAGAAAAGGGCACGTGTCTTGGTGAGGTAGTCCGTGCCGTGCGAGATGATCCGATGTCCAGCACCCGTTTCTCAGTGCTAGCCAGGTGAAAGAACGACATTGCAGCGGGGCTCTAGATTTCCATGTGAAATCCGCTGTTGGCGCCACCTCCCTTTCGGAGAACTTGGCGGCGTACGCCGAGCGGACCGAAAACTGTCCACCTGCTTCTCAAGACCAAGTGATGGAATCCGTGGTACCTTCCTGAAGCTGGATATGCCACAACCGCTGCCACGGTTCCAAATACTCCAAAAGCGCAATGAATGCCATGTTCGATGTAACATCCTGTACCCAGCTCCAAGTATGATGGCCTCATGGACCGTGCGCGCCGCCTTGGCACGAGATGGGATACCAACATAAAGCGTCAGTACAAGCTCCTGCATCCGCACCCCATCCACCCATCGATCCTCCCAGTATAATGTGTCCTTCCCATCTCCTACCGTCACCCTGGTCGCCGCCGCGTATAGTGCCAAAGAATCTCTAGGAACACCAATTTGAAACTCCTTCCACGGTCGGTCACGATCCACTCGTCGTAGCCAGACCCAACGGGTCTGCATTGCTACATTCAACCATGTGAGGCAAGGGATCCCTAGGCCAACTGCCCACTTTGGTAAACACGCATCATCCCAGGCCACGGAGCAATTACCACCATTCGCTTGAGCCTTTCCACACCACAGGAAGCCCCTTATTATCTTATTCATGTCCTAAATAGTGTTCATGAGGAGGTCGAGCGCCAACATTGCATGTAGGGGGGCCGAACAAAGTACCAAGAGGACCAGGATCGGTCGACCGCTCTTAGGTAAGGTGGCAGCCTTCCATGTGGGTAGATAGTTCACCAAGTGCCCCACTGGTCCATGCAACTATGCAGCCGAGGGTTTATTGAGACATAGCGGTAGTCCAAGATATTTGCATGGAAACGGCCCAATCCGGCAGCCCAAGATGCTCTCAGTACGTGTCATCTCCACATCCAAGCAGCGTATTGGCATGGCAGAAGTCTTATGAGGATTGACACGTAGCCCAGATGCCATGCCATACATCTCCATGATCCTAGATGAGACTCTTAGCTCCATATCCACCGGTTTGATGAAGATAACCACATCATCCGCGAAGATTGACATCCGATGGCAAAGACCCACACGTGCTAGCGGTTGTAGGATCTCCAAGTCTGAGGCCAACTTGAACATACGCTATCGAGGCTCCATGATGAGAATGAATAGAATCGGTGATAACGGTCCGCCCTGTTGAAGGCCACAACAGTTGTATATCGGAATTCCCAGTACGCCATTCACCATGATCCGTGTGGTCACGGTAGCGAGAAGCCCCGAGATCCAAGACAGACACCTTGTGCTAAACCCTATAGTCCAAAGAACCTCCAGAAGGAAAGGCCACTGTACCGTATCAAAAGCCTTTGAGATGTCCAGCTTCAACATAACTGTTGGGTGCTTGAGTGTGTGAAGGCGTCGGCCGTGCATAGGACCAACATAAAGTTATCGTGCTGAGATCCCCCCTTCACAAAAGCACTCTGATGTTGTCCCACCAAGCGTCCTCAGTTAGGCGGCAAGCTAGTACCTTGTCAAAAAATTTGACCGCCTCATGCACCAAGCTGACCGGTCTATAGTACCTCAACTCCTTTGCCCCTTCGTGTTTAGGTAGCAGGGTGACGAGTGCTTTGTTGATAGATGCCAACCCTCGCATGTCGCTACGGTATAAGGAGGATCGAGCCTCCATGACGTCCTCCTCAATAATGTTCGAACACACCACATAGAATCTGGTCGTAAAACCGTCCGGCCCTGGTGCTTTTGGAATTGTGACCCCCATTCACTAGCAAATCTTTTTAGACTGAAATTAATGAAGTGACACTTTTTAAACAAAAATATGGGTCTTGAACGATCAACTGAGATCTCCAATTGAAATTGGGTCACTCAATTTTGATCGGATTAACAATTTCTCAAACCTATCTCATTCAATTGTTTTACACTGTACATTATGCTTTATAATTTTTAAGGCAACATCAATGCATTGTAATTTTACATTCCGTAAATTTTGTCTGATTTCGTACGTAAAAAGATAACGTAATAAAATATAAAATCTCCGTAAAAATATTTGATATTACGTAAAATTACAAACGTAAAAAAATAGTGTAAAATATACATAAAATGCAAATTTTCTGGTCTTATGACCTATATTTTCGTTTTTTTATGCCAAATTTTACGTAGTCAAACAATATGAATATAACTATTTGTATTTCAAATGTATTTTATTTATGAAACGGTGGTAAAATTAACTCGGATGAAGAATAACTTATTCTACACCCTGGGTGAAGAATAACATTACTATATATTTTTTGTGGCATACAACACATTTTTTGCTAATCAAATCGAAGTCCTAAAAATCCATACCCAACAAATATACCCATCCGGAGGAAGTACATCAAGTTATCTTTTTGTTCAGCAGCTAGTATAATTTTGAGGTTTGAGTTTATGTGCTGCGTAGGCGCGAAGAAAAATCTGAGCAGTAAAGAAATGGAACTTGAATGCTAGTCACACCATGTCCCCAGTAAGTAGAGAATTGTTCATAATGCTTTCCACAGCCAATACAAGAGTTAAGAAAACAAAAAAGCAAAACAATTGATTGCACGTACACTTTTACTCTGCGTCCTTCCGTTTTACAAGACTAAGCACACTACAAGGTTGTGGTTCGGATCGATAAAACCTTTTCGATCCATGGCCCTAGTGTAAATATAAATTTGCGCTAATAAGTACATTTGGAGAAACCATACCATGAAGAGATGAAATTCATATGGGAGGGGAATCTTCCGCTTGGCGGGCATGCTGTTACTCGACTCGTGTCAGTCGCCATCGAAGGAACATCATGCATGCACCAGCAGAGCCAGCTTCCTAGTTGTGTATCTTCACCCAAGCGGCTTTGCTCGGCACCCCCTTCACCAACACGAACACCATGTAGTAACCTGGCGGCGCGAGCGTCGGCTTCGACGGCGCCTGGGCCGTGATCTTGTACCGATTCCCTTCTGGCTTGAACTCGGTGACCTGCAGCACCAGCAGCCGCTGGTTCTGCGAGAAGCCGTGCGTGGTGAACGGCGGCGAGTACATGCTCACCTTCATATCGGCCTCGGCCACGGCTGGCCCGGGGGACGTGAACTTGAACGAGAGCTTGGCCCCGTACTTCACCCCGTTCGCCGGGATCGACCCCATGTCGATATCCGGCCTGGTGGCGACAACCTCCGGGGCGAGGTACGGCGGGGTGTACCGCTCGACGCGCACCTCCGTCGGGAAGTCGACGCCAGTGAAGTTGTAGGCCGAGTTGGTGTTGCCACCGGCCACGAGCACGGTGGCGTCGGGCAGCACCGCGCTGCTGGAGTGGTACATGCGTGGGATGTTGGACGCGGCCAGGGCGCGGAACCGCGCGCCCCGTCGTTTCCGCGGAGAGTAGAGAAGCGGGGTCAGCACCGGTTGCCGAGCGAAAAACCACCCCGAGCAGCCCTGGGCCGCGCCGTTGAGCAGCAGGAGGTCGCCGGTGGGCAGTATGAGCATGTCGCCCATCACGCGGCCCACTGGCATGAAGTCTATCGCCCACTTCGCCGCGGGCTTAGACGGGTTGATGCGCGCGCAGTCCCGGAGCGCGTGCGGGAACTTGTTGAACTCGCCGACCTTGAAGGCTTCCTTGGGAGCGCCGCCGCAGACTATCACCTCGGCGCTCAGCCTCTCGCCGCGGCGGAGGTCGAGGGGAAGGAGAGCGGACATGGCGGAGGCAGGGTAGTTCCGTGCACCGCCGTTGAGCTTCGGGAGCTCGCGGAGGACCTGCCCGTTCTGGGGGTCGAAAACGATGGAGCGGTCGTTGGCGAAGAGGAAGATGGTTCCTTCCGGGAGGAGGTGGACGAAGGGGTACAGGTTGTTCTCCACGTCATCGGTCGTGTCACGAAGAAGCGGGAGGGGAGTGAAATGGGCGTTCGTCTGGCCGGCGGCCGGGACGAACTCGTAGCTGAACGCTCGCCGCCCGCCGACCACGATGAAGCGTCCGTCCGGGAGCACCTGCTGCGTTCCGTACCTGCGAGCCCATGCATGCACAAACCAATTGTAAATTCCTTCTTGATCACATGAGAATTGGTTGATTTAACTAAAATAATGGAGCACGACTAGCTAGCTAGACTATGTAGAGTACGTAGGAGTACCATCTTCCTTCGGCCAAGCTGTTGGGGAACTCCACCCAGTCGGCATTTCCTTGTGGGTTCAGGTGTCTTACGACCTTCACCCCTTCGAAGTAGCCGCCCGTTTGCACGAGCATGCCGTCCCCGTCGAACGCCCCCGACGAGCACCACGTATCAGTCAAGACCTGCAGCACGCTCCCGATGAACAGCGTGCACGCGACAAGCAAACCGGCGCAGCGAACAATCAACCAAGCAGACCAACCTTGAGTGGCCGGACCGCGCCAGTGTTGTAATCGAACTCCACGGCGTGCGCCGAGCAGTCCATGCCGCCCGGCGGGTCGCTCCGGGGGTCGGGGCGGCAGTTGCCCGGCGGCAGCGGCATGAGCGACGGCCCCGTCGTGGTCGTGTCGAACATGACGGCCTTGCCGTGCCGCATCACCGCCAGGTGCATCGCGGACACCCCCGCGTTCTCGCTCAGGACGTTCCACCAACCTGCGAATCCCCCGGCTTTGTCCACGGGGAGCACCACCCTGTCCTGGTTTGCCTTGGTGGGCGGGGACCTGTCCGGCACCCTCAAGAGGCCCGGCTGCTGACCCTGCGCCACCCCGACGGCGGCGATGAAGAGTAGCGCCGCGGCGAGGGTGCCCAGCCGGAGCAGAGGCGTCATCGTGAGAGAGAAGATGCCCCTCGTTCTTCCTTCCTACGTTCTTGTGGAGAATGGAATGGTGCACCCCCTCTTCCCGTTGCGACCATTGTATCGCGAGCTTGTAATTCTATACAGCGGAGGTGCCTTGTTTGGGTTGGGAGACTGGAGAAGCACAAGGAGCGCTCGCTCAAATATAGAAATTTCTGAACGGTGGTCGTGGTTCGCGCCAAAACCAGGAAACAACAGAGGGCTTCTCTTTTACGCAGGTTTTTTTTCCGATACGGAGGCAAAAGATTTGCCTCATCTCATTAATAAAGAAAAAGAGAATTGTCCAGTTAATTAACGGAAAACCGGACGAAAACCGTTACAACACGCCCGCAGAAACAGGGCACACCGGACGACCTGGCAACCCACACAAGAACGCACACACGCCGCCGAGAAGAAAGCATCGTCGAGGTTGCAACCGGCGTCATCGTCATCATGCCTCCACAAGGGCGACTCCGACTCCACCATCGACGACCATCGAAGAAGCCCACACCGCAGACAAGCGTCGAGGCCCGCGTCGGCCGATGCCAAACAGTCAGCCACACACGCCGGCGACCAGGCAGTTCCGACTCTATCGTCGAGCATTGCAGGGGAACAGTGTTGGGCTTGCGCCGAGCCAGCGCCAGAGCCAACCACCCGTCTCGTGTCATCGTCGCCGCAAGGGCCCTCCTCAGCAGCTCCGACTTCACGAAGACAAAGCGAAGCACGACAACCCCTCGAACACGCCGGAAGAGACCGACTACCAAGACCCACAACAAGCCAACTCCGCTCGAAGCCGCCATCGTTGCCACACAAGAAGCCGCGCACATCATCCACATCGCCAACCGGGCACCTGCCGATTGCGACGTCGCGCGTGTCCAGCTCCGGGAAAGCGCAAAGGGCGGTCAATGACCTTGAAGGCGACGTCCCCAAGAGGAAAGCGACGTGGGAGAACGACGCCGTCGCCCGACTCACCGGAGTCTAGGCTTTCACCCAAAGGCCATGATCCGAAGGTGGTGGGCAAGGAGAAGCTCCACAACGGCCCCCCAAGGAGGAAAACGACGTCCACGGACGTCATGCCGTCTAGGCTTTCGCCCGGAGCCACCTTGCCGAACACCCCCACGCAACCAGTGGTGCAGCACCACCGGTCCGCAAGCCCACTGTCCCACACGCCTCCTACGCGACGATGGCGCCACCATCACGCAAGAGCCACCAGCCTCACCGCCAGAAACCACCGGCGAGCCAGAACCAACCGAACTGGCCAGATCTGACGCCCACCATCGCACACCCGCAGAGGACACCAAGCTTCATGAGAGCAGAAAGGTGGGCTGCCACCACACCCTCACACGCCGGAGAGGACGCCAAGCCGAAGCCCTTGGAGTCGCCAACGTCGCCGGAAGCGCTGCTAGGGAAGCCCACGAGGTAGTACACTGCGCAGCCGAAGGGGGCTGAGCCTCCCCACCACCCACCGCGCCGCTAGCCACGCCGGGCCAGCACGGCCGGCCAGATCCGCAGCACCATGCCGGAAGGGGGGGCCGCCACCCCGCCCCACCCCGCGCAGAGGCGACGGGCCAAAGCCCGCACATCCCGCCACAGCAACATCACTGCCAGAGGGGCCGCCGCCGAGCTGCAGGATAGCCGCCCGCCGCGCCGCCGGAAGCCAGATCCGCGCTGCCAGGAGCCGCCGGAGCACCGCCAAGGGCAGGATCTACGCCGCCAGGGCCGCCGGAGCGGCCGTTGACTCGCAGAGCCCGAGCCCCATCCACCACCAACGCGCGCAGAGGACGAATCCCGCCGCCACCGGCCGCCGAGGGACTTTGCCCGCCGACGTGCGCCGGCGACGGCGAGAGGGAGGGAGGGGATGGGGGAGCGGCGGCGCCGGCGCTTGGCTCCGCCCGTGCCGCTCGAAGGAGCGACCCTCTTTTACGCAGGTGAACCTACACTACTTCGCTTGGTTAATTCTGGGAGCCCGGGGCATGATTAAGATCATGGATATACTATATATTTCATATGCACGTGGTAGTTTTTTCGTTCAACCATAAGATTATCGACATTTGTTCGAGAAAAAAGATATTTTCTCCATCCCAAGTTATTTTTAGTTTGGCCGAGTCCATAAAAACTAGGATGTGATAATGGTAGTGTAACTTTCATAATAATATTATAATTTGCACATAGATTTTTTTTACCCCGGAATTTCTTCCAACATTTTTTTTATAAATTATATAAAATGTAATGTACATATAAAGAAAAGAAAAGAAAAGAAAATAAAGGCTATCTATCTATCTATGTGCATGAAGTAAACAAGCTATCTATCTGTGTTGCAAAACTGCAGGCTAATGAGAAAGCCATAAAAGATAAAACCATAGCAAAGGGGATGCTAAAATCAGGCAGAGCCATCAGAGAGCGAAACTTAGCTTCTACCAAGAAGATAATCTATTTATCTAAAAGACTGCACCCATTGTGGTTTTTTTCTTTAAAAAAGGAGGAACGAAGCCCCTGGCCTCTGCATCAATTGATGCATGCAGGCATATTATTAAACAGGTATTATTAAACAGGTATAGAAACAAAATCGTATGTACACGAAGGGCTCACAATCTAAGCAAGACAAAAGCAAATAATTGAAATCAAAAAACTGCCACATCCGGCAAGATCAAAACCAGGCTACGATGCCTATACACATAGCCTATTATTAGTCCGCCTTTCAAATCGGCTGAAGATAGCCCGTGCGACCGTCTCCCACCGGTTACACCCAATAACCATTAGCTCCCTGTAGTCCGCATGGTTGAGTAACGACAACGTATGGATCCAAGCCGTGGCCTTTATTTAACCTGCAAAAAAATATTGAAGATCTTGCCATAAAAATCATGTCATTTCTAGTGTTTCATATGGCCCAAAATAATGCACATATTCCAATCCGGATATGATTCGCTATAGTTCCGTCGACTCCATTGAGCCACGTCCCAAATAGCATATTAATATTCGTTGCTGGAGTGATGTTGAATGCAATATGAACAGTGCGCCATAATAGTTTTGCTAGAGGACAGTCAAGAAAGAGGTGTCTAATTGTTTCATTTTGATCACAATAGCAACATTTAGAGCAGCCTACCCATCTTCGCTTTATCAAATTATCCTTGGTTAATACAACACTCCCTTGTGTACAAACCACATGAATATTTTAATTCTAAGTGGTACTTTAATCTTCCAAATATGTAGTGATCTCGAAAGAGGCTCAGAGTCAATTAAATCCATGTATATTGATTTCACTGAGAAAATACCATTGGTAGACAGTTTCCAGTGAATCTTATCGGACTGATCAGATAGTTGAACATCCATCAATCGTCTGACCAAGTGCAACCATGAATCCCAACGTTCTCCCACTTGAGATCGCCGGAATTGGATATTAAGAGGTACCATATGTAATACTGTGGCAACATAATATTCCTTAGGTTGTACAATATTATATAGGGACGGATATTGTAAGGCTAGAGGCGTATCCCTAAGCCATCTCCTCCCAAAATCTGGTTGTGGTACCGTTACCTACTAAAAACTTCACCTGGTGAAAGAAGGTTATCTTCATCTTCATTAACCCCTTCTAAAAAGGTGAGTCGTTAGGTCTAGCAGTGACCTGGGCCAATGTTTTAGAATGTAGGTATTTATTTCTCAAAATTTGTACCCAGATCCCTCCAGTCTCAGTAGAAAGCCTGTATAGCCACTTGCTAAGCAAGCATTTATTCTTCACTTCTGAATTTTCAATCCCTAGACCCCCTTGGTCTTTGGGTCGGCAAATGATATCCCACCTTGCCAATCTGTATTTATTCTTAGCTTCCTCACGCTGCCAGAAGAAACGAGATCGGTAATAGTCTAGTCTTTTCCGTACACCTACCGATACTTCAAAGAAGGATAAAAGAAACATGGGCAGGCTAGTCAGAACCGAATTAATCAGAACGAGCCTGCCCCCATAAGACAAAAGCTTGCCCTTCCAGCAACTTAGTCTTTTTTCGAACCTATCTTCGATACACTTCCATTCCTTATTCATCAAACGTCTATGGTGAATTGGAATCCCTAGGTAACTAAATGGTAGCGATCTCATCTCACATCCGAAAAGTTGTCTATAAGTGTCTTGTTCCTCATTTGCTCTTCCAAAGCAGAACAATTCGCTCTTGTTAAAATTTATTTTTTAACCCAGACAACTGCTCAAATAAACATAGAATAAGCTTCATATTCCTCGCTATTGCAATATCATGTTCCATGAAAATGAATGTGTCGTCCGTGTACTGTAGTATGGACACTCCCCCCTCTACAAGGTGTGGGACAAGTCCTCCTGCTTGGCCATTCTCTTTAGCCCGACCAATAAGGACTGCCAACATATCTGCTACTATGTTGAACAAGATGGGAGACATGGAATCACCCTGTCTCAGTCCTTTATGTGTTTCAAAATAATGCCCGATGTCATCGTTAACTTTAATCCCAGCACTACCTTTCTGAATGAAGGCATCCACTTGATCCCTCCAGGATTCGTTGAACCCCTTCATGCGTAAGGCCTGTTGAAGGAAGGGCCATTTGACCTTATTGTACGCCTTCTCGAAATCCACTTTGAAGACAACCTCATCAAGTTTCTTGGTATGCATTTCGTGCAGCATCTCATGTAAAACGACAACCCCTTCTAGGATATGTCTCCCCGACAGAAAAGCTGTCTGTGACCGTTGGACTACCGAATGGGCTATCTGCTTCAACCTATTCGTGCCAACTTTTGTAAAGATTTTAGAGCTAACTTTGAGCAGACATATCGGTCTGAACTGCTCAATGCGAATAGCCTCCACCTTCTTTGGCAACAACGTTATTGTTCCAAAGTTAAGGTGAAATAGCTGTAAGTGGCCATTGAACAAATCATGGAACATAGGCAAAATATCATCTTTTATAATATGCCAACACTTCTTATAAAATTCCGCCGGAAACCCATCTGGTCCCAGTGCCTTATTTTGTTTCATTTGTGCTATTGCGTCAAACACCTCTTTCTCAGTAAACGGAGCTGGCAATACCTCATTCTCGTCTGACCTGAGCTGTGGTATGTCACCTGTTGTGCTCTCACCCAAAGAAACAAATTCTCTTCGGGAGAACCAAAAAGTTTCTTGTAATATTCGGAGATGTACAATTTTAGATTCTCATGCCCTACAATTGTACCCTCATCTTGTTCAAGTTGAATTATCTTTTTCTTCCTATGTTTGCCATTCGCAATCATGTGGAAGAATTGTGTGTTATCGTCCCCCTGGACCACCTTCGTCACCTTTGCTCGAAGGGACCATTTCATCTCCTCCTCTCTCAGAAGATTTTGCAACTTCTTTTCAGCCTCAATCTTAATATTCCTATATGCCATATTAAGAAGTGAGGACTCTGCTCTCACGTCTAACTCATTAATGAGCTGAATCAGCCTCTCCTTTTCCACTTGGTAAAGTCCACATTGATTCTTGGCCCAGTCCCTCAAGAACTGGCGCAAGTGCCTAATTTTATTTTGCCACCTATCCATACTAGATGACCCACTAGATTCCCTGGCCCATTCTGTAGCAATGAGATCCATGAATCCTTCTCTGCCGAACCAACTCAATTCTAAAGAGAAAATATTTCTGTTTCCTACATGAGTCGCTTCCCCAGAGTCGACAAGAAGTGGTGTGTGATCCGATATGGCTCTCTGTAAAGCATGGGCAGTGACTAGCAGATACTTCTGCTCCCATTCTACACTGGTCAGAACCCGTCCAACTTCTCATATGTTGGCACCGGTAATGAGTTAGCCCACGTGAATTGTCCGCCAGTGAGGTCTATTTCCCTCAAATCAAGACTCTCGATGATCATGTTGAACATAAATGACCACCTTCCATCGAAGTTTTCATTATTTTTTCTTCTTGTCTTCTAATTATATTAAAGTCTCCCCCAACCAGAATGGGGAGCCTTTCATCCCCACAAATTCTCACCAATTTCGCAAGGAAATTAGATTTAAGCTCAGGTTGTGCTGCCCCATATACAGCCACCAAAGCCCATCTGAAGCCATCAATTTTCGACCTGACCCTAGATTTGACGACAAAGTCTCCGTAAACCACATTCGATACTTCTAAAGACTCACATTTGACCCCAAGTAAGATCCCATCAGACCTACCCCTTGGAGGTAAACAATGCCAATCATAATCCACCCCACCTGAAATGGTGCTGAGAAATTGTGTAGTGTAGTTATCTTTACCCGTCTCTAGTAGAGCCATAAAGTCCAATTTATGCTCTATCGATGTTTCTCTCGGGAATCTCCTTTTAGCCAAGTCCGCTAGATCTCTGCTATTCCAAAAGATCCCTTTCATGAATCATCGTGGATTTTTTTTCTTTTATTTCACTCTCGCACTTCTACGCACCGCTGATGTGGGATAAACCTTCCTCTTCCAGGTTCTTTTTGGTTTATCCTGCACCACCTCTGCGTCATCTAGACCAGTGACAGTGTATGAAATGACGTCTGGTTGCAAAGAGGCCATATACCCCTCTGAAACCAAGTCCTCGTCCACATTCTCTGAGCCCTCCGTGGGAACGAGATCCTCACAGAGACTTTGTAATGCTGTGACTCCAAGATTTTCAACGTTGGGTTCATTCATAGGTTTGATTGCTGCTAAGTTTCTAATTATATCCAAAGCTCTATCCGCTTCTAGGTCTAACAGATCATTAATGGATTTAGCGGTTTCTTTGCCATTACTACCCAGAGATATCCCTAAGTTGTGAGCATTGCTGGCAATTTCATGTTCTGAAAAATGAATAATTGAACAATTCGTATTAACTGACATACGTGTGCTGTTTTCGATGTCTCGGAGCTTGGCAGCCCTCATAGCCCGCCCCAACCGCACATCATCAGCATCCGGCTGTGCCTGAATCCGGTGAGTAAAGCGTGTGTCACCGGACTTAGGGTCCGGAATGCCACCGGAAGTAATGACGTCCTCCGTAGAGATCCCGCCCGGACTGTGGCCACCTGCCATATGTCCGTTAGAATCTGAAGTGACGGAGGGTAACTATATCTCGGCCTTACTCGTCGGTGCAACCATCACGGTCGGTGGGATGGCCGCAGCGAGGCTGCTCTCCTCAGCAGCCAAAGGTGAATCCTCCTGTATCCTCGCGGGTGAAGGAGCGTCTCCCATCGGGCATCCCTCAACCGTTGGCCCTGGAATACGGTGAGCACTCGGTGTAGTGCGAGGTGATAACGGGGGAATCCGTCGGGCCTCCTGCCCCGCATGATCGCCCCCCACGTCCACCGGAGGAGACCAGCGTGGCTGCGACCTGAGCTGAGAGGGGGACACAGTGTCCTCCCGTCGCGGCTGTTCCATCATCACAATAGGGGGGGACTCTCGCCTAAGTCCTCCTCCTCCACACAATCACCCCAAAGGCGGCTCGGTGCTGACGTCACCTGGAACGACCCAAACCTTAGTGAAGCCCTCGGGGCAGACGATTGGGTCGACCCCTTGTCTGTCCGTGACTGTGCCGGTGGCGAAACTCCCGCCGGTTTCCCCTTCCTAGCATGCTCATCATTATTCTCCTTCGACTACTGGTTACCGCTACCATCACCTTCATCGGACATGTCAACATCCTTTATCCCAGAGTTTATTTCTCCCTTATGCAACTCCTCAACCTCGACCTCGAGATCATAGCACACTCCATCATATGCCCATGGAACAAAGTTTGGAATATACTCCGCATCGATAACACTGACCAACAATCTCGCTATCCCATGCATACGAGTAAAAGGCATGTCCACCTTCTCTGTTTTACCAACCAGAGATCCGAGATTCCACACTATAAGGAAATCATCAAGCAAAGTATCTGGAACACCTGAGAGTCTGACCCAGACCTTCTCAAGCGGAATCCCTGTCGGCTCTGGTTTATTGCACTCATCGAACTCACGAATGCATTTACTCCCTGTTACTTTGCTTAACCCAAACTTCAACAAGCGATCGAGATCCTCTCTCCTAGGGAATTCCACTGTGTAAACCTGGTCCTCCACCCTGACAAGCGACCAGTGAAAGGAATCTGAAACAAGTCTCCTTAGTTGCTGAGATACCTGGTCCTCTGTCAGAGTTCCATGGGTAACCTTAACCAATCCAAACTTCGAGCACTCAACATGAGGTGTCATCGAGACAGTGTGTGGAGTCTCAAAGAACATCAATCTGTTGTTACTAACACCATACATGGTAACTGTGGGATCGAGAAGGGACGTCTAGAGAAGGGGGGGGGGGGGGTGAATAGACTACTTGAAAAATTAAAACCTAACCTTTACCCAATTTTAATGGTTGGCAGATTTTAGCAATTCTAACAAGTCTAGTGCACCCTACACATGCTAGTCAACATATATAGCAACGGAAAGTAAAGATAAGCATATGTCAGAAAGAGTAGAGATAGGAAGATCAAACGCAATAGATGGCACGAAGATTTTCCCTGTGGTCCCGATAGGTGGTGCTATCGTACATCCACGTTGATGGAGACTTCAACCCACGGAGGGTAGCGGTCGCGAGAGTCCATGGAGGGATCCACCCGTTAGGGTCCACAAAGTAGTAACCTCGTCTATTCCATCACATCTTCCGTCCATGAAGGACTAGCCTCACTATGGGTAGATCTTCACGAAGTAGGCGATCTCCTTGCTCGTACAAACTTCTTGGTTCAACTCCACAACACGAAGAAGGAGGCTCCCAAGCGACACCTAAACAATCTAGGAGGCACCACCCTCCAAAAGGTAATAGATGTGGTAACAATGATGAACTCCTTCCTCTTGTGCTTCAAAAGATAGTCTCCTCAACACACAATCACTCTCTCACAGATTTGGCTTGGTAGAAGAGGTTGATTGGGTGGAAAGCAACTTGGGGAGGCTAGAAATCAAGTTTCGTATGGTTGGAGTGGAAGGTCTTGATCTCAACACATGAGCAGGTGGTTCTCTCTTAGAAAAATGGATAGGGAAAGTGTAAGTATGTTCTGAGTGGTTCCTCTACGAATGAGAGGTGGTGGAGGGGTATATATAGGCATCTCCAAAAGTCCAACCGTTACAACATTATTGCCTAACTTGGTGAAACCGGTCCAAACTCGGTTGTACCTACTAGTACAAAATGTGGCAACTTTCGGCTTTTCGGTGAGACTGATATATAATTCTCGGTGGTACCGATATGTGTGTCCTAGGCAGTTACACAAACTCGGTGGTACCGATTTCCAAATCTCGGAAATTTCGATTCTTGAAAAAGAGATACAAGCAAGTTGGTCACTGTTTTCGGTTGCACCGAACATGAAAGTTGGTGTCATCGAGAAGCTAGGGTTTTGACTAGGATTCTGTCTAAGTGAAACTCGGTAGGGCCAAATGGAAATTGTTGGTGGCACCGATTTTGGATATTTGGTTTTGGACAAAATATTTGTGGGAGAATTTCATGTGTATTTTTGGTGGCTAATCTCTAAGCACTTGAGCAACCAGATCATCATAGACACGTCATCCCCTTTTAATAGTATTGGCTTTCCTATGGACTCAAGGTATGATTTCTCACAAAATGTAAAAAGTAGGGTCTTCAAGCTTGTTGATTTTGCCAATCCTATTCCTTTTCTTCTTCTTCTCTCCTAGGGATTCTCCACACAATCCATGGCCAATCTTCTCTGTGGACTTTGTCTGAAACAAACTAGGTAGAACTATTAGTCCAAGAGACAATGTATGTTGTCATGAATTATCAAAACCTCCAAGGGATCATATGTGCTTTCAATCTCCCCCTTTTTGGTCATTGATAACAAGATACAATCAAATCTTCAAATTTATATATGCAAGAATATATGAAAGATTTAAGAGACACATGACTAAGACAAGCTCCCCCTAAATGTGTGCAATCCTTTAAAGAACTGTTGCTTTGGAATGCATGAGAACACACATTGTAGAGAGGATATGTCAAGTCATATGAACCTTGGCTATATACATCAAACAAATATGAATGAGAGGTTTCCATGTTCAAGATTTCACTCTTGCAAACAATATGTGCAAGAAGCAAGAGATCATCTTGAACAAGGATATGATGCATATACATACCTTGAAGTTCTTGAGCATTCTACTAGTAGGAACACACTTGAGAAAACAATGTTAGGGAACACAAGAATATTGTACTCATCCAAATGCAAAAGAGTTCAACAGTACCAAGATATGGAAGACATATAGAAGATAAAGTTCATATAACTTGATATGTCTCCAAAAGCATTTAGAACTTTCTCCCCTCAATATGGATTTGTTAATTTTCCTATCCCCCTAAATCATAGCATGTAGATATTGGGAGTAGGTAGGGTGAGACAAGTCTAACAAAAGATCATATGCACTCTCTCGTTAAAATGATAGTAAGAATGTGGTCTTCTCTCTTTCCTTAGTAAATGTTCTCCCCCTTCATAGATATTCCCTTTTGGGGCATAAGTCTTCACATTTCTCCCCCTATAGGTAAGCATAAGATTTTGACATTTCTCCCCCTTTTAAGATTTCTCCCCCTTTGTCAGCAAGTATAAGCTTTGATATTTCTCCCCCTTTGGCATTAATTTCCAAAAAAAGGTGACACAAAGGGTCAGAGGAAAGGGATCATTGAGAGGGAAGGGATCCTTGAGAGTAAGGGTCATAGAGAGCATAGGGATCCTTGAAGAAAATGTCTCCCCCTACAGATATCTGAAAACTTTAAGATTTCTCTCCCTTTAACGAAGGGATCCTTGAACGTTTGAGATTTTGTTTGACAAACAAGACAAAAGATGGCAAAATCGGTGGCTTCGAGGCAAAGTGAATCGGTGGCACCGACGTTTGTATGTGGAGCTTCTCTGCAAAATCGGTGAGACCGAATGACTTTGATCGGAGGGTCCGAAAGGCATAACTGAAACTTGGCAGAGTTGTTATTTGTCATTTTGTCAAAAGCAGTTTTTCAGAAAGTCTCAATAGAATAAAAGAATTTGCAATGAATTTTTCAAAAAGATTTGCAAGGAATTTTTCAAAAGATTTGCAAGGAATTTTCAAAAAGATTTGCAAGGAATTTTCATCAAGATGGAGATTGAGTGGTTCCAATAAAGCATGCAACTATAATATGAACCAAACAAGATACAACATCAAGATGATGGTCGGTGTCTAGGTCACCTATATTAGAGTATATTGACTTAGGAGCCAAGCAAGAATACTTGATCATAGGTCATACTCATTGTTAAGCTCAAAATGGGGTTACCTTTTTTGTTTAAGCATTTTAATGTATTCATATCACTTGAATTGCTTTAGCTCATGACTTGGAGTAAAGCTTGTTCAAGGATATGATCACATACCTTGGCGTGATGTAGATGACATGACGTGTAGGAGGGCTTGTAGTGGATGCTCAAAGTTGATGAAGATCATCTTGAGTTCAGAGCCATCCTTCTTTTCTTTGAAGCTATGTCCTCCTACAAGGGTTAGTCATGCAAGGAAGAACATAGTATATCCAAATGACAAGGGTGAGATTTTCATCATATGTAAGTCAAGGATATGTTTTGTGTTGTCTTCTTCCTCCATCACAACATAGGGTTGTTGATACTTGGCTTTCGACAAGATTGCTTATGATTGGAGTTGTTGGCAATCTTGTGGAATGTAGTTCATCCAAGTATCTACAAAAGGTTAGATGCAATACAAGAGAGCATAGATTTCCAAGATATAAGATAGTATGTCAAAGGTATCAAGGAATAGTCATGAAAGCTGATGCCCTTGCATGCATCCGAGTGAGTCTAGCTAAAGTTTGAAGCATCAACGATGTTCAACTCACCCCTCAAGTGACAAAACACTTTCTCATCAAGTGGCTTAGTACAGATATCGCCCAATTTCTTGTTGTTGCGAACATGTTTGAGATTAATGTCCCCTTTAGCAACATGATCACGAATGAAATGATGACGTACTTGAATATGTTTAGTTCGAGAATGTTGCACGGGATTATGAGCAATCTTAATAGAACTCTCATTGTCACACAACAATGGAACATGTCTCACATCGATTCCATAATCCTTAAGAGTTTGAGTCATCCATAGTAATTGCGCACAACATGATCCGGCAGCAATGTATTCCGCTTCAGCGGTAGATAGAGATACCAAGTTTTATTTCTTGGATGACCAAGACACAAGAGATCTACCAAGAAATTGAGATGTACCCAAGGTGGATTTTCTATCAACCTTATCTCCGGCATAGTCTTTGTCGGAATAGCCAACAAGGTTAAAAGAAGATCCCTTGGGATACCAAATGCCAAAGTTTGGTGTTTGTATCAAGTATCTCACAATTCTTTTCACGGCCTTAAGATGACACTCTTTAGGAGCGGCTTGATATCGAGCGCACATGCACACACTAAGCATGATATCGGGTCGGGAGGCACATAGATATAGCAATGAACCGATCATTGATCGATAAACCTTTTGATCAACTAGTTTGTCCTCCTTGGTAAGATCAACATGTCCACTAGTAGGCATAGGAGTTTTCATACCTTTACGCTCTTTCATTTTGAACTTCTTGATCAAGTCCTTGGTATACTTGGTTTGAGAGATGAATGTTCCTTCTCTCGTTTGCTTGATTTGCAAACCAAGAAAAAATTTCAGCTCACACATCATAGACATCTCATACTTCTCGGACATCAAACTTACAAATTTCTCACTAAAATGTGGGTTAGTAGATCCAAAGATGATATCATCCACATAAATTTGGCACACAAATAATTCACCATCAACTCTTTAAGTGAACAAGGCTGCGTCAGTTTTACCAATTTCAAAACCCTTTTCAATAAGAAACTTCATTAAGCATTTGTACCAAGCTCGTGGGGCTTGCTTAAGACCATAGAGAGCTTTATGAATCTTGTAAACATGATTAGGTTTCTTAGGGTTCACAAAACCAGGGGGTTGTTTAACATAGACCTCTTCTTCAATCTCACAATTAAGAAATGCACTTTTAATATCCATTTGGTAAAGAGTAATGTCATGGTGATTTGCATAAGCAAGAAGTATGTGAATAGGCTCAAGTCTCGCAACGGTGGCATATGTCTCACCAAAGTCCATACCTTCGACTTGAGTGTAGCCTTGAGCCACGAGACATGCTTTGTTGCGTAACACTTGGCCGTCTTCATCTTGCTTGTTTCCGATGATGTTTTTCTCGTCCTTGGGCTTCTCCACTAGTGTCCACACTTCATTCCTCTCGAAGTTGTGTAGCTCCTCGTGCATAGCATTCACCCAATCGGGGTCCTCAAGCGCTTCTCCCACCTTCAAAGGCTAAATGCTTGAGATAAATGAGTAATGCTCACAAATGTTAGCCAAACGAGTTTTAGAGCGAGTTATCCTCTCGGTTTGTATGTCACCGAAGATTTTCTCTAAGGGATGATTTTTGTTCACTCTTGCTCGAGCTCCTGGTAGCTTTTGCTTATTGGATGGCAGAGATTCTTCATCCTCATCATCTTCATCGTTGTTGAAGGTGTCGTTTCCTTGAGGTGGTGGTGAAGGCGGTAGTGGTGGATCATCATGATGAACTTCCTCCTCCTCTTCATCTTGGCGTGTACCGCTTGTGGATGCTTCCATGTCCTTTCGAGGTTCGCCTTGACGCGAGGTTGGAGCTTCCACTTGTATAGAGGAAGTGCTTTCCTTCACCTCCATGGGACGAATCTTGCCTATGGAAAAATCTTGAATGGCTTCCGAAGGTTCCTTATCTCCTACATCATTAGGCAATTGTTCGACTTGCGAACCATTAGATTCATCAAACTTCACATCTACCGTCTCTTCAACTTTTCGTGTAAAGTTATTGTAGACATGGTAAGTGTGAGAGTTTGATCCATAACCGAGTAGGAAACCTTCATGGGATTTAGGAGCAAATTTAGAACGACGATGCTTATCAAGAATGTAACACTTGGAGCCAAATACCCAAAAGTATCCAACTTGGGGCTTGTTACCGATGAGTAGCTCGTATGCCATTTTACCGAGAAGCTTGTGAAGGTAGAGTCGGTTCGTAGGATGACAAGCTATTTCCACGGCTTCCGCCCAAAGTGTCTTAGCGTCTTGTATTTGTCGAGCATCGTTCTAGCCATGTCTATAAGAGTTCGGTTCTTCCTCTCAACGACTCCATTTTGTTGAGGAGTGTACGTAGCCGAGAACTTATGTGAAATCCCTTCTTCATCAAGAAAGGTGTCCACATTTGTGTTCTTGAACTTCGATCCGTTGTCGCTCCGAAATTTCTTGCTATTCACTTCAAATTGATTTTGAGCCTTGCGAGCGAAGTTCTTGAAGATCTTTTGCACCTGCGACTTATCATCAAGAAAGAATACCCACTTAAATCTGGAATAATCATCTACTGTAACTAGACCAAAGGAGTTTCCACCAAGGCTCTTGTAAGCATTGGGACCAAAGATATCCATATGAAGCAACTCGAGTGGTCTCCTAGTAGTCATGATATTCTTTACGGGATGACTTCCACCTACTTGCTTTCCAGCTTGGCAAGCACTACAAAGTCTATCTTTGTCAAAGATAACATTTTTAACACCATGTATATGATCACCTTTGATGAGCTTGTCTAGATTACGCATATCAACATGTCCTAGCCTTCTATGCCAAAGCCAACCTTTTCAAAATTTTGCAATAAGACAAGTACGAGGTTTGGATCTCTTAGTGAAATCAACAATGTATAGATTACCTCTACGAAAACTGGTAAAGACCATGCTATGATTGTCTTGACGAAACACTTAGCAATCAACTTTAGTAAATAGCACATTGAAACCAAAGTAGGCTAGTCTAGATATGGAAAGAAGATTGTAACCAAGGGATTCAACAAACATGTCATTTTGAATGGAGCTATCACGAGATATGGCCACCTTACCAAGACCGAGTACCTTACCCTTGCAGTTGTCTCCAAAAGTCACATACCTCCGGGGTCCATGGTTTGGTGTGATCTCTTGACACATGTCTCTATATCCGGTCATGTGATCGGTGCATCCACTGTCGAGAATCCACTCTTTTCCTCCGAACATGTAATTCTTGAAGTTCGCCATGAGACTTTGATTCTTCATAGTCTTCTCATACTCGATGTCGAACAACTCATCTTCATCATAGTAGCTATGTCCCACATCGTCATCATCAAGTGGGATATCCTCGTCATAAGAGACAAGCGATTCGTTAAGGTTGTGACCATGACAATGTTCAAGATTATGAATACGAATGGCTTCAACAATGATGTTGTTGATAGTTATGACATCTCCTTTAGCACGCTTGAGGTCTCTAAGCTCAAATAGATAATCGTCAAAATATTGATCACTAGGCTTTATTTTGTGAAAAGCAGTAGTTTTATGGAGAATGACATCAAGATTTTTCAAGGAGTAATTTGGATATCTATTCTCTATATCACTCCACAAAGTATAAGCACACTCAAAGTTCCTCATTTGATCAAACACAAGTCTTGGCAATCCTCTAATGATAAGATTAACAGTTCTAAGATTACGAAGCATGTCAATTTCTTCTTCGTGTGAAGGATGTAAAGGATCAAGGGGAGGCACATAAGGGCTCTTAACAAACTTGCTCAAATGGAATTCATTGAATAATTTAAGCATCTCATATTTCCATTGACTATAGTACTCCCCATCGAGAATGGGCACTCTACAACTAAGACTCCCCAAACTAGACACATCCATCTTCCTCCAATGGTGATAAAACCAAAGCTATGGAGACCAATGCTCTGATACCAATTGTGGGATCGAGAAGGGACGTCTAGAGGGGGGGGGGGGTGAATAGACTACTTTCCAAATTAAAACCTAACCTTTACCCAATTTTAATGGTTGGCAAATTTTAGCAATTCTAACAAGTCTAGTGCACCCTACACATGCTAGTCAACAAATATAGCAGCGGAAAGTAAAGACAAGCATATGTAAGAAAGTGTAGAGATAGGAAGATCAAACGCAACAGATGGCACGAAGATTTTTCCCGTGCTTTCGATAGGTGGTGCTATCGTACGTCCACGCTGATGGAGACTTCAACCCACGGAGGGTAGCGATCGCGAGAGTCCATGGAGGGCTCCACCCGTTAGGGTCCACAAAGTAGCAACCTCGTATATTCCATCACGGCTTCCGTCCATGAAGGACTAGCCTCACTATGGGTAGATCTTCACGAAGTAGGTGATCTCCTTGCCCGTACAAACTTCTTGGTTCAACTCCACAACACGAAAAAGGAGGCTCCCAAGAGACACCTAACCAATCTAGGAGGCACCACCCTCCAAAAGGTAATAGATGTGGTAACAATGATGAACTCCTTTCTCTTGTGCTTCAAAAGATAGTCTCCTCAACACACAATAACTCTCTCATAGATTTGGCTTGGTAGAAGAGGTTGATTGGGGAGGCTAGAAATCAAGATTCATATGGTTGGAGTGGAAGGTCTTGATCTCAACACATGAGCAGGTGGTTCTCTCTTAGAAAAATGGATATGGCAAGTGTAAGTGTGTTCTAAGTGCTTCCTCTACGAATGAGAGGTGGTGGAGGGGTATATATAGGCATCTCCAAAAATCCAGCCGTTACAACATTATTTCCTAACTCGATGAAACCGGTCCAAAACTCGGTTGTACCGACTAGTACAAAATGTGGGAACTTTCGACTTTTCGATGAGACTGATATATAATTCTCGGTGGTATCAATATGGATGTCCTAGGCAGTCACATAAACTCAGTGGTATGGATTTCCAAATCTCGGAAATTCCGATTCTTGAAAAAGAGATACCAGCAAGTTGGTCACTATTTTCGGCTGCACCGAAGATGAAAGTTGGTGTCCCCGAGAAGCTAGGGTTTTGGCTAGGATTTTGTCTAAGTGAAACTCGGTAGGGCCAAAGAGAAATTGTTTGTGGCACCGATTTTGGATATTTGGTTTTGGACAGAATATTTGTGGGAGAATTTCATGTGTATTTTTGGTGGGTAATCTCTAAGCACTTGAGCAACCAGATCATCATAGACACCTCATCCCCTTTTAATAGTATTGGCTTTCTCTATGGACTCAAGGTATGATTTCTCACAAAATGTAAAAAGTAGAGTCTTGAAGCTTGTTGATTTTGCCAATCCTATTCCTTTTCTTCTTCTTCTCTCCTTGGGATTCTCCACACAATCCATGGAAAAATCTTCTCTGTGGACTTTATCTGAAACAAACTAGGTAGAACTATTAGTCCAAGAGACAATGTATGTTGTCATGAATTATCAAAACCTCCAAGGGAGAATATGTGCTTTTAGTAACCACAGGCTTAGGACCCAAGAGTAGCGGGCAGCCATCCGAAGGAAGGCCAGGTTTCCTATAGATATCACACCGCTCTGCCGTGCATTCAATCACAAAATGACCTGGCTCGCCAAACCTATAGCTTGTCATCTTTTCCTTCTTACGTGTCTTGTCGCTCTCTTTATCACTCATCATGTCCCTGTCATCATTGGCTGTCTTGGTCGGTATGGGTACCGCTGCCAACGACTTAACCACGGCCACCGCCTCCTTAGGCAAGGTAGTAGATGAAGTAGAAGCCACCGCTGCATTGGCCGCCCCAACGTCGGTCGTCGCGGTCGTGGTCATGAGTCGTTTAGGGTCCTTCGTAATGAAAGGACGACGTGGCGGTGGATTGCAACCAAAGTTGCGACCACCCCCACCGTGACCGCCTCGCTGACGGTAATGAGGTCCCGAGGCCCCCTCGACGAACTCGCTGGTTCCCTCCAAAACCACGACCTCCACCATCATGCCATTGGTTCCATCCGTTGCGGTTGCCGTGATAGCCACCGTTGTCGGTGTCAAAACCGGCAGATCTCGGGTAGGGGGTCTTGAACTATGGATCTTGGATCGATGGGTAACAGGAAACTAGGGAGACGGTATTTACCCACGTTCGGGTCCTCTTGATGGAGGTAAAACCCTACGTCCTGCTTTGTTTGAATTGATGATGGAGTATCGAGTACAGAGTTGATCTACCTCAAGATCGATTGATGTGGTCTAAAACCCTAAGTGTAATGAGCTTAATCTCCCCTACGTTCTAAGACCCCCCGGTTTCTATAGACACCAGGGGTATCTAGGGTTGCATAATGTCGGTTACATCGGGAAAAGAATATGCCGAACTCATCATCGTGTTCTTGGAGTATTCGTCACGGCTTGAGAGATTCCCATCTTGGTTACAGCGTCATAATCTTCGGGCCTCCATTGATAATCACAAAGCGGCCCACTGTTTGGCCCATAGAAATAGGCCGGCAGCCCGAGGACCCCTTAATCTTGGACTCCCTCAGTAGCCCCCGAACTAGCCTGCAATGCCGTAATCTTGACTCCCAGCAGCTTCATGTGTTTACAGTCTCTGACTTGCGGGGCGAGTTCCACTCCCTATCTCTATGCAATCGATGGTAGTTCGGCCACCGAAGTCTTTCTTGTTTCCGAGCAACAAAGGTGACTTAGCCTCGAAGGCCAACCGTCCAAGTGTGAAAAGTGTTCTTCTTTGACAGCTTCTAGCAAAAGGTCATGGCTGGTCACGAATATTGACCAGTCACACAGACTTGATCCGCGGTTCGAGGTAGTTTTTATTTTTCATCGGCGCGTCCCATCGATATGGAGATCGTGCCCCGCCTTTCCAGGGATATGGTTTATGATTTGGGTTATCCCACGCATGCATAACTGCAATACTTTAACCGGAAGCAGCGAGGACCGCGGCGCAATAGAGGGACTCTTGGTATTACAGCGGCTTATAAAAAAGGGAACGGCCACCATAGTCCTTGTACGCTTCTCAAATCCCCCATTGCCATCGTCTTCCCCAACCTTCTCTAAGCTGCCAAGCTCCGTTCTTCCACAACTCCTCAAACCCCTTTTCCAATTCGGCCATGGCCGGAGCGGGCTCCAAGGGCAAGTGGGAGGCCTCATGTGTCACTGAAAATGACATTTTGGAGTTGAAGCACGCCGGCTACTTGTCGTTGAATATTGTTCATCGTGCCCCGGAGAAGAACCAGGTTGTACCCTCACCTAGAGAGGGCGAGAGGGTGGTGTTTATCCCCCACTTTCTCCGGGCCTAGGTTTCCCCCTCCACCCCTTCATGAGGGGTCTAATGTTTTACTACGGGCTGGACTTCCATGACCTCCCCCCGAATTCTTTTATGCACATTTCTTCTTTTATTACTGTCTGCGAGGCCTTTCTTCAGATCCAACCCCACTTCAGCTTATGGTTGAAGGTGTTCAACCTTAAGTCGAGGGTAGTTAGCGGCGAGCAGGCAGACTGCGGGGGAGTGATGATCAGCAAGCTTCCCCTGGTTCAATGGCCGGATGATTCCTTCATAGATACCGTCAAGGTCTGGCAGCGGGAGTGGCTTTGCATCACTGAACCGCGTGAAGAGGGATAGGCGGCACCCTCCAGATTTAGATCCGGTCCTCCCACCAGACTTGTCTCATGGACTAAGAAAGGGCTTGATTGGGGGGGACACGACGGAGGTGAAAACGCTACAAAGGTGCATCTCTTCCCTGGCGGAGAAGAACATCGAGCTGCCAACGTCGTCCAGGTCATGCTCCGCCGCCGCCTTCTCCCCTGTCAACACCGGGCTGCCCCTATGTGGGACTATAGCTTGGATGACCCGGTCACTGTGCAACAATTCTTTCGCATCACCCACGAGAAGCTGTGGAAGGTGCTGTTCAAGCCGAGAAAGAACTGGCATGCCAAAGAGGAGGACATCAGCATCGATGCCACGAACCCTCACGGACCGGTAATACTCCATTATTTGTGTTCGGATCTTTCCCTTTGACAAGGCTCTCATCCCCTATTTTCCCTGTATTCACAGATCTGGCTAGAGAAATCCCAGCAGATCAACTGCCCGGCACCACTACCCGAGGGCCCCAGAATGCCCTTGCTGACGGCCATGCTGGTCGAAAAGCCATATGCGGTGCCAAAGAAGAGGGAGGATAAGAAAGAAGAGAAGAAAGAGGCCCGAGGGGGTCTCCACTCAAAGGGACCCCCGGATACTATATCCGAGGAAACACATGCTCATTCTACTCTCGATGGAGAGATGGAACAACATGGGGAGGAAAGTGATTCCTCCCACACGAAGAAGAGGGCGGCGTCCGAAGACACCGAGGGGGATCTAGCTCCTTCCGCCCTAAAAAGACCATGCAGGCCCAAGGTGGCCTTGTTTGATGACCTTCCGGACTCCGACAAGGAGTCCGAGAATTTTGAAAGGGTTCCTCGAAGGACCCGTAGAGTCAAGCCCCAAGCTCAAAGGTACGAACCCGCAGACTACGACATTTTTTTTTCTTCTCAAGGATTTTGTTATGAGCCGTACATATGCTTTTTTGCAGTCCACCGCGCGATCTCGCTGCCGACCAGACCTCGGAAGGGGACTCTCCACCATCCGATCTAGCGGAGAGTGGGACCGCATCCCATAACTCCCTTCCCCCGGCCGCCAAGGAGGTGGTGCCCCAAAAGACCCTCCCTGAGCCAGACACAAGGGGCGAGGGTGATGATGTTATGGCCGAGGCTAACACCTTGGACACCGAAGAGCAGGAGGGTGAATCCCTCCTGGTAAACAAGGAGGGAGAGGTCGGTCAACCAGGGCCTTCCCTGAAGTCAGGTCCGGAGGCCTCTAAGCCTCCGGGGTCGTCTACTCCGGTTTCTCCAAGGAGAGAAACTACAATGCCGCACCCGGAGCCGCCTGTAACAGAGCGGACTCAGACTGGGTGGACGGCCATGATGGAGGAGACTTTAAACGACTCCTCCATCGCCGAAGAACACTGCACCCTTCTAGGTGCGGCTTTGCAAGGCATTCAATCCATTGACAGCGGATTGAAGGAAGCCTTTGGCGACCTGTTGGCAGGCTTTAAGGTAATTTACACAGTATCCCTTTTTCTTCTTTTTTACAAGGTAATCTTTAATTAATGGGTTAATAAGCAATACCCATATTTAGTAGCCCCCGAGCCCTGTGTGAGTTTCAAAAACTCATGCGGGGGTCAAATAGTGCGGAAAGAGCACCTAAAAATTTGTTTTGAAAATGAAGCATAGCCCCCAAGACTCTGGTAGGATGGAAGAAACAACCTGGCAGAGGACTTCAAATCCGATAAATTAGGAGTCTGACACATATGAATTATACATGCAGGCCTCGTCTTGGACAACAGCCCCCCACGCCGTGGAATTGGCGGAGATGAATCGGAAGCTTAAGAGATTCGAAGATGAGCTCGACCGTCTCAACAAACGGTTTGATGATGCACAAGGTAAGTCCAAACTGGAATGCTATAAGTATTATCCTCGGTTTAGGTGAGGTATTTGTATTTATCCTGAAGAGCGGAATGTGTTCTATGACCATTGCAGTTGTCGCCGCAAAGGTCGAGAACCTCAAGGCCGAGCTGAGCAAGGCGAAGCAAGAGGCTGTCGAACATAGGGCGGCGGCCGAACAGGCTGCTACCAATCTGTTATCGGCAAAGTCTGCGAGTAATAAGCGCGAGGCAAGGGTCGCCGAAGTGCATCAAGAGCTCAAGGACGCCATCACCAAATGTGAGGTCCTTGAGCAGAAGAATAAGGATCGGTCTACCGAGCTGTCTTCGGTTGCCACAATGATCCAGGAGGGGCGAATAGAAGCGCAAGGTTACCAGAAGGAACTTCACCAGATCAAGCGAATTGCGGTTCGTAAGAGATACTTACTGCAATGCCCCTTTGGTGGAAAAAGGTTCGTGTTGCTCACCCAGGTGTGGCATTCTCCAGGCACGTTTGCGGAACTCCCGAAGAGTGTGGTGGATGCGGCATGACACTATGCATCCCAGGAAGGAGATGTCGAGCAGCGGCGGTTCTGGGCACAATTTTAGGCCCCTGAGCAATCGTTCCTTGTCTCTAATCAGCTGAAACAACTGATGGAGTTGCATCGGATAGCCGAACCATCCATGAAGGACCTCTGCATCAGGCTATGGCCTACAGATCCGTTGCCAAGCAGCTACTTCGGTTTGGTGCAGAGCCTGATTGCTGCCGCACCCCGGCTTGACACGCTGGTTCGCTCCGCCTGCATTGAGGGAGCTCGGATGGCCTTCGCGAAGACCATGGTGCACTGGCCGAAGTTAAAGCTGGCCGAGATGGCTACCCATCCTCCATCGCCCGAGAAGGAGCATAGGCGCCCCGAGCTATATTTTCCCGCCGTTATGGATGGTGCTCGGGCGGTAGAGGCCTTATGCCCGAAGGATGTAATTATTGAGTGAAAGTACTATCCTATATTAATAGTTTGAACTTTGTTGTGTCTCAATGCTGTGACTTTGCATGGTATATGTCATGCTGTGTGTTTGTTTAATTTTGACTCATGTGTGGTCGTTTTAATTTGAAAGTTACCAGTCGTCGCCTTCAACCCCCTTTTAGATACTAGAAGGGGTGTTTTCAATATCCGCACTATTACCCTTAGCCAACGTCTTGGTGCCCAGAGGCGGTAGTGCGAAAGAAAACTTGGCAATCAGACTATGCGGCTTTAATGCTTTCACATAACCTTAGGAGCTTGGCTGTGGGGACTAAGTACTAGCCCCCTGTATGCTGTAGTGTTTGGCTATACCGAGGTAAAAAACCATTATCACCTGGTTCGTATAACTCCGAACCCTTCGTTTAACATGGTGAACCTCCAACGATTGTTTTAGTTTAATACTTGTCATCGGATCGCAGATCGGTTCGTGCTTATTATGCCATTCAGTTTTCGGCTTTCTCTACTGAGGTACTTAACCAGACGAACTAGAAGTACAATCACAGTAGTTCTCCCTTTACCTTTTTAACGGAACAAGCGGAACGTAAAAAGGTAAACACAGGAGCCGGGTAACCCAACTTTTGACCCAAGACATAATTCGGAGCCGATGCATATAATGCAATATACAAGACGCTGGACACACGGGAAAAAGGTGGTGTCGGGATGATTCTTGAGGCGAGCTTAATGGTCGAGCCCCCCGGTCAATTAGCCGGCCGCAGCTGAAAATATGTATCGCACTGGCTTGTTTTTGGTATGGGGGAGCAAAAAGAGAAAGAAGGAAAAAAGGGCTTATGCAATATGAATGACTTCTAGAGGACCATAAAGATTGGTCTTTATTTCCAATGTACTCTTGACATTTTGTCTGTACACTCTTGTTTACTCAAGCAACTGCTACAGATATGCAAACATAAATTTACAGGGAAAGGTTTACACATGACCTTGAAAAAATGGCTTGATGTCCTTTACTATGTCCTGCTGCACGTCTGCACCTTTGTTCTCCTGAAGGGTGCTCCTTTAGAGGAGGTAGTAGTCGGCGAGCGGGCCTTTGTGAGAGATGGTGCTTAATAGGTCCTTGATGGTACCTGATATTGTCCGAAGACATGTCTGACGATAGTTTGGTTTAGCCGAACACTAAGCCATTGAGTGGAAGGTCCCCACAGCTGCCCATGATATTTTAAGCGCAAAATTATGCCTCCGAGGTACGTACCTTACGGATAGCTAGGCCGCACTGTGGGGGCGTAATCCTATTTGAGCGGAGCGTGAGAAGGCTCAGGGAGGTGAAACAGACCTCGAGTCCGCTTACTTACCTTTCGCGCCTTGACGGTGGACTGGGAGGTCGGCATCTCATCACCGAGCCGGACCTCGGCTGCCAGAGCCACGGTGTGTTCTTCCATTCGGAGAGAACGCTCCGTGTTACCGCAGACCGTAATGCCCCCGTGGGTCCGGGCATCTTGAGTTTCATATACGCATAGTGGGGAACGGCGTTGAAGCGGGCGAACCCTGTTCGGCCAAGAAGTGTGTGATAGCGGCTGCGAAAAGGGACGATGTCAAAGATCAGATCCTCGCTGCGGAAGTTATCGGGCGAGCCTAACACCACTTCCAGAGTTATGGTGCCCGAACAACGGGCCTCAACGCCAGGGATTATTCCTTTAAAGGTGGTGTTACTGGGTTTGATCCTTGACGGATCGATACCCATTTTCTTCACCGTGTGTGTGTAGATAAGATTGAGGCCACTGCCTCCGTCCATGAGGACTCTTGTCAGGTGGTACCCGTCCACTATGGGTCGAGTACCATAGCCGCTGACCCGCCATGTCGAATATTGGTTGGGTGGTCAGTGCGGTCAAAGGTGATCGGATACACCGACCACGGGTTCAACTTCGGGGCTACAGGATCTAAGGCATAGACGTCCCGAAATGCGCGCTTCCTCTCCTTCTTTGGTATGTGTGTGACATAGATCATGTTCACAATTTTGACTTCAGGGGGAATTGTTTCTGGCCTCCATTATTTGGCCTACGAGATTCTTTGTCGTTCTCGCTGCGAGTGCCCTTGCCATGATCCTCAGCTGCGAGTTTGCCTGCCTGCTTAAACACCTAATAGTTACGGTTGGTGTGTGGTTGGCGGGCTTGTCTTGGGTGTCGTGGATTTGGTAGGCCGTCCGCATGATTTTGTTCAACTGAGTAGGTCCATCCCTATTCCCTTTTGAGGGTTTCCTCCGCTGTGGTGGCTTTGAATTGCTAAATCCGGCGTTGACTGATGTGTCTTCGGTTTCGCCGCTGCTGTGTCGACGTTTATTCTTGTTGCGCCGTGGCTTCCCGGTGCCGTCCTGAACTTCAGAGGTACCGGGGTTTCCGGGAGGGTTGTCGCGATGGGCTAACTAGCTGTCCTCGCCCGCGCAGAAGCGGGTCATAAGCGAGGTAAGGGCTAACATTGTTCTTGGCTTATCCTGCCCGAGCTGGCGGGCTAGCCATTCGTTTCGGATATTTTTCCTGAAGGAGGCTAGTGCCTCTGCGTCCGAACAATCGATGATTTGATTCTTCTTGGTCAGGAATCGATTCCAGAATTGCCGGGATGACTCATCGGGTTGTTGGACGATGTGGCTCAAGTCATCGGCGCCCGGGGTCCGAACATAGGTGCCTTGAAAATTAGCTTGGAAAGCATCCTCGAGCTCCTCCCAACTCCCGATGGAGTTTTTGGGGAGGCTGTCCAGCCAATGCCGTGCTAGTCCTTTGAGTTTCAATGGTAGGTACTTTATAGCGTGGAGGTCATCTCCGTGGGCCATGTATATCTGGAGAAGGAAGTCTTTGATCCACACGGCCGGATCTGTTGTGCTGTCATATTGTTCTATGTTTACGGGCTTAAACCCTTCGAGGAACTGATGCTGCATCACCTCGTGTGTAAAACACAGTGGGTGAGCGGCGCCCCTGACTCGAGCTACATCGTGTTCGAGGTCGGATGGGAACCTGACCCAGTGCTATCCCCGAACTCTATCGTTCTGGTCGAGCCAACCTTGGCACCCGTCCCGTCTAGCGGGGGTGTGCCCTCTTGATCCATAGATGGATCTTGTCTGGCCTGCGCCAGCATTCAAGGTGTGTCGTAGGTCGAATGGGTCTTCGGGCCGCGCTGGCTCTTTCCTTCCTTTGCGGGAGTGTTCGGGTCGTTCGTCAGCTTTGCCAGTAGTCCTATCCCGTCCTCAAGGGGGGCGGTCGGGCTATTCGCCCTGAGTTTGTCTGGGGGCGTGGGCTTGAAGGCCTCGTCATCAAATTCTGGCAGTAGACGTCGACGCGGGTAAATTTTGTCCTGCCCTTGCCGTTCGTAGTCGTACCCTTCTTCGGCATCAAGGACTTGCGTCCATCAGTCATTGAGAGAGTCTTTCTTAGCTTTAATTTGCTGTTGTTTCATCTTGAGGCTTCAAGCGGTGGCTATGAGTTGCCGCTTGAATCGTTCCTGGTCCAGCGGGTTTTCGGGGACGATGAAGTCCTTGTCCCCAAGACTGACCTCATCCTCGGAGGGAGGGAGGTAGTTGCTGTGTTCGGAATCACCGAGGTCGTCAGGATTTTCTGGGTCTGTGTGCCCCTCCAGATTGTCGTGCTATTGCTCGGGAGCAGCTGGGTCGGCGGGATCTTCAGGGGTGTCCGATGTAGCGTTTTTGGAGCCCGTATTGCCTTTTCTGCCCTTGCGCCCCTTGGATTTCTTGCGCTGATGCCGGCGATTGAGTGGTTCGTCACCACTGTTTTTCTTCGAGGTGTCATCACCGCTCTTCTTTGGTGTGCCATCGCCCTTATCACCAGGGGTGTCCACCATATACACGTCGTAGGTGGAGGTGGCGGTCCATCGTCCCGTTACGGGAGGAGCAGCTGTGTCGACATCCGTGTATGCATCCTCGGAGCCATCCGAGGAGAAATCCAACACATCGGTTAAATCTTCGATGTTGGCTACTAAGTGGGTGGTGGGTGGTGAGGGAGTCCTGGAATAAGGGGTCCTCGGGCCGCTGGCCTATCTCCCAGTAGGCCGGCTTGGTGGGCCGCTCTCTGACTATCGCAGGAAGGGCCAGATATGCCATGACCCCGTGTTCTAGAAGGAAGCCTCGAAGGCGCGTCGTGCACACCAAGTCAATATGAGGAAATCAGCATCTCCATCCCCAGCAGGAGGCCTATCATGTGTAAACCCTAGGTATCCCCCGGTGTCTATATAAACCGGGGAGGTTTTAGATTATAAAAGGAGAACTCATCTAGGGTTTTAGCTATTCGATCTCGTGGTAGATCAACTCTGTAACCTTCATACACATCAATATAATCAAGCAGGACGTAGGGTTTTACCTCCATAGGAGGGCCCGAACCTGGGTAAACGTCGTCTCCTTCATCTCCTGTTACCATCGATCCTAGACTCACAGCTCGGGACCCCCTACCCGAGATCCGCCGGTTTTGACATCGACATTGGTGCTTTCATTGAGAGTTCCGCTGTGATCGCCAAAGGAATCAATGGCTCGCTTAGTCATTAGCGAGGAAGTCCGCAACATGGACTCCTTTGTCCCTAGACAGATCTTCGCTTTCGGCAGCGTCGTGCTGCACGCCGACCCGACCGGCCGTCTTGGCCGGGTCGGGACTTTCGCCCCTGATCAAGAGGTCAGATTCGGGAACCTAGAGTTCTCTGTAGACTCTCGGGGCGATCTTTTGCTCACCGGGCTTGCAATCTCATCTGATGCGCCCGAGGACTCCGATGCCTTGACTTCGGATTTCGCTCTCAACCTCGCCCACAGGACCAACCCCGACGATGATCTGGCTTCTAGTCCGGATCCGGTCGTAGTACCAGATGGTCGGGGGTCAGCTCTTACCGAACACACTCCTTGTTCGGACGCGTCGGAGGCTAACTCTGAAAGCTCTGGCCAGATTGACCTAATCGAGCTCTTGACACTCAACGAGGCTCTAGATCGGATCCTATCGATGAAAATCACTGACGACCCAACCCCGATCCACGCTCATTTCGGTCTGAAGGCGGGTCAAGAGGAATTTTTCATCCCACCCACCACCCTCTTAGTAGCCACTGTCGAAGACTTAACCGATATGTTGGACTACGCCTCCGAGGAGGCAGAAGACATGGATGAAGAGGATTGTTCTCCCGCCCCTGTCAACACCGGGCGATGGACTGCCACCTCCACCTACGACGTCTACATGGTGGATACTCCAGCCGATAAGGGCGATCACACACCCAAAACCAATGGCGATAAATCTGGCAAGGAGCCATCAAGGCGCCGCAAACTGCGCAAACGGTCAAAAGCAAAAAAGGGAAGGGAAGCCATTGCTGACATCGGGGAAAACGACACCCCGGAAGACCTCGGCGATCCCGATATCCCCGAGCATCCGCTAGAGGACCAGGAGAGGCCGGAAGATCAGCGCGACCTCGAGGATCTATACGATTCTGAGGATGACAACTACCTCCCCCCCTGTCGAGGAGGAGGACAGCCTGGAAGCCGAAGACTTCACCGTCCCCGAAAACCTTGAGGATCAGGAACGGTTTAGGCAACAGCTTATAGCCACTGCCCGCAGCCTGAAGGCAAAAGAACGGCAGCTTAAGGCCGAACAGGACACCCTCAATGATAGATGGACAAGGGTCCTATCAGCTGAGGAAGGGTACGGTACCGGTCTATTGGACCAACCCAAGAGCTACCCACGCCGACGGCTACTGCCGCAGTTCGACGACGAGGTCTCTAGTACACCGTCGCCCAAACACACTCCATACGACCAGCCGGACCGCCCTCCCCGAGGACGAGATAGGACGGCTCGCGACGCCGGTTATAGGTCGGCAATACCCCGCAGAAGGGGAAAAGAGCCAATAGAGCCCGAGGACAGGTACGACCTACGACACGACCTGGATTATAGAACAGGCCACACGAGTTCCATCTACGGATCTAGAGGATACTCCCCCGATAGACGGGACGGGTACTAGCCTCGGCTCGACCACAACAACAGAGGTCGGGAACCAAACCGGGCCAGATCAGGCGCCGACTACCGGCGTGACATAGCCCGGGTCAGAGGCGCTGCCCACCCACTGTGCTTCACCGACGAGGTGATGCAACATTAGTTCCCGGAAGGGTTTAAACCCGTGAACATAGAGCAATACGACGGGACAACTGACCCACAGTATGGATCGAGGATTTCCTCCTCCACATTCATATGGCACGAGGAGATGATCTCCACGCCATCAAGTATCTGCCCCTAAAACTTAAGGGGCCAGCTCGGCACTGGTTAAACAGCCTCCCCGAAAATTCTATCGGGAGTTGGGAGGATCTCGAGGATGCTTTCCGATCTAACTTCCAGGGCACCTATGTCCGGCCGCTGGACTCCTTCGACCTAAGCAATATTGTCCAGAAAGCAGGCGAATCGGCTCGACAATTCTGGAATCGGTTCTTGACCAAGAAGAACCAGATTGTCGATTGCCCAGACGCCGAGGCAATAGCCTCCTTCCGGCACAATATTCAGGACGAATGGCTGGCTCGCCAGCTCGGTCAGGACAAGCCTAGGACTATGTCCGCCCTTACATCACTCATGACCCGCTTTTGCGCGGGCGAGGATAACTGGCTAGCTAGACGAAGCCACAACCCCGAAGACCCCGGCACCTCCGAAGTCCGGGATGCAAACGGTAAACCACGACATAACAAAAGTAAACGCCGGCACAACAACGGTGATGCCGACGACACGGCCGTTAACGCCGGTTTCCGCAACCCCCGATCCGGGCAGCGGAAGAAGCCTTCTAAAGGCAATCGTGATGGACCCACCCCGCTGGACAAGATCATGGATAGGCCCTGCCAGATCCACGGCACTCAATACAAGCCCGCCACCCACACCAACCGTAGTTGTTGGGTGTTCAAACAAGCCAACAAACTCGCAGCCGAAGAGCAAGGCAAGGGCCCACGCAGCGACGACGACAACGAGCCCCGCGGTCCGAGCAATGGAGGACATAAGCAGTTCCCTCCAGAGGTAAAGACTATGAACAAGATATATGCCACTCATATACCTAAAAAGGAGAGGAAGCGCGCTCTTCGAGAGGTCTACGCCGTAGAGCCTGTAGCCCCGAAGTTTAACCCATGGTCGGCCTACCCGATCACCTTTGATCGGCGAGACCATCCGACCAGTATCCGTCATGGGGGTTCGGCGGCCCTCGTCCTAGACTCCATTATCGATGGGTATCACCTCACTAAAGTCCTAATGGACGGAGGAAGTAGCCTCAATCTGATTTACTCAGACACGGTGAAAAAGATGGGTATAGATCCATCAAGGATCAAGCCTAGCAACACTACCTTTAAAGGAGTGATCCCAGGCGTCGAAGCCCGGTGCACGGGCTCAGTTAGCCTGGAAGTAGTGTCCAGTTTGCCCGACAACTTCTGCAGCGAGGACTTGATCTTCGACATTGTCCCCTTCCGCAGCGGTTATCACGCCCTGCTGGGCCGCACAGCGTTCGCTCGCTTTAATGCCGTCCCACACTACGCATACCTCAAGCTCAAGATGCCCGGGCCCAAGGGGGTCATTACTGTCAACGGCAACACAGAGCGTTCCCTCCAAACTGAGGAACATGCATTGGCCCTGGCGGCCGAATTCCATTACGATGACGATTGGCCAACATCGAAATCTGCCATAAAGGCACGTAAGGCTGACAAACGAGCTCGGTCTCAGTCCGAACTCCCGGAATCTTATTCTCCCCAGAAATAGGGACACGCTCCTCACTGGACATCCCTAGTGCCCGTCAAACATGTGCCAAGACGGCACAACTTTGCACTCAAGATCCCATGGGCAGCAGTGAGGAACGACTATCAAAGGGAAAGTGTTCGGCTGGACCGAACTACTGCCAGTACATGTCCTCGGACATACCACAGGTACCATCAAGGACCTGCTAAAGCGTAAAGCTCATCCATACTTCGGCGACTTCTCAAGATCTTCTTCCCAAGGTCCGCTCGCCGACACCATCACCCTTAAAGGAATACAACTCCCTAGGAGGCGCAGGAGCGGACATGCGGCTGGGCACATCGAGGTCGTCAAGCCACCCATCGAAGACCCCTGGTACAACCTCTCCTCTGTAAACTTTATATTTCCTCGTCAAATACCTGTAAACAGTGGCTTCAGCAATTTGAGTTATAAGAATTAATGAGCAAATAATAGACCATTGTACATGGCTTCTTCGCTGTATTTTATGCTACATACTCTGTTCTTCCCTCATCAACGCTTCTTGCGAAACTGTTTGGTATACATTACGATGCAACCGGCTAATAGACCGGGGGATTGAATTTAAAATATCACCCTAAGCATCACCCCGACACAATTGATCGTGTGTTCGGCGTCTTGGATTTTGCTTTATATGCATCGGATCCGAACTATGTCTTGGGTCAATAGTTGGGTTGCCCGGCTCCTGTGTTTGCCCTTTTACGTTCCGCTCGTTCGGCTAAAAGGGCAAAGGGAGAACCACTGCGATTGTGCTTCCATCTCGCCTGGTCAAGCACCTCAGGGGAGAAAGCCAAAAACTGACTGTCATAGTAAGCGAGAACCGGTCTGCAAATCCGAGCATAAGTGTCATACTAAAAAATCGATAGAGGTTATTCCGTGTCATACGATGGGTTTCGTAGTTGTACGAACCATGTGATGTTGGCTTTAGCCTCAGTACATCCAAACATCACAAAACACTGGGGGCTAGTCATCAGCCCCCGCAATTTTTTTCCTACGGCTAAGTGAAAGCAATAAAGCAACATAGTCCGATTGCCTTGTTCCCCTCGCACTACCACCTTCGGGAACCGATACCTCTGCTAAGGGTCATAGTGCGGAGGCAGAAACACCTTGCGTAGTATCTACGTGGGGGCTGAAGCCGACGACTCGCAACTTTCAGATAAAACGGCCACACAGGAGTCACAATAAATACAAAACTCAAAAGACATGATAAACCATGCAGCCTCATTATAAAGCGTCCATAGTCTTAGGACATATTACAGCGCGCTCATTCATAAAAAACATCCTTGGAACATTGGGCCTCTATCGCCCGAGCACCTTCCATCACAGCGGAGAAGTATAGCTCGGGGCGCCTATGCTGCTTTCCAGGGGGCGGTGGAGTGGTGGCCATCTCGGTCGGCTTGAGCTTCGGCCAGTGCACCATGGTCCTTGCAAAGGCCATCCGAGCTCCCTCGATGCATGTAGAATGCTTTAGCGCGTCAATCCGAGGTGCAGCATCGCACAGTTTCCGCACCAAGCCGAAGTAGCTGCTTGGCAATGGCTCTTCAGGCCACAGCCGGATGCAGAGATCCTTCATGGCCGGCTCCGCCATCCTGTGCAGCTCCATCAGTTGCTTCATCTGCTCGATCAGAAGAGGAGAACGCTCGGGGGACTCAAACTGTGCCCAGAATAGCCGAGCCTCATCATCCTCCTCCCGCGAAGCATAAAACTTGTTCGCGTCCGCTGCACTCTTCTGCAGATCTGCACAGACGCCTAAGGAACGCCACACCTGGGTGAGCAAAGCAAACCTGCTACCACCAAAGGCGCATTGTAGTGAATACGGCTTACCATCTGTGACAGCCTTGACTTGGTGAACCTCTTCTTCAAAGGTCCGCCTGTCCACCCGCTCCTTTTGGAGCTCGGATTTCAGCCCGGATAGCTCGGTGGCTTGCTCTTTGCCTTTCTGCTCAAGGGCCTCGCACTTCGTGCTGGCATCCTTGAGCTCCTGCTGCACCTCCTCCACCCGGGCCTCGTGCTTATCGCTCGCAGTTTTTAAGGCAGATAACGCGGCTGCTGCTTGTTCGGCTGCCGCCTTCTCATCCGCGGCTGCGTGCTTCATCTTTTTTAGCTCGGCCTTGAGGTTCTCGACCTCCGCAGCCGAAGCTGTGTTAGCAGTAAATGAGTCATTACACTGGGTTAACAGTCTGGAATAACGATAGATAGCCCGGATATTTTAATTCGACTTACCTTGCGCTTCGTCGAACCTCTTATTCAGGCGATCGAGCTCCTCATCGGAGCTCTTGAGCTTCCGATTTAGCTCGGCAAGCTCCACAGCGTTGACGGCCGCCGCCGCCGACGATGCCTGCAAAAAATAAATTGTACAATATCAAGTTATGTGGGTTCAAACCCCCGAGCTGTTAAGAATATGACCCTGTGCTTGGTTCTCTTAAGGGCTTTTGGAACAGTGCAGGACAAATGGTGCCGTATGCATCGTTGGTCTCTCCGGGGTATTTGACCCCCGGGTGGGTTTTTGCAAACCCACCCAGGGCTCGGGGGCTACTGCATATATAAAGATAGCGCAAACTTAATAAAATTAAACTTTTCGGGAAAAGGGTATTACGTGGCTCACCTTGAAGCCCGTCAAGAGACCATTGAAGGCCTCTTTCAGTCTGCTATCAACGGACTGAATACCTTGCAAAACCGCACCCATAAGAGTGCGGTGATCCTCGGAGATGGGGGCACTTGATAGAGCCTCCTCCATCATGACCGGCCACCCAGTCATGGGTGGCACCGGTGGGGACTGGCCAACCCGATTTCTCATGGGGGATTGAGCCAGTATCTCTGGAGGCACAACGCTCTCTGAAGATGTCCTTGGAGGGGACTGGACAGTATTTCGCCCTCCCTCCTCAGCGGCCAGGGGAGTTTCCCCCTCCTGGTCTTCGGCGGTCGAGGCGTTAACCTCGACCATAACATCGTCACCCCCGCCGCCGGTGTTCGGCTCCAAAGGAGCCAAGCGGGTTGACACATCCGCGGCCTCCTTCGCATTCCCTGGTGTGGGGTGCGACGTAGTCCCACTCTCCGCCAGCTCGGCGGGTGGAGACTCCCCATCCGATATTTGGTCGGTGGGGAGGACGCGTGGTGGGCTGCAGATTAAAAGTCATTCGTCCATTTAAAATAGTAAAAACTTCACATAAAGGACCCAGGGGGTCTTTGGATTCGTACCTTTGGGTTGGGGGTTTAACCCTCAGGTTCCTTCGGGGAACCCTCTCAAAGTTCTCGGACTCGGCGTTGGAGTCCGAGCTGTCGTCGGCCAGGATTAACCTCGGCCGACATGCCCTCTTCGGGGCCAGAGGAGGTAGATCCTCCGCGGCATCTGGCGACGCCGCCCTCTTTCTTGTGAGTGGGGAATCGCCTTTCCCCTCGTCCTTGTGCTCTTCCTCATGAGCAGAGGAGGCATGGGTTTCCTCGGACATAGTGTCCGGTAGGTCCCTTATGCGGAGGCCTTCTCGGCTTTTCTTCTTTTCCTTCTTCTCCGGCGCTATGTATGGCGCAGCGACAAGCATCGACGTCAGCAGATCCGACCCGGGGCCTTCGGGCTGTGGGGCCGGGCAGTCCATTTTGGCGGCCTTGCTTAGCCACTTCTGTAAAGATGAGAGGGAGGTTGTTCAGCTTTTTGTCAAACAACAGGGCCGGAGTATCAAAATAATATCGTACCTGGGTAGGAGGGTTATCGGCGCTTAGGCCCGAGTCCTCCTCCTCGGCTGGCTAGCTCTTCTGGGGCTTGAATAATGCCTTCCACAACTTCTGGTGGGTAGTGCGGAAGAATGCTCGCACCGTAGGCTGGTCCTCGGGCTGATAGGCCCACATTGGGGAAGCCCGGTGCTGGCAGGGAAGAAGACGGCAGTGGAGCATAACCTGGACAACATTGACCAGCTCGACCCTGGCCGCGATCACCGAGGAAATGTGCTTCTGCAGCAATTTGACCTCTGCATCCGACCCCCAGTCAAGCCCCTTCTTGAGCCACGAGGCTAACCTCGCAAGAGGTCCAGATCTGAACTCGGCAGATGCCGCCCAGCCCTCGTCCCTTGGTTCGGTGATGTAGAACCATTCCTATCATCGTTTTCTCACGACAGATGCCATGGGGAGGCTTATCGAGAGTGGTTGGGGCCGATGGACGCCGGTGGACTCCGAGAGCGAGATCGGGGACAAACGGTGCGGGACACGCGATGTACCCAGGTTCAGGGCCCTCCGGGGGAGGTAATACCCCTAGTCCTGCCGGTCTGGTTGATGAACCAAAGGGGGGGCTACAATGGTGCTCCTCGAGCTGTATGGGTAGAGGAGGAAGAAGGAGCTAGCTTGCCCTCTTTGCCTCTCTACCTGGATGTGCGTGTGTATGCTAGGGAAAAGTCATCGCCCCCGTGCATGGGGGAGCTCCGGGGGGTTTTATAGGCCAACCCCCCGGAATACAGTATGAGCAGAAGGCTCCGGAGGGCCCCAGCTGGTGGTCTCTCTAGCCGACCGTGGGGCACCCGGCTGAGGAGTCTTGTCATCGGTAGGGTCCGCCGGCTGCGGGGTCCCGTCGGGAGCCGGAGGGGGCTCACCAGGTGGGCCCTGGGGCCCGTCACACCGCGGTACGGGTCGTCCTTCGGGGCGTCGTCTAGCGGTGGCCGGCCGCGGTCAGCGGTACGGCCGGCCGCGCTGTAGCCATGCCGGGGTAGGTAATGGAGTTGTTGAGGGCGTGCCGGCACTGTGCCTCCGCCAGGTCGCAGTCGGCCGGAGTCAGAGGCACTGTAGCCTCCACTGTGGCCATGCGGGCGCTGACCCCCGATGCGACGGGGGCCTCTGTAGCCACGCGTGCTCTGACCGCGGTACCTGCAGCACCGCCGGCAAGGGGGCTAAGCGTCCCCGCCCCTAGCCGACCGATTGATGCAACCGGCTGCGCGGAGCCGGACTGCAGGGGGAGGCGGCTCGTCCTGCAGTTGTTTTGAAAAGTTGGGGTAAAGGCCCGGCTGAGGCTACCCCGGGGTTATCCCCCCGTCAGTAGTCCCCGAAGCAGAGGAGGCCCGCCGGTGAACTGCGGCGGACCTCGCCGGCTTGAGTCCTGTGGTCTTGTATTGTGCGCGATCCAGGAGCCGGAGGATGCGGGGGCGTGGCGGCCGGCTCCGTAGCCGGCCGACGCTTCGCCGGACGCCTCGAATTCCCCGACGGGCAGAGGAGGCGCGCCACGTGGGGAGGCGCAGGGGGCCGCGACCTGTCGAGCCACGCGGAGGACAAGACCGGGCCGCGGGGTGGGGACCACTTCGGCCGTGGCCTCGGCCTGTGCGCATGGATCTTCTGCGGCCTGGGCCGTCGGTTGGCGTTCCCGGAACGCGTTAATGCTCCTCCCGCACGTGGTGGAAGTGGTGGGGATCATGCGCGATGAATCCGCTCCCCACTACCCCCGCGCAGGGGTTTAAATGGGGGGGGGGAGAGGAGCGGAACGGCGCGTTAGTTTCCTCCGCCCCAGTGCTTCGTCCTCGTCGCCTCTCCCCTCCCCATTTCGAGAGAGAGAGAGAGAGAAAGAGAGCGAAGGCCGTGCGCTCGCCGCGCCGCCGCCCGCCGTCGCTGGGAGCCGCACCACGACCGAGCCCTTGCGCCCCACCGTCACGGCCACGAAACCCTCGAGGGCAATGGCGAGCAAGGTGACGTGGGATGGCAGTGACGTTGACGAGCATTTCATCGAGCACCTCTGCCCCACCGCAAGCTGCCGCCAGTGGAGCACCTGGAGGCGCGCATCGCCGAGGCGGGGAACGCACCGACCCCGCGGGAGGGCGAGGTGGTGGTTTTCGCCGAACACTTCCTCCGCGGGCTCGGCCTGCCGGCGAGCACGTTCTTCCGGTGGTTCCTCACGCGTTTCGGGCTGCAGCCGCACCACCTGGCCGCCAACGCCATCTTGCAGCTGGCGGCATTCGTCTCCCTCTGCGAGGGCTTTCTAGGAGTGGAGTCGCGTCTGGACCTCTGGTGCCAGCTCTTTTACCTCAAGCGCCAGACGGTGAAGGACCCGGCAACCGGCCAGAAGGTCATGACCGCCTACGGAGCCGCCCTGATCCACTTCCGCGTCGGAGCCGGGTTCCCGCAGCTCCCCTTGCAGGATTCAGTGAAGAACTGGCAGAAAGGGTTCTTCTACGTGAAGAACGTGAAGCCGGGGGAGGACTACATCAACCTCCCTGACTTCGTCAACCTGCCGCCGGTCGCGATGCTGAACTGGAGGACGCCTCCGTCCGGAGCGCCCGAGACGGCGGACCGGCTCTGCGAGCGCCTGCTGGTGATGACCAGAACGGAGGGGCTGACGGCCGCGGACCTCCTGGCTATGATGGTGGCGCGCCGGGTGCAGCCGCTGCAGCGCCAGCCACACCTCATCTGCCAGATGGGAGGGCGGCGCGACCCCTGCCGGCTCTCCCCCAAGGAGCTGAAGGCGGTGCAGGTTGCGAGGAGGGTAAATACCATCTCGGACGCCAAGATGAACGAGGGTGAATGGCGATGGGGGAAGGCCCCGTACAGCCGGGACCGTCTGGCTCCGCGGGTACATGGCGAGCCGTCCCCCCTTCTTCTTTTGTTGAACCCGGCCCCTCTCCCCGGTCTGACGGAGAGGGGTCTCTCTTGCATGCAGATCTTCCCGCAGCTGCAGAACTATGGCGCGCTGGCTGCCGATGTGGCGGAGTCAGACCCCGAGGAGGTCGAGGACGTCGATGACGTGGAGCCGGCCGAATTGGAGCGAGCCGGCGCGTCCGGCGTTGGCGGGACGGAGACGGAGGCAGCCGAGTCGGCGGGTGAGTTCCCTCCCCAATCACTTTTGCGGGACTGGACCAACGACGATGCTGAAACGGAAAGGGTGCGTGATGCAGCGGCCCCGGAGGACCCCGAAGTTTCGGGAGATGACACCACGACGGCCGAGGTGGCGAGTTTGCCGCGCCGACCGCGCGCCCAGCCGGGATGACGCGGTCGCCGACGACAGGGGGAAGCAGCCGGCCAGCTACAGGCCGGCTCCCAAACGGGCGGCCACCGGACAGCCGGGTGGCAGCCGTGGAGGCGGCGGGAATAAGCTGCGGGTCGACCGGTCGGGCCCTGCCAGGCGGGCGGTCCCCGTTACCATCGGGTAAGTTTGTTCGAAGTACTTGCTTGTTTCTTGGTCGGCCTCCTTTCCTTATCTTGCTCATCCAGGGAGCCACGCGCCCTCGGGAAGGACACCACCGTCGAGACGGCGACGCCGATCGCCGCCGAGGATAGGGAGCGGAAGGCGTTGCGGGACCTCGAGGCGGCCGAGCGGGAGCTGCGCAAAGAGGAACGCCGCTCGTGGGAGGAGGCGGCGCGGAGGAGGACGTCGGGGCGGGCCAGCACGGAGGCAGCCGGCCAGTCGTGGGAGCCTTTTCCCCTGGCCGGGAGAGGAGATCCAAGGACACGCACGACCCCGCATGGCGGGCGGAGGCTGACGCACTGGTCGAGGAGGAAGCGCGCGCGGCCACGAGCGTGGCAGACGCCGCCGAAGGGGCGGAGCTGGGTGGCCACACGGCCCCATCGGGGGCGGAGGACGTGCCGCCGGGGGCAGAGGAGCCCCCAGAGGTCGTCGTCCCGGACATGGAGGTCCCGGCTTCGGAGGCGAGCCGAGCCGACGCCGCCAGAGGCGGAGCGCCGGAGAGCGAGGCAGCGGTGCCCGGGGGGGGGGGGGGGACGCCCCGGGCTCGTCAGCAGGGGCACCCCGAACCATTGTGCCGGGAGTGGCGGGCCCCCTGGTGACTACGGCGAAGGGCGCGTCGAGACCCGCCGACGGGGGTCGGCCGCAGGAGACCTGGGCCACGGCCGGAGGCGCGGCCATCAACGACGCGCCGAGCGCCCTTGGGGCTGCGGTGGGAGACGTCGTCGCGGAGTTTGCCGCCTGCCGCGCCCAGGTGGCGCAAGATGCCCAGGCTGCCAGCGACCGGCTGGTGCACCTTGAGCAATCCGTCGCGGTAAGGGCCCAAGGCCTTGTATTTTGCTTTGGTTTTTTCCAGTGGGGGCACGCCAGCGCACCCACTAGGTGTAGCCCCCGAGACTCGGGCCGGTCTGGGATGTAGGTGGGTCGGGTCTAATGGCGTCTTTGCTTCTATGCTCTTTGCAGGCTGCACACGACCGCCAGGAGGCCGCGTCCAACACGCTGCTGGGCTTGTATCGTGGAGCCGAGAGCCGGCTGGCTGTTCTGTCCGCCGACCTGCGAGGTAAGGCTCTTGTGAATTTTCAGCGGGGGCGCGCGAGCGCACCCACTAGGTGTAGCCCCCGGGATTCAGGCCGGCTACCCCGGAGGCGGGCTGAATCCCTTTCTTTGCTTGCTTTCTGACGGAGGCGTCCTCATCCCGGGCAGCCACACACACCGAGACGGCCAGCCTCCGTCACCAGGTGGTGAATCTTGCCGAATGGCGGGATCTCCTGACGGCGGAGTGCGACCGGCTCCGCCAGGAGGCGGATCGGGCGCAGGCGGAGAAGGATGCGCGCGAGGCGGCCCACCGTCGAGAGCTGGAGGAGCGGGAGGCGGCTCTTCGCCGGGAGTTGGAGGAGCGGGAGACGGCTCACCGCCAGGAGCTGGAGGGCAAGGACGCCCTGCTGGCGAAGGCGGTCGAGGAGGCGCAGACGGCCCGAGCCGAGCATGAGCGCCGGCTCCAGGAGTGGTCGGCCAGGGAGGCCGCGCTGCGGGAGCAAGGGCACGAGGTGGACCGGCTTGTGGCCGATAAGTTTCGTTGTTTTGCATTTGCCTGCTTGTTTCTTTTAGGGTACTTGGTTTCTTTCGTTGTTCATCCCGCATCCCTTTCTCCCTTAGGGCTTTTCCCAGGCACGCAGGGGGTCGCGGAGGTGGCCGTGGAGGCCCACCGCGAGGACCAGCGGGCCCAGGGAGTCCCCATCGGGCAGCTTGCCGCCTGGACGCTGGATGAGGTGGGGATCGCCGCCAGGGCACGTCTGACCGAGGTGGTCCGGGCCTTGAAGCGTCTCCAGGCGGCCGGCATGGAGCTGGTCCGCACCATCTGGCCAGACGCGGTGGAGCCGAACTCCATGAGCCGGCTGTCAAGGTGGCTGGAATTCGGGACCGCACGGGTGAATGCCTGGAGGGCCTCCGCCGTGCGTGCCGGAGCGGCCATGGCGCTTCGCATCGCGAGGTCATGGTACCCCGAGCTGGACTTGGGGCTGCTTACGGCCCAGCGCGCCGGCACCGATGCGGAGCTGGAGGCAGCTGCCGATGCATTGGCAGCTCAGGCCAGCGATCTTGCTTCCTTCGCCGCATGGGACGAGTACATCCCGGAGCGCACGGTAGACGGTGGGGTGATCCCGGAGGACCCGTACACGCTCGCCCTTTACGACCCGGAGGGTAGCGCCGCGGAGACGGGCGACGAAGATGCAGGGTCCAGCACCGACGACTACGCCGACTCCGAGCTGGCTCATGACTTGGGCGTGGGAGCCGACACGGACCGCGCCGTGGCCAAGGTCGGGGCCTCTACTTCAGCCGCCGCGGAGGATGCCGGAGGAGAAGACGGCGCTGCAGCTATTTAAGACCTTCTTTCTTTCCTGCATTTAGTTAGACAGCAATTCCACCCACTGGGGGTGTAAATTTAATGAACTTGGGGCTGTGGGCCGTTCATGCTTTTTGTATATATAAGTTTGTGCTTTTGGTTGCCAAAGTTTTTGATGCGTGCTGACTCGACCTTAGCCTTTTTGCCCTTTTGGCTCTGTCTACCCAAAGCCTTGTCCCCTTCGGCATTGGCCCCGCCAGCCGGACAGCCGGGAGCCGGTCTGTAGCTAGGACGGGGCATCCGCCTCGGGGGAGTCGGTCGTGAGTTTGAGAGCCACGAGGATGTTTTGGCTAAGGTGAATGGCAGAGGCTAAAGAAAATTTCGACTAGCCCTAGCCGGCGACCCCCTATGACCGTTTTCGTGTGCTAAGTTTACCGTCCCGAGAACCTGCCAGCTGGACAGCCGGGAGCCGGTCTGTAGCTGGGAGGGGTGGTAGGGTGTTTCCTTAGTTCACATTACTTGATCGGCTTTGGGGAGCGACGTCAAGGCTAGCCGGCGAGCCCCCGAGACCGTGGGACCAGGTCCGGGAGCCGGTGAGTGAGGCGAACTGCTTTGGGAGAAAACGAAAGAGGCGTGCCCCAAGAGCTGGCTTGGGGCACCCGTTGCATTCATAAGCCCAAAAGGGGAGGTACATACATACACTGCTCCTTAGCAGTAAAACGAACAGAGGAGCGCCGCGTTCCACGGGCGCTCCGTCTCCTCGCCGGAGGCGTCTCTCTTGCGCTTCTGTGGCTTCTGAGCGTCTATTAGATAATATGCGTTGTTGTGCAGCGCATTGCTAATGATGAACGGGCCCTCCCTTGGGGAGGACAGCTTGTGCTGGCCGGCGGTTCGCTGGATCCGCCTAAGCACCAGGTCCCCCTCGCGGAAGGAGAGGGGCCGGATGCACTTGCTGTGGTAGTGCCGGAGCTTCTGCTGGTAGATAGCCGTTCGGCTCAGCGCTAGCTCGCGGGCTTCCTCGAGGAGGTCGACGCCGTCCTCCCTTGCCTCTTTTGCGTCTGTCTCCGTGTACAGGGTGACGCGAGGCGAGTCGAACTCGATGTCCGTGGGGATGACCGCCTCGGACCCGAACACGAGGAAGAAAGGCGTGAAGCCGGTTGATCGGTTGGGCGTGGTTCTGAGGCTCCACAAGACAGCCGTCAGTTCTTCGATCCAGCAGCCGGCTGACCGGACGAGCGGTGCCACGAGCCGGGGCTTGATGTCGGTCAGGATTAAGCCGTTAGCCCTTTCGGCCTGGCCATTCGACTGTGGGTGGGCGACCGAAGCCAGGTCGAGCCAGATGCCTTGTTTCGCGCAGAAACGTGCTAGCGCGCCCTTGGCGAAATTGGTACCGTTGTCGGTGATGATGCTGTGCGGTACGCCATAGCGGACCATTATGTCTTCGATGAATCGGACGGCGGTGGGGCCGTCCAACTTCTTGATGGGTCTGGCCTTGATCCACTTGGTGAACTTGTCGACGGCTACCAGCAAATGCGTCATGCCGCCTCGAGCGGTCTTGAATGGCCCCACCATGTCGAGCCCCCAAACGGCAAAGGGCCACGAAAGCGGGGTGGTTTTGAGCGCCGCGGCCGGCAGGTGGGTTTGCGCGCGGAAGCGCTGGCACCCCTCGCATCTGTCGACGAGCTGCGTCGCCTCCTCTAGTGCAGTCGGCCAGTAGAAACTGTGGCGAAACGCCTTGGCCACCAGGGTCCTCGAGGCGGCATGGTGCCCGAAATCGCCCTGGTGGATGTCCCGGAGGATCTCTTGGCCCTTCTCGGACTCGACGCAGCGTTGGTACACGCCGGTTGCGCTACGGTGGACCAGCTCATGGTTGATGATGCTGTAGGCGGGAGCACGGCGCTGGATCTGCCGGGCTTTGTCTTCGTCGGGGGGGAGCTCGCCGCGCAAGAGGAAAGCCAAGATTGGCTGGGCCCACGACGGAGCCGACACCAAGGCCGGCTCTGGCTCGGGCTGGAGATTCTGGGCAGCCGGAGCCCCCGGGTCCGTCGACGGAGCCCCCGGGACCGGCTCGCTAGGCTCGCTAGTCCCCGGGTCCGGCTGGTCGACAGCCATCATGACGGCCGCGGGCTCGGGGCCGACCGTCACTGGAACGACGGCTGCTGGAGCCGGCGTGGCAGGCGTAGCCGGTGGAGCCGGTGGAGCAGGTGGAGCCGCTGGAACCGTTGCAGCCGGCGGAGCCCCCGGGCCAGTCAAGGAGCCGGCGGGATCCGCGGGTACGAATATGGACTTCGATTCGGCGGAGGGTTTGATCGACGGCTTGCGCAGATGCTCGAGGGAGACGCTAGCCGGGATGGCCTGGCGGGTGGAGCCGATTTTGTCCAAGGCGTCTGCCGCCTCGTTGTCCGCCCGGGGGACGTGATGGAACTCGCAGCCCTCGAAGGAGTCGGTAAGCTGCTGGACGAGGAATCGGTAGCTGGCCATGTTGGCGTCCCTAGCATCCCACTCGCCAAAGACCTGCTGCACCACCAGGTCGGAGTCGCCGAAACACAAGATGCGTCGGATGCCGATCCCCTTGGCGATCCGGAGGCCGTGGACGAGTGCCTCGTACTCGGCCATGTTGTTGGAGGCGGCGAAGTGGATTTGGAGCGCATACTTGAGTTGGTTTCCTTTTGGAGACGACAAGACGATGCCGGCTCCCAGGCCGGTCCGCATCTTCGAGCCGTCGAAGTGCATGCGCCAGTGCGTGGAGTACGGGGGAGGCGGCACGAACTGGGTCTCAGGCCAGTCGACGAGGAAGTCGGCCATCGCCTGCGACTTGATGGCGGTGCACGGCTCGTATCAGATCTCGTAGTCGGCGAGGGCGATTGCCCATTTGGTGATCCGGCCGGTGGCGTCCCGGTCGCTCATGATCTCGCCCAGCGGCGCCGTGCTCACCACGGTGATGGTATGCTCTTGGAAGTACTGCTTGATCTTCTGGGCGGCAAAGTATATGCCGTAGCACATCTTCTAGTAGTGGGGGTAGTTTTGCTTGGAGGCGGAGAGGACTTCGCTGAGGTAGTAGACGGGACGCTGGACTGGCAGCGCTTTGCCCTCCTCCGACCGCTCTACTACCAGAACTACGCTGATGACGCGCGTGGTCGCCGCGATGTATGCGAGCAGGGGCTCCTTCATAGCCGGCGCGGCCAGGATGGGCGTGCTGGTGAGGACTCGTTTGAGGTCGCGGAATGCCTCGTCCGCCTGGTCGGTCCACTCGAACTTGGCCGGCTTCTTTGTGGAGTCGTGGCCCGGCTTGATTAGGGCCGTCTTCTGCATGAGCTGGTAGAGGGGCAGGGCCTTCTTCCCCAGCCGGCTGACGAACCGGCTGAGCGAGGCGAGGCAGCCGGTGAACTTCTGGACGTCGCGGAGCCGGGTCGGCTTGGCCAGGCACTCGATCGCCCTGATCTTCTCTGGGTTAGCTTGGATGCCGCGAGCGGACACGAAGAAACCCAGGAGTTGGCCGGCTGGGACGCCGAAAACGCACTTCTCCGGGTTGAGCTTGACCTTGTATTCTGGCAGGTTGGCGAAGGTCTCCCGGAGGTCGTCAAGGAGGCTGAAATGCTTCTTGGTTTTGACGACGATGTCGTCAACATAGACGTGGACATTCCTGCCGATCTGCGGCAGGAGGCACTTCTGCATGCAGCGCTGGAAGGTGGCGCCTGCATTCTTCAGGCCGAAGGACATGGTTATGTAGCAGTAGGCCCCGAAGGGGGTGATGAAGGAGGTCTTCAGCCGGTCGACCGGGTCCAGCTTGATCTGGTGGTAGCCTGAGTAGGCGTCCAGGAAGGACAGCAGATCGCAGCCGGCCGTGGAGTCGATAACTTGATTGATCCATGGCAGTGCGAACGGGTCCTTGGGACATGCCTTGTTCAGGCTCGTGTAGTCGATACACATGTGCCAAGTCTTGTTTTTCTTCAGCACCAGGACTGGGTTGGCCAGCCAGTCTGGGTGGAACACTTCCATGATGAAGCCGGCTGCGAGCAGCCGGGCTATCTCCTCTCCTATAGTACGCCGCTTCTCCTCGGAGAAGCGGCGCAGGGGTTGCTTGACCGGCTTCGCATCCGGCCGGACATGAAGTTTGTGCTCGGCGTACTTCCTCGGAACACACGACATGTCTTTGGGAGACCATGCAAAGATGTCCCGATTCTCACGGAGGAAGTCGACGAGCTCGCCTTCCTATTTGCTGCTGAGGTTGGCGCCGATGGTGACGCACTGGTTGGGGTTAGCCGGGTCGAGCGGCACTTGCTTGGCGTCTTTGGACGGCTGGAACGACGCTTCGCTGGCCGACTGGGATGGAGGAGCTGGCACGGCCGGCTGGTCGGAGGCGTGAGCCACGAGCCGGTCGAGCTGTCGCCTCTCCTCCGCCATCTCCAGAGCCTCGGCCAGCCGGCTACCGTCGCGCGCGCACTCGAGCGACATCTTGTAGTCGCCGGCGATGGTGATGATGCCCTTGAGACCCGGCATCTTGAGCTTGAGGTAGGCATAATGGGGGATCGCCATTAACTTGACGAGGGCCGGCTTGCCCAGCAGCGTGTGGTAGGGACTGTCGAGGTCCACCACCTCGAACCATATCGGCTTGCGGTGGAAGTGGCTCTTGTCGCCGAAGAGGACGTCGAGCTCAATCTTGCCGATGGGGGTGCAGGATTTTCCCGGCACGATGCCGTGGAAAACCGTCCGGCTCGCTCGCAGGTCTTTCTCCCTGAGCCCCAATTTGTGCATCGTGTCGCGATAGAGGATGTTGATGCTGCTGCCCCCGTCGATCAACACCCGCGAGAAACGACAGGTGCGCCTCTCGGAGACGATGGTGGGATCGAGGACGAGGGCATAGCTTCCCGGGTTTGGCATCACAGCCGAGTGGTCCGCCCGGCTCCAGGTGACCGGCTTCTCGGACCAGTGCATGAACTGAGGGACCGAGGGGACGGTGGCGTTCACCTCGTGCCGGCGCTGGCGCACGCTGTGCTTGTCGGTTCCTTCGCTGGTGAAGACGACGTAGGACCCGTCCTGGTTGGGGAACTGGTCGTGGAGGCGGCCGTCGTTGGCGGCCGGAGCTGGAGCAGGCGGCTGGGCCGGAGCTGTAGCCGGCGCGCGGGGAGCCAGAGGCGGAGGAACCGGAAGGCCCTCGCCTCGGGCTAGCCGCTGGGAGAAGCTGCACAGCCGGAGCGTATGAGTGGCCGGCTGATACGTCTCCAACGTATCTATAATTTATGAAGTATTCATGCCATGTTTACAATAATTTTAAATGATTTTGGTATGATTTTATTAAAACTAACCCGGACTGACGCTGTTTTCAGCAGAACTACCATGGTGTCGTTTTTTTGTGCAGAAATAAAAGTTCTCGGAATGGGCTGAAAATTTACGGAGAATATTTTTGGAAAATATAAAAAATACTGGAGCAAAAAGATACCGGAGAGGAGACCCGAGGCAGCCACAAGCCTAGGGGGCGCCCCCCCTAGGGCGCGCCCCCTGGCTTGTGGGCCCCTCGGGAGCCCCCTTGACGTGAGACCGACGCAAAAAATTCCTATAAATACCAAAACCCCCCAGAAAGAAAACTAGATCGGGAGTTCCGCCGCCGCAAGCCTCTGTAGCCACGAAAAACCAATCGGGAGCCCGTTCCGGCACCCTGCCGGAGGGAGAAACCATCACCGGAGGCCATCTTCATCATCCCGGCGGTCTCCATGACGAGGAGGGAGTAGTTCACCCTCGGGGCTGAGGGTATGTACCAGTAGCTATGTGTTTGATCTCTCTCTCTTGTGTTCTTGAGATGACACGATCTTGATGTACCGCGAGCTTTATTAATATAGATGAATCATATGGAGTTTTCCCCTCTCTATCTTCTTGTGATGAATTGAGTTTTCCCTTTGAAGTTTTCTTATCGGATTGAGTCTTTAAGGATTTGAGAACACTTGATGTATGTCTTGCGATGGGATATCCGTGGTGACAATGGGATGTTCTATTGATCCACTTGATGTATGTTTTGGTGATCAACTTGCGGGTTCCGTGACCATGGGAATCTATGCATAGGGGTTGGCACATGTTTTCGTCTTGACTCTCCGGTAGAAACTTTGGGGCACTCTTTGAAGTTCTTTGTGTTGGATTGAACATGATGAATCTGAAATTGTGTGATGCATATCGTATAATCAAGCCCATGGGTACTCGTGGTGACATTGGAGTATCTATGTGACATTAGGGTTTTGGTTGATGTGTATCTTAAGGTGTTATTTTAGTACGAACTCTAGGGCTGTTCGTGACACTTATAGGGATAGCTCATAAGATTGATCGGAAAAGATAACTTTGAGTTGGTTTCGTACCCTACAATAATTTCTTCGTTTGTTCTCCGCTATTTGTGACTTTGGAGTGAACTCTTTGTCGCACGTGAGGGATTTACATATGATTCAACTATGTCAGTATTGTTGAGAGAACTTGCACTAGTGAAAGTATGAACCCTAGGCCTTGTTTTCAAGCATTGCAATACCGTTTGTGCTCACTTTTGTTACTTGCTATCTTGCTGTTTTTATATTTTCAGATTACAAAAACCTATATCTACCATCCATATTACACTTGTATCACCATCTCTTCGCCGAACTAGTGCACCTATACAATTTACCATTGTATTGGGTGTGTTGGGGACACAAGAGACTCTTTGTTATTTGGTTACAGGGTTGTTTGAGAGGGACCATCTTTATCCTACGCCTCCCACGGATTGATAAACCTTAAGTCATCCACTTGAGGGAAATTTGCTACTGTCCTACAAAACTCTGCGCTGGGAGGCCCAACACGAGTCTACAAGAAGAAGGTTGCGTAGTAGACATCAAGCTCTTTTCTGGCGCCGTTGCCGGGGAGGTGAGTGCTTGAAGGTATATCTTTAGATCTCGCAATTGAATCTTTTAGTTTCTTGTTTTTCACTAGTTTGGTCTATGAAAGAAAACTACAAAAAAAATATGGAATTGAGGTTGCCTCATATGCTTCATCTTTTTAATGTCTTTCGTGAAAATGATGGAAATGAAAATTGTGCTCAAGTGTTAGAAGAAGAAGTTATTAAAATGTTTGGCACTAAATCTTTGAGTGATGAGCATGATTGCAATGTTGTTAGTATCAATTCTTTGAATATCCATAGTACTAATGATGATTGCACTAGTCATGATAAAAAGATTTCTTATAAGCATGTCAATTTTTTTGGAGTGCATAGAGTTTGTGAAGACATGCCTAAAAGGGAAGATAGATTTTGTAAGAGGCATAAGTATTTAGAAACTAAATGGTTGCAAGAGAGGCTATATGTTTGTGCTGAAAGACTTAATATTTCTCGCCGTCCTTGTGAACTTTGCAATTAAAGTGGTCATTTTAATTTCCAATGTGAATTATTTCATGATCGAATTGTGTCCAAAAATTGTGATAACCTCATTACCCTTGAGCATCATAATGAACTTAGTCTATTTTTGGGGTATGACGAAATGAAACATAAAACTAAGGATGTTCCAGCTTGGGTTCTCATGAAAATGATTGATTTTGATCTAAATGAAATCTATATGTATTGCGTGGTAAATTGCATTCAGAATCCTTATATTGCCAATTACTTAAAGACAAGAAAACAAATAGAAGATGAAGAGAATACTAATGAAGGGGAAGAGGTTTCCCAATATCCTCCTATTTTTTCTTATGATGAATCAGGTAACGAGGAGGAGCTTTTTATTCAACCAACCTCTTCAAAAAGAAGCTTGGAGGAATTAAATAAACCCACACATAATGTGGTGAAGAAGAAGAAAAGAAGGAAAAGTAAAGGTAAAGAGGTATCTCTCCCAAATAATGTTGCTCCCATTATTGATAGGCCTCATGAGAATGAATCAAAAATAGTTGTGGACGATGATAAACTTGAGGATGATTTTGTTATGCCTATTGCTTGTTGTGATAATTATGATTGGGAAGATAATGATACTTCTTAGAATCTTGAAAATATTTATGGCACCAACTTGGAAGATGATGATAATAATTGCTATACTATTGGTGCCATTCATACTATTAATGATGAGAGTGATTATGTTTATGATATACAAAGCCACAAGCTTGGGATGCTATGTTTGATGAAAATGACATGTTTGAGAATTTATTTGCTGCAATTAATGTTTGTCCCAAGCTTGGGGATGCTATGCTTAATGAAGATGATCTTTTATTCCCCCTACTTTGAATGATCAAATTTGTTATAATGGCTGCATGCCTCCTACTTATGATGATTATTGTGATGATACTTATGCGATGAAAAAGAGTGATGATTACTATTATGATACTTGTCATAATTAGGAATATCCTTTTACTGAATATTACTCTTTTAATGTGGAACCAATTTGTAGTATTCAATTCTTTTATGATACTCCCACTATTAGTCATGAGAAGAAATCTTCTTGTGTGGAGAGTAGTAAAATTTCTATGCTTGTAGATCGTGAAAAGAATTATTTATGTGCTGGTTATATTGTTGAATTCGTTCCTGATGCTACTGAAAATTATTATGAGAGAGGATCTTATGCTTCTACATATTGCAATAATATCAAGTTTCCTCTCTATGTGTTGAAAGTTTTGAAGTCAAGCTTGTTTTGCCTTCCTATGCTGGTTGATTCTTGTTCCCATAAATTGTTTGCTCACAAAATCCCTATGAATAGGAAGTGGGTTAGACTTAAATGTGCTAGTCATATGCTTCATGATGCTCCTGTTATGTTTCAATTCTTATCTTTTATGTGAGCATCATTGAAATCATCATGCCTAGTTAAAAGGCATTCAAGAAAAGCGTTTGTTGGGAGACAACCCAACACTTTTAATTTCTGTTTTTGTGTGTTCACATGATTAAGCTACTGTAGTAATCATGTTTTGTGCCTTTTATTTCAATAAAGTGCCAAGTAAAGACTTTGGGATGACTCACAAGATGAGTAGAATTGATGCTGAACCAAAACAGAAACTATTGACTCCAGTACAGGAATATTCATTTTTTACTTGAGCGTGATAATGATCTGAAATTTTTACACAGTCTTGATATACAAATTCTTCAGGTTGTCCTAATTTTTCAAAATTTGTAGAGACAGGGAAGTATGGTTATAATACAGATCTTCACAGACTATTCTGTTTTGACAGATTCTGTTTTGCATGCATAGTTTGCTTGTTTTAGTGTTTCCATAGCTTATATTTAGTGATATAAATTATGGGAATGATATAGTACAGTAGGTATCATGTGGAAACAATCATGAATCTTGTCTTGACAGTACCTAAGTGAATGATTTATCTTTATTACACTAACCCTTCTCACGAAGTTCCGTTAAGTTTTGTGTGATTGAAGTTTTCAAGTTTTGGGTGAGACACCGATATGAGGAGAATAAGGAGTGACAAGAACCTAAGCTTGGGGATGCCCAAGGCTCCCCAAGGTAATATCCAAGGAAGACTCAAGCGCCTAAGCTTGGGGATGCCCCGGAAGGCATCCCCTCTTTCGTCTTCAACATTATCGGTATATCTTACTTGGAGCTATATTTTTATTCGTCACATAATATGAGTTTTGCTTGGAGCGTCATTTTATTTTCTTGTTTTCTGTTAGGCGTTATTTATAATCTTGTTTTTCAATAAAAAATTCCAAGAATTGCCTTAGGATGCTTGCATTGCATGTTTTGACGAGTGCTGTGTAAAAACAGAAACTTTGGCTGTAGTGTTTGAACTTTCATATTTTACTGGAACGTGGAAAGTTTCTGAATTTTTTACACAGTGATGTCATATAATTTTTTTAGCGTTTCCTAAATTTCCATAATTTTTTGAGTTAAGTAAGTACGCTGTTTTCATAAATTCCTACAGACTGTTCTGTTTGGACAGATTGCTGTCATAGTTTTGTTATCTACTTATCCTCTAGTTTCCATAGCCTATATTGGTAGATATAAATTGTGGAAATGATAGTAAACAGTAGATGATGTTTGATAATTATTGTGAAACTTGTCTTGGCAGTACATAAAGAGTTGATTTATTATTATGTGTACTAACCTATCTCACGAGTTCTTTTTGAGTTTTGTGTGGATGAAGTTTTTGAGAATAGGTGAAACCATGATATGAGAGGATTGAACGAGATACAAAAGCTCAAGCTTGGGGATGCCCAAGGCACCCCAAGTAAATATTTCAAGAAGTCTCAAGCATCTAAGCTTGGGGATGCTACGCATCCCACCTCTCTTCATCAACAATTATCCCAAATTTTTATTCGTTCACATGATGCGTGCTATTCTTGGAGTGATATTTTTCTTTTGCTTGCTGTTTAATAAAATGCTTAAGATCTGAAATTCTTAGATGAGAGAGTCCTTACATAGTTATTTAATTGTTGGCTACTCATTGATCTTCACTTATATCTTTTTGGAGTAGTTTGTCATTCACTCTCGTGCTTCACTTTTATCCTATGAGTAAATGGTTGAATGAATTGAATATCATAAATCTGAAATTAAATATGCTTCCTATACTTATCCCATGGGGAGTAATGACTTCACACATAATAAGTATAGGTGGTAAAATTTATTGAAAGTTAGCAAACACCGCATTGGTCACTTGAACAATTCATGAAAAAATATTGAAGGAAGAGAGATTCCACATATAAATATACTATCTTGGACATCTTCTATGATTGTGATCTCATTAATTATTTTCAAACTCGAGCAAATTAGTTAAAATTGGACAAGGAAGACAAATTAATGAGTTTTGTTTGGGTATATTTGTATAGAAGTTATATTGTTATGGATCCTCCAACATGTGGTGCTTGCTTCCACCTCATACTAGCCAAAACTTCCGCACCAAGTAGAAATACTACTTGTGCATCCAAACACCCTTAAACCAGTTTTGCCATGAGAGTCCACTATACCTACCTATGGATTGAGTAAGATCCTTCAAGTAAGTTGTCATCGGTGCAAAAAGCAATAAAAATTGCTCCTAAAAATGTATGATCTTTTATTGTGAGGGAAAATAAGCGTTGTACGAACTTGTGATGGTAAAGAAATAAAAGCGGCGGACTACATAATAAAGGTTGCTATCACAAAGGGCAATACAATGTGACGTTCCTTTGCATTAAGGGTTTGCACATCCAAAAACAAAAAGCGCATGACAACCTCTGCTTCCCTCTTTGAAGGGCCTATCTTTTACTTTCTAGTACTTACCTTTATGCAAGAGTCATGGTGATCTTCACCACTTCCTATATTTCGCCTTTTTCTCTTGGCAAGCGTCATGTGTTGGGGAATGATCTAGACATATATATCCACACAAATATATTTGATCATGAATTATTATTGTTGACAATTATCTATATGATAAATAAGTTGGGAGGCGAAACATTAAGCCCCAATCTTTCTCTGTGTTCGATGGATGCTATTTGTTCTAAAAATATGCTTTGAGTGTCAATAATCATGGAAGACTATATGATAGTTGAGTATGTGGAATTTGCTAAATCAAAGCTCTTACATAGACCCTTCCTGAAAATAAGATGAATTGCAATTGTTCGATGACTAGGAATATGGTTTGTTAGTTTTCAAGAAACTTTCTGGTCTATACTTTAACATGTGAATAGCTTGTTACTTGATCATGAGAAGTTTTATGAGATGAGCTACTGTTTATGGTTTATATTGATGCTAGAAAAAGTGATTGGAATTATCATTGATCAAACTTGTGCACTTGCTAGCATTCACACTTCATAAATTATTTCTTTTATCATTTACCTACTCGAGGACGAGCTGGAATTAAGCTTGGGGATGCTGATACGTCTCCAACGTATCTATAATTTATGAAGTATTCATGCCATGTTTACAATAATTTTATATGATTTTGGTATGATTTTATTAGAACTAACCCGGACTGACGCTGTTTTCAGCAGAACTACCATGGTGTCGTTTTTTTGTGCAGAAATAAAAGTTCTCGGAATGGGCTGAAAATTTACGGAGAATATTTTTGGAAAATATAAAAAATACTAGAGCAAAAAGATACCGGAGAGGAGTCCCGAGGCAGCCACAAGCCTAGGGGGCACCCCCCTAGGGCGCGCCCCCTGGCATGTGGGCCCCTCGGGAACCCCCTTGACGTGAGACCGATGCCAAAAATTCCTATAAATACCAAAACCCCCAGAAAGAAACCTAGATCGGGAGTTCCGCCGCCGCAAGCCTCTGTAGCCACAAAAAACCAATCGGGAGCCCGTTCCGGCACCCTGCCGGAGGGGGAAACCATCACCGGAGGCCATCTTCATCATCCCGGCGGTCTCCATGACGAGAAGGGAGTAGTTCACCCTCGGGGCTGAGGGTATGTACCAGTAGCTATGTGTTTGTTCTCTCTCTCTCTCTCGTGTTCTTGAGATGACACGATCTTGATGTACCGCGAGCTTTATTAATATAGATGAATCATATGGAGTTTTCCCCTCTCTATCTTCTTGTGATGAATTGAGTTTTCCCTTTGAAGTTTTCTTATCGGATTGAGTCTTTAAGGATTTGAGAACACTTGATGTATGTCTTGCGATGGGATATCCGTGGTGACAATGGGATGTTCTATTGATCCACTTGATGTATGTTTTGGTGATCAACTTGCGGGTTCCGTGACCTTGGGAATCTATGCATAGGGGTTGGCACATGTTTTTGTCTTGACTCTCCAGTAGAAACTTTGGGGCACTCTTTGAAGTTCTTTGTGTTGGATTGAACATGATGAATCTGAAATTGTGTGATGCATATCATATAATCAAGCCCATGGGTACTCGTGGTGACATTGGAGTATCTAGGTGACATTAGGGTTTTGTTTGATGTGTATCTTAAGGTGTTATTTTAGTACGAACTCTAGGGCTGTTCGTGACACTTATAGGGATAGCTCATAAGATTGATCGAAAAAGATAACTTTGAGGTGGTTTCGTACCCTACAATAATTTATTCTTTTGTTCTCCGCTATTTGTGACTTTGGAGTGAACTCTTTGTCGCACGTGAGGGATTTACATATGATTCAACTATGTCAGTATTGTTCAGAGAACTTGCACTAGTGAAAGTATGAACCCTAGGCCTTGTTTTCAAGCATTGCAATACCGTTTGTGCTCACTTTTGTTACTTGCTACCTTGCTGTTTTTATATTTTCAGATTACAAAAACCTATATCTACCATCCATATTACACTTGTATCACCATCTCTTCGCTGAACTATTGCACCTATACAATTTACCATTGTATTGGGTGTGTTGGGGACACAAGAGACTCTTTGTTATTTGGTTGCAGGGTTGTTTGAGAGAGACCATCTTCATCCTACGCCTCCCACGGATTGATAAACCTTAGGTCATCCACTTGAGGGAAATTTGCTACTGTTCTACAAAACTCTACGCTTGGAGGCCCAACACGAGTCTACAAGAAGAAGGTTGCGTAGTAGACATCACCGGCTTTGCCCCGGAATGCATCTTGCAAGGTGCGTTCAGCATCTGCTCGAAGGTGAGCTTGGGCTGCCAGGCGTTTTTGCCGGTTCGCTAGCGCTGGATGGAGCCCTGGGCAGCCGGCTGCTCTTCCTCGATGGTCGCGACCTGCCGGCTCCCGTAGCGGGGATCCGGCTGGTCGGTCTTGTGCTTGTTGTTCTGCTAGTGCTGGTTGTCGGCAGCCGCCCGCGGCGCGACAGGCGGCGGAGTTGGCTTGGCTGGCGTGGTGACCTTCATCCGCATTGCGGAGTCGGCCGTGGCATACTTGTCCGCCTTGGCCATCAGATCCGCCAGGGTTGCCGGTTCGGAGCACAAGAGCTTGTGCTTGAGGGGGGGGGGGGCGTGGCAACCCTCGATGAAATACTGGATGGCCTGCACCTCGTGCACCCCCTCACAGGAGTTGCGGAGCTCGGTCCAGCATGTGAGGTAGTCGCGGAGGGGCTCCTCCGGCCCCTGGACACACATGGCCAGCTCGCGGGGCCGGCCGGGCCGCTTGTAGGTGCCGGTGAAGTTGCAGACGAATGCTTCCTCGAAGTCCGTCCAGGTGTTGATGCTGCCGGCCAACAGGCTGTTAAGCCAGTTCCAGGCCGAGCCGGTCAACATTAGGGGAGCGTAGCGTATGGCTACGCGTTTGTTTCCCCTGGCGATGCCGACTGCGGTGGTGTAGTCGATCAGCCAGTCCTCCAGCTTGGCGGTGCCGTTGTACTTCGGGGTGTCGCGAGGGAGAGTGAAGCCGGCCGGGAACGGCTCGTTGCGGATCCGGGGGGCGAAACACGCTGGGCCGATCGAGCCCTCCTCCTCGAGGAGGGCCGACTGTGCTAGCCGGTCGATGCGGGTCCGGGCGTCGTTCTCGCTCCGCGGGACGCGCGGGCCGAGCCGAGCGGCGAGCTCGGGACGTACGGCCGGGGCCGGTGAGCGCGCGCGCTCCCGCCGCTGGGGCGGGGTATGGTCCCGGCTGTGCCGGCTGCCGTCAGCCAGAGCGTCGTTGAGCCGGCTGTTGACGGCCGGCTGCTCGTCTCGTATCCGGGGGCGTCCGTTGTGAGACCCGGCGCCCCGCCGGCCGGAGCCGCGGGGGGAATAGGCTTGCTGGACCGGCCGGCGCTGGCCAGCAGTTTGCAGGGCGTCCCCCTCGGGGACAGGAATTTTGGAGCCGGCGATGGTCTCATCGAGCCGGGCCTGCTGGGCATTGGCGGTGGCGATGAGGTCCTGGATGTGCCGGTCCTGCTGTTCTCGCTCCTCGCCCACCAGGTCGGCGAGGTCGGCATAGGCCACATGGGCGGCCCTCAGGTTGGCAGCCAGCGTGTCATAGGTGGGGAGCCTGCCACCGAGGATTTCCGCGACCACACGACCGCGGTTGCGGATGTCGCCGCGCCGGCTGGGTTCGTTGTTGGCGGGGGTGAGGCCGTAGGTGGAGTTGTACTCGCGCTGCGCGGACTCCATCCGGCGCTTGGTGGTTGCGAGCGTATTCGCCTCTGCAAGTAGCAGCCGACGAGCGGCCTCCAACTCGGCATTAGCCATGGCCGGGTCTGTCGTAGGCGCAACGGGGGTGCTGAGACCCCGGAGCACGGAGCCGAGGGGGTCGGAGGTGCCGGCGCGGGCGGCCGCGGCGGCCGCATCCGCCGCCGCCCTGACACGGCTGGAGGTCGTGGAGGAGCCAGTGACCATTACCCCCGCGCGGACGCGGGAATCGTTGGCCTCGCCCGGGGCGAGCACGCCCACAGACGAGGGCGGGTCGAAGCAGTCGAGTACCTGGCTAGGGTACTGGATGGCAGCTGGCTCGTCGGTAAGGCTCAGCCTGCCGACGCGCTCGGTGAGGACGGTAATGTCGATCAGAGGGTCGCTGCCTCGCCGCTCATCGGAGAGGCCGGCAGCGTTGCCCGTAGGGCCGGCAGGGACGGGGTCCCGCCTCGCGGGAGCAGGCCCCACGAGCGTGCAGTTCCGCCCGAACGCGGGGCGGCCGGGGGAGGTGGTGAAGGGTCCCGCCCGGAGCGTGACTCCGGCCGGCGCCGCGGAGGTCCCCACGGTGGGCACCAACTGTCGTCGTTTTCTCACGACAGATGCCATGGGGAGGCTTATCGAGAGTGGTTGGGGCCGATGGACGCCGGTGGACTCCGGGAGCGAGATCGGGGACAAACGGTGCGGGACACACGATGTACCCAGGTTCAGGGCCCTTCGGGGGAGGTAATGCCCCTAGTCCTGCCGGTCTGGTTGATGAACCAAAGGGGGGGCTACAATGGTGCTCCTCGAGCTGCATGGGTAGAGGAGGAAGAAGGAGCTAGCTTGCCCTCTTTGCCTCTCTACCTGGATGTGCGTGTGTATTCTAGGGAAAAGTCATCGCCCCCGTGCATGGGGGAGCTTCGGGGGGTTTTATAGGCCAACCCCCCGGAATACAGTATGAGCAGAAGGCTCCGCAGGGCCCCAGCTGGCGGTCTCTCTAGCTGGCCATGGGGCCCCCGGCTGAGGGGTCTTGTCGTCGGTAGGGTCCGCCGGCTGCGAGGTCCCGTCGGGAGCCGGAGAGGGCCCGCCTGGTGGGCCCTGGGGCCCGTCACACCGCGGCACGGGTCGTCCTTCGGGGCGTCATCTAGCGGTGGCCGGCCGCGGTCAGCGGTACGGCCGGCCGCACTGTAGCCATGCCGGGGCAGGTAATGGAGTGGTTGAGGGCGTGCCTGCACTGTGCCTCCGCCAGGTCGCAGTCGGCCGGTGTCAGAGGCACTGTGGCCTCCACTGTGGCCATGCGGGCGTTGACCCCCGATGCGACGGGGGCCTCTGTAGCCACGCGTGCTCTGACCGCGGTACCTGCAGCACCGCCGGCTAGGGGGCTAAGCGTCCCCGCCCCTAGCTGGCCGATTGATGCAACCGGCTGCGCGGAGCCGGACTGCAGGGGGAGGCGGCTCGTCGTTCAGTTGTTTTGAAAAGTTGGGGTAAAGGCCCGGCTGAGGCTACCCCGGGGTTATCCCCCCGTCAATTCCTTCTGCCAGATCTTGATTGTATCGATGAAGGTACCGGCCGGCCACTCGATGCGGGGGAGCTTGCTGATTACTGCCCCTCTGTAGACTGCGTGCTCACCCGCGACTATCTTCGGCTTGACATTGAAAACCTTGAGCCACAGGCCGAAGTGCGGCTCGACCCGCAGATACTGATGAATGCCGAAATATGCATGAAGGAGTTCGGGGGAAGATCGTGGAAATCCAGCCCATAGAAGAACATGAGGCCCCTAACAAAGGGGTGGAGCGGAAAGCCTAGTCCCCGGTGGAAGTGGGGGACGAACACCACCCTCTCGCCTGGCTTAGGGGTGGGGACCACCTGGTTCGCCTCTGGAGCGCAGTGGAAGACATTGGCGGGGAGGTAGCCGGCGAGCTTTAACTCCCGGGTGTCCTTGTCGGTGACCGTGGAGGCCTCCCACTTGCCCATAGAGCCTGAACCCGCCATGGCTAAGCTCAGAGGAGAAATTGAGGGAGAACTGGATCTGGGCTCTTGGAGCTTGGGAAGATTGAGGAAGCGAGGGATGCGAATGGGAAGCGTGAATGGGCCTCGGGGTGTTTTCCCCTTTTATGAGGCGTGACGCCGATGAGCCTCCCTCTACTGCGCCGCGGGTCTCTCCGCTTCCCGAGATATCCGTGCCATTACGCACACGTGAGAAAACCTAGGGCGTTAATCATATCCCGTGTGAAACGGAGCACGATCTGTACATTGATGAGTCGTGCCAATGTAAAAACGGCCTCGAACCGCGAATCGAGTTTCCATAACTAGTTCAGTGGTCGTGATAGGCCGCGACCCTTCGTCAAAAGGGCTGACAGGAAACACTGTTTACACTTGACGTTTGGCCTTTGGGGCCAAGCGACTGATGTCGTCCGGACGATCGTATGATCGAAAAAATTACGCGTCATCGGGAGCCGGACTAGTCTCAGCCAATCATTAATGGGAAGAAGAACTCACCCCACAAGCCGAAGGCTCCGATCACGTGGAACTATCAGTGCTGTGACCCTTGGCATTGGGGGCTAGTTCGGGGGCTACTGAGGGAGTCCTGGACTAAGGGGTCCTCGGGCCGCTGGCCTATCTCCCAATAGGCCTGCTTGGTGGGCCGCTCTCTGACTATCGCAGGAAGGGGCGGATATGCCATGTTCCCGTGTTCTAGAAGGAAGCCTCGAAGGCGCGTCGTGCACTCCAAGTCAAGATGAGGAAATCGGCATCTCCATCCCCGGCAGGAGGCCTATCATGTGTAAACCCTAGGTACCCCCCGGTGTCTATATAAACCGGGGAGGTTTTAGACTGTACAAGGAGAACTCATCTAGGGTTTTAGCTATTCGATCTCGTGGTAGATCAAGTCTGTAACCTTCATACACATCAATATAATCAAGTAGGACGTAGGGTTTTACCTCCATAGGAGGGCCCGAACCTGGGTAAACGTCGTCTCCTTCGTCTCCTGTTACCATCGATCCTAGACTCACAGCTCGGGACCCCCTACCCGAGATCCGCCGGTTTTGACACCGACAGGTGGGAAACAAAATTCCCTATGGCCGGCCTCGAGATCGATCTGACGATAGGTTGAGGTCGAGTCATCCGTAATTTCAAAAGTTTGGATCCAGGCCAGCATCTCGTTCGACAGCGAGAGTTCGGCCGGACCAGCCTTTGATATTTTGGCGGAGTTGTTCTCCGATATGTCAGCACAGAGAGTGTGCCTGGCCAGGGTTGATTCCTGGTTCTGGAATGTCATGGTTGGGTCCGTACTCGAGGCCGGATCCGAGGTGGGTGCCCCAGACACAATGACGGAGAAGAGATCCGAAGTCAAGGCTTCGAAACTTCCGTGCTCATCAGATAAAACCGAGAGCTCGGTGAGGACCAGCTCGCCTTGGGCGTTGGCAACATAATCTAGGTCGCCGAACTGGATTCCCTAACCCGGGACGAACCCGATGATCTGGCCAAGGTGATCTACCACCCCGGCATGCAGAGTGGCGTCTTCAAACGCGAAGGGCTGGCCGGGGACAAAGGTATCCTTGATGCCGACGCGGTCGCTGGTGACCAAGCGAGCCATCGATCCTACTCACGATCCCACGGTGGAACTCTCAATGAAAGCACCAATGTCGGTGTCAAAACCGGCAGATCTTGGGTAGGGGGTCATGAACTGTGGATCTTGGATTGATGGGTAACCGGAGACTAGGGAGACGGTATTTACCCAGGTTCGGGCCCTCTTGATGGAGGTAAAACCCTATGTCCTGCTTTGTTTGTATTGATGATGGAGTATCGAGTACAGAGTTGATCTACCTCGAGATTGATTGATGTTGTCTAAAACCCTAAGTGTAATGAGTTTAATCTCCCCTACGTCCTAAGACCCTCCAGTTTATATAGACACCAGGGGTATCTAGGGTTGCATAATGTCGGTTACATCAGGAAAATAATATGCCGAACTCATCATCGTGTTCTTGGAGTATACGTCATGGCTTGAGAGATTCCCATCTTGGTTACGGCGTCATAATCTTCGGGCCTCCATTGATAATCACAAAGTGGCCCACTGTCCGGCCCATAGAAATAGGCCGACAGCCTGAGGACCCCTTAATCCCGGACTCTGTCAACCGTCATTGCCTCGCCCTGTTCCGAAACCTCCGCGGCCGCCATTGTAGCCACGTCCGCCGCCTATGCCAGCACGACCCGCGGCATGGACTTGTTGGCCGCCAGTGACAGCCCCCCTGGCTGCTCCATCTCCGCTAGGAGGAGCCTGGTGTGGCAGCTCCCCGCCACGCAGAGCACCGGCGGCCGCTGGTGGTGGCTCAAGCAGTTGGGGGCACGATGGGGGTGGCTAGGCGCCGTTGCCCCGGCCAGCCATATCCCCAGCCGGCGCTCGAGATCGATCCAACGGGATCCGCAGAGCTCTCCCACGGAAAGTAGGAAAACCTGGCGCAACTGACTCTTGAGTTCTAGGGTAAATCATATCGCTCGCCTGATCGATGCGACATACATGAATATCACCCGATCCCAGCTCAACCTATGCTAGCAAGAGGTCGGACGTGCCCAGAGGCCCAGTGTGTTCGGTTCAGCCTGGGCCAAATACCCAGCTGGACCCGGCCCAAACTCCGTCAGCCTATCCAAGCCCAATAGAAAAATCAAACGCGACCTCCTGGCCGACTCGATTCCGATCGCCGGATGATACGTCTCCAACGTATCTACTTCTCCAAACACTTTTGCTCCGGTTTTGACCTCTAATTTGCATGATTTGAATGAAACTAACCCGGACTGACGCTGTATTCAGCAGAACTACCTTGGTGTTATTTTTGTGCAGAAAAAAAAGTTCTCGGAATTGGACGAAACTTTTTGAGAATTATAATGAATTATGGAGCGAAGACCTGCCAGAGGGGTTGTGCCAGGGGGCCACCACACATCAGGGCGCCCCCCTAGGCCGCGCCCTGATGTCTTGTGGGGCCCTCGTGGCCCCTCCGACCCTAAAATCACATCTTCGGAGAAAAAAATCGAAGAGAAGTTTTCATTGCGTTTCACGAGACGGAGCCGCCGCCACCTCTTGTTCTTCCTCGGGAGGGCTGATTTGGAGTCCGTTTGGGGCTTCGGAGAGGGGAAATCGTCGCCGTCGTCATCACCAACCCTTCTCCATCAACACCGCCATGATGCTCACCACGAGGAGTGAGTAATTCCTTTGTAGGCTTGCTGGACGGTGGTGGGATTGGATGAGATTGATCATGTAATCTTGTTAAGTTTGATAGGGCTTGATCCGTAGTATCCATTATGTTCTGAGATTGATGTTGCTATGACTTTGCTATGCTTAATACTTGTCACTAGGGCCCGAGTGCCATGATTTCAGATCTGAACATATTATATTTTCTCTGAATATAAGATTGATTGGATCCTATCTTGCAAGTTGTATGCACCTATTACGTGTCTTGATCCGCATACCCCAAGGTGACAATAATTAGGATTATTTCATGTGATTGTCGTAGTTGAGGAGTTCATGTATTCACCATGTGTTAATGCTTTGTTCCGGTTCTCTATTAAAAGGAGGCCTTAATATCCCTTAGTTTCCAATAGGACCCCACTGCCACGGGAGGGTAGGACAAAAGATGTCATGCAAGTTCTTATCGCAAGCACGTATGACTATATACGGAATACATGCCTACATTATATTGATGAATTGGATCTAGTTCTGTGTCGCCCTAGTGTGTAACTGTTATATGATCAATGTCATCTAAATCATTATCCATCACCGATCCACGTGCCTACGCTTTACATACACTGAATCTTGCTAAGTTACTATTGCTACTGCTACTGTCACAACTGCTACAAAATTGCTGCCGCTACTACTATTTGCCGTGCTACTAAACCTTTGCTGCAGAGAGATATCCTAGGTGTGCTTGAATTGACAACTCAACTGTCAAAGCCAATAAATATTCTTTGGCTCGCCTTGTGTCGAACCAATAAATTAGGGTGAAATACTACCCGTGAATACTGTCGCGATCCCCTATACTTGTGGGTTATCAAGACCTTTTTCTGGCGCCGTTGTCGGGGAACATAGCTCTATTCATTGTGTTAACTTGAGGATATCCAATTGCCACTATGAAGAATCTAAAAGATACTCGAACTAAGATCGTCCCCTCTCGCACGAGAGGAGGTAAGGAGCTGCCATCTAGCTCTGCTTTTGATTCACCTACTGTTTTGAATCAGCTTGTTACACCACCACATGTAGATCGTCCTGATATGTCACATGAACTTGATGATCCTCCTTCTGAAATTAATGATGATACTATTGCTACACATGTTGGAACTGAAAATGTGGCACTGAAAGAATTACTTGATGCTCATATTGCTAAAGCTAGAGAACTTGAAAATGTTGAAACTGATGAGGACTTTGAATCACCTGTTACACCTCGCTCTCCTAATAGATATGAATTGCCTCATGTACCTGAAGGTTATGTTATGGATGAGGTAACAACTAGTGATTTCTTTGCTTCTAAAAATAGAGATGACTTGAAAAACCTGCTATGCAAACTGAAGGAAAAAATCTATGATGGAGAAAATGAAATATGATCCCAATTTTGCTGCTTCTCCTATATTTGTTACTGATAAGGATTATGAATTCTCTGTTGACCCTGAGTTAATTCCTATAGTAGAATATGATCCTTTCCAGGGTTATGAAAATGAAACTGTTGTCGAACACTTGATGAAACTGAATGATATTGCTGTTCTGTTTACAAATGATGAGAACATGCGCTACTATTATATCCTTAAGATTTTTTCCTTTCTCGCAAAAAGGCGAGGCTAAGGAATTGTTCCTTTCTCTTGCACCTGGTTGTATGCGTAGTCCCCAGGATATGCTCCATTATTTTTCTGCGAAATATTTTCCTCGTCATAAGAAATAAGCTGCCTTACAGGAAATATTTAACTTTGTGCAAATTGAAGAAGAGAATCTCCCTCAAGCTTGGGGGAGGCTTATCCGGTTAATTAGAGCTTTGCCCGATTGTCCTCTTAAGAAAAATGAAATTCTCGACATCTTTTATAATGGACTAACCGATCCTTCTATGGACTTCCTAGATAGTTGTGCTGGTTGTGTTTTTAGGGAAAGAACTGTTGGTCAAGCTGAAGAATTATTGAATAACATATTGCAAAATGCCTATGATTGGACACTTCCTGAACCACCTCCGGAACCTATTCAAAAGAAGAGAGATATTCTATTCCTCAACCCTAAAGATATGCAAGAAGTAAAAAGATCTATGAAGGAGAAAGGTATTAAAATTGAGGATATCAAGAAATTACCACCTATTGAAGAAATACATGCATGGACTTGATAACCCGACACATGTAGTAGAGGTAAACTCTCTCCGATCCTTTAGTGAAAATGATATAACTTATACTAAGACTCCTGAACAATGCATGGATGAATATGATAATTATGTTGTTAAGCAAGAACACTTCAATAACTATGTTAAGGATCAATTGAGACGTAATGCCATGATGATAGACCGTTTAAGTGACTTGATGTTTAGAATTGCTAATGATGTAAAAGGTCTAGGTAAACATGCTTCTATGGTTCACACTCAACTAGACCAAGTTGCTAAGTCACAAAATAATTTGCTTGCTGAAATAAATAATAATATGAATGATCACGCTGTTAGAGTAATGACTAGGGGAGGTCGTATGACCCAAGAACCTCTCTATCCAGAATGTCATCCTAAAAGAATATAACATATTCCCAGAGAATTAATGTTGATGCACCTATTTCCTCTAATAAGAAAAAGAAAAAGAAAAAGATAGGAACTTGCATGCTTCTAGTGAATCTGTTGCAAAAACACCTACTGAAAACCATAATGATGTTTCTATTTCTGATGCTGAAACCCAGTCTGGTAGTGAACATGCACCTAGTGATAATGAAAAGGAGGATAATAATGTGCAAGAAGATGCTCCACCTGATAGTAATAAAGAACATGATGATGATGTGGAAATAGAACCTGTTGAGGATCTTGATAACCCACCTCCTAAAAATAAATGCTATGATAAGAGAGACTTTGTTGCTAGAAAACATAGAAGGGAAAGGGAGCCATGGGTTCAAAAACCCATGCCATTCCCTCGTAAGACTTCTAAGAATAAGGATGATGAAGATTTTGAACGCTTCGCTGAAATGATTAGACCCATCTTTTTGCGTACTCGCTTGACCGACATATTGAAAATGCCTCCGTATGCTAAGTATATGAAAGACATTATTACCAACAAAAGGAAAATACCTGAAACTGAAATTGCTACTATGCTTGCTAATTATTCTTTTGATGGAGGAATACCTAAGAAGCTAGGAGATCCTGGCATACCCACAATACCTTGCTCTATTAAAAGAAATTATGTTAAAACTACTCTATGTGATTTAGGGGCCAGTGTTAGTGTGATGCCTTTCTCCCTTTATAAAAAACTTGATTTGAGTAAGCTTACACCTACTGAGATATCTTTGCAAATGGCTGATAAATCCACTGCTGTACCTATTGGAATTTGCGAGGACGTTCTTGTTATGGTTGCAAATGTTACTATCTTAACACACTTTGTTATTCTTGATATGCCCGAGGACGACAATATGTCGATCATCCTTGGTTGACCCTTTCTAAATACTGCAGGGGCTATTATTGATTGCAATAAAAGCAAGGTCACCTTTCACGTCAATGGCAAGCAACATACCGCGCATTTTCCGAAGACGCAAACTTTGGTTAATAATATTAATGTCGTTGAGCCTACTCCCATGGTTATCATTGGAAGTTTTGCAATTCCTCTACCTACCGTCAAGAAGAAATATTATAATCTTATTGTTGGGGAGATGAAAATACCTATTGAGGTCACCTAGTGATATATGAAAATTCTTCAGTAACATGTTAACCGGAACCGGTTATTAATAAGACTTGATCAACCTTATTAATGGATCCTTTTCGGAAGGCATGTGATTGATGAATTTAGTATTCACAACTCTCTGTATCAAAAGTTTATCCTCTGTTATTTTCAGTTTATATAAAATAAATTAGCATGATTTTTTGTTTTTTTTTTGTTTTTCCCGTGCGTCGAAAAATGCCCAAAAATAAAAAGTCTTAGAATGCCACAAAATTTTAACATGATTTTTTTCTAGATTAAATGAAAAATATTGGCATAAAAATAACAACAGGGGGATGCACCTGTGTGGCACCACACATCAGGGCGCGGCGGTCGGTGTCAAAACCGGCGGATCTCGGGTAGGGGGTCCCGAGCTGTGAGACTAGAATCGATGGTAACAGGAGACGAAGGGGACCGTGTTTTACCCAGGTTCGGGCCCTCCTATGGAGGTAATACCCTACGTCCTGCTTGATTATATGGATGATATATGGGGTTACAGAGTTGATCTACCTCGAGATCGTATGACTAAAACCCTAGATGAGTTCTCTTGGCCTACAACCTAAAACCCTCCGGCTTATATAGACGCCGAGGGTACCAAGGGTTTATACATGGTCGGTTACACGTCGAAGGGATAAACATGCCTATTCACTACTCCAAACATGGAGAATACGCCACGATCCTCGAAGCTTCCTTCCTGGAAATAGGGTCTTCGATCAATCCAGTGCTCGGGAAACGACCCATACAGTCCGGCCCATAAGAAATAGGTCGGCCTCCCGAGGACCCCTTAATCCAGGACTCCCTCAGTAGCCCCCGAACTAGCCTCCAACGCCAAGGGTCCTAGCTCCAGCTGCTTCATATGATCAGAGTCTTCAGCTTGCGAGGCGAGTTCCTTTCTCCGAATAGTGACCGGCCGAGTTTTAGTTCGGCCTCCGACGACGTGTAATTTTTCCGATCATAGATCGTCCGATCATCACGAATAATTCGGCCCTGAAGGCCAAACGTCAAGGAGTAAACAGTCCTGCCTGACGACCTTTCAGATGAAAGGTCACGGCCCAAGGCTTATCCGCACTTCTCATTCGCACCCCTGCTTCCCCAATCTCCTGAGCTTCCAGAGCCCAGATCTAGGTTTTCCACCCTTCCTCCTCCGAGCTCTGCCATGGCCAGCTCCGGCTCCAATGGCAAGTGGGAGGCTTCCACGGTCACAGACCAGGACATCCGGGACCTCAAGGAGGCCGGCTACCTCCCCGCCAACATCTTCCACCGCGCCGCAGAGGAGGACCAGGTGATCCCCACCCCCAAACCAGGCGAGAGGGTGGTTTTCATTCCTCATTTCATCCGAGGACTGAGCTTCCCGCTCCACCCCTTCGTGAGGGGCCTCATGTTCTTCTATGGACTCGACTTCCATGACCTCCCGCCGAACTCTTTCATGCATATATTGGCCTTCATCATTGTCTGCGAGGCCTTCTTGCGGGTCGAACCACACTTCGGACTGTGGCTCAAGATCTTCAACATCAAGCCGAAGTGTGTCGCAGGCGCACACACAGACTGCGGTGGAGCGGTCATCAGCAAGCTTCCACGCGCAGTATGGCCATCCGGCACCTTCATCGACACCATCAAGACTTGGCAAAAAGAGTGGTTTTACATCACTGAGCCAAGGGAGGAGGGCGGAACTGTTCCTGCCGAATTCAGATCCGCCCCCCCGACCGGATTGACCTCATGGGTCCGAAAAGGCCTCGACTGGGGGTCGGACACAGAGGTGCATGACCTGCAGAGGGGCATCGCCTCCATGATCAAGGACGGAGTCGAGTTGACCAACGTGGTCCAGGTTATGCTTCGGCGGCGCATCCTCCCCTGCCAGCGCCAGGGCTCTCCTATGTGGACTTATCAGATGGACGATGATCCTACGATTCGTCAACTCTTCCGAACCACACGGGAGAAGCTGTGGAAGGCGCTGTTCAAGGCGCAGGAGAAGTGGCCGGCCAAGAAGGAGGACCAGGGCCTGCGCACCGATAAGCCCCCTTCCGAGGTATGTCATAGCTTCATTAGATCGGCTTCGTTTTTCTGAAGGAAATCTAAGTACTTTCCGATCACTTCCGCAGGAATGGTTGAGCAAGGCCACGGGCATCAAGTGCCCGGCTCCACAGCCCGAAGACCCTAGGTCCCAGCTGCTGTCGGAGATGCTCGTCGTGGCGCCTTATAAGGCGCCAGAGAAGAAGGAGAAGAAGAAGCCAAGCTGAGCAGGCCTGCGCAACAGGGACCAGCCAGGGGCTGTGTCCGAAGAAACCCATGCCTCCTCGAATCAAGAGGAGGAGCACGAGGTTGAGGGGGGAGGCGATTCCCCCCTCACAGGAAAGAGGGCGGCGTCATCGAACGCCTCAGAGGATATACCTCCTCCCGCCCAGAAGAAAGCGCGTCGGACACAGGTAGTTCTGTTCGACGACAGTTCGGACTCGGATACCGAGTCCGAGGACTTCGAGAGGGTTCCACGAAGGAACCTCAGGGTCAAGCCCCCACCTCGAAGGTAAATATCCGAAGACTCCCTGAACTATTAGTTCTAGGCTTTGAATGTTATTAACATGTGAGCGCCCATTAACTTGCAGCCCACCACGAGTCCTCCCCACCGATCAAGTCTCGGACGGGGAGACCCCGCCCGCAAAGCTAGCGGAGAGCGGGACCGCGTCGCACCCCTCTCCTCCGGGTGCCGCGGAGGTGTCCTCCCAACAGGCTCCTTTGGAGCCGGACACTGGAGGTGGGGGCGATGCCGTCATGGTCAAGGCTAACACCTCGGCCGCCGAAGACCCGGGGGAGAAGCCCCTCCCGGATACTGAGGAGACCGGACGAGGAGATGTCCAGTCACCTCCAAGGCTGTCTCCGGAGCGCACCATGCCTCCGGAGGCGCCGGTTCAATCCCTGGTTGGAGATCGGGTCAACCGATCCCCACCGGTGCCACCGACCAATGGGTGGCCGGCTATGGGGGAGGCTCTATCTAGCGCCTCCCTCTCCGAGGAGCACTGCACCCTTATGGGTGCGGTACTTCGGAGCATTCAGTCCGTGGACAGCGGACTGAAGGAGGCCTTCAACGGTCTCCTGACGGGCTTTCAGTTGAGCCACGTAATGCTCTTTTTTTTTTTGAAATATTAATTTCTTTGAGTTACGATTATATACACGGCAGCCCCCGAGCCCTAGGTAAGTTTGGAAAAAACTTACCTGGGGGTCAATCATAGATCATTATCCGAACTATGTATAGGACAGTATTTGTTCGGGACGGTCTAGCAGCCCTTAAGAGGGCCGGACATAGGATCATATTTATGACAGTTCAGAAGTTGTGAACCCGTGTAATTTGATATGGTTTTGTTTTTTACAGGCTTCGTCATCGGCGGCGGCCCTTAATGCTGCCGAGCTGGACGAGCTGAATCGGAAGCTCAAGAGCTCCGAAGATGAGCTCGAAGCTCTGAATAAGAGATTCGACGAGGCGCAAGGTAAGCCGGACTAGAATATCCAAATTTTTCATCACCGTACTGTCGAAGCAGTATTTTTTATGTGTTTTAATGCTTACGCAGCCTCGGCAAAAGAAATTGAGAAGCTCAAGGCCGAGCTTGAGAAGGCAAAGCAGGAGGCTGTGGTTGAGAGGGCGGCGGCCAAAGAAGCGGCTACCGCGCTCTCCGCCCTGAGAGCCACCAGCGACAAGCATGAGGCTCGGGTGGAGGAAATCCAACAGGAGCTCAGGGACGCCGGCCAAAGGTGCGAGGACCTTGAGCGTAAAGGCAAGGAGCGGGCCGCCGAACTATCCACCATGAAAACCAATCTCCAAAAGGAGCGGGTGGATAGGCGGTCTTTTGAAGAGCAAGTCAGCCAGGCCAAGGCTATAATGGATGGTAAGCCGTATTTATTGTAGTGTGTCTACGGGGATAGCAAGTTCGAGTTGCTTACCCAAGTATGGCGTTCCTCAGGCGCCTGCTCGGACCTCCAGAAGAGCACAGCGGACGCGAACCAACTCTATGGTTCGCGGGGAGAAGGAGATGAAGCTCGGCTGTTCTGGGCGCAGTTTGAAGCCCCCGAGCGCTCTCCTCTCCTTGTTGAGCAGCTGAAGCAGCTGATGGAGCTACACCGGATGGCGGAGCCAGCCATGAAGGATCTCTACATCCGTCTATGGCCCAACGAGCCATTGCCGGGCAGCTACTTCGGCCTGGTGCAGAAGCTGAGCGATGCCTCACCCCGGATCGACGCGCTAAGGCGATCTTCCTGTATCGAGGGAGCTCGGATGACCTTTGCGAAGGCCAAGGTGCACTGGCTGGGGCTGGATCCAATGAAGATAGCCACCGCCCCTCCGCCTCCTGGAAAGGAGCATAGGCGCCCCGAGCTGTACTTCTCCGGAGTAATGGAGGGTGCTCGGGCAATAGAGGCGCAATGTTCGAGAGAAAACGTGTATGAGTAAGGGCGTTGTAATATGTCTGAAGACTTTTTAATGTGTTTATATATGCATGGTTTATCATGTCTTTCTTGTTTTGCATCCTTTATAACTCCTTTGTGGCCGTTAAACCTGAAAGCGGCGAGTCGTCGGCTTCAGCCCCCACGTAGATACTACGCGGGGTGTCTCTGCCAACGCACTATGACCCTTAGACGAGCTATCGGTACCCGAAGGCGGTAGTGTGGGGAGGACAAGGCAATCAGACCATAATGCTTTATTGCTTTTACTTAGCCGTAGGGGCGCGAGAAAGGAGTGCGGGGGGCTGATGACTAGCCCCCAGGGGTTGTGATGTTCGGATGAACCGTGGCCAAAGCCTATATCACATGGTTTGTACTAATACCAAACCCATCGTATGACACAGATTAACCTCTGATGAGATTTAGTTAAGCTCGGATTCACAGACCAGTTCTCGCATACCATGACAGTCAGTTTTCGGCTTTCTCCGCTGAGGTGCTTGACCAGGCTAGCCAGAAGCACAATCGCAGCGGTTCTCCCTTTGCCCTTTTAGCCGAACAAGCGGAACATAAAGGGGCAAGCACAGGAGCCGGGCAACCCAACCATTGACCCAAGACATAGTTCGGAACCAATGCATATAAAGCGGAACTCCAAGACGCCGAACACGAAATCAGTTGTGCTTAGGGCGATTTTTTAAGGTCGAGCCCCCGGTCTATTAGCCGGTTGCATCGTATAGTATACCAAACAGGTTCGCAAGAAGAGATGGAAAATAGAGAGTGCACCAAAAACAGCGAAACGATCATGCGTGATACATCTGTATTTTACTCAACAACTCTTATTATTCAAATTTTCTGATACGACTGCTTACAGGTATAAAAAATGAAATATAAACCTTACATGAGGGGTTGTACCAACGGTCTTTGATAGGTGACCTGACGTCCTCGATGTGCCCTGTCACTTATCCGCTCCTGCATCTCCCTAGGAGTTGTATACCGCGATGGGTGTAATGTTCGGCGAGCGGAATTTGGAGAAAAAGTCTTGAGAAGTCGCCGAAATATGAACGAGCTTTACGCCGTGGCAGGTACTTTATGGTACCTGTAGTGTGTCCGAAGACATGTTGATGGATATAGTTCGGTCCAGCCGAACACTTACCCTTTGATAATTTTTCCCCACCGCTGCCCATGGAATTTTGAGCGCAAAGTTGTGCATCCTTGGCACGTACTTTGCCGGATCTAGGGCCGTGCGATGGGGGGCGAGTCCCTATTTATGGGGAGAAGAATGTTCTGGTACTTCGGGTTGAGACCGAGCTCGCTTCCCAGCCTTACGTGCTTTGACAGCAGATGTCGGCGCTTGCCAATCATCAGTGTAATGGAATTTAGCCGCCAGGGCCAACGCATGTTCCTCAGTTCGGAGGGAGCGCTCTGTGTTGCCATTGACAGTAATGACCCCCTTGGGGCCGGGCATCGTGAGCTTGAGGTATGCGTAGTGCGGGACGGCGTTAAAGCGAGCGAATGCTGTACGGCCGAGCAGGGCGTGATAGCCGCTGCGGAAAGGTACGATGTTGAAGATCAAGTCCTCGCTTCGAAAGTTATCGGGCGAGCCGAACACTACTTCCAGGCTTACAGAGCCCGTGCAGCGGGCTTCAACGCCTGGGATCACTCCTTTAAAGGTAGTCTTGCTGGGCTTGATCCTTGACGAATCTATGCCCATCTTTTTCACCGTATCTGAGTAAATCAGATTGAGGCTACTTCCTCCGTCCATTAGGACTTTAGTGAGGTGATACCCGTCTATGATGGGGTCTAGGACTAGGGCGGCCGAACCCCCATGACGGATACTGGTCGGGTGGTCATGTCGATCGAAGGTGATCGGGTATGCCGACCATGGGTTATACTTCGGGGCTACAGGCTCTATGGCGTAGACATCTCGAAGGGCGCGCTTTCTCTCCTTTTTGGGTATATGGGTGGCGTATATCATATTTACTGTTTTTACCTCTGGAGGAAATTTCTTTTGTCCGCCACCGATCGGACCACGGGGCTCATCCTCGTCCTCGCTGCGTGGGCTCTTGCCTTGGTCCTCGGATGCGAGCTTGCTGGCCTGTTTGAAGACACAACAGTTATGGTTGGTGTGGTTGGCGGGCTTCTCTTGAGTGCCGTGGATCTGGCAAGGCCTCTCCAGGATCTTGTCCAGCGGGGTGGGTCTGTCACGATTGCCTTTAGGAGGCTTCTTCCGCTGCCCAGGCTGGGAGTTGCGGAAGCCGGCGTTAACAGGCGTGTCATCGGCATCACTATTGTTATGCCGGCATTTGTTCTTGTTGCGTTTCGGTTTCCCGTTTCCATCCCGAACTTTGGAGGTTCCGGAGTCTTCGGGGTTGTGGCTACGTCTTGCTAGCCAGTTATCCTCGCCCGCGCAAAAGCGGGTCATGAGTGATGTGAGGGCGGACATTGTCCTTGGTTTGTCCTGGCCGAGCTGACGAGCCAGCCATTCATCCTGAATATTGTGCCTGAAAGAGGCTATTGCTTCGGCGTCCGGGCAGTCCACGATCTGGTTTTTCTTGGTCAAGAAACAATTCCAGAACAGCCGCGCGGATTCTCCTGGCTTCTGAACGATGTTGCTTAGGTCGGAGGAGTCCGGCGGCCGAACATAAGTGCCCTGGAAGTTAGATCGGAATGCCTCTTCTAGATCCTCCTAGCACCCAATGGAATTTTCGGGGAGGCTGTTTAACCAGTGCCGAGCTGGCCCCTTAAGCTTCTGGGGTAGTTATTTAATGGCGTGGAGGTCATCTCCTCGCGCCATGTGGATGTGGAGGAGGAAATCCTCGATCCATACAGTTGGGTCAGTTGTCCCATCGTATTGTTCTATGTTTACGGGTTTAAACCCTTCCGGGAACTGATGCCGCATCACCTCGTCTGTGAAGCACAGTGGGTGGGCAGCGCCTCTAACCCGAGCTATGTCACGCCGGTGATCAGCGTCTGTCCTAGCTCGGTTTCGTTCCCAACCTTCATTGTTGCGGTCGAAACAAGGCCGGTACCCTTCCCTTCTATCGGGTGAGTATCCTCTGGATCCGTAGATGGATCGCGTACGACCTGCTCTGTCGTCCTGGTCGTGTTGCAGGTCGAACCTGTCACCGGGCTCTAGTGGCTCTTTTCCCTGTCTATGGGGTATCGTCGGCCGATAGCCGGTGTTGTCAGCCGTCCTGTCTCGTCCTCGAGGAGGGCGGTCTGGCTTGTCGTATGGGGTATGTTTAGGGAACGGCGTATCCGTGAGCTCGTCGTCGAATTGTTGCAGCAGCCTTTTGCGTGGATAACTCTTAGGCTGGTCCGATAGACCGGTACCGTATCCCTCCTCAGCTGAGAGGACTCTCGTCCATCGATCGTTGAGGTTGTCTTGTTCGGTCTTAAGCTGCCGTTCTTTTGCTTTCAGGCTGCGGGCCGTGGCTATAAGCTGTTGCCTGAACAGTTCCTGATCTGCAGGATTATCGGGGATGCCGAAGTCATCGGCTTCCGCATTGTCCTCCCCCTCGACAGAGCGGAGGTAATCGTCGTCCTCGGGATCATCTAGATCGTCGGGGTTGCGCCGGTCTTCCGGCCTCTCCTGACCCTCTAACGGGTGTTCGGGGATTTCGGGATCGTCGAGGTCTTCCGGGGTGTCTCCGTCCCCGGTGCCATCGATAGCTTTTCTTCCCTTTTTTCCTTTTGGCCATTTATGCGGCTTTCGGCGTCTTGACGGCGCCTCATCCGATTTGTCGCCATCATTTTTCGGAGTGTCCACCATGTAGACGTCATATGTGGAGGTGGCAGTCCATCGTCCGGTGTTAACGGGGGTGAGTGCGCGATCCTCCTCGTCCATATAGTCTGCTTCCTCAGAAGCATAGTCCAGCATGTCGGTTAAATCCTCGACAGTGGCTACGAAGTGGGTGGTGGGTGGGGCGAAAAATTTGCCCCGACCCGCCTGAAGGCCGATCTGAGCACAGATCGGGGTTGGATCATCGACAATTTTCATCGACGAGATCCGATCTAGAGCCTCGTTGAGTACCGAGAGCTCGATCGGGTCGGCCTGCCCAGAGCTTCTGGAGTTAACCTCCGATGCGTCAGTGCGGGGAGAGTGTTCGGCAAGAACAGATGTCCAGACGTCTGTTACTATGACCGGGTCCGGGCTGAGAGTCGGGTCCTTGCCGGGGTAGATCCCGTGGGAGGGGCCGAAAGATGGATCTGAGGTTAAAGCCTCAGAGTCTTCGGGCGTGACAGGCGAGACTGCGAGCCCGGTTAGTTAGATCGCCCCGAGAGTCTGCGGAGAACTCTAAGTTCCCGAATCTGACCTCTTGATCAGGGGCGAAACTTCCGACACGGCCTAGATGGCCGGTCGGGTCGGTGTGCAGCACAATGCTGCCAAAAGCGAAGATCTGTCCGGGGATGAAAGTGCCCGTGTTGCGGACCTCTCCGTTGATGACAAGACGAGCCATCGATTCCTTTGGCGATCACAGCAGAACTCTCAATGAAAGCACCAATGTCGGTGTCTAAACCGGCGGATCTCGGGTAGGGGGTCCCGAGCTGTGAGACTAGAATCGATGGTACCAGGAGACGAAGGGGACAATGTTTTACCCAGGTTCGGGCCCTCCTATGGAGGTAATACCCTATGTCCTGCTTGATTATATTGATGATATAGGGGTTACAGAGTTGATCTACCTCGAGATCGTATGACTAAAACCCTAGATGAGTTCTCTTGGCCTACAACCTAAAACCCTCCGGCTTATATAGACGCCGAGGGTACCTAGGGTTTATACATGGTCGGTTACACGTTGAAGGGATAAACATGCCTATTCACTACTCCAAACGTGGAGAATATGCCACGATCCTCGAAGCTTCCTTCCTGGAAACAGGGTCTTCGATCAATCTAGTGCTCGGCAAACGGCCCATACAGTCCGGCCCATAAGAAATAGGTCGGCCTCCCGAGGACCCCTTAATCCAGGACTCCCTCAGCGGCCCCCCCTAGGCCGCGCCCTGATGGTTTGCAGGTGTAGGACCGAAAGTATGTCTAGAGGGAGGTGATTAGACTACTTGACCAAATAAAAATCTAGCCTTTTCCCCAATTTTTAGTGGTGGCAGATTTTAGCATTCATACCAAGTCAAGTACACCCTACACATGCATGTCTAAGAGTATAGCAGCGGAAAGTAACAACAAGCATGAGTAGAAAGGAAGGGTAGGAGGATCAAACGCAATTGTAGACACGATGATTTTTTTTCCGTGGTTCCGATAGGTGGTGCTATCGTACGTTCACGTTTATGGAGTCTTCAACCCACGAAGGGTAACGGTCGCGAGAGTCCACGGAGGGCTCCACCCATAAGGGTCCACGAAGTAGCAACCTTGACTATTCCATAACGGCTTCCGTCCACAAAGGACTAGCCTCACTATGGGTAGATCTTCACGAAGTAGGCGATCTCCTTGCCCTTAAAAACTTCTTAGTTCACTCCACAACACGAAGTAGGAGGCTCCCAAGCAACACCTAACCAATCTAGGAGGCACCACCCTCCAAAAGGTAATAGGATCGGCAATGTCGATGAACTCCTTGCTCTTGTGCTTCAAGATGATAGACTCCTCAACACACAATCACTCTCTCACAGATTTGGCTTGGTGGAAGAGATGGGATTGGTGGAAAGTAACTTGGGGAGGCTAGAGATCAAGATTCATATGGTTGGAATGGAATGGCATGATCTCAACACATGAGTAGGTGGCTCTCTCTCAGAAAACTGGATGGGGCAAGTATGGAATAGTTCTGAGTGCTTCTCTCTCGAGTAGGTGGTGGTGAAGGGGTATATATAGGCATCTCGAAAAATCCAACCGTTACACCTTAAGTGACCAACTCGGTGACACCGATGTTTGAATCTCGGTGGTACCGAGTTGCTCCAAAGGTAGCAACTTTTGAATCTCGGTGAGACCGATATATAAAACTCGGTTGCACCGATAAGGTGACCAACGGTCAGATTGCCCAAACTCGGTGACGCCGATTCAACAAACTCGGTGGTACCGATTTTGTGAAATTGCGTAACAGAAAGTTGGCAACCCAAACTCGGTGGCACCGAAGCAGAATCGGTTGCACCGAAAGGCTAGGGTTTGGCATGGGTCTGTCTGAGTATGGGAATCGGTGGCACCCAGTGGAAAGTGTTGGTTGCACCAATTTTGGATATTTGACTTTGGACAGACTTTTGTGGAAGAGCTTGTGGGTGTTTTTCGTGACTATCACTTGTGCACGTATGAGCATTTTGTTCACCAACAATACCTTAACCCCTTTTAATAGTATTGGCTTTCCTATGGACTCAAAGATATTTCTCACGAAGTAAAATGTAGAGTCCTCTTGCTTGAAGCTTTGCCAATCCATTTCCTTGCATCTTGGGGTGTCTCCACAATCTCCACAATCCTTTTGCCAATCCTATCATTGAACTTTTCCTGAAATATGCTTAGTGGAAACATTAGTCCAATGACTTATATGTTGTTATTAATTACCAAAACCACCAAGGGAGCAAATGTGCTTTCAATCTCCCCCTTTTTGGTAATTGATGACAACATATAGATCAAAGCTTCGACATATGATATAATCAATGAATAAAATCGTCGCTTTGAGAAGTATGTGATAAGCAAGGGCTCCCCCTATATTTGTGCATTAATTTAAAATTTGCGTTTGAATGCAAATGCACAATCGATTAGGTACATGGGGCACTTCTTCCATGTCACATACATCTTGGTGGTGTGCGAGAGTAATAAGAGTTAACAATCATGGCAAAACACAATCAAGCAAAGGTGAATGATCATCTCATAAGCAACATAATGATAGGAAATAGTTGGAACACACATTAAGCGTATGATCAAAACACCACATAGTTCAACACAAACAAACCAAAGATCAACTATTTTTGAAAAGCGATAAAAACCAAACGCTCTCTCACTCGAAGCCTAAAGATCTATATACACTTCTCCCCCTTTGGCAACAAGTTACCAAAAAGTTCAAAGAGATATAGCTAAGCGTTCTTGGGTTGATCTCCTCCGGTTGTTGATGAAGGAGTCGAGAGAACTGCGTCGGCGAAGATCTCGGCTGATGTCCTCGATGGAGTTGGTGTGGCAACTGGAGGACTGGAGCTAACGGAGCTGAGGTGACAGTAGCAGGTGCTGATGAAGATGGCCTCAAATCTGGAGCTGGCACTATGGCTGATCTGGCCTGGGTAGTAAAGTGTGTGCCTGGCCTGAGAGGAGAGTCATCCTCCTCATCATCATCATCTGTAGAGTGAGGAAGAGGCACAGAGTCAACTTCCTTCTTGAGCTCATTGACTGTCTTGGTCAGCCCATCTACCTTGTCATTAAGGGTCTTGATCCTGTTCTCAAAGATCCTGACAAGACTATTCTGGTTGTTCAGTATGTCCTGGATGTCCTTCTGCATGCCTTGAACGGATGAGATCAAGAGATCCATTTGCTCGTTCCTGGATCTAGGGACCTGAGCACTAGTGGCTCTAGCTGCCTCTACCTCTGCTTGTGCTTGAGCTGCAGCTGATGTGGGATGTTCTGGGTCCATCACCACAATGTTGTCCTCTAAATCTGGCTGTAGGGGCAAATGGGGTCTGTCCAGAGCAAAGATGTGCTTCTCCAGCTTGGAGTTGATGAGCATCTGAATGTAGGATGCATAGCAGCATGAGCGCTTCTGATCAGCAGCAACCCTCTTCACAGTCTCTACTATCAAGTCCATCACACGTATCCTGGTGTGTCTATCAAGATGGATCTGCATGTTGATTGAATGGCCTCGAATCATCTTCTCATCTCCTGACTTGGGCATCAAAGTATGCCTCAAAATGGTGTTCATGGTGCGGAGGCCAGCCTGGAGGAAGTAGATAGATCCTAACTTGTGAGATTTGAAGTTAGCAGCAGGGATAGCATTGTAAATGTCCTTCATAGCATCATGGCTCTCCTTGGATTCAGAGTAGACATCCAAGTCACCATCCTGCACCTCTGGGACTCCTAAGATGGCAGCCCATTCATCAACAGTAGACTCGTATCTTGCTCCTTCTGTCATCCATACAATTCTACCATCTCCATAGAAGTGAGCAGTGGAGTAGAATTGCATGATCATCTCGTTGTTCCATGCAATGAACTCTTTGCCAACAAACTCATCTAGGCCAATGCAATGAAAATTGTCTTGAACATTTGGAAAGAAATGTTCATTAGCCTTGATGTACTTCCAGTCAACATATCTCATATCGCTCACAGCTAGACTCTTGTCAAGCAGCACAGTCTCATAGAAATCATGTTGCTCCTTGGTATAGAATCTGTAGTCCACAGCTGTCTTTCTCCTCTGAGCATATGGATCAATAGCTCTCCATGCCCTCAGACCAGAATCCTTCCTCTTCTTCATGTCTTCAGCAAGTGGATGGCTGGCATTGTGTTCAGGAAGGTGTGGTCTAAGCTTCATCAAAGCAGACATGGCATCCTCATCCTCAACTCTGGAGGTAGTTCCTTTGTTCTTCTCAGAAGCTGGAATCTGCCTGGATGTCCTCTTGGGTTTTTCAGCAGCAACCTTCTTGGGGGCAGACTTGGTGCTCTTGGAGGGACCTTACTTTGGCATAGCATCTGGCAAAAGCTTCTTCTGCTTCTTCTTGGGAGGGGCCTTGACAACCTGCTCTTCCTCCTCCTCCTCAGCAGCAGCACCAGCAGTCTCGTCTGGGTCTTCAAACATAGATGTTTGCCTGCCAGTGACATAGACAATCCTTTTCCTGGCCTTCTTTTCTCCTGCCTTCTTAGGCAATGACTTCCTTGGGGGCTCAATGGTCATGGTAGCCCTAGCACTCTCAGGTGCTCTCATAGCTTCAGAGCTAGCATAAACCTTGCTGACAGTCCTTCTGGAAGATGTGGCTTCATTAGCAGACTTCTTAGCAGCTTTGTCTTGCTTCTTGGCAAGAAATTCCTCTGGCACAAAATCTGAGTCCTCCTCATCTGAATTCAGCTTTTTCCTGGCCCTAGTAGCAGCCTTGGGAAACCCATGAGAACTGGGGGTGCCTGGATCTGAAGAGGAACTAGACTCAGGACTAGTGCCTGAATCAAAATCAACACTCTGCTCTCTGAAGTTATTCTCACTGTCCTCAGCATCTGACATACTGACCCTGTGAATAGAGTATAGAGGGGCAGAAGAAGATGAGTCATCACAAAATGCAGCTATATTTGAAAGTTTGAACAGAAAAATCTTAGATGTAGTTCACAGCAAAAAAGGATTTCGGTGTCACCGAGTCAATATTTTCGGTGCTGCCGAGACTCACAATACTCTTAACAGAAACTTGGCAGCAGTTTCGGTGGGACCAAAAACTACCACTCAGTTTCACCGAGTACTGTCCTCAGTAGCACAAAAAATAAAATCGGTGGAACCGATTTTTATGACTCGGTATCACCGAGATGCGATTTTGCGGGCAACTAAACCTAAAAAATTTCGATTCGCTAATCTACAGGAGCTTTTAGAGGATAGAGAGGATTGCACATTGTGGATTATCGATGGAATAAGCTTCAGCGTGCAAGATTCGGACGGGGAGCGCAATGAAGGGTCGGATCCATACCCTAACTTGGTGGCGGATTCGCTACGTCGAACACGGCGGTGAAGATGCCCGTTGACGGTGAGGATCCCAGCGGCGGAGACGCACGGGGAAGCAAAAGCGACGACCAGGGGTCACGAATCGGCAGCGTAGGGTTTTGGGGCGCGATGGTTTGAAGATAGATTTTCAAAGCGTCGGGTCCACAGCATATATACCCCTCACTGTCGGTGACGCCGATTCTAAATTTTCGGTGTCACCGAGTTCCTCAATTGTCAGCTGATAGGGAAACTCGGTGTAACCGAGAATATGGAATCGGTAGTACCGAGATAGAGAACGATATCAACCCTAGGCATTCGGTGAGACCGAGAAGTTTGGGTTGGTTCCACCGAGATGCACTTGGGAGGTTTTAATGGTCAGTCCTTTGTCGATATGAACTCCGAGTGCTCCACACACAGAGGGATCGAAAAGTACTCGTTCAAATTTTGTGATGCAGCATGAATAGAATATGAGGTGAGAAAGCATAGATAGCTAGAGAGTGGTCCTAGGCATTCTTGTCCATCCAATTGGCAAAAGAAAAATCAAAAGCCAAATAGCAACAATTGGATGTCCTCGAATGGGAAAAATAAATGCAGACCAACATGCTCACACAATAAGATGTCAAATGAAATCATGAAAAACATGCACAAACATACTAGCATCTAACAAGCACTTTGGCGATGACGGAGTCATCTATATATGAGTATATTGACTTAGGAGCCAAGTAAGAATACTTGATCATAGGTCATACTCATCGTTTAAGCACAAGTGGGGTTACCACTTTTACATAAAGCATTTAATGTTGTCACATACTAAGAGATGCTTTAACTCAAGTCTTAGAGTAAAGCTCCCCCTTGATGTGACATCCCCCATAGGAGGGATAAACTAACCTTGGGTTTTGTCGATGAAGACTTCATGTGGGTGATGTAGTGGTGGATGCTCAAGGTTGATGAAGATCACCAAGAGTTGAGAGCATCCTTGTTGTTTCCTTACTCTTCTCACCTACATGGGTTAGTCCCAACACACAAGAGACGAATACAAGGATATCTATGGACATGGAGTGCAAAGCATGTGTGATGATGTCCATTGATTTGTTGATTACCTTGTCCCTTGCTTACCTTTGAGGGAATGTGTGACTCCTTGAACTATTGCATAGGGTTGATGTTGATTGCAAATAGTTCTTGCCAATAATGAATGTGAGTGAATTTCATTGGCAGAGTCACCCCTCAAGAACTCTCTAGTTCTTCTTCTTGGGGACCCACATCAAATTGATGGGGATCCTTGGTGTTGAAGTAGCCTTTGTAGAAGTTGAGCTTGAAGTAGCCTTGGGAACCCACTCCACCAAAGCTAGGGATTCATCTTCATATGACTCAATGTCCTCTTGAAGCTTGTTCTTGCCCTTGAGCTTGTGTTCTTGTGGTGGAAGGTCATCTTGAGTGTTTGTTCCCTTGGGAAGAGTATTTTCATACTTCTCCTTTTGAGGAACAAACTTGGGCTTGGGGTATTGACCTTCTTCCCATTCAACTCCATTAGCGTTGAAGTAGCCTACACCATGGTTCTTCTGGTATCCTCCGTGCTTGCGTACAATTTCCTCAAATTGCTTACACCCGGCAAGACTCTTGTAGGTACCTTTTTCTATAATTCCTTTCAATAAAGCATTTTCTTGCTCAAGTGTAACTTGGCTAAGAGAATCATCATTAGTGGAATCAATAGAACTACTAGAAGCAACATCATTAGGTTTAGCATTTTTATTGTTGCTACTAGATAAAGAACCTTTCTTGCCTTTGTTACTAGTTTGTTTAGATTTAACTTGTGGCATGAATGTAGACAAGAGTAGTCATTTGGCTAGATAAGATGAAGTCTTCTTTCGGAGATCGTCATTGATAGCTTTAAGAAACTCATGCTCTTGCTCCAAGTTGAGCTTCTGGAAGCGTAGCTTCTCATGAGTCCTTACAAGCTCTCTATGATCTTCGAGAGTAGATTCATGGGCTAACTTAAGAGTGTTTAGTTCTTTAGTTAGTTGTTCTATTTTCATCTTATCATCATCAATTGACTTATCTTGACTAGCATGAGAATTATCAAGTTCATTTTGACTAACATCACTAGTTTTATCAAAGAGCAAGTCATCATCACAAAGCAAGTCATCTTCATCACTATCGAAATCAAGATATTCGGGGTGTGATACCTTGGGGCCTTTAGCCATGAAGCAACTTCCACTCCCTTCGTTTGGTGAGTCAAATAGATCATAGGAGTTGGTAGTCACTAGTGCAAGTTCGGCAACACCTTCATCTTGACTGTAGTCAGAGTTGGAGTGATAGCTTCTCTCGGAGTTGTTGGCGGAGTCGGAGCCGGAAACCCATTCACCAACATGAGCTTGATGTCTTCTTCTTGTGTAGCTCTTGGTGTACTTGTCCTTCTTCTCCGAATCCCTACTTCTCCTTGAGGGTCTTCGTTCATAACGATCATCTCTACTCCTTCTCTCTCTTTGAGGTGATTCATTCCTTGAGCTTCGTCTTCTAGGTGACTCTTCTCTTCGTTTGTAGGGAGCCGTGCACTCATTTGAGTAGTGTCCGGGCTTCCCACAATTGTAGCAATTGCGGTCACGACTTGACGAACACTTCTCTTCATATCTTGAGTTGGAGCTTCGTTCTTTGCCTCTATTCTTGTAGAAGTTGTTGAATTTCTTGACCATGAGGCTTATCTCTTCATTGGTGACAAGGTTGTCTCTTGAAGTTGCGGGAGCATCACTTGTGGCTTTGTAAGCACCGCTAGACCTGTTGTGAAGCTCTTCTTTGTCTTTGAGTGTCATCTCATGAGCAACAATCCTTCCAATGACTTCCGTAGGCTTGAGATCTTTGTAGTTGGTCATCATTTGGATCAATGTGCACACGGTGTCGTATCTCTCATCCAAAGCTCTAAGTATCTTCTTGATGATGAATTTGTCGGTCATTTCTTCGCTTCCTAAGCCGGCAATCTCATTTTTGATGAGAGCTAGCCTAGAGTACATCTCCGCGACTCCTTCACCATCCTTCATCTTGAACTTGTCAAGCTGACTTTGAAGAACATCTAACTTGGATTCTCTCACGGACTCGGTTCCTTCGTGCATATCAACTAAAGTATCCCAAATCTCTTTTGCATTCTCAAGACGGCAGATTTTGTTGAATTCTTCGGGGCATAGGCAGTTGAAGAGAATGTCGCATGCTTGAGCGTTGTATTGCAACATCTTCAATTCATCCGCGGTCGCTTCACGATCCGGTTCCTTTCCATCACCAAAGAATTCACCTTGCAAGCCAACACGAACAACAGCCCATACGGCAGGGTTATGTCCAAGAATATGCATTTTCATTTTGTGCTTCCAACTAGCAAAATTAGTGCCATCAAAGTACGGACCTCTACGATGATAATTTCCCTCACTAGACGCCATACTCTCCTAGGTTGTGAGACCAATGCAATGGAGACCAAAGCTCTGATACCACTTGTAGGACCGAAAGTATGTCTAGAGGGGGGGTGATTAGACTACTTGACCAAATAAAAATCTAGCCTTTTCCCAATTTTTAGTGGTGGCAGATTTTAGCATTCATACCAAGTCAAGTACACCCTACACATGCATGTCTAAGAGTATAGCAGCGGAAAGTAACAACAAGCATGAGTAGAAAGGAAGGGTAGGAGGATCAAATGCAATTGTAGACAAGATGATTTTTTCCCGTGGTTCCGATAGGTGGTGCTATCGTACGTTCACGTTTATGGAGTCTTCAACCCACAGAGGGTAACGGTCGCGAGAGTCCATGGAGGGCTCCACCCATAAGGGTCCACGAAGTAGCAACCTTGACTATTCCATAACAGCTTCCGTCCATGCAGGACTAGCCTCACTATGGGTAGATCTTCATGAAGTAGGCGATCTCCTTGCCCTTACAAACTTCTTGGTTCACTCCACAACACGAAGTAGGAGGCTCCCAAGCGACACCTAACCAATCTAGGAGGCACCACCCTCCAAAAGGTAATAGGCTCGGCAATGTCAATGAACTCCTTGCTCTTGTGCTTCAAGATGATAGACTCCTCAACACACAATCACTGTCTCACAGATTTGGCTTGGTGGAAGAGATGGGATTGGTGGAAAGCAACTTGGGGAGGCTAGAGATCAAGATTCATATGGTTGGAATGGAATGGCATGATCTCAACACATGAGTAGGTGGCTCTCTCTCAGAAAACTGGATGGGGCAAGTATGGAATAGTTCTGAGTGCTTCTCTCTCGAGTAGGTGGTGGTGAAGGGGTATATATAGGCATCTCCAAAAATCCAACCGTTACACCTTAAGTGACCAACTCGGTGACACCGATGTGTGAATCTCGGTGGTACCGAGTTGCTCCAAAGGTAGCAACTTTTGAATCTCGGTGAGACCAATATATAAAACTCGGTTGCACCGATAAGGTGACCAACGGTCAGATTGCCCAAACTCGGTGACGCCGATTCAACAAACTCGGTGGTACCGATTTTGGGAAACTGCGTAACAGAAAGTTGGCAACCCAAACTCGGCGGCACCGAAGCAGAATCGGTTGCACCGAAAGGCTAGGGTTTGGCATGGGTCTGTCTGAGTATGGGAATCGGTGGCACCGAGTGGAAAGTGTTGGTTGCACCGATTTTGGATATTTGACTTTGGACAGACTTTTGTGGAAGAGCTTGTGGGTGTTTTTGGTGACTATCACTTGTGCACGTATGAGCATTTTGTTCACCAACAATACCTTACCCCCTTTTAATAGTATTGGCTTTCCTATGGACTCAAAGTGATTTCTCACGAAGTAAAATGTAGAGTCCTCTTGCTTGAAGCTTTGCCAATCCATTTCCTTGCATCTTGGGGTGTCTCCACAATCTCCACAATCCTTTTGCCAATCCTATCATTGAACTTTTCCTGAAATATGCTTAGTGGAAACATTAGTCCAATGACTTATATGTTGTTATTAATTACCAAAACCACCAAGGGAGCAAATGTGCTTTCAGCAGGCCCATAGGGCCCCCCTGCCTTATCCCTTCGTCCCACACTCTCTCCTACCTCCAGCAAAAATTTCCTAGCCATCTCTCTCCCGTGTTCTTCACTCAGAAAGTGAAATTTTCGATCTCTTTGCTTGGAACTCAGTTTCCGAAACTATTTTGAGGAATTATTCCTTGGTATGTGACTCCTCCATTCCTCCAATTAGTTTTTGTTTTAGTGGTTTGTATTTTGCAAAATGTGCTGCACTTGGTGCTACAGAAAATGAGCTTGCATGTTAAATTCTTTGAGTTCCAAGTAGTATGAATGCTTGATATGGCCTCTAGGCATCCATATGAGTAGTTGCTATCAATCTTGTAAAGTTTTATTGACATAAATTTATGGCTCAAAAATTTCAGAAATTTGTGCTTAGGAAAATGAACTTTTTGAGGAATGGTTCTTCAAGCTGGAGTCCCAAGGGAGTTATTAGGAGAACTCAGGACCAAGACATCAACCTTATTTGCAACACGGAGGTTAGGCCATGTGAATAGCCTGATACACCTTTCATGAACGAAGCAGGTTTTTATGAAGAGTTCATGCAATTCATTGCAAATGCCGGGCTTACCAACTTCCTCGCAGATGAGTGTGACCAATACTATCTCCTTACTAATTCCTTCATGCAAAACTTTTTCTTCACAAACACGCCCGGTGCTCCCACAGTACGCTTTGATCTTTATGCCACCAACTATGAATTGCCTCTACATGAATTTTGTGAAATATGTTTGCTTCCTTCTGACGGGGGAATGTGTGAGCCTAGGCCCGAGGAGTTTGAGGATTTCCTCCAAACCTTAATTGTGGGAGAAACTAGGGGCGAGTCACACGCTAGAGCTACTAGTTTGCAATTTCCTTCCATGCACTACTTTTCTCTATTTATAGGGAAATGCATAACTGCCATGGAACAGGGTGGTGGCCTCAGTGCCCCTACCCTTGCTATTTTAAGCCGTGCACTCTATGGTGATAATTCTTACAACATAGGAGCTATTGTTGCGCGTCGATTAAATATTAACCGAAACAAGGGCCAGATTCATGGTGGTATCTATGCCACTCGCTTGGCAAGGCATTTTCAGGTTGCTATACACCCTACTGATTACTTGTTGTCCACAGTTTATCTTGATCACCAGTCTATGAAGGAACACCAATTTGTTGAGGAACCGCAAGCACAACAACATATTCGCTACATCTTAGTATTTAGCGAGAAGACTTGCGATATTATTCCTTTCCCTGCACCTTCTTTGTTTAACTATCATGCCAGGCACGGATACAGAATAATGCCAGAAGATATAATTGCTTACCGGAATGAGCTGGCTGCTGCGGAGGCCAAGGCCCAGGCATGGGATGCTCAGGTGCCCCAGCAGAAACACTTTCCCCGACCTGATGTCTATTATCAGTGATGCATACCAAGTTAGGCAAATGCCTAAGGTTGGGGGAGTACGTATTTCTCACTGACATTACACTCATATTCACACACTTCATATAAATTGTCGGAGTTCATCCTCTTTCATTGTATATCCATGTTAGTTTATTTTTCCGCTTTCTTCTTGTGTGTTTGAAAAACTTTGGAAAACCAAAAATATTTCACGCTTCTTTTTAGTTTTCTTTCCTGCTTAATTATCTTTGTACTAAAAAGAAAACCCTAAAAGATTTCCTTTGCATGTTGGGAGCTTTCCCGTGCAAATAATTTTTCTCATCCTTGTTTGCCCTTAGTTTATTTGCTTGCTCGAGAAAAAACAAAAACTCCAAAAATATTTCAGTGTGTTTCTCTGAATTTATTTTCTTTTTGTTGAGTCTTTGAAAGGAGAAGGCCACGATGAAAATGTTGAGTGGCTCTTATATGTTTTATTGTTGATCTAACAGAGAGCCAATATTACCTTGTCTTCTTCTTTGATTAAAACTGCCCTGCAGATTCCAGTTTAGTCCACGGTATTCTTGCACTATTATTATTATCACATCATTCGGTCATGCAAGTGAAAGGCAATAGTGACGATATTTGACGAAGTGATCGTGGCAAAGGAAGCTGGTATGGACTCTTCTTGTTTTTCGTTTTTGTAAATATGTTTAGCTCGTACGATCTCGATTCAGCATATTATGAGTAAACATGTTCATGATGACAATTAGAGATTATAGCTTTTCATGCCATGCTTAAACAGTTAGTAGTGAATAATGATTTATCTCATAGGTCAACATGCATTAAAATGGTTATGATGTGGTATGCTAGTATGGTATCTCCCTCTGAGAAATTCAAGCGGCTTGACTTGGCCCATGTGCAAACATGTAGTTGATTCAAAACCAATGCAGCCTTCATGATGTTTAAATTCAGAATGTTCATATCCTACTCATGCTATGCCCAATGTTAATTATTCGCAATGGATGCTTATGACCATTTTCACTCTCTAGGTGGTCGCTTCCCAACCTTTTGCTAGCCATCACTTGTACTAAGCGGCAATGCTGCTTGCGCATCCAAAACCTTTAAACTAAGTTATTCCATATGAGTCCACCATATCTACCTATATGCGGTATTACCCCGCCGTTCCAAGTAAATTTGCATGTGCCATCTCTAAACATTCAAATAAACATCTATTGTGTGCATGCATCTCGCTCATGGAGTGACGAGGCGGTCAGTATTTTCCATGCTATGTGAGTTATTCTCAAGACGGTCGATTATTCGCCGTCATTGCATGAGAGAGGCTGGTCAAAGGATGCCCAGTCCTGCATAATAAAAAATTAATTAAACAAAACTCCTTGGGACAGTTGACATGTTGGCAGGCATCCGTGGATTCGGTCAGCCATGGTTTGTGTGACACCCTGATTTTGGCAACTTTTTCTTTTCAACAATATTTGGATTTCAATATGCAAATTGGTTGATTTTCAAAACCTTGCTAGTTGAGTTGACCTATGTGTTGCTAAATTTTTCTTCAACATCTCAAAACCTCCATCATTTTGATAAAACCTTTCCATGCCCTCCTGGACCATTTTTCCAATATTTAATCTCTTCTCTAAAATCATTTTCTTATTATGGGAATTTAGGTCACCACTATGTGTTGTGAAGCAACCAATATTTTGGATGGCCAATTAATTCCCAAACTTTTTCCTCATCTTCTCATCATCATAGGATTCCATTTTCTCCAAAAATATTCAATTGCCCAATGGGAAATTTTGGCCAGAATAATTATTTTGTTTCTGACCAGAATCTGTCCATTGTGAAGCAACCCTATTGTTTCTATTCCAGAAAATTCCCAATAAATTCCCGAAGCTCCTAGGCATTCTATCTTGCCTCAATCTCCAAAAATATCATATTGGCCAGTACAACTTTTGAGCAGCAAGGCTCTGGTAAGTTTCTGCATTTTTGAAACCTCTGTGAAGGAAGTGCTAGCTAGAGATGCCTAATTGACCTGAAATTTTTATGGCATCTGCTATGCATCAAATGACCTATCTACACCAGGTTTCAGCATTTGCATAGCAACCAGTTGAGTGCCACAAGCTCATTTGTGTTCTGGGGCAGAATGATAGCTTTCAAAGGAACCCCATTCATTTATTTCTCAATCTTTCTCAAACCTTTCCAGTTTCTAGTCCTTCCAGCATAGATGATCCTAGACATCTCCTCTGGCTCCATCCCTATCTCTTTTTCCCTCCAGAAGCTCCTCAAGATGGCTGGCAGAAGCTGTAGCTGAGGCTACACTTCATAGCAGGGTGAACCTGGTCGAGCCAGTGACCCAGGGAGGCTAGATGGACAAGGGTCAACCCCATGGACAAGGTGCGCCAGGCAGGCGTGTCCTCCTGGTGGCGGCACCCGTGGTGAGCACGACACTGGCATGCCAGTGCGCGCGCTCTGCACGGCGCCAGAGTTGGACGAGCACGCCCGAGCCGTCCATCACCGCTTCCCCCTTGTCCCTTGGTGCCGACATCGTCGCAGCTAGCCGCGTGGCTCCTCCCGAACCATCCCGGTCGCCGGAGAAGGTCACTGTCGCTTCCGGCCAAGCGTCGCCACGGGCACAACAGTGAGCTTCGGCCACTGTGGGCGTCCGCAAGCCATTAATGGCACCGGACCCGTCCCGTCGCCCCCATCTGCTCTCTTCCATCCCGTCGACGCTCCCGGCCAGCCAGCGAAGCGTACGAATGCCGGCGACGTGGCCAAGCCTCGCCGCTTCGGGAGAGATCCCCGCCCTCGCCCCTGCCTATTTAAGACCTCGCCCAGGCCCTCCGAGCTCATGAGCCATCTCCTCCTCCTCTCAATTGCTTCCCCGAGCAACGAGCCAAGGCCGAGAGGCCCTCTGGCCTCGAACCTCGCCGGAGCTCCGCCATCTGAGGTCTCCTCATCGCCAGCAGTCCCTCACCTTCCTGAGCCCAATTGACCCCTTCATCGAGCTCAGGGCATCTCCCTGGTGCTCCTCGACCTCCTGCCTGAGCCTCCCATCGCCGGAACCGCCGTCTTCGATCCCACCCGAGCGCCGCCGCCGCCGGAGACGAAGGGGACGACGTCGTCCGGCCATCTCTTGCCAGTTTGCGGGTACGTGCATGCTCACCGTTGAGCGCCCGATCCATTCCCATCATCTCCGAGCGCCGCCGCCGTCTCTATCGCCGGTGACCGTCGCCGGAGCTCCGCCCCGCCTCTGTTCCCTTCCCTCTCTCTCTGTTTCAAAACGGGCGACCCCACCCGTCAGCGGCTCAGCTGCGCGCGGGCGAAGGGGTATGTGGAAGCGTACTGCGAAAATACGCTTTCGACGTCAGCCCGCTGGAGATTTTCTAATTTTTTGTTAAATCCATTTTAAATCAGAATTTTGACTGCACTTTGACCTTGAATAACTTTTTATTTATAACCCCAATTAAGATGATTCTTTTTGCATTGTTTTGGTATTAAACTCCTTTAATTTCTGACCAGGTTTGGTATTTTTATCAGATACACAGAATATCTGGTACATAAAAAGGCTTTATGTGACATTTTCAATTATATTTGAAATTACTTTCAGAAGGAGATTTTGTTGCTTGTGAAGATCGAGAGTGTTTGAACCACCCAACAGAGCAAGGCAAGCCATGATACCCATTTCATGCATGCATTTCTATAGCATTGCATCTTTATATGCATTAGGTTACTTTATATAGATAGTTCATAGTAATGTTTAAATATTAAAATATTGAGTTGAACCACTATAGTTGATAAATAAACTTAGTGGTTGATCTTGAGTCACCTGTCCGGGCATACTCGTGCAACCACATTTGCCGGTATGGGACGGCCCTGACCAGGTCTGGCTGCGTGATCTTTCATCGGTACCTCCAAAGAGGGAGGGTTATGCACGCGCACTACCCTGATCAAGTAGGTGGTGATAATCCTGTGAGCCTAGTTGATAGTTGAGTTTATGCCGGCGTCCCCGTTTGGGACAGTAGACCCCGTTTGGGTCTACATAGTTTGGCCACGACGGTGGCAGGTGTCATGAGGACACAGGGGCCACCCAAGGCTGACCTCCGGGGGAGGAAGAGTGCCGGTGGTACGATGAAAGAATCGCGGGTCAGGCAGGTTTTGTTGAAGCAACGCTGGTCCACCCGAATGGGATCATGAGGCCAGGTGCTTCATGGTGTGGGTAAAGTGTACAACCTCTGCAGAGTGTCAAATCTATTCGAATAGCCGAGTCCACGGTATTGGACAGCCCGTCCAGACCTCGGTAGATGGTCAACCGTAACAATGAAGTTAATGATGGAAGAACTCGTCTTGTGTTCGGAAGTACTCCGTGGGTAGGAGTATTCCGAGGGTTGTGGGACAACCCGAAAGAGAGTAAGTTGATGATCGGTAACAGTAAGTAAATTGCTTAACTGATATTGTGTTGATTCCCATGCTATTGTTTGCTGCATTACTTGGTTGTCGTGAGCTTGCGAGTACATTCAAAGTACTCACCTGGCGTATCATGCCAGATGCAGGAGAATCCGAGGACGGAGGTCCTGAAGGTGCTGTCCATGCTAGCTACGATGTGTCCACAGCAGTGTCCCTGTGGATGGAGTTGCGCTATGTTCCGCTACGCAGTAGAAGTGCTTAGTATTCCGAGGCCCTGCTATGTGACATAAATAATGTAGATACTATCATAGCACCGAGGGTGCCTTTGGCCTCGTCACCATTATAAGATATGCGCCTGTACTCGACTCTATCAATAAAGTTCAGTTTTGTTCTGTACCAAGTTGTTGTGTGTTTCCAGAAGACATGATCTCTGGGTTGGAAACACTGGTAATCCGGTTCTCTGAGCCGGGGTGCCACAGTTTGCGTATGGATGGTGGATAGGAGTAAACTTTACTATTTTGTTTGGGAACTACCAATAATGAGTTTAGCATGGAAGATATTGAAAACCTTTGTCGTAACGTTGACGGGAAAAGTGTACCACTCAAAACCATATTCCGATTCTGTTTTAAAACTTGAGCTCTGGCACATATGCAAATAAATGCTTCCCTCTCCGAAGGGCCTATCAATTTATTTTTATGATTGAGTCATCATCCTCTTACTAAAAGCACCAGACCGGAGAGCACTACGGTCATTTTTATTCATTGAGCCTAGTTAATGTTGGATACGAGCATGACTGGATCTTTTCTATTCTGAATTATACTGTTTAGTCGCTGCATGAACCTTAGAGGTGCTCTGCATTTATGTTTTGCCATCTCAGAAAGGGCTAGTGAAATACCATGTCACCATATTATAACATGATCGTTTTGATAAATTGTTGGCGTGTGAGATATCTTATTATTTGCTTGCTAGTTGGTTATGTATTGCCAGGAGTTGATATGAGGTTTAATTGTTATCATGGGCATGGTTATTTATGATTTATGCTGAAAACTTGAACACTAGCTAAGCATGTGTATAACAACGAGAACAAAAGAGTTTGTAAAAATTTTCTTTATCACTTTAAGTTTGTCAACTGAATTGCTTGAGGACAAGCAATGAGTTAAGCTTGGGGGAGTTGATATGTCTCCATCGTATCTACTTTTCCAAACACTTTTGCTCTGGTTTTGACCTCTGATTTGCATGATTTGAATGAAACTAACCCGGACTGACGCTGTTTTCACCAGAACTACCTTGGTGTTATTTTTGTGCAGAAATAAAAGTTCTCGGAATTGGACGAAACTTTTTGTGAATTATTTTTGAGAGTTATAATGAATTATGGAGCGAAGATCTGCCAGAGGGGGTGTGCCAGGGGGCCACCACACATCAGGGCGCTCCCCCTAGGCCGCGCCCTGATGGCTTGTGGGGCCCTCTTGGCCCCTCCGACCCTAATTCCAGCCCTATAAAATCACATCTTCGGAGAAAAAATCGGAGAGAAGTTTTCATCGCGTTTCACGAGACGGAGCCGCCGCCATCTCCTGTTCTTCCTCAGGAGGGATGATCTGGAGTCCGTTTGGGGCTCCGGAGAGAGGAAATCGTCACCATCGTCATCACCAACCCTTCTCCATCAACACTGCCATGATGCTCACCACCGGGAGTCGGTAATTCCTTTGTAGGCTTGCTGGATGGCGGTGCGATTGGATGAGAATGATCATGTAATCGAGTTAAGTTTGATAGGGCTTGATCCCTAGTATCCACTATGTTCTGAGATTGATGTTGCTATGAATTTGCTATGCTTAATGCTTGTCACTAGGGCCCGAGTGACATGATTTCAGATCTGAACATATTATATTTTCTCTGAATATTAGATTGATTGGATCCTATCTTGCAAGTTGTATGCACCTATTACGTCTCTTGATCCGCATACCCCAAGGTGACAATAATTGGGATTCTTTCCGGTGATTGCCGTAGTTTGAGAAGTTCATGCATTCACCTTGTGTTAATGTTTGTTCCAGTTCTCTATTAAAAGGAGGCCTTAATATCCCTTAGTTTCCAATAGGACCCCGCTACCACAGGAGGGTAGGACAAAAGATGTCATGCAAGTTCTTATCGCAAGCACGTATGACTATATACGGAATACATGCCTACATTATATTGATGAATTGGAGCTAGTTATGTGTCGCCCTATGGTGTAACTGTTCTATGATCAATGTCATCTAAATCATTATCCATCATCGATCCATGTGCCTACGCTTTACATACACTAAATCTTGCTAAGTTACTATTGCTACTGCTACTGTCACAACTACTACAAAATTGTTGCTGCTACTACTATTGTTACTTTTGCTACTACTATTTGCCGTGCTACTAAACCTTTGCTGTAGAGAGATATGCCAGGTGCGGTTGAATTGACAACTCAACTGTCAAGGCCAATAAATATTCTTTGTCTCCCCTTGTGTCAAACCAATAAATTAGGGTGAAATACTACCCGTGAAGACTGTCGTGATCCCCTTTACTTGTGGGTTATCACTGGACCAGCCGGCAATGGCGATGGCGGCAGGCCGCCGGCCACCATTTTTCCTTTCTTTCGGTGTCTCGTCACCGTCTTCCATGATCCGATAAAATCTTCGAGATTTAGGGCTGGTAAACTTACCTTTGGAAGAGGCCCTTTCCATGGGCGGATCGCGAACGGAACTGTCCGGTGATGTACAACCCGCCGGATGACCTCAACCTTGTCCTTCTCGCCAAGCTCGTCCCAAGCTGCATCACTTGCCGGGAGAACTCTGTGAATGGTCTCCGCGATCTCTTCTTCGGAGTACCCGCAACGAAGGGACTTGCAAACGTAATCCGATGGAGTTGGGGAATAGGGTTTCGCCGTCTCTCCGACAATGGTCCGACCATCTTCCTCATCTGAGTCCTCAGAGTCTGACCCCGAGAGCACCCAAAACTGGTTTCGGGTAGACCTGCCGTGGCCGTAGTTGGACGGGCCACTATCGACCCACCGCATCCGCCAGGAAGTCGGCCCCTTTTGCCCCTCTCCATCCGCTTCTCCATATCGCCCCTCTCCATCTGCTTCTCCCTCTCCAAAACCGATTCGAGGTTAGACCTACCATGGCCGTAATTGGACGGGTCACCGCCGACCCATCGCGTCCGCGAGGAGGTCGCCCCTCTCCATCCGCTTCTCATCGTGTTTCTGCACCCATTGTGGTAAAGAGTGATAAGATTTCCGCTTGGCCCTGAGAAGCAACCACTGAAGTTTGTCTTTGAATTTTTCCTGCAAGCATACATGCTAGGAGTAATGTGCTGGAACATATGGTCACTGTGGGTGGTCTAACTGGATTGCACATAACTTGCATCTTATCTCAGTCGACTCAGATTTGACGAATTCTCTGTTGATGCTATAATCGTGAGATCTTACGTGGAGATTCATCCAAAATTTTCTTTTCATTTCTTCTTTCTTTTTTTATATGTTGTGTCACTTGATTGAGACTTTGTTAAGTCTCAGTCGACTGAAAACTAGCCACACCCAAACTGAAATAGTGGCATGGGGGAGCTTGGGAGAACTACCGTTCGAAAGGTGACTTTTATGCAACCAACATTTAGTTACTTCATTTCCCTGCACATACCATATAAATTCCTGACATATTTTTCTCTGCATATTCATATAAGTCATGCTCTCTCTATCTCTCTCTCTCTCTCTCTGATTACATAAGTCTAGATGCACAACCTTCAAATAAAGGTTGGACTGATTCTATTATACATTTATGTTTTCCAAATTTCCTGCTATGGGTGACAGTGGCAATATAATTTTCAAACACAACTTAATTCACTTATTGGTGTGGCTTCACCAATATTGTTTGGCAAAAATGTTATCACGGAGTCATTTTTGCATCCTTCTATTCTATAAACTTATTTGTATAGAAACTACAAAACACATGACAATTTCCAGACAACAGTTTTTTTCAAGAAAATGCACATATAATGTTCAGTGTGTGTTATCTTTGCAAATCCATTATACGCATGTAGAAACTAAGAAAGAATAATGTGTCTCTAAGATAGGTAGACAATAGTAATTTTTGTGTGGATATATATCATTGTATCTTATGATGTTTGTAGCAAGTATGCAAGAAAGGTTGGGTGTGTGCTACAGAGGCATTCATAAGTCTTACAAATTCAAATTGTTTTGAACCGAAAACCGTAGAACAATAGTTTGATGGTATTTCCATTATAATAAAAATATGTATAAAAGTAATTACAATATTTAACAAGGCACAAATAAACCAATCTCAGTTCTAGTAAAATCCATGGCAAATATATTTTTTCTATATTAGGTGTGACCAAATTCACCGAATCAGAGCATCTATGTGTTTGACTTTGGTTCTGACAATGACCAACCGTAAATCTTTTCTTAGAGCAACTTTCCAAGACTAAATGGATGGGGTTTTCCTCTGCATACAGATGTGCTAATTGCCCATAAGATATCCGTTGCAAAAATAGAAGGGACGATCTCTGCCAAGTTCATCAGCTCATCAATAACACATATCCTTCTCTTTTTGTTGCTTGCAATCAACTACCAGTAATGCAGAGCAAACGGGCAATCCCAAAAGAGCTAAAGGGAACTTTCCTCGCAGTTTAAGTCACATAATTCACATATGTAGCTGAGTAAATGGAAACTCTTTCTCTTCTTCACAGTGTAAGACTCATTTAGATGTCTTCAGGTATTGCCACTATTGCTATTAGGTGCGTAGCAATTCATTTCTATTTGAATCATATCATTTTTCTCTCTCTAACCAACAAATGTGAGGTAGACGACGAAGCATTGATTGAGATATTACTTAAATTCTTTTACCAAATATCACGTGACACTGGGAGATGTAAACTGTATGGATCTCTATTGGTTGGGAAGTTTAAATTAGTTTCCCTGATAAATTTAATATATAATATGAAACTTGTGTGATATGTAGCTGTAACTACTCATTTACTAAAACTCATCATGCTGACTAGTGCTACTACGGTAGTTGGCACTGAGTTGTCTGCCGCCTACCTGTCTTCATTGTGGACGACCGAGGTGGTGAACTATGCCTCTCATGGCCTCAATCCTCATTTGATTACCTCAATCCTCCCTCTCCCTCCCTCCCTCTCTCTCTCTCTCTCTCTCTCTCTCTCTCTCTCTCTATCTCTCTCTCTCTAACGGAATACATAAGTCTATGTTTGCATAATTCACTAGATGCACAACCTTCAAATAAAGGTTGGACTCCTTCTAATATACATTTTTTTCAAATTTGCTGCTATGGGTGACAGTGCCAATATAATTTTCAAACATAATTTATTTCACCTATTGGTGTGGCTTCACCAATGTTGTTCGGCAAAAATGTTATCATGGAGACATTTTTGCATCCTTCTATTCTATAAAATTATTTGTATAGAAACTACAAAACGCATGACATTTTTCAGACAACAATTTTTTTCAAGAAAATGCACATATAATGTTCAGTGTGTGTTATCTTTGCAAATCCATTATGCGCATATAGAAACTAAGAAAGAACAATGTGTCTCCAAGATAGGTAGACAATAGTGATTTTTGTGTGGATGTATATCTTTGTATCTTATGATGTTTATAGCAAGCATGCAAGAAAGGTTGGGTGTGTGCTACAACGCCATTCATAAGTCTTACAAATTCAAATGTTTTTTGAACCGAAAACCGTAAAATAATAGTTTGATGGTATTTCCATTTAAATAAAATATGTATAAAAGTAATTACAGTTGTGAACAAAGCACAAATCAACCAATCTCAGTTCTAGTAAAATCCATGGCAAATAAAAAACTCTAAATTAGGTGTGACTCAATCCACCGACTGAGAGCATGTTTGTGTTTGACTTCGGTTCTGAGAATGACCAACTGTAAATCTTTTCTTCGAACAATTTTCCAAGACTAAATGGATGGGTTTTGAGCTTCAAAAATCTTTGGGTTCCTCTGCATCTAGATGTGCCAATAGCCCCTAAGATATCCATTGAAAAAATAGAAGGGAAGGCCTCTGCCAAGTTCATCAGTTCATCAATGACACATACCCCTCTCTTTTCATTGATTGCAATCAAATCCTGGTACTACAGAGCAAATGGGCAATCCCAAAAAGGTGAAGGGAACTTTCGTCGTAGTTGAAGTCACATAATTCACATCTGCAACTAAGTAAAAGGAAACTCTTTCTCTTCTTCACAATTTAAGACTAATCTAGATGTCCTCAGGTATTGCAACTATTGCTATTAGGTGTGTAGCAATTCATTTCTATTTGAATCATGTAATTTTCTCTCTTTCTAACCAACAAATCTGAGGTAGACAGCGAAGCATTGATTGACATATTACCTAATTTCTTTTACCAAATATCACATGACACTGGGATATATAAACTGTATGCATTTCTACTTGTTGGAAAGTTTAATTAGTTTCCCTGATAAATTTCATATATAATATGAAACCTGTGAGGTATGTAGTTGTAACTACTCATTTGCTACAACTCATCATGTTGACTAGTGCTACTATGGTAGGTGGCATCGAGTTGTGTGACGCCTACCTGGCTTCATTGTGGACGACCGAGGTGGTGAACAATGCCTCTCATGGCCTCAATCCTCAATTGATTACCTCAACCCTCTCTCTCCCTCTCTCTCTGTCTCTCTAAATTTATACATAAGTCTATGTTCGCATAATTCACTAGATGCACAATCTTCAAATAAATGTTGGACTGGTTCTAATATACATTTTTCTTTTCCAAATTTCCTACTATGGGTGACAGTGCCAATATAACTTTCAAACATAAACTATTTCACTTATTGGTGTGGCTTCACAAATGTTGTTTGGCAAAAATGTTATCATAGAGTCATTTTTTCATCCTTCTATTCTATAAACTTGTTTGTATAGAAACTACAAAATGCATGACATTCTTCAGACAACAATTTTTTTTCCAAGAAAACGCACATATAATGTTCAGTGTTTCTTATCTTTGCAAATCCATTATGCGCATATAGAAACTAAGAAATAACAGTGTGTATCCAAGATAGGTAGACAATAGTATTTTTTTGGTTGGATGTATATCTTTGTATCTTATGATGTTTGTAGCAAGCATGCAAGAAAGGTTGGGTGTGTGCTATAGTGACATTCATAAGTCTTACCAATTCAAAAAAAATTAAACTGGAAATCGTAGAACAACAGTTCTATGGTATTTTAATGTCAATAAAAATATGTACGAAAGTAATTACAGTTGTGAACAAAGCACAAAACAACCAATCTCAGTTCTAGGAAAATTCATGGGAAATAAAAAAACTAAATTAGGCGTGACTCAATCCATTGACTGAGAGTATCTCTGTGTTTTACTTTGGTTCTGAGAATGTGAAAGCACATATGCTCCCTTGGAGGTTTTGATAATTCATGACAACATACATATTCTCTTGGACTAATAGTTTTACCTAGTTTATTTCAGATGTAGTCCATAGAGAAAGTTGGCTGGAATGTGTGGATAATCCCCAAACAAAGAACAAGAAGTAAAGGAATAGGATTGGCAAGACTTCAAGCTTCAAGACTCTACATTTTGCATTTTTTGAGAAATCACTTTTGAGTCCATAGGAAAGCCAATACTATTAAAAGGGGATGAGGTAACTATGATGATCTGGTTGCTCTAGTGCTTAGAGTTAACCACCAAAAATACACATGAAATTCTCCCACAAATTCTCTGTCTAAACCCTACCACTAAAATCGGTGCCAGCAAGTTTTCATATTCGGCCCTACCGAGTTTTACCCTAGACAGATCCTAAGCCAAAACCCTAAGGTCTCGGTGGCACCAACATTCCTTTCGGTGCAACCAAAACCAGTGACCAGCTTTCTGGTAAGCCATTTATAAGAATCGGAATTTACGAGTTTTGGAAATCAGTCTCATCGAGATTTGGAAACTGCCTAGGTCAGCCAATTCGGTCACACCGAGATTTATATATCGGTCTCACCGAAATGCCAAAAGTTGCCACATTTTGCACTAGTCGGTGCAACCGAGTTTTTGCTTCGGTTTCACCGAGTTGGGCAATAATGTTATAACAGTTGGATTTTTGGAGATTCCTATATATACCCCTCCACCTACCTCTCAGTCGTAGAGGAAACACTCAGAACAGAACAACACTTGCCACATCCAATTTTCTGAGAGAGAGACACCTACTCATGTGTTGAGATCAAGATCTTCCACTCCAACCATATGAATCTTGATTTCAAGCCTCCGCAAGTTGCTTTCCACCCAATCACCTCTTCTACCAAGCCAAATATGTGAGAGAGTGATTTTGTGTTGAGGAGACTATCTTTTAAAGCACAAGAGCAAGGAGTTCATCATTGTTACCACATCTATTACCTTTTGGAGAGTGGTGTCTCCTATATTGCTTAGGTGTCACTTGGGAGCCTCCGTCTTCGTGTGTGGAGTTGAATCAAGAAGTTTGTATGGGCAAGGAGATTGCCTAATTCGTGAAGATCTAACCATAGTGAGGCTAGTCCTTCGCGGACGTAAACCGTGATGGAATAGACGAGGTTACTACTTTGTGGACCCTTATGGGTGGAGCCCTCCATGGACTCTCGCGACCACTACCCTCCGTGGGTTGAAGTCTCCATCAGCGTGGACGTACAATAGCACCACCTATTGGAACCACAGGAAAAATCATCGTGTCTCCAATTGTGTATCTTCCTATCTCTACTCCTTCTTACATATGCTTGTCTTTACTTTCCGCTGCTATACTTGTTGACTTGCATGTGTAGGGTGCACTAGACTTGTTAGAATTGCTAAAATCTGCCAACCAATAAAATTGGGAAAAGGTTAGGTTTTTATTTTGTGAAGTAGTCTATTCACCCCCTCGAGACGTCCCTTCTCGATCCCTCAATTGGTATCAGAGCTTTGGTCTCCATAGCCTTGGTTGTATCACCATTGGAGGAATATGGATGTGTCTAGTTTGGGGAGTCTTAGTTGTAGAGTGACTATTCTCAATGGGGAGTACTATAGTCAATGGAAATATGAGATGCTTAAGCTATTCAATGAATTCCATTTGAGGAAGTATGTTAAGAGCCCTTATGTGCCTTCCATTGATCCCTTACATCCCTCACATGAAGAAGAAATTGACATGCTTCGTAATCTTAGAACTGTTAATCTTATCATTAGAGGATTGCCAAGAATTGTGTTTGATCCAATGAGAAACTTTGAGTGTGCTTATACTTTGTGGAATTATTTAGAGAATAGATATCCAAATTACTCTTTGAAAAATCTTGATGTCATTCTCCATAAAACTATTGCATTTCACAAGATGAAACCTAGTGATCCTAACTTTGATGACTATCTCTTCGAGCTTAGAGACCTCATGCGTGCTAAAGGAGATGTCATAACTATCAACAACATCATTGTTGAAGCCATTCACATTCATAATCTTGAACATTGTCATGATCACAACTCTAACGAATCTCTTGTCTCTTATGACGAGGATATCCCACTTGATGATGACAATGTGGAACATGGCTACTATGATAAAAATGCATTGTTCGACATCGAGTATGAGAAGACTGTGAAGAATATAAGTCTCATGGCAAACTTCAAGGATTACATGCCCGGAGGAAAAGAGTGGATTCTCGATAGTGGATGCACCGATCACATGACCGAAGATAGAGACATGTTTCAAGAGATCACACCAAATCATGGACCACGGAGGTATGTGACTTTTGGAGACAACTCCAAGGGTAAGGTACTCGGTCTTGGTAAGGTGGCCTTATCTCATGATAGCTCCATTCAAAATGCCATGCTTGTTGAATCCCTTGGCTACAATCTTCTTTCCGTATCTAGACTAGCCGACTTCGGTTTCAATGTGCTATTTACTAAAGTTGATTGCCAAGTATTTCGATAAGACAATCATAGCATGGTCTTTGCTGATTTCCGTAGAGGTGATTTATACATTGCTGATTTCACTAAGAGATACAAACCTCGTACTTTTCTTATTGCAAAATCTTCTAAAGGTTGGCTTTGGCATAGAAGGCTAGGACATATTGGCATGCGTAATCTAGACAAGCTCATCAAAGGTGATCATATACTTGGTGTTAAAGATGTTATCTTTGACAAAGATAGACTTTGTAGTGCTTGTCAAGCAGAAAAACAAGTAGGTGGAAGTCATCCCGTAAAGAACATCATGACTACTAGGAGACCACTTGAGTTGCTTCATATGGATCTTTTTGGTCCCAATGCTTACAAGAGCCACGATTGAAATTCCTTTGGTCTAGTTATAGTTTATGATTTTTTCAGATTTATGTGGGTATTCTTTCTTGATGACAAGTCACAGGTGCAATAGATCTTCAAGAACTTCGCTCGTAAGGCTCAAAATCAATTTGAAGTGAAGATCAAGAAAGTTTGGAGCGACAACGGATCAGAGTTGAAGAACACCAATGTGGATACCTTTCTTGATGAAGAAGGGATTTCACACGAGTTCTTGGCTACGTACAGACTTCAACAAAATGGAGTCGTTGAGAGGAAGACCGGACTCTTATAGAGATGGATAGGATGATGCTCGACGAATAGAAGACGCCAAGACACTTTTGGGCAGAAGTCGTGGAAACAACTTGTCATGCTATGAACCGACTCTATGTATACAAGCTTCTCGGTAAAACGACATACGAGCTACTCACCGGTAACAAGCCCCAAGTTGGATACTTTCGGGTATTCGGCTCAAAGTGTTACATTCTTGATAAGCATTGTTGTTCTAAATTTGCTCCTAAATCTCATGAGGGTTTCCTACTCGATTACGGATAAAACACTCACACTTACCGTGTCTACAACAACTTCACTCCAAAGGTTGAAGAGACGGTAGATGTGAAGTTTGATGAATCTAATGGTTCGCAAGTCGAACAATTGCCAAATAATGTAGGAGATAAGGAACCTTCGGAAGCCATTCAAGACTTTTCCATCGGCAAGATTCGTCCCTAGGAGGTGAAGGAAAGCACTTCATCTACACAAGTGGAAGCTCCTACCTCACGTCAAGGCGAACCAGAAAACGACATGGAGGCATCCACGAGCGATACACGTCAAGATGAAGAGGAAGGCCATCATGATGATCCACCACAACCTCCTCCACCACCACCTCAAGGAAACACCACCTTCAACGACAATGAAGAAGAAGATCATGATGAGGAAGATCCACCATCCAACAAGCAAAAGCTACCAAGAGTTTGAGCAAGAGTGAACAAGAATCATCCCTTAGAGCAAATCTTCAGTGACATACAAACCGGGAGAATAACTCGCTTTAAAACTCGTTTGGCTAACTTTTGTGAACATTACTCATTCATCTCTAGCATTGAGCCTTTGAAGGTGGAAGAAGCACTTGAAGACCCCGATTGGGTGAATTCCATGCACGAGGATCTACAAAACTTCAAGAGGAATGAAGTGTGTACACTAGTGGAGAATCCCAAGGACGAGCAAAACATCATTGGAACAAAATGGGTGTTTCGGAACAAGCAATACGAAGATGGACAACTGGTACTCAACAGAGGATGTCTCGTGGCTCAAGGCTACACTCAAGTCGAAGGTATGGACTACGGTGAGACCTATGTCCCCGTTGCTAGACTTGAAGCTATTCGTATACTCCTTGCTTATGCCAATCACCATGATATTACTCTTTACCAAATGGATATCAAAAGTGCATTTCTAAATGGTGAAATTGAGGAAGAGGTCTATGTTAAACAACCCCCAGGTTTTGTGAACCCTAAGAAACCTAATCATGTCTATAAGCTTCGTAAAGCTCTATATGGTCTTAAGCAAGCCCCATGATCTTGGTACAAATGCTTAACGAAGTTTTTTTTATTGAAAAGGGTTTTGAAATTGGAAAACTTGACACAACCTTATTGACTAAAAGAGTTAATGGTGAATTATTTGTGTGCCAAATTTATGTGGATGATATTATCTTTGGATCTACTAACCCACATTTTAGTGAGAAATTTGGAAGGCTGATGTCCGAGAAGTATGAGATGTCTATGATGTGTGAGCTGAAATTTTTCCTTGGTTTGCAAATCAAGCAAACGAGAGAAGGAACATTCATATCTCAAACCAAGTATACCAAGGACTTGATCAAGAGGTTCAACATGCAAGAGTGTAAATGTATGAAAACTCCTATGCCTACTAGTGGACATGTTGACCTCACCAAGGAGGACAAAATGGTTGATCAAAAGGTTTATCGATCAATGATTGGTTCATTGTTATATCTATGTGCCTCCCGACCCGATATCATGCTTAGTGTGTGCATGTGTGCTCGATATCAAGCCGCTCCTGAAGAGTGTCATCTTAAGGCCGTGAAAAGAATTGTGAGATACTTGATACATACACCAAACTTTGGCATTTGGTATCCCAAGGGATCTTCTTTTAACCTTGTTGTCTATTTCGACTCGGACTATGTCGGAGATAAGCTTGATAGAAAATCCACCTCGGGTACATGTCAATTTCTTGGTAGATCTCTTGTGTCTTGGTCATCCAAGAAACAAAACTCAGTATCTCTATCCACCGCCGAAGTGGAATACATTGTCGCCGGATCATGTTGTGCACAATTACTATGGATGACTCAGACTCTTAAGGATTATGGAATCCATGTGAGACATGTTCCATTGTTGTGTGACAATGAGAGTGCTATTAAGATTGCTCATAATCCCGTGCAACATTCTCAAACTAAGCATATTCAAGTTCGTCATCATTTCATTCGTGATCATGTTGCTAAAGGGGACATTAATCTCAAACATGTTCACCAACAAGCAATTGGGCGATATCTTTACTAAGCCACTTGATGAGAAAGTGTTTTGTCACTTGATTGATGCTTCAAACTTTAGCTAGACCCACTCGGATGCATGCAAGGGCATGAGGTTACATGACTATTCCTTGATACCTTCGATATGATGCTATCTTATATCTTGGAAATCTATGCTCCCTTGTATTGCATCTAACCTTTTGTAGGTACTTGGATGAATTACATTCCACAAGATTGTCAACAACTCACATCAAAAGCAATCTTGTCTTGACCAAGTATCAACAACCCTACGTTGTGATGGAGGAAGAAGACAACACGAAATATATCCTTGACATACATGTGATGAAAATCTCACACTTGTCATTTGGATATATTATGTTCTTCCTTGCATGACTAACCATTGTAGGAGGACCTAGCTTCAAACAAAAGAAGGATTGCTCCCAACTCAACATGATTTTCATCAACTTCGAGCATCCACAAAAGTCATCTACATCACGCCAAGGTATGTGATCATATCCTTCAAGAAGCTTTACACCAAGTCATGAGTCAAAGCAATTCAAAGTGATATGAAAACATTAAAATGCTTAAACAAAAAATGGTAACCCCATTTTGAGATTAACGATGACTATGACCTATGATCAAATATTCTTACTTGGCTCCTAAGTCAATATACTCTAATATAGGTGACCTAGTCACCGACCATCATCTAGATGAATTATCTTGTTTGGTTCATCTTGTAGTTGCATGCTTTCTTGGAACCACTCAATCTTCATCTAGTTGAAAATTCCTTGCAAATCTTTTTGAAAATTCATTGCAAATAATTTTGAATCTATTGAAGCTGACTGAAAATATCTTTCCTCAACAAAATGGTCAAGAATAACTTTGCCGAGTTTCTGTTTGCAACTTCGGTCAGTCCGAGATGGGAAAATTGGTTCCACCGATAATGCAGATATACTGCCAAGAGCTTCTTTGGTACCACCAACATGAAACTCTTTGGCTGTAACGATTTTACCCATAGCCCTAATTTTTCTTATTGGTTCTACCGATTCTCTTTTCCTCGAAGTCACCGAATTTAGCCATCACTTGTGTTTATTGCCATTTTCTTGACATCATGGTCAATGACCTCAATGACCCTTACTCTCTAGGATCACTTACCCTCTGACCCTTTTTGGAAATTGATGCCAAAGGGGGAGAACTATCTCTCAAAGGGGGAAATATCTATAAAGGGGGAGAAAATATAAAGCCTATATCTCTCAAGGAGGAGGAACATTTATTAAGGGAGAGAGAGAAGACCAAATTCATTATGCGCATATAGAAACCTATGTCCATTGTTTGTTATCTTTGCAAATCCATTATGCACACATAGAAACTAATAAAGAACAGTGCTTCTCCAAGATAGGTAGAGAATAGTATTGTTTTTCCTTGGATGTATATCTTTGTATCTTATGATGTTTGTAGCAAGCATGCAAGAAAGGTTGGGTGTGTGCTACAGTGACATTCATAAGTCTTACCAATTCAAAAAAAATTGAACCGGAAACCTTAGAACAATAGTTCTATGGTATTTTTATGTCAATAAAAATATCTACGAAAGTAATTACAGTTGTGAACAAAGCACAAATAACCCAATCTCAGTTCTAGGAAAAGCCATGGCAAATAAAATAAATCTAAATTAGGTGTGACTGAATCCACTGACTGGGAGTATCTCTTTGTTTGACTTTGGTTCTGAGAATGTGAAAGCACATATGCTCCCTTGGACGTTTTGATAATTCATGACAACATACATTGTCTCTTGGACTAATAGTTTTACCTAGTTTATTTCACATGTAGTCCATAGAGAAAGTTGACTAGAATGTGTGGAGAATCCCCAAGGAAAGAAGAATAAGGAAAGGAATAGGATTGGCAAGACTTCAAGCTTCAAGAATCTACATTTTGCATTTTGTGAGAAATCACTTTTGAGTCCATAGGAAAACCAATACTATTAAAAGGGGATGAGGTATCTATGATGATCTGGTTGCTCAAGTGCTTAGAGTTAGCCACCAAATATACACATGAAATTCTCCCACAAATTCTCTGTCTAAACCCTACCACTAAAATCGGTGCCACCAAGTTTTCATATTCGGCCCTACCGAGTTTTACCCTAGACAGATCCTAAGCCAAAACCCTAAGGTCTCGGTGACACCAACATTCCTTTCGGTGCAACCAAAACCAGTGACCAGCTTTCTGGTAAGCCATTTATAAGAATCGGAATTTACGAGTTTTGGAAATCAGTCTCATCGAGATTTGGAAACTGCCTAGGTCAGCCAATTTGGTCACACTGAGATTTATATATCAGTCTCACCGAAACGCCAAAAGTTGCCACATTTTGCACTAGTCGGTGCAACCGAGTTTTTGCTTCGGTTTCACCGAGTTAGGCAATAATGTTGTAACGGTTGGATTTTTGGAGATGCCTATATATACCCCTCCACCTACCTCTCACTCGTAGGGAAAGCACTCAGAACAGACCAACACTTGCCCCATCCAATTTTCTGAGAGAGAGCCACCTACTCATGTGTTGAGATCAAGAACTTCCACTCCAACCATATGAATCTTGATTTCTAGCCTCCCCAAGTTGCTTTCCACCCAATCAACCTCTTCTACCAAACCAAATCTTTGAGAGAGTGATTGTGTGTTGAGGAGACTATCTTTTGAAGCACAAGAGCAAGTAGTTCATCATTGTTACCACATCTATTACCTTTTGGAGAGTGGTGTCTCCTAGATTGCTTAGGTGTCTCTTGGGAGACTCCGTCTTCGTGTGTGGAGTTCAAAAAGAAGTTTGTATGAGCAAGGAGATCGCCTACTTCGTGAAGATCTACCAATAGTGAGGCTAGTCCTTCGTGGACGTAAGCCGTGATGGAATAGACGAGGTTGCTACTTTGTGGACCCTTATGGGTGGAGCCCTCCATGGACTCTCGCGACTGCTACGCTCTGTGGGTTGAAGTCGCCATCAGTGTGGACTTACGATAGCACCACCTATCGGAACCACGGGAAAAATCTTTGTGTCTCCAATTGCGTTTGATCTTCCTACCTCTACTCCTTCTTACATATGCTTGTCTTTACTATCTGCTACTATACTTGTTGGCTTGCATGTGTAGGGTGCACTAGACTTGTTAGAATTGCTAAAATCTGCCAACCAATAAAATTGTGGAAATGTTAGGTTTTTATTTTGTCAAGTAGTCTATTCACCCCCCTCTAGACGCCCCTTCTCGATCCCACAGAATGACCAAATGTAAATCATTTCTTAGAGAAAATTTCCAAGACTAAATGGATGGGGTTTGAGCTTCAAATATCTTTGAGTTCCTCTGCATCCAGATGTAGCAATAGCTCATAAGATAACATTGCAAAAATAGAGGGGAAGATCTCTGCCAAGTTCATCAACTTATCAATGACACATATCCCTCTCTTTTCCTTGCTTGCAATCAAATCCTGGTACCGCAGAGCAAATGGGTAATCCCAAAAGAGGTGAAGGGAAGTTTTGTCGCAGCTTAAGTCACATAATTCACAACTGTAGCTAGGTAAAAGGAAACTCTTTCTCTTCTTCATAGTTTAAGACTGATTCAGATGTCTTCATGTATTGCTACTATTGCTATTAGGTGCATAATTCATGTCGATTTGAATCATATAATTGTTTTCCACACTAACCAACAAATGTGAGGTAGACGACAAAGCATTGATTGACATATTACTTAATTTCTTTTACCAAATATCACGTGACACAGGGATATGTAAACTGTATGCATTTCTACTGGTTGGGAAGTTTAAATTAGTTTCCCTAATACATTTAATATATAATATCAAACCTGTGTGATATGTAGTTGTAACTATTCATTTTCTACAACTCATCATGCTAACTAGTGCTACTATGGTAGGTGGCACCGATTCGTCTGTCGGCTACCTGGCTTCATTAGGGACGACCGAGGTGGTGAACTATGCCTCTCATGGCATCAATCCTCAGTTGATTACCCCGGATGTGTTTGGAAAACAAATAGAAGTAAAGTGTGCCAAATTTTGTGGAACAAGTACGACAAAGGATCATTAGGTTGCCAATTTTTTGATTCTAAATTCATAAGATTTGTACTCGAGTCTGCAAGTTAGGGTGATACACTCTGCATCTAATCTTTACCTAGATAAAGAACAATGTGGATCCAATTATACAAGTCACAAGAAAACATGTGCGGCGCCGCATGCATCCATATTCTAGTTGACAACATAGCAACAATTGTACAATCGAGAAGCCCTGGTTTGAAGCTTCCTCACCGTGAGTTTGATTTTTGTTCACTTAACCTGAATAAAAGATTGACAAAAATGGGTTTTGTTCATGCGATTCGATGTCACAACCTCAAGAGTAGTAGGCGTCGGTTCATTGAACGATGGTAAAAGTGTTGGAAACGTAGTAGAAAACAAAAAAAACCGCCCTATGATCACAATCCCAGGAACTATATGAAGATGCATTAGAGTTTTAGATCGGATCGTTACCAACTTCAAGTTGTAGCGAAAGAAGACTTGGTGTAGATCTTCGACGAAGTCCCTCGAACCCTTCACAAACGATCCCTAAAACCAAAGACGGAAAGCACGACCTCTCTACGGATTACACGCTTACATGCTTCACGATCCGACAACGCTTTGCCATCCAGAGCTAATCGTCACCGGGGAATTAGTGGGAGAAGCAGAAAACCTCATGCGGCTTCTCTATTATAGATTAGAGTGAACTAGGGCTAGCTCCAATCTAGATCAACTATAAATAAGAACTATTAAGAAACTAGAGGAGGCTCCAAAAACTTGTGTACTCCAAGGGGCAAAATGCTCTAGTATATATAGGTTGGGGAGAGGGCAAGGGGCGCCACAAGGGGGAGGAGGACTCCTCCCCTTGCGTCGGCCATAGGGGAGTGGAGGAGTCCTCCTCCACCTCCAATTCGGCCTCCCTTAGGCCTTGGAAAAGGCTAAGGGGGCGCCACCTTTTGTTATTGGGCCATAGGGCCCAATAACTCTTCACCATTAGGCCTTTTTGTATTTTATTTAACCCGTTGATATTAAATGTATTCTAAAAGCATACTAAGCAATATTAGAATATTTTATCATTTATTTAATATATCCGGAAACATTTCCACCAATATATCAATTCCCGGTATTACCCGATAAATCCCGAAACTCTTCACATAAGCTCAAAACGCTTCCGCTCTCAAAATTATTTCTATTATTCTCAGAACTATTCTGTGAATATTTTATCATAACTCTTACTGCACTAACACTCAACAAATCATGATTCCCTTAAGCGTGTGACCTTGTAGGTTCGGTAAAACATATACATGAACGAAACTCCATTTCGTATAATGATCAATAGCGGAAGCATGGACATACATATTGACCCCTATGAATACATGAGTTCCATTCGAGTGAACCTTTTGTTACCATATGCTATTCCCTTTTCTTGGAGATACTTTGCAAAACCCGAGGTGAGATATATCGGTATCCTCTTGAGTCATTCTCATGCTCATTATACCGGTCTCCTCATTATCGATTTTGTTCTTCTATCTCGTTGTCATGTTCCGACATCTCTGTGACCTAGTCACCCGTGTCTGGCCAGACGATGATGGATGCCATCATACCGAGAGGTCCCTAGAAATATCTCTCCATTGTTGGAGGAGGCGAATTCCATTCTTGAGCTATCTAGTCCCTTATCACACTTTTTGATTAACCTGAAAGTTGTTGTTATGATCACCGTGTTACAGATAACATTTGAGCGACCCAAAGTCCATCGTACAGTATGAAGTGACTACGATACTCTCATGGTCTAAGGAAATAAAGTATATGTTAACTATCTGTGTTATATCAATAGACTTATGACCATTATATCTCAAACTATAACAAAGAAGTTCGGCTAATTCAATATGATCGTTCTTCTAACATCATACTCTCAATGTTGTTTTGGGATTATTGTTACACTTAACAAAATCTCAAGACCAGAAAACATGATCAAAATACAACACTTGAGCTAGTCCTAGAGGCAAGACTAGGAATCGGGTTTTACCGTTTATCATTCCACACGTGCTTATTAGTTTTCCTCTGAATCACATATTTTAGAATCATAGTAGTTACAACATAGAATATAAACTCTTAATCATAAATGTGGAACTAAATAACACAATATTACTGCCTCTAGGGCATATTTCCAACAAAAAAGTATATGCCATAAACTTTTAAGGATTTGCACTTATTTGCACTAATCTAGAAATCATCATACTTGGCACCTATCTCTAAGAGACGACCTGCTAACCATGGTATTCTACTTGGTAACCAAAAACTTGCTCCTTACCCACCTTACTTTTTTTGAGAGGAGGCCTAGGTGTATTACAACTTTATAGAAGGGACAATTGCAAGTAGACTATCACTCGCTGCGAAAAATGAGCGTAGCACGGAAATCACACCCGGGCAAGTGCAATGACAACCACCAACAACAAAACAACTAAAAATCAAAAGAACCTGTCCTAAAAATGAGAAACAATGCAACGTATTGACCGACGCCGGACACCACTGAAGACCACCAGCTCCCACTGAACTTCACTTGTCGATGCACCATCCACCCTTTATGCTTGATAGGAAGTGGCAAGTGGATGACAAAATTCAACCAGATCCGAGGACGACACCGTCTTGAACACACCAGCAACAAGCATACATAGCGCCACTAAGGATGAACTTAGGACAACGGCGATCACCGGAGGAGTGGAACTAAGGACCAAGTTGTGTCGCCAAACATGACGCACCCAATAGAGGAATGACACAGAGGACGCCGCTATCATGTCGATCCTGCATGATAGCCCGAGAAAACTACCAACTTCAAGTGAGTGAGGGAAATGGCGAATACACCTCAGCGACGCCTCCAAGAGGGGGACGACACCCACGGGTGCCATTTTCGTTGTCCCGACAAAAGCCGTGCTTGATTTTGATCTGATTGTCGCACATATCCATAGCTCCAAGGAATTGGGCAGCACCATCCATGTAGCCTCGCACCGCCCCCACCGTAGCACCTTACTCATCATACTTGAAAGTTGTAATCCGATAGATTGTCCATGCACCATCATCTCAAATATCATAGTCAGTGAGGGTGGGATGGGGGGCTTGAAAAGAAAGGTCGTTGATGTGATAGAGGGTTTATCATGATGTTGGAATTCACCTTTGACATAAGCCATGAGAAAGCAAGGTTTGATGAGCACCATGTTGGTCTTCAAACATGCAAGTTCGTCTACAAAAAACTTTAGTACATTTTACAGAACAATCCTCTAGGCTTGGTTGATCATCGTTAATCAATACATGGAAACAAAGGGGGTCATAGAGTTAGCGAGACCATATATGTCATCGGTTCAAAGACAAAGCATAGCTAGCTAGATTGCAAGCTTCACAATTTGATCTTCTACCTTCATACACAAAGTTACAATAAGTAAACACTAGTCTCCTCACAACAATTTATGTGATTATTGCTTCATGTCTTCCACCAGCCCGTGCACTAATATCATTGATGACTGCCAAGGAGTCAAATGCTTTGCATAGGATATGTATAGAAATTTCTTCTACTAGAGCCAAGGCCCTGTTAAATGCTAAAGCTTCCGTTGTGGCATGGTCGGTGATCCCTGGAGGAATAGGCAATGAGGCTCCGAAGTATGTCCCATCTTTATCGTGAGAAAAAGGATGCAAATGTACCGCAATCTCCCATCCTTGACACCCCGCCATCAATATTGTGTTTTGCACAGCCGACCAGAGGAGGTTTACAAGATGGATTATGCATGGCAAGGGAAATCACTAACCAAAGTTGATGGATATTGTGTTTTTGGTTTCTACCATTACTAGAGTTCACTTATATATCAAGTGACAAACTCGTGTGTTGCAATATGCCTCTAAAAAATCCATTCCCGAACAACTTTCCTTCTTGTCGCAAGATTGCCTACACCATCAGTGTGATAAACATAAGACTCACATGCGATAAAACATAAAACATGGAAAACAACCACTATTTCGCACTCAGTTTCATCATTGCAATAACATACTCCACCATGTTGATGTCTACCAATGCCCAAATACACCTTGCCATCGAGCACTCTAGTACCAGGTGTCTCTAAGAGTTGCTAGCTCCACATGTTGCACAATTGTTGGTCACTGATATTTTTCATTTCATATGAACATCTTCTCGAACGCGACTGTTGTGAATGCGCCATAAGAACATTAATAGTTTGGTTAGCATGCCGACCTTCCACAACTTGCTTCAAATTGTCTATTTTGAGGAACTGCTTGTTGATTTCGACTCCCATCGGGCAAGCTTCCCCGAACCACTTCGTGGACACGAGCATGTGGTAAGTACCCCTAAAAACAAGCATGTGGTAAGTCGATCTTATAGAGAAAGTGCCTATGCGCGTCAAATTCCATGACCAAAAGTATGATATGTTTCTTATGCATGGAGCAATATTTCAATTTGAGGTATCCATTTATGGTACAATATACTTTAGCCGCTCGCTATCCCTGAGTCCACGTGAGGCATCGACGAGGCCACTAGCCCTATGTGGAAGAACTCGAATTAGAGAAATTAGTGGCCTCATCAGTACATCATGGGGTAGCCAATTCTGGTTGCAGATCTTGGTCGTTACACATATGCGTCGTATGTGCCCTAGTGCCAACACATATCCGCCTTCAATGATTGCCCTCCAAACTTGAGATGGGTGGGGTCCCGATATGCGCTTGTAGAAGAATCTGGAAAATAAATCGCTTTTAAAATTATTACACTTAGAGACTCTAGACATTATGGTATCATCCATGCTCACATGGTTAATATGGAGAGGTTCGATAACTCAAACCCCTTGAATCCAAGTCCATCCATGGAGTTGGACTGCCTCACAGTGGCCCTGGAAACCCAAGGCAGTGTTCGATGTCCTTTACTTCCCCATCAAAATTTTCTAACAATATTACTCAAGTGATCGCAAAACCCTCTTGGTAATCTAAAACATGATATTAGATGGGGATTGCTTCCGCCACATATTTAATTGGAAATTCTTCCCATGCATTTACTTTTTTCTCTATCTAGCTTTGCACCTTGCTCGATAGATTGTCCTGAATATACTAGAAACCACCATTTTTTGAATTATACACATCAATGGGCATTCCAAGATAACTTCACTAAGTGCCTTGATGGTAACCTGAAGAATCCATTTAACATATTGATGTATATCATTGGGCACCCCTTGATGAAAAACATAGATGATTTTCCATGGTATATGGGTTGACCCAAAGCCTTCCAATAATTGTCGAACAATCAATACATCTCTTCAGCCCCATCTCTCAATGGGCCGAACAACATAAGACTGTCACCTATAAAAAAAATAAGTGGTTAACTGGTGGAGCCGACGCAACCACTTTAGTAGCTACCAAGGTAAGGCGACTGAGATTATGATTTTAAGAGGCCTGAAAGGCCCTCTTTTGCCAACAAGGAAATGCAGGATGAAATTGGATCTCCTTGACACATGCCAAGTAATGGTTTAAAATCATCTTGTATTTTCCATTAAACTTAACCGAGATAGATACTAAACTACAAATCCCCATTACCATGGCCACCCAATGCTTATGAAATCCCACTTCAACCATGATAGATTGCAAGTAACTCCACCCCATATGGTCGTGTTGGAAATATGCCCTAGAGGCAATAATGAATTGGTTATTATCATATTTCCTTGTTCATGATAATCGTTTATTATCCATGCTAGAATTGTATTGATCGGAAACTCAGATACATGTGTGGATACATAGACAACACCATGTCCCTAGTAAGCCTCTACTAGACTAGCTCGTTGATCAGAGATGGTCAAGGTTTCCTAACTATAGACATGAGTTGTCATCTGATAATGGGATCACATCATTAGGAGAATGATGTGATGGACAAGACCCAACCGTAAGCATAGCATTTGATCGTGTTAGTTTATTGCTACTGCTTTATCCATGTCAAGTATCTGTTCCTACGACCATGAGATCATGCAACTCCCTAACACCGGAGGAATGCCTTGTGTGTATCAAACGTCACAACATAACTGGGTGACTATAAAGGTGATCTACAGGTATCTTTGAGGGTGTCTGTTGGGTTGGCGTGGATCGATACTGAGATTTGTCACTCTGTATGACAGAGAGGTATCTCTCGGCCCACTCGGTAATACAGCATCACAAGAAGCTTGCAAGCTATGTGACTAAGGAGTTAGTCACGGGATCTTGTATGACAGAACGAGTAAAGAGACTTGCCGATAACGAGATTGAACTAGGTATGGAGATACCGACGATCGAATCTCGGGCAAGTAACATACCGCTGGACAAAGGGAACTGCATACGGGATTGACTAAATCCTTGACATGGTTTGACCGATAAAGATCTTTGTGGAATATGTGGGAACCAATACGGGCATCCAGGTCCCGCTATTGGTTATTGAACGGAGAGGTGTTTCGGTCATGTCCACATGATTTCGAACCCGTAGGGTCCCTACGCTTAACGTTTGTTGACGATATAGTATTATTGGGATATGTATGTTGGTGACCGAATGTTGTTCGGAGTCCCGGATGAGATCCTGGACGTCACGAGGAGCTCCGGAATGGTCCGGAGGTAAAGATTTATATATGGGAAGTCATATTTTGGCTACCGGAAAAGTTTCGGGTTTTTCCGGTATTGTACCGGGAAGCTTCTAGAAGGTTCCGGAAACTTCTGGAGGATTCTAGAAGTCCACCAAGGGTTCCACCATGTCCCAAGGGTTTGCATGGGCTGAGGGGAGGCTCCATTGCCTTATTGGGCCAGGCACACAAGTCCCTCAAGGCCCATGTGGCTTGGGAGAGGTGGAAAGTCCACCTGTGTATGGAAAGGGAGGGAATTGGACTAGGAGTCCAACTCCTCCCCCTTGGCTGCGCCCTAGGGCTTGGAAGGGCTGATCTCCACGCCCCTCTACATATATATAGAGGGGAGGGGGCGCGCCAAGAGGACACACCAAGCCCTTGGCACCCCTCTCTCTCCCTAGATCGTTTTCTCCTCCGTTCGCGGTTTTGGTAGCGCTCGGCGTAGCCCTGCCGGGATTGCTCCACCACCATATCCACCACACGGTCGTGCTGGTTGAGAACCCATCTACTAGTCTGCCCTCACTCGCTTTATCGAGGAGGCGGAGATGTCATCAAGCCGCACATGTGCTGAACGCGGAGGTGTCGTCCATTCTGCGCTAGATCGGGACGGATCGCGATTTGATCGTGAAGACGTACGACTACATCAACCGCATTATATATGCTTCCGCTTAGCGATCTACAAGGGTATGTAGATACACTCCCCATCTCGTAGCTACGCATCTCCATGGATAGATCTTGCGTGTGCGTAGGAATTTTTTTGTTTCCCATGCAACGTTCCCCAACGGTGGCATCATGAGCTAGGTCTATGCGTAGATGATATGCACGAGTAGAACACAAAGAGTTTGTGGGCATTGATGTTCAGATTGCTTACCTCCTTAGTCTTATCTGGATTCTGCGGTATTGTGGGATGAAGCGGCCCGGACCAAACTTACTCGTCCACGTACGAGAGACCGGTTCCATCGACTGACATGCAACTTGTTACGTAAAGATGGTTGGCGGGTGTCTGTCTCTCCCACTTTAGTTGAATCGGATTCGACAGAGGCGGTCCTTGTAGAAGGTTAAAAGGCAACTTGATTATCACTGTTGTGGCTTTTCGTAGGTAAGAACAGTTTTACTAGTTGCCCATAGCAGCAACATAAAACTTGCAACAACAAAGTAGAGGACGTCTAACTTGTTTTTGCAGGGCATGTTGTGATGTGATATGGCCAAAGACATGATGCAATATATGTGATGTATGAGATGATCATGTTTTGTATAGTATGACGACTTGCATGTCGATGAGTACGGCAACCGGCAGGAGCCATAGGGTTGTATTTAATTATTTTCGCCTTTTTTGCTTTACTTTATCGCTATGAGTTAGCAATAGTTGTAGAAGCAATAGTTGGCATGACAACCACATGACGACACGATGATGGAGATCACGGTGTCATGCCGGTGACGATGGAGATAATGCAGTGCTTTGGAGATGGAGATCAAAAGCACAAGACAATAATGGCCATATCATGTCACTTATATGATTTGCATGTGATGTTTATCCTTTATGCATCTTATTTTGCTTAGGACGACGGTAGTATTATTAAATGATCCCTCACTAAAATTGTGTTCTCCCCGAGTATGCACCGTTGCGAAGGATCATCGTTTCGAAGCACCTTGTGATGATCGGGTGTGATAGGCTCTCCGTTCGCAAACAACGGGTGTAAGCCAGATTTACACACACGGAATACTTGGGTTAACCTTGACGAGCCTAGCATGTACATACATGGCCTTGATACGTCCATTTTGCATCATGATTTCCTACTGTTATTTACTTTGTTTTGTTGAATAATAATGCTTTGGGGAGTGATTCCAATGCCTTCTCTCTCATAATATGCAAGGTTTACACAAAGAGGGAGAATACCGGCAGTTGGAATTCTGGACCCAAGAAAAGCACGTCAAAGATACCTATTATGCACAACTCCAATAAAGCTAAAACTTTACGGAGATTATTTTTGGAATTAATAATAAGTACTGGAGCCAGAAACCACCGGAGAGGGGGCCCAGGGTGCACAGCACCCTCCAGGGCGCGCCAGCCCCTCCCGGCGCGCCCTGGTGGGTGGTGCTCACCCAGGCCCACTTCTGGAGCCCATCTTCTGGTATAAATTCCCAAAAAAACTAAAAAAATAGGAGGAGGACTTTCAGGATGAAGCGCCGCCGCCTCGAGGCGGAACTTGGGCAGGAGCACTTTTGCCCTCCGGCGGAGCGATTCCGCCGGGGGAACTTCCCTCACGGAGGTGGAAATCGAAGCTATCGTCATCACCAACAGCCCTCTCATCTTTGGGAGGCCGATCTTCATCAACATCTTCAATAGCACCATCTCCTCTCAAACCCTAGTTCATCTCTTGTGTTCAATCTTTGTACCGGAACCTCAGATTGGTACATGTGGGTGACTAGTAGTGTTGATTGCCTTGTGTAGTTGATCACTATATGGTTTATTTGGTGGAAGATTATATGTTCAGATCCATTATGCTATTCATTACTCCTCTGATCTTGAGCATGATTATTATTTGTGAGTAGTTACCTTTGTTCTTGAGGTCACGGGAGAAGTCATGTTGCGAGTAATCATGTGAATTTGATATGTGTTCGATATTTTGATGATATGTATGTTGTGATTCCCTTAGTGGTGTCATGTGAACGTCGACTACATGACACTTCACCATTCATGGGCCTAAGGGAATGCATTGTGGAGTAGTTATTAGATGATGGGTTGCTAGAGTGACAGAAGCTTAAACCTAGTTTATGCGCTACTTCGTAAGGGGCTGATTTGGATCCCCATGTTTAATGCTATGGTTAGACTTTGTCTTAATACTTTTCTCGTAGTTGCGGATGCTTGCGAGGGGGTTAATCATAAGTAGGTTGTTAGTTCAAGTAAGAACAGCACCTTAGCACCGGTCCACCCACATATCAAATTATCAAAGTAGCAAACACGAATCAAACCAACATGATAAAAGTGACTGGACGAAATTCCCGTGTACCCTCAAGAACACTTTGCCTATTACTAGTGATTGTTCTGGCCTGTCCTTTGCCTCAAAAGGATTGGCTACCTTGCTGCACCTTGTTTACCGTTACCGTTACTTGCTCGTTACAAATTACCTTGCTATCAAAGTATCTGTTAGCTACAATTTCAGTGCTTGCAGAGAATACCTTGCTGAAAACCTCTTGTCGTTTCCTTCTGCTCCTCGTTGGGTTCGACACTCTTACTTATCTAAAGGACTACGATTGATCCCCTATACTTGTGGGTCATCAAGACTCTTTTCTGGCGCCGTTGCCGGGGACTGAAGCGCTCTTGGTAAGTGGAAATCGGTAAGGAATAACTTATACTACGTGCTGAAATTTATTTCTACTTGCTACTATGGAGAACAATCCTTTGAGGGGTTTGTTCGGGGTATCTTCACCTCGATCGGAACCACAATTAGTTACCCCTCAACCTATAGCACCTACTGAAAATGTTACTTATGAAATTCCTTCGGGTATGCTAGAACACTTGCTTGCTAAACCTTATGCAGGAGATGGAATTGAACATCCTGATATGCATCTCTTATATGTGAACGAAATATGTGGATTATTTAAGCTTTCAGGTTTACGCGGAGATGAAGTTAAGAAGAAGGTTTTCCCTTTATCTTTTGAGGGAAAAGCATTGACATGGTATAGGCTATGTGTTGATCTTGGATCATGGAACTGGAATCGTTTGCAGTTGGAATTCCATCAAAAGTTTTATCCAATGCATCTAGTTCATCGTGATCGGAATTATATATATAATTTTTGGCCTCGTGAAGGAGAAAGTATCGCTCTAGCTTGGGGGAGGCTTAAGTCAATGTTATATTCATGCCCCAATCATGAAATTCCGAGGGAAGTTATCATTCAGAATTTTTATGCTCGGCTTTCTCATAATGATCAATTCATGCTCGATACTTCTTGTGCTGGTTCTTATATGAAGAAGACTATTGATTTCAAGTGGGATCTATTGGAAAGAATTAAACGCAACTCTGAAGATTGGGAACTCGACGAAGGTAATGAGTCAGGTATAAAGCTTGAATTTGATTGTGTTAAATCTTTTATGAGTACCGATACTTTTCACAAGTTTAGCACTAAATACGGACTTGACTCTGAGATAGTAGCCTCTTTCTGCGAAGCATTTGCTACTCACGTTGATCTCCCTAAGGAGAAGTGGTTTAAATATCATCCCCCTATTAAAGAGGAAATTAAAGAACCGGTCATAGCTAAAGAAGAAACCATCTTTTACAATGTTGATCCAGTTGTGCCTACTGCTTATATTGAAAAACCACCTTTCCCTGTTAGGATAAAGGAACATGCTAAGGTATCAACCGTGGTTCGTAAGAGTAATATAAGAGCACCTAAACTCCTAGAGCAAATTAAAGTAGAACCTAATGTTGCTATGGTTAAAGATCTCTTGGAAGAAAATATTGATGGGCATGTCATCTACCTTTGTGATGAAGCTGCTAGAATTGCTAAGCCTGGTAAGAAAGATAAACATAGACCTATAGAAGGCTTGCCCGTTGTCTCAGTTAAAATAGGAGATCATTGCTACCATGGTTTATGTGATTTACGTGCTAGTGTGAGTGCTATCCCTTTTACCTTATACCAAGAAATTATGAATGAAATAGCACCTGCTGAAATGGAAGATATTGATGTTACTATTAAGCTTACTAATAGAGATACTATCACACCACTTGGGATTGTTAGAGATGTTGAAGTCTTGTGTGGGAAAGTAAAATACCCTACTGATTTTCTAGTCCTTGGTTCCCGACAAGATGACTTTTGTCCCATTATCTTTGGTAGACCTTTCCTGAGAACCGTCAATGCTATGATAGATTGTGAAAAACAAACTGTCGGTGTCAGTTTTGGTAATGTGTCTCACGAGTTCAATTTTTCCAAGTTTAGTAGACAACCTCGTGATAAAGCGTTACCTAGTGAAGATGAAATAATTGGTCTTGCTTCTATTGCTGTGCCTCCTACTGATCCATTAGAACAATATTTGCTCGACCATGAAAATGATATGCACATGCGTGAAAGAAATGAAATAGATCAAATTTTCTTCGAACATCAACCTCTCTTGAAACACAATTTGCCTATTGAAACTCTTGGAGGACCTCCTCCACCTAAAGGTGATCCTGTGTTTGAATTGAAACAATTGCCTCACACTTTGAAGTATGCTTATCTTGATGAGACAAAGATATATCCTGTTATTATTAGTGCTAACCTTTTAGAACATGAAGAAGAAAGATTATTGAAAGTTCTAAGGAAGCACCGGGCTGCTATTGGATATACTCTTGATGATCTTAAGGGCATTAGTCCCACTCTATGTCAGCACAAGATCAATATGGATCCAGATGCTAAACCCGTTGTTGATCACCAACGGCGATTGAATCCTAAGATGAAGGAAGTGGTAAGAACTGAAATATTAAAGCTTCTGGAAGCAGGTATAATATATCCCATAGCTGATAGTAGATGGGTAAGTCCCGTTCATTGTGTCCCTAAGAAAGGAGGTATTATCGTTGTTCCTAATGATAAGAATGAACTCATTCCACAAAGAGTTGTCACTGGCTATAGAATGGTAATTGATTTTAGAAAATTAAATAAAGCTACTAGAAAAGATCGTTACTCTTTGCCTTTCATTGATCAAATGCTAGAGAGACTATCTAAGCACACACACTTTTGTTTCCTACATGGATATTCTGGTTTCTCTCAAATACCTGTGTCACAATCTGATCAAGAGAAAACCACCTTTACCTGCCCTTTTGGAACCTATGCTTATAGACGTATGCCTTTTGGTTTATGCAATGCACCTGCTACCTTTCAAAGATGTATGCTACTATATTCTGTGATTTTTGTGAAAAGATTGTGGAGGTTTTCATGGATGATTTTTCCGTTTACGGAACTTCTTTTGATGATTGCTTAAGCAACCTTGATCGAGTTTTGCAGAGATGTGAACAAACTAATCTTGTCTTGAATTGGGAGAAGTGCCACTTTATGGTTAATGAAGGTATTGTCTTGGGGCATAAAATATTTGAGCGAGGTATTGAGGCGGATAAAGCTAAAGTTGATGCAATTGAGAAAATGCCATGTCCCAAAGATATTAAAGGTATTCGAAGTTTCCTTGGTCATGCTGGTTTTTATAGGAGGTTCATTAAAGACTTCTCTAAAATTTCTAGGCCTCTTACTAATCTTTTGCAAAAGGATATTCCTTTTGTCTTTGATGATGATTGTGTGGAAGCCTTTGAAACCCTCAAGAAAGCCTTAACCTCTGCACCTATCGTTCAACCACCTGATTGGAGCTTGCCTTTCGAAATTATGTGTGATGCTAGTGATTATGCTGTTGGTGCTGTTCTAGGACAAAGAGTTGATAAGAAATTGAATGTTATCCATTATGCTAGTAAAACTCTAGACATTGCCCAACGAAATTATGCCACTACTGAAAAAGAATTTTTAGCAGTTGTGTTTGCTTGTGATAAATTTAGATCCTATATTGTTGACTCCAAAGTTATTGTTCACACCGATCATGCTGCTATAAAATATCTTATGGAAAAGAAAGATGCTAAACCTAGACTCATTAGGTGGGTTCTCTTGCTTCAAGAATTTGACTTGCATATTGTTGATAGGAAAGGAGTTGAGAACCCCATAGTTGATAACTTGTCTAGGTTAGAAAATATCCTTGATGACCCACTACCTATTGATGATAGTTTCCCTGACGAACAGCTAGCTGCAATAAGTGTCTCACACAACACACCTTGGTATGCTGACTATGCTAATTACATTGTTGCTAAATATATACCACCTATTTCACATACCAACAAAAGAAAAAATTCTTCTATGACTTGAGACATTACTTTTGGGATGACCCACATCTTTATAAAGAAGGAGTAGATGGTATTATTAGACGTTGTGTACCTGAGCATGAACAGGAACAAATCCTACGGAAATGTCATTCTGAAGCTTATGGAGGACATCATGCGGGAGATAGAACTGCTCATAAGGTATTGCAATCCGGATTTTATTGGCCTACTCTCTTCAAAGATACTCGTAAGTTTGTCTTGTCTTGTGATGAATGTCAAAGAATTGGTAATATCGGTAAGCGTCAAGAAATGCCTATGAATTATTCACTTGTTGTTGAACCATTTGACTTGTGGGGTTTTGATTACATGGGGCCTTTTCCTTCCTCTAACGGGTACACTCATATTTTAGTTGCGGTTGATTATGTCAATAAGTGGGTAGAAGCTATTCCAACTAGTAGTGCTGATCACCACACTTCCATTAAAATGCTTAAAGAGGTTATCTTCTCAAGGTTTGGAGTCCCTAGATATTTAATGACCGATGGTGGTTTGCACTTTATTCATGGCGCTTTCCGTAAGATGCTTGCTAAATATGGTGTTAACCATAGAATTGCATCACCCTATCATCCTCAATCTAGTGGTCAAGTAGAACTTAGCAATAGAGAAATAAAATTAATATTACAAAAAACTGTCAACAGGTCTCGTAAGAATTGGTCTAAGAAATTAGATGATGCACTTTGGGCCTATAGAACAGCTTATAAAAATCATATGGGTATGTCTCCATATAAAATGGCGTATGGGAAAGCTTGTCATTTGCCTCTAGAACTAGAACACAAAGCATTTCGGGCAATTATGACTTCAAACTTGCCGGTGAGAAGAGGCTATTTGATATTAGTTCACTAGATGAATGGAGAACCCAAGCGTATGAAAATGCCAAGTTATTCAAAGAAAAAGTAAAGAGATGGCATGACAAAAGAATCCAAAAGCAGTAATTCAAAATAGGAGACTATGTTCTTTTATTCAACTCTCGTTTAAGATTCTTTGCAGGAAAACTTCTCTCCAAATGGGAGGGACGATATATTATTGAAGAGATTTATCGTTCTGGGGCTATCAAGATTAATAACGCCGAAGGTACTAACCCGAAGGTGGTCAATGGCCAAAGAATTAAGCATTATATCTCAGGTACGCCTATTAACATAGAAAGCAATGTTATCCAAACCATGACACCGGAGGAACACATAAAAGAAACCTTCCGGAACACTCCAGAATATTTAAAAATAGGAGGTACGTGATACGGTAAGTAAACGGACTCCGAAAAATCTGCAAAAATATTTTCTATTAGTTTTGGAATATTTTAGAATTTTAAGAATAAAAAAATAAACCGAAAGGTGATCGAGGTGAGCACGATACACCAGATGCCTTCCCGATTCCGTTTTCCTTCCAAATACTTGTTTCCCAAGAATAAAAATTCTCTATATATACCCCGACTGTTTTGACGACCGTATCGCAGAAAAATCCCATGTTCTTGTTTCGTGTTGTTTTGCTGGCAGATCTGGGAATATGTCGTCTCAAGATTCAGATGGGGAGAGCCATGTTGATCCCTATGTTCCAGACCCAAAGATATTTAGGGAGATTTACCCCTATGTATGGACCTCGGAGGAGGAAGAAGACTCCACCATGCAGGAAACAAAAGATGACAGCTCTGAGGAAGAGGATGATCCATTGCCTCAACCCGGAGACATGCATGTGGAGTTTAAGAAGTCAAGCCTCCCGAGAAGATATAAACCTAAGGTCCAATTTATCCCGTCTTGTTTTCTGCAGGAAGGCAAGGAGGCCTTATGCCAAAGGATATTAAAGCTCGAGTTGGAGAATGATAATCTGAGGGAGGAAAACTTTATGCTTAAATATAAATTGAAGAAGAAGGTTTCCGCGTCACCACCATCTACATCAACACCTCCACCTTCGTCATCACCACCACCAAAGGAGACTTGAGTACATGGGTATGGGCACTCCCCTTGGCTTGAGCCAAGCTTGGGGGAGGTGCCCCGGTATCGTATCACCATCACTTTTATTCACCTTTACCTATTTTGGTTTTATCTTTAGTTTCCCTTTGCCTTAGTCGAATAAAAGTTTAGTGAGATCTATTTTCGTGTGTTAGTTTTGTGGCGTACCTATCTATGTAATCGTGTGAAAGTTATATAATAAAGTTTAGTTTGAGTTTTTGCTTCTCTACTTTCTTGTTGCAATCAAATAAAAGAGAAACAAATAAATGAAAAGAATCATATGCTAATCTTATGGTGAGTAATGACATCACATAAGGAAAATTATAAGTAGTAAAATTTATTGGAGATTGACAAACATAGCATTGGTCAATGATGCAATTCATGAAAGAATTAATTAGGGAAGAGAAGATTCACATGCAAATACACTATCTTGGACATCTTTTATGATTGTGAGCCCCCATCAAATATTATATGTCAAAATTGTTGACGTTGGACAAGGAAGACAACATAATGATTTATGTTTGTTCGTATCCACATAGAAGTTATATTGTCATAGATCCTTTAACATGTGGTGCTTGCCCAATATCTTTGCTAGCCAAAAATTCCGCACTAAGTAGAGATACTACTTCTGCATCCAAAAACCCAAACCCAAAATCTTTCCTTAAGTGTCCACCATACCTACATATGGATCAAGAAAGATCCTTCAAGTAAGTTGTCATCGGTGCAATAAGGCAATAAAAATTGCTTCTAAAAGTGTTTTGATCAATTAGTGTAAGAGAAAATTGAGCGTTATACGAACTTATGATGGCAAAGTAATAAAAGCGATGGACTGCATAATAAAGGTTGCTATTATAGGTGGCAATATAGCATGACGTTCTTTTACATTAAGGGATTGGGCATACAAACCAATAAGCGCATGACAACCTCTGCTTCCCTCTGCGAAGGGCCTATCTTTTACTTTTATGCACTTACTTTTATGCAAGAGTCAAAGTATTCTTCTCTATTCCTTTTTACTTTTTCTTTTGCAAGCATCATGTGGTGAGGAAAGATCTAGGCATATATATCCAGTTGGATATGGGTGGGCATGAGTTATTATTGTTGACATCACCCTTGAGGTGATGAGTTGGGAGGCAAAACTATAAGCCCCTATCTTCCTATGTGTCCGGTTGAAACTTTTTGTTCATGGGTATGCCGTGAGCATTAGCAATCATAGAAGACTAAATGATGGTTGAGTATGTGGACTTGCCAAAAGGCTCCGACATGAGACCCTTCCTGAAAATATGATGAATTGTAGTTGCAAAGTTGACTGAGAACATAGTTTGTTGGTTCCTAATAAGGTTTATGCTTTATACTTCTATGTTGTGATGAATTGTTACTTGTTCATGAGAAGCTTTATGATAAAAATATATTGAAATAAGTTCTTATGTTAGAGTTTGTAGTTGTTATGTTAATAAGCATGATGCTTCTATGTCCGAATTTTGTTTTTATCGACACCTCTCTCTCAAACCATGAGGACATGCTTTTCAATATCGGCTTTCGCTTGAGGACAAGCGAGGTCTAAGCTTGGGGGAGTTGATACGTCCATTTTGCATCATGATTTCCTACTGTTATTTACTTTGTTTTGTTGAATAATAATGCTTTGGGGAGTGATTCTAATGCCTTTACTCTCATAATATGCAAGGTTTACACAAAGAGGGAGAATACCGGCAGTTGGAATTCTGGACCCAAGAAAAGCACGTCAGAGATACCTATTCTGCACAACTCCAATGAAGCTGAAACTTTACGGAGATTATTTTTGGAATTAATAATAAATACTGGATCCAGAAACCACCGGAGAGGGGGCCCAGGGTGCACAGCACCCAACAGGGCGCGCCAGCCCCCTCCCGGCGCGCCCTGGTGGGTGGTGCTCACCCATGCCCACTTCTAGAGCCCATCTTATGGTATAAATTCCCAAAAAACCTAAAAAAAATAGGACGAGGACTTTCGGGATGAAGCACCACCGCCTCGAGGCGGAACTTGGGCAGGAGCACTTTTGCCCTCCGGCGGAGCGATTCCGCCGGAGGAACTTCCCTCCCGGAGGGGGAAATCGAAGCTATCGTCATCACCAACACCCCTCTTGTCTTTGGGAGACCGATCTTCATCAACATCTTCAACAACACCATCTCCTCTCAAACCCTAGTTCATCTCTTGTGTTCAATCTTTGTACCGGAACCTCAGATTGGTACCTGTGGGTGACTAGTAGTGTTGATTGCCTTGTGTAGTTGATCACTATATGGTTTATTTGGTGGAAGATTATAAGTTCAGATCCATTATGCTATTCATTACTCCTCTAATCTTGAGCATGATTATTATTTGTGAGTAGTTACCTTTGTTCTTGAGGTCACGGGAGAAGTCATGTTGCGAGTAATCATGTGAATTTGATATGTGTTCGATATTTTGATGATATGTATGTTGTGATTCCCTTAGTGGTGTCATGTGAACATCGACTACATGACACTTCACCATTCATGGGCCTAAGGGAATGCATTGTGGAGTAGTTATTAGATGATGGGTTGCTAGAGTGACAGAAGCTTAAACCCTAGTTTATGCGCTACTTCGTAAGGGGCTGATTTGGATCCCCATGTTTAATGCTATGGTTAGACTTTGTCTTAATACTTTTCTCGTAGTTGCGGATGCTTGCAAGGGGGTTAATCATAAGTAGATTGTTAGTTCAAGTAAGAACAGCACCTTAGCACCGGTCCACCCACATATCAAATTATCAAAGTAGCGAACACGAATCAAACCAACATGATAAAAGTGACTAGACGAAATTCCCGTGTACCCTCAAGAACACTTTGCCTATTACTAGTGATTGTTCTGGACTGTCCTTTGCCTCAAAAGGATTGGGCTACCTTGCTACACCTTGTTTACCGTTACCGTTACTTGCTCGTTACAAATTACCTTGCTATCAAACTATCTATTACCTACAATTTCAGTGCTTGCAGAGAATACCTTGCTGAAAACCGCTTGTCATTTCCTTCTGCTCCTCGTTCGGTTCGACACTCTTACTTATCGAAAGGGCTACGATTGATCCCCTATACTTGTGGGTCATCAGGCCTCGGAACACAGGAGACCAAAAGGTCGAACATGAGTCATATAGTAGATATGATCAACATGGAGATGTTCACCATTGAAGCCACCTCATCTCACGTGATGATTGGACTTGGGTTGGTGGATTTGGATCATGTCACACTTAGACAACCTGAGGGATATTGATTTGAGTGGGAGTTCTTTAGTAATATGATTAGTTGAACTCATTATCATGAACATAGTCAAAATGTCTTTGCAAATTATGTTGTAGATCAATAGTTCGCGCTGTAGCTCCCCAATATTTTGATACGTTCCTAGAGAAAACTAAGTTGAGAGTTGATAGTAGCAATTATGCGGACTGGGTCCGTGATCTGAGGATTGTCCTCATTATTGCACATAAGGCTTATGTCCTCGATGCACCGCTCGGTGCGCCACCCCCTCAAGCGTCGTCTTGGATGTTGTGAACGTTTGGCAGACACGTTCTGATGACTACTTGATAGTTTAGTGTGTCATGCTTTACGGCTTAGAACTGGGGATCCAAAGACGTTTTGAACGTCATAGAGAATATGAGATGTTCCAGGAGCTGAAATTGGGATTTCAGGCTCGTGCCCTTGTTGAGAGGTATGAGACCTCTGACATGTTCTTTGCTTACAAGATGGAGGAGAATAGCTCAGTCAGTGAGCATGTCCTCAGAATGTCTGGGTGCTACAATCGCTTGAATCAATTGGGAGTTCATCTTCCAGATAAGATAGTGATTGACAGAGTTCTCCAAGTCACTACCACCAAGCTACTAGAGCTTCGTGATAAACTATAGCATGCAAGGGAAGATGATCCCTGAGTTATTCGCGATGTTTTACGACGCGAAGGTAGAAATCAAGAAGGAGCATCAAGTGTTGATGGTAAGACCACTAGTTTCAAGAAGGGCAAGGGCAAGAAGGGAAACTTCAAGAATGACAAAACAGTTGCCGCTCCAGTTAAGAAACCCAAGGTTGAACCCAAACCAGAGACTAAGTGCTTCTATTGTAAGGGGAACGGTCACTGATAGCGGAACTACCCCAAATACTTGGTACATAAGAAGGATGGCAACATCAACAAAAGTATATTTGATATACATGTTATCGATGTGTACCTTTCTAGTACTCCTATTAGCACCTGTGTATTAGATACCGGTTCAATTGCTAATATTGGTAACTCGAAATAAAAGCTACAGAATAAACGGAGACTAGCTAAGGGCGAGGTGACGATGTGTGTTAGAAGTGTTTCCAATGTTGATGTGATCACCATCGCACGCTCCCTCTACCATCGGGATTAGTGTTGAACCTAAATAAATGTTATTTGGTGTTGGCGTTGAGCATGAACATGATTAGATCGTGTTTATTGCAATACGGTTCTTCATTTAAGTCAGAGAATAATGGTTATTCTGTTTACATGAATAATACCTTCAATGGTCATGCACCCAATGTGAATGGTTGTTCATTTAAGTCCACTTGTGTATGGAAAGGGAGGGAATTGGACTAGGAATCCAACTCCTCCCCCTTGGATGCGCCCTAGGGCTTGCAGGGGCTGATCCCCATGCCCCTCCGCCTATATATAGAGGGGAGGGGGCTCCCCAAGAGGACACACCAAGACCTTGGCGCCCCTCTCTCTCTCCCTAGATCGTTTTCTCCTACGTTGGCGGTTTCGGTAGCGCTCGGCGTAGCCCTGCCGGGATTGCACCACCACCATCTCCACCACACCGTCGTGCTAGTTGAGAACCCATCTACTACTCCGCCCTCGCTCACTGGATCAAGGAGGCAGAGACGTCATCGAGCCTCACGTGTGCTGAATGCGGAGGTGTCGTACGTTCGGCGCTAGATCGGGACAGGTCGCGATTGGATCGTGAAGACGTACGACTACATCAACCGCATTATATACGCTTCCGCTTTGCGATCTACAAGGGTATGTAGATACACTCCCCCACTCGTAGCTATGCATCTCCATGGATAGATCATGCGTGTGCGTAGGAAATTTTTTGTTTCCCATGCAACGTTCCCCAATAGTGGTATCAGAGCTAGGTCTATGCGTAGATGATATGCACGAGTAGAACACAAAGAGTTTGTGGGCGTTGATGTTCAGATTGCTTACCTCCTGGGATGAAGCGTCCCGGACCAACCTTCCTTGTCCACGTACAAGAGACCCGTTCCACCGACTGACATGTAACTTAGTTGCATAAAGATGGCTGGCGGGTGTCTGTCTCTCCCACTTTAGTTGAATCGGATTCGACAGAGGCGGTCCTTGTAAAAGGTTAAAAGGCAATTTGATTATCACCGTTGTGGCTTTGCGTATGTTAGAATGGTTCTTACTAGTTGCCCATAGCAGCCACATAAAACTTGCAACAACAAAGTAGAGGACGTCTAACTTGTTTTGCAGGGCATGTTGTGATGTGATATAACCAAAGACATGATGAGATATATGTGATGTATGAGATGATCATGTTTTGTATAGATTATCACGACTTGCATGTCGATGAGTACGGCAACCGGCAGGAGCCATAGGGTTGTCTTTAATTTATTTTTGCCTTTTTGCTATACTTTATCGCTATGAGTTAGCAATAGTTGTAGAAGCAATAGTTGGCGCGACAACCACATGACGACACGATGATGATGATCATGATGATGGAGATCATGGTGTCATGCCGGTGACTATGGAGATCATGCCGGTGCTTTGGACATGGAGATCAAAAGCACAAGATGATGATGGCCATATCATGTAACTTATATGATTTGCATGTGATGTTAATCCTTTTAAGCATCTTATTTTGCTTAGGACGACGGTAGCATTATAAGATGATCCCTCACTAAAATTTCAAGATAAAATTGTGTTCTCCCCAAGTGTGCACTCTTGCGAAGGTTCGTCGTTTCGAAGCACCACCTGATGATCGAGTGTGATAGACTCTACGTTCGCATACAACGGGTGTAAGCCAGATTTACACACGTGGAATACTTGGGTTAAACTTGATGAGCCTAGCATGTACAGACATGGCCTCGGAACACAGGAGACCGAAAGGTCGAACATGAGTCATATAGTAGATATGATCAACATGGAGATGTTCACCATTGAAGCCACTCCATCTCACGTGATGATCGGACTTGGGTTGGTGGATTTGGATCATGTTACACTCAGACAACCTGAGGGATGTTGATTTGAGTGGGAGTTCTTTAGTAATATGATTAATTGAACTCATTATCATGAACATAGTCAAAATATCTTTGCAAATTATGTTGTAGACCAATAGCTCGCGCTATAGCTCCCCTATATTTTGATACGTTCCTAGAGAAATACTAAGTTGAAGATGGTAGTAGCAATTATGCGGACTAGGTCTGTAAACTGAGGATTGTCCTCATTGCTGCACAGAAGGCTTATGTCCTTGATGCACTGCTCGGTGCGCCAACCCCTCAAGCGTCGTCTGTGGGTGTTGAGAACATCAGGCAGACATGTTTTTGATGACTACTTGATAGTTCAGTGCGTCATGCTTTACGGCTTAGAATTGAGGATCCAAAGACATTTTGAACATCACAGAGCATATGAGATGTTCCATGAGCTGAAATTGGGATTTCAGGCTTGTTCCCGTGTTAAGAGGTATGAGACCTCCAACAAGATTCTTTGCATGCAAGATGACGGAGAATAGCTCAATCGTGAGCATGTGCTCAGATTGTCTGGGTGCTATAATCACTTGAATCAAATGGGAGTTGATCTTCTAGATAATATAGTGATTGACATAGTTCTCCAAGTCACTGCCACCAAGCTACTAGAGCTTCGTGATGAACTATAACATGCCAGGAATGGACAAGATGATCCCCGAGCTATTCGCGATGTTTTACACTGCGAAAGGTAGAAATCAATAAGGAGCATCAAGTGTTGATGTTTGATACATCTCCAACGTATCTATAATTTTTTCTTGTTCCATGCTGTTATATTATCATTCTTGGATGTTTTACAATCATTTTATAACAACTTTATATCATTTTTTGGGACAAACCTATTGACATAGTGCCAAAGTGCCAGTTGTTGTTTTTGCTTGTTTTTTACTTCACAGAAAATCAATACCAAACGGAGTCCAATCGCGACGAAACTTTTTGGAGATTTTTTCTGGACTAGAAGACACCCAGTGGGCCAAACAACTGCCGGAGAGGTGGGCTGTGGAGAGCACAACCCACCAAGGCGCGCCAGGGGGGCCGGCGCACCCTGATGGGTTGTGCCCTCCTTGGCCCCCTTCTGCACCACCTCTGATGCCTATAAATTCTCAAATATTCGGAAAACCCTAGGGGAGTCGACGAAACACAATTCCAGCCGCCGCAAGTTCCAGAACCGCGAGATCCAATCTAAACACCATCACAGAGGGGTTCATCTTCCTCATAGGTGCCTCTCCGATGATGCGTGAGTAGTCCACCATAGACCTACGGGTCCGTAGGCAGTAGCTTGATGGCTTCTTCTCTCTCTCTTATGATTCTCAATACAATGGTCTCTTGGAGATCTATTTGAAGTAAACTTTTGCGGTGTGTTTGTTGGGATCCGATGAATTTTGAGTTCATGATCAGTTTCTATCCATGAATATTATTTGAGTTTTCTTTGATCTCTTATATGCATGATTGCTTATAGCATTGTATTTCTTCTTCGAATCTTTGGTTTAGTTAGGCCGACTAGATCGATTTTTCTTCCCATGGGAAGAGGTGCTTTGTGATTGGTTCGATCTTGCAGTGTTCTTTCCCAGTGACAGAAGGGGCAGCAAGACACGCATGTATCGTTGCTATTAAGGATAACAAGATGGGGTCTATTCCTACATGAATAGATCTTGTCTACATCATGTCATCGTTCTTATTGCATTACTCCGTTTTTCCATGAACTTAATACACTAGATGCATGCTGGATAGCGGTCGATGTGTGGAGTAATAGAGGTAGATGCAGGAAGGAGTCGGTCTATCTATCTTGGACGTGATGCCTATATAATGATCATCGCCTTGGATATCGTCATGACTATTCGATTTTCTATCAATTACCCAACAGTAATTTGTTCACCCACCGTGCGCTATACTCATGAGAGAAGCCACTAGTGAACCCTATGGCCCCCAGGTCTACTTTTCCATCATATTGCTTTCCGATCTACATTTTTTGCACTCTTTATTTTCAGATCTACAAAACCAAAAACCAAAAAATATGTTGCTGCATATCTACTATTTTTATTTGTGTTCTTGAGAGATCTATCTCTCCTATCTATCACTACCTAATCTATCTTATTACCGTAGAGAGATTGACAACCTCTCTTTCGCGTCAGGTTGCAAGTATTTGTTGTTTGTGTGCAGGTGCTGCTTATTGGGTGTTGGTGATCCTCCTATTGGTTCGATAACCTTGGTTTCATAACTGAGGGAAATACTTACCGTCGCGGTGCTGCATCATCCCTTCCTCTTTGCGGAAATACCGACGCAGTCTCAAGCCACGTCAAAGGAATTTCTGGCGCCGTTGCCGGGGAGGAAGCGGTCTCTTCTACATGCCTAGCGTAGGCGCCGAGGGTACTCCACCATCATCTACCAGGTTCCTAATCACAAATCTCATCTCCTTGCAATTACATTATTTGCCACTTGCCTCTCATTTTCCTCTCCCCCACTTCACCAATTTGCAGTTTTATTCGCCCTCTTTTTCGTTTGCCCTTTTTCTTGCCGGATCTCTTCCTTGCTTGCAATCTTGTTTGCTTAGTCACGATGACTCAAGAGAACACCAAGTTGTGTGATTTTTCCAATACTAATAACAATGATTTTATTAGTACTCCGATTGCTCCTCCCGCCACTAGTGCGGAGTCTTGTGATATTAATGCCGCTTTGTTTAATCTTGTCATGAAAGATCAATTTGCCGGTACTCCTAATGAGGATGCCGCGTCCCATCTAAACACGTTCGTAGAATTGTGTTATATGCAAAAGAAAAAAGATGTGGACAATGATATTGTTAAGTTGAAACTATTTCCTTTTTCCTTGCGAGATCGTGCTAAAATTTGGTTTTCCTCTTTGCCTCGCAATAGTATCGATTCTTGGAATAAGTGCAAGGATGCTTTTATCACTAAGTATTTTCCGCCCGCGAAAATTATTTCCCTTAGGACGCAAATCATGAATTTTAAGCAACTTGAGCATGAACATGTTGCACAATCTTGGGAAAGAATGAAGTTGATGCTAAGAAATTGTCCTACTCATGGTTTAAATCTTTGGATGATCATACAAAAAAATTATGCGGGGTTGAATTTTGTCTCTAGAAATCTTTTAGATTCTGCCGCGGGTGGTACTTTTATGGAGATTACTTTGGGTGAAGCTACTAAATTGCTAGATAATATCATGGCTAATTATTCTCAATGGCATACCGAAAGAGCACATACTAGTAAAAAAGTTAATTCGGTAGAGGAAATTAGCACTTTGAGTGATAAAGTTGATGCTTTGATGAAATTGGTTTCTAGTAAAAATGCTCCTATTGATCTTAATGATGTGCCTTTTTCTACCTTGATTGAGCAAAATAGTGATTCCGTAGATGTGAATTTTATCTCTCGAAACAATTTCAATAACAATGCTTATAGAGGTAATTTTAATCCTAGGCCTTTTCCTGGAAATTCCTCTAATAATTATGGTAATTCCTATGGAAATTCTTCCTACAATAATAATAGGAACACCTCTGATCTTGAGAGTAATATTAAAGAATTTATCAATGCGCAAAAGGCTTTCAATACTACGATAGAAGAAAAGCTGAATAAGATTGATGATATGTATAGAAGCATTGATAGAATTTCTCATGATGTTGAAAATCTCAAGTTGAAAGCTTTTGTGCCTAAGATTGATGAATCTATTAAAGCTTTATATGTCTCTATGGATGAAAGTAAGAAAAGAACCGCTATGCTTAGAGCTAAAAGAGAAATCTTAGAAAAAATCATCTTCTAGTGATTGCCGCTATAAAAACGATGAAGATCTTAAAGTGATTGGTGTTTCTTCTATTGATTCCTTGTTTAGTAATATTAAAATTGATAATGAAGGGACTGAAGTAGAGTCAGCTTTAGCTAGAAGGCGTCCCAATAATTTGGAGGGTGAAAATCTTAATGAAATTTTTGATAAAAGTGGGTTTGAAGAGGTCAAAACTTTAACTAGTGATGTGCCCACTATCTTGGATTGCAAAGATTTTAACTATGATAGTTGCTATTTGATTGAGTGTATCTTTGTTGCAATCTATGTTGAATTCACCCCATGCTTATGAGCAAAATAAAGCTTTTACTTAACATATCGTTGATGCCATGATGAAATCTTTTGAAGAAAAGTTAGAGTTGGAGATTTCTATTCCAAGAAAATTACATGATGAGTGGGAACCTACCATTAAGGTCAAGATTAAAAATTATGAATGCTTTGCTTTGTGTGATTTGGGTGCTAGTGTTTCCACGATTCCGAAATCTCTATGTGATGTGCTTGGTCTTACCAACATTGAAGAATGCTCTCTTAATTTGCACTTGGCGGATTCTACTATTAAAAAGCCTTTGGGAAGAATTAATGATGTTCTTATTCTTGCAAATAGGAACTATGTGCCTATTGATTTTATTGTGCTTGATATTGATTGCAATCTGTCTTGTCCCATTATACTTGGTTGACCGTTTTTACGCACTATAGGTGTCGTGATTGATATGAAAGAAGGCAATATTTGTTTTCAATTTCCCTTGAGAAAGGGTATGGAAAACTTCCCTAGAAAAATAATTAAGCCACCATATGAATCAATCATGAGGGCATCCTATGGATCCAAAACCAAAGATGACAATACTTGAATCTATCCATTATGCCTAGCTAGGGGCGTTAAACGATAGCGCTTGTTGGGATGCAACCCAATGAATAAATAAATTTTTGCTTTTTTCCTTTCTGTTTCTGAGTGTTGACACAATTATGCCTCTGTTATTATTGTGTTTTTATGGTTTATTTAGTGTTTGTGCTGAGTAAAGCCTTTAGGATGATTCATAGGATGAGTTGAAGTGATGCTGAATCTGAAACAGAAACTTTGCGTCCAGTATATGTATTTTCATTTTTTGCTGGAACGTGATCTTGAGCTGAAATTTTAACACAGTTTTTCTATACAAATTTCTTACGTTGTCCTAATTTTTCAGAATTTTTAGAGTTACATAAGTATGGGTAGATTACAGATTACTACAGACTGTTCTATTTAAGACAGATTCTGTTTTCGTTGCATTGTGTGCTTGTTTTGATGAATCTATGGTTTGTATTGGGGCGTATATGCTATGGTAAAGTTAAAATACATTAGGTATAATGCAATAACAAAATATGAATGGGTTTGCAACAGTACCTAAAGTAGTGATTTGCTTTCTTATGGTAACGGATCTCAGGAAGATTTTGTTGAGTTTTGTGTGATTGAAGTTTTCAAGTTTTGGGTGAGATCACGATGGATGAAGGAATAAGGAGTAGCAAAAGCCTAAGCTTGGGGATGCTACCGCACCCCCAAGATATATCCAAAGAGAAACAAGCAACTAAGCTTGGGGATGCCCCCGAGTGGCATCCCCTCTTTCTTCTGACGACCATCGGTATTTTACTTGGAGCTATATTTTTATTCGTCACATATCATGTGTTTTGCTTGGAGCGTCTTGTATCTTTGCTTTCTTTGTTTGTTAGTTTTTCCTTTGTATCCTTGCTGGACACACCTATTTGAGAAAGCCAAAACCATGCTATGATTTTTTAGAATTTCTCTATGTGCTTCACTTAAACTTTTTGAGCTATAGAAATTGCTCTAGTGCTTCACTTATATCTTTTTGAGCACGGTGTGCTTGGAAACTTTTGTAGAAATACTCTCATGCTTCACTTAGATTAATTTGAGAGTTAGTAAATTTTGAAGAAATCCTATCATGCTTCACTTATACCTTTTTGAGAGATGAAATCTTTAGGCTCATGTGCTTCACTTAAATTTGTTTGAGCTTGCCAAAAAGCAATGGAAATATATGAAACTAGTCCCAAAGTGATAGATATACAAGGAGGATATAATAAAAACTTTCATGAAGATCATTGGACAAATTAAACTTGATTCCTTGTAATAGTTTTGAAACATGATGATAGTAATATGTGAGTCATGTTGATGAGTAATTATGCTTAGTAGGAATATTGGTGTTAAGGTTTTTGATACCCTATGCATGCACGAAAGTCAATAGTTATGCAATGAAGTTACATCCTACTTGTGGTGCATTATTCGGTGTTAGTTATGTGCAATGCTCACTTATGTGATTTTTCGTTTTTTGGTTTGGTTGCTTCCCAATCTATTTGCTAGCCTTCATTTGTACTAAGTAGAAATACTACTTGTGCATCCAAAATCCTTAAACCAAGTTTTGCCTTATGAGTCCACCATACCTACCTATATGCGGAATTTCCATGCCGTTCCAAGCAAGTTTGTATGTGCCATCTCTAAATTTTCAAAATAAAATTTCTCTTTTGTGTGCCCGTATCGCTCATGAAATGGTGGGGAGTGTCCAATATTTTTCCATGCTAGATGCGTTATTCTCAAGACGAGTGTTTATTCACTTGTCATTTCACGAGAGTGCGGCGGTAATAGGGATGCCCATTCCCGAAATGAAAAAGAAAAAAAATATTTACTTTATGTTGTCAAATAATAAATTCCTTGGAAAGTGTTGGTATGGAAGGCAACCGTGGATACGGCCCGCCATGGAAAGTGAAAGTTTGGTGGAAAAAGGAATAAACTTTATTTTCTACTTGGGGACCGCCTACGATATATCTAGCATGGAAAGTATTGTGAGCTACTTTGTCGTTTTCGTTGACAGGAAAAGCATGCCACCCAAAATAGTTTTTATCTCTCATTTTAAACCTTGAGCTCTGGCACCTCTACAAATCCCTACTTCCCTCTGCGAAGGGCCTATCTATTTACTTTATGCAATTTTTATTTTTGCTTTGAGTCTTCATCTTCTCTTATAAGCACCAACTAGGGGGCACTATGATCGTACTTGAGCATTGGGCATAGCTAATATTTGATTGTGTCTCACGAATGGATCAATGATTGAGCATGATGGGCTAGGGATAACTTTATTTAGTGTTGATATTTTGAAAGACATGGTTGTTTGTTGACATGCTTGAGTATTGAAGTCATTATGTTAAAACTAGACTATTGCTTTGAATCATTATAAGTCCAAATGTCCATGCTATACAAAAGAAAAGAATGTGATGAACATGTTAGGCAGCATTCCACATCAAAAATTCTGTTTTTATCATTTACCTACTCAAGGACGAGTAGGAATTAAGCTTGGGGATGCTGCTACGTCTCCAACGTATCTATAATTTTTGCTTGTTCCATGCTATTATATTATCATTCTTGGATGTTTTGCAATCATTTTATAACAACTTTATATCATTTTTTGGGACTAACCTATTGATATAGTGCCAAAGTGCCAGTTGCTGTTTTTGCTTGTTTTTTACTTCGCAGAAAATCAATACCAAACGGAGTCCAATCACGACGAAACTTTCTGGAGTTTTTTTTGGACCAGAAGACACCCAGTGGGCCAAACAACTGCCGGAGAGGTGGGCTGTGGAGAGCACAACCCACCAGGGCACGCCAGGGGGGGCCCGGCGCGCCCTGATGGGTTGTGCCCTCCTCGGCCCCCTTCCGCACCGCCTCTGATGCCTATAAATTCTCAAATATTCGAAAAACCCTACGGGAGTCGACGAAACACAATTCCAGCCACCGCAAGTTCCAGAACCACGAGATCCAATCTAAACACCATCACGGAGGGGTTCATCTTCCTCATAGGTTCCTCTCCGATGATGCGTGAGTAGTCCACCATAGACCTACGGGTCCGTAGGCAGTAGCTAGATGGCTTCTTCTCTCTCTCTTATGATTCTCAATACAATGGTCTCTTGGAGATCTATTTGAAGTAAACTTTTGCGGTGTGTTTGTTGGGATCCGATGAATTTTGAGTTCATGATCAGTTTCTATCCATGAATATTATTTGAGTTTTCTTTGATCTCTTATATGCATGATTGCTTATAGCATTGTATTTCTTCTTCGAATCTTTGGTTTAGTTAGGCCGACTAGATCGATTTTTCTTGCCATGGGAAGAGGTGCTTTGTGATGGGTTCGATCTTGCGGTGTTCTTTCCCAGTGACAGAAGGGGCAGCAAGACACGCATGTATCATTGCTATTAAGGATAACAAGATGGGGTCTATTCCTACATGAATAGATCTTGTCTACATCATGTCATCGTTCTTATTGCATTACTTCATTTTTCCATGAACTTAATACACTAGATGCATGCTGGATAGCGGTCGATGTGTGGAGTAATAGAGGTAGATGCAGGCAGGAGTCGGCCTATCTTTCTTGGACGTGATGCCTATATAATGATCATCGCCTTGGATATCGTCATGAATATTCAATTTTCTATCAATTTCCCAACAGTAATTTGTTCACCCACCGTGCGCTATACTCATGAGAGAAGCCACTAGTGAACCCTACGGCCCCCGGGTCTACTTTTCCATCATATTGCTTTCCGATCTACGTTTTTTGCACTCTTTGTTTTCAGATCTACAAAACCAAAAACCCAAAAATATATTGCTGCATATCTACTCTTTTTATTTGTGTTCTTGAGAGATCTATCTCTCCTATCTATCACTACCTAATCTATCTTATTACCGTAGAGAGATTGACAACCTCTCTTTCGCGTCGGGTTGCAAGTATTTGTTGTTTGTGTGCAGGTGCTGCTTGTTGGGTGTTGGTGATCCTCCTACTGGTTCGATAACCTTGGTTTCATAACTGAGGGAAATACTTACCATCGCTGTGCTGCATCATCACTTCTTCTTTGGGGAAATACCGACGCAGTCTCAAGCCACGTCAATGTTTAGTAAAACACTAGTTTCGAGAAGGGTAATGGCAAGAAGGGAAACTTCAAGAATGGCAAAACAGTTGCCGCTCCAGTGAAGAAACCCAAGGTTGAACCCAAACCTGAGACTAAGTGCTTCTATTGTAAGGGGAACGATCACTGATAGCGGAACTACCCCCAAATACTTGGTAGATAAGAAGGATGGCAACGTCAACAAAAGTATATTTTATATACGTGTTATTGATGTGTACCTTACTAGTACTCCTAGTAGCACCTGGGTATTAGATACCAGTTTAGTTGCTAAATATTGGTAACTCGAAATAAAAGCTACGGAATAAACGGAGACTAACTAAGGACGAGGAGACGATGTATGTTGGAAGTGTTTCCAAGGTTGATGTGATCACCTTCGGGATTAGTGTTAAACCTAAATAAATGTTATTTGGTGTTTGCGTAGAGCATGAACATGATTAGATCGTGGTTATCGCAATACGGTTGTTCATTTAAGTTAGAGAATAATTGTTATTATGTTTACATGAATAATACCTTCAATGGTCATGCACCCAATGTGAATGGTTTATTGAATCTCGATCGTACTGATACACATGTTCGTAATATTGATGGCAAAAGATGGTAAGTTAATAATGAAGAAACTCCATGCTGATGGATCTTTGGACTCACTCGATTTTGAATCGGTTGAGACATGCGGACCATGCCTCATGAGCAAGATGACTGAGACCCCGTTTTCGGTATGATGGAGCGGGCAAGTGACTTATTGGAAATGATGCATGTTGATGTATGCGGTCCAATGAATGTTTAAGCGTGCGGTGGATATCGTTATTTTCTTACCTTCACTGATGATTTGAGTAGATATGGGTGTGTTTACTTAATGAAACACAAGTTTGAAACATTTTAAAAGTTCAAGCAAATTCAGAGTGAAGTTTAAGATCATTTATGACAAGAAGATAAAATGTCTACGATATGATCGTCGAGGTGAATATCTTTTTTTGGATAAGGAGGAATGAAGTCCCCGGCCTCTACATCAATTGATGCATGCAGCCATATTATTAAAAAAGTATGAAAACAAATTCATATGTCCTTGACGGGCTCATAATCTGAGCAAGACAAAAGCAAACACGTGAAATAAAAAACTGCGACATCCGGCGAGACCAAAATCAGACTACGATGCCTATACACCTAGCCTATTATTAGCTCGCCATCCAAATCGGTTGAAGATAGCCCGTGCGACCGTCTCCCATCGGTTGCACCCAGTACCCATAAGCTCCCTGTAGTCCGCATGGGTGAGTAATGACCACGTACGGATCGAAGCCGTGGCTTTGTATATAAAGTGGAGGTGAATATCTGAGTTACGAATTTGGTATGCAACTTAAGACAATGTGGAAATTGTTTCACAACTCACGCCACCTGGAACACCATAGTGTAATGGTGTGTCTGAACGTCATAGTCATGCTCTATTGGATATGGTGCGTACTATGATGTCTCTTACCGATTTGCCACTATCGTTTTGGGGTTATGCATTAGAGACAACTACATTCACTTTAAATAGGGCACCATCTAAATCCATTGAGATGACTCCGTATGAATTATGGTTTGGCAGAAACCTAAGCTGTCATTTCTTAGAGTTTGGGAATGCGATACTTATGTCTAATAAGCTCGAACCCAAAGCAGAAAAGTGCATCTTCAGAAGATACCCTAAAGCAACAATAGGGTATACCTTCGATCACAGATCCGAAGGCAAGGTCTTTGTTGCCAAAAATGGATCCTTTCCAGAGAAGGATGTTCTCTCGAAAGAAGTGAATGGGAGGAAGGTAGAACTTGATAAGGTTATCGAACCTTCACTTGAATTGGAAAAGTAGCGCGGCGCAGAAAGGAGTTCCTGTAATGCATACACCAATTGAAGAGGAAGCTAATGATGATCATGAAGCTTCAGATAAAGTTATTACCATGCCTCGTAGGTCGATAAGGACTCGTACCGCCCCTAAGTGGCACGACAATCCTGTCTTGGAGGTCATGTTGTTAGACAACAGTGAACCTGCGAGCTATGAAGAAGCAATGGTGGGCCCGGATTCCAACAAACGGCTAGGAGCCATGAAATCCGAGATAGGATCCATGTATGAAAACCAAGTATGGACTTTGGTAGACTTGCCCGATGAACGGCACGCAGTTAAGTACAAATGGACCTTTTAAGAAGAAGACAGATGTTGATGGTAAATATCACCATTTATGAAGCTTGACTTGTCAAAAAGAAGTTTCCGACAAGTTCAGGGAGTTGACTACGATGAGACTTTCTCACCCGTAGCGATGCTAAAGTCTGTTGGAATTATGTTAGCAGCTGCAGCATTTTTTTATTATGAAATCTGGCAGATGCATGTCAAAACAGAGTTTCCTCAATGGTGTCCTTGAGGAAAGGTTGTATGTGATATAACCGGAAGGTTTTGTCGATCCTAATAATGCTAAAAGGTATGCAAGCTCCAGCAATCCTTCTATGGACTGGCGCAAGCATCTCGGAGTTGGAATATACGCTTTGATGAGGTGATCATAGCTTTTGGGTTTATGCAAAGTTTATAAGAAACTTGTATTTACAAGAAAGTGAGTGGGAGCACTATAGAATTTCTGATAAGTATATGTGGTTGAAATATTGTTGATCGAAAATAATGTAGAATTTCTGAAAAGCATAAAGGGTTGTTTGAAAGGAGTTTTTCAAAGGAAGACCTGGAATAAAGCTACTTAAATATTGGGCATCAAGATCTATAGAGATAGATCAAGACGCTTGATAAAACTTTCAATGAATACATATCTTGACATGATTTTGAAGGAGTTCAAAATAGATCAGCCAAATAAGGAGTTCTTGGTTGTGTTGTAAGATATGAATTTGAGTAAGACTCAAAGCTTGACCACGGCAGAAGAAAGAGAAAGGACGAAGGTCGTCCCCTATGCCTTAGCTGTAGGCTCTATATAGTATGCCATGTTGTGTACCGCACCTGGTGTGTGCCTTGCCATGAGTTTGTCAAGCGGTACAAGAGTGATCCAGGAGTGGATCACTGGACAGCGGTCAAAATTATCCTTAGTAACTCGAGGACCAAAGAAATGTTTCTCGATTATGGAGGTGATAAAGAGTTCGTCGTAAAGGATTACGTCAATGCAAGCTTTGACACCAATCCGGATGACTCTGAGTAGCAATCCGGATACGTATAGTGGAGTAGTCATTTGGAATAGCTCCAAGTGGAGCATGGTAGCAGCATCTCCAGTATGACATAGAGATTTGCAAAGTACACATGGATCTGAATGTTGCAGACCCGTTGACTAAAACATCTCTCACAAGCAAAACATGATAAAACCCCAGAACTCATTGGGCGTTAATCACATGGTGATGTGAACTAGATTATTGACTCTAGTGCAAGTGGGAGACTGTTGGAAATATGCCCTCGAGGCAATAATAAATTGGTTATTATCATATTTCCTTGTTCATGATAATCGTTTATTATCGATGCTAGAATTGTATTGATCGGAAACTCAGATACATGTGTGGATACATAGACAACACCATGTCCCTAGTAAGCCTCTACTGGACTAGCTCGTTGATCAGATATGGTCAAGGTTTCCTGACCATAGACATGAGTTGTCATCTGATAACGGGGTCACATCATTAGGAGAATGATGTGATGGACAAGACCCGACCATAAGCATAGCATTTGATCGTGTTAGTTTATTGCTACTGCTTTATCCATGTCAAGTATCTTTTCCTACGACCAGGAGATCATGCAACTCCCTGACACCGTAGGAATGCCTTGTGTGTATCAAACATCACAACGTAACTGGGGACTATAAAGGTGCTCTACTGGTATCTTTGATGGTGTCTGTTGGGTTGGCATGGATCAAGACTGGGATTTGTCACTCCGTATGACGGAGAGGTATCTTTAGGCCCACTCGGTAATACAACATCACAAGAAGCTTGCAAGCAATGTGACTAAGGAGTTAGTCATGGGATCCTGTATTATGGAACGAGTAAAGAGACTTGGCGGTAACGAGATTGAACTAGGTATGGAGATACCGATGATCGAATCTCGGGCAAGTAACATACCGCTGGACAAAGGGAACTGCATACGGCATTGATTGAATCCTTGACATCGTGGTTCGACCGATATAGATATTCGTGGAATATGTGGGAACCAATATGGGCATCTAGATCTCGCTATTGGTTATTGACCGGAGAGGTGTCTCGGTCAAGTCCACATTATTCTCGAACCCGTAGGGTCCACACGCTTAACGTTCGGTGACGATATAATATTATTGGATTATGTATGTTGGTGACCGAATGTTGTTCGGAGTCCCGGATGAGATCCCAGACGTCACGAGGAGCTCGGAATGGTCCGGAGGTAAACATTTATATATGGGAAGTCATATTTTGGCTACCGAAAAAGTTACGAGTTTTGCCGGTATTGTACCGGGAAGCTTCTAGAAGGTTACAGAAACTTCCGGAGGAGTCCGGAAGTCCACCAAGGGTTCCACCACGTCCCAAGGGTTCGCATGGGATGAGGGGAGGCACCCTGGCCTTATTGGGCCAGGCGCACAAGTCCCTCAAGGCCCATGTGGCTAAGGAGAGGTGGAAAGTCCACCTATGTAAGGAAAGGGAGGGAATTGGACTAGGAATCCAACTCCTCCCCCTTGGCTGCGCCCTAGGGCTTGGAGGGGCTTATCCCCACGCCCCTCCACCTATATATAGAGGGGAGGGGGCGCCCCAAGAGGACACACCAAGCCCTTGGCGCTCCTCTCTTTCTCTAGACCGCTTTCTCCTCCGTTTGTGGTTTCGGTAGCGCTCGGCGTAGCCCTGCCAGGATTGCACCACCACCATCTCCACCACGCCGCCGTGCTGGTTGAGAACCCATGTACTACTCCGCCCTCGCTTGCTGGATCGAGGAGGCGGATACATCATCGAGCCACACGTGTGCTGAACGTGGAGGTGCCGTCCGTTCGGCACTAGATCAGGACGGATCGCAATTGGATTGTGAAGACGTACGACTACATCAACCGCGTTATATACGCTTCCACTTAGCGATCTACTAGGGCATGTAGATACACTCCCCCTCTCGTAGCTATGCATCTCCATGGATAGATCTTGCGTGTGCGTAGGAAATTTTTTATTTCCCATGCAACATTCCCCAATAGGTCGCATGCCTTCATCATATCTAGCTTCAGCGTGCAAAGCCTATTCGTCTCAACTTTATTTCGTTTCATAAAATGTAAAAATTTATATGTTGGAATTATGTTAACTAAAATAAGTCGGTCGGGTACAAAGGTAGGTTGTTGTTGCGAGATATTACTCGTATTACAACTTTTCAGGCGGGTTGCAATAATTTTAGAATCAACATTACATGAAATATCACAAGGATTAACTTGGCGGAATTGGGAGACTAGTGCAAGGCTAGATTAGGTACCTTAGGAATTAACACTAGTATCATGTTTTTATGTCCTTTGGGATCTCCATTACCTCCCCAATCTAAAGAACAACCTTAGTAACTTCCTCGTCACAAACATCCCGTTATCATTGGAAAAAGTAGGCGAGTAATCCATCCAACCCTGGGGTTTTTGTGGGAAACATCTGGAACAAAAACCCGCTTAGCTTCAAAAGAAAAGTAAGGTGTACGAAGAGTATCATTCATTGCCCTTATCACATTTTTTGAGGTACTGTAGCATGCAAAATATTCATGTTCGAGACTCCTTCAGAAGTATAAAGTCAATTATAAAATCAAGTGGCCATCCCTCCCATCTGCCCAATATTTTCTGTCAATTCTCCATCTTATTGCGGCAACAACTTGCACATTGATGGATACACCTAGTATTATTGTCCCCCGTTGTTAGCCACTAAACTTTGACACGTAGTCGCCACGTGATCTCCTGAGGGTGATATAACCCTTCTAGGTACTCACCTGCCTTTAAATATGTACGCGCACAAGCACACCCCCATAGTCCCTATAATATTTCTATATATTTCTTCATCTTCCTAATCTCCTTTCTCTCACCGTTTTTTTTCCTTTTTCAATGTTGTTAGTGCGACCAAGAGTGCACTCACCTTATTTAAATTTCTACAACCAGGAACAAGCCGACCTATCCTTCATTATGCGTTTTCCACATGATTTCATATTTAAATGGGCGTGGATCCAAGCTATTTCTTGTGTCATCGAATAGCTTTATAATTATTGATGATTGCTCAGATCACACTATCGTTGTGCTCGAACCTTGTGATCAGGAAAGCCAAGATCCAGGCAAAGGTTCCAGAGCACCATCGAGCCTGGCCCAACTGTAAGAGCTATTCGACGCCTTCTTTTCAAATGTTTGGAAATTTCAGCAAAACCAACGCAGGATAGATGCATGAAATGTACCGTTGAATCCATCAGTCTGACCGTGTTTGCGTTTAGATTTCCGAAAATGTTCATATTTTCATAATTTGTTCGCAAATTTAAAAATGTTCACATTTGCAAAAATATTTGCAGTTCTAAAAAAACTGCTCGTGTTTTCAAATTGTTTTTGGGAACATAAAAATGTTCATATTTTTTTTCAAAATTCCCGTTTAAAATTGTGTTCACAAAATTAAAACATGTTCAGAATTTTTTTAAAGGTTACATTTCAAAATATTGTTTAGAATTTTGAAAAAGCTCGTGTTTCCCAAAAATGTTTAGATTTTCAAAACTGTTCATGTTTTAAAAAATATCAGCTTTTTATAAAAAAAATGATCGGGTTTAAAAAAATGTTTGAGCAAAAACAACTAATAAATTGGTTGCTATAGTTTCCAGATCGCTACAACGAACCACTTCTATACTAAACTGTGTGTTACAGTGACACATGTGCTACGGTACAACCCGAACCATCCAGATAGTGACCACCAATGGACCGGCCCAGTCGGGCTTCATGTGTGCGCCGCGATCTCTATTTTTCACAAAACACTTCAAATAGGCACGAGCGCTATGTCTCGCATTAAGCAAGACGGTAGTAGCTCTTGCTGAAGTTTCTCTATCCTCTTACGTCGTATTGGGCCGACCCATTCACCCGCGCATAGTGTGTGCGCTGCGATTTCTATTTCTCGCCAAATGCTTCAGATAGGCACGAACGCTATGTCTCGCACTAAGTGGGACGGTAGCAGCTTTCGCTTAATTTTTTTTATCAGCTCGTGTTGAATTGGGCCAGCCCATTCACACAGGATAGTACGAAAAAGAGATCAGGGGGAAGGGGAGAAGCAGGGATCAATCCCTGGTCTCCGGGGAGATCGCGAGTGGCGCTAGCCACACACCTGTTCATGGACAACCCGGCCCGAAGGCCCGAACCCGAAGCCCGACATTCTGGCCGGGTTCGGGCTCTCTTTTCTGGCCCGAAGCCCGACCCGGAAGCCCGAACAAAGCCCAAAAAGTGTGTATAAATATTTTTATTCAAAATATAGGTATAATAAATTAATAAAATATCCAGAATAATATTAATTTAATTAAAAAATGCTATTGTTCATGTGTTTCGGATCGGGCCGGGCCGTGCTCGGGCTTTGCAAAGCCCGGCCCGAAACCCGATTCGTGATAAGAACTAGTCACACCACCCAAGCCCGATTCATGATAAGAACTAGGGGCGCGCCCTAGTTGAGGCTATTCGAGCTGGTTTTCTTTGGGGTTTTTTCTTCTTTTTCTTTTTTTCTTTTTTTCTTCTCTGTTTTTTTAATTCTTTTTTGCATTTTGTTTCTTCGTTTTTTATTTCCTTTTTTATTTTTATTATTTTTTCAATTCTTCATTTTCTTTGTGGTTTTGGCTATTATTTTACATTTTTTGTATATGTTAACAACATTTTTCTAATACACGTCTAACATTTTCCAATAAAACTTATATATATTTGTAATACATGGTCAAAATATTTCTATACATAATTGTAACATTATTAAATTCAAGATTAATATTTTTTGAATACATGGTTAATATTTTTTAATAAATTTTACACTTTTTAAATGCTTGATTAACATTTTTCAAATAACAATAGTAAAAAATTTCTAATACTAGGTTAACATTTCTTCTATCCACATTACATTTTCCAAATGTTTGATTAACATTTTTCAATTACTTGTTCAACATATTTTAAAAAAATTGATTAATATTTTAATATGTATTATCAATTTCTTTCATCATTTTTTAAGACATGGTAAAATTTGTTCTACACACTTTTAACATTTGTAAAATGCTTGATTAACAGTTTCCAAATACTTGGTCAATAGTTTTTCAATGCTTAATTAACAGTTTTATATACAATGATAAAACAATTAATATTTTTCTAATACTTTCTCAACATATTTTTCTATCCACATTTATATTTCTGAAATGCATGATTAACATTTTTCGAATACTTGTTCAACAATTTCTTTAAATGATTAATTTTTTATATACTTAATGAAAACAATTCATCATTTGTTAAACATGGTCAATATTTTTCCTATACACATACATCATTTTCTACATTAGTGGCCCTCCGGGAGGTCCTATTTGAGGTCGCCAAATAACGAGTTGGCACGTATCCTACTACAGCATTCACCCCATATTGCTCCGGCCCATTTCGGGATTGCTCCCCACCGGTTTTGCGAAGACGTATTCTCTTTCCTTTTTTCCCTCTTTTTCGTTTTTAAAAATAATTAACATTTTCTTTAACTAGTGAACATTATTTGAAATCATGAAAGTTTTTCAAATTCACGAACATTTCTAGAAATTCAAGAACATTTAAAAAAATCATGAACATGTTTTGAAGTGACGAACATTTTTAACAAATTCATAAACATTTTGGAAATAGTGAACATATTTTTTGAAACCCATGGACATTTGTTTTGTGTCAGTGAATTTTCAGAATCGACGAGCATTTATTTGAAATTGGGGGAAATGTTTTGTAATTTACGATCATTTTTTTGTTTTGACGAACATTTTTTAAATGCATGAACATTTTTCGAAAAGGCGGTTTATTTTTATCAGAAAATATTTTTTGCAATTCTTGATTATTATTTTTAGAAATTCATGAACAATTTTAGAATTTGCGACCATTTGTTAAATTTTATAACATTTTTAATACATGACTTTGTTTTCAAAATCCTGAACATTTTTTGATTTCCCAATTTTTTTATCAAAATGATGATTTTTGAATACGAAAACATTTTTTGTAAAATCACGAACATTTTGTGAATCCGCGAACATTTGTTGGTTTCTTGAATGTTGTTTTCCAAAGGCATATTTTTAATATTTCGGAGCTTTTTGTAATCCCAAATTATTTAGAAAAAAAAAGAAATATAGAAGGAAAAAAGAAAATGAAAATACTCGAAATAAAAAAACTGAAAGGAACGAAAAAAAATAGGGGAGTCTCTGTGACGAACGATCGAGGGAGATTGTTCGCACTTGAGAAAGGGGATCGAAGTGGGGATGAGGAAAGAACTTGGGGTAGGTGAGGTAGGAGAAGGAGGAAAGAACTTGGGGTAGGTGAGCCATGGAACCGATCCGTTGTTTGACTGTGAATGGACCAAAGAATTTGAATGCTAGCTTTGGGTAGGGGCGATTGGCAACTGTAGATTGAGCATAAGGTTGCAGTTTCAACAGAACTTGTTCACCCACTGCAAAAGAGCGATCCTTCCTCTAGCGATCGGCCTTTTGCTTGTACCTGTTCTGACTGTCGTGGTTTTGTCACGGCAGATGTCCGAAGACTTAGGTTCGAGGCCATCGCTAAGGCGGTGGACTCAAAGGGGTTGGTTGAGACGAGGGACACGAGTTTACCCAGGTTCGGCCCCTCAGGAAGAGGTAAAAGCCTACGTCCTGCTTGTGTTGTATTGATTGGAGTATCGATTACAAGGGAGCGGATTCGCTTGACGTAGCTCTCGATTGATTTGTTTCTGTCTAAGCCGCTCCAGGGTCTCGCCTTTATATAGGAGGTCGAAGCCCTGGGTTACACGAGTCCTAAACCGACTCATACATCGTAGTTAATCCTGCCTCTAAGCCGCCTTGCCATCTTGGGCAAGTCGTCTCCGGGCGGCTTAACCGCCCGGGTCTTCACACCATCTTCTGTCTCTGGGCCTTCGTCTTGGCCCGTCAGGTAAGCCGCCATGCGGCCTGGCCTTCATCTTCCGGCCCACCTTATGGGTCTTGGCTGATGAGCCGCCAGGTATGGCCCGGCTCCTCCTGGGCGGGTCTTACCACGGGGTTATATCCCCAACATTAGGCCCCAGGTTGATTTGAGCCTGCTCATGTCAATCTTCAAACTTACTTGGTGGCGAGTCTCCCATTTCTTCACCTGAAAAAGAAAACTCCTATCCCGCCGTGACGTCATGTCGAATATTCTGAAAAGATTCTGTGACGTTCGCAACAGATCCTCTCATTAAACGGTCGGCCCGAAAATCGAGGCGCCCCTTTCGGTCAATCATCACTGTGCCTCTTCGATTTTTACGCGCACTGTTGCCATCCCATCCCATAAATAGGGACACATGGTGCCTTTTTCCCTTTCTCTGCCGTCGCTGTCATCTTCCTCCCTCAGTTAGCCTCGCCTCCAGAGCTCCGCCGCACGTAATCGGACCTCGCCGTCGTCCCCAACGCCGGCCGCTGCATCGACCTGACTTGGACCAGGAACTCCGCCGGGCCGCCCGCATCCAGGAGGTACCGTTCTCAACCTTTGTCGAATCTAGAATCATCTCCATTAGGATCCCCCGAGTTCATCGGGTTTTCTCTAGTGTTCTTCGCAGGTTCTTCGCTGTTCTTCGTAATATAAATTGTAGATGGCCCCTTGAACCTCATATTACTTGTCTATCCATTGCGGTTGCCCTTCTAATGCCAATGCCCTCTTGCTTTGGATCTGCATAGCAACCTCCACCGCGTGCTGCCCGCCTGTTCTTCTTCTGTCTTTTTAGGTTTGTGAATATGTTTTATTTTACCTTCGCCCGTAGATCTTGCAGCCATAGTGAAAATATGTGAAACCTATTTATCCGCACTTAGCCGTATTTTCCAGCGTCGCCTTGTCCACCTAACCCGCCATTGCATTGGCGGCTCTCTGATAAAAATACTTCGGCGGCTTAACACCTCACCATTATACTGACCATAGCTACTTTAATCATCTGACGTTTTTCTAAGCCGCCATACTCCGCGCCTTCTTCGCAGTTTGACCCGCCATCATGTCGAGAGCGCCCTCATCTTGCGATTGGGTCAGCTCCGGAGTCACCGAACAGCTCTTACTTGACTTCGTAGAGGCGGGTATCCTTCCGGCTCAGGATGTTATACATTGGCGGGTTCCAGGGCCAGAAACGAGACCTACTCCCAAGGAAGGGGAAGTTGTCGTGTTCACTGATCACCTCCTTCGTGGATTTAGCCCGCCCGGATCAAAGTTTTTCCGGGATGTTCTTCATTTCTTCAAGCTTCACCCTCAAGACATAGGCCCAAATTCTGTCACCAACATGTGTCAGTTTCAAGTCTTATGTGAAGTTTACCTGCAAGAAGAGCCGTCCATCGACCTCTTCCGTGACTACCATTACGTCAACCGCCAAACTGAAGTGGCAGCTGGACCAAGTTTGGAGCTTGGCGGCGTTTCTATCCAGAGACGGAGAGATTTGCCCTATCCAGCAGCTATCCTACCAAGTCACCCCAAGGATTGGAACAAGACTTGGTTTTACTGCAAAGACACTTCTCCTGAAGGAGAGAATCCGCTACCGGGTTACCGTCCTACCCGGCTCTGCAACACTGGAGAACTCCCATATCGGATGTCCGCCGCAGAGCAAGCGAGATATGCTCCGGCTTTCGCGAAGATCAGGGCCTTAATGGCCAACGGTTTGACTGGCGTCGACTTAACCCGCTGCTGGGTTAGCTAGAAGATCCTGCCACTGAGCCGGCGTGACCGACTCATGCATCAATTCACGGGTGAACCCAATGACACCGTCTGCTTCAGTTCCACCCCTCTAATAGAACAAGATATCAACTCCTCCGTCAAAGGACTTCTTGGCGAAAAGTAAGCGGTTTGCAACAAAGTTGGGCTGAAACCGTTCTGTGTCAAGAACCCGGCTCCAGCTGTAAGACACTTTTCCACAAATTTGGTCAAACTTTAACTTTGTCTTGCTCCTTCTAACCTTTGTTGGCGGCTTATGTACAGGCCAGCTCCTCTTTCTGGAAGAAGAAGTATAACCCTCCTGTGAGGAAACCTAAAGTAGGTAAAACCCGCGTCCAAAAGAAGAAAACTGCCGCTCAGGAACCGCCTGAGCTTGACGACTCAGAGGTAGAACTTGACTCTCTTGGTCGTCTCTTTATGCAACTTATTGACAACAATTATTCACAGGAGGAAACGGAAGCAAGCCATGCAGATGCCCCTGAGGTAACTTACATCTCCTCTGACTCAGAAAACTTTCCACCAGAGAAAGTACGGCAGGTCATCCGGAAAGTCCCATTTTCTCATCCTCTTGCTTATTTAGACCCCAATTTTCTTTTGAAAAAGCAACAGCATACTTCCAGACGGTAGACCCGGAGCACCGGCTCTGAAGAGCTTTTAACCGGCTTGCCAAACTCTCCGGCTCCTCGGAAACGGCTTGCTGAGGTACTCTTTTATCTAAATCCAATTTTTTATTGTCTTGCATTGTAACCTTACTCTGCTTTCTATTGTCTTGACTGCTTTCAAGAAACGCCCCCTTCATCTGGTGATTCCACTGCGACTAAGCTGCCACCTCTGAAGATCAACCCGGAGTGCGTACCTTTGTATCTGCATCATCCCTTTTACCATCCTTGTCCTTTGTGTAATAATCTTCTATTTTCCAGGGCTCAAGCAAAACGAAGGAAGACCGGCGGGTCTACCGCTGCCCCTACTGCCCAAGAGCCGGAAATTGCTAAGCCGGACTCCCCTTCAACTCATGCTGAGCCTACTAACGTTATGAAAAATGCGCCTGAAGATACTCATCAGCCCACTGAGCCGGCTGATCATGACATGGTGACTGAAAATTCTCCCAAGGCCGATCCTAAGCCATCCAGTCCTTCAACAGCCGTCGAAGACACAGTTCTTCCAGACGTTATCATTACTGGGACAGGTTATCAATCTCCCGAGCCTCATGTACTGAGAAAACACACTGGCAAGGCTGAAGCTTCCTCGCCTAAGAAACTTGATTTTGAACTCCCCGTGCTGGAGAAGTTAACTGCAGATGAGTTACATGCTGGTTATCTGAACCGCCTCTCCACAAGCCGGAACATGGAGCTCAAACTTGTTGGTTTGATGAAGAAAAAATATGAGGTACTCCTCCTGCTTTTTCCTTATACCCTTATGTAGCCCCCAAGAGCTGGTTTAGTATTGCAAATGGTAGACCGGGTCTTCCAATCCTTGTCATAGCTAGAATAGCTTAGCCTGTAGCCCCCAAGTATCGGGTTAATATATATATTAGGCCGGTACTCAGTTCGAAGAGTAGATCAATGGTAGCCCCCAAGTCCGGGTCAGTATAGAAATGATGAGCCGGAACTTCACTGTAAACTTGGAAAACGCCGATTGTAGCCCCCAAGTGCCGGCTTATCTTTACGAAGATGAGCCGGAACTGTATTGTAGACTTGAAGAGCGCCGTGTGTAGCCCCAAGTTCCGGTTTATCTTTACGAAGATGAGCCGGAACTTCATTGTAGACTTGAAGAAAAAACACACATTAGCCCCCAAGTGTCAAGTATATTGCTTGCAATCTGCTTGAGACTTGTAGCATAACAGCTTCATCACTCGTCAACTAATGTCTCATTCTGGCGAGTTAAACCTTCTGAACTTTTTGTTTTGTTTTTGTACGATACATGAAGCTTTGGAAGCGGCCGAGTCTGATCTGACCGGCTTAAAGGAAAATCTTGCTTCTCATCAAACCGCCCGGTCTGAGGCGGAAGAAAAATGGCGGGTTGCCATTAAGGAGTTTGAGAAGGTACAAGCTGATTTTACTGCTTTCAAAAAGAGTGCTGAGTCTACCCAAGCTGCCCTAACCAAGCGCGCAGATGGTGCTGACCAGCAACTCAAGCTTGTGTCAGATGAGCTGCAAACCCTCAAGCGCCATATCTTTAGGATGACTTCTGCTATCTTTGGTAAGCACTGAATTCTTAACAAATTTCCTTGCCTTGTTTAAAAACTGTGCGTGCGGCTTATAACACCAAATCCTTCCTTGCAGGTCAAAGAAGCCGCCAACTATCTTCAGATAGCTTGTTGAAGTTAAAAGCAGTATATTCCTTGGCAGAACAACTATACTGTGGGACTCTGTGCACCATCAAAGCAATGCTGAATGAAGAGAGCATCCCCAAATTCATGAAGGGAGTGATAGAACTCTTATCAACTCTGCCTAAGCAAATTGAAGAGCTCAAACGATCAGCCGCCAGGAAGGGAGCAATGGCCGCGCTAAGCCGGTCTTTGGCCTTTGCCCCTGAACTGACTGCAGAGGAGATGATGGATGGCTTTCCGTCCAAGAAAGACGACGGCTCAGATTTCACAAAAGCTGACTATGCCAAGTGTATGAAGGCCTCCAGAGTACTCGCATCAACACTGGCGGATGAAGTTGATCTGACAACCTACCATGCGGCTTATGGCGCGGACAGCAAACGAGTGCGCTGCCCAACCTTCGAAGCCAGGGACTTGACTCCTGCACGCCGTAAGCAACTCTTTGCTCCTGGAATTGACCCATCCCCCCTCTTTGACGAGGCTCAGTTTGAAGCTTTAACAAACTGCAACTGGGATGTGGACAATCTTCAGATCGAAGAGGTCGAAGACCTGGCGCAGGATAACCCGCCATCGAGCTGATCACTTGCGTCTGAAACTTATAACCCGGCTTCTTGACACGCCAAGGCTAGCAGTGTACAAAAACTTTAAGTCCGTGGTATTTTGGGCTCCCTGGGGAGTTTGTAATAGGCATAGAAAAACTTGTTTGCCTGAGCCGTGCCATCGCGCACGTATGATTTTTTGCGCCACCTGATGCATGCTTATCTGTCTTGTGTTCCGCTCATAATATCAGATTTCACGGCAGCTCATCTTAGGAGATAAACCCTGCAAAAACAAACAAGACAGAATATGTTCTGTATTGCTGTGAGGGCGGCTTGAAAAAGCACAACCCGGAGATGTTAAATCTTTCATGACCTTGCCTTTCTTTTTGAAAACTCATATGCCGGTTCTTCTTGGTGGACTCGCTACTTGAACTCTTAACAGTACAGGGTCTCTAACGAGAGTGAGCGTCAATTCCTATGAATGGCTCAGGGTCTCTAGGCGAGATTAACTGATAAGAGCGCAAAGAACCAGAGAGAGACGCAGCAGGGCATGAGTACCCCCAGGGCCCATAAGCTACTTCTCACGTGACATAAATCCGTCGTTTGAACCTTAAACAGTGCAGGGTCTTTTTTTTAAAAAGAGTAACTGTTTAAGAGTACGAACGGGCCACATAGCGGAGAGTCGGCAGCAGATGGGTGAGTTTATCCTCGCTTTCCGTAAGCCGGCCCTCACGTGACAAGAACCGCCGGTTTAACCTTGACCAGTACAGGGTCTCTAGCGAGAGTGACTGTCAAATATGTTTGAACAGCTCAGGGTCTCTAATCGAGATTAACTGGTAAGAGTTCGGCGGGTCACCTGGCGGAGCAGCAGCAGCATACAGGCAGGTTTAACTCAAACTTGCGGTGGCTGAAGAGCCGATCAAGAGGGTGTGTAAGCTAAACCCGGCGGGTTGGAAGCCCCCAAATGACCTTGTTAACGGAGTCAACTTTTTGGTGTACAACCCGGCCTTACGGTGGCTGAAGAGCCGATCAAAAGGGTGTGTAAGCTAAACCCTGGCGGGTTAGAAGCCCCCAAATGACCTTGTGGTTGTATCCATCTTTGCACAATCTGAGATACGCAAAACGGCAGAGGCCCCGGCTTGCAGGGATGCCAACTTTATTATATATATAAGTGATATATACAATGATGATGTACAATGGGGGGAGTCGATGACTCAAGTATAGTACGGTCGCAGATGAGCAATATTCCACGGCCGGTGGGTCTCCTGCCCAGAAGTGCGTGACTCGTCTCGTACGTCAATGAGATAGTATGACCCATTGTTGAGGTTTCTGCTAACCACAAAAGGTCCTTCCCATCGAGGAGATAACTTGTGCACATCCGTCTGATCTTGAATTAGACGTAACACCAAGTCGCCTTCTTGAAACGTCCGGGTCTTAACCCTGCGGCTATGATACCGACGCAGGTCTTGTTGATAAATTGCCGATCGAGCCGCCGCCAGATCACGCTCTTCATCCAAAGCATCTAACGCGTCCTGACGCGCTGTCTCATTGTTTGTCTCAACGTAAGCCGCCACCCACGGCGAGTCATGACGTATATCACTTGGTAACACGGCTTTTGCGCCATAAACCATGAAGAAAGGCGTATAGCCTGTTGACCTGTTGGGAGTGGTTCTGATGCTCCATAAAACTGATGGCAACTCTTCTACCCAACAACCTGGTGTTCGCTGCAAAGGAACCATAAGCCGGGGCTTGATACCTCTCAAAATCTCCTGGTTAGCTCGCTCCGCCTGACCATTGGATTGTGGATGAGCAACAGCAGAGACGTCAAGCCGGATGTGCTCACTTTCACAGAACGTCTGCATAGCCCCCTTGGATAGGTTTGTGCCATTATCTGTGATGATACTATGAGGGTAACCAAAGCGGTAGATCAATTTTTTGACAAACTGAACCGCCGTAGCTGCGTCACACTTGCCGACCGGCTCAGCCTCCACCCACTTGGTAAACTTATCCACCGCCACCAAAAGGTGGGTCTTCTTGTCTTTAGATCTCTTGAAGGGCCCGACCATATCAAGCCCCCAGACCGCAAACGGCCAGGTAATTGGAATCATACGCAATTCCTGAGCCGGCACGTGAGCACGTCGCCCGAACTTCTGACATCCATCGCACTTGAGAACCAAGTCTTTTGCGTCCTTATGAGCCGTCAGCCAGAAGAAACCATGCCGAAAAGCCTTGGCCACCAGAGATTTTGAGCCGGCGTGATGACCACAATCGCCAGCGTGAATCTCATTTAAGATTTCCTTACCTTCTTCAGGTGAAACACAACGTTGAAAAACGCCGGTGACGCTGCGCTTATGTAACTCGCCATTGACGATCGTCATGGACTTAGATCGCCTTATGATTTGCCTTGCCAAGGTCTCGTCCTCGGGTAACTCGCCGCGAGTCAAGTATGCTAAGTAAGGCAGCGTCCAATCAGGGATAGCATGCAGAGCCGCCACCAGCTGCCCCTCCGGGTCAGGTATAGCCAGATCCTCCTCTGAAGGTAACTTAACTGACGGGTGATATAACACATCCAGGAAAACGTTAGGCGGCACCGGCTTACGCTGAGAGCCCAGTCTTGACAATGCATCAGCCGCCTCGTTCTTGCGACGGTCAATATGATCCACCTGATAACCCTTGAAGTGACCAGCAATGATGTCCACCGCCTGACGATAAGCCGCCATCCGTGGGTCTTTGGAATCCCACGTGCCTGAAACTTGCTGAGCCACGAGGTCTGAGTAGCCAAGACATCTAACCCGGCTCAGGTTCATCTCCTTAGCCACACGGAGGCCATGAAGTAAAGCCTCATATTCAGCTGCATTGTTAGTACAAGGAAACATCAGCCTTAGCACATAACAAAACTTGTCACCTCTAGGGGAAGCTAAGACAACTCCAGCCCCTGATCCTTCCAACTGTCTGGAGCCATCAAAGTGAATCGTCCAGTATGTGTTATCCGGCTTCTCCTCGGGTGACTGACACTTTGTCCAGTCATTAATAAAGTCCACCAAGGCTTGAGACTTGACGGCTGTGCGAGGCACATATTTCAGATTAAGAGGCCCAAGCTCTAATGCCCACTTAGCAATCCTGCCAGTGGCTTCTCGATTTTGAATTATGTCACCCAACGGAGCAGAGCTAACCACGGTGATCTGGTGTCCCAAGAAGTAATGCTTCAACTTACGGTTCGCCATGAACACCCCATATATTAGTTTTTGCCAATGTGAGTACCTTTGCTTGGATTCAATCAAGACTTCGCTGACGTAGTACACCGGCCTCTAAACCGGGTATTCCTTCCCTGCTTCCTTACGCTCCACAACAATCACGGCGCTGACTGCCCCGTTGTTAGCCGCCACATAGAGGAGTAAAGGTTCCTTCTCAGCCGGAGCGGCCAAGACCGGCGGCTCAGACAGCTGTTTCTTGAGCGCCTCAAACGCTTCACCCGCCGCCTTACTCCAGACAAAGTTGTCTGTTTTCTTCATCATTTGATACATAGGAATAGCCTTCTCACCCAGGCGGCTTATGAACCGGCTTAACGCAGCGATTCGACCCGCCAGGCGCTGAACGTCGTTGATGCACGCCGGCTCTGACAGGCAGGTGATAGCCTCTATCTTGTCCGGATTAGCTTCAATGCCACGCTCAGAGACTAGAAATCCCAAGAGCTTGCCTGCAGGAACTCCAAAGACACACTTAGCCGGGTTAAGCATCATCTTGTAAACCCGTAAATTATCGAACGTTTCCTTCAGGTCGTCAAGTAGAGTCTCCTTCTTTCTTGACTTGACCACAATATCATCCACATAAGCATGAACGTTGCGCCCAATTTGACTATGAAGACAGTTCTGCACACAACGCTGGTAAGTTGCCTGGGCACTCTTGAGCCCAAAAGGCATAGACACATAGCAGAAAGCACCAAAAGGCGTAATGAAAGCCGTCTTCTATTGGTCTTTAACTGCCATCTTGATCTGGTGATAACCTGAATAAGCGTCCAGGAAGCATAAACTCTCGCAACCTGCCGTCGCGTCAATAATCTGGTCGATGCGGGGGAGAGCAAACGGGTCAACTGGACAGGCCTTGTTAAGATCCGTGTAATCCACACACATCCGCCACGTGTCGTTCTTCTTAAGCACCAACACCGGGTTAGCTAACCACTCCGGGTGAAAAACCTCCACGATGAACCCCGCTGCTAAGAGCCGGGCTACCTCTTCCCCAATTGCTTTACGCCGCTCCTCATTGAAACGGCAAAGGAACTGCTTGATCGGCTTGAACTTAGGATCCACATTAAGGTGGTGCTCAGCGAATTCTCTCGGTACACCCGGCATGTCAGACGGCTTCCATGCAAAGATGTCCCGATTCTCACGGATGAATTCGATGAGCGCGCTTTCCTATGCGGGGTCCATGTTAGCCCCGATAGTAAACTGCTGTGATGAGTCGCCCGGAGTGAAATCCACCAGCTTGGTATCATTTGCCGCAAATTTGAGGGGCGGCTTAGATTCCGTGTTAGGCTTCTTCAGTGGAGTCATATCTTCCGGGTCAACATTTTCTTTATAGAACTTGAGCTTAGCCTCAGCACAACTTGACTCTGCGTAAGCTGCGTCACCTTCCTCACACTCAAGAGCCGTCTTCCGATCACCATGCACGGTAATCGTCCCGTTCAACCCGGGCATCTTGAGCTGTAAGTAAACATAGCAGGGCCTAGCCATGAACTTGGCGTAAGCCAGCCGTCCAAACAGAGCGTGATACGGGCTCTTGATTTTGACCACTTCAAACCACAAAGATTCTACCCTGTAGTTAAATTCATAACCAAAAGCTACCTCCAAAGAAATCTTCCCCACTGGATAAGCCGATTTTCCGGGCACCACACCGTGAAAAACTGTTGAAGAGGGCTTAAGATCCTTATCAAGCAAACCCATCCGGCTGAAAGTGTCATAATACAGGATGTTGATGCTGCTGCCACCATCCATAAGCACTTTAGTGAACACATATCCTCCTACTTGGGGGGCAACTACCAAAGCCAGTTGCCCCAGGTTATCAACACGCGGCGGGTGATCCTCCCTACTCCAAGTTATGTCATACTCGGACCACTTCAAATACTGCGGGAGAGCCGGCATGACTGCGTTAACCGCCCGCTTGCGCACCTTCCGGTCTCGCTTGTCGAGGCTGGTTGTAAAAACATGATACTGACCCCCACTGAGCTGTTTCGGGTTAGTCTGGTACCCCCATTGGTTATTCTGCTGCTGGCCTTCACCGCCAGACTGTTGATGATGACCTCCTTGATTGCCTTGACCCTGGTATCCGGATCCTGAGCCGCCAGCACCAAAGGCGGCTCCTGAACCGCCCGGCCCTGAGCCGCCTGACGGACCATTACCGTTATTACGATAATGTTGAAGGCTATAATCCCGAAACTGCCGCATAATACTGCAATCCCTCCATGTATGGCCTGCCGGCTTATCAGGCCGGCTGTGCTCTGGACAAGGTTTATTAAGCATCTCTTCCAGGTTGAAAGGAGCTTTACCCTTGCTAAAGGGTGGCCTGAAATTCCCATTGCCCTAAGCACGATTGTTCCCAGTGCTGGTGTTCGCCACCAATTCTGACCCGCCGTCCGGGTTCTTCCATTTGCCCGGGTTGCTGTTTCCAGCCGCGTTTTGCTGTTGACCCTTGCCATTGTTACCTTTCTTCCCCTGACCTGATTTCTCATCATCAGAGCCTGGGTCTTTAATGTTATTAGAGTCTGCATACTTGGTGAGAGCCACCATGAGCTCCCCCATGTCTTGGCATGAGCGTTTAAGCCGGCCAAGCTTGTGCTTTAGCGGTGTAAAATGGCAATTCTTCTCCAAAATCAAAACTGCTTGAGCCGTCGTAATCTGTTCAGAAGAGTGGATGATGGTTGAGACCTGCTGGACCCAGTGATGAGCCGACTCGTCATCATGCTGCACGCAATGGTCCAGATCCACAATCGTCATGGGCAGCTTGCACGTTCCTTGGAAATTTTTGATGAATTTCGCCTTCAACTCGGCCCAGGAATTAATGGTATGGGGTGGCAAGCCCTTCAACCACGTGCGAGCCAGCCCTTCTAGCATCATGATGAAATATTTGGCACATACTGCATCACTGACGTCTAACATCTCCATGGCCAGCTCATAGCTTTCGATCCAAGCCTCTGGAGGTAGGTCAACAGTATAATTGGGCACCTTGCGAGGACCCTTGAAATCCTTCGGCAGACGCTCGTTCCTCAGAGCCGGCGCTAAACACGGCACTCCCATAGCCCTGGAGGTTACTCCTACCCCTACTGAGACGGAAGGTGCAACTGTGGGTTCCTGATGAGCCGCCGCCGCCACCAGAGCCGCAACTTCTTGCTGTGCTCTCGCCCGATCCACCAGCGCCTGAGCATCCAGAGCCGCCCGATCGACCCGCGGCGGGTTCCGATGTCGTTCACTGCTAGAAACCGCCGGCGACTCATAACGCCGACTGTAGCTGCGGCTGGGGATGGGAGTTGAATGTACGCGGCTCCGGCTGTAAGTATACTTCTCCTGCTGGGCCACCGCCGTCTGCAGGTACCCAATAGCGTTTCGCACCTCTTCTGCAAAAGGCGCCTCATCGGGGATGGGGATTGTACCAAGCCGGGTTGCCGCTACCACCATGTTAGCCGGATTAGAATAATGACCAGGTGGCGTCGGAAAAGGCTGTGGTGGGGTCTGGTTCCGGCGGGGCGGGTCTGGCCGCTGATGCTGAACCGCCGCCCGGCTTCCAGGTACTTCCGCCGTCCGGGTTACGGTCAAAGGCGCGTTCCGTCCCATCCCTGGCGTGTTGAAAAGATTTCTGGCTTCATACTGATCTGGCAAGCGGGATTGATGCCTCATCCGCTGAACCGCCGCCGCAGACTGCTGCTCTAACTCAAAACGGAAAGCGTCCGCCCTAAGGCGCTCTGCCTCAGCATCCATCTGAGCCTTCAGCGCATTGATTTCCTGTTGGACTCCGGTCATCAGGTTCTTCAACCTCGCGATCTCCACATTATGGGCCGCTTGGTTTTCAGCAGTGACCTCAGTCGCCATCAGGGTTGTAAGCTCATTCATCAGATCCAGTTGCACCGGTGGCTGAGCTACCAGGAGCCGCCGCTGAACCCGCCATGAAGACGGCGGCGCGGTTCGGCGGCTCATAATCCTCCGGCTCATGATACTCCGACTCGGGGTAAGGCTCGGCGTAGCCCCCGAGCCCACCGTTGTGAAGCTGATAGATTGATTCCGTCTCTCCGCTCGAGGATCCATCCTCTGAACAGATGAGAGTTTCTTCCCGTGACATAGAACCTTCAAGCTCCATGCCCTGGGTGACGCCGACGAAGACATGCTTCCTGCCCGGGTCAGCACGGGCGGGTTGCACACGTCGGGCGGGTTGCTCGCGCCGGGCCGGCTCGACGATGTCGGTGCAGATGTCCGGCCCGGGTTCAGATCCGCCGATCTTGCCGATGAAGACATGGATTCCGCCGAAGGGGACCCGGAACCCGTACTCGATTGAGTCGGCCTCGGGGCCCCAGCCGGCGTCGTCGATGTAGAGCCGGCCGCGGCGACTCTTGGTCATCCTGCCAACATCATACCCCTCGATCCCTGGGAGAGAGCCCTTCGAGAACTCAACACCACCGAGCGCTAGCCCCACGGTGGGCGCCAACTGTCGTGGTTTTTTCACGGCACATGTCCGAAGACTTAGGTTCGAGGCCATCGCTAAGGCGGTGGACTCAAAGGGGTTGGTTGAGACGAGGGACACGAGTTTACCCAGGTTCGGCCCCTCATGAAGAAGTAAAAGCCTACATCCTGCTTGTGTTGTATTGATTGGAGTATCGATTACAAGGGAGCGGATTCGCTTGACTTAGCTCTCGATTGATTTGTTTCTGTCTAAGCCGCCCCAGGGTCTCGCCCTTATATAGGAGGTCGAAGCCCTGGGTTACACGAGTCCTAAACCGACTCATACATCGTAGTTAATCCTGCCTCTAAGCCGCCTTGCCATCTTGGGCAAGTCGTCTCCGGGCGGCTTAACCGCCCGGGTCTTCACACCATCTTCTGTCTCTGGGCCTTCATCTTGGCCCGTCAGGTAAGCCGCCATGCGGCCTGGCCTTCATCTTCCGGCCCACCTTATGGGTCTTGGCTGATGAGCCGCCAGGTATGGCCCGGCTCCTCCTGGGCGGGTCTTACCACGGGGTTATATCCCCAACAGAGCTTGAGCGAGCTGAACACGCAGATTGTCATTATGTGTTGCCCAATCCAAATCAACATCAATATCTTCTAGAAGCTTGCTCGCCCGTGTGGGAAATCCTCTGATACTCATGATCTGCGTTGGGTTTTCCGTGAAGAGGAATGGGTTATCGCAGCACAAAGTGGGTAAGTATTTCCCTCAGTTATGAAACCAAGGTTTATCGAACCAATAGGAATATCAATCCTCAACCGTCTTCAGCGGCTGCACACAAATGAACAAACAACTTGCACCCAACGCGGGCAAGAGGGTTGTCAATCCCCTTGATCTTGTTATTTGCAAGAAAATGAGTTGTGTAGATAATTGTAAATTGAAAAATAAAATAAAAAGTAAATAAAGGCAGCAAGGTAATAGTAGTGTTTGTAAATATGTAAGTGAAGAGACCCGAGGGCCATAGTTTTCCCTAGCGGCATCTCTCATGTAGGCAGCATACGGTGGGTAACAAATTACTGTTGGGCAATTGATAGAAAAGCGGATAGTTATGCGATTTTCACGGCAATGATCATGTGTATATAGGCATCACATCCATAAACAAATAAGCCGACTCCTGCCTTCACCTATTACTATTACTCCACTCGTCGACCGCTATCCAACATGCATCTAGAGTATTAAGTAAAACAGAGTAATGCATGGAGAACGTTGACATGATGTAGACAAAGTAAACTCAAACAATATGAATGAACCTCGTCATTTTATCCTTAGTAGCAACAACACAATGACGCATCTTGTCCCCTACTTTGTCACTCGGATATAGAAACTCGTCAGGTTGAACCTACCACAACGCACCACACCCACCGATGAAATATCAATCTACTTGGCCAAATCACATCAATAAATCGGAGAGCATTACAAAGCTATGATGATCATGCAATTAAGATACAATATATATCAAAGGTATCTCAAATACTTTTCATGAATAATATGAACATAAACCCACAATTCATCGGATCCCAACAAACACACCGCACAATAGGATTACATCAGATAGATCAAAGCGAAGATGCGATGACCATTGTATTGAAGATCAAGAGATAGAGAGATTGCCATCTAGGTACTAGCTATGGACCCATAGGTCTGTGGTGAACTACTCACACATCATCATGAGGGCAGCAATGTTGATGTAGAGTCCCTCCGTGATCGATCCCCCCTCCGACAGGGTGCTGGAACGGAGCTCCAGATGGCCTCACGACAGAACAGAGACTTGCGGCAGCGTAAAAAGGGTATCGAGACTGCCTCCGTTATTTTTAGTGTGAAAGAGAATTTATAGGCCAGAGAGGGGCGTCGGGAGGCAGTCGAGGGGGGCACAAGCGACCAAGAGACACCCAGTGGGCCAAAGAAGAGCCAGGAAGGTGGGCTGTGGAGAGCAAAACCCACCAGGGCATGCCAGGGGGCCCCCGGCGCGCCCTGCTGTGTTGTGCCCTCCACGGGGCCCCTCCGCACCGCCTCTGATGCCTATAAATTCCCAAATATTCCAAAAACCCTAGGGGAGTCGACGAAGCACAATTCCAGCCACCGCAAGTTCCAGAACCTCGAGATCCAATCTAAACACCATCACGGAGGGGTTCATCTTCTTCATAGGTGCCTCTCCGATGATGCGTGAGTAGTCCACCATAGACCTACGGATCCGTAGGCAGTAGCTAGATGGCTTCCTCTCTCTCTTATGATTCTCAATACAATGGTCTCTTGGAGATCTATTTGATGTAAACTTTTGCGGTGTGTTTGTTGGGATCCGATGAATTTTGAGTTCATGATCAGTTTCTATCCATGAATATTATTTGAGTCTTCTTTGATCTCTTATATGCATGATTACTTATAGCCTCGTATTTCTTCTTCGAATCTTTGGTTTAGTTAGGCCAACTAGATCGATTTTTCTTGCCATGGGAAGAGGTGCTTTGTGATGGGTTCGATCTTGCGGTGTTCTTTCCCAGTGACAGAAGGGGCAGCAAGGCACGCATGTATCGTTGCCATTAAGGATAACAAGATGGGGTCTATTCCTACATGAATAGATCTTGTCTACATCATGTCATTGTTCTTATTACATTACTCCATTTTTCCATGAACTTAATACATTAGATGCATGCTGGATAGCGGTCGATGTGTGGAGTAATAGTGGTAGATGCACATAGGAGTCGGTCTACTTATCTTGGACGTGATGCCTATATAATGATCATCGCCTTGGATATCTTCATGATTATTTGATCTTCTATCAATTGCCCAACAGTAATTTGTTCACCCACCGTGCGCTATACTCATGAGAGAAGCCACTAGTGAATCCTACGGCCCCCGGGTCTACTTTTCCAACATATTGCTTTCCGGTCTATCTTTTTGCCTCTTTGTTTTCAGATCTACAAAACCAAAAACCCAAAAACATATTGCTGCATATTTTATTTGCTCTTTTTATTTTGTGTTCTTGAGAGATCTTTATCTCCTATCCATCACTACCTAATCTATCTTTTTACCGTAGAGATATTGACAACCTCTCTTTCGCGTCGGGTTGCAAGTATTTGTTGTTTGTGTGCAGGTGCTTCTTTTTGGGTGGTGGTGATCCTCCTACTGGTTCGATAACCTTGGTTTCATAACTGAGGGAAATACTTAACGTCGCTGTGCTGCATCATCCCTTCCTCTTTGGGGAAATACCGACGCGGTCTCATGCCACGTCACCTCCCTCCAAAGCTTCTAGGTCTTCTTTTGGTCCAGAAAAAATCATCAAAAAGTTTCGTGGCAATTGGACTTCGTTTGGTAACGTAAACCTGAAAAGTAAAAAAACACGCAAAAAACAGCAACTGGCACTGGGCACTGTGTCAATATGTTAGTGCTCAAAAATATTATAAATTGGTAAATAAAGACGCAAAAAGTATCCTACAATGATAATATATCAGCATGGAACAATCAAAAATTATAGATACGTTGGAGACGTATCAAGCATCCCCAAGCTTAATTCCTGCTCGTCGTCAAGTAGGTAAATGATAAAAACAAAAATTTTGATGTGACTTGCTATCCATTATGTAATCTTATGCATGTATGCTCATTGAGAAACGATGAATCAACAAATATTAACATAGCAATATTTAAAGTGTAAGAAACAAAATCATCAATCTTTCAAAGTATACGATCCTTAAAGAATGTTTACCCCCCATTCATCTTATTATATTAGCAAGGCATGGCTCCATCTTCACCACAATAATACAAATGTCAAGCACCACGGTGTCCAAGTAGGGTAATTGGATCGTACTTTTTCAATATGCATCAACTTTTTATTCTTTACGGAATACATGAGCGTGAGCCATTGGACATAGCATTTAGGTGGAATAGAATTGATGGAAATATGCCCTAGAGGCAATAATAAATTGGTTATTATCATATTTCCTTGTTCATGATAATCGTGTTTTATCCATGCTATAATTGTATTGATCGGAAACTCAGATACATGTGTGGATACATAGACAACACTATGTCCCGAGTGTGCCTCTACTAGACTAGCTCGTTGATCAAAGATGGTCAAGGTTTCCTGATCATAGACATGAGTTGTCATTTGATAACGGGATCACATCATTAGGAGAATGATGTGATGGACAAGACCCAACCGTAAGCATAGCATTTGATCGTGTTAGTTTATTGCTACTGCTTTATCCATATCAAGTATCTGTTCCTACGACCATGAGATCATGCAACTCCCTGACACCGGAGGAATGCCTTGTGTGTATCAAACGTCACAACATAACTGGGTGACTATAAAGGTGCACTACAGGTATCTCCGAGGGTGTTTGTTGGGTTGGCGTGGATCGAGACTGGGATTTGTCACTCCGTATGACGGAGAGGTATCTCTGGGCCCACTCGGTAATACAACATCACAAGATGCTTGCAAGCAATGTGACTAAGGAGTTAGTCACGGGATCTTGTATTACAGAACGAGTAAAGAGACTTGCCGGTAACGAGGTTGAACTAGGTATGGAGATACCGACGATCGAACCTCGGACAAGTAACATACCGCTGGACAAAGGGAACTGCATACGGGATTGATTGAATCCTTGGCATCGTGGTTCGATCGATAAAAATCTTCATGGAATATGTGGGAAGCAATATGGGCATCCAGGTCCCGCTATTGGTTATTTACCGGAGAGGTGTCTCGGTCATGTCCACATGATTCTCGAACTCGTAGGGTCTGCACGCTTAACGTTTGGTGACGATATCGTATTATTGGGTTATGTATGTTGGTCACCGAATGTTGTTCGGAGTCCCGGATGAGATCCCGGACGTCACGAGGAGCTCCGGAATGGTTCGGAGGTAAAGATTTATATATGGGAAGTCATATTCTGGCTACCGGAAAAGTTTCAGGATTTTCCGGTATTGTACCGAGAAGCTTCTAGAAGGTTCCGAAAACTTCCAGAGGAGTCCGGAAGTCCTCCAAGGGTTCCACCACGTCCCAAGGGTTTGCATGGGATGAGGGGAGGCGCCCTGGCCTTATTGGGCCAGGTGCACAAGTCCCTTAAGGCCCATGTGGCTTGGGAGAGGTGGAAAGTCCACCTGTGTATGGAAAGGGAGGGAATTGGACTAGGAGTCCAACTCCTCCCCTTGGCTGCGCCCTAGGGCTTGGAGGGGCTGATCTCCATGCCCCTCCACCTATATATAGAGGGGAGGGGGCGCGCCAAGAGGACACACCAAGCCCTTGGCACCCCTCTCTCTCCCTAGATCGTTTTCTCCTCCGTTCGCGGTTTCGGTAGCGCTCGGCGTAGCCCTGCCGGGATTGTTCCACCACCATATCCACCACACCGTCGTGCTGGTTGAGAACCCATCTACTACTCTACCCTCTCTCGTTGTATCGAGGAGGCGGAGACGTCATCGAGCTGCACATGTGCTGAACGCGGAGGTGTCGTCCGTTCGGCGCTAGATCGGGATGGATTGCGATTGGATCGTGAAGACATACGACTACATCAACCGCGTTATATATGCTTCCTCTTAGCGATCTACAAGGGTATGTAGATACACTCCCCCTCTCGTAGCTATGCATCTCCATGGATTGATCTTGCGTGTGCATAGGATTTTTTTTGTTTCCCATGCAACGTTCCCCAACGGTGTCATCATGAGCTAGGTCTATGCGTAGATGATATGCACGAGTAGAACACAAAGAGTTTGTGGGCGTTGATGTTCAGATTGCTTACCTCCTTAGTCTTATCTTGATTCCGCGGTATTGTGGGATAAGTGGCCCGGACCAACCTTACTCGTCCACGTACGAGAGACCGGCTCCATCGACTGACATGCAACTTGTTACATAAAGATGGCTGGCGGGTGTCTGTCTCTCCCACTTTAGTTGAATCGGATTTGATAGAGACGGTCCTTGTAGAAGGTTAAATGGCAACTTGATTGTCACTGTTGCTTTTCGTAGGTAAGAACGGTTCTTACTAGTTGCCCATAGCAGCCACGTAAAACTTGCAACAACAAAGTAGAGGACGTCTAACTTGTTTTTGCAGGGCATGTTGTGATGTGATATGGCCAAAGACATGATGTGATATATGTGATGTATGAGATGATCATGTTTTTTATAGTATGACGACTTGCATGTCGATGAGTACGGCAACCGGCAGGAGCCATAGGGTTGTCTTTAATTATTTTCGCCTTTTTTGCTTTACTTTATCGCTATGAGTTAGCAATAGTTGTAGAAGCAATAGTTGGCACGACAACCACGTGACGACACGATGATGGAGATCATGATGATGGAAATCATGGTGTCATGCCGGTGATGATGGAGATCATGTCGGTGCTTTGGAGATGGAGATCAAAAGGACAAGATGATGATGGCCATATCATGTCACTTATATGATTTGCATGTGATGTTTATCCTTTATGCATCTTATTTTGCTTAGGACGATGGTAGTATTATAAGATGATCCCTCACTAAAATTTCAAGATAAATTGTGTTCTCCTCGAGTATGCACCGTTGCGAAGGATCGTCATTTCGAAGCACCTTGTGATGATCGGGTGTGATAGACTCTCCGTTCGCAAACAACGGGTGTAAGCCAGATTTACACACGCGGAATACTTGGGTTAACCTTGATGAGCCTAGCATGTACAGACATGGCCTCGGAACACAGGAGACCGAAAGGTCGAACATGAGTCATATAGTAGATATGATCAACATGGAGATGTTCACCATTGAAGCCACCTCATCTCACGTGATGATCGGACTTGGGTTGGTGGATTTGGATCATGTCACACTTAGACAACCTGAGGGATGTTGATTTGAGTGGGAGTTCTTTAGTAATATGATTAGTTGAACTCATTATCATGAACATAGTCAAAATGTCTTTGCAAATTATGTTGTAGATAAATAGCTCGCGCTGTAGCTCCCCAATATTTTGATACGTTCCTAGAGAAAACTAAGTTGAGAGTTGATAGTAGCAATTATGCGGACTGGGTCCGTGATCTGAGGATTGTCCTCATTACTGCACAGAAGGCTTATGTCCTCGATGCACCGCTCGGTGCGCCAACCCCTCAAGCGTCGTCTTGGATGTTGTGAACGTCTGGCAGACATGTTCTGATGACTACTTGATAGTTTAGTGTGTCATGCTCTACGGCTTAGAACTGGGGATCCAAAGACGTTTTGAACGTCACAGAGCATATGAGATGTTCCAAGAGCTGAAATTGGGATTTCAGGCTCGTGCCCGTGTTGAGAGGTGTCAGACCTCTGACATGTTCTTTGCTTGCAAGATGGAGGAGAATAGCTCAGTCAGTGAGCATGTCCTTAGAATGTCTGGGTGCTACAATCGCTTGAATCAAGTGGGAGTTCATCTTCCAGATAAGATAGTAATTGACAGAGTTCTCCAAGTCACTGCAACCAAGTTACTGGAGCTTCGTGATAAACTATAGCATGCAAGGGAAGATGATCCCTGAGCTATTCGCGAATAGCTCAGGGATCATCTTCCCTTGCATGCTATAGTTTATCACGAAGCTCTAGTAACTTGGTAGAAATCAAGAAGGATCATCAAGTGTTGATGGTAAGACCACTAGTTTCAAGAAGGGCAAGGGCAAGAAGGGAAACTTCAAGAATGGCAAAACCGTTGCAGCTCCAGTGAAGAAACAAAAGGTTGAACCCAAACCCGAGACTAAGCGCTTCTATTGTAAGGGGAACGGTCACTGATAGCGGAACTACCCCAAATAGTTGGTAGATAAGAAGGATGGCATCGTCAACAAAAGTGTATTTGATATACATGTTATTGATGTGTACCTTTCTAGTACTCCTATTAGCACTTGTGTATATGATACCGGTTCAGTTGCTAATATTGGTAACTCGAAATAAAAGCTACGGAATAAATGGAGACTAGCCAATGGCGAGGTGACAATGTGTGTTGGAAGTGTTTCAAGGTTGATGTGATCACCATCGCACGCTCCCTCTACCTTCGGGATTAGTGTTGAACCTAAATAAATGTTATTTGGTGTTGGCGCTGAGCATGAACATGATTAGATCATGTTTATTGCAATACGATTATTCATTTAAGTGAGAGAATAATGGTTATTCTACTTACATGAATAATACCTTCAATGGTCATGCACCCAATGTGAATGGCTTATTGAATCTCGATCGTAGTGATACACATGTTCATAATATTGATGCCAAAAGATGCAAAGTTAATAAGGAGAGTACCACATATTTGTGGCTCTGCCACTAAGGTCATATTGGTGTAAAGCGCATGAAGAAACTCCATGCCGATGGATCTTTGGACTCACTCGATTTCGAATCGGTTGAGACATGCGGACCATGCCTCATAGGCAAGATGACTAAGACCCCGTTTTCCGATATGATGGAGCAGGCAAGTAACTTATTGGAAATAATACATGTTGATGTATGCGGTCCAAATGAGTGTTGATGCGTGCGGTGTATATCGTTATTTTCTTACCTTTACTAATGCTTTGAGTAGATATGGGTATATTTACTTAATGAAACACAAGTGTGAAACGTTTGAAAAGTTCAAGAAATTTCAGAGTGAAGATGAAGATCATCGTGTCAAGAAGATAAAATGTCTACGATATAATCGTGGAGGTGAATATCTGAGTTATGAGTTTGGTGTGCAACTTAAGACAATGTGGAAATTGTTTCACAACTCACGCCGCCTGGAACACCATAGTGTGATGGTGTGTCCGAATGTCATAGTCGTGCTCTATTGGATATGGTGCATACTATGATGTCTCTTACCGATTTGCCGCTATCATTTTGGGGCTATGCATTAGAGACAACTACATTCACTTTAATAGGGCACCATCTAAATCTGTTGAGATGACACCGTATGAATTATGGTTTGGCAGAAACCTAAGATGTCGTTTCTTAGAGTTTGGGAATACGACACTTATGTGTGATCAGCTCGAACCCAAAGCGGAAAAGTGCATCTTCATAAGATACCCTAAAGATACAATTGGGTATACCTTCTGTCACAGATCCGAAGGCAAGGTCTTTGTTGCCAAGAATGGATCCTTTCCAGAGAAGGATGTTCTCTCGAAAGAAGTGACTGGGAGGAAGGTAGAACTTGATAAGGTTGTCGAACCTTCACTTGAATTGGAAAAGTAGCGCAGCACAGAAAGGTGTTCCTGTGATGCGTAAACCAATTGAAGAGGAAGCTAATGATTATGATCATGAAACTTCGGATCAAGTTACTACCGAACCTCGTAGGTCGACAAGGACACGTACTGCCCCGAGCGATACGGTGATCCTGTCTTGGAGGTCATGTTGTCAGACAACAGTGAACCTACGAGCTATGAAGAAGCGATGGTGGGCCCGGATTCCAACAAATGGCTAGGAGCCATGAAATCCGAGATAGGATCCACGTATGAAAACCAAGTATGGACTTTGGTAGACTTGCCCGATGAACGACAGGCCGTTAAGTACAAATAGATCTTTAAGAAGAAGACAAACGCTGATGGTAAATGTCACCATTTATAAAGCTCGACTTGTCGCAAAGAGGTTTCCGACAAGTTCAAGGAGTTGACTATGATGAGACTTTCTCACCCGTAGCGATGCTAATGTCTGTTGGAATTATGTTAGCAGTTGCTCCATTTTTCGATTACGAAATCTGGCAGATGGATGTCAAAACAGAGTTTCCTTAACGGTTTCCGTGAGGAAAGGTTGTATGTGATACAACCAGAAGGTTTTGTCGGTTCTAAGGATGCTAAAAGGTATGCAAGCTCCAGCGATCCTTCTATGGACTGGAGCAAGCATCTCAGAGTTGGAATATACGCTTTGATGAGGTAATCAAAGCTTTTGGGTTTATACAAAGTTTATAAGAAACTTGTATTTACAAGAAAGTGAGTGCGAGCACTATAGAATTTCTAATAAGTATATGTGGATGACATATTGTTGATCGGAAATAATGTAGAATTTCTGGAAAGCATAAAGGGTTGTTTGAAAGGAGTTTTCAAAGGAAGACCCGGATAAAGCTACTTAAATATTGGGCATCAAGATCTATAGAGATAGATCAAGACGCCTGATAAGACTTTCAATGAGTACACACCTTGACAAGATTTTGAAAGAGTTCAAAATGGATCAGTCAAAAAAGTAGTTCTTGCGTGATTTGTAAGGTGTGAAGTTGAGTAAGACTCAAAGCTCGACCACAGCAGAAGAAAGAGAAAGGACGAAGGTCGTCCCCTATGCCTTAGCCATAGGCTCTATACGGTATGCCATGCTATGTACCGCACCTGATGTGTGACTTGCTGCGTGTCTGGCAAGGGGTCCAAGAGTGATCCAGGAGTGGATCACAGGACAACGGTCAAAATTATCCTTAGTAACTGGAGGACTAAGGAAATGTTTCTCGATTATGGAGGTGATAAAGAGTTCGTCGTAAAGGGTTACGTCGATGCAAGCTTTGACACCGATCCGGATGAGTCTGAGTAGCAAACCGGATACGTATAGTCGAGCAGACATTTAGAATAGCTCCAAATGGGGCGTAATAGCATCATCTACAATATGACATAGAGATTTGCATAGTATACAAGGATCTGAATGGTGAAGACCCGTTGACTAAAACCTCTCTCACAAGCAAAACATGATCAAACCCCATAACTCATTGGGTGTTAATCACATGGTGATGTGAACTAGATTATTGACTCTAGTGCAAGTGGGAGACTAATGGAAATATGCCCTAGAGGCAATAATAAATTGGTTATTATCATATTTCCTTGTTCATGATAATCGTTTATTATCCATGCTATAATTGTATTGATCGGAAACTCAGATACATGTGTGGATAAATAGACAACACTATGTCCCTAGTGAGCCTCTACTAGACTAGCTCGTTGATCAAAGATGGTCAGGCTTTCCTGACCATAGACATGAGTTGTCATTTGATAACGGGATCACATCCTTAGGAGAATGATGTGATGGACAAGACCCAACCGTAAGCATAGCACTTGATCGTGTTAGTTTATTGCTACTGCTTTATCGATGTCAAGTATCTGTTCCTACGACCATGAGATCATGCAACTCCCTGACACCGGAGGAATGCCTTGTGTGTATCAAATGTCACAACGTAACTGGGTGACTATAAATGTGCTCTACAGGTATATTCGAGGGTGTCTGTTGGGTTGGCGTGGATTGAGACTGGGATTTGTCACTCCGTATGACGGAGAGGTATCTCTGGGCCCACTTGGTAATACAGCATCACAAGAAGCTTGCAAGCCATGTGACTAAGGAGTTAGTGACGTGATCTTGTATTATAGAACGAGTAAAGAGACTTGCCGGTAACGATATTGAACTAGGTATGGAGATACCGACGATCGAATCTCGGGCAAGTAACATACCACTGGACAAAGGGAACTGAATACGGTATTGATTGAATCCTTGGCATCGTGGTTCGATCAATAAAGATCTTCGTGGAATATGTGGGAACCAATATGGGCATCCAGGTCTCTCTATTGGTTATTGACCCGAGAGGTGTCTCGGTCATGTCCACATGATTCTCGAACCCGTAGGGTCTGCACGCTTAAACTTTGGTGACGATATAGTATTATTGGGTTATGTATGTTGGTGACCGAATGTTGTTCGGAGTCCCAGATGAGATCCCGGACGTCACGTGGAGCTCCGAAATGGTCCAGAGGTAAATATTTATATACGGGAAGTCATATTCTGGCTACCGGAAAAGTTTCGGGTTTTTTCGGTATTGTACCGGGAAGCTTCTAGAAGGTTCCGGAAAAAATCCAGAGGAGTCCGGAAGTCCATCAAGGGTTCCACCACGTCCAGAGGGTTTGCATGGGATGAGGGGAGGCACCCTGGCCTTATTGGTCCAGGCGCGCAAGTCCCTTAAGGCCCATGTGGCTTGGGAGAGGTGGAAAGTCCACCTGTGTATGGAAAGGGAGGGAATTGGACTAGGAGTCCAACTCCTCCCCCTTAGCTGCGACCTAGGGCTTGGAGGGGCTGATCTCCACGCCCCTCCACCTATATATAGAGGGGAGGGGGCGCCCCAAGAGGACACACTAAGCCCTTGGCGCCCCTCTCTCTGCCTAGATCGTTTTCTCCTCCGTTCGCGGTTTCGATAGCGCTCGGCGTAGCCCTGCCGGGATTACTCCACCACCATCTGCACCACGCCGTCGTTCTGGTTGAGAACCCATCTACTACTCCGCCCTCACTCTCTGGACCGAGGAGGTGGAGACGACATCGAGCCGCACGTGTGCTGAACGCGGAGGTGCCGTCCGTTCGGCGCTAGATCGGGACGGACCGCGATTGGATCGTGAAGACGTATGACTACATCAACCGCGTTATAGACGCTTCTGCTTAGCGATCTACAAGGGTATGCGGATACACTCCCCCTCTCATAGCTATGCATCTCCATGGATAGATCTTGCGTGTGCGTAGGAAATTTTTTGTTTCCCATGCAACATTCCCCAACAAGAATATGTTGATATATATCAAAGGGGTAAAAAGTGGAGAAGATAGTCTTACATCAACTAGGTGTACCAACGGGCTATGGAGATGCCCATCGATAGATGTCAATGCAAGGAGTAGGGATTGCCATGCAAATGATGCACTAGAGCTATAAGTGTATGAAAGCTCAAATGAAGCTAAGTGGGGTGTGCATCCAACTTGCTTGCTCATGAAGACCTTGGGCATTTGAGGAAGCCCGTCATAGGAATATACAAGCCAAGCTTGTAATAATGAATAGGTAATTCCTACTAGCATATGAAAATGATATATCATGAGACTCTCTACATGAGGAGCATAGTGCCACTTTGAGGCACAAGTGTGGTAAAAGATAGTAGAAAAGTCCCTTCTCTCATTTTCTCTCATTTTTTTCTAATGGTGGGCTCATTTGGCCTCCTCCATCTTTATTTTTCGTTTGAAGTCTCATCTCGACTTGTGGGAGAATCATAGTCTCCATCATTCTTTCCTCACTGGGACAATGCTCTAATAATGATGATCATCACACTTTTATTTACTTACAGCTCGATATGGAGAACTGATATAAAGATATGACTCTGTATGAATGCCTCTGGCAGTGTACCAGGATGTGCAATGATCTAGTGTGACAGGTATCAAAAATATGATGAACGGTGGCTTTGCCACAAATACTATGTCAGCTCTATATGATCATGCAAAGCAATATGATGATGAACGAACTAGTCATGTGAAGTGACGATGGAATTTTCATGGCAATATATCTCGGAATGGCTATGGAAATGCCATGATAGGTAGGTATGGTGGCTGTTTTGAGGAAGATATAATAAGGCTTATGTGCAACAGAGCATATCATGTCACGGGGTTTGGATGCACCGGCGAAAGTTGCACCGATCCTCGAGGTGAGAATGGGCTATGCACGATACCGAAGAGGCTAGCAAATATGAGAAGGTGAGATTGCGTATGTCCATGGTTTCACATTAGTCATAAACAAATCATATACTTGTTGCAAAGTTGTATTAGTTTTATCATAAATCAAAGTAGTCCCCGAGCAGAATGTAGTCCCCAACTGCTCGCCGGCGGCTTTCGTGGTCGAAGCAGGAACTCCGCGCGGCACCTCCTCCCTCCGTTGGGTCGCTCGACAGCGACCTACGCGGGTGAAGCACTATCCTGCCGCGGCGAGGGGGGCAGAGGCTCGCGAAGCCCTAGCAAACAATGACGCCTCCCTCCAGTGCCGACCGCTCGATGCGGCGTGGGCACGGGAGCTCTTGTCCCTCGGCATCATATGTGCGGCAGCAGCCCCCGCGACAGGGGCACATGCGCGACGCGGCTGTATCCCAAGGCTGGCCGTGCCCCGAACATGCGGCAGTTCCTCCCTCCCTGGGCTGGCGGAGCACCGCTTCCATTACGACGAACTCAGAGGAACAAGTCTCCAGCCATTCGGCAGAGGATTGAGGATCTTATCCTCTCCAATCATTTTACAATTCAGTCCTCATATTACTCGAAAGTTGCTTAACAGTCATTTTTCTGTTTGAACCCAGGTTCACTCGGACGGGACTAAAGCTCACTCGAATGACTGTTCATTCGGACAATTCGCACACATGCTCGGACAAATTTACTCGAATGGATGCATCTACATCACTTGGCCGTCCCACGTGTCGCCGCTCCGCCGAACGCGTCTTCATCACCCAGTCGTCCCGCGCGTCGCCGCTCCGTAAGGCTTCTATATATCACTTGGCGCCTCGCGCATCGCCACTCGGTGAGACACACTTTCATCACCCGGCCGCCCCACGTGTCGCCACTCGATGAGACATACCTTCATCAGTCAGCCGCTTCGTGCGTCGCCGCTCCTTAAGGCTTGTATACATCACTTTGCCGCCTCGCGCGTCGTCACTCGGTGAGACACACTTTCATCACTCGGCCGCCTCGCGCGTTGCCACTCGGTGAGACATACCTTCGTCACTCAGCCGCTCCGTGCGTCGCCGCTCTGTGAGGCACGTCTTCATCGCTCGGCCGCCCCGCGCGTCGCCACTCGGTGAGACACACCTTCATCACTCGGCCGCTCCGCGCGTTGCCATTCAGTGAGACACATCTTCATCACCCGGCCGCCCCGCGCGTCGCCACTCGGTGAGACGCATCTTCATCACTCGGCCAGCCTGCGTATCGCCATCGGTTGAACACGTCTTCGCCACTTGGCCGCTCGTGCGCCGTCAGACAGCTAAGTCATCCTTCACACGCTGCATTTCAATTAAATAGTTATTTTCGCATTATCGAGTGTCAAGTAAGTCGCACATGACGTTCACTCAGAGGCCACGCCACCGAGTGTACCTCTGCGCTCGGTTGTTTATCTTCATGTCGGAACACTTCACTTCCGCTTCATTTGGGTCCAGTACTCAAACGAGTTCAGTCGGATCTCACTCTTTTAGACTCTTGCTGGTTTCGGACCAACAAGCATCTGACACATCCCAGCGGGTGTCTATGGGTGTAATTTACACGAATCATTTCAGCAAACATCAAATTACTTCAAGAATTTTTTATGTTAGCTTGTGCAATTTTTCATACACAGGTTACACGATCACTAGACGCCTCTATGCGCCATTCTCGATGACATGCTCGACTCGGCCGCCCCGCGCGCCATCACTTGGTCGGACGCCTCCGCGACTACATGCTTGACTCGGCCGCCCCGCACGCCATCACTTGGCCGGACGCCTCCTCGACGACATGCTCGACTCGGCCGCCCCGCACACCGTCACTTGATCCGACGCCTCCTCGACGACATGCTCGACTCGGCCGCCCCGCGCACCGTCACTTGATCCAACGCCTCCTCGACGACATGCTTGACTCGGCCGCCCCGTGCACCGTCACTTGATCCGATGCCTCCTCGACGACATGCTGGACTCGGCCGCTTCGTGCGCCGTCACTTGGTCGGACTCCTCCGCGACAACATGCTTGACTCGGCCGCCCCGCGCATCATCATTTGGTCGTACGCCTCCTCGACTACATACTCGAATTGGCCGCCCCGTGCGTCGCCACTCAGTGAGACATGTCTACCTCACTCGGATGCTCCGCGCATCGACACTGTGCTGGACGCGTCTACATCACTTGGCCGCCCCGCGCGTCGCCACTCAGCCAGAGGCGTCTACTTCACTCGGATGCCCCATGCATCGCCACTCCGTGCGGCACGTCTTCATCACCCGGTCGCCCCACGCGCCATCGCTCAGCTAGACACATCTACAACATAACCCCCAGTGGGTTAACGACTTAGCTGCGAACCTAATTTCGCCTAAGTTAAAAACTGCTCCGAGTGAAGACATCATCCACACTCGGGAGCTTAGCTGCGACTCCGTATCGCCTAAGTTAAAAACTGCTCCGAGTGAGAACATTAGCCACACTCGGGGGCTTAGTTGCGATTCCGTATCGCCTAAGTTCAAAACTGCTCCGAGTGAGGACATCATCCACACTCAGGGGCTTAGCTGCGATTCTGTATCGCCTAAGTTAAAAGCTGCTCCGAGTGAGGACATCATCCACACTCGGGGGCTTAGCTGCGACTCCGTATCGCCTAAGTTAAAAACCACTCCGAGTGAGGACATCATCCACACTCGGGGGCTTAGCTGCGATTCCGTATCGCCTAAGTTAAAAACGGCTCCGAGTGAGGACATCATCCACACTCGGGGGCTTAGCTACGATTCCGTATCGCCTAAATTAAAAACTACTCCGAGTGAGGACATCATCCACACTCGGGGGCTTAGCTGCGACTCTGTATCGCCTAAGTTAAAAACCGCTCCGAGTGAGGACATCATCCACACTCGGGGGCTTAGCTGCGACTCCGTATCGCCTAAGTTAAAAACCGCTCCGAGTGAGGACATCAGCCACAGTCGGTGGCTTAGCTGCGATTCCGTATCGCCTAAGTTAAAAACTGCTCCGAGTGAGGACATCATCCACACTCGGGGGCTTAGCTGCGATTCCATATCGCCTAAGTTAAAAACTGCTCCCAGTGAGGACATCATCCACACTTGGGGGCTTAGTCGTGACTCCGTATCGCCTAAGTTAAAAACTGCTCCGAGTGAGGACATCATCCACACTCGGGGGCTTAGCTGCGATTCCGTATCGCCTAAGTTAAAAACTGCTCCGAGTGAGGACATCATCCACACTCGGGGGCTTAGCTGCGACTCCGTATCGCCTAAGTTAAAAACCACTCCGAGTGAGGACGTCATCCACACTCGGGGGCTTAGCTGCGATTCCGTATCGCCTAAGTAAAAACTACTCCGAGTGAGGACGTCATCCACACACGGGGGCTTAGCTGCGATTCCGTATTGCCTAAGTTAAAAACTACTCTGAGTGATGACATCATCCACACTCGGGGGCTTAGCTGCGAGTCCGTATCGCCTAAGTAAAAAACTGCTCCGAGTGAGGACATAATCCACACTCGGGGGCTTAGCTGCGACTCCGTATCGCCTAAGTTAAAAACCACTCCGAGTGAGGACATCATCCACACTCGGGGGCTTAGCTGCGACTCCGTATTGCCTAAGTTAAAAACCGCTCCGAGTGAGGACATCAGCCACACTCGGGGGCTTAGCTGCGACTCCGTATCGCCTAAGTTTAAAACTGCTCCGATTGAGGACATCATCCACACTCGGGGGCTTAGCTGCGACTCCGTATCGCCTAAGTTAAAAACCACTCCGAGTGAGGACATCATCCACACTCGGGGGCTTAGCTGCGACTCCGTATCACCTAAGTTAAAGACTACTCCGAGTGATGACATCAGCCACACTCGGGGGCTTAGCCGCGATTCCGTATCGCCTAAGTTAAAAACTGCTCCGAGTGAGGACATCATCCACACTCGGGGGCTTAGCCGCGACTCCGTGTCGCCTAAGTTAAAAACTGCTCCGAGTGAGGACATCAGCCACACTCGGGGGCTTAGCTGCGACCCCGTATCGCCTAAGCTAGAAACAAATCCGAGTGAGGACATCATCCACACTTGGGGACTTAGCTGCGATCCCGTACCACCTAAGTTAAAAAATACACTCGGGGACTTAGCCTTGATCCAGAAATTATATAAGGCAGACTCACCAATCATTCAGTATGCCGACCACACGAACATTTACCTGACTAACCCAGTTCCAGGCTAAATTTGTTTACCGTGCCCAGTGCACAAGGATCAGTCCGACTGATTCAACTCCACATTGCAGAAATTTACGATGCCAAGCGCATGATAGTTCACCTGTTCAGTTCAGTTACACACTAGAAGACTTAAACCCTCTGCCAGACTCATCCAGTTTGACAGAGGCTCGGGGACTACACCCAGTGGGTGCACTCAGCGTGCCCCCACTGGAAGAGAAATACCAAAAAGAAACATTCTGCTCGGTCAGGTCGAGCAGCAACATTCAAGTTCAACAAACTCTACAGACTCCAACCGACTACCAGCAATCAGTTAGAGTCTCAGGGGCTACTATGGAGGATACACGTAATAGGTAGGCCCATGAAGGGTTAAAATATCATAGAAGCACGGGTCCACGCATGAGGTGGGTCCAGACAAATACATACATACTATTCACTCGGACAAGCAACGTCCCATCCACTCGGATGACAATCGACCACTCAGACGTATGACCCACTCGGATATGTGAAGACCAACAGTCAACAAGGCAGTCGGAGCATCATCGGAGGTTTCGTAGTGGGCTGACATTTGGCATTAATGCCACCATCTTGTAACATAAGAGGTGAGGGGGTGGCGCACTCTATATAAGCCACCCCCACCACATAGCTCGGGCTAGCTTCTTCTACCCCTGGGGGGCTCTTTCTTCTCCCTTGGCTCTCTCGCCATTAGTCTCAGGACTTAGCTCAGGCATGCATGGAGATCCATTCTTCTCTCTCTCTCTTCTCAAATACACCATGTAACTCCGTGTTCATGACAGATAAGCAAAGCCTCTCCTAAGCACGAGACGTAGGGCTGTTATCTCCACCGCAAGAGGCCCAAACTCGCTAAAATCATCGTGTCACCCATTTGCATCTCGATAGATCATGCTCCTTTAGACTACCACTTTCTATTGTCCCACGACAGATGCACCGGCGAAAGTTGCACCGATCCTCGAGGTGAGAATGGGCTATGCACGGTACCGAAGAGGCTAGCAAATATGAGAAGGTGAGATTGCGTATGTCCATGGTTTCACATTAGTCATAAAGAAATCATATACTTGTTGCAAAGTTTTATTGGTTTTATCATAAATCAAAGAACTACTCGCATGCCCCGAGGGAAGAGGTTTGTAGGAGCTAACCATCGCGTGCTTCTGACCCGAAACAACACTAGGATTTCAACGAGGAATAGAAATGCTCACACATCATCACCATGCCTCTTTAATTTTTAGATGAATAAAAAGGTCAACCCCTCTTAATATCTACACTTCTATGGGTCAACAATTATGAACTCACACATTTTTCATATTACCACATCAATATCATTAACCCACAATTTCTCTATATGTGCTACATGATGGTTTTGATTATCACTCATTGAATACCTAATATTTTTGGACTAGTCTTATGACCCATGCAAATTACTGTCACTATTTATTAACTCTCAAAAAAAATATAAGTGAAGAAAGAGAGTGAAATCATTTCTATAAAATCTACATAGAATATTCTAACAAATTATGATGAAGGTGTGTCTCTCTTAAATAGGTGTGTCCAGCAAACAATGATTGTGGCAAACTGAAAGTAAAATCAAACAAAAGCAAACGACGCTCCAAGCAAAACTCATATCATGTGACGAATAAAAATATAGCTTCAAGTGACATACCGATGGATTGAGACGAAAGAGGGGATGCCTTCCGGGGCATCCCCAAGCTTAGACGCTTGAGTCTCCTTTAAAATATTACCTTGGGGTGCCTTGGGCATCCCAATCTTAGGCTCTTTCTACTCCTTATTCCATGGTCCATCATGATAACACCCAAAACTTGAAAACTTCAATCACACAAAACTCAACAAAACTTCGTGAGATCCGTTAGTATAAGAAACATATTGCATACTTTAGGTACTGTTATAAATTGATTCTTATTTCATAATTGCGTACTAGGTACTGTAGTCTAACTTCTCTATGGCTTATACCCCCCCCCCGATCGTTTCAGTATGTTAAGGATACAGATGTATCCACAATTCATTTAGAGTTACTTAATAGTCTATTTCTTATACCATATCTCTATCCCGTGAAATTCTCGAGCCAAAAGATGGATGCATATGTTGTGTTTCATGTTGCTAAATGATATCAATTAAATGGTGTATCAATTCCATAAATTGCATATAGCAATAAATAAATCAGGAAAATTCTTTCTAATATTTTAGATAGAAGAAATGTTTCTTCTATCTAAAATATTAGAAAGAATGTACCCTTCTATCCAAATCCAATTTGCATCGATAAAATAAATCCAAATTCCAGTAGTAGATGAATAATTGCAAATTTGTGTGTGTACGAGATTAGAATAACTTCAAAATAACTGACATAATTTTTTATTTTTCCTGATCAGAAAAATACATGAAAAAGCAAAGGAGGTAGAATTTTTTGGGGATTTATGGTTAAAGAAGAAAAAGAAGAAAACAGGGGTTCTGTTGAATTTCAAGTATTCAGTTTCACCAATAAGATACGGAGACTTGCTTCACATTTGGAATTACACAAGAAATATTTTTCATCGGAAAGAGGTCTACGAAGACTTTTGGGAAAATGTCGACGTTTGCTGGCTTATTTGGCAAAGAAAAATAGAGTACGTTAAGCAACTATGGAAGCAAAAACAGAATCTGTCTAAAACAGAACAGTCTGTAGAAATCTGTAGAGAACCTGTACTTATGTAACTCTAAAAATTCTGAAAAAATAGAAAAACCTCGAAGATTTGTATATAAACACTGTGTAAAAGTTTCAGACAATTATCATGCTCCAGTAAAAAATGAAAATTCCTGTACTGGAGTCAAAAGTTTCTGTTTTGTTTCAGCATCGATTCTACTCATCTTGTGAGTCATCCCAAAGGCTTTACTTGGCACAAACACTAATTTAAACACAAAAACATAATAATTAAAGAAGTAATAATCATGTTATCAAAAATAAATAGAAAGTTTAGGCCTCCCCCAGCGTCTGGAGCTGCATCCTCCTCCATCTGGGACATAATCCTGCACCTCATGCGGCGACCACTTCCGCAGTTGTCCTTGCGGCATCGCGGTTCCTGCTCCGCCACCCGCACCATCCGGCGCACTTTGTGTCGAGGCCTCATACTTGTGATCTGCGTTGGGTTTTCCGTGAAGAGGATAGGGTTATTGCAGCACAAAGTGGGTAAGTATTTCCCTCAGTTACAAAACCAAGGTTTATCAAACCAATAGGAATATCAATCCTCAACCATCTTCAGCGGCTGCACACAAATGAACAAACAACTTGCACCCAACACGGGCAAGAGGGTTGTCAATCCCCTTGATCTCGTTATTTGCAAGCAAATGAGTTGTGTAGATAATTGTAGAAAATTGTAAATTGCAAAATAAAATAAAAAGTAAATAAAGGTGGCAAGGTAATAGTTGTGTATGTAAATATATAAGTGAATAGACCCGGTGGCCATAGTTTTCCCTAGCAGCATCTCTCATGTAGGCAACATACGATGGTTAAAAAATTACTGTTGGGCAATTGATAGAAAAGCGGATAGTTATGCGATTTTCACAGCAATGATCATGTGTATACAGGCATCACATCCATAAACAAATAGGCCGACTCCTGCCTGCACCTATTACTATTACTCCACTCATCGACCGCTATCCAACATGCATCTAGAGTATTAAGTAAAACAGAGTAATGCATGGAGAACGATGACATGATGTAGACAAAGTAAATTCAAGCAATATGAATAAACCCCATCGCGTTATCCTTAGTAGCAACAACACAAAGACGCATCTTGTCCCCTACTTTGTCACTGGGATATAGAAACTCGTCAGGTTGAACCTACCACAACGCACCTCTCTCACCGATGAAATATAGATCTAGTTGGCCAAACTATTTCAATAGATCGGAGAAAATTACGAAGCTATAATGATCATGCAATTAAGAGACATAATATATATATCAGAGATATCTCAAATACTTTTCATGAATAATCCGAACATAAACCCACAATTCATCGGATCCCAACAAACACACCGCACAATAGGATTACATCGTATAGATCAAAGCAAAGATGCGATGATCATTGTATTGAAGATCAAGAGATAGAGAGATTGCCATCTAGGTACTAGCTATGGACCCGTAGGTGTATGGTGAACTACTCACACATCATCATGAGGGCAGCAAGGTTGATGTAGAGGCCCTCCGTGATCGACCCCCCTCTGACAGGGTGCCGGAACGGAGCTCCAGATGGCCTCGCGATCGCATAGAGACTTGCGGCGGCGGAAAAAGGGTTTTGGGACTGCCTCTGGTGTTTTTAGGGTAGATGAGAATTTATAAGCCAGAGAGGGGCGTCGGGAGGCACAAGTCATCAGGGCGTGGCCCCCCTAGGGCGCGCCCTTTTGGCTTGTGCGGCCCTCGTGCGGCCCCCGGCCTCATTTCGAAGCTTCCAAGTCTTCTTTTGGTCCAAAAAAATCATCAAAAAGTTTCGTGGCAATTCGACTTCGTTTGGTACTCTAAACCTGAAAAGTGAAAAACACGCAAAAAACAGCAACTGGCACTAGGCACTGGATCAATAGGTTAGTGCTCAAAAATATTATAAATTGGTAAATAAAGACCCAAAAAGTATCCTAGAATGATAATATATCAGCATGGAACAATAAAAAATTATAGATACGTTGGAGACGTATCAAGCATCCCCAAGCTTAATTCCTGCTCGTCCTCGAGTAGGTAAATGATAAAAACAGAATTTTTGATGTGACATGCTATCCATTATGTAATCTTATGCATGTATGCTCATTGAGAAATGATGAATCAAAAATATTAACATAGCAATAATTAAAGTGTAAGAAACAAAATCATCAATCTTTTAAAGTGTACAATCCTTAAGGAATGTTTACCCCCCATTCATCTTATTATATTAGCAAGGCATGGCTCCATCTTCACCACATTAATTCGAATGTTAAGCACCATGGTGTCCAAATTGGATCGTACCTTTTCAATATGCATCAAATTTTTATTCTTCATGCAATACATGAGCATGAGCCATTGGACATAGCATTTAGGTGGAATAGAGTATGGTGGTAGATATCAAAGGGGCCAAAAGTGGAGAAGATAGTCTCACATCAACTAGGCGTACCAACGGGCTATGGAGATGCCCATCGATAGATGTCAATGCAAGGAGTAGGGATTGCCATGCAAATGATGCACTAGAGCTACAAGTGTATGAAAGCTCAAATGAAGCTAAGTGGGGTGTGCATCCAACTTGCTTGCTCATGAATACCTGGGGCATTTGAGGAAGCCCGTCATAGGAATATACAAGCCAAGTTTGTAATAATGAATAGGTAATTCCCACTAGCATATGAAAATGACATATCATGAGACTCTCTACATTAGGAGCATAGTGCCACTTTAAGGCACAAGTGTGGAAAAAGATAGTAGCAAAGTCCCTTCTCTCATTTTCTCTCATCATTTTTTTGAATGGTGGGCTCATTTGGCCTCCCCCATCTTTATTTTTTGTCCGGAGTTTCATCCCGAATTGTGGGGGAATCATAGTCTCCATCATCCTTTCCTCACTGGGACAATGCTCTAATAATGATGATCACACTTTTATTTACTTACAACTCGATATGGAGAACTGATATGAAGATATGACTCTGTATGAATGCCTCTGGCAGTGTACCAGGATGTGCAATGATCTAGCATGACACGTATCAAAAATATGATGAACGGTGGCTTTGCCACAAATACTATGTCAGCTCTATATGATCATGCAAAGCAATATGATGATGAACGAACTAGTCATGTGAAGTGACGATGGAATTTACATGGCAATATATCTCGGAATGGCTATGGAAATGCCATGATAGGTAGGTATGGTGGCTGTTTTGAGTAAGATATAATGAGGCTTATGTGCAACAGAGCATATCATGTCACGGGGTTTGGATGCACAGGCGAAAGATGCACCGATCCTCGAGGTGAGAATCGGCTATGCACGGTACCAAAGAGGCTAGCAAATATGAGAAGGTGAGATTGCGTATGTCCATGGTTTCACATTAGTCATAAAGAACTCGTATACTTATTGCAAAGTTTTATTAGTTTTATCATAAATCAAAGTACTACTCGCATGCCCCGAGGGAAGAGGTTGGTAGGAGTTAACCATCGCGCGCTTCCGACCCGAAACAACACTAGGATTTCAACGAGGAATGGAAATGCTCACACATAATCACCATGCCACTTTAATTTTTAGATGAACAAAAAGTTAACCTTTCTTAATATCGACACTTTTACGGATCAACAATTATGAACTCACACCTTTTTCATATTACCACATCAATATCATTGACCCACAATTTCTCTATATGTGCTACTTGATGGTTTTGATTATCACTCATTGAATACCTAATATTTTGGACTAGTCTTATGACCCATGCAAATTAACTTCACTATTTATTAACTCTCAAACAAATATAAGTGAAGAACGAGAGTGAAATTATTTCTATAAAATCTACACGCCACCGTGCTCAAAAAGATACAAGTGAAGTACTAGAGCAACTGCTAAGCTCAAGAGATATAAGTTAAGCACATAGAGTATTCTAACAAATTAAGATGAAGGTGTGTCTCTCTTAAATAGCTGTGTCAGCAAACAATGATTGTGGCAAACTGAACGTAAAAGCAAAACAAAAACAAATGACGCTCCAAGCAAAACTCATATCATGTGACGAATAAAAATATAGCTTCAAGTGACACACCGATGGATTGAGACGAAGGAGGGGATGCCTTCCGGGGCATCCCCAAGCTTAGACGCTTGAGTATTCCTTAAAATATTACCTTGGGTGCCTTGGGCATCCCAAAGCTTAGGCTCTTGCTACTCCTTATTCCTTTGTTCATCGCAATAACACCCAAAACTTGAAAACTTCAATCACACAAAACTCAACAAAACTTCATGAGATCCGTTAGTATAAGAAACATATTACATACTTTAGGTACTGTTATAAATTGATTATTATTTCATAAAAGCATAATAGGTACTGTATTCTAACTTCTCCATGGCTTATACCTGTGACGCCCCCGATCTCGACCGTACGCTAATCAAACACGCAATGCGTACGACCAAGATTAGGGACTCACTGATTGATATCACAACACAACACTAGACACAAATTAAAGTCATACAGCTTCATATTACAAGCCAGGGGCCTCGAGGGCTCGAATACAAGCTCGACAAACACGAGTCAGCGGAAGCAAATAATATCTGAGTACAGACATAAGTTAAACAAGTTTGCCTTAAGAAGGCTAGCACAAACATAAGCAGCGGATCGAAAGAGGCGAGGCCTCCTGCCTGGGAACCTCCTAACTACTCCTGAGCGTCGGGGGCAGCCTCCACGTAGTAGTAAGCTCCAGCGGTGGTGTAGTAGTCGTCTCCGGCGTACTCCATCTCCTGGGCTCCATCGTCTGAACGCGGTAATCGTATCGAGGGGGGAAAGAGAAAGCAAAGCAGTGGTGAGTACTCATCCAAAGTACTCGCAAGACTGACATCAGACTATGCTAAGTATGCATCATTATCAAGGGGAGGGGTTATATCTGGACTGACTGCAGAAAGCAAGAATAGGGAGAAGGCCTAGTCCTATCGAAGACTAGCATCTTCAGCATCTTGCAGCATTAGAGGAGAGTAGACTGGTATCTCATATATGGTCATATTATTGTAGCAATTTTATTAAATAACCACGCCCAGAGATTCTTCCTCGACTACTTGCGAGGAAGCAATCTCGGAGCCACATTCATTTCAAATTAAATCACAATTATAGTTGTATAAGGTCAAGGTACAACTCCAAGTCGTCCTGTTACCGTGGACACGGCTATTCGAATAGATTAATCATCCCTGCAGGGGTGCACCACATATTCCCCAACAAGCCTAAATCACCTCCGACCGGACACACTTTCCTGGGTCATGCCCGGCCTCGGGATATCAGCACGTCGTCGTCCCACCTAGGCTCAACGAAGAGGCCAGCCCGCCGGTCTAAATCCTAAGCGCGCAGGTTCGTGGGCCCACTTGCCCTTGCACTCCTGCACAATGCGAACGCGGTCGAAAGTAGACCTAGCACACTCCAGTCCAAGAGCTGTACCGTCCAGTCCAATCCGGCGCGCGCCGCTCCATTGCTGACGTCCGAAGAGCTTCGGCTGATACAACGACGCTGAGTACCCATAACTTCTCCCACGTGAATGTTTGTGCGTATTAAGGCCAACGACCTCACTCAGATCAAGTACCCAACCCGTTAGCATTTTATTAATGCGGGGCAAGCGCGACCCATAAAGTGCGGTCCGTCGCCCCGCCTCGAGGGTGTGTGGCAAGGGCCTCTCCTGCCCGTCCACGCCTCAACATAACCTTTTGGATGCCTTACCGGCGCATCCCACCACATCTCACACACGGGTACCCTTGGGGCCGACCCGTCTCAAGACTGTCAGGAACTCAGGTCAACCTCAACCAGGGTGGTACCGCCTGTCCCTCCAGTCCCGTCTTTCACATGTAAACAAAGTCAAGTTGAAGTAACTGTGTGTTTATACACCAAGTGGATATCCGAGGAATCACCCTCGATGGATCCCACTCGAGGTATGTGTATGACAAGAGTCGCTATCGATAAATGGGAAGGAGGAATCACCCTCGATACCCACGACCGATTAGCTACGCTACAGAATTAACATCGGGAGTGCAAAGTCAGGTATCACCCTCGGCACTCGATAGTAGCTCTGCAGTGCCATACTTAAGGGGTGTGCGGTGATGTGAGGGGCCTGGCTCGTCGGTCGGTTGACCGAGTCTTCGAGTCTTCGGGTCGTCGAGTCGTCGATGAAGAAGCAGGGGCAACTGGGACTAAGTGGTCACTGGGGATTCACTGATCAACCTATACTAAACAGTTGATATTGTTGCAGGTATAGTAGCAGTTTATCAAAAGCAGGCTATGCATCAAAATAGGAGCTAACTAATACAGTAGCAAAATCTAAAGAAAGAATAAGAGGGAAGAATGGGCGATATCGGAATGCTCAAGGAGGTTTGCTTGCCTTGCTGCTCTGCTGCAAAAGACTGGTCGTCAGGGGCGTAGTCGTACTCGGCAGCAGCGTCAGTCTCGGAGGCTACCGGAGAGAAGAGGGGGAAGAAACAATAAATACAAGCAAACAGATGCAACACGATGCAAGACATGGCAATACGCAGTGCTAGGGGTAGCCTAACGCAGTACTACACGTATCAGACGGAACGGGAGAATATCTGACGATATTTCCCGGGTCTTTGGATTTATCGGACAGACGATCCGGAGGGGAAAAGTTCCATGTTTGCTATGCTAGGAGCATGTGACAGACGAACGGATAGCGTATACGGATTCTTGGGCTTTTTCTGATCAACTTTCATATATAAATTATTTCAATCCGAGTTACGGTTTAAAAGATATGATTTTCTAAAGTTTAAATGATTTTCTAGAATTTATTGGAATTTATTTAAATTCGAAATTAAATTGGAAAATGCTACGGGTACCCAGCTCTGTGTACACAGAGTGCACACAGTGGCTGACCAGTGGGCCAGGTTGACCAAGTCAACCGCCCAGTCAGCAGTGGCTGACGTGTGGGCCCTCTGCTGATTCAGCAGGGCACAGTCAGCAGACCTTATCCGTTTGAATAGTAAAAGTGGGCCCCACATGTCAGTTTATTAATTTAACTAAATCATTTTCATTTGGCTAATTAACTACGTGGGGTCCAACTGTCAGTCAGTGTCTAGGGTTAGACTAATTAGGGGTTAGGGCTAATTTAAACGGGCGGGCCCACACTACAGTGCGTCAACCCACTGGTTAACGCGCGCGCGTGGGCGCGTGCCCGCCGGCGACGATCTACAGGGGCAGCGGCAAGGCCCTAGCGGCCATCTCCGGTGACCATTTGGTCCGCCGCGCGTTGCTACGGGACGAGGGCGACGGCGCGCATCAGCGGGTGCAAGCAGGAGGCTGCGGGGTGGCCAGTCACGATAGCAACGGCGACGGCCGACGCGGCTATGGGCGGCGCTCGATGGTTCGACGGCTACGGGGCACGAGGAGGAGAAGGGAGAGGCTAGGAGGAAGCGGGAGCTCACATCGAGCTCGATGACGTGCATGGGGAGGCCGGGGAGCTCGCGGTGGGGCAGATCGAGGAGGTCAACGGCGGCGGCCGTGATTCGGAGGAGACGGCTATGGCGGCGATGCGAGGCGGCTCCGGTCAAGTGGATCCCCGTAGACGACGTAGCACTCGACGGCGGTCCCACTGGACATGCCCGCGCGGCACGGGGAGGCCTCGAAGCACGACAATGACGAGGCAGCGGCGACGATAGCGTTCGGTGGCGACGAAAATGAGAGAGGGAGAGGCGAGCGAGGGAATGAGGGGGGCTAGGGTTAGCAGCGGGCTCGGGGGGTCTTTATCTGGAGCGTTGAGTCATCGGATGGTCGACAGCGAGCGATCGGGGAAGCGGACGGCGTGCGCGCGGGCTCTCTACGCCATGACTTCTGCTTGGTTGAAGGAAGGAGAAGGCCTCGCTGGGCTGGGCCGTTTTGCACTGTAGCACTTAAGCCCAAACGAACAGGTATGCCCCTCTGTATTTCTTTTACATTTTCTGTTTTAATTTATCACTCTGTTTTGGATTTAGTTAATGCGCTTAATGATTTTTGTAAAATGTGGGACTTGTCCCAACAAACACTAGGTAATATTCTGCACTGCCACCAAAATGGTTTGGGATAATAGAATTCATTTGATTTTTGTTTAAATGAAAGTGGATTAATTAGTGCTGTTTTGGCACTGTTTTATATGTGTTAAGGGCATTTTAATAATTCAAACAATGTTGGTTTAAATTTTACAATTACTTAATGATTATTTGCAAAATTATGAACATTTTAGTTTTGCAGTTTGAAGAAATATTAATTTGACTTGCATTTTAAATTTTGAATTTGAGTTGGATCATTTCTTTAATTGCATTTTAATTATGATGATCATGATGACATGGCATTATCACGTGAGATTACTGTAGCTAACCACTAGGGGTGTCACAAATCTCCTCCACTACAAGAAATCTCGTCCCGAGATTTAAGCGGGGGAGTAAGGGGAAAGTTCTGGTTACGAAATTCTAACGTATCCTTTTGTTCTGGGTTGCCCTCCTCGAAGAAGTCGATCCCTTCCGTTGGCGTCTTCATTTCTCTGCTTCAGGTCATTATGATGAAGCCGGCATCTTTTCTCTGGAGTCTTCATCGTACTTACGAAGGACAAGCGGAAAGTTTGGAAGAACGGACCTCTACAAGGTCGCTTGTCTGGTAGAAAACATCAGGGAAGGTGGCGGAAAGTAACTCTCGAATTGAATCTTAAGAGAATTTCGAGAGCAAAGTAAGAGGGTACCACGAGAAGTTTCGAGCAGGCAGGCAATCGTTCGATGCCTGAAACAGAGTGTGAAAAGGGGTCCAGAGCAACGGGAATAAGCATTGTGTTTGATACCAGAATTGATGATCTCTCAAAAGGTAGCTCATGGATTACATACGAAGTAAAGCGTGAGGAATAACTTTGGCAATAGGGGTGTACAGGAGAGTCAGGTTTCGATCCTGTGGAACTATGGGTTATGGGCCCATCATGTGGATTAAAAGTAGGAAGAGCGGTGACATCTTGCACGGTCATGATAGCAGAACATGTCAGGGGAAAGTTTGTCAACAATGTCGGCAACAACATCGGTACGAAGGGCGGGGGACGAAGAGAACCATCTTCCTGCTCGTCGAAACGAGGCGGACCAATAGGCAAAGTTCTCGTCCACCGGCGGTTACCGAAATGCTAACAACAATAGTAACAGGGTCTTACTGACAGACTTGTTCACCGAGGTGTTTACCTAAGCAGAGAATTATTACTGCTTAGATCATATAATCTCAAGAAAGGTTAAACAGACCAATGGAAAGGAAAATGTGGTTATACTCAAGTTTTAGGAGTATATCTTTCCTAAGGGAAAATCAGAGCATGATATACATGACAGGATAGCAAGTAGATAACCATTTAGGTAAAAGGGGCGAGGAAAAATCCATGACATGCCCATACAACGGTGTTTGGGCAATTTATCAAGAAACAATTAGCATTGAGCTTACATTATTCCTTTTGAAGATCGATATACCACATCCATGCTTCGGGATAGCATTGGTATGGTGTTTCGAGTAAAGGATGGAGTTTGGATACACAAAGGATCGAGTAGGAACAACTTATAAAATAAGTCTTATAATTTCCCATGGAAGAATGGCAATCCTTGCTGAACAAAGCATTATAACAATAGGTCATCCGGCCAGGTGTGCTAGCTACAACATCACCTTACCGAGTAATAAAGACCAAAGTTATAATTCTTGAAAATGTTCCAACCATCATATCTGTCCGAGATTCAGATCTGGTTGGTGTCAGGATACCTCAGACATAGAAGGCCTGAGAAGAAAAGGATGCAACACAGACCTACGAGATGATGTTGCAAGAATCTCGGAAAGAACGACAGAAGCAAGCCTTGAATCATTAGCCAGACTGCAAGACATATGAACACAAGGTCAAGACATTCGTGCCCACATGGAAGTTTCTAGAATGGAGGGCAATCAAGTTCTGATTGGGGACCATCATAGAGGGTATTAAAGTTCCATGTGTAAGTCTGGGCTAGGACAAATCAAATCAATCAGTGGCCTGGCGTGCTAGGAAATACATATGGAGTGAAGGTAGCAAATCTATCAAACCACAGAATACTTCGCACATGCATGAATGAATTGGAACGATTTCAGAGGAAGCGAAACAAAATTTTCTCATAATCACGGTGGCAAAAATGCACGTGAACTTAGAGAAAACACTTCTTTTAGCAAACATATTCTTCATGAACCAGGCACAAAGATAATGCTTTCAAGGTTTCCAACACTAATTTAAATGTCCATCATGAACCACGAAGAAGAAGAGGATGTGGCTGAGGGGCTCAGCAACAATTCGTCGAGACTTCCACCAAGATGGATTTCCACGATTGAGTAAACAAAGTGATAGCAGAACAAAGTGATAGCAGAACAAAGTGATAGCATTGGTGAAATCAGATGATATATTGAGGTATACCCGAGGGAAACATCCACCAATAAACATTAACCGAAAGGTGCAACCAAAATCCGGACTAAGTAGTACGATGAACGTTAGAATGTTGACTCAACAGCCAACACACTAAAAATGGACTATTGTTCATTAACTCCAAGGTAATAGAGTTGGTATGACATAAGAGTTGAATTTACACATCACAATCCATTTGCCGGTATCCCGGTTAGAAACAACATGGGAACTAAGACAAGAAAGGTGATGGCAACGGTGCGCCAACGACAACACCATTTACCACGGACAAGGATGCTACCCTCATCATGAATTTAATTGATATCCTGGAAGAGCCCAGAATGCTGATGAGGATCACGACACATTTGCCGAGAAGTCTCTTGAAGATGTAATCGATCAGCGATGACATCAAGCAAGGAAATGATGAAGCGAAGGGTGGTCGGAACCACAGTTTAGAGTGCTAGCTCAGAGTCGAAATTGCCTTCAAGACAACCAACATGACGTTGCAAACTTGATGTAAGCTTAGAGCACTGTTGGAATTGTGTTCCGGGGATGAAGGATATAAACAGCATGGTCAAGCCTTAGCATGACGATGATGATGTAGCCAAATAGCTTGGAAAGACATGATCAAGCACAAACTCATAAGCAAAGAAGATTACTAAGAGTTGTTGAATCGCAATGCGGGCTCGATTCAATTATCAGTGTCCTTGAGTGTCCAACAACCCAGAACACGAGGAAACTGGAATCAGTGAAGGAAAACATAGCTGATGAGGAGCTTATAAGAAGCTATGCAGCTCCATGATTTTCTCGAGATACCAGGGGTAATACTCGGATGTAGATTAGAATTAAAGCTTGGACCGATGTATTGATCCGCAGAAGACAAGTGCTTAAACTGGTCTGAAAATGGGATCAAAGAAGAACAGTCATGGTCGGAACCACGGTTGTAAAGTATCAAATCAGGTTGTAGCTTTGAAAGATTATCCGGCAAAACACCAGAAGAGTAGGACTCGTGAAAACTCTTGAGTTCACACGAATTAAGGAAGGCATAGGTTCAACCCATCGGGGCATCTGAGGAACATATACCACAAGCTTCAAGAGTAATTAACACATGCTTGACAACAAAGCATGGTTGACAAAAGCATATGATACAAATTATTAGAGGGAGAAGGCACAATTTACCAATGGCATCATGTATCAGGGGAAGAACATCACCATAATTTTTGAATGTGAAGGATGCTAACGGATAATAACCCAATAATGGATCTGGCGGTCCAAAAAGGACCTGATGTGAGTATCGGTACCCAATCAGAGGGAGGAAGAATGCAAGGCATCAGTTTATAGAATATCTGAATAATTTTGATGCTTAATTAACCAAAGGAATTAAGATTTCCAAATTGGTGTATCGGAAACAGATGTTCCGATCAAATACAAGTAAGACGAAAGGACTTAGATGGGCAATCAATCAAGGTTGATTTGTCAAGAACCATCTCATGTTTAGAAAACGTCTGAGCCAGACGGATAATTTATGGTAAACAACTGATGACTGCGTGCATCCACACACAGGTTGAATCAATAAAATCAAATGAAAACCACAAATGATTTACTTAATATTGCTAGACATATGGAATTAACCATAATGCAAGCAAGTGAGAAAGGTCAAGAGCAAAAAGGCTACTGAGGATTTTGGGAGATCGAATAGCAACTCGAAGGACTTGCGAAACCCAAGATAATTGAGGACGAACAAATTCTCAATAAGACAATTTGATGTACCTTGTAACAACAAGTACAACTAGATATGAAAGTATGAGCGACAATTGTATGTAATCATCCATAGGGGTTGACGGAGGAAGGAAATCGCAAAGGCGATGGGCACAAGTTCTCTGGAGAACATCAGAGAGTATCTTCGGAGTCTTCTGATGAATCAAGCCATTATCTGAATGAGGGGCTCTCCGGGGGAAGTAGTTACGAGAACCTAGAGTTAGAGTTAGCAAAATCTTTAACCCGAAAGAGAAGAGAGATCAGAACCCAGAGTATAGACGAGGAATAAAAGATCCTAATACCACCTGATTGAGATGTGGGCCCGTAAGCCACACAACAATGTTAGTAAAAGTTTTTCAAGTACTAGACTCAACTTCAGCCAAGGAGTTGGAAAGCGGGCTACCTACAGGCAGTCGGCTCTGATACCAACTTGTGACGCCCCCGATCTCGACCGTACGCTAATCAAACACGCAATGCGTACGACCAAGATTAGGGACTCACTGATTGATATCACAACACAACACTAGACACAAATTAAAGTCATACAGCTTCATATTACAAGCCAGGGGCCTCGAGGGCTCGAATACAAAGCTCGACAAACACGAGTCAGCGGAAGCAAATAATATCTGAGTACAGACATAAGTTAAACAAGTTTGCCTTAACAAGGCTAGCACAAACATAAGCAGCGGATCGAAAGAGGCGAGGCCTCCTGCCTGGGAACCTCCTAACTACTCCTGAGCGTCGGGGGCAGCCTCCACGTAGTAGTAAGCTCCAGCGGTGGTGTAGTAGTCGTCTCCGGCGTACTCCATCTCCTGGGCTCCATCGTCTGAACGCGGTAATCGTATCGAGGGGGGAAAGAGAAAGCAAAGCAGCGGTGAGTACTCATCCAAAGTACTCGCAAGACTGACATCAGACTATGCTAAGTATGCATCATTATCAAGGGGAGGGGTTATATCTGGACTGACTGCAGAAAGCAAGAATAGGGAGAAGGCCTAGTCCTATCGAAGACTAGCATCTTCAGCATCTTGCAGCATTAGAAGAGAGTAGACTGGTATCTCATATATGGTCATATTATTGTAGCAATTTTATTAAATAACCACGCCCAGAGATTCTTCCTCGACTCCCTGCGAGGAAGCAATCTCGGAGCCACATTCATTTCAAATTAAATCACAATTATAGTTGTATAAGGTCAAGGTACAACTCCAAGTCGTCCTGTTACCGTGGACACGGCTATTCGAATAGATTAATCATCCCTGCAGGGGTGCACCACATATTCCCCAACACGCCTGAATCACCTCCGGCCGGACACACTTTCCGGGGTCATGCCCGGCCTCGGGATATCAGCACGTCGTCGCCCCACCTAGGCTCAACGAAGAGGCCAGCCCGCCGGTCTAAATCCTAAGCGCGCAGGTTCGTGGGCCCACTTGCCCTTGCACTCCTGCACAATGCGAACGCGGTCGAAAGTAGACCTAGCACACTCCAGTCCAAGAGCTGTACCGTCCAGTCCAATCCGGCGCGCGCCGCTCCATTGCTGACGTCCGAAGAGCTTCGGCTGATACAAGGACGCTGAGTACCCATAACTTCTCCCACGTGAATGTTTGTGCGTATTAAGGCCAACGACCTCACTCAGATCAAGTACCCAACCCGTTAGCATTTTATTAATGCGGGGCAAGCGCGACCCATAAAGTGCGGTCCGTCGCCCCGCCTCGAGGGTGTGTGGCAAGGGCCTCTCCTGCCCGTCCACGCCTCAACATAACCTTTTGGATGCCTTACCGGCGCATCCCACCACATCTCACACACGGGTACCCTTGGGGCCGACCCGTCTCAAGACTGTCGGGACTCAGGTCCACCTCAACCAGGGTGGTACCACCTGTCCATCCAGTCCCGTCTTTCACATGTAAACAAAGTCAAGTTGAAGTAACTGTGTGTTTATACACCAAGTGGATATCCGAGGAATCACCCTCGATGGATCCCACTCGAGGTATGTGTATGACAAGAGTCGCTATCGATAAATGGGAAGGAGGAATCACCCTCGATAGCCATGACCGATTAGCTACGCTACAGAATTAACATCGGGAGTGCTAAGTGAGGTATCACCCTCGGCACTCAATAGTAGCTCTGCAGTGCCATACTTAAGGGGTGTGCGGTGATGTGAGGGGCCTGGCTCGTCGGTCGGTTGACCGAGTCTTCGAGTCTTCGGGTCGTCGAGTCGTCGATGAAGAAGCAGGGGCAACTGGGACTAAGTGGTCACTGGGGATTCACTGATCAACCTATACTAAACAGTTGATATTGTTGCAGGTATAGTAGCAGTTTATCAAAAGCAGGCTATGTATCAGAATAGGAGCTAACTAATACATTAGCAAAATCTAATGCAAGAATAAGAGGGAAGAATGGGCGATATCGGAATGCTCAAGGAGGTTTGCTTGCCTTGCTGCTCTGCTGCAAAAGACTGGTCGTCAGGGGCGTAGTCGTACTCGGCAGCAGCGTCAGTCTCGGAGGCTACCGGAGAGAAGAGGGGGAAGAAACAATAAATACAAGCAAACAGATGCAACACAATGCAAGACATGGCAATACGCAGTGCTAGGGGTAGTCTAACGCAGTACTACACGTATCAGACGGAACGGGAGAATATCTGACGATATTTCTCGGGTCTTTGGATTTATCGGACAAACGATCCGGAGGGGAAAAGTTCCGTGTTTGCTATGCTAGGAGCATGTGACAGATGAACGGATAGCGTATTCGTATTCGTGGGATTTTTCTGATCAACTTTCATATATAAATTATTTCAATCCGAGTTACGGTTTAAAAGATATGATTTTCTAAAGTTTAAATGATTTTCTAGAATTTATTGGAATTAATTTAAATTCGAAATTAAATTGGAAAATGCTACGGGTACCTAGCTCTGTGTACACAGAGTGCACACAGTGGCTGACCAGTGGGCCAGGTTGACCAAATCAACCGCCCAGTCAGCAGTGGCTGACGTGTGGGCCCTCTGCTGATTCAGCAGGGCACAGTCAGCAGACCTTATCCATTTGAATAGTAAAAGTGGGCCCCACATGTCAGTTTATTAATTTAACTAAATCATTTTCATTTGGCTAATTAACTACGTGGGGTCCAACTGTCAGTCAGTGTCTAGGGTTAGACTAATTAGGGGTTAGGGCTAATTTAAACGGGCGGGCCCACACTACAGTGGGTCAACCCACTGGTTAACGCGCGCGCCGACGTGGCGCTCGATGGTTCGACGGCTACGGGGCACGAGGAGGAGAAGGGAGAGGCCAGGAGGAAGCGGGAGCTCACATCGAGCTCGATGACGTGCACGGGGAGGCCGGGGAGCTTGCGGTGGGGCAGATCGAGGAGGTCAACGGCGGCGGCCGTGATTCGGAGGAGATGGCGATGGCGGCGATGCGGGGCGGCTCCGGTCGAGTGGATCCCCGTAGACGACGTAGCACTCGACGGCGGTCCCACTGGACATGCCCGCGCGGCACGGGGAGGCCTCGAAGCACGACAACGACGAGGCGGCGGCGACGATAGCGTTCGGTGGCGACGAAAACGAGAGAGGGAGAGGCGAGCGAGGGAATGAGGGGGGCTAGGGTTAGTAGCGGGCTCGGGGGGTCTTTATCTGGCGCGTTGAGTTGTCGGATGGTCGACAGCGAGCGATCGGGGAAGCGGACGACGTGCGCGCGCGCTCTCTGCGCCATGGCTTCTGCTTGGTTGAAGGAAGGAGAAGGCCTCGCTGGGCTGGGCCGTTTTGCACTGTAGCACTTAAGCCCAAACGAACAGGTATGCCCCTCTGTTTTTCTTTTACATTTTCTGTTTTAATTTATCACTCTATTTTGGATTTAGTTAATGCGCTTAATGATTTTTGTAAAATGTGGTGCTTGGCCCAACAAACACTAGGTAATATTCTGCACTGCCACCAAAAAGGTTTGGGATAATAGAATTCATTTGATTTTTGTTTAAATGAAAATGGATTAATTAGTGCTGTTTTGGCACTGTTTTATATGTGTTAAGGGCATTTTAATAATTCAAACAATGTTGGTTTAAATTTCACAATTACTTAATGATTATTTGCAAAATTATGAACATTTTAGTTTTGCAGTTTGAAGAAATATTAATTTGACTTGCATTTTAAATTTTGAATTTGAGTTGGATCATTTCTTTAATTGCATTTTAATTATGATGATCATGATGACATGGCATTATCATGTGAGATTACTGTAGCTAACCACTGGGGGTGTCACAATACCCCCCGATACAATCCATATCATAATCAAAACAAGCAACTATGCAAGCAAAAACAAAATCTGTCAAAAACAGAACAGTCTGTAGAAATCTGTAGAGAACCTATACTTATGTAACTCTAAAAATTCTAAACAATTAGTACGACCTCGATAATTTGTATATAAACGCTGTGTAAAAATTTCAGATCATTATCACGCTCCACTAAAAACTGAAAATTCCTGTACTGGAGTCAAAAGTTTCTGTTTTGTTTCAGCATCGATTCTACTCATCTTGTGAGTCATCCCAAAGGCTTTACTTGGCACAAACACTAATTTAAACACAAAAACATAATCATTACAGAGGAAATAATCATGTTATCAAAAACAAACTGAAAGTTTAAAGCAAAAATTTAAAGATAACTATTGGGTTGCCTCCCAACAAGTGCTATTGTTTTATGCCCCTAGCTAGGCATAATGCATAGTTTAAAGTATTGTCATATTTGACATCAAGTTCCTCAATAACACAACCATTTATAATAGGGGAAATAGGATCTTTGATCAAATTTATAAATTTGGGATGAACACTAATCATCTATAGATCCTCGTTTCTTTTGGTAGGAGGTGTACTAATGCTCTTAGGAATATATATGAACTTGGGGTTTTTGTTTTGAGGAGTACTAGCATTAGTTTTAGTAGGTTTGAAAGAGGAACCTACTTTGTCAATGACCTCTTCCATTTTATCAATTCTATTCAAACCTTGTTCTATCCTCTTATCAATAATAGTGTCTTTTTCCTTTAAAGCTTTCAAAGTCATTCCTACCCGTGACCCAAATTGAGTGATATGATTATGGAGTTTTTTATCCAACTCCTCAATTGGTTTATTTGAGCTCCTTTTCTTTTCAATAGCATCAAGCCTTTGCATAACATATTCCAAGGTCAAACTAGTTTCATTAACAATAACGGGTGGTGCCCCTATAAGATTTTCAATGGCATTATAAGCATCCAAGGTGTGACACATTAGGAAGTTCCCACCGGTGATGGTGTCAAGGACAAACCTATACCAAGTTGTCACACCAACATAAAAATTATGAAGCAAGGTAGTGGTGGAAAACTTTTTAGTTGCTCTATTTTGTTCTAAACAAATCATATACCATGCATCTTTCAAGCTTTCTCCTCCCCTTTGTTTAAAATTGACTACATCATTATTAGGAGTAACGTGAGCGGAAGAAGAACTAGCCATGACTTCAAACAAGAGAACTAGTGACAAGCAAAGGTAAATATTTTTGTATTTCTGATTTTTATGAGACAAACTAAATATAACAGCAAATAAAAGAAGAACAAGTGAATGGAAATTTATTGGAGTTTCTTGATAGTTGATGATGATACTCCCCGGCAACGGCGCCAGAAATCCTTCCTGATACTTGTGATCTGCGTTGGGTTTTCCGTGAAGAGGAACGGGTTATTGCAGCACAAAGTGGGTAAGTATTTCCCTCAATTATGAAACCAAGGTTTATCGAACCAATAGGAATATCAATCCTCAACCGTCTTCAGCGGCTGCACACAAATGAACAAAGAACTTGCACCCAACGCGGGCAAGAGGGTTGTCAATCCCCTTGATCTCGTTATTTGCAAGCAAATGAGTTGTGTAGATAATTGTAAATTGCAAAATAAAATAAAAATTAAATAAAGGCAGCAAGGTAATAGTTGCGTTTGTAAATATATAAGTGAATAGACCCGGGGGCCATAGTTTTCCCTAGCGGTATCTCTCATGTAGGCAGCATACGGTGGGTATAAATTACTGTTGGACAATTGATATAAAAGTGGATAGTTATGCGATTTTCACGGCAATGATCATGTGTATATAGGCATTACGTCCATAAAAAAATAGGCTGACTCTTGCCTGCACCTATTACTATTACTCCACTCATCGACCGCTATCCAGCATGCATCTAGAGTATTAAGTAAAACAGAGTAATGCATGGAGAACGATGACATGATGTAGACAAAATAAATTCAGGCAATATGACTGAACCCCATCGTGTTATCGTTAGTAGCAACAACACAAAGACGCATCTTGTCCCCTACTTTGTCACTGGGATATGGAAACTCGCCAGGTTGAATCTACCAAAACACACCTCTCTCACCGATGAAATATCAATCTAGTTGGCCAAACTATTTCAATAGATCGGAGAGAATTATGAACCTATAATGATCATGCAATTAAGAGACATAATATATATACCAGAGATATCTCAAATACTTTTCATGAATAATCTGAACATAAACCCACAATTCATCGGATCCCAACAAACACACCGCACAATAGGATTACATCGGATAGATCAAAGCGAAGATGCGATGATCATTGTATTGAATTTCAAGAGATAGAGAGATTTCCATCTAGGTACTAGCTATGGACCCGTAGGTCTATGGTGAACTACTCACACATCATCATGAGGGCAACAAGGTTGATATAGAGGTACTGCATGATCGATTCCCCCTCCGGCAGGGTGCCGGAACGGAGCTCCAGATGGCCTCCCGACCGAACAGAGACTTGCAGCGGCGGAAAAAGGGTTTCGGGACTGCCTCTAGTATTTTTAGGGTATATGAGAATTTATATGCCAGATAGGGGCGTCGGGAGATGCGCGAGGGAGGCACAAGCAAATAGGGCACGCTCCAGGCGCGCCCTGTTGGCTTGTGCGGCCCTCGTGCGGCCCCCGGCCTCCTTCCGAAGCTTCCAGGTCTTCTTTTGGTCTAGAAAAAAATCATCAAAAAGTTTCGTGGCAATTGGACTTTGTTTGGTACTGTAAACCTGAAAAGTGAAAAACACGCAGAAAACAACAAGTGGCACTAGGCACTGGGTCAATAGGTTAGTGCGCAAAAATATTATAAATTGGTAAATAAAGACCCAAAAAGTATCCTAGAATGATAATATATCAGCATGGAACAATCAAAAATTATAGATACGTTGGAGACGTATCAAGCCCGCAATATCGCCCGCTGGTGATCCCTAGCTGATTTCAAGACGACCCTGGCTAACCTACTGGCTTGCTCGTGTCGTGATTCTTGCTTCCTCTGGCTGTCGTCGGGAGAGGTGGCGGCATGGCCGTCGACCCTCAAGCCGACCATCACGCCGGCAGCCTCGATTCCGCCGTCGCCCAGCTCCATCCTTTCGTTGGTCATTTGGGGTTTGACGGTATGTGTGGCAACTAGCCAGGGGATGAGTGACTCGCGGCTTCCGGCCATCGCTGTGGTTATTTATAGCAAGTTGCTTCCAAGGGGAATGGGGATTTTTACAATTTATCATTGTGGCTGGCGCTTGCGCTTGTGCAGGAAGCACTGGCTCGAGGGCGGGAAGACTAAATGGAGCCCATGAGCGACGACCAGCCACAATTGGTGAGGGTATAGGCGACGACGGGCGGCGAGTCATGGCACACAGTTGTTACTTTACGACCGTGTGTGGTTGCGTGACTCATCGGAGGCGCTTCGTATTTTACACCTGGGTGTGATATACCTATTCTGAATGGCACACGGTTTGCGGGACATGCACTAGTAGAAAAACGACTAGCCCCAACTTTAATTGGTGGCGCGCCATTTTCAGTCCATGCCACCACTATTTTTTTAAAATAGTGATAGCGTTGGCATATTTGGTACGCCATCACAATATTATTACTGGTGGCGTGTCACGTAATATCCACGCCACTACTATTTTGGATCCAGTAGCCTACCCAGTGGCAAGTTAGTGGTGACATGTAATTTCTTGTCACGCCGCCAGTATTTGCCCTACTGGTGGTGTCGATCTTTTTGTCACGCCACCGGTAACTGCGATAAATTATTCAAAACCAAAAATAATATGGTCGAGTTAATGGTGGCGTCTACAGTTCAGCCCACGTCATCAGTAATTCGGTCCAGCCGACGCCACTAAAACTGACTGAAAAGTGGGTTTGGACTATTTAATAATTGGGACAAAATAAAACAGCCCACTCTCACTAGCTGTCTATCTCTGGGCCGAAGCAAATAGCCCACTCCCACGCCATGTCCACGACGTCCACAAGAGAGAGAGAGACAGAGAGACCGAGTGAGTCCCTCCGGCAGCCGCCGGCCACCATCTCTTTGCAGCTCGCCGTCGGTTGGACCCTCTCTCCATCACCTCCGGGGTTCGTCCGAATCCGCCCCCATCGAGCACCCCGCCTAGCCCTTTCCCGCAACTCCATACTGTAGCCACCAAGACCTTCGTACATGGACTTTGACTCATTATCATGGCCCTTCTTGTTTGAGGTGTTGCGGGCTAAGGGGTTCTCGGATAATTGGTTATCGTGGGTGGCAACGCTACTGTCCACGGCATCCTCGAGAGTGGTGGTCAATGGATATGCTGGCCCCAAGTTTCTACATGCTCAAGGACTATGGCAGGGGGATTCCATATCGTCGCTCCTCTTTGTGATTGCCATGGATGTCCTTACCTCGCTTATCTCCAAAGGTCAAGAGGCTGGGGTTTTTAGCAAGATGTCGGACTGTACTCCTACGCAGCGGATATCTATCTACGCGGATGACGTGGTTGATAACCCACAACTGTAGGGGATCGCAACAATCTTCATGGGTAGTATTTCACCCTAATTTATTGATTCGACACAAGGGGAGCCAAAGAATATTTATTGGCCTTGACAGTTGAGTTGTCAATTCAACCGCACCGAGGATATCTCTCTGCAACAAAGATTTAGTAGCACGGCAAATAGTAGTAGCAAAAGTAACAGTAATAGTGACAGTAGCAGTTTTGTAGCAAGTGTGACAGTAACAATAGCAATAGTAACTTGGCAACATTCAATATATGTAACGCGTAGGCACGTGGATCAGTGGTGGATAATGATTTAGATGACATTGATCATATAACAGTTACACACTAGGGCGACACATAACTAGCTCCAATTCATCAATGTAATGTAGGCATGTATTCCGTATATAGTCATACATGCTTGCGATAAGAACTTGCATGACATCTTTTGTCCTACCCTCCCGTGGCAGCGGGGTCCTATTGGAAACTAAGGGATATTAAGGCCTCCTTTTAATAGAGAACCGGAACAAAGCATTAACACATGGTGAATACATGAACTCCTCAAACTACGGCAATCACCGGAAATAATCCCAATTATTGTCACCTTGCGTTATGCGGATCATGAGACGTAATAGGTACATATAACTTGCAAGATAGGATCCAAATCATTCTTATATTCATGAAAACATAATAGGTTCAGATCTGAAATCATGGCACTCGGGCCCTAGTGACAAGCATTAAACATAGCAAAGTCATAGTAACATCAATCTCAGAACATAGTGGATACTAGGGATCAAGCCCTATCAAACTTAGCTCGATTACATGATCAATTCCATCCAATCCCACCACCGTCCAGCAAGCCTACAAAGGAATTACTCACTCCCGGTGGTGAGCATCATGGCGGTGTTGATGGAGAAGGGTTGGTGATGACGACGACGACGATTTCCCCTCTCAGAAGGAAGAACAGGAGGTGGCGGCGGCTCCGTCTCGTCAAATGCGATGAAATCTTCTCTCTGATTTTTTTCTCTACAGATGTGAATTTATACCATTGGAATTAGGGTCAAAGGGGACACGAGGGCCCCACAAGCCATCTGGCCGCGCCCCTAGGGGGGCGCAGCCGGTTGCGTGGTGGCCTTCTGGTCCACCCCCTCCGGCAGTTCTTCGCTCCAAAATTCCTTATATTTTCCAGAAAAAATCCACAAAAACTTTCGTCCAATTCCGATAACTTTTATTTCTGCACAAAAACAACACCAAGGTAGTTCTGGTGAAAACATCGTCAGTCCAGGTTAGTTTCATTCAAATCATGCAAATTAGAGGACAAAACTAAAGCAAAAGTGTTTGGAAAAGTAGATACGTTTGAGACGTATCAACTCCCCCAAGCTTAACTCATTGCTTGTCCTCAAGCAATTCAGTTGATAAACTGAAAGTGATAAAGAAAACTTTTACAAACTCTTTTGTTCTCGTTAGTATACACATGCTTAGCTAGTGCTCAAGTTTTCAACATAAATCATAGATAGACACGTCCATGACAACAAATAGATATTATATTAACTCATGGCAAGACATAACCAGCTAGAAAGCAATAATAAAACATCTCCTATGTCAACAATTTATCAAAACACTCATAATACAATATGGTGACATGGTATTTCACTAGCCCTTTCTGAGATCGCAAAACATAAATGCAGAGCACCTCCGAGATCCAAGCAGCGACTAAACATTATAATTCAGGGTAGAAAAGATCCAATCATGCTCATATCCAACATTAACTAAACTAAATGCATAAGAATGACACTAGTTCTCTCGGGTCTGGTGCTTTTAGTAAGAGGATGATGACTCAACATAAAAGTAAATAGATAGTCCCTTCGCAGAGGGAAGCGTTGATTTGCAGAGGTGCCAGAGCTCGAAGCTTAAAACAAGGGTGAAAGTATAATTTTTGGGCGGTGCACTTTTCTTGTCAAGGTTACGACAAAGGTTTTCAACATTTTCCATGCTAAACTCATTATTGGCAGTTCCCAAATAGAATAGTAAAGTTTACTCCTATCCACCATCCAAACACATTCCATGGCTGGCCGAATCCACGGTTGCCCTCCAAACAATCAACTGTCCCAAGGAGTTGGTCTAATTAATTTTGATTATGTGGGACTGGGCATCCCTATTACCAGCCTCTCTCATGCAATGACGGCAGATAAACGATCGTCCTGAGAATAACTTGCTTAGCATGGAAAATATTGGCCGCCCCGTCGCTCCATGAGCGGGACGAGTGCACAAAAATGGATGTTTATTTGAATATTTAGAGATGGCACATGCAAATTTACTTGGAACATCAGGGTAATACCACATATAGGTAGGTATGGTGGACTCATGTGGAATAACTTGGTTTAAGGATTTGGATGCACAAGCAGCATTTCCGCTTAGTACAGGTGAAGTCTAGCAATAGGTTGAGAAGCGACCAGCTAGAGAGCAACAACTGTCATGAACATGCATTTTGAATAATTAACATTGGATGTAGCATGAGTAGGATACGAACACTCTGAATTTAAACATCATGAAGGCTATATTGGTTTTGATTCAACTACATGTTTGCACATAGGCCAAGTCAAACTGCTTGAATTTCTTAGAGGGAGATACCATACTACCATACCATATTATAACCATTTTAATGCATGTCGACACACAAGATAAATCATTATTAACTCCTAGCTATTTTGGCATGGCATGAGAAGCTATAATCTCTAATTGTCATCACGAACATGTTTACTCATGAGATATTGAATCAGGATCAAACTGGCTAAACATATTTACAAAAATAGAAAACAAGAAGAGTTCATACCAGCTTCCTTTGCCACAATTACTTCATCAAATATCATCATTATTTCCTTTCACTTGCACGATAAAATGGTGTGATAATAATAATAGTGCAAGAATGTCATAGACTAAGCTGGAATCTGCAGGGCAGTTTAAGACAAAGGAGAAGACAAGGTAAAATTGGCTCTTTGTTAGATCATCAATAAAGCATATGAGAGCCACTCAACATTTTCATCGTGGTCTTCTCCTTTCAACAACTCAATAAAAGAAAAGAAATTTAGAGAAACACACAGAAATATTTTTGGAGTTTTTGTTTTTTTTTCTTAATCAAGCAAAGGAACTAAGGGAAAAACAAGAACGAGAAAAATTATTTAGATGGGAAAGCTCCCAACAAGCGAAGGAAATCTTTTTGGGTTTTCTTTTTAGTACTATAGCTAAAGAGACAAGGAAAAGAAAAGGACCGAAAAGAAGCGAGAAATATTTTTGGATTTACAAAGTTTTTCAAACTCACAAGAAGGAAGCGGAAAATAAAGGTAACATGGATATACATAGAAAGAGGATGAACACCGACAATTTGTATGAAGTGTGAGAACATGAATGTAATGTCGGTGAGAAATACGTACTCCCCCAAGCTTAGGCTTTTTCCTAGCTTGGTAATCACCACTAGCGATCCGATTAAGAGTTAAAATGGTAGATCGTGGAGGCATTCCTGGCCTCCTCCTCTGCCAGACGAGCAGCCTCCGCTGTCAAGCGAGCAGCTTCTACCGTAGCATTTTGTTCTCGCACCTCGTGCTCAAGAACATAATATCTTGTCGAGCCTGAAAGTCAAAAAGGGCAGGTGCGTGCAAAAAGACAGGCATAGGCATGTATTTTCTAAATATTAAGTTGTACTCATATCCAATAGGGCGTTTCACAAGAAATTCATGAGAACGCATAGCTTCGTAATCTAAATATCATTCCGGCAAAATGGGATCATTAGATTGGGGCGCCACTCTCAAATGTGTAGCTACGCGGGATGCATAAATGCCTCCATAACGTTCACCATTACTAGAGTTGGAGTGCAACCTTCGGGCAACAATTGCACCGAGGCTAAAATGTCGCTCACCCATCACAGCAGTATGTATAAGGATTAGATCGTGGGCACACAATGCACTGCACTCCTGTTTTCCTACTACGCATTTCCCGTTGAACAATGCAAAGTAACGGATAGAGGGAAATTGTGTACTCTTAATTCTAGCCTGCGATACTTTCTTGTCTTCCCCCACACAAAGACTCTTGAGAAATGTATTATAAGCAATTGTTGATGGTTTCTCAACTGAACCCCAAAGTGGAAGTTTGCAAGCAATTGAGAACTCTTCTAGGTCCATGCTAAAAGATTCATCATATAATTTAAATAACACCCTAGAGTTACTCTCTTGAAAGTGAAATCCATCTACGAAAGTATGAGTAAGGTTATAATGTTGGGCACACTTATCTGCAAGGAAGTCGGTGAAGCCGGTATTTTCAATGAAATGATCAAATTCATCTTTGATTCCCGCATTTATCATGAACTCATCACTTGGCCACCGACAAGATTTTGCATCGGCCATGACTATTTGATTAGCTCTAGGCTCTATGTAGCCCTGTCGAACCGAGCTTCCGCTCGATGTCTCTCCTGAAGAACGCCTCCTTGAAGCGCTCCTCCTAAAGAAACTCATCTTTCTCGAACAAAAAATTCTGAAATTTTTGGGCCACAAAATTATGTCAATAAAACTTTGCAAGGTTGGTAGCAACTACTCATATGGATGCCTAGAGGACATATCAAGCATTCCCACTACTTGAAACTCAAAGAATTAGACATGCAAGCTTATTTTCTTTAGCACCAAGTGCAGCAACTTATGCAAAATATAAACCACTAAAACAAAAACTAATTGGAGGAATGGGAGAGTCAGATACCAAGGAACAATTCCTCAAAATAGTTTGGGAAATGGAGTTCCGTGCAAAGAGATCGAAAATTTCACTTTCGGGGTGAAGAACATGGGAGAGAGATGGCTAGAGATTTTTTTTCTAGAGGTAGGAGAAGGAGTGGGAGGAAGAGATAAGGCAGGGGGCCCATGTGGGCCCCACAAGCCAACCGGCCGCGCCCCTAGGGGGGTGTGGCCTGTTGCGTGGTGGCCCACTGGCATGCCCCCCTGCAGTGATTTTTACACCATTTTTTTATTTATTCCAGAAAAATTCATTTTAAAATTTTGTGGAAATCAGAGACTTTTTATTTTTGAGGTATTTTTCATGCACGGGAAAAACAGAAAACAGGAATTTCATGGAATTTTATTTTTACTTTTACTAAGAAAATAGAATATAAACTTGTAATACAGAGAGTTGTGAATATTCAATTCATCAATTTCATGTCTTTCGAAAAGAATTCATTAATAAGGTTGATCAAGTCTTATTAATAAACTTTTCTGATTAACATGAAACCGAAGAATCTTCATGTGTCACTAGGTTACCTCAATTGGGATTTGTATCTCCCCAACAATAAGATTATAATATTTCTTCTTCTTGGCAGTAGGGAGAGGAATTGTGATGTCTCCAATGATAATCGTGGGAAAAGGACCAATGGCATTGATATTATTAACCAAAGTTTGCTTCCTCGGAAAATGCACGGTATGTTGCTTGCCATTGATATGAAAGGTGACCTTGCTTTTATTGCAATCTATAACAACCCCTGCAGTATTTAGAAAAGGTCTACCAAGGATGATCGACATATTGTCGTCCTCCGGCATATCAAGAATAACAAAGTCTGTTAAGATAGTAACATTTGCAACCACGACGGGAACGTCCTCGCAAATTCCAATAGGTAAAGCAGTGGTTTTATCGGCCATTTGCAAAGATATCTCAGTAGGTGTGAGTTTACTCAATTCAAGTCTTTTATAAAGGGAGAAAGGCATAACACTAACACCGGCCCCTAAATCACATAAAGCAGTTTTAACATAATTCCTTTTAATAGAGAAAGGTATTGTGGGTATACCCAGATCCCCCAACTTCTTAGGTACTCCACCATCAAAAGAGTAATTAGCAAGCACAGTGGCAATTTCAGTTTCAGGTATCTTTCTTTTATTACTGATGATATCTTTCATATACTTAGCATCTAGAGGCATTTTCAATATATCAGTCAAGCGAGTGCGTAAATGCACAGGTCTAATCATTTCAGCAAAGCGCTCAAAATCTTCCTCATCTTTACTTTTAGTGGCTTTACGAGGGAATGGCATAGATTTTTGAACCCATGGCTCTCTTTCCCTTCCATGTTTCCTAGCAACAAAGTCTCTCTTATCATAACGTTTATTTTTAGAAGGTGGGTTATCAAGATCCTCAGCAGGTTCAATTTCTACATCATTGTCATTTTCTTTGTTATTATTTGGTTGAACATCTATATGAGAATCATCATCATTATTGTCATTTTCATTATCACTAGGTGTATGCTCACTACCAGACTGAGTCTCAGCATCAGAAACTTCATTTTTTTCTCAACAGGTTTTTCTATAACAGGTTCACTAGAGGCATGGAAGTTCCTATCATTTTTCTTTTTCTTTTTCTTCTTAGATGAACTAGGTGTATGTTCATTAATTTTTTGAGAATCTTGTTCAATTCTTTTAGGGTGACCTTTAGGATAAAGAGGTTCTTGGGTCATTCTACCTCCTCTAGTCACTACTCTAATAGCATGATCATTTATATTATTCATTTCAGCAAGCAAATCATTTTGTGATTTAGCGACTTGGTCTAATTGAGTGTGAACTATAGAAGCATGTTTTCCTAAACCTTTCACATCATTTGAAATTCTAAACATCAAGTCACTTAAGCGATCTATCATCATAGCATTACGTTGCAATTGATTCTTAACATATTTGTTGAAATGTTCTTGCTTAACGACGCAATTATCAAATTCATCGAATCATTGTTCAGGAGTCTTAGTATAAGGTATATCACTTTTATTAAAGGAACGAAGAGAGTTTACCTTTACTACCTGTGTCGGGGTATCAAGTCCATGTATTTCTTCAATAGGTGGTAATTTCTTGACATCCTCAGTTTTAATACCTTTTTCATAGATCTTTTTGCTTCTTGCATATCTTCGGGACTGAGAAATAGAATACCCCTCTTATTTTGAATAGGTTCTGAAGGTGGTTCAGGGAGTGTCCAATCATCGACATTTTGCATTATGTTGTTCAATAATTCTTCAGCTTGTCCAATAGTTCTTTCCCTGAAAACACAACCAGCACAACTATCTAGGAAACCCCTAGAAGCATCAGTTAGTCCATTATAAAAAATATCAAGTATTGCATTCCTCTCAAGTGGACAATCAGGCAAAGCTCGTAGTAACCGGAGAAGCCTCCCCCAAGCTTGAGGGAGATTCTCTTCTTCAATTTGAGCAAAGTTAAATATTTCCTGTAAGGCAGCTTGTTTCTTATGAGCAGGAAAATATTTTGCAGAAAAGTGTTGAAGCATATCCTGGGGACTGCATATGCAACCAGGAGTAAGTGATAAGAACCATTACTTGGCCTCGCCTTTTAGCAAGAAAGGAAAAAGCTTAAGGATATAATAGTAGCGAATCTTTTCTTCATTGGTAAACAGAGCAGCAATATCATTCAGTTTCATAAGGTGTTCGACAACAGTCTCAATTTCATAACCATGGAAAGGATCAGACTCTACTGTAGGAATTAACTCAGGGTCTACACAGAACTCATAATCCTTATCAGTAACAAATATAGGAGAAGTAGCAAATTTAGGATCACGTTTCATTTTCTCCATCATAGATTTTTCTTTTAGTTTGCATAATAGTTTCTTCACATCATCTCTATTTTCACAAGCAAGAATGTCCCTAGCTACCTCATCATCCATAACATAACCTTCAGGTACAAAAGGCAATTCATATCTATTAGGTGAGCGAGGGGTAATAGGTGATTCAAAGTCTTCCTCAATTTCAGCATTCTCAAGTTCTCTAGCTTTAGCAATATGAGCACCAAGTAATTCATTCAGTGGCACACGTTCAGTTTCAACATGTGTAGCAATAGTTTCATCATTAATTTTAGAAGTAGCATCATCAAGTTCATGTGACATATCAGGACGATCAACAGGTGGTGGTGTAACAAGCTGATTCAAAACAGAAGGTGAATCAAAAGAAGAGCTAGATGGCAGTTCCTTACCTCCTCTCGTGCGAGAGGGAACGATCTTAGTGCGGTCGTCTTTCAGATTTCTCATAGTAGCAATTGGATATCCTTCAGTTAACACAATAAATAGAGCTATGCTCCCCGACAACGGCGCTAGAAAAAGGTCTTGATAACCCACAAGTGTAGGGGATCGCAACAGTCTTCACGGGTAGTATTTCATCCTAATTTATTGATTCGACACAAGGGGAGCCAAAGAATATTTATTGGCCTTGACAGTTGATTTTTCAATTCAACTGTACCGAGCATATCTCTCTACAACAAAGATTTAGTAGCACGGCAAATAGTAGTAGCCAAAGTAACAGTAATAGTGACAGTAGCAGTTATGTAGCAAGTGTGACAGTAACAATAGCAATAGTAACTTGGCAAGATTCAATATCTATAACGCGTAGGCATGTGGATCGGTGGTGGATAATGATTTAGATGACATTGATCATATAATAGTTACACACTAGGGCGACACAGAACTAGCTCCAATTCATCAATGTAATGTAGGCATGTATTCCGTATATAGTCATACGTGCTTGCGATAAGAACTTGCATGACATCTTTTGTCCTACCCTCCCGTGGCAGCGGGGTCCCATTGGAAACTAAGGGATATTAAGGCCTCCTTTTAATAGAAAACCGGAACAAAGCATTAACACATGGTGAATACATGAACTCCTCAAACTACGGCAATCACCGGAAAGAATCCCAATTATTGTCACCTTGGGTATGCAGATCATGACACGTAATAGGTACATATAACTTGCAAGATAGGATCCAAATCATTCTTATATTCATAAAAACATAATAGGTTCAGATCTGAAATCATGGCACTCGGGCCCTAGTGACAAGCATTAAGCATAGCAAAGTCATAGTAACATCAATCTCAGAACATAGTGGATATTAGGGATCAAGCCCTATCAAACTTAACTCGATTACATGATCAATTCCATCCTATACCACCACCGTCCAGCAAGCCTACAAAGGAATTACTCACTCCCGGTGGTGAGCATCATGGCGGTGTTGATGGAGAAGGGTTGCTGATGCCGACGGCGACGGTTTCCCCTCTTCGGAGCCCAAAACAGGCTCCAGATCAGCCCTCCGGAGGAAGAACAGGAGGTGGCGGCGGCTCCGTCTCGTGAAACGTGATGAAATCTTCTCTCTGATTTTTTTCTCCGCGGATGTGAATTTATAGCGCTGGAATTAGGGTCGGAGGGGCCACGAGGGCCCCACAAGCCATCTGGCCGCGCCCCTAGGGGGCGTGGCTGGTTGCGTGGTGGCCTTCTGGTCCACCCCCTCCGGCAGTTCTTCGCTCCAAAATTCCTTATGTTTTCCAGAAAAAATCCACAAAAAGTTTTGTCCAATTCTGAGAATTTTTATTTCTGCACAAAAATAACACCAAGGTAGTTCTGCTGAAAACAGTGTCAGTCTGGGTTAGTTTCATTCAAATAATGCAAATTAGAGGACAAAACCCAAGCAAACGTGTTTGGAAAAGTAGATATGTTTGAGATGTATCAGTGGTCCTTTTCATTTGGCCTACATTGGCTGATCTCCGATCTGTCAGGGAAGTGATGCAGATCTTTGGGAGAAATTCGGGCCTGCACGTAAACTACACAAAGTCAGCAACCATTATGATACATGAGGAGGAGGGAGACAAGGAGTTAGTGGAGGCTGCGCTACCCTAGAAGATGGAAAAGTTCCCGTGCAAATATTTGGGGCTGCAACTTTCAATCTCGCAATTGACCCGTGCTGAGTGGAAACCGATTGTGGACAACGTGCTTAACTTCATGCCGGGATGGCAAAAAGGGCTGATCACACATGCCGGGAGGTTGGTTTTGGTACATGATGTGGTGATGGCGAGGCCAACGCACCATCTGCTAGTTGCAGAGGCGCCAAAATGGGCCCTGGACTCGGTAAATAGCAGATGTCGGGCCTTCTTTTGGGCGGGAGCTGAGGCGGTACATGGAGGTAAGTGCTTGGTGTCTTGGTAGCGGGTGTGCAAGCCCAAGGATTTGGGCGGTTTTGGAGTGATGGACGTGAGGAAGTAGGGATTGGCGCTGTGCTTACGTTGGGAATGGCTCAGGCGCACCGACCTTTCAATACCGTGGTAGGGAATTGCTATGTCCCATGATCCTTAGGTGGAGATGGCGTTCAACAGCCTGGTGCACTGGCGGCTAGGAGTGGACGACAAAGCTCTGTTTTGGAAGGACCGGTGGATCCGTGGGGCCACGGTTCAGGAGATCGCCCCAGACATTCATGGCCTCATTCGCAAACTAACTACCAACAGGCGCACCGTTAGAGAGGGGCTATTGAATCATCGTTGGGCTTCGGACATCAGAGGAGATCTTACTATGGATGGGTTGGTTCAGCTTATTAGGCTTTGGGAGATCATGATACCGATCTAGTTGGACCCTACTCAACAGGATGTGGCGGTGTGCCCCTGGAGTGAGCGTCAAGTGTACACCTCAGCCTCAGCTTACCACATGTTCTGGTTGGGTGCGACTAAGATGGCGGCTGCGAGCTGGATGTGGAAGTGTTGGGCACCACTGACATGCAAGATATTCATATGATTGACCATCCAGTACAGGTTGTGGACATCTGATAGGAGGCTTCGACATGGACTTCAGGATGAATTATTGCCATGCTTTGTCTGTGATCAGGACGAAGATAAGGTTGACCACGTCTTGATCCAATGCGTTTACTCGAGGTAGGTGTGGTATTTGGTATTCGTCAAGGCTTGGTTGGATGCTTCATTGGTGCCAAATCACACGGACAGGTTGGAACACCGGTGGGAGACCTCTCAGAAGTGGATTTCCAAGGCAAGGAGTAGAGGTTTTGATTCTCTTGTTCTTCTAGTGTGCTGGTGTTTATGGAAGCACCGTAACGGGCGCGTGTTCTAGCATTCGGTTGCCATTACAGAGGCCTCGACTCTAGTATCCAAGATCTTCAACGAGCTCAAGTAGTGGGTGCTTGTAGGAGGGAGAGGTGTGAGTGATCTTTGTGAGTAGTTAACTATAAGTTTGGGAGTTGGAGTGGTTTCGGTATCCACGGCCGTGGGCGGCTGATGGTTGGCCTTTTCTTGTACATAACTCTCTATCTTCTATAAAGCTAAGGAACGCGGTTTGCGTACTCTCGAAAAAATATCACCACTCTTCGCTCTCCATCGTCTATTTCCCCTCTCGCGGCCCCCAAATCTGGCCTTCTTCTCCCCACTGTCCTCTCCTCCACAAAATCCTCAACATTACACATATCATCAGAATCTTGGACCCCCTCTCCATCGTGGAAGGGGTTGATGCAGCTCAAACGCACGCAGGAGCCCACGGCGGCGGCGGTACGCGCTGATGAGGGTGTGGAGGCTTTGGTGGGAAGAGCGGAAAAGATGGAGGTTGCATCAGATCTGTTGCGGGCAAGCGCGGTTTTGTACGCGGAACATGCGGCTTTGGCCTTCGCAAGGGCAGTCTGCGCTAATGAGGTCGCCGTTGCCTTGGCGGCTCGCGCGGATTTGGCCACGGTAAGGGTAGCAACCTCCTTAGAGTCTACTACCGCTCTAGCAGAGCATGCATCCTATGGCTTTGTTGTTTACGACCGCTTGGAAAATCTCTGTCATAGGAGCGTCGCACGCCCGCCATTGGCCGTGGATGGGATTTTCCATGAGATCAGAGATACTGTGATGGAGCAGGAGCAGAGGAATGGCCGGGCCTATGAAGTGTTCAAGAACATGGTCCTCGCCGACCCGGATGTGGATCCTTCTTCCCGAGAGAGGACGTTGCGTGAGTGCAGACAATATTTCAACATCGTCGAACCAACAAGCCAGCTCCGCAACAACACCGACGAGTAGTTGTTTCCATTTTGCTGTTTTCTAAACCTTGTTGATATGTAATGTCGCTATTATGTTGTTTAGTTGATTATGTAGGAGTACGGACGATAATTTGTGCAATCATTTTCTAAATTAGGTGCTTATTACCAGGAATCGTCTGTGTTATTATCTGTCTGTGTTATTTTCAGTCTTTCCACACAATTTGGATTACTGACCTGTTTGTTGGGCATCTCACACATCTTCGTACACCGAATTGTTTGTGTTATTCTGGCTCATCGCACACATTTCATCCGAGCGCATGGTATGGCGTCTGTTGCACACATCTTGATATGTGCAACCGTTTGTGTTATTTTGGCTCATCGCAAATAGTTCACCCGAGTGACATGTATGCAACATAGATATGCAGACAAAGCAAATCACAATACACACGGACTAAACTACGAAACCCGTCGGTGATGATTTCATCAATCACTGACAATTGTATACCAGCAAGCGTTTCCCCCACAACACACACATGTTATTAGCACCAATCATCAGTGTTATTTCTGGCGTTCGCACATGATTCTGATTACTCGCCTGTTTGTTGTATATCGCACACATCTTGTTATGTCGAATCGTTTGTGTTCTGCTGTATCATCACACACAGTTGATGGTAGTGAACTGTGTGCCCTCTATCGCACACATCTGGATCTCTGTAACTGTTTGTGTTATTTTAGCTAATCGCAAATAGTTCGTATGGAAGAACTGTATGGCACAAATCGCACACGAAAGTCTTTTCTGAATCGTATTTGATGGGTCCGCCATCACACACAATTCGCGTTATTGGTGACGGAGCTTGAACTATACCTTTTTCGATTCATGCATCGCACACAGTTTTGTCGAAGGGTCTCTGTCTGATGTGTCGTCTTTGGACCATCCTGCAGTAGTGTGGGGTATCACCCCCAGGGCGGTAGTTGTGCCAGAAGTGCAGGTCTTACCGGTACAACTGCTCAGGCTGGCGGTACTACCGCTAGTATGTAAAAAACAAGGACTTGGCAGATTTATGAGACATGCTGTCTCCTCGAACGGAAGGGTAGGTGGGTGCAAAAGGAGTCTGTACGTGTATTGATTCACCCAATACCTTCCGATGCATTGAGGGAGTCATGGACTAAGGGGTCCCAACCGAGGTGCTTTAGTCCATGGGCCGAACTAGGGGCCAATCAAGGGGAAGGACATCGGAGGCCCTATGACAAAGCGTGAGCACTCCGAATTCTACCAAAGACTTGGCGTGCACTCTAGGGAAAGGATGATTTGTTCGGCATGTAATCCATAGATGGTAACTGACATCATGTAACCCTAGATACTCCGAGTGCCTATATAAACCATGTGGTTTATCCCGTAGAGCACACATATACATACGCAAAATCATAACCCCTAGGGTTTAGCCTACAAGTTCACGATCTCGAGGTAGATCAACTTTGTAATTGCTACATCATCAATACAACAAGAGCATGACGTGGGGTTTTACCTTCATCGAGAGGGCCCGAACCTAGGTAAAAACCTCATGTTCCTTGTCTCTTGTTACCCTCAATCCAATCTCATAGCTCGGGCCCTCCTACCTGAGATCTGCCGGTTTTGACACTGACATTGGTGCTTTCATTGAGAGCTCGCAGTGTGATCATCAGGATTGATGGATTCCCCGATCGGCGATCCGAATCCCTTTGAGGCTTTCGCCACCACCACAACCTTCTTTGACGAGTCATCCGAAGAGATGGGGAATCCTGAGGTGCACTCCTCTGTAGAGGTGGTAGGATGCGATCTGGTGTCCAACCCGGAGCATCTCGCTTATCTGAACTACTCGGCCAATGGTTCTCCCTTCGTGGAACCCTGGATCCGAATTCCCCTTTGCGGAACAACGCCAGACTAATCGGATAAGGAGGACATATGTTTTGGACGTTGAGCCAAACCCCCCACAACCTCCCTACAGCAAACATGGGAGTGTGATAGAGTCCCCCTCGACCGGATTGCAAAATTTGATCCGACCCACCCCCACATCGGGTACTGCCCGGATAAGTTGGGACCTACCGACGTCTGGGACCTAATCTACATAAAGCAGCAAGCTAGGGAGACCGTCCGACAATTCTGGTCAAGGATTTTGTCTGTTAAAAATAAAATGGCTAGCTGTCAGGACGCCAAACTACTTACGGCCTTCTGCCACAACTGTGGCGACGCGGGGGTATTAAATGCCCTAGCTCGGCACCGAGTCCAAACGTTCGCCGAACTCTGTGACCTGGTAGCAAAATTCTACATCATGGAGGACACTTGGCTGGCCGAGCAGCCTACCAGATCTAATGAACCTATACACTACCACTCAGCCTTGCAGCAGGCTACTTCCACGTGCTCTGCCCTAACTGCATCACCACCAAAAAAGAAGAAAACAGGGCCGCAGACCACCCTCAATAGGCTGCTGGATAGACCATGTCATATACACTCAACACTGCTCAACCCCAACCCAAACCACAACCTTCGAGATTGCTGGGTTGTGAGACAGGTAGCCAGGTATGGTAAAACTTTCCTCACTCACGATAGCACTGACAGTCACCTGGTGAACAGCTCGGATGAAACTGAGGTGATGATGATCTATCAAACATACACATCAGGAAACCAACGAAAACGGGCTCTACGGGAATTTGGCTCTCCAAAGATCGAAGCACCATCAGCCGCGTGGCTAGACACGTCGATCACGTTTTAACAAACCGATCTACCTATGAACGACTTAAGCCGATGCCCGTCCGCCTTGGTCCTTGACCCCATAATATACGGATGCTCCTACATAAGATTTTGATGGATGGTGGTAGCAGTCTAAACCTCATTTATGAGAGCACGCTCAAGAAAATGGAATTAGATACAGATCGAATCCGCCAAAGCTCCACCACGTTCCAAGGAATTATCCCCGGCAAGGAAGCACAATGCATGGGAGAAGCCACGCTGTACGTGGTCTTCGACACTCCCAAGAACTATCATTCCGAGGAGTTGACATTCCATGTCATACCTTTTCGAAGTGGCTATCATGCCCTCCTCGGTCGAGACACATGTCGGTGTCAAAACCGGCGGATCTCGGGTAGGGGTCCCGAGCTGTGAGTCTAGGATCGATGGTAACAAGGGGACGAAGGAGACGATGTTTACCCAGGTTCGGGCCCTCCTATGGAGGTAAAACCCTATGTCCTGCTAGATTATATTGATGATATGAAGGTTACAGAGTTGATCTACTTCGAGATCGACTAGCTAAAACCCTAGATGAGTTTCTCTGCCTTACATTCTAAAACCCTCTCGGTTTATATAGACACCGGGGGGTACCTAGGGTTTACACATGATAGGTCTCCTGCCGAGGATGGAAATGTCGATTTCCTCATCTTGACTTGGAGTGCACGACGCGCCTTCGCGGCTTCCTTCTAGAACGTGGGGTCTCGATGTATCCGGCCCTTCCTGTGATAGCTAGAGAGCAGCCCATCAAGCCGGCCTATTGGGATATAGGCCAGCGGCCCGAGGACCCCTTAGTCCAGGACTCCCTCAATAGCCCCCGAACTAGCCCCCAACGCCAAGAGTCTCAGCTCTAGCAGCTTCTGTGACCAGAGTCTTCGGCTTGCGGGGTGAGTTATTCCCATAAATGAACCGTTGAGACCAATCCGGCTTCCGATGACACGTATTCCATCCGATCCTACAATCGTCCGAATACCATGAATTGCTTAGCCCCGAAGGCTAATCGTCAAAGTGTAAATAGTGTTTTCTGACGCCCCCTTCTGACGAAGGGTCGTGGCCTACCACGACCGCTAAACCAGTTATGAGAACTTGATTCGCGGTTCGAGGCCATTTTTACATTGACACGACTCATCAATGTATAGATCGTGCTCCATTTCACATGGGATATAATCAGAACCCTAAGTTCACTTTGCACGTGCATAATGGCATGCACACCTTGGGAAGCGGAGAGACTGGCGGCGCAGTGGAGGGAGGCTAATCGGCGTGACGCCTCATAAAAGGGGAAAAAACCCCAAGGTTTACTCATGCCTCCCATTCGCCTCCTCTGCTTTCCAATCTCCCCAAGCTCCGAGAGCCCAGATCTAGTTCTTCCTCAACTTCCCCTCCGAGCTTAGCCATGGCGGGCTCGGGCTCCATGCGCAAGTGGGAGGCCTCCACGGTCACCGACCAGGATATCCGGGAAATAAAGCTCGCCGACTACCTCCCCGCCAACGTCTTCCACCGCGCTCCAAAAGCGAAACAAGTTGTCCCCAACCCCAAGCAAGGCGAAAGGGTAGTTTTTGTCCCCCATTTCATCCGGGGACTGAGCTTCCCGCTCTACCCCTTCGTCAGGGGTCTCATGTTCTTCTACGGGTTGGACTTCCATGATCTTCCCCCGAACTCCTTTATGCACATCTCGGCTTTCATCATTCTTTGCGAAGCCTTCCTGCGGGTCGAGCCGCACTTCGGCCTGTGGCTCAAGGTCTTCAACGTCAAGCCAAAGACTGTCGCGGGCGAGCACGCAGACTGCGGAGGGGCGGTAATCAGCAAGCTCCCCCGCGTCGAGTGGCCCACTCGCACCTTCATCGACACCATCAAGATCTGGCAGAAAGAATGGTTCTACATCACCGAACCAAGGGATGAGAGCTAGGCAGCGCCTGCTGAGTTCAGATCCGGACCCCCTACGAGATTGACCTCATGGCTCAGGAAGGGCCTTGACTGGGGGTCGGATGCAGAGGTGAAGTTACTGCAGAAGCGCATTACCTCAGTGATCGAGGCCAAGGTGGAGCTGGTCAACGTGGTCCAGGTCATGCTCCACCGCCGTATTCTTCCCTGCCAGCGCCGGGCTTCCCCCATGTGGGCTTATCAGCCTGAGGACGAGCCCACCGTGCGCCAACTCTTCCGCACTACCCCTAAGAAGTTGTGGAAGGCGTTATTCAAGCCTCAGAAAAGCTGGCCGGCCAAGGAAGAGGATTCGGGACTAAGCGCCGATAACCCCCCTACCAAGGTACGGTATAATTTTAATCCATCGACTTTGTTTCTCCGACAAAAAGACTGAACGCCCTCTCCCTTATTTTCGCAGAAATGGCTGAGCAAAGCCGCGAGAGTCAACTGCCCAGCTCCACAACCCGAAGATCCTAGGTCGGAGTTGTTGACGGCGATGCTCGTTGTGGCGCCGTACTCGGCGCCCGAGAAGAAGGAGAAGAAGAAGAAGACCAGAGAGGGTCTCCGCATACGGGACCAGCCGGACGCCGCGTCCGATGAAACCCATTCCTCCTCCAGTCATGAGGAAGAGCATGAAGACGGGGGGAAGGCGTTTCCCCCCTCACAAGAAAGAGGGCGGCGTCACCGGATGCCGCGGAGGATGCAGCTCCTCCTGCCCTGAAGAGGGCGCGCCGGGCGAGGTTGATCCTGCCTGACGACAGCTCGGACTCTAATGCAGAGTCCGAGGACTTTGAGAAGGTTCCCCAAAGGAACTTAAGGGTCAAGCCCCCCGCTCAAAGGTATGAATCCGAAGACTCCCAGGGTCGTTTACGCAAAGTTTTCAATGTTTTAAATGTAAGAACATCTTTTAATCTGCAGCCCACCATGCGTTCTCCCCACTGACCAAATATCGGATGGGGAGTCTCCGCCCGCCGAGCTGGCGGAGAGTGGGACCGCATCGCACCCCATGCCTCCGGGGGCCGCGAAGGATGCCGCAGAGGTGTCATCCCGCCAGGCTCCTTTGGAGCCAAACACAGGCGGTGGGGGTGACCATGCCATGGCCGAGGTTGATGCCTCAGCCGCCGAAGGCCAGGGGAGGAAACTCCCCAGGCTGCTGAGGACCAGGGGGAGAATACTCCCCTGGCCGCCGAGGAGGAAGGGCGGAGGGATGCCCAGTCCCCTCCGAGGACGTCTCCAGAGCATGATGTGCCTCTGGAGCTACCGACTCAATCCCCGATCAGAGATTGGGCTGGCCGGTCACCACCGGTGCCACCGACGACTGGGTGGCCGGTCATAGAGGAGGTTCTAGCAAGCGCCCCCATCTCCGAGGATCACCGCACTCTTATGGGTGCGGTTCTGCAAAGCATTCAGTCCGTTGATCACGGACTGAAGGAGGCCTTTAATTGTCTCTTGACGGGCTTCAAGGTGAGTCACGTAATACCCTTTTCCCGAGCCATTTTATTAAATTGATGCTATCCTTATATATGCAGTAGCCCCCGAGCCCCGGGTGGGTTTATAAAAACGCACCCGGGGGTCAAATATTCAGGAGTGACCAGCTTGTATAAGGCACCATTAGGCCCGCTATGTTCTAAAAGCCTTTAAGAGGACCGAACATAAGGTCATATTTTTGACAGTTCGGGAGTTGGAACGCACATAACCGGATATATGTTTCTTATTTTTGTAGGCCACGTCATCGGCGGTGGCCGTGAATGCCGCTGAGCTTACCGAGCTAAATCGGAAGCTGAAGATCTCCGAAGAGGAGCTTGATAGCCTGAACAAGAGGTTCGACGAGGTACAAGGTAACCCGAATTGTGACATCCAGGCTGTATATCGGTAATGATCCGCACTGGGGAACTAGTGTAATTATTTATTTATTGCTTCCACAGCTTCCGCTTCGGAGGTTGAAAAACTCAAGGCCGAGCTCCAGAGAATGAAGCAAGAGGCCGCGGATGAGAAGGCGGCCGCCGAACAAGCAGCAGACGCGCTTTCCACTTTGAAAGCTGCAAGTGCCAAGCATGAGGCCCGGATGGAGGAGGTGCAGCAAGAGCTCAAGGATGCCGGCACGAAGTGCGAGGCCCTTGAGCAAAAAGGCAAAGAACAAGCCACCGAGCTAGCCGCACTGAAATCCGAGCTCCAGAAGGAGCGGGTGGACAGGCGGTCCTTTGAAGAGGAGGTTCGCCAAGTCAAGGCTGTCGCAGATGGTAAGCCGTATTCACTACAATGCGCCTTTGGTGGTAGCAAGTTTGCTTTGCTGACCCAGGTGTGGCGTTCCTCAGGCGTCTGTGCGGATCTCCAAAAGAGTGCAGCGGACGCGAACAAGTTCTATGCTTCGCGGGAGGAGGATGATGAGGCTCGGCTATTCTGGGCACAATTTGAGTCCCCTGAGCGCTCTCCTCTTCTGATCGAGCAGATGAAGCAATTGGTGGAGCTGCACAAAATGGCAGAGCCGGCCATGAAGGATCTATGCATCCAGCTGTGGCCTGAAGAGCCGTTGCCGAGCAGCTACTTCGGCTTGGTGCAGAAACTATGCGATGCTACGCCTCGGATTGATGCGCTAAAGCGTTCTACATGCATCGAGGGAGCTCAGATGGCCTTTGCAAAGACCATGGTGCACTGGCCGAAGCTCAAGCCGACCGAGATGGCCAACGCACCTCCGCCTCCTGGAAAGGGGCATAGGCGCCCCGAGCTATACTTCTCCGCAGTGATGGAGGGTGCTCGGGCTATAGAGGCCCAATGCTCCAAAGACGTTTTGTATGAATGAGCGCGTTTGTAATATGTCCGAAGACTTTTTAACGCTTTATAATTAACGTTGCATGGTTTATCATGTCTTATAAGTTTGTAGTATTTATTTTAACTCCCATGTGGCCGTTTAATCTGAAAGTTGCGAGTCGTCGACTTTAGCCCCCACGTAGATACTATGCGGGGTGTCTTTGCCTCCACACTGTGACCTTTAGCTGAGATATCGGTGCCCGAAGGTGGTAGCGCGAGGGGGACAAGGCAATCGGACTATCATGCTTTATTGCTTTCACTTAGCCATAGGAGCATAAAAAATTCGGGGGCCGATGACCAGCCCCCAGTGTGTTGTGATGTTCGGATGTACCGGGGCCGAAGCCAGCATCACATGGTTTGTACAAGGATGAAACCCATCGTATAAAACGGAATAACCTCTATCGATCTTGTAGTATGACACTTGTGCTCGGATTTGCAGACCGGCTCTCGCTTACTATGACGGTCAGTTTTCGGCTTTCTTCCCTGAGGTGCTTGACCAGGCGAGCTGGAAACACAATCACAGTGATTCTCCCTTTGCCCTTTTAGCCGAACGAGCGGAACGTAAGAGGGCAAGCACAGGAGCCGGGCAACCCAACTATTGACCCAAGACATAGTTCGGATCCGATGCATATAAAGCAAAATCCAAGACGCCAAACACACGACCAGTTGTGCCGGGGTGATGCTCAGGGCGATTTTCTTTTTTTTAAATTCGAGCCCCCGGTCTATTAGCCGGTTGCATCATAATGTATACCGAACAGTTGCGCAAGAGGTGTTGTCAAGAACAGAGTATGTACCATAAAATACAACGGAGAAGCAACTGTTTACAGCGGAGATGCCATGTATAATGGTCTTTTATTTGCTCAATAACTCTTATAATTCAAAGTGCCGAAGCAACTATTTACAGGTATTTTGAAGATAAAACATATAATTTACAGAAGAGAGGTTATACCAGGGGTCTTCGATTGGTGGCTTGACGTCCTCGATGTGCCCTGTCACCCGTCTGCTCCTGTGCCTCCTTTAGAGACGTATTCCTTTAAGGGTGATGTTGTTGTCGAGCGGACCTTGGGAAGAAGGTCTTGAGAAGTCGCCGAAGTTTGGATGAGCTTTACGCTTTAGCAGGTCCTTGATGGTACCTGTGGTATGTCCGAGGACATGTGCTGGCAGTAGTTCGGTCCAGCCGAACACTTTCCCTTTGATAGTTGTTCCTCACTACTGCCCACGGAATTTTGAGTGCGAAGTTGTGCCATCTTGGCACATGTTTGATGGGCACTGGGGCTGTGTAGTGAGGAACGTGTCCCTATTTCTGAGGGGAAATAGATTCCGGGAGCTCGGATTGAGGCCGGGCTCGTTTGTCAGCCTTACGTGCCTTTATGGCAGATTTTGGTGTTGGCCGATCGTCATTGTAACGGAATTCGGCCGCCAGGGCCAATGCATGTTCCACAGTTCGGAGGGAACGCTCTGTGTTGCCGTTGACAGTGATGACCCCCTTGGGCCCGGGCATCTTGAGCTTGAGGTATGCGTAGTGTGGGACGCCATTAAAGTGAGCGAACGTTGTGCGGTCCAGCAGGGCGTGATAACCGCTGCGGAAGCGAACAATGTCGAAGATCAAGTCCTCGCTGCGGAAGTTGTCGGGCGAACTGAACACTACTTCCAGGCTAACAGAGCCTGTGCACCGGGCTTCGACACCTGGGATCACTCCTTTAAAGGTAGTGTTGCTAGGATTTATCCTTGACGGATCTATGCCCATCTTTTTCACCGTATCTGAGTAAATCAGTTTGAGGCTACTTCCTCCGTCCATTAGGACTTTAGTGAGGTGGTACCCATCGATAATGGGGTCTAGGACGAGGGCCGCCGACCCCCCATGACGGATACTGGTCGGGTGATCTCGTCGATCAAAAGTGATCGGGTAGGCCGACCATGGGTTAAACTTCGGGGCTACAGGCTCTACGGCGTAGACCTCTCGAAGGGTGCGCTTCCTCTCCTTTTTAGGTATATGAGTGGCGTATATCATGTTCACAGTCTTTACCTCTGGAGGGAACTGCTTCTGACCTCCATTGCTCGGACCACGGGGCTCCTCGTCGTCCTCGCTGCGTGGGCCCTTGTCTTGCTCTTCGGCTGCGAGTTTGCCGGCCTGTTTGAACACCCAACAGTTACGGTTGGTGTGGTTGGCGGGCTTGTCTTGAGTGCCATGGATCTGGCAAGGCCTCTCCATGATTTTGTCTAGCGGGGTGGGTCCGTCGCGATTGCCTTTAGGAGGCTTCTTCCGCTGCCCGGATCGAGGGTTGCGGAAACCGGCGTTGACGGCCATGTCATCGGCGTCGCTAGTGCTGTGCCGGCATTTATTTTTGTTGCGTCGTGGTTTCCCGTTTCCATCCCGAACTTCGGAGGTGCCGGGGTCTTCGGGGTTGTGGCTTCGTCTCGCTAGCCAGTTATCCTCGCCCGCACAAAAGCGGGTCATGAGTGACATAAGGGCGGACATGGTCCTAGGTTTATCCTGACCGAGCTGGCGAGCCAGCCATTCGTCCCGAATATTGTGCCTAAAAGAGGCTATAGCCTCTTCATCTGGGCAATCGACGATCTGGTTTTTCTTGGTCAAGAACCGATTCCAGAATTGTCGAGCGAACTCTCCTGCCTTTTGGACGACGTTGCTTAGGTCGGAGGAGTCTGAAGGCCGTACATAGGTGCCCTGAAAGTTAGATCGGAATGCATCCTCGAGATCCTCCTAGCTCCCGATATAATTTTCGGGGAGACTGTTTAACCAGTGCCGAGCTGGCCCCTTAAGCTTAAGGGGAAGGTACTTGATGGCGTGGAGATCGTCTCCTCGTGCCATGTGAATGTGGAGGAGTAAATCCTCAATCCACACTGCCGGGTCAGTTGTTCCGTCGTATTGCTCGATGTTCACGGGTTTAAACCCTTCGGGGAACTAATGCTGCATCACCTCGTCGGTGAAACACAGTGGGTGGGCAGCGCCTCTGACCCGGGCTATGTCGCGCCGGTAGTTGGCGTCTGTTCTGGCCCGGTTTTGGTCCCGACCTCTATTGTTTCGGTCGAGCCAGGGTCGGTACTCGTCCCTTCTACTGGGGGAGTACCCTCTAGATCCGTAGATGGATCTCGTGCGGCCTGTTCTGTAATCCAGGTCGTGTCGCAGGTCGTACCTGTCCTCAGGCTCCATTGGCTCTTTTCCCCTTGTGCGGGATATTGCCGGCCTATAATCGGCATCGCCAGCCGTCCTATCTCATCCTCGAGGAGGGTGGTCCGGCTGGTCGTATGGAGTGTGCTTGGGGGACGGCGTATTAGGGATCTCGTCATCGAATTGTGGCAGCAGCCGTCGGCGTGGATAGCTCTTGGGTTGGTCCAATAGACCGGTACCGTATCCTTCCTCGGCTGATAGGACCCTCGTCCATCTGTCGTTGAGGGTATCTTGTTCGGCCTTAAGCTGCCATTCTCTTGCCTTTAGGCTTCGGGCAGTGGCTATAAGCTGTTGCCTAAACCGTTCCTGATCCTCAAGGTTTTCGGGGACGATGAAGTCCTCGGCTTCCGGGCTATCCTCCTCCTCTACAGGGGGAGGTAGTTGTCATCCTCGGAATCGTTTGGATCTTCGGGGTCGCGCTGGTCCTCCGGCCTTTCCTGGTCGTCTAGCGGCTGCTCGGGGATATCGGGGTCGCCGAGGTCTTCCGGGGTATCATTTTCCCCGGTGCCAACAATAGCTTCCCTTCCCTTTTTTGTCTTAGATCGTTTGCGCGGTTTCCGGCGCCTTGATGGCGCCTCACCCGATTCATCACCGTTGTTTGCGGGTGTGCGCTCGCCGTTATCGGCTGGGGTATCCATCATGTAGACGTCATAGGTGGAGGTTGCAGTCCATCGCCCGGTGTTGACGGGAGTGGGAGCGCGATCCTCTTCATCCATGTCCTCTGCCTCCTCGGAGGCGTAGTCCAGCATGTCGGTTAAGTCTTCGAAAGTGGCGACGAAATGGGTGGTGGGTGGGATGAAAAATTCTTCTCGACCTGCCTTAAGACCGATCTGATCGTGGATCGGGGTTGGGTCGTCAGTAATTTTCATCGATAAGATCCGATCTAGAGCTTCGTTGAGTGTCGAGAGCTTGATCGGGTCAATTTGCTCAGCGCTTTCGGAGTTAACCTTCAATGCGTCCGCACAAGAAGTGTGTTCGGCAGGGGCTGGTGTCCGGTCACCTGGCGCTATGGCCGGATCCGGATTAAAAGCCAGATCATCGCCGGGGTTAGCCCCGTGAGCGGGGTCGTAAGCGACATCCGAGGTTAGGGCCCCGGAGTCCTCGGGTGTGTCGGATGAGACTGTGAGCCCGATGAGCGAAAGATCGCCCCGAGAGTCTACGGAGAACTCTAAGTTCCCGAATCTGACCTCTTGATAAGGGGCGAAACTCCCGATCCGGCCAAGATGGCCGGTCGGGTCAGCGTGCAGCACAATGCTACGGAAAGCGAAGATCTGTCCAGGGACGAAGGAGTCCATGTTACGGACCTCTTCGTTGATGACGATGCGAGCAATCGATTCCTTTGGCGATCATAGCGGAACTCTCAATGAAAGCACCAATGTCGATGTCAAAACTGGCGGATCTTGGGTAGGGGGTCCCGAGTTGTGAGTCTAGGATCGATGGTAACAAGGGGACGAAGGAGACGATGTTTACCCAGGTTCGGGCCCTCCTATGGAGGTAAAACCCTACGTCCTGCTAGATTATATTGATGATATGAAGGTTACAGAGTTGATCTACCTCGAGATCGACTAGCTAAAACCCTAGATGAGTTTCTTTGCCTTACATTCTAAATCCCTCTCGGTTTATATAGACACCGGGGGGTACCTAGGGTTTACACATGATAGGTCTCCTGCCGAGGATGGAAATGTCGATTTCCTCATCTTGACTTGGAGTGCACGACGCGCCTTCGCGGCTTCCTTCTGGAACGTGGGGTCTCGATGTATCCGGCCCTTCCTGTGATAGCTAGAGAGCGGCCCATCAAGCCGGCCTATTGGGAGATAGGCCAGCGGCCCGAGGACCCCTTAGTCCAGGACTCCCTCAACACATTTACAAAGTTTCACGCCATACCTCACTATGGCTATATGAAGCTTAAGATGCTAGGTCTTAATAGAGTAATCTCCATTGCAAGCAATCGGGATTTAGCACTCATGGCCGAAAACAAAACGGCATCCCTTGCGCTAGAATCACTGGTCGAGACCTTTGTAGCCGAAGAGTTAATAGAACTCCGGACCTCAGTTGATAGGGACGACGTCATCCTAGACAAACGCTCTAAATCAACCTCACTCCAACCAACGGGCGAAGTCATAAAGTACCAGGTACACCCAACCTATCCAAATGAAACGGCGTCCATCGGTGCAAAGCCTGATCCAAGTTGAAGAGGCCCTCCGGAACTTCTGTCGAGAAAATTGGGATATTTTTGCCTGGCACCCTTCAGATATGCTAGGAATCCCAACCGACCTAACCGAGCACAACCTGAACCTAATAAAGGGATTTAAACCAGTCAAGCAGGCACTACGGCGATTCTCCAAGCCCAATCTTCATGCCATGGGCGAAGAACTGGCCAAATTATTGGAGGCCGGATTCATCCGAGACGTCAAACACCCCGACTGGCTGGCTAATCTGGTAATGATACCAAAGAAGGACAAATCCTGGCGTCTATGCGTCGATTTTAAAGATGATAATAAGGCTTGCCCTAAGGACCCCTTCCCACTGCCACGCATAGACCAAATTAACGACGCAACGGCAGGACACGATTCCCACTGTTTCATGGATGCGTACTTGGGGGATCATCAGATAAAAATGAAAGAATCTGATCAAGAGGCAACTGCATTCATCACGCCCTATGGGCCGTTCTATTTCAACAAAATGCCATTTGGGCTAAAAAATGTAGGCGTCACATATCACCGCGTGATTCAAACGTGCCTGAAAGACCACATCGGCAAGACAACCGAAGCTTACGTAGACGACGTGGTTGTCAAAACCAAGGACGTCCGATAGCTAGTACATGACCTTGGCGATATCTTCGCCAGTCTTCAGGTCTACCATATTAAGTTTAACCTGGAGAAGTGCGTCTTTGGGGTGCCAGCAGGAAAGCTACTCGGATTCATCGTTTCCCATAGAGGAATCGAGGCCAATCCGGCTAAAATCCAAGCTCTGTCTGCACTGACAATACCCACCCAACTTAAGCACATCCAAAAACTAGCCGGCTGTGTACTCGCCCTCAGCCGATTTATATCCCGGCTAGGAGAAAAGGCCCTGCCATTATATAAACTTCTAAAGCAAACAAAGAATTTCATGGACAAGCGAGGCAGGCGACGCCCTGGAAGACAACAAGAAACTCCTCGCCGCCAATCCAATTCTTGTAACACATGGACTAGGCAAGCTCATGCTACTATACATATCGGAAACAAATCAGGTCGTCAGCACGGTCCTAGTGGTCGAACGCGATGCCGAAGGCCACAAGTTCCAGGTGCAAAAACTGGCGCACTGCGTCTCGGAGGTATTAACCCTGTGCAAAACCAGGTACCCTCTTTACCAGAAGATTGCCTATGTAGTATTTATGGCATCTCGGAAGCTGAGACACTACTTTTAAGAGTGCTCCATCACCGTGACATCCGAAGTACCCTTAGGGGACATAATCAGCAATAGAGACGCCACCGGGCGCATCGCCAAATGGGTAATAGAGCTCGTCCCCTTCAAAATCATCTTCTGCCCACGACGAGCCATTAAATCTCAGGTATTGGTAGATTTCGTAACCGAATGGACAGAAGCCGATCTCCCTCGAGAGTACAACACATACTCACATTGGACTATGTATTTCGACGGCTCCGAAATGCTGACAGGGCTGGGAGCCGGGGTCATCCCAACCTCTCCCACCGGCAATAATATACGGTATGTCCTGCAATTCATGTATACCGACTCGAACAATGCAGCCGAATACGAGGCCTTGCTGCACGTGCTTCGGATAGCAGCATCCATGGGCGCTCAACACCTTGAGGACTGAGGTGATTCTAATCTCGCTATCTCCCAAGTGAACGAAGAGTTCGACGCAAAGGACTCGAAGATGACCGCATACCGCAATGTCGTCTTAGCGATATCGACATGCTTCGAGGGGCTAGAATCCCATCATATCCCACGGGATAGCAATCAAGCCGCTGACACACTCGCAAGACTAGGTGCAAAACATGGTCCGGTTCCAGAAAACACGTTTCTTGAACGGCTCTTCAATCCATTGATGTCTACTATGCAACTTTAATCTTATAGAATTTGTTGGGACTCTAAGCGCAGAGTTTTGTAGGATAGTAGCAATTTTCCCTCAAGTGGATGACCTAAGGTTTATCAATCCGTGGGAGGTGTAGGATGAAGATGGTCTCTCTCAATGTAGGATCCGAAGTATGTCTAGAGGGGGGTGATTAGACTACTTGACCAATTAAAAATCTAGCCTTTTCCCAATTTTAAATGTTGGCAAGTTTTAGCAATTGTAGCAAGTCAAGTACACCCTACACATGCAAGTCTAAGAGTATAGCGGCGGAAAGTAAAGACATGCATATGAAAGTAAAGGTAGGGAGAGGAGAATCAAACGCAATTGATGACACGAAGATTTTTCCCGTGGTTCCGATAGGTGGTGCTATCGTACGTCCACGCTGATGGAGGATTCAACCCACGGATGGTAGCGGTCGCGTGAGTCCATGGAGGGCTCCACCCGTTAGGGTCCACAAAGTAGCAACCTCGTCTATTCCATCACGGCCTCCGTCCACGAAGGACTAGCCTCACTATGGGTAGATCTTCACGAAGTAGGCGATCTCCTTGCTAGTACAAACTTCTTGGTTCAACTCCACAACACGAAGAAGGAGGCTCCTAAGCGACACCTAACCAATCTAGGAGGCACCACCCTCCAAAAGGTAATAGATGTGGTAACAATGATGAACTCCTTGCTCTTGTGCTTCAAAAGATAGTCTCCTCAACACACAATCACTCTCTCACAGATTTGGCTTGGTAGAAGAGATTGATTGGGTGGAAAGCAAGTTGGGGAGGCTAGAAATCAAGATTCATATGGTTGGAGTGGAAGGTCTCGATCTCAACACATGATCAGGTGGTTCTCTCTCAGAAAATGGATGGGGAAAGTGTAGGTATGTTCTGAGTGCTTCCTCTACGAATGAGAGGAGGTGGAGGGGTATATAAAGGCATCTCCAAAAGTCCTACCATTACAACATTATTGCCCAACTCGGTGAAACCTATCCAAAACTCGGTTGCACCGACTAGTGCAAAATGTGGCAACATTCGGCTTTTTGGTGAGACCGATATATAAATCTCGGTGGTACCGATTCTTGAAAACGGCTAACCAAAGAGTTCGTCCAAAACTCGGTGATACCGATTCTCAAAACTTGGAAATTCCGATTCTTGAAAATAGGATACCAGTGAGTTGGTCCAAAACTTGGTTGGTCCGATTCTCAAAACTTGGTGGTACCGAGATGCTAGGGTTTGACATGGAAATCTGTCTAAGTGAAACTCGGTAGGGCCGAATGGAAATTATTGGTGGCACCGATTTTGGATATTTGGTTTTGGACACAATATTTGTGGGAGAATTTCATGTGTATTTTTGGTGGCTAATCTCTAAGCACTTGAGCAACCAAATCATCATAGACACCTCATCCCCTTTTAATAGTATTGGCTTTCCTATGGACTCAAGGTGTGATTTCTCACAAAATGTAAAATGTAGAGTCTTCAAGCTTGTTGCCAATAGATGTTCCTTGCATCTAGGGGATCTCCTCATAATCCTTTTGCCAATCCATTCATTGAACTTTCCTGAAATATACTTGGTGGAGACGTTAGTCCAATGAAATATATGTTGTTGTTAATTACCAAAACCACATAGGGAGAAGTTGTGCTTTCAATCTCCCCCTTTTTGGTACTTGATGACAACATATAGATCAAGCTTCGATAGGGATAAAAACAATGAATAGCATCGTCGCTTTGAGAAGTATGTGATAAGCAAGAGCTCCCCCCTAAATTTGTGCATTATTTAAATTTTGCGTTGGAATAAAAATGCACAATCACTTAGGAGTGTGGGTAACTCTTTCATGTCACATACAACTTGGTGGTGCATATAAATGATGTGAATGGATTACAATGCACATGACACCAAAAAAAAGAATGATTATAATATTAACATCACATGGATAGGAAATAGTAGCATCATCAAGCAAGTGTATGATCAAACACAATGAAGTTTAAGAACAGCCAAGTGATAAACCAAATGTTCTTTACACAAAGAGAGCAACAAAAAACGAAACACTCTCTCTCGAAGCCCTATGATCTATACCCTTCTCCCCCTTTGGCAACAAGTTACCAAAAGCTTCAAAGTATGTAGAACTAATAGTCTCTCTGGGCTTGGTGGCAGTCTTCTTTGGAGCAGATGGCTTGGGCTTAGATGCACCCTGACTGGACAATGCATCAGCCACCAGCTTCTTCTTCTTGGAGGGAGGAGGTTGTGCAATTTGTTCTTCCTATTCCTCTTCTTCCTCTTCATCAAGATATTCTGGAGTGGAGGGGAGAACAACTGCACGAACAGTCTTCTTTCTCACTCTCTTCTGGCCTGCCTTCTTGGGCATGGACTTTGAAGTCATAGCAGCCCTAGCACTCTCTCATGCTCTTCCAGCTTCAGAACTGGCATACTCCTTCCTGACTGGCCTTTTAGCAGAAGTGGCCTCATTGGCAGATTTCTTAGCAGCTTTTTTTCTCTTTTCTTGATGCTTCTTGGCTAGAACCTCTTCTAGCACAAAATCTGAGTCCTCCTCGTCTGAATTAAGCTTCTTCCTGGCCCTTGTGGCAGCCTTGGGCAACCCATGAGAACTGGGGGTGCCTGGATCCTCTAAAGCTGAAGAACTAGCTTTTGGGCTAGTGCCAACATCCAAGTCAACACTCTCCTCTCTGAAGTCATTGTCACTGTCCTCTAAGCTTGACATACTGACCCTGTGAATAGATATTGATGAGCAGAAAGGATAGGCATCACAAGATTCAGAAGTTTTTGAAAGTTTGAACACAAAAATGTAGTTTCAGAATTCTGCAACATGTAATTCGGTTCCACCGAGTTTCCATTTTCGGAGCTACCGAGACAGACTCCCTCTTACACAAAGACTTGGTCACCTTTTTGGTTTCACCGAAAAGAATGACTCGGTCACACCGAGACAGTTCTCAGAGCCCTAAAAACCAAATCGGTCGTACCGATTCTTTCCACTCGGTGATACCGAAATGCAGGTAGCGGAACCCTAAACCTAAATTTTCTCATTCTGCTAATCTACGTGATTTGTTTAGAGGATGGAGACAGTGCAATCAGTTGGAGATATGCCCTAGTGGCAATCATGTGATGATTTCATTTCATATGTATTCATGAGTATTTTGTATTGTCCTTGAACATCCTCAGTGATATGTATCAATAAGTATGTGACTTATTTGTGAGACTATATATTGTATGATGATTGCTCTAATAGTCCCTAGTTGTTATGGTTATGCGGACACATATCCTTTACTAGTATACGATTCATTTGATGACTACGTTTCACAAGTCATGTGCATAGAGATGCCAAACTAATAGTATTGACTCGGGGATTGAGATCACCGAGTCGGACAGACCCACTTTCAGACAGAGCGAGATAATGTCATTTGTTAGTCTCAAGTACAATGTATATGCCATGTCCTATACCTGAGGTCCTCGCATGTTCTCAGGAGGAGGACCGACTTACTTAGGGTCTATCAAACGCTACTCCGTAACTGGGTAGTTATAAAGGTAGCTTTCAGGTGAGTTGTGAGACATGTCGCGAGACATGGTTGACCAAGATGGGATTTGCCCCTCTGTCAGGAGAGATATTCTCTCTGCCCTCTCGTGTGATCAGATTCAGAAAGCATGGCCATGCGACATGGGTTAAGTGTTAACCCAGTTCAGGAATCTGCATCACGGTTTCGAGAAGAGATGTCGAGCTACCACAAGGGTGACAAGTACTCGCCTTGAGCTCTACAACCTATATCATGAGGCAAAAGGAATGTTGTATATGACACATTGTCGAGGTTCATCTAACGACTTTGCGCACACATGGGAGTTGGCACGTTCTACTAGGAGCCTCTACCGACTATCGACTCGGGTCATGTCCTTGTGTACGTGAACCTATAGGGTCGCACACTTAAGGGATTGCAGCCCATTCAGATTGGATCCGAATGGAAAACGGGACTAGACTCGTCGTGGGCCTCAAGTGTTGAGCCCACCTCGGAGGTCTATATAAAGGGGAGTGGGCGCACCTTTCAGGGTTGATCCTTTTTTCTCCCATCGAGAACCACCGCCACTCCCCACGCCACCATGCCGTGCGATCGGACCTAGCAGTCCGCCGCCCGACGCTGCCCCCGTACGTGTGGATACCTTGGAGGCATCGCATCTGAGGTGCTTCGATGAACCATTCGAGGGATCCATGAGGAGCTGTTCGTGGGAGATCACTTCTCATGGGAGATCGGCTACATGAGGAGGAGACGAATTGGCTGATCGACTACACGCATCACCAACTCTACTTCCGTTGCGGTGACTGCGCGTCTAGTGGTAAACCCGATCCCATGATCTATTTCCAGCAGCATGTTCTTGGGTGCGTCGTAGAAATTTTTTATTTGGCGCTAGCGTAGTGTACAGCGTGTCCCAACACAATCCATGGAAATATTTCGAGTGAAACCTAATGCGCAGGAACCAAAATCAATGAGCGCAAAAGGGGCGAGATCTTTACCCTAACTTGGTGAAGATCTCCTACGGCGGCGACGACAGAGAGGATTTCCGTCGACGGCGAGGAACTCCGGTGGCGAGGGCGCACGGAGATGAAGTGATGATGTCCGTAGAAACGAGTGTGGCAGCACGGGTTTGGGGAGGACGACGATTGAAGATTGAATTTCAAAAATCAGGTCCGCTGGATATATATATATCCCCATACTGTCGGTGACACCGATTGAAATATTTCGGTGCCACCGAGTTTCTTAACTGCCAGGAGACAGTGAAACTCAGTGAGACCAAGATGGAGAAATCGATGGTACCGAGGACAAAAAATAGATCAACCCTAGTGGTTCGGTGGAACCGAGTTTGTGGAATTGGTTACACCGAGTTACACATGGGAGGTTTTGGAAGTCAGCTCTTGTCGAAACGGAACTCCGAGTGCTCCTCACACAGAGTATTCGAAAAGTGCTTGCTCAAATTTTGTGATGAAGCATGAATAGAATTTGAAACGAGAAAGGATAGATAGCTAGAGGAGGGTACTTAAGCATTCTTGTATATCCAATTGGCCAAAGAAAATAAAAGCCAAATAACAACAATTGGATATCCTCGAATCAGTAAAGATATGCGTACCAACATGCTCACACAATAAGATGTCAATAGAAATCATGGCAAACATGTAGAACTACTCTAGTATCTACCAAGTACTTTGGTGATGACGGAGTCATCTATGCATGAGTATATTGACTTAGGAGCCAAGTAAGAATACTTGATCATAGGTCATACTCATTGTTTAAGCACAAGTGGGGTTACCACTTTTACATAAAGCATTTAATGTCATCACATCTTATGAGATGCTTTAACTCAAGTCTTAGAGTAAAGCTCCCCCTTGATGTGACATCCCCCCTAAGAGGGACAAACTAACCTTTGGTTTTGTCGACGAAGACTTCATGTAGGTGATGTAGTGGTGGATGCTCATTGTTGATGAAGATCGTCTTGAGTTGGGAGCAATCCTTGTTGTTTCGTACTCTTCTCACCTACACGGGTTAGTCTTATACAAGGAACAAATACAAGAATATCTATGGACATGGAGTGAAGCAAAAATAGAAGATGTCCATTGATTCTTTAATTACCTTGTCCCTGGCTTACCTTTGAGGGAATGTGTGACTCCTTGAACTATTGCATGAGGTTGGAGTTGATTGCAAATAGTCCTTGCCAAAAATGAATGTGAGTGAATTTCATTGGCGGAGTCACCCCTAAAGAACTTCTCTAGTTCTTCTTTTTGGGACCCACATCAAATTGATGGGAATCCTTGGAGTTGAAGTAGCACTTGTTGAAGTAGAGCTTGACCATGGCTAGGGATTCATCTTCAAATGTGTCAATCTCCTCTTGAAGCTTGCCCTTGCCCTTGAGCTTGTGGTCTTGTGGTGGAAGGTCATCTTGAGCTTTTGTTCCCTTGGGGATAGTATGATCATACTTCTCCCTTTGAGGAACAAACTTCGGCTTGGGGTATTGACCTTCTTCCCATTCAACTCCATTGGCGTTGAAGTAGCCAATGCCTTGGTTCTTCTGGTATCCTACATGCTTGCGTACAATCTCCTCAAATTGCTTACATCCGGCAAGACTCTTGTAGATACCTTTCTCTATAATTCCTTTCAATAAATCGCTTTCTTGCTCAAGTGTAACTTGGCTAAGAGAATCATTAGTGGAATCAATAGAGCTACTAGAAGCAATATTATTGGATTTGTCATTAGTATTGTTGCTACTATATGAAGAACCTTGCTTGCCTTTGTTACTAGTTTGCTTAGATTTAACTTGTGGAACAAATGTGGACAAGACTAGTCGTTTGGCAAGATAAGAAGAACTATTCTTTTGAAGACCGTCATTGATAGCTTTAAGAAACTCACTCTCTTGCTCTAAGTTTAGCTTCTCGAAGCGTAGCTTCTCATGAGTTCTTAAGAACTCTATGATCTTCTAGAGTAGATTCATGAGCTAACTTATGAGGTTTTAGTTCTTTAGTTAGATGCTCGATCTCCTTCTTATCATCATCATCACTATTGAAGTCAATGTATTCAGGGTGTGATACCTTGGGGCATTTAGCCGTGAAGCAACTTCCACTTCCTTCATTGGGTGAATCAAATTTGTCATGGGAGTTGGAGGTTACGAGTGTTAATCCGGCAACACCTTCATCTTGACTATAGTCAGAGTTGGAGTGGTAGCTTCTCTCGGATTGGTTATCGGAATCGGAGCCGGAAATCCATTCACCAACATGAGTTTGATGTCTTCTTCTTGTGTAGCTCTTGGTGTACCGTGTACTTGTCCTTCTTCTCTGAATCTTTGCTTCTCCGGGAGGGTCTTCGTTCATAGCGATCTTCTCTACTCCTTCTCTCTCTACGAGGTGATTCATCTCTTGAGCTTCGTCTTCTAGGTGACTCCTCTCCTTTTGTGGGGGGCCGTGCTCTCATTGGAATAGTGTCTGGGCCTTCCAGAATTGTAACAATTCTGGTCACGACTAGAGGAACGCTTCTATTCATATCTTAAATTTGAGCTTCTCTCTTTGCCTCTACTCTTGTAGAACTTGTTGAATTTCTTGACCATGAGGCTTATTTCTTCATTGGTAACAAGGTTGTCACTTGAAGTAGAGGGAGTGTCACTTGTAGCTTTGTATGCACCGCTTCAGGGGTCCATTCGAACGGGCCAGACCTTTTCATAAGCTTGAAGAATGGCAACGCTCGCTCGGCGAACTTGGAGATGAAGCGCCCCAGGGAGACCAAGCATCCCGCCAGCTTCTGCATCTCCTTGAGGGTTCGGGGGGCGCATTCGCTCAATGGCCTTAACCTTTTCTGGGTTGGCTTCGATTCCTCAATTAGATATGAGGAAGCCGAGGAGCTTGCCCGAAGGGACCCCGAAAACGCACTTGTCGGGGTTGAGCTTCAAATTGACCTTGTGCAAGTGGGCGAAAGTCTCCTCTAGATCTTCGATGAGCGTTCTGGCCTCGCGCGACTTGACCATGATATCGTCCACATAAGCCTCCGCATTCCTACCTAGCTGGGGCCCCAGCGCGATGTACATCAGCCTCTGGAAGGTGGCGCAAGCATAGCAGAATACCCCACGTGGGGGGATGAACGCCGTCTTCTCCACATCCTTCGCCGCCATTTTGATCTGATGGTAGCCTGAGAAGGCATCCAAGAAGCACAGGAGGTCACAGCCAGCAGTGGAGTCCACGATCTGGTCGATGCGCGGCAGCGGGAAGGGGTCCTGAGGGCAGGCCTTATTGAGACTAGTGAAGTCGATGCACATCCACTCCTTTCCTCCCTTCTTGGGGACGATGACTGGGTTGGCGAGCCATTCGGGGTATCGCACCTCGCGGATGACCCCAGCCTCCTACAACTTATGCACCTCCTGAAAGATGAACTGTTGCTTCTCCGACGCCTGGCGCCGCGCTTTGTGCTTGACGGGGCGCGTGTTGGAGCATACCGCCAGGTGGTGCTCAATCACTTCCCTTGGGACTCCGGTCAAGTCGGTTGGCTTCCATGCAAACACGTCGGCATTCGCCCGAAGGAACGCGACAAGCGCTCCTTCTTGCTCGAGGGAAAGTTCAGCGCTGATGGTGAAGGTGTGGCTCGGGTCGCTACCGCCGAACGGTACCTTCTTTGTTTCAGCTCGGTCCTAGGAGAATATCAGCTTCTTCCTCATCGACGTCACCTCGGGGAGCTCCGCCTCGCTCCCGGGGGCTGGGTGTGTGGCTACGGCGGCTTTGTACGCGAGCTTGAGGGAGCTGAGTGTGTCCCTCTCATCGCACTTGACGGTGATGATGCCGCCGCAGCCGAGCATCTTGACAATGTTGTAGCCCGGGTGTGTGGCCGCCATGAACTTGGCAAGTGTCGGGTAACCCAAGATGGCGTTGTAAGGGAGGCCAATGGCCGCCACGTCAAAGTCGATGATCTCGGTGCAGTAATTCCTGTGGGTGCCGAAGGTGACGGGCAGGCGTATCTGCATGAGGGGGGCCGTAACCCCGTCGGCCACTCCGGAGAAGGGCCTGCTGGGCTTCAGCAGGTCATGGGGCACCTGGAGCGCCTCGAAGGTCGCGACGGAGATAACATTGAGCCCAGTGCCCCCATCAATGAGGGTTTTGGTGATCGCGATGTTGCTGATGGTGGGGGTGCACAGCATGGGGAGGGCGCCCGTGGCGGTAGGGGACCTAGGATGGTCCCCTACGTCGAAGGTGACGCCGCACTGCGCCCAGCCCGACGGCGATGCAGGCCCGCGCTCCCTGAAGGCGGTGTTTGCCTCGTGAAAAGCTGGCTTGAGGTGACGGCCATCGACGGGGGCTGGGCTCCACCGAGGATGCATGCTGCAGCGCACAACTCCTGGTGGACTCCGGCGCTCTCGCCTGGTGGGCGTGAGCCGGGCCTGGACTACCGCGTGAGGGGGGTGGAGAGTTCACTTTGCGTTTCATGCTCCCAGCGCGGTGCGACAGAGGAGGGCGAAGCGGGCCATTGGGCGCCTAGGCCCCTCCATCAATGGCGACAAGCTCGATGATGCGGCCCAGCCAGGCGTCTTGCTCAGTGCTGGTCAGGCGGAGGCGGAGTAGCTCGCGCACCATGATCAGCACGGTCCACGCGTTCACGTGCTCTAGGAGAGCGTGGGAGGAGGAGGCAGCGACAGCGCGGCCATCCCGCCGCACGGAATGGCGCATGGAGGAGTCCCGTTGCTCGCATGCAGCAGGGTCGGCGGCAGCGGCAACTTTAGCGCTGGCGAGGTGGAGTCGGCCATCGCGACCCACGGGTGCGTCCTGGACGACGCGGACCGCTCGGCGCTCAGCACGCACACGACGGGCCTCAATCATGGGGTTGGCAAGGATGGAGCGGGATCGGAGCTGGAGAACAGCGACGCGCCCCTACCTGGCGCGCCAAATGTCGAAATCGTTGCTCCGGGGACCCAAGGAGGTTCGAACTTCGGGTGCACCCGTTCCCGAACCCTACTCTACCTTGCTAACCTACGGCGATGCTCTGGCGTGCTTGAGCTTGGGGGAAGAACAAAGAACCTGGTGGTTTACCCAGGTTCGGGCCACCTCGCGGTGTAAGACCCTACTCCTGCCTGTCTGGATTTCTGGGAGATGAGAGTGAGTACATAGGGGGTCGATCCTTTCTATGGTGGTTGCCCTGTCTCCTTTATACCGGCTCTGGTCCTCTTCCCCTAAAAATATCAGGCGGGAAGGGTTGCCACAAGCGCTAGTTTGAAGGGGGACAGGACTGTAGCCTACCCTGACAAAAGTAGTCTTCACCTGTAAAAAGCTTCCCTTCGTGACGCGCTGGTGGGCTCGGGGATGACCTCCGTCCCGGCGAGCCCTCTGCCTCGGTCCTCTTGCACCAAATAGGAAACCTTTGGGTGGTTGCTTTGGAAGCGGGTGAGCTCGCCCCGCTTCCTTAGCACATAAGAGGAAAACCTCCTCATCCGTGCCTGCTAGCACGGCTCCAGGCGCCGCTTGGCGGGGCGCTCGTTGCCCATGTGAAGGTGCAGGGCAGCAGGGCCCCGCCTAGCCACCCTTGATTAGTCTGCCCCGCGAAGCCCCCGGGGTAGCCCCGGGAGACGGCCTCCCGCAGGCGTCCTCATGAGGCCCGCGGAGATGCCTTTCGCCGGATGCCTTGCGAGGCGGGGGCCCTCGTGAGGGCCTCGCTCGTGAAGCCTATGGTGGGCCTTACTGGGCCTACGCTGCGTGTCGTGTCTTGGGCCTCAGGTAGACGGGCCTGGGTAGCCCCAGTCCCAGGAGCCCAACAGTTATCATGGATATGGTTACTTATGATTTATGCTAAAAACATTAACACTAGCTAAGCATGTGTATAACGATGAGAACAAAAGAGTTTGTAAAAGTTTTCTTTATCACTTTCAGTTTATAAACTGAATTGCTTGAGGACAAGTAATGCGTTAAGCTTGGGGGACTTGATACGTCTCCAAAGTATCTACTTTTCCAAACACTTTTGCTCTGGTTTTGGACTCTAATTTGCATGATTCGAATGGAACTAACACAGACTGACGTTGTTTTCAGCAGAACTACATTGGTGTTATTTTTGTGCAGAAATAAAAGTTCCTGGAATTGGACGAAACTTTTTGTGAATTATTTTTGGAATAAATAATGAATTATGGAGCAAAGATCCACCGGAGGGGTGCTGCCTGTGGGCCACAAGCCAACAGGATGCGCCCACCCCCTAGGCGTGCCCTAATGGCCTGTGGGGCCCACGTGGCTCCCCCGGCCCTAATTCCACTCCTATAAATTCACATCTTCGGAGAAAAAAACCAGAGAAAAGATTTCATCACGTTTCACGAAATGGAGCCGCCGCCACCTCCTGTTCTTCCTCGGGAGGTCTGACCTGGAGTCTGTTTGGGGCTCCAGAGAGGGGGATTCTTCGTACATGTCATCACCAACCCTTCTTCATCAACACCGTCATGATGCTCACCACTGGGAGTGAGTAATTCCTTTGTAGGCTTGCTGGACGGTGTCGGGGTATACAAACAGGGGTGTTCATTCCCCCTGACTTGTGCACGGACAGATAGCCTCCGACCTTCGCGAGCAAAAACCCGTTGGGAAAGCTACCACATCACCAAGAAAGCATTCAAGAACCAGCATCCGGCAGCAACAACCTGCAGAAGGCCAAGCAAGCGTCGGCAACACTAGCACAACGGCCCTGGAGGGGCCCAAAGCGCGCCAGCCACGCCCCCGGAGCCTGCCGGGGACCGAGGCGCGCATATCTCCGGAAGACCCGGCAAGCCGTCCCCCGGCAGGCACGAGCTAACCGGCCACCGCTCCACCGCATCGCTACGCCAGTCACTTATCGATGCGGTGTCATCCCTCAAGCGGCTAAACAGCTCTCGCTAAGCACGTGCCGGCGCACCGGAAGGCAAGTTATACCCAGTTGACACCCGCCCAGCTGCGTGTCAAGACCATAAGCAACGGCTAGCTAAGCGGTGGCAAGAGCTTGCCGGGGATGCACCCCCGAGCGCCACCTAGACTAGTAATCATGGTATTTTGTCCTAAATGCCAGAGTTAGGTATGATAGCTCTGCTAAGCTATCTAATCGATAGGTAATGCCTGTTTTGCCATTGTGGTTGCCCCTTTCTCTATAAAAGGAGGCCCAAGGCAACCTAGCTCAAGATTCGGACCTTTGGACACTTGTACCCGCGTAGTAGCAGACCCCGACAGCAACTCTTGCCGGGGTTAAGAACTGCATGATCTTCGTGTTCCTTTGATCAATCCACCAAAAGTAGGAGTAGGGTTTTACGCTTAGCAGCGGCCCGAACCTGGGTAAAATGCTAGTGTCCTGATCGTCGCGCCGTCTCATGCTCACCGCTCTTGGTGCAACGTGACCCCCTTTGCCGAACCACAAATGGGCCTCTGGTCCCATAGGTGATCGTGAGCATCCGTGCCCCGACATCTTTGGCGCGCCAGGTAGGGGGCGTGCATCATTTTCTCAAACCCGAGTTCGTGAACGGCGAATCGATCTTCATCATCATCTTCTTCATCCATGGCTCCCAAGAAGAAGCCCAGCGTGACCACGCATCCCTCCACTTCAAGGGCTCCTTCTCGTGCAGCCGCGGGCGCAGCGGGCGCAGCGGGCGTTGCGGCGGCCGCGAGTAAGAAAGGTGTCCTGGGCGACACGGCTGGCGCAGGCGGCGCCGCCGTCACGTTCCCCAGTGCCAAGGCTGGAGCGGGGAACGCCGGAAGGAAACGGGGCTGCCCGACCCTAGGGAGGTGTGGCGTAATTTAGTGGGCCAAGGAAAGAAAGCGGTACCTAACTATGCCCCTCTCCCTCCTCCTTACCTCGCCTGTGGTTAGCTCTGCCCGGCGGTGGTATCTTCAGTGTCGATGAGCTCGCATGAAGTTCGGTCTTGCATTTGTCCCGCCAGGGATAAATCCCGAACCGAATGCTAGAGCACATCCGCTGGTTGATGCTCCCAGCAGGCGAACCACGGCAAGGTCCCCATCCTCCTATGCATAGGTCACCGCGGGGCCGTTGGGTGTGAAGGGAGGGAGGGAAGATTCGGCCATGCGAGCTTTCTTTCCCATTCCGATTGATTAAGAATGATGCATTAACCCGGCAGATCCCTGTCGCGGGCTATATTCATGTCTAACAGGCCTTCGAGTACCTCCACTTCGCTCCTCTCTATATCTCCCTCCTTTCAGGACAGCGGTGAGCGCACGCTTGCGCACGCACCACAAGGAGCGAGAAGAGGAAAGGCGCTGATGGATAAAGGGAAAGGCCATGAGCATAAACAAGCGCGCGTCGGAGGACAATGAGAAGCCATGATGAAAGCGAAGTTGACATGATTATCAACTCCCAATTAAGATTTACATTTGTATGCCCCTTTGTCGAACCAAAGGTTTTGTATTATAAATCTTGCGTGTGACGGAACCTTACGTTGTTCGTTCGCGCCCGCGTTTTGTTTCGAGCCTGCTCAACAAAATGCGTGGCAGCGTCAACACTGCCAAAGGTAATCTCACCGGCAGCGTGCCCTTGCCAGCAGAATGCTAAGGACCCGTTCCTCAAAGCAATCACGGTAACATGCCGTTGGCGAGTAACTAGAGCGCGCAAAGATGACTATCATACGAACAACGGAAGGGGAACGAAGGGGATAGCATACGTTTACATAAAAACATCAGTTCACCAAACATTAAAATAACGAAAGTGCAGGCCCTAATACAAGATACCTACAGTGTCTTAAGTACAGGCTGACTTGACGATAAAGAAGGCTTAAAGTTAACTCCGGTGGCTTCCCTGGGTCCTTGGAACTTTGAGGATCCTGTCAGCGAGGGGATCGGCCTTCTCCGCGGCAACTGAGGCGTCGGCGCCTGAAGGCAGCTTCTTGAAGCCGTCGGAGAGGTCGAGCTCTGGGTGGAAGAAGGCGAGGTTGCTCAAGACCAAGAAAAGGGCGTCGCGTGCTAGCTTCCGGGATTCATTGGAAAAGCAGGCAGCCATGTCTTCATCGTACGTCTTCAACCCCTCGATCAAGCCATCGAAGAAGAGTGTCAGTTTAACGCTTGGAGCTTCGTGTTTGCCGACGGAGAAGGCCCAGTTCTTCATGTTCATTTTAGCAATCTGGGCAGTGAGGCGCTCGGCGATATCAACCATGCTCTTGATCCAGAGGTCGTGCTGTTCAATCAAGTTTTCCAGCTTTTCTTCAACATCCTTCTGGAGGGTCGCCGCATGGTTCACATCTGTGAGCAACAATTTCTCGCGGGCCCCGGCAGATTCAAGGTCGCTCTCCAAGGAAGCAAGCCTGGATTTCATGTCAGAAATGGTGTCGTTGGTGGCATCAAGACCTTGGCTCTTGGAGGAAAGCTGTGATTGCACCTCTCCCAGAGTCGTTGCTACCTTTCACGCTTCTTCCTTGAGGGCCTCGATCTCCTTGGTGCTCCCGGCAAGATCCTCTGTCAGCTTGGTCAGTTGAGCTTCAAGTTTGGCCTTGGCGGCGGATGCAGCATCCAGCTCGTCGGCTACCTTCTTCAGTTGAGCAGCAGACTCCGAGGAAAGTGCGTCAAGAGCGGTCTTGTGACCGTCCTCCAGCTCCCTGGTGCGCTGCCGGACACGATCCTCCAACTCCTCATCCTTGGCACGGAGGGTAGCCTCGAGGGCCCCTTCCCGGAAGGAGATGCCCTCCTCCCTAGCATCCAGAAGCGCCTCGCGCTCCGCCAGTCGAGCCTTCCAGGCGGCAACATCCTCGTTGGCCATGGATAGCGTCTCATGCTGCCTCTTAAGAGAATGGACCTACCGATTGTATCAATCCCGCAGCTCACTCCCTTTGCTCCTCAGCTGCTGATCCACGAGCTCGACCGAGTCAAACTGCTCCTTGACCGCCTGCCACTGGAGGCTCTACCTGCTCTGCACATCCTTAACCCCTGCTGCTATAGACTCCAGGAAAGGCAAATCCTTGGCGGCGTTGACAGTGCTATTAGAGCCTTCGATCTTCTGGGACAGCGGCGCCAGGATCTTGTTGATTTCTTCATCAAGGTTTGCGCCCACTGAGAAGGGCGAGCCGAGAGCTGTGTGACTTAGAGGAGCAGTGACCAACGCCAGGTGACTCTGCGGGGACTGCAGAGCCGATGCCAGGGGATAACTAGACGAGGGAGGCCTCATGGTTTGAAGGGGAGTCTTCTCTTCGACCACAGGGCCCAGGCCGGGCGCGCTGCCGGGATTTTGTTCGATTCCTTCTGAGGACCCTTGAATATCCCAGGCAGCCGGGCCATGTTCTTCCGCATCAGCAATCTTCATCGCCTCCGCGGCAGCATCCTTCCCAATACCAGCTACCTCTTCCAGCAATTCAGGCTCTTCAAGAAGAGGAGCTGCGGATTAGAGCAACAAAACAGAAGTATGGAAATCAAGAATCAATAAGGCACGTAAAGAAAGGACACAGGAAAAACAAAAACACCGGCAAGAGGGATACCCGATGAAGGTTGTTGCGGAAGGACCTCTCCTTCCCCGGCAACATCAGTTGCCGGTGTGCGGTCTGTCGCCGTCCTTTTCACAGTGAACTTTGCACGGGCAAGCTCCTCGGCAGAGGCCCTTGCCGGCGAAGCCTTCTCACGGGCAATGGTTGACGAGAAATCTTGGAGGAGTGGTTCCTCTTGGCGAGCCTCCCTCCGATCTTCCTCTCATGTTTCCCTGTCAGGTGAAGGGAGGCATCCTTCCTCATCTCTGCCAGTGGACGAGGCTTGCACTTGGATTTCACGGAGAGGACTGGGCTGGGGGCTAGACATGGGATTCTCTTCCGCGTCTCCTACAGAGCCCATACCTGCCGCAAAATCCGGTCCTGTCGCGGATTTGGCCCTCTTGACCCTGTGCGCAAGAGTCTCCTCATCCTCGTCCCTGTCAAGATTAACCATGCGAGATCAATCAAGAAAATTAAGATTAAAGGCTTTCTGACGGAAGCTGAGATCAACTAAACTCACTCCGAGGCAAGGAGCATTGAGCCCAGCTCATACGACGCGGGCGGTGGAGTCGACCGGCCCCTCTTCAGAGTTGGGGGGACAGGACTTGACGGAGAGGCCAGGACTACCTGCAAAGGCGAGCCTGGCGGAGAAGTTGGGCTTGACGGGGGGCTGGGGTCCACCCCTTGAACCTTCCGTCGCTTGACAGGGGACGCCTTGCCCTGGCAAAGGCGAGAGGACTGGCGGCGTGCTGTCTCGCGCCCGCCACCCTTAGAAGTTGTCTTCTTCACCTACGGGGGACCTCATGAAGATGCAGGGGTCGTTGATTCTCGGTTGGCGCGTAGACGGAGGCAGCGACCCGGCTCCGGAGCCTGGGGCCCCTCTTCGAGCCCCTCCTCTTCCACCTCTGGATCTTTCGCCTCGTCCGCCTCGACCCCTCCCTGGGTTCCTGTTGCCCCGACTTGAGAGCCACTGGCCCCGGTAGGCTCCAGCCCGGCAGCCTCCTCCGGAGCAAGATTTTCGCTCTCCTCCCCAGAAGAACCGTCGTCCTCGGACTCCTCCTCCTCCTCTTCTTCGGAGGCTGCTCCCCTGGCGGTCCTGACAGTCTTGTCCTCCGCGATCAGGGTGGCGATGAAGGCTCTCTCTGCCTCCCTGGTTGGTGTAGTCAAGTTGTCCTCCGGTTTGGAAGCTCTCTCATCCAAGCTGGAGACCCACTCCATCTCGCTCTCCAGGGTGGTCAGCTCCCAATCAGGCCTAACACCGGAAGCATCGCAATCTGGCATCCATTGGAGGATCTGGCTCCGGGTGGAATTGCAATGCAAGGGGACGACTCCCGCCGGCAAATGATATGGCCCGAGGCGGCCGAACAACTAATCGCACAGCCAGCCATGACCGTAAGCTGTCAAGTTGTTGGCAGGACCTGGGTACAGTCGCATCCAGTCGGCGGGACCATTGAACTCCCAAGCAAACCTGTCTCTCTTCTGCAATGGTGCGATGCAGCGACGAAGGAAGTTTGCTCCCACGTGCTCAATGGTCAGCGCGGCAGCCTTGAGGCGAACGATCCAGTTCAGTGCCAGGCGGAGCTTGCTGTCGGTAGGGCCCAGCCTGCCCCAGTCGCTGCCGCGTGTAGCACATCCAGTCCACGCCCGACAGAACGCGGGGGCCTTGTCGTCCTTGATCCAACACCAGTCGCCCCTCCATTCTTCCCACTTCCCACGCAGCTGTCCGGAAAGGTAATCCGAGTCATCCTTTCTGCCCCGGGGGATCTAGCTTATATTCCCCGAGCGGTGGGATTTGTCCTCAATCCGAGGAATGAAGAAGTGCCTGAACAAGTCCACATTGGGGGCGACTCCAACAAAGTTCTCGCAGAGATGGGAAAAAATTGCCATGCACGACATTGCATTGGGCGTAAAATCCAGAAGGTGGAATCCATATGCCGCAATCATGGCGCAGAAGAACTCAGAGAAGGGAGGAACAAGGCCGCAGTAAAAGTACGCACAAAAGAAGTGGTACGAATCTGAGGGCTTCTTCTCCGTGGGGCCGTCCGGCAAAATCTCGGGTGCTCCATGCCCCTTCGTCAGCCTCCCCCACATATAGGCATACCTCTTGATCAGGGTGTTGCCATCCAGGCTCGACGGAGAGACAACCACATCTCCCTGTCGCTGCCTTTCAAGCTCTTCCGCTTTCTTCTTCCTCTCCCCAGCCACCAGGTCCGTGGATGCGGCCGTCTGCTTCCCCTTGTTAGCAGCCGTTTTCCGCCCCATCCTTGAAGCTTTCAAGGGCGGTGGATAATCTGGCGGTGCTCTGGGAGCCGAAAGTGGTGGCGAGAGCAGTTCTTTGGCTTGAGGAGGAAGATGAAGGGCGGAGAAAAGGATGCGAATGAGCAGCGCCCCTGTGCATTGTCCTTCTTATTTAGGGGGACCCGCACGGGGGCTGACTCTTCGCAATCTTTTCGGAAAACTGTCGTTTTATTGCTGGCAGTTCTTTTTTACTCTCCAACGGCTACTGTTCCACGACACCATGACCCGCGATAATTGCGCATAGTGGACGTGGGATGGGAGGACAGAATCCCTTCGACGCGTGTCCGTGCACTGTTTGGGGCCTAACCTAGCGTGCCAGGCGACACGTATGGCTCAGGCCCGGGGGCTTCTGTCGGGGTATACAAACATGGGTGTTCATTCCCCCTGACTTGTGCATGGACAGATAGCCTCCGACCTACGCGAGCAAAAACCCGTTGGGAAAGCTACCACATCACCAAGCAAGCATTCAAGAACCAGCATCCGGTAGCAACAACCTGCAGAAGGCCAAGCAAGCGTCGGCAACACCAGCACAACGGCCCAGGAGGGGCCCAAAGCGCGCCAGCCACGCCCTCGGAGCCTGTCGGGGACCGAGGCGCGCACATCTCCGGAAGACCCGGCAAGCCGTCCCCCGGCAGGCACGAGCTAACCGGCCACCGCTCCACCGCATCGCTATGCCAGTCACTTATAGATGCGGTGTCGAGCCCTCAAGCGGCTAAACAACTCTCGCTAAGCAGATGGCGGCGCACCGGAAGGCAAGTTATACCCAGTTGACACCCGCCCAGCAGCGTGTCAAGACCATAAGCAACGGATAGCCAAGCAGTGGCAAGAGCTTGCCGGGGATGCACCCCCGAGCGCCACCTAGACTAGTAATCATGGTATTTTGTCCTAAATGCCAGAGTTAGGTATGATAGCTCTGCTAAGCTATCTAATCGATAGATAATGAATGTTTTGCCATTGTGGTTGCCCCTTGCTATATAAAAGGAGGCCCAAGGCAACCTAGCTCAAGATTCAGACCTTTGGACACTTGCACTCGCGTAGCAGCACACCCCGACAGCAACTCTTGCCGGGGTTAAGCGCTGCGTGATCTTCGTGTTCCTTTGATCAATCCACCAAAAGCAGGAGTAGGGTTTTACGCTTAGCAGTGGCCCAAACCTGGGTAAAATGCTAGTGTCCTGATCGTCGCGCCGTCTCATGCTCTCCGCTCTTTGTGCAACGTGACCCCCCTTACCGAACCACAAAGGGGCCTCTGGTCCCATAGGTGATCATGAGAATCCGTGCCCCGACAGACGGTGATGGGATGGGATGAGATTGATCATGTAATCAAGTTAAGTTTGATAGGGCTTGATCCCTAGTGTCCACTATGTTCTGAGATTGATGTTGTTATGACTTTTTATGCTTAATGCTTGTCACTAGGGCCCGAGTGTCATGATTTCAGATCTGAACCTATTATGTTTTCATGAATATAAGAGTGATTTGGATCCGATCTTGCAAGTTGTATGCATCTATTACGTGTCTTGATCCGCATACCCCAAGGTGACAATAATTGGGATTCTTTCCGGCGATTGCCGTAGTTTGAGGAGTTCATGTCTTCACCATGTGTTAATGCTTTGTTCCGGTTCTCTATTAAAAGGAGGCCTTAATATCCCATAGTTTCCAATAGGACCCCCCCTCCGACAGGATGCCGGAACGGAGCTCCAGATGGCCTCGCGACGGAACAAAGACTTGCGGCGGCGTAAAAGGGTTTCGGGAGTGCCTCCGTTATTTTTAGGGTGAAAGAGAATTTATAGGCCAGAGAAGGACGTCAGGAGGCAGTCGAGGGGGCACAAGCAATCAGGCCCCCCCGGGGCATGCCCTGTTGGCTTGTGCGGTCCTCGTGCGTCCCCCGGCCTCCCTCTTAAGCTTCTAGGTCTTCTTTTGGTCCAGAGAAAATCATCAAAAAGTTTAGTGGCAATTGGACTTTGTTTGGTAATGTAAACCTGAAAAGTAAAAAAACAACAACTGGCACTGGGCACTGGGTCAATAGGTCAGTGCTCAAAAATATTATAAATTGGTAAATAAAGACCCAAAAAGTATCCTAGAATGCTAATATATTAGCATGGAACAATAAAAAATTATAGATACGTTGGAGACGTATCATCCTCCCAAATTGGGTTCCTAACCATACAACGCTTTGAAAGGTGAAGTGTTGAATGAGGGGTGATGTGTTGTATTGTACCAGAACTGCAGCGGTAGGTAGCCATTGTCACCACTTCTTTGGCTGATCATGCACTACGAAATGATGATACACGTTCACTCTAGCCATCCGCCTGGGGTGATATGCTGTCGAATAGCTGAGTTTCGTTCCTGCCGCCTCCAGGAGAGCACGCCACATCACACTAGTGAAAATCTAGTCGGAGTCAGAGACAATTGAGTGGGGGTACTCCATGCAACTTGATAATGTTATCCCAAAATGCTCAAGCCACTTTGCTGCTATGAATGGATGGCGAAGAGGAACAAAGTGGGCATATTTGCTAAAGCGACCGACTACTGGGAAACGTAGTAGAAAACAAATTTGTTTCCCTACAATCAACCAAGAAGAACACTATGAACATACAATAACAGTTGGGATCACGATCATTACCGTCACCGAGTTGCAGCGGAAGAAGAATGTGACGATGTAGATCGTACTTGGAGTCCCTTGAACAATAGATGAACGATCCCTCGAACTGAAGACCGAAAGCACGGCCTGTCTACTTTGTTGCAAGCGTACAACCTTCACAATCCGGCAGCGCTTCGCCATCCCGAGCTAATTTTCTCCGGAGAATTAGAAGGAGGAGATGAGAACCACACTAGACTTCTAATTGTGAGGATTAGAGGAACTAGACCTAGTTCTAATTAGTGAACTAGGACCAACTAGAACTAGAACTATAAGAGGCTTCAAAACTTGTGTATTTAAAAGAGCCCAAGACCTCAAGTATATATAGGTGGGAGGGGAGAGGGGGCTACCAAGAGGAGTAGCAAGACACCCCTCCCCTTGCACCGGCCATGGAGGGAAGGGGAGTCCTTCCCGTTCCCCAATCCGGCCTCCTTCCAAAGGGAAGGGGGCACCTCCCCACTTGGGCCCTTGTGGCCCAAGTTGCTTTCCTCCACTTGGCCTTTTAAGGTCCGTTGATATTTAATTATATATTAAATTGTTATAAATACGACCATTTAATATATAATTTAACATCTCCGGAAACATTTTCCACCTAAATATATATTTATCGATAAAACCCAGTATTACCCGATACTCTCCGAAACCCTTCCGGTGACCCCGGAATGCTTCCGGATGCTCTCGAAACTATACGAAATATTAATGAAACATTTAAAAACACATGTTCTCATTTCTCCCATCCTACTAACACTCAGCAGATCGTGATTACCTTAAGCTTGTGACCATGTAGGTTTGATAACTCATAGACATGAACGAAATTCCTTCAGTCAATGACCGATAGCGGAACCGTGGACGTCCATATCGATACCTATGAGTACACATATGATATTAGAGTGAACCATTGGTTACCATGTGAAATTATCTTTGCTTCACGATAATTTACAATACTCGAGAATCATCGGTGTCCTCTCGAGTCATCCACATGCTCGTTATATCATTATTCTCATTACCGATTTTGTTCTTCTTTCTCGTTGATGTGTTCTGGCCTCCCTATGACATGGTCACTTGTGTCTGGATAGACGATAAAGGATGCCATTACACCAAGAGATCCCTAATAAGATCTCTCCATCATCGGAGGAGCAAATCCCACTCTCGACCTATCTAGTCCCTTGTCAAACTTTCCGATGAACCTGTAAGTTGTCGTTACGATCACCTAGTTACAGATGACGTTTGAGAAACCCCAAAGCTCATCATACGGTAAGAAGTGACTATGATACTCTCATGTTCTAAGGAACATAACACATGTTAACACTCTATGTTATAACAATTGATTTCAGATGATATTATCTCAAAGTATAACAAACAAGTTTGGGTCGCTTCAATATGATCGTTCTTCTAATGTCATACTCTCAATGTTTTTGTAGGACTATCATTACACTTAATGATATCCTAAGATCTGGAAAACATGATCACTAAAAACACTTGAGCTAGTCATAGAGGCAAGACTAGGAACTTTGTTTTACCGTTTATCATTCCACACGTGCATATGAGGTTTCCACTGAATCGCATATTCCAGAATCACAACAGTTATAGCATAGAATATAAACTCTTAATTATGAATATGGAAATATAATAATATAATAGTATCTCCTCTAGGGCATATTTTCAACAGACCCCAATTGCACTAGAGTCAATAATCTAGTTTACATAGGCTCTCTAACACATATGGCTATTCGGTGTTGCTCATGCTTCGCGTGGTAAAGCCCGCGTCATCGGATCTGACACATTTAAATCCGTGTGAACCTTGAGGATCTTTACAAAACCCTTCTCAACATACTGTCAAATAAAGTGATACTTGCGTTTGATGTGTCTGGTCTTCATGTGGGATCTTGGTTCCTTTGCTTGAGCAACAATATCACTATCAACACAATAGAGTGCCATCGGATTCATTGCACTTGGGATCACACCAACTTCTTAAAGAAACTTCTTGATCTAGACCTCCTCCTTTGAAGCTTCTAAAGCTGCAATATACTCTACCTCTGTCGCGGAATCCGCAACAGTGTTCTGTGTGAAACTTTTTCAACCTACTACACCGCTATTCAGGGTATAAACATAGTCTGATTGAGATTTATAGTCATCTATATCAATCATGAAACTAGCATCAGTGTAACCATTTAAAACGAGGTCTTCATCTCCTCCATAGACAAGGATCATGTGCTTTGTCCTTTTGAGGTACTTCAAATATTCTTAATTGCTGCCCAGTGAGCCACCCCAGGATCACTTTGGTACTGATACTTGTGATCAGCGTTGGGTTTTCCATGAAGAGGAACGGGTAATTGCAGCACGATAAAGATAAGTATTTCACTCAGTTAAGAACCAAGGTTTATCGAACCAATAGGAATATCAATCCTCAACCATCTTCAACGGCTGCACACAAAAGAGCAAACACTTGCACCCAATGCGGCAAGAGGGTTGTCAATCCCCTTGATCTCGTTATTTTCAAGCAAGTGAAGTGTGTAGATAATAGTAGATAATTGTAAATTGCAAAATAAAATAAAAGGTAAATAATGGCAGCAAGGTAATGATAGCTTCTGTAAATATATATAAGTGAATGGACTCGGGGGACATAGTTTTCCCTAGCGGCATCTCTCATGTAGGCAACATACGGTGGGTAAACAAATTACTGTTGGCCAATTGATAGAAAAGCGCATAGTTATGTGATATTCACAACAATGATCATGTATATATAGGCATCACGTCCATAAGAAAATAGGCTGACTCCTGCCTGTACCTATTACTATTACTCCACCCATCGACTGCTATCCAGCATGCATCTAGAGTATTAAGTAAAACATAGTAATGCTTGGAGAACATTGACATGATATAGACAAAGAGAATTCAATTAATATGAACTAACCCCATCATTTTATCCTTAGTGGCAACAATACAAAGACGTGTCTTGTCCCTTTCTATCACTGGGATATAGAGCACTGCCAGATTGAACCCACTACAACGCACCCCTCTCACTTAAGAAATATCAATGTAGTTGGCCAAACTATTTCAACAGATCGGAGAGATTTACGATGCTACGATGATCATGCAAATAAGAATCATAATATTTAGAGGTGACTCGAATAATTTTCATGAATAATCTAAAACACAAACCCACAATTCATCGGATCCCAACAAACACACCGTACAAAAGAATAACATCAGATAGATCAAAGCGAAGATGTGCGATGATCATTGTATTGAAGATCAAAAGAGAGAGATGGCCATCTAGGTACTAACTACGGACCCGTAGGTCTGTGGTGAACTACTCACACATCATCATGAGGGCAGCAAGGTTGATGAAGAGGCCCTCCGTGATCGATCCCCCCTCCGACAGGGTGCTGGAATGAAGCTCCAAATGGGATCGTGGCGAAACACAGACTTGTGGCGGCGGAAAAAGTGTTTTGGGATGCCCCCTAGGGTTTTTGGAATATATGTGAATTTATAGGCCAGAGAACGGGGGTAAGAGGGCCACCAGGGAGGGACAAGCCATCAGGGCACGCCGACCCCCTGGGTGCGCCCTGTTGGCTTGTGCCTCCCTCGTGCTGTCTCCAGTCTTCTCTCGAAGCTTCCAGGTCTTCTTTTGGTCTAGAAAAAATCATAAAAAAGTTTCGGGGCAATTGGACTTCGTTTGGTATTTTAAACCTAAAAAATAAAAAACATGCAGAAACAACAACTGGCACTGGGCAGTGGGTCAATAGGTAAGTGCTCAAAAATAATACAAATTGGTAAATTATTACTCAAAAAGTATCCTAGAGTGATAATATAATAGCATGGAACAATCAAAAATTATAGATACGTTGGAGACGTATCAGCATCCCCAAGCTTACTTCCTGCTCGTCCTTGAGTAGGTAAATGATAAAAATATAATTTTTAATGTGACATGCTACCCAATATGTAATCTTTTGCATCTATGCTCATTGAGAAACGATGAATTAACAAACATCAACATAGTAATATTTATAAGCACAAGCAAGAAAATCATCAATCTTTCAATGTATACGATCCTAAAAGAATGTTTACCCCCATTCATTTTATCATATTAGCAAGGCATGGCTCCGTCTTTACCACATTAATACAAATGACAAGCACCACGGTGTCCAAGTCAGACATTTGGATCGTACTTTTTCAATGTGCATCAACATTTTATTCTTCACGCAATATATGAGCGTGAACCATGGACATAGCATAAAGGTGGAATAGAATATGGTGGTTGATATCAAAGGGGTAAAAAGTGGAGAAGAAAGTCTCACATCAACTAGGCGTATCAACGGGCTATGGAGATGCCCATCAATAGATGTTAATGGAAGGATTAAGGATTGCCATGCAAATGATGCGCAAGAGCTATAAGTGTATGAAAGCTAAACTGAAGCTAAGTGGGGTGTGCATCCAACTTGCTTGCTCATGAAGACCTCGGGCATTTGAGGAAGCCCGTCATCAGAATATACAAGCCAAGTTTCTAATAATGAAAAATAATTCCCACTAGCATATGAAAATGACATAACATGAGGCTCTCTATATGAAGAACAAGGTGCCACTTTGAGGCACAAGTGTGGTAAAGGATAGTATCAAAGTCCCTTCTCTCTTTTTCTCTCTTTTTCATTTTTTCATTTTTTAAATTTATGGTGGGCTCATTTGGCCTCCCCCATTTTTATTTCCTCACTGGGACAATGCTCTAATAATGATGATCATCACAGTTTTATTTACTTACAACTTGATATGAAGAACTATGAAACAATATGACTCAATATGAATGCCTTTGGCAGTGTACCAAGATGTGCAATGATCTAGCCTGACATGTATCAAAAATATGATGAACGGTGGCTTTGCCACAAATACTATGTCAGCTCTATATGATCATGCAAAGCAATATGATGATGAATTAACTAGTCATATGATGTAATGATGTAATTTGCATGGTAATATATCTCGGAATGGCTATGTAAATGCCATAATAGGTAGGTATGGTGGCTGTTTTGAGGAGGATATAAGGAGGCTTATGTGTGGCATAGCGTATCATGTCACGGGGTTTGGATGCACCGGCGTAGTTCGCACCAATCCTCGAGGTGAGAATGGGCAATGCACGGTGCCGAAGAGGCTAACAAAATATGAGGCGGTGAGATTGGGTATGTCCATGGGTTCACATTAGTCATGAAGAACTCACATACTTATTGAAAAGTTTTATTAGTTTTATCTCAAATCAAAGTACTACTCGCATGCCCCGAGGGAGGAGGTTGGGAGGTATTAACCATCGCGCGCCTCCGACCCGAAACAACACTAGGATTTCAACGAGGAATAGAAATACTCACACATCCCCACCATGCATTTTTAATATTTAGACAAACAGGAAATTAACACCTCTTGATACCGATACTTCTACGAATCAACAATGATGCACTCACACCCTTTGCACATTACCACATCAATATCATTAACCCACAATTTCTCTTTTATGTGCTACATGATGGTTTTGATTATCACTCATTGAATACCTATTAATTTTGGATTAGTCTTATGACCCATGCAAATTATCGTCACTATTTATTAACTCTCAACCAAATATAAGTTAAGAACGAGTGGAATTATTTCTATAAAATCTATACGTCACCGTGCTCAAAAAGATATAAGTGAAGTACTAGAGCAACTGCTAAGCTCAAACGATATAAGTGAAGCACATAGAGTATTCTAATAAATTATGATGAAGGTGTGTCTCTTTAAAATAGGTGTGTCCAGCAAATTATGATTGTGGCAAACTAAAAAATAAAACCAAACGACGCTCCAAGCAAAACTCATATCATGTGACGAATAAAAATATAGCTCCAAAAAACATACCGATGGATTGAGACGAAAGAGGGGATGCCTTCCGGGGCACCCCGAGCTTAGACGCTTGAGCCTTCCTAGAATATTACCTTGGGGTGCATTGGGCATCCCCAAGCTTAGGCTCTTGAAGCTCCTTCCTTCGTCCATCGTGATAACACCGAAAACTTGAAAACTTCAATCACACAAAACTCAACAAAACTTCCTGAGATCCGTTAGTATAAGCAACATATCAAATACTTTAGGTACTGTTATAAATTGATTCATATTTCATTATTGCATAATAGTTACTGTATTCTAACTTATCCATGGCTTACACCCCCCGATATAATCCATAGCATCATCAAAACAAGCAAACTATGCAAGCAAAAACAGAATCTGTCTAAAGCAGAACAGTCTGTAAAGATCTGTAAAGAACCTATACTTCTGTAACTCTAAAAATTCTGAAAAATTAGGAAAACCTGAAGAATTTGTATATAAATACTGTGTAAAAAATGCACATCAAAAAGACTTCCCAGTCAAATCAGAGTAATTCCGCATTGGATGCTAAAGTTTCTGTTTTTGCACCGTATCAATTCTATGTTGGAAATATGCCCTAGAGGCAATAATAAATTGGTTATTATCATATTTCTTTGTTCATGATAATCGTTTATTATCCATGCTAGAATTGTATTGATCGGAAACTCAAATACATGTGTGGATACATAGACAACACCATGTCCCTAGTGAGCCTCTACTAGACTAGCTCATTGATCAGAGATGGTCAAGGTTTCCTGACCATAGACATGAGTTGTCATCTGATAATGGGATCACATCATTAGAAGAATGATGTGATGGACAAGACCCAACCGTAAGCATAGCATTTGATCGTGTTAGTTTATTGCTACTGCTTTATCCATGTCAAGTATCTGTTCCTACGACCATGAGATCATGCAACTCCCTGACACCGGAGGAATGCCTTGTGTGTATCAAACGTCACAACGTAACTGGGTGACTATAAAGGTGCTCTACAGGTATCTCCGAGGGTATTTGTTGGGTTGGCATGGATCGAGACTGGGATTTGTCACTCCGTATGATGGAGAGGTATCTCTGGACCGACTTGGTAATACAGCATCACAAGAAGCTTGCAGGAAATATGACTAAGGAGTTAGTCACGGGATCTAGTATTACGGAACAAGTAAACAGACTTGCCTGTAACGAGATTGACCTAGGTATGGAGATACCGATGATCGAATCTCGGGAAAGTAACATACCGCTGGACAAAGGGAACTGAATACGGGATTGACTGAATCCTTGACATCGTGGTTCGAGCGATAATGATCTTCGTGGAATATGTGGGAACCAATATGGGCATCCAGGTCCCACTATTGGTTATTGACCGGAGAGGTGTCTCGGTCATGTCCACATGATTCTCGAACCCGTAGGGTCCACACGCTTAACGTTCGGTGATGCTAGAGTAGTATTGGGATATGTACGTTGGTGACCGAATGTTGTTTAGAGTCCCGGATGAGATCCCGGACGTCACGAGGAGCTCCGGAATGGTCTGGAGCTAAAGATTTATATATGGGAAGTTATATCCAAGGTTCCGAAAAATGTTTCGGAATTTTTCGGTATTGTACCGGGAAGGTTCTAGAAGGTTCCGGAGTGGGGCCCACCTGCATGTGGACCCACATGAACGTGGGTAATGGGGAAAGTCCCCACACCCTTGGTCTAGGCTCATCAAGATTCCCCCCTTAAAAGGAATAGGATCATATCCCGAAAGGATAAGATCGAGATCCCTAAAAAGGGGGGATAGTGATCGGTGGGGAAGGAAAGGAGGGATTTCCTTCCTTCCCCCTTGACCAACGACCCTAGGGGCTTGGAGGGCAAGCCACAAGCCCCTCCCACGCCTATATAAAGGTGGGGAGGCACAAAGGGGCTAAAACTCCTCCCACGGCCGCGGCCCTCCTTCCGTCTCTCCCGTTTCTTCCTCGTACGTCGTTCCAGAGGCGCTTGGCGAAGCCCTGCCGGCACTACGACGCCACCATCTCCACCACGCCGTCTTGCTGGTTGAGATCCGATCTACTTATCCTTACTCTCTTGCTGGATCAAGAAGGAGGAGACGTCATCGAGCCGCACGTGTGCTGAACGCGGAGGCGCCATCCGTTCGGCGCTGGATCGGATTGGATCACGATTGGATCGTGAAGAGTACGACTACATCAACCGCGTTATATACGCTTCCGCTTAGCGATCTACAAGGGTATGTAGATACACTCCCCCTCTCTTAGCTATACATCTCCATGGATAGATCTTGCATGTGCGTAGGATTTTTTTGTTTCCCATGCAACGTTCCCCAACAGTGGTATCAGAGCTAGGTCTATGCGTAGCTGATATGCACGAGTAGAACACAAAAGAGTTTGTGAGCGTTGATGTTTAGATTGCTTACTTCCTTAGTCTTATCTTGATTCGGCAGTATTGTGGGATGAAGCGGCTCGGACCAACCTTACTCGTCCTCGCACGAGAGACCGGTTCTATCGACTGACATGCAACTTGTTGTATAAAGATGGCTGGCTGATGTTTGTCTCTCCCACTTTAGTTGAATCGGATTCGACAGAGGCTGTCCTTGTAGAAGGTTAAATATCAACTTTAATATCACCGTTGTGGCGTTGCGTAGGTAAGAAGGGTTCTTACTAGTTGCCCATAGCAGCCACGTAAAACTTGAACAACAAAGTAGAGGACGTCTAACTTGTTTTTGTAGGGCATGTTGTGATGTGATATGGCCAAAGACATGATGTGATATATGTGATGTATGAGATGATCATGTTTTGTATAAATTATCACGACTTCCATGGCGATGAGTACGGCAACCGGCAGGAGCCATAGGGTTGTCTTTAATTTATTTTTGCCATTCTTGCTTTACTTTATCGCTATGAGTTAGCAATAGTTGTAGAAGCAATAGTTGGCGCGATGATGGAGATCATGATGATGGAGATAATGGTGTCATGCCGGTGACGATGGAGATCATGCCAGTGCTTTGGAGATGGAGATCAAAAGCACAAGATGATGATGGTCATATCATTTCACTTATATGATTTGCATGTGATGTTAATCCTTTTATGCATCTTATTTGGCTTAGGACGACGGTAGCATTATAAGATGATCCCTCACTAAAATTTCAAGATAAAATTGTGTTCTCCCCAAGTGTGCACCGTTGCGAAGGTTCGTCGTTTCGAAGCACCACGTGATGATCGGGTGTGATAGACTCTACGTTCTCATACAACGGGTGTAAGCCAGATCTACACACGCGGAATACTTGGGTTAAACTTGACGAGCCTAGAATATACAGACATGGCCTCGGAACACAGGAGACCGAAATGTCGAACATGAGTCATATAGTAGATATGATCAACATGGAGATGTTCACCATTGAAGCCACCCCATCTCACGTGATGATCGGACTTGGGTTGGTGGATTTGGATCATGTTACACTTAGACAACCTGAGGGATGTTGATTTGAGTGGGAGTTCTTTAGTAATATGATTAATTGAACTCATTATCATGAACATAGTCAAAATATCTTTGCAAATTATGTTGTAGGCCAATAGCTCGCGCTATAGCTCCCCTATATTTGTTACGTTCCTAGAGAAAAACTAAGTTTAAAGATGGTAGTAGCAATTATGCGGACTAGGTCTGTGATCTGAGGATTGTCCTCAGTTGCTGCACAGAAGGCTTATGTCCTTGATGCGCCGCTCGGTGCGCCACCCCCTCAAGCGTCGTCTATGGGTGTTGAGAATATCAGACAAGCACGTTTTTGATGACTACTTGATAGTTCGGTGTGTCATGCTTTACAGCTTAGAATTGAGGCTCCAAAGTCGTTTTGAACGTCACAGATCATATGAGATGTTCCAAGAGCTGAAATTGGGATTTCAGGCTCTTGCCCGTGTTGAGAGGTATGAGACCTCCAACAAGATTCTTTGCCTGCAAGATGAAGGAGAATAGCTCAATCGGTGAGCATGTGCTCAGATTGTATGGGTACTACAATCGCTTGAATCAAGTGGGAGTTGACCTTCCAGATAAGATAGTGATCGACATAGTTCTCGAAGTCACTGTCACCAAGCTACTAGAGCTTCGTGATGAACTATAACATGCCAGGGATGGAGAAGGTGATCCTTGAGCTATTCGCGATGTTCTACGTCGCGAAAGGTAGGAATCAAGAAGGAGCATCAAGTGTTGATGGTAAGGCCACTAGTTTACAGAAGGGCAAGGACAAGAAGGGAAACTTCAAGAATGGCAAGCCAGTTGTCGCTCCAGTGAAGAAACCCAAGGTTGGACCCAAACCCGAGACTAAGTGCTTCTGTTATGAGGGGAACGGTCACTGAAGCGGAACTGCCCCAAGATACTTGGCAGATAAGAAGGCTGGCAACGTCAGCAAAACTATTTTGATATACATTGATGTGTACCTTACTAGTACTCCTAGTAGCAATTGGGTATTAGATACCGGTTCAGTTGCTAATATTGGTTACCCGAAACAAAAGCTATGGAATAAACGGAGGCTAACTAAGGGCGAGGTGACGATGTGTCTTGGAAGCTTTTCCAAGGTTGATGTGATCACCATCGCACACCCCCTCTACCTTCGGGATTAATGTTGAACCTGAATAAATGTTATTTGGTGTATGCATTGGGCATGAACATGATTAGATCATGTTTATTGCAATAACGGTTATTCATTTAAGTCAAAGAATAATGGTTATTCTGTTTACATGAATAATACCTTCAATGGTCATGCACCCAATGTGAATAGTTTATTGAATCTCGATCGTAGTGATACACATGTTCATAATATAGATGCCAAAAGATGCAATAATGATAGTACCACATACTTGTGGCACTGCCGCTAAGGTCATATTGGTGTAAAGCGCATGAAGAAACTCCATGCCGATGGATCTTTGGACTCACTCAATTTTGAATCGGTTTAGACATGCGGACCATGCCTCATGGGCAAGATGACTGAGACCCCGTTTTCCGGTATGATGGAGCGGGCAAGCGACTTATTGGAAATAATACATGTTGATGTATGCGGTCCAAATGAGTGTGGAAGCGTGCGGTGGATATCGTTATTTTCTTACCTTCGCTGAAGATTTGGGTAGATATGGGTATATTCACTTAATGAAACACAAGTCTGAAACGTTTGAAAAGTTCAAGCAATTTCAGAGTGAAGTTGAAGATCATCGTGACAAGAAGATAAAATGTCTACGATATGATCGTGGAGGTGAATATCTGAGTTACGAGTTTGGTATGCAACTTAAGACAATGTGGAAATTGTTTCGTAACTCACGCCGCCTGGAACACCATAGTGTGATGGTGTGTCCAAACGGCGTAGTTGTGCTCTATTGGATATGGTGCGTACTATGATGTCTCTTACCGATTTGCCACAATCATTTTGGGTTTATGCATTAGAGACAACTACATTCACTTTAATAGGGCACCATCTAAATCCGTTGAGATGACACCATATGAATTATGGTTTGGCAGAAACCTAGGCTGACGTTTATTAGAGTTTGGGAATGCGACACTTATGTCTGATAAGCTCGAACCCAAAGCGGAAAGGTGCATCTTCATAAGATATCCTAAGGAAATAGTTGGGTATACCTTCTATCTGTTGGAAATATGCCGTAGAGGCAATAATAAATTGGTTATTATTATATTTCCTTGTTCGTGATAATCGTTTATTATCCATGCTATAATTGTATTGATTGGAAACTCAAATACATGTGTGGGTACATAGACAACACTGTGTCCCTAGTATGCCTCTAGTTAACTAGTTCGTTGATCAAAGATGGTCAAGGTTTCCTGGCCATAGACATGAGATGTCATTTGATAACGGGATAACATCATTAGGAGAATGATGTGATGGACAAGACCCAAACTATAAACATAGCATATGATCGTGTCAGTTTATTGCTATAGTTTTCTACATGTCAAGTATCTGTTCCTATGACCATGAGATCATGCAACTCACTGACACCGGAGGAATACCTTGTGTGTATCAAACATCACAACGTAACTGGGTGACTATAAAGATGCTCTACAGGTATCTCCAAGGGTGTCTATTGAGTGGGCATGGATCAAGACTGGGATTTGTTACTCCGTGTGACGGAGAGGTATCTCGGGGCCCACTCGGTAATACAACATCACACTAAGCCTTGCAAGCAATGTGACTAAGGAGTTAGCCACGGGATCTTGTATTACGGAACGAGTAAAGAGACTTGCCGGTAACGAGATTGAACTAGGTATAGAGATGCCGATGATCGAATCTCGGGCAAGTAACATACCGAAGAACAAAGGGAACAGCGTACGGGATTAACTGAATCCTTGACATAGAGGTTCAATCGATAAAGATCTTCGTGGAATATGTGGGAACCAATATGGGCATCCAGGTCCCGCTATTGGTTATTGACCGTAGAGGTGTCTCGGTCATGTCTACATAGTTCTCGAACCCGCAGAGTCTGCACACTTAAGGTTCGGTGACATTTCGGTATAGTAGAGTTATGTATGGTGGTGACCAAAGGTTGTTCGGAGTCCCGGATGAGATCTTGGACATCACGAGGAGCTCCAGAATGGTCCGGAGGTAAAGATTGATATATAGGAAGTCCCATTTTGGTCACCAGAAAAGTTTCGGGTATTTCGGTAGTGTACCGGGAGTGCCGGGAGGGGTACCGGGGACCATCGGGAGGGGTGTCTCGACCCAAAGGGCCTCATGGGCTGTGGGAGGAGTCAAGCCAGCCCTTAGTGGGCTGGCTGAGCCCCCCCCCCACTAAGGCCCATGCGGCTAGGGGTGGAAAAAACCCAAAGGGGGAAAGGTGGAAAGGGTTTCCAAGTGGAGAGGAGGAATCCTACTTCTAATAGGATTGGAGTAGGACTCCTCCACCTTCAATTTCGGCCAGCCCTTGAGGATTTGAGGCTGCCTCCTCCCCTCCCTCCCTCCTATATATACTACAAGATTTAGAGGGGGAGAGCTAACCCTAATTCCCACGTGCTCCCTCTACTTCCTCTAGATCGTTTTCTCCTTTAGTCTAGTTTCGGCGGTGCTTAGGCGAAGCCCTGCCGGAATAGTTCCACCACCGCCGCCGTGCCGTCACGCTGCCGGAGAACTCATCTACCTCTCCGCCCCCTCTTGCTGGATCAAGAAGGCGGAGATCATCATCGAGCTGTACTTGTGCTGAACGCGGAGGTGCCGTCCGTTTGGCGCTAGATCGGAGGGACCGTGATCAGGATCGCGAGACGATTCATGATTTGATCGCGGGACGGATCGTGATGGGATCGCGGGACGGATCGTGATTGGATTGCGAGATGGATCGTGATGGGATCGCGGGACGCTCGGCGATTTGGATCGCGAAGACGTTCGACTACATCAACCACGTTTCTTAACGCTTCCCGCTTAGCGATCTACAAGGGTATGTAGATCCACTCTCCCTCTCGTAGATGCTCATCACCATGGATGGATCTTGCGTGTGCGTAGGAATTTTTTTGTTTCCCATGCAACGTTCCCCAACAGTGGCATCATGAGCTAGGTCTATGTGTAGATGAGATCTCGAGTAGAACACAAAGGAGTTTGTGGGCGTTGATATTCAGATTGCTTCCTCCCTAGGTCTTTTCTTGATTCGGCGGTATTGTGGGATGAAGCGGCCCGGACCAACATTACTCATACGCTTATGAGAGACCGGTTCCATCAACTGACATGTAACTTCGCTGCATAAAGATGGCTGGCGGGTTTCTGTTTCTCCCACTTTAGTCGGATCGGATTTGACAAAGGCGGTCCTTGAGAAGGTTGAATAGCAATTTTTGTATCACCGTTGTGGTTTTTGCGTAGGTAAGAATTGTTCTTGCTAGATACCCGTAGCAGCCACTTAAAACTTGCAACAACAATTAGAGGACGTCTAACTTGTTTTTGCAGGGTATGTTGTGATGTGATATGGCCAATTACATGATGAGATATATGTGATGTATGAGATGATCATGTATTGTATAGAATATCACGACTTGCATGTCGATGAGTACGGCAACCGGCAGGAGCCATAGGGTTGTCTTTAATTATTTTCGCCATTTTTGCTTTACTTTATCGCTATGAGTTAGCAATAGTCGTGGAAGCAACAGTTGGCGCGACAACCTCATGGCGACACATTGATGGAGATCATGGTGTCATGCCGGTGACGATGGAGATCATGCCGGTGCTTTGAAGATGGAGATCAAAAGCACAAGTTCATGGCCATATCATGTCACTTATGATTTGCATGTGATGTTAATCCTTTTATGCATCTTATTTTGCATAGGACGACGGTAGCATTATAAGGTGATCCCTCACTTAAATTTCAAGATAAATTGTGTTCTCCCCGAGTGTGCACCGTTGCGAAAGTTCGTCGTTTCGAGACACCACGTGATGATCGGGTGTGATAGACTCTACGTTCGCATACAACGGGTGCAAGCCAGTGTTGCACGTGCGGAACACTCGGGTTAAACTTGACGAGCCTAGCATGTATAGACATGGCCTCGGAACACAAGAGACCGAAAGGTCGAACATGAGTCATATAGTAGATATGATCAACATGAAGATGTTCACCATTGAAACCACCTCAAGTCACGTGATGATCGGACTTGAGTTGGTGGATTTGGATCATGTGACACTCGAATGACCGGAGGGATGTCAATTTGAGTGGGAGTTTTTATGTAATATGATTAACTAAACTCATTATCATGAACATAGTCAAAATGTCTTTGCAAATTATGTTGTAGATTACTAGCTCACGCTGTAGCTCCCTTGAATTTTTTATATGTTCCTAGAGAAATAGAGTTGAAAGATGATGGTAGCAATAATGCGGACTGGGTCTGTGATCTGAGGATTGTCCTCATTGCTGCACAGAAGGCTTATGTCCTTAATGCACCGCTCGGTGCGCCACCCCTCAAGCATCGTCTGTAGATGTTGTGAATATCTGACAGACACGTTCTGATGACTACTTGATAGTTCAGTGCGTCATGCATTACGGCTTAGAATTGAGGCTCCAAAATATTTTGAACGTCAAGGAACATATGAGATGTTCTAAGAGCTGAAATTGGGATCTCAAGCTCGTGCCCGTGTTGAGAGGTATGAGACCTCCAACAAGAGTCTTTACCTGCAAGATGAAGGAGAATAGCTCAATCGGTGAGCATGTGCTCAGATTGTCTGGGTACTACAATCGCTTGAATCGAGTGGGAGTTGATCTTCCAGAGAAGATAGTGATTGATATAGTTCTCCAAGTCACTGTCACTAAGCTACTAGAGCTTCGTGATGAACTATAAAATGCCAGGGATGGAAATAATGATCCCTGAGCTATTCGCGATGTTTGACACCGCGAAGGTAGAAATCAAGAAGGAGCATCAAGTGTTGATGGTTAGTGAAACCACTAGTTTCGAGAAGGGCAAGGGCTAGGAGGGAAACTTCATGGATGGCAAGTCAGTTGCTGCGAGAGTGAAGAAACCCAAGGTTGAACCCAAACCCGAGACTAAGTGCTTCTATTATGAGGAGAACGGTCGCTGAAGCGGAACAACCCTAGATACTTGGTAGATAAGAAGGCTGGCAACGTCGCCAGAAGTATATTTGATATACGTGTTATTGATGTGTACATTGCTAGTACTCCTAGTAGCACCTGGGTATTGGATACCGGTTCGGTTGCTAAATGTTAGTAACTCGAAATAAAAGCTACGGAATAAACGGAGGCTAGCTAAGGGTGAGGTGACGATGAGTGTTGGAAGTGTTTCCAAGGTTGATGTGATCACCATCGCACGCTCTCTCTACCTTCGGGATTAGTGATGAACCTAAATAAATGTTATTTGGTGTTTGCGTTGAGCACGAACGCGATTAGATCATGTTTATTGCAATACGGTTATTCATTTAAGTTAGAGAATAATGGTTATTCTGTTTACATGAATAATACCTTCAATGGTCAAGCACCCAATGACAATGGTTTATTGAATCTTGATCGTAGTAATACACATGTTCATATTATTGATGCCAAAAGATACAAAGTTAATAATGATAGTACCACATACTTGTGGCACTGCCGCTAAATGTCATATTGGTGTAAAACGCATGAAGAAACTCCATGCTGATGGATCTATGGACTCACTCGATTGCAAATCGGTTGAGACATGCGGACCATGCCTCATGGGCAAGATGACTAAGACCCCGTTTTCCGGTATGGTGGAGCGGGAAAGTAACTTATTGGAAATGATACATGTTGATGTATTCGGTCCAATGAGTGTTGTAGCGTGCGGTGGATATCATTATTTTCCTACCTTCACTGATGATTTGAGTAGATATGGGGATATTTACTTAATCAAACACAAGTCTGAAACGTTTGAAAAGTTCAAACAAAATCAGAGTGAAGTTTGAGATCATCGTGACAAGGAGATAAAATGTCTACGATATGATCGTGGAGGTAAATACCTGAGTTACGAGTATTGGTATACAACTTAAGACAATGTGGAATTTGTTTCACAGCTCACGCCACCTGGAACACCATAGTATGATGGTGTGTCCGAACGTCGTAGTCGTGCTCTATTGGATATGGTGCGAAATATAATGTCTCTTATCGATTTGCCACTATCGTTTTGGGGTTACGCATTAGAGACAACTACATTCACTTTAAAAGGGGCACCATCTAAATCCGTTGAGATGACACCGTATGAATTTTGGTTTGGCGGAAACCTAAGCTGTCATTTCTTAATGTTTGGGGCTGCGACGCTTATGTGGAAAAGGTTTCTACCTGATGAGCTCGAACCCAAAGCGGACAAATGCATCTTCATAGAATACCCTAACGTAACAGTTGGGTGTACCTTCTATCTTAGATCCAAATGCAAAGTGTTTGTTGCTAAAACAGGTCCTTTCTCGAGAAAGAGTTTCTCTCGAAATAATTGAGTGGGAGGAAGATAGAACTTGATGAGGTTGTTGAACCTTTGTTTCAATCACAGAGTAGCGCAGCGCAGAAAGTTGTTTCTGTGGAGCCTACGTTAGTTGAAGAGGAAGTTAATGATGATGATCATGAAGCTTCGGATCAAGTTACTATCGAACCTCGTAGGTCGACAAGGACACGTACTGCTCCTGAGTGGTACGGCAACCCTGTCTTAGAGGTCATGTTGTTGGACAACAATGAACCTACGAGCTATGGAGAAGCGATGATGGGCCCGGATTCCGAGAAATGGTTAGAAGCCATGAAATCCGAGATGGGATCCATGTATGAAAACAAAGTATGGGCTTTGGAAGTATTACCTGAAGGGCGAAAGGCCATTCAAAACAAATGGATCTTTAAAAGGAAGACGGACGCGGACGGTAATATCATCGTCTATAAAGCTCGACTTGTGGCAAAGGGTTTTTCACAAGTTCAAGGAGTTGACTACGATGAGACTTTCTCACCCCTAGCGATGCTAAAGTCTGTTGGAATTGTGTTAGCAGTTGCTGCATTTTTTGATTATGAAATCTGGCAGATGGATGCCAAAACAGAGTTTCCTTAACGGTTTCCGTGAGGAAAGGTTGTATGTGATACAACCAGAAGGTTTTGTCAGTCCTAAGGATGCTAAAATATATGCAAGCTCCAGCAATCCTTCTATGGACTGGAGCAAGCATCTCGGAGTTGAAATATACGCTTTGATGAGGTGATCAAAGTTTATGAGTCTATACAAAGTTTATGAGAAACTTGTATTTACAATAAAGTGAGTGGGAGCACTATAGAATTTCTGATAAGTATATGTGGATGACATATTGTTGATCGGAAATGATGTAGAATTTCTGGAAAGCATAAAGGGTTGTTTGAAAAGGAATTTTTCAAAGGAAAACTTGGAAAGAAGCTACTTAAATGTTGGGCATCAGGATCTATAGAGATAGATCAAGACGTCTGATAAAACTTTCAATGAGTACATACTTGACAAGGTTTTGAAAGAGTTCAAAATGGATCAGTCAAAGAAAGAGTTCTTGCCTGATTTGTAAGGTGTGGAGTTGAGTGAGACTCAAAGCTCGACCACGGCAGAAGAAAGAGAAAGGACGAAGGTCGTCCCCTATGCCTTATCCATAGGCTCTGTATAGTATGCCATGCTGTGTACCGCACCTGTGTGTGCCTTGCCATGAGTCTGTCAAGGGGTACAAGAGTGATCCAGGAGTGGATCACTGGACAACGGTCAAGATTATCCTTAGTAACTAGAGGACTAAGGAAATATTTCTCGATTATGGAGGTGATAAAGAGTTCGTCGTAAAGGGTTACGTCGATGCAAGCTTTAACACCAATCCGGATGACTCTGAGTAGCAATCCGGATACGTATAGTGGAGCAGCCATTTGGAATAGCTCCAAGTGGAGTGTGGTAGCAGTGTCTACAGTATGACATAGAGATTTGCAAAGTACACACGGATCTGAATGTCGCAGACCCGTTGACTAAAGACCTCTCTCACATGCAAAGCATGATCGAACCCTAGAACTCATTGGGTGTTAGATTCATAACAATGTAAATCACATGATGATGTGAACTAGATTATTGACTCTAGTGCAAGTGGGAGACTGCTGGAAATATGCCCTAGAGGCAATAATAAATTGGTTATTATTATATTTCCTTGTTCATGATAATCGATTATTATCCATGCTATAATTGTATTGATTGGAAACTCAAATACATGTGTGGGTACATAGACAACACTGTGTCCCTAGTATGCCTCTAGTTAACTAGTTCTTTGATCAAAGATGGTCAAGGTTTCCTGGCCATAGCATATGATCGTGTCAGTTTATTGCTATAGTTTTCTGCATGTCAAGTATCTGTTCCTATGACCATGAGATCATGCAACACACAGACACCGGAGGAATACCTTGTGTGTATCAAACGTCACAACGTAACTGGGTGACTATAAAGATGCTCCACAGGTATCTCCAAGGGTGTCTGTTGAGTGGGCATGGATCAAGACTGGGATTTGTTACTCCGTGTGACGGAGAGGTATCTCGGGGCCCACTCGGTAATACAACATCACACTAAGCCTTGCAAGCAATGTGACTAAGGAGTTAGCCACGGAATCTTGTATTACGGAACGAGTAAAGAGACTTGCCGGTAACGAGATTGAACTAGGTATAGAGATGCCGACGATCGAATCTCGGGCAAGTAACATACCGAAGAACAAAGGGAACAGCGTACGGGATTAACTGAATCCTTGACATAGAGGTTCAATCGATAAAGATCTTCGTAGAATATGTGGGAACTAATATAGGCATCCAGGTCCCGCTATTGGTTATTGACCGTAGAGGTGTCTCGGTCATGTCTACATAGTTCTCGAACCCGCAGGGTCTGCACACTTAAGGTTCGGTGACGTTTCGGTATAGTAGAGTTATGTATGGTGGTGACCAAAGGTTGTTCGGAGTCCCGGATGAGATCCTGGACGTCACGAGGAGCTCCGGAATGGTCCGGGGGTAAAGATTGATATATAGGAAGTCCCGTTTTGGTCATCGGAAAAGTTTTGGGTATTTCAGTAGTGTACGGGGAGTGCCGGGAGGGGTACCGGGGACCATCGGGAGGGGTGTCTCGACCCAAAGGGCCTCATGGGCTGTGGGAGGAGTCAAGCCAGCCCTTAGTGGGCTGACCGAGCCCCCCACTAAGGCCCATGCGGCTAGGGGTGGGAAAAACCCAAAGGGGGAAAGGTGGAAAGGGTTTCCAAGTGGAGAGGAGGAATCCTACTTCTAATAGGGTTGGAGTAGGACTCCTCCACCTCCAATTTCGGCCAGACCTTGAGGGTTTGAGGCTGCCTCCTCCCCTCCCTCCCTCCTATATATACTAGAGGATTTAGAGGGGAGAGCTAACCCTAATTGCCACGTGCTTCCTCTACTTCCTCTAGATCGTTTTCTCCTTTAGTCTAGTTTCTGCGGTGCTTAGGCGAAGCCCTGCCGGAATAGTTCCACCACCACCGCCGCCGCGCCGTTGCGCTGCCGGAGAACTCATCTACCTCTCCGCCCCCTCTTGCTAGATCAAGAAGGCGGAGATCATCATCGAGATGTACGTGTGCTGAACGCGGAGGTGCCGTCCGTTCAGCGCTAGATCGGAATGACCGTGATCAGGATCGCGAGACGATTCATGATTAGATTGCGGGACGGATTGTGATGGGATCGCGGGACATATGGTGATTGGATCGCGAGATGGATCGTGATGGGATCGCGGGACGCTCGGCGATTTGGATCGCGAAGACGTTCAACTACATCAACCGCGTTTCTTAACGCTTCCCGCTTAGCGATCTACAAGGGTATGTAGATCCACTCTCCCTCTCATAGATGCTCATCACCATGGATAGATCTTGCGTGTGCGTAGGAAAATTTTTGTTTCCCATGCAACGTTCCCCAACACTATCTTAGATCCGAGGGCAAAGTATTTGTTGCTAAAAACGGGTCCTTTCTCGAGCAAGAGTTTCTCTCGAAAGAATTGATTGGGAGGAAGGTAGAACTTGATGAGGTTATTGAACCGTCACTTCAGTTGGATGGTGGCACAACGCAGAAAGATACTTTTGAGGCGCCTGCACGAAATGAAGTGGAAGCTAATGATGATGATCATGAAACTTCAGATCAAGTTACAACTGAGCCTCGTAGGTCGACAAGGAATCTTACCGTCGTGAGTGGTACGGCAATCCTGTCTTGGAGGTCATGTTGTCAGACAACAGTGAACCTATGAGCTATGAAGAAGCGATGGTGGGCCTGAATTCCAACAAATGACTAGGAGCCATGAAATCCAAGATAGGATCCATGTATGAAAACCAAGTATGGACTTCGGTAGACTTGCCCGATGAACGGCAGGCCGTTAAGTAAAAATGGACCTTTAAGAAGAAGACAGACGCTGATGGTAAATGTCACCATTTATAAAGCTCGACTTGTCGCAAAGAGGTTTCCGACAAGTTCAAGCAGTTGACTACGATGAGATTTTCTCACCCATAGCGATGCTAAAGTCTGTTGGAATTATGTTAGCAGTTGCTGCAATTTTCAATTATGAAATCTGACAGATGGATGTCAAAACAGAGTTTCCTTAACGGTTTTCATGAGGAAAGGTTGTATGTGATACAACCAGAAGGTTTTGTCGGTCCTAAGGATGCTAAAAGGTATGCAAGCTCCAGTGATCCTTCTATGGACTGGAGCAAGCATCTCGGAGTTGGAATATACGATTTGATGAGGTAATCAATGCTTTTGGGTTTATACAAAGTTTATAAGAAACTTGTATTTACACGAAAGTGAGTGGGAGCACTATAGAATTTCTGATAAGTGTATGGGGATGACATATTGTTGATCAAAAATAATGTAGAATTCCTGGAAAGCATAAAGGGTTGTTTGAAAGGAGTTCTTCAAAGGAAGACCTGGATAAAGCAACTTAAATATTGGGCATCAAGATTTATAGATATAGATCAAGACGTGTGATAAAACTTTCAATGAGTACATACATAGACAAGGAGTTCTTGCCTGATTTGTAAGGTGTGAAATTGAGTAAGACTCAAAGCTTGACCACAGCAAAAGAAAGAGAAAGGACGAAGGTCGTCCCCTATGCCTTAGCCATAGGCTTTACACGGTATGCCATGCTATGTACCGCACGTGATGTGTGCCTTGCCGCATGTCTAGCAAGGGGGTACAGGAGTGATCCAGGAGTGGATCACTGGACAACGGTCAAAATTATCCTTGGTAACTGGAGGACTAAGGAAATGTTTCTTGATTATGGAGGTGATAAAGAGTTTGTCGTAAAGGGTTACGTCGATGCAAGCTTTGACACCGATCCGAATGACTCTGAGTAGCAAACCGGATACATATAGTGGAGCAGACATTTGGAATAGCTCCAAGTGGGGCATAGTAGTAGCATCTACAATATGACAAAGAGATTTGCAAAGTATACACGGATCTGAATGTTGCAGACCCATTGACTAAAACCTCTCTCATAAGCAAAACATGATCAAACCCCAGAACTCATTGGGTGTTAATCACATGGTGATGTGAACTAGATTATTGACTCTAGTGCAAGTGGGAGACTGTTGGAAATATGCCCTAGAGGCAATAATAAATTGGTTATTATCATATTTCCTTGTTCATGATAATCGTTTATTATCGATGCTAGAATTGTATTGATCGGAAACTCAGATACATGTGTGGATACATAGACAACACCATGTCCCTAGTGAGCCTCTATTAGACTAGCTCGTTGATCAGAGATGGTCAAGGTTTCCTGACCATAGACATGAGTTGTCATCTGATAACGGGATCACATCATTAGGAGAATGATGTGATGGACAAGACCCAACCATAAGCATATCATTTGATCGTGTTAGTTTCTTGCTACTGCTTTATCCATGTCAAGTATCTGTTCCTACGACCATGAGATCATGCAACTCCCTGACACCGGAGGAATTCCTTGTGTGTATCAAACGTCACAACGTAACTGGGTGACTATAAAGGTGCTCTACACGTATCTCTGAGGGTGTCTGTTGGGTTGGCGTGGATCGAGACTGGGATTTGTCACTCCGTATGACGGAGAGGTATCTCTGGGCCCATTCGGTAATACAACATCACAAGAAGCTTGCAAGCATTGTGACTAAGGAGTTAGTCACGGGATCTTGTATTACGGAACGAGTAAAGAAACTTGCCGGTAACGAGATTGAACTAGGTATGGAGATACCGACGATCGAATCTCGGGCAAGTAACATACCGCTGGACAAAAGGAACTGCAAACGGGATTGACCGAATCTTTGACATCGTGGTTCGACCGATAAAGATCTTCGTGGAATATGTGGGAACCAATATGGGCATCCAGGTCCCGCTATTGGTTATTGACCGAAGAGGTGTCTTGGTCATGTCCACATGATTCTCGAACCCGTAGGGTCCGCACGCTTAACGTTCGGTGACGCTAGAGAAGTATTGGGATATGTACGTTGGTGCCTGAATGTTGTTCGGAGTCCCGGATGAGATCCCGGACGTCACGAGGAGCTCCAGAATGGTCCGGAGGTAAATATTCATATATGGAAAGTCATATTCAAGGTTCCAAGAAATGTTCGGGATTTTTCGGTATTGTACCAGGAAGGTTCTAGAAGGTTCCGGAGTGGGGCCCACCTACATGTGCACCCACATGAACGTGGGTAATGGGGAAAGTCCCCACACCCTTGGTCTAGGCGCATCAAGATTCCTCCCTTAAAAGGAATAGGATCATATCCCGAAAGGATAAGATCAAGTTCCCTAAAAAGGGGGGATAGTGATCGGTGGGGGAAGGAAAGGAGTTATTTCCTTCCTCCCCCCTTGACGAATGACCCTACGGGCTTGGAGGGTGATGGTGTCCTGGACTAGGGGGTACTCATCACGTCGTCTCCCGACCAGTGGGTCGGGCCGAGGACCCCCATGATGATTCACTAATGGGCCACTTCGGGCAGCCCATGATGCATACAAGGGAGATTCCACAGGACTTGACGCACAAGACAAGGACTCCTCTAAACCCTAGGCCTCTAGTATTATATAAACCGAGGCTAGGCTAGTCAATAGATAATCTCATCTTCATTACAATAATATCGTGGTAGATACCTGTACTATGTACTATAACCATATCAATACAATCAAAAGCAGGACGTAGGGTATTATCTCCTTGAGAGAGCCCGAACCTGGGTAAAATCCTGTGTCCATGTTACCATCGCTCTAAGACGCCTAGCTTAGGATCCCTACTACGAGATATGTGTAGGAGATATGCCCTAGAGGCAATAATAAATGTTATTGATTATCTCCCTGTTCATAATTATGTTTATGTTCCATGCTATAACTGCTATGGTTCTCGAGTCTACAATAACCACGAGGCTCGGAGGAAGACTCATATGCACGTGTGGAATAATAAACGGTAAAATGTATTCCTAGTCTGGCCTCTAAGACTGGCTCAAGTATTGCATGATGATCCTGTTTTCCTGATCATGGGCATGGCTATGCCGGCAATTTTGAGGGCGCAATGTTGGTAGAACACTTGTGTTGAATCGACCCGAATTGATGTTATGCTATGAGATACAATCGTCACTAGTTAATGGTTAATAACACAGAGATGGTTAACGTTTGCATAATTCCTTAGACCATGAGAGTATCGAGTTTCTTCATGCTTGCTTCATGAACTTTGGGGTTTGTTAAACGTCATCTGTAAATGGGTGGCTATTACGGCGGCTTACGGGTTCATGGAAAAGTATGTCAAGTAACTCGATAGCTCAAGATTGGGATTTGCTCCTCCGACGATGGAGAGATATCTCTGGGCCCTCTCGGTGTTACGGTATCCATCATCGTCTGGCCAGACACTTTGTGATTTGATCACGGGGATGCCGGAACACGGGAACGAGAAAAGAGAACAATACCGGTAACGAGGTAACTGGCATAGTGGACAAGTTGTTGATCCACGGGGATGCCAACATGTCTCACCTCGGGTATTTGTAACATATCGCGAAGCAACAGGAATAGCACACGGCAACTGGAGGTTCACTCGAATATTCATTCGTGTGGGTATAGGGGTCAATATGGGTGTCCACGGCTCCGATGTTGATCATTGATCGGAAGGGGTTCCGGGTCATGTCTATACTTCACCGAACCTATAGGGTCACACGCTTAAGGGTCATCTATCTGCTGAATACTAGACGGGGAGTCTGAGAGAAAATTACCGAAAAAGTTTCAGACGAAACGGAAACGTTCCGGAGAGGATATCGGAATAGTTCCGGTGAAACTGAAAAGTTGTTTCAGGGTATTCCATCAAGTCAAATTGGTTTCGGCACATGCCTGGACATTATTGGAAGGTACCAGAATTGTTCCGGTAACTTCTGAGATTTTTCAGAGACAAAAAACGGAAATGTTCCGGACTGCCGGAACCGCTTTAGTTGCTTTTCACAGATGAAAATCACTAAACCGAAAAGTTGTTTCGGAGTACACCATAAAGTCAAAATGGTTTCGGCACATGCCTGATAATTCTTGGAGGGTGCCAGAATCATTCTGGAAACTTTCTGGAATTTTCCGGAATGAAAACCGAAAATGTTCCGGAGCTGCCGAAACCGCTTCAGATGCTTTTCGCAGATGAAAATCACTAAACCGGAATTGTTCCGGCTCGCGTTGAAAATTATTTTGGTGGGTACTGGAAATGTTCTAAGCCCACATGAATATTTTCAGTTCGATCAGACGCTGAAAAATGTCGTCGTGAATAGTGAAAGTGCTTTTTGGGATATTTATGGAAAAGTCACCTTTTGGGATATTTTCCCAAAAAGGTTTCTAGAAGGCTTGGGGGGCAAGAAACCCTACCCCTTGGATTTCCTATAAATAGAGGTGGAGGGGGCAGCCCAAAACTCACTCCTTCTCACATACAAGTGCCATGACATTTCTGGCTTCTCTCTCCCTCCCAGCGAAATAGTTTCGTAGAGCCGAAAGGCTGTCTGGGTTCCGGTGGGAACTAGTTCTGGATGGCGAAGCCCTGCCGGATAGATGACACCGTATGTGTGCAACTCTGTAGAGAGATCGTAGTTTCGGTCTTAGTTCGAGAGTGCCTCCCGAAGGGCTGTCCGTGTGACCGTCCGAGTTTTGGAGGTCCTCCCGAAGGGCTGTCCGAGTGACAGTCCGAGTTTCGGAGGTCCTCCCGAAGGGCTGTCCGCGACACCGTCCGGGGGACTGTGCGACCGCCTCCCGGAGGGCTGTCCGCGGGGCAGATGAGGGTATACATCCTCGCGGTTGGGAGGTTGTAAAATCCTAGCTGCGGGGATCTGCACCGCCGTTCGTCATCGACTCTACTTCCGCTGCGCTACGAGTCGGTAACGAAACAGATCAAACCTTGTATGCAGTCTCCATAGTGATCCTGGGCTGGTACGTAGGTTGGAAATTTTTTGTTTTCTGCTGCGTTACCCTACAGTGGTATCAGAGCCAGGTTATGCGTAGATGCAGGTTGCGATCTAGAATACATAGAGATGTATGGGTGTTGCACAATATAATTAGGTAGTAGATGAGTTCTATAGCTGAAAATTATTTGTGCGGGTAGCAGATGAAATCTGTTACCCGATGTTCTTGTTGCTTCCCTAGAATTTGCATATTTCTGATCTTGATAACGGTATGGTGGAGTTTCAAAGTTCTGGCAATCCGCGATCCTGATTGATCAACGAAGTGCTAACAGTTCTTTGAATTCCACCGTAGTTAAAAAGAAAGATGAAATTTCGCAGACGAAAGGGCAATGCAGATATGATCTGCACGGGGGTCATGCGTATGACGAAGTTTAGTATGGGGCTCGAGATTTAATTATCTCGTGTTTCATACACCCCGCGATGTTAATCTAGCGACTTGAATTATCATACTTGATGATAAAACGTTGGTAGCTGCGGTTTGTTCGAAACCTTAGAAGCCACGTAAAATGAAAATTTGCATAAACCGATTAGAAGCGTCTAACTTGGTTTTGCAGGATGGTTTGCATGTGCATGTGATGTGGTATAGCAGTGTTCATAATAATTTGATTATGTATGAGATGACTATATGATGTAAATTGATTAACATGACCTGCGTGTCATGATTCGGCATGATGGCTGGAGCCATATGATTGCACTTTAATGACCTGCGTGTCAACCTTATGTAATGCACTTATTTTATTAGCTATAGAGATAGCAATATTATCTGGTGCATCGACAAGGTGGTGGCAATCTTCGCGAAGGTGAACACCGACGTGAATGACCGGAGACGAAGAAATGAAAGACTTCTCCATCAGAAAGGGCTATACAATATCATGCTATTATGAATTGCCTGAGATGTTTATCCCTTATGATGCACCCTTCTTGATTGCACGGTAGTCGCTTTTATTAGGGTGATCTCTCACAAAAATATCAAGTAGTTAGTGTTCTCCCAAGTGTAGCACCGTCACGGCACCTAACTTTTCGGGGTGCGCCATGTCCACATGGGTACGAACGATTAGAGAAGTGTGAGGCGGGTGAGGTCAGACCTCGCAGCGAGATCACTTGGTTGTCTTGACGTTCTCGCTTGATCGTCCTGAGCTCGGAACACGCCCATCGAAAGATGAACAGGAGTCACATAGAGATGTGATCGGCATGTTTGCCCACCAATTGAAATTCTCGTCATCAGTGATGTCCACATCAATGGCGTTGAATTGAAATGTGGATCTTGTATCACTCACAATCAATTATGAGAGATATTGATTTGAGTGGGAGCGCACTGTAGAATTAATTCTTTTAATTCTCAGTGCAATTAATTTTGAACACTGTCTAAGTGTGATTCGCATAATAGTTGTAGAATAATGGCTCGCGTTTCCACCTTCCCTATTAAAATTGAATAGCTGTTAAATATCTGGTTAAATATTTACGGTTGGTAACGTAATGTGAGGATTGTCCTCAAGTGTGCCAAGAAGGACTTTGTCCTATCGCATGCTTTCGGTATTCTCCCGCTAATGATATGGATCATGTGACTCTCGTCCTTCGATCCAAAAGCTAGAATTCCGTTTTCAGTCAAGTGCAATACGTTTGCTTCCATGAGACCCGAACTTCGAAAGTTTGGATAGTTATGTGATATTCATGGTATCTGAAAATCATTTTCAGAGACAGACAAAGGCTAAAAGATATAAGATATCCAAAGCAATGTTTGTTTGCAAACTATTAGTAAAGGAGTTTACTATGCATTAGACTGATAAGAGAGGGATCCAGAAGAACGCCTGTCATATGATGAAAGGTGAATAAAACAACAACTTAAAGAGAAAGGAAGTGTCCGAAGGGTGTTAGTGAGACTTTCACGCCTAGGAAGTCTGGGGCTAATGCCACTCTTAAGTTGGATGCTTCTTCTGAGAGTAGGAGAAATACTAAAAGTTAAACTGTTAGAAGTATAAAGGCAAAAGGAAAGAAGACTGGAATATCCAGCTCATGTATGAATGTCATACAAGTTTTTGATGTATAGAAGGCTGGTCAAAGATATAGTTCTTGGGAATTATGGTTAAACATGTTAATCACTAATTCTTGGGTATTGTGAGTTAATCACAAAGATACCCGCTCGATTGCATTCTGTTGAAACTCAATGTAAGAACTACTATGGCCTGAAAGACTAGCCAGGAATGAGGTTAGATACACGCAGGGAACATAGTAAATGTTACTATGCCATCCATAGGTGTATTCCCTATGTATTTACTTTCATAATTCATTTTAGAGTTTCACACTCTAGCCCTTTGCATAAGGTATCTTGCAAGAAGGTTGTTCATAAGAGAACTTTTGATGTTCGGTGTTATGAATAACATAAGGGCCATACTTTCATTATGAATGAGACGTATGTTATGAATATTGATAATAATACATTACCTCTGGGTTTACTTTCATAATTCATTTTAGAGTTTCATACACTCTAGCCCATTGCACAATGTTTGTTGCAAAAGAGTTGTTCATAAAACAACAATTGTTGTTCAGTATTATGAATAACATGAAGGGCCATGCTTCAATCCTAGATGGGATGTATGTTATGAATATTGATGGAAATATGATACATCCATAACACTGACGCTAAATGTCGCAAGACTAAAAGAATACCACACAAGTGTGGCACTGCATTTGGTCACATTGGAGAAACCCGCATGGAAAATTCCATTATGATGGATTTTGAAGTCGTTTGATTTTGAATCATCTGACACTTGCAACTTTCCTCTGAAAAGTGAAGTGACTGAAATACCGTTCACAGGCCATAAGGAACGAGCATAGAACATGTTGGTGATCATACATTATGATGTGTGTAGTCCAATAAATGTTATTGCAAGTAGTGGATTTATCTATCTTCAGAAATGACTCAAGTAGATATATGGATATTTAATTGATGAGATGTGAGTCTGGATCTTTTGAAATCATTCGAAAGGTTTTCAAAATGAAGAAGAAAATATTGTAACAAGAAAATTATGTTTCTACAATTCGATTGCAGAAAGGAATATTTGAGTTACAAGTTTAGCGAATGTCTGATGAGTTGTGAAAGGGGTTTCATAACTTGCACCTCCCGGAACACCACTGCAAGTGGAAAGTCTGTGAAGATGTAATCGAACCATTTATGACATGGTAAGAGCAAAGATGACATAAATAGATTTGCCATTATCCCTTTTAAAGAGTAATGCTTTAGAGACTATGGCTTTTACACTGAAAAGAGATCCATCAGGTCTGTTGAAATGACGCCATGGTATGGTACGCCCAACCATGTTATATCTTTTCTTAACATTTGGAATATGGGGCTTGTGTAAAAGGTTACAAACCTATTCCAAATCAGACAAGTGCTACTTTGTAGGTTATCCCAAGTCATTGGGTATTTCCCCACCACAATACCGAGGCAAATAGGTTTGCCACAAAGAACGGTATGCTTTTTTGAAGAAAATGGTTCTTTCAAAAGGTGAGTGGGAGAACAGTGCAACTCGACGAGATAAACAATATCATCGTCATCAGATCAAAGGAAAGAGACCTTGGAAGTAATTCCAGAGTTTCCTATTGCGACTGATACGGAAGTCTCTACAATTAAATGTATGGACTTCGGTCAAACTTACAGCTGAACCACGTAGGCAAAGCTCGTGCAAACCTATCAGGTGCGCAAACGAGATATTGTTGTTAGACAACAGTATACCTACGATTCACAAGGAAGCGTTGATGGGCCCTGACTCCGGAATTGGCTAAATGCCAATACAATCCGAGATAGTTTCCATATAAGTGATTCAAGATTAAGATCTTGAACGCCTTTCGGAAGACTTAGAGTCTAACGAATATTTATGGAACTAAAAACTGATACGGATAAAATGTTTTATCCATAAAGCTCGACTTGTTGCAATAACAAGTTCAAGGAGTTGACTACGATGAGATTGTCTCACCGTAGCGATGCTTAAAGTTGGTTCGGGTTGAACTAGCAATTAATACATATTTCAATCATGAGATATGAAACATGGATGACAAAAGGATTTCCATGTGATGGAAATGAAACCTAGGACTTGTATGTGATACAGTCCAAAGTAATTTGTCGATCCAGAGGATGCTAGTAAGTATGCAAACTTCAGAGTTCCAGCGATGGACAGAAGAGAGCAAAGTGGAGTTGGAATCTTCGTTTTTGATGGAATGGTCAAAGGGGTTTGACTTCATCAAATGGGTATCGAAGATGCTTGTGATTCAAGAAAGTAAGTGGGAGCATAATAATATTTCTAAAAACCTTGTGTACTTGACACATTGTTAATTGGAAATAAATTTCTTGACACGAATTAGGACTTCATTTGAAAATAGTTTTTCGATGAAGTGCTTAGGCTAAATAGCCTCAATATTAGGCATGATGATCTATGGAGATAGATTTACCTAATAGGGCTAAGCTATGAATACATATTGACAAGATGCTAAGACTTTTTAGCATTTAAAAACGCCAAGGAGTGATTCTTGCCGAAGTCACATGGAAAGAGTTTTGCAAGACTCGGTGTCTCAAAACACTGATGAGCAAAATACATGATGGAGATTCCACACACTCTTGTGTTTTAATTAATCATGTATTCCATGGTATGTAAAACAACCAGATATGTCCGATACTCCAAAAGTTGTTGCGAGTATGGATACCAAAGTGATCAAAGTACTGATCATAGGACAACAGTGAAAGATGTCATTGAGTACTAGAGCAGTACTAATGACATGCTTTCTCGCAAGCAGAGATTATGAAGTGCTCGTTGTAAGTAATTACATCGATACAGTCTTCATCAATGCTCCATGCGATTTTCGTTTTGAGTTAAGGTTTTTGTGTAATACACAATATGATGGCACGGTAGTTGGAAATTGTTCCAAACAAGATACTATGGCGAATTCTATAACAAAGGCTAAGTATGTTGACGCTTAAGAAGCGACAAAGAAGTTGTTGAATCATATAGTTCATTCATGAACTTAGTATGGTTCCAAGATGGCTTTGGTCTATGGGACACTATTGCAGATAGTTGCTCCATAGCTCAGTCTGAGGAATCAGGTTTCGACCAATGATTCACACATATGCAAAGCCAAGTCCACACAAAATATGAATTTTGTGAAAGCGTGAAAACGCGAGGATATGCAAAGTTACACACAGAGCTGAAGTCGTCAGATCCGTTGGACATCAGGCTATACCACATGCGAAGCATTTTTTACACCAGTATGCCATAGGTGTAAAGTGCATTAGCATTGACTAGATTATTGACTCTAGTGCAAGTGGGAGTCTGTAGGAGATATGCCCTAGAGGCAATAATAAATGTTATTGATTATCTCCCTGTTCATAATTATGTTTATGTTCCATGCTATAACTGCTATGGTTCTCGAGTCTACAATAACCACGAGGCTCGGAGGAAGACTCATATGCACGTGTGGAATAATAAACGGTAAAATGTATTCCTAGTCTGGCCTCTAAGACTGGCTCAAGTATTGCATGATGATCCTGTTTTCCTGATCATGGGCATGGCTATGCCGGCAATTTTGAGGGCGCAATGTTGGTAGAACACTTGTGTTGAATCGACCCGAATTGATGTTATGCTATGAGATACAATCGTCACTAGTTAATGGTTAATAACACAGAGATGGTTAACGTTTGCATAATTCCTTAGACCATGAGAGTATCGAGTTTCTTCATGCTTGCTTCATGAACTTTGGGGTTTGTTAAACGTCATCTGTAAATGGGTGGCTATTACGGCGGCTTACGGGTTCATGGAAAAGTATGTCAAGTAACTCGATAGCTCAAGATTGGGATTTGCTCCTCCGACGATGGAGAGATATCTCTGGGCCCTCTCGGTGTTACGGTATCCATCATCGTCTGGCCAGACACTTTGTGATTTGATCACGGGGATGCCGGAACACGGGAACGAGAAAAGAGAACAATACCGGTAACGAGGTAACTGGCATAGTGGACAAGTTGTTGATCCACGGGGATGCCAACATGTCTCACCTCGGGTATTTGTAACATATCGCGAAGCAACAGGAATAGCACACGGCAACTAGAGGTTCACTCGAATATTCATTCGTGTGGGTATAGGGGTCAATATGGGTGTCCACGGCTCCGATGTTGATCATTGATCGGAAGGGGTTCCGGGTCATGTCTATACTTCACCGAACCTATAGGGTCACACGCTTAAGGGTCATCTATCTGCTGAATACTAGATGGAGAGTCTGAGAGAAAATCACCGAAAAAGTTTCGGACGAAACGGAAACGTTCCGGAGAGGATATCGGAATAGTTCCGGTGAAACTGAAAAGTTGTTTCAGGGTATTCCATAAAGTCAAATTGGTTTCGGCACATGCCTGGAAATTATTGGAAGGTACCAGAATTGTTCCAGTAACTTCTGAGATTTTTCAGAGACAAAAACCGGAAATGTTCCGGACTGCCGGAACCGCTTTAGTTGCTTTTCACAGATGAAAATCACTAAACCGAAAAGTTGTTTCGGAGTACACCATAAAGTCAAAATGGTTTCGGCACATGCCTGATAATTCTTGGAGGGTGCCAGAATCATTCTAGAAACTTTCTGGAATTTTCCGGAATGAAAACCGAAAATGTTCCGGAGCTGCCGAAACCGCTTCAGATGCTTTTCGCAGATGAAAATCACTAAACCGGAATTGTTCCGGCTCGCGTTGAAAATTATTTTGGTGGGTACTGGAAATGTTCTAAGCCCACATGAATATTTTCAGTTCAATCAGACGCTGAAAAATGTCGTCGTGAATAGTGAAAGTGCTTTTTGGGATATTTATGGAAAAGTCACCTTTTGGGATATTTTCCCAAAAAGGTTTCTAGAAGGCTTGGGGGCCAAGAAACCCTACCCCTTGGATTTCCTATAAATAGAGGTGGAGGGGGCAGCCCAAAACTCACTCCTTCTCACATACAAGTGCCATGACATTTCTGGCTTCTCTCTCCCTCCCAGCGAAATAGTTTCGTAGAGCCGAAAGGCTGTCTGGGTTCCGGTGGGAACTAGTTCTGGACGGCGAAGCCCTGCCGGATAGATGACACCGTATGTGTGCAACTCAGTAGAGAGATCGTAGTTTCGGTCTTAGTTCGAGAGTGCCTCCCGAAGGGCTGTCCGTGTGACCGTCCGAGTTTTGGAGGTCCTCCCGAAGGGCTGTCCGAGTGACAGTCCGAGTTTCGGAGGTCCTCCCGAAGGGCTGTCCGCGACACCGTCCGGGGGACTGTGCGACCGCCTCCCGGAGGGCTGTCCGCGGGGCAGATGAGGGTATACATCCTCGCGGTTGGGAGGTTGTAAAATCCTAGCTGCGGGGATCTGCACCGCCGTTCGTCATCGACTCTACTTCCGCTGCGCTACGAGTCGGTAACGAAATAGATCAAACCTTGTATGCAGTCTGCATAGTGATCCTGGGCTGGTACGTAGGTCGGAAATTTTTTGTTTTCTGCTGCGTTACCCTACAATATGCCGGATTCAGAACCGACATTGGTGCTTTCATTGAGGGCCTGCTGGCAGTCACCACGGTGCGATGGGAATTTGGAACATTTTCGACGCGATCTACGCATCGGAACCGAGCTTTGTTGTCGATGTTGGCATCTTCGTCGCCGTCTCGACTGGTCACCTCGGCTGGACCGAGGATTGCACTCCACATCGGATCATCAAGATCGAACGGATACATTCATCATCATCATCTCTGATCTCTATCAAGATCACGGGGAATCATCCATGGAGCTCAGGGCTCGATGTTAACATCGTCCTCGAGCAACCGTGCAGTTTTTCTAGACAGCGACTCGTGTTCGTCGCCCCCGCTTCCTCGAGCGTCACTTTGACGATTGCTTCGGTGGAATTGTGCAGAACTGGGTCTAGAATAACCCTGTAAAATTTCATCATGTTTTGATTGAGGAATCTCCGGGAAACTCCGATCTACCGGAGCCTTGTCGAATCTGGACGAGAATCCGGACGAGTTTAGGGCGAGGAGTCCAGCGGCTAGGTCAGAGATCATTTGCAAGATCCCACAATTCATCGGCTGCGGAATTTTCATACCAATCACCCCTCAAAATTTTAGCTCGATCCGACCGTCCAAACTCTGGTATAAATCCGATGAGTACATCAATTTTCGGATCTGTTTTCTGTGCGAAAACGAATCCGACCCGAATTCATCTTTCTTCATGAACGGGATATTGGACATCTTTTTTGAGGATTTTTTTTCTAGGGTATTGTGTGTTGTTTTCAAACACGTGCCCACAAATTTTGAGTCTTTTCCAAGGCGATCTTGATCGTCACGCTGATGTCAAACCGGCCCGACCACGTTGCTCCATGGCTACCGACCTGCGCCAACATCGACTGCGCCATCGCTCCATCGAGCCGATGACAACCACCTCGGATCATCACCTCGGAGAGCCGACCAAGAGTTCGGCATCATGAGGGACAAATAATCATCAAGACAAGATTGTCGCCCCACGGATTGCACGGGTCGGGCGCGCCAGCATCGTCGCACGGTCTCTTCTCAAGACCAGCATTGACCGCGTCACAAATTCCGACCTGCGTCGGCATCACCGCGCCGTCGCTTCTTCAAGCCGACATCCACCATGCCAACCTGCTTCGACACCTCGGCTGGCATGGGACTTCGGTGTCACCAGCCGACCTGCTCCGTCACCTCGGCTAGACCGGGGGCTTCGCCATCTCTTCATCAACCTACTGTTGGGATTTCGGCGTCACCGGCCGACCAGCTTCATCACCTCTGCTGGACCGGGGGCTTCTCCTCGCCACATCGGCCGTACTGCGTCGCCACTTCATCAAGCCGAGCGCTTTGCTCGGGCACCTCTGGACCGGCTTGGGGGCTGGGACCTCGATCTGCCACAAGCTCGGCCCATGTTATCAACGCCGAGCACATTAACTAGCTAAGTCGCTTTCATGCTCAACTTTTTTCAATTTTAATTTTTGTTCGGTTTGACAAAGCATTATATTTGTGTTAAATAAAAAAGTTTGTTTGATAAAAACACTTCATTTTCCCATGGTAACTGGGGCTTCGCCGTCATGCTGCCGAACTACTCTGTCTCCTCGGCTGGACCGGGGGCTCCGCCTCGCAACAGCAACCGTGTTGCGTTGCCACTTCTCGAACCGAGCTCTCCGCTCGATTACCTCGGGCTTGGAGGCTGGGACCTCGGCTAGGCCGAGGACTACGTCTCCGTCCCACCACAACCCCGGACCGCACCGAGCACATTAACCAGCTAAGTCGTTTTCGTGCTCAGCTCTCATGGAAATTTTACTTTTTGTTCGGGTCAACCAAACATTATATTTTTTGTTAAACAAATTTTTTTTTGTTAAAAACTTTGTTTGTTAAAAATTCTTTACCCGATTTAACCGGGGGCTCTTAAATTTGTATGAGCCGTTTTATAATAAATGTGTTTTCTTCTTGGTCGTTGCAAAGTCTTTTTCTACTACTCATTTTTCCGACACTAGTGTGTGGTCAATAGCCGGATAGCCTGGTTTCTTTCTAAAGCCGCTCGAGTTTAGTTCGCTAAACAGGCCTCGGAGAAACACTCCGCCTTCGGGATATGAAGGTTGAAGCCAAAGGCTGACCCGCTTGAAGTGCGGAGATCGGATGTATCATGTTAAAGCACGACCGAAGCACATATTAATTTTAAGACCAATTTCGGGAGGTGGGACATCCTCATGACCGAGGTGCCCTGCGTAATAATTCAGCTCGGGAGATCTTTTCCGACCCACAACTCGGTATCTTTCCTACTGACTTACACCTCGGCGTTGGCAAAACGCACATGATATCTGGACTAGTTCCCGAGAAGATTCGATCCTCGGGTTGGTCGGCCGCACCCAACCTGAGTCTCGGGGGATACTATGTGTCTCCAGCATAGCTCTCGTCGTACAACGCCAGATGCATTTCACGCAACGGCAATATCAACGGGGGACTCCGACTAGAGCCGAACCCACCAAAAGCCAAGGTACTCCGAGCAGTCCTCGGCAAAACGTTCTCAGATATTGCTTTATATGCATCGGTTTCGAATTGTGTCTTCGGTCAATAGTTGGGTTGCCCTGCACCTGTGATTGCCTCCTACATTCCGCTTTGTTCGGCTAGGTGTGCAAAGGGAGAACCACTGCGATTGTACTTCCGATTTAACTGGTCAAGTACCTCAGTGGAGAAAGACGAAAACTAACTGTCACAATGAGCGCATACTGGTCAGCGATCTGATGACTCTGTCAAACTATAGACCGATAGAGGTTACCCCGTGGGCCTTTCATAAATTTGGCCGGAGTGTTGATGGCTTGACCTCGGCTGACGCCGAACACTAACAGGGGGCTAGTAACTGGCCTCCCAAACTTTAAGTTCCTATGACTAAGTGAAAGTTATAAAGCCTAGATATCTGATTGCCTCGTTTCCGCTAACACAACCGCCTCCGGGCACCGAGACGTCGGCTAAGGGTTGTCTTGTTACTGCGGAAACACCCTGCGTAGCATCTACGAAGGGGTAGAAGCCGACGATGGGCCACTCTCAAATGATAAACGGTCACAAAGGAGTCATAAAAGCTTATAGCATAAAAGCATTTGTATTCAATATGCGGGTGCTGCCTTCCGTAATCATCATTATAATGCCATAAATATGCATCAATTTGACTTAAGATTTTGGCCAAGCTGGGTTGCCTGGCTCCTATGCTTACCCCCTATGTTCCCGATTGTTCGGCTAGGGGGTAAAGGGAGCACCTCTGTGATTGTTACTTCTGGGTCATCCGAGTTAGTACCTCAGACTGGGTGAAGCCGAAAGCTAGCCATCTTAAGAATATAATTGGTCGGCAACGATGGAAGTGAAAATTTTGGTTCACTAAAGACCATAGAGTTCGGGGACATTCCCCAAACTAAATCCTCAATATTTTCCTCCCACATTGATCGGAGTTGAGGTTTCACGATCATGGTCAACATGATATCCTGGGAAAAGGAACTTATAAATGAACTATTTTTCCCAGAAGATGTTTCTTACGTTAAATAAGTAATATAACATATCTCTCCGCGTACCTTTGTTTATAAAACCGTATGGCCGGATTGCCTTGTTTGTCGTAAATATTTGCCCTTATAAAGGCTTTATAAAGTAGGACAAACACTCCTTAGCTACTGGCCAAGGAGGTTGAAGCCGATGGTCGGTCAACAAAGTCTTGTACAATGCGGATCCGAGCATTAATGATGTAAAGTACTTGGATACATAGAATCATTACACATAAATTGTGTCAAACTTAACAAAGTTTGTGTCAAATAAATATCAATCCTTAATTCGACTACCCGTGCCTAAATTAAGGCTTGGGGGCTACTGCATTGCCTATTCAATGCAGCAAATTCAAAGTACAATACGGTTTCCGAGGAGATTCGATCCTCGGGTTGGTCGGCCGCACCCAACCCGAGTCTCGGAAACTGCCACGTACTGCGTTTCCGTCCCTAACGTATGCCGCCGAGCAGGAACTTGATCCTCATGCCGATTTTGCAAATCGACCTAAGTCTCAGGGGCTACTGGGATCAGTGGTTTAATTTTGATTATTATTTTCCTTCAGGTGTATCTCGGGTTATAGACCGACACACACCTTGAGGGCTACTGGCTATAAATCTCGATAGTAAATAAATTGCAGTGATCGTAAATTAATTCCGCAAAAAACAACCCGAGATCGAGGTGGTGCACCACCTCGGAAGCAGTCCGGCATAAAGCTCGGGCGCAAGTGGCTGGCTCCATAGAGGGCATTTCTGGCATTAAGTTCGGCTGAATTCCTTCAATTTTTTAAAGACCAAGGTAATTTATGACACCTTGGATGCAGTCCGACGTTGGAGCTCGGAAGCAGTCCGACATAATGCTCAAGATCGGAGACACCTCGGAAGCAGTCCGGCATAAAGCTCTGATGCGAATGGCTGGCTCCATAAAAGATTATTACCGGCATTAAGCTCAGATAAACTCCTTCAACTTTTTCAAGACCGAGGTAATCTATGACGTCTTGGATGCAGTTCAGCGTTGGAGCTCGGCTACAAAAAGACACCTCGGATACAGTCCGGCATTGGAGCTCGGACGTAAGAGGATACCGCCGCACGGGAAACACTTCAAACCCGAGGTGTGGCGTAAAAAATAACAAGGCATCGATAAAGGCCAAAAACTTAAAGGGCTCCTCGGATGCCCGACGTGTGAACTCTTCGGATTCAGCTCGGCGATCCTCAAGATCGGACATGGGAAGATTTGTTGAACCAGTTTTCAAGACCGACGACCGAAGACAAAGAACTGTGCGGAAGAACCGAGGAGCGTCCCCAACTTGAAGACTGGTTCAGGGGGCTACTGATGGTGTCCTAGACTAGGGGGTACTCACCACGTCGTCTCCCAACCAGTGGGTTGGGCCGAGGACCCCCATGATGATTCACTAATGGGCCACTTCGGGCAGCCCATGATGCATACAAGGGAGATTCCACAAGACTTGGCGTACAAGACAAGGACTCCTCTAAACCCTAGGCCTCTGGTATTATATAAACCGAGGCCAGGCTAGTCAATAGATAATCTCATCTTCATTACAACAATCTTGTGGTAGATACCTGTACTATGTACTATCCCCATATCAATACAATCAAAAGCAGGACATAGGGTATTATCTCCTTGAGAGAGCCCGAACCTGGGTAAAATCCTGTGTCCATGTTACCATCGCTCCAAGACGCCTGGCTTAGGACCCCTACTACGAGATATGCCGGATTCTGAACCGACAGTGGGCAAGCCATAAGCCCCTCCCACGCCTATATAAAGGTGGGTAGGCGCAAGGGGGCTGAAGCTCCTCCCACGGCCGCGGCCCTCCTCCCGTCTCTCCCGTTTCTTCCTCGTACGTCGTTCCGGAGGCGCTTGGCGAAGCCCTGCCGGCACTGCGACGCCACCATCTTCACCACGCCGTCGTGCTGGTTGAGATCCCATCTACTTCTCCTTCCTCTCTTGCTGGAACAAGAAGGAGGAGACGTCATCGAGCCGCACATGTGCTGAACGCGGAGGCGCCGTCCGTTCGGCGCTGGATCGGATTGGATCACGATTGGATCGTGAAGAGTACGACTACATCAACCGCATTATATACGCTTCCGCTTAGTGATCTACAAGGGTATGTAGATACACTTGCCCTCTCGTAGCTATACATCTCCATGGATAGATCTTGCATGTGCGTAGGAAAGTTTTTGTTTCCCATGCAACGTTCCCCAACATTCTACTCATCTTGTGAGTCATCCCAAAAGCTTTAATTGGAACAAACACTAATTAAAAAATAAAAACACAATCATTACAGAGTCAATAATCATGTTATCACACCAAAAAAAAAAGTATTGGGGTTTCTCCGAACAAGCTCTTTCTTTATAGGCATTAAGATGGGCTTGGGATAATAATGATGCTCACATAAAAGACAAGAATTGAAGCACAAGGAGAGCATCATAAAACATGTGACAAGCACATTTAAGTCGAACATACTTCCTATGCATAGGCATTTTATAAGCAAACAACTTATCAAGACAAGAAATATCTAGCATATGCAAATAGGAAAAATGAAGCCTTAATAATTTGAACACAAAAAGAGGTATGTGAGTAATATGGAAATTCCTATAACCATATTTGCCTCTCTCATAATAATTACATATAGGATCATAATCAAACTCAACAATATAACTATCATGTAAAACATTTTCTTTATGATCCATATGCATACAAGTCTTACAATCTTCCAAGATAGTGAAATTAGCATTAACTAAAGTCATGACCTCTCCAAACCCACTTTTAGTAGCATTGCAAATATCATTATCAATAGTGGACTCATCATGAAGCTTAGAATTATCAAGATCACAAGAAACATCATGATTATCACCCCAGTCATGATCATTAGCACAATTGATATTCATAGAATTTATATTAACAAAATTGCAGTCATGCTTTTTATTCGAGGAACTATCGTGAATCACTTTATAAATTTCACAATTTTCAGATTTCACGATTTTCAAGCAAGACCTCATAAAGATAATCTAGTGCACTCAGCTCACTAGAAATTGGTTCAACATAATTGGGTCTTTTGCAAAGATTAGGAAGTGGATGAGGATCCATTTATCTTTTTTTTCTTGCTTTTTTACTTTCTGTTTGTGTGAGACAAAAATAAAAATAACATAACTGGACAAGCAAGCAAATAGAAATATTTTTGTATTTTTGTTTTTTAGGCGAGCCATCGAGATCTCATGGCAGCTCTCTCCTTTGACAGGTTCAGTGTTACCACATTCGGGGCCTGCACCTCCATACTGACAGGGAAAACAGGAGCTACAACTTCTTCGGGGATGCCAACTCCCCTTGCCAGACGGGAGTGCGGAGGGGATCATCCCGGCCATGGGAAGGGCCACCACGCTCCATAGGCCGCGCCCCCTGACCCAGCTTGCCATTCAAGGCCACCTCCTCGCTCTGGCTCATCGGTCCTTTGTTTTTGCAGTTCTCCTGGCTCGCCATGACAGGGGATTCCTCGGCGGTGGGTGGGTGTGGTGAAAACTGAAGGCCTCCCCACTTCTCGCTCTGGCTCTTTAAACACCCAGGATCTGGCTTTTCCTTCGACAATACTTCCATAGAGAATGATCCGCTATGATTCCTTGCATCGGATTGCTCATACGGATCCCTAACTTTTGCGTGCCGACCACCTCCTTTGTCAGGTGGATCGACATCTTTTGGATCTTCGAGGACCCTTTCCTTGGCGGCATGATCTCTTTCCAATAGTCTGTTTCCCCAATCCTCTCTCATCTGCTTCACTTTATCCCGGATCCTCGCAAGTCCCTGATCTTGATCTCCTCCTCGGGGGGATCTTTTGATTCTCCGGAATCACCTTCCTTTTCAACGTGTACGCACTCACTGCTTTCCGAGTCTTGATCCATGAATCCCTCAACCCCAGCGGATCCTCCCTTCCACAAGGGAACCAATCGCTCCCAGGGATCTTTTCTTCTCTCTTAGTCTCAAGATCTCTCCCCACGGGATCAGCCGAGTCGAAAACTCCCCGGCGATCGCCTCAGAATCGCCCCGACAGGGCTCCCGCTAATCACGCTCCCCTCCATAAGTGTTCTCTTTGTGCCAAAAATGTTTGTATGCAACCAAACATCATGCACTCGTATGAGCACAGACAATGCGAGCAACCAAATACATTGCATAGAGGCGTTGCTACAATGCAGGGAGAGAATATACAGGCAACCAATCAAGTCGGATGATAGTTTTTTGCCTGCATATGCTCAACCATGCCCAAGTGGGACAAGTATGTAAATAGGCTAAAAACGATGCGAGCAACCAAACACGCCCTTAATTCGTTGGTCAAAACAGTATGAAGAGATATGAAGAGATTTGAGTCCATATCTAGTATGTACAGCTGAAACCAAAATCATTTTAAACAAACAGACCTGAAACTGAAAACAATAAATGGGGATACTGTTTACAGGCGTCCCATCTGAATAAACTGGGGGATAGATCTTAAAATCGCCAACAAGTCAAATGACAAATCACAGAGGATAAACGCCCAACGAAGAACTGTAGAAACTGTCAAGAGGTTCCTTGTGTTACTTTCTTCCAGAAACGAACACTGAAACGAAAGTCTGAATTTCTGAACTTTCTGAATTCTAACACTTACTGCAGCTGAATATGTTGATCACGAACGTACACATGGTTGATGTAGCCCTAGATGATCACAATTATTTGGAAGAACCAGGTAATATTCCTCGATGAAAGAAAGCGAAGCAAGTAATATACTGAATGTAGCAGACACGGGGTTCTATAGGAATTTTTACCAGGTTAGTTTAGCCACTAGGCACAGCCATACATATTGTTAGCTACTAGATATCTCTCTTTGGAATTACTTGAACTAGGAATAGAGTAGCTATGATCTGGCTTACAAACTGGGTACAGATGCAAGTGCATCAAAAGGAAACAACAAGAAGGGGATTTAGGGTGCTAGAGCCAGGGGTGGGAGAGATAGCCGCCGCCGTCCGGGTTCGTGATCCTTCCTGGGATCGTTTGCTCGTTCTGTTCTCCCTCGTATATGTAGTCCAAGTGCTGCTAGGGCTGGTGGTGGGCTAGGCCTTGGTCTGCTGCTGGGCTGCAACCGGAGTGGACTTGGCCTCCTCCTGTGCTTCTGGCCTGTTAGCAGTAGGGCTGCTAACACCCCCTCCGTCTTGAGAAACGGCTTGTCCCCAAGCCATTGCCACGAAGAACTCTCCAGGGTCCCAGGGGGCTTGAAGATCCTCGATCACGCCAGAGTTGCCATGGTAGTCGTCCCGGTAGTAGCAATGGTTGAGGTAGTCTTGAACGAGATCGAAGAAGCAGTCGCTGTTGACGTAGTGGTCGGAGCCGCTGGAGACTTGCTTGAGGAAAGTGCCGATGTAGTAGTTGTGGCCGTCGGGGACTTGATCAAAGTAGTAGTAGGCGTGGTCGATGCAGTAACCATGCCGGACTTGAGTCGGGTCATGGAAGGTAGCTGGGGCTATGTCACACCTCCCTCCTTGAGTGCCCTCTTGCTTCGAAGTTGATGCTGTACTGATCAGTGTAGGTGGAAGGAATGGTTGCCCAGATTGGTTGCCACTAGCAAGGAACTCCAAGCTAAGTGTCCATGCAATTTCCCACTGAAGTAGCACAAAACCATATGGACAAGAATATCCATTGAAAGTTGATCCAATACTGCTTTGCAAGAAAACACTTGTAGATACTTGCTGAGATAACCCACTCAAAATATGGCAAGGGAAATATGAGCACTCAATTCCCACGGTATATACCGAGTCGAAACCCGGATCCCATGTCATCTTGCACTGAACATCATCTTGCCAGTGACCGTGAGATTCCAGATTTGCTATTATTTGATTGTCGAAATCCCAAGGCATCCGGGAAGGGCCACCACATTGATAAACATGAAAATATAACTGGGATATCTCTGTACTGATAAAGCAATTGAACCAACAGGGTACTTTAGCGCTACTGCTCCAAGGTTGCAGACTGCGAGTATGCTTAACCACCAAAAGATCACCAAATTGTTCAGAACTGCACTTGGAACTGTCAATGTGAAAGCTGGTGAAAGCACCTCTTCCCAATGTGAAATTAATGCATCGTCTAGCACAAGCGGCAAGGGATAAGCAATAGCAATAAATAACTCTATGAATAAAATCAGAAGTGACCGGACTGGAACACCCAAGCACTTGTGGCTCATTCAGGACCAGAGCTGTTGGAGAGATCATTTTGGCACTGCACCAACACTGCAGACTGTGAATATGCTGACTTCTCAAATATGCTAGAAGGGCCCAGAGATCCCCATATTGTTCAGAACTACATCCTCTACCAAAACAGCCACTCCCCTTAAATTCTTCTTGACTCAAAATTTTCCAATACACTGACATGCTTATAATCTGAATTATCCCCTGCAATTTGTCAGTTCTAGCAATACTACATACAGCAGCATGCTCTGGTACGTAATGCTCACAAACTTTCCACTCCTGTGTTTTATACACCAGATCTCTAGTGCTCCACCATTCCTTAAGGGAAGAACTACCAGCCAACTCAGTGACTTGATCATGAACAACTAGAAACTAATGCTCAATAAAATCGAATGGACCAAGGTCATCGGCAGATGTCACGGGCAAACAAAAATTGGTAACACTAGAACAATGGTCATCAGGGAGCTCACCCTTGGGTAGTTCTGACCACACCTGTACTGCTCGGCAATTGCAGGAAAAAGATGGCCCTAGTAGCTTCAGTTGAACATGCTTTTGACTGAACCTGAACATCGGTTGTGCCTCTTGAGCACGAAATTCATCAAAGAGCTGCACAGAAAAGATAATTGACCGCCATTCAGCAGCACCCGAGTTCAGATCATCCAAAAATTGCATTATCGGCTGACTCGGGATAGGAGTATCTCTTGGCACTGTGGGGATCCAGCAAACAATCTTCTCAAAAGGACATGGTTTCAGCTGCACACTTAGCAAATACCTCAAGAATTCTCTTGGGGAATTCGGATCACCAAAAAAATGCTTAATCACAGAAGTAACTTGCGACTGCTGCCCTACGTACTTCAGATGCACGCCTCCATGAAAGCAATCAAACGACTTTTGGTCGACCATGCAAGCCAAGGAATTTGCTCGATCAATTGAACGCCACGGTTGCAAATGCTCACAGTTCAAATACCCCCGACGCACAGCCACAGAAAGCAACTCATGAGAAGAAACTGTAATGCAAAGATACCATTTGGGGCAAGAAAAACTATCAAGGTGTGAATGAGTAGGCATCGGGGAACTGCTCCAAGTCCAGCAAGAATAACTCAACAAGTTGATAGTATTTTTCTGCTGCTGACTGCAGAGATTTTCACCTATCAGTTGTTTAGTATTCCTCAAGGTTGAGTGTGAGCCAGCCCTTGCGTTTATTAGTTCACATGGCCATCCAGTAAACATACTGCAGCTGGTTAAAACAGAGCTTGGGTATGATGCTAGAGTGATAGCCTGAATTCCTATGGAAAGAAGGATACACTCATCATAATCTTCAAGAGGCTTGGCAGGTGGTCGAGGGAAACAGAGCATTCCTATTGCCTGCAGTTCCATCGCCCCAGCCATTGATTGCACAATGAAACTTTGTCTCTCCATAATTCCATCTTCCATCATGTAAGGAGTTCCCGTAAGGTGGCAGCCAGACCAGACTGAACATGGCTCATCAGGGTATTTTGCTTCCGCCTGACACTTGAACGATGGCCATGGAATTGGCCGTAGCACTTGCCCTTGTCGTGTGATACTCTGGGTCACATCTGCCACGAACATGTACTTGAACACCATGGTGTCGTCGGCGAAGCACATGGTCGAACACCTTGTGAGCGCCTTGGTGTCCAGCTCCAGGGCGACGAACAAGCGGCATGGCTGGGTCAGCGAGGCCTCCAGGGGTGCGGTGAACGACCGAATCGTGCCCCACGGAAGCAGGGACACGGCCACAGAGCCGTTTCCACCTGAGTCATGGCCAGTGCCATCCGTCGAGCAGGTGGTGGGCATTGGTGCAGCGACGCCCGTGGCGTCAATGTCGAGGGGCTTGGCGCTTGCAGACGAGGCACTGAGCACGGGGACGACGTCGACGGTGGTCGTGGGCGAAGCAGGTGCGTCGGTGAGGAGCAACTGCGAAGCAGCCGGGGTGGACGCATGCTCGAGCGCCGGCTTCGAGTTGCCGAACGCCTCCGCTACAGCCTCCTTGATGCTCTCTCGGAACTCCTTCAGGAGATCCTTCAGGTCCTGCTTGGTCGCCGGCTCCATCGCCAGATCGAGGTGGTGGTGATGGAAAAAAAATTCTGAAGAAATTTTGGAGGTGGAAGGTGGTGAAACCTGGCTCTGAATACCAAGTGTTAGCTACTAGATATCTCTCTTTGGAATTACTTGAACTAGGAATAGAGTAGCTATGATCTGGCTTACAAACTGGGTACAGATGCAAGTGCATCAAAAGGAAACAGCAAGAAGGGGATTTAGGGTGCTAGAGCCAGGGGTGGGAGAGATAGCCGCCGCCGTCCGGGTTCGTGATCCTTCCTGGGATCGTTTGCTCGTTCTGTTCTCCCTCGTATATGTAGTCCAAGTGCTGCTAGGGCTGGTGGTGGGCTGGGCCTTGGTCTGCTGCTGGGCTGCAACCGGAGTGGACTTGGCCTCCTCCTGTGCTTCTGGCCTGTTAGCAGTAGGGCTGCTAACACATATGGATGTACGAATTACGAAACTAAAGTCGAAAAGGCTGGCGCTGCGGCCTGCTTTGGGAAATATACAAATCAACTGGCAGCTCCCAATTGCAAGACCAAATCCGAATGGCCGGCGCCTCCAACTACTCCAAGTACGCGCACCTTAAGTTGGTACCCCAGAAAATAAATATATAGTACAGAAACTAAGGCCCTTTTGCTAGGCGATCGGCGGCCCAGTCCATTGGCAACTTGCTGCATGCATGCCCAGCGGGTGGAACACACGTATATAAAATCCATGCATGCAGCGCGCGACACATGCATGCGATGATGACCGAAAAGATTTGATTGAAAAGTACCATTTGGGATTTGTGCAGCTTGCGTCGATCCGACCGTGCAAGCCGATCCGGCCCTGGGGGGGACAGCAAAGCCGGCCTCATCATGCATGCCAAGTAGTAGTATGAGTGTATGAGTAGGATCTCTCCGTGAAGATTCCTACGCGCTTAAATGGATGGAGATTGAGATGATGATCAGGTTTGATTCTATAATACTAATACTAGCTGTATTTTGGAGCCATGGTTCGATCTGACCGGTTCAATGCAAAGCTAGCACGAAGGGCGCATAAAGTGTGCATCATTAGTCTGCAGGTACTCCTACCAAATAATTTGTGACCACAACGAATCAGGCTTTTCTGTAAGAGGATCAGACCGTATCAATTGAGGGAACGAAAAGTATCAGTGCATTTTTTAATCATGTAAAAGCATGTTCCTCACACGTTAACTATTTGTTCACAATAGATACTACACAAATAACCCTCTTGTTTGCTCACTTATCCTAGGCGGCTAGAACAAACTCTTCCCTCCAAACTTCAAGGGCGAGCTCGTGGATTCACCTCTCACCTACCTGCCGCTTCGGCGGCCATTGGCAGGGAGGGGAATCCCGGTGCCTCCGCTTCAGTTAGTAGTATCGGTTATGGTTTTTTTTATCCTCGCACGCGCAACGCTCGGGCGGAAGGCGACGCTTCTTCATCGAGTTTGTCTTCGGGATTTCAATCCTCCTGGAGTTCGTCCGCCTGGACGGAGGTTCGACATAAATTCATGCCGTCTCCTTGGGCAGTGATGTTAGGATTTCTCGTCATGTGACGAAATTTGGTGTCGGGTGTTTTAGATCTATGCAAGGATTCAATATCAACAACTGCGGCTCGAGGGCGCTGGTCCTTAGGGACACACGCATGAATACTTTCGGTCTGTCATCGACGAGGTCAAGCCGGCTCTAGCAGTGAAGCGGCGACAGTGACGCGCCGGCGGCAGTAGTGGTCGTTCGGTGATCTCGGAATCTTGATGTAACTTTTATCATGTTTGAAATTGTTTGTACTTCTGGTGAACTTTCATAATAGATATGATCATTTTCGCAAAAAAAGACACTACACAAATATATAAGTTCATCATCCAAGAGGATGATATATATATGTATATAGATTCTCCTACATTGACCGAAGGAAAAGTGGGAGAAACTATAATAATAGCATAATGATAGATAGGAATCTACAAACTGCAAAAGAGCATCACATATATCGGCGCCTAAGTGTTTTTTATTTATTAAATGTTACTTTCTCTGTTTTTGTATCCAAGGACGTTATCACATTTTTTAGATATCAAGAAAGCACAGCTAACTACTCCCTTCTTTTCTTTATATATGGTGTATTTATTTTTTGATAAAATCCCACAATGTAAGTTGCATTTTTCTAATTCCTCATAATTTTGTTCCTAGCCCTTTAGAAAATAGGAAAGTATTTCTCTCCTGATTGCATGTATCTCTATTTGTAGCAAAAGATGGAAAGTATCTCTCTCGATTGCCTGTATCTATTTCTTTCTTGTACTAACTAATTTACTTGCGACTAAAACCAACGAATTTGCCCAGGATAATTTTGTCCTACTATAGTAATATATAAACAACATGGTTAATTAGGCGGAAAATCTTTCATGTTCTGGGCTAATTAAACTTATTGCATGTGGTGCATCTTTCTCCATGGCTGCATGCAACGTTTGCATTTATAAGCATCATGGTAGGAAGCAAAAATCTATTAGTTATTCTTGGGAAGAGATAGTGACCATGTATAGATGCAAATCGTATTTTTCATAGTAGCCATAATTTTATGGCTGTATGTCGGGTCATATAGTCGCATAATCATTCTCATGTGTTAAGTGAATAATGCAAATAATTCCTTTTCCGTTAGATGGTAAAGCCATATAAAGATTCTAATGGGTTCAGGGCATATGCACTGAGAAAAGTAGAAGTCAAGATGAAAAGGCTATATAATAACCAAACTACTTCGACAATGTAGAGTAGCTTAACGTTTACTGGAGTGTATATCAACATACAAATCCACAATTAGGATTTACACTTGCGTGCATGATATACTTATGGGCTAGCTTGATGAGCTTAATATTACATATATATCGCTCTCTCTTTCTGGGGAGTATCACGACCCCCCTCCCCCCCCCCCCCCCCCCCCCCCCCCCCCCCTTGCAATGGATATATCATGGACACCTTTTTTGGCGATGGATATATCATGGACACCTTGCATAAGCATTTGGGTCACACATATGTGCATAAACATATTACGAATGGTATCTTGGTCAGCATGCAAAATCTACAATAACATATGCATCTATACATGGTATTTAAATTTATCAAAACTAATAGTCATGCTATTTCATCGATAGGCGTTGTAAATTCAAACATATATAATTGCACAAATTCACTGGGCATCATATGGATGCAGTTAAGCTGATGAATAGGCAGGGCAAAGTAGGTTTCAAAGGCGATTTTTTTTTGCTATATACTCCCTCCGTTCCTAAATATAAGTTTTTTTAGAGATTCCAATAAAGACTACATACAGAACAAAATGAGTGAATCTACTAAAATACGTCTATGTACATCCGTATGTAGTCCGTATTGGAATCTCTAAAATGACTTATATTTAGAAACGGAGGGAGTATTACCCATTGTGCGCGTGATCTATAGACAGTGGTATAGCATATGGATGAAGTTAAGTTGATACTTACATAGACATGTCAAAGTAGATTTCGAAGGCAAACAAGTTTATATGTATTACCATTTGTGAGGCAAACAAGTTTATATGTCTTACCGAGCTAGCTTGCTCTAGTTTGTTTTGATATCCCCTGATAAAGTTAAACGAGCCATACTCCACCTTCATAGCGTAGATCTGCACGTCTAAGATGTCTATAACACATACATGTTATCCACGAATTATTATAATTATGTTACATGCTAGAAATATAACAATGTTTTAACTGTCGGAGACCGTGACCTTCTTATCAGTTTGCTTTTTCCGAAGTATATATATATATATATATATATATATATATATATATATATATATATATATATATATATATATATATATAGTGATTTTGTAACTCTTTATCAGGTTAAATATACATACTATACAGAGATGTCACCAATGATCAAATATCATGGATATATCCACCGGGTAGAACTGAAAGCAAAATAAAATACATGTAATTAATTAGCATTAATAGATATACATATGTATATTAATTATCATCCACTAGATCGATAGCCAGATCGACACATGCATGGCCAGAGTCACCAGAAACTGACATACACACTCACAGAGAGATCATAGATCTTCTGTCGTTTGATTATACGGACACCAAACAACTAATAATGGAACGGCTTACACAGGCTGCATTACAAGTAGTAGTACAAAATACAGCTGTGCATGAGATAGTGCATTGATAAAGTGGGTTATTATTCTATTTCCATCTTGTGCGTCTGGATAAAGAAAATGGTCTGGTATGCAAGTGCTCATGCACATATGAACATTCTCTCTGAGCTCAGCAGTGATGAAAATTGTATAGCATAAATTAATAGCAATCATGTACGAAACTGTGTCAGTGTATGCTACCATGCAGTTTCAGGCAAGAGTCAACACAAAGGTTGAGACACTTATTTTGGGACGGAGGGAGTAGTACAATCAAAACGACCGCATCCCATATGGCCATACCCATACAACATCATGTCTCTTGATGTAAAAAATAATGTGAATTGCGATTCCTCTCTTTTTATCTTTTGCGCATTACACGAGCTGGCAAATCCTTGGTTCTAGCTAGTGGCACCAATTCAGAAACTTATTGCACCACAAGGAAGGAAAAAAACCCATCAAGGCTAAAGAAAGGAATTTGTCATATGAGATCAAACGAGAGGTGGACGTAAGAAGGAGAAGAACACTTGAGGATCATAGCTTGAGCTCGAGATCCACGTCTTGTGGATCTTCGGAGTTCATACTTGTTGAATCAGCCGATCGGCTCCGGTCATGGTGCCCTCTCAGATGGGTAGATTCCTAGAAAAAAATTTGGGTTGAGAATCACATGAGTCAAAGAGATAACTTTGCCGTGAATAATGCTCTTTTTGGTCAGCGATTCAATGTCTCCAAGAGAGACATACCTCTGATGCAAACAGTGGCAATGTGACACCAGGATGCGCGTAATGTGGTGGCCCGTAGATAGTGCTGCTGCTTGGTGATCTGGTTGGCAGGTATATGCAGATGTTGTAGTTGTTAGTTGGAGTTATAGCTTGTTATTCCAGGTAAATTCAAGGATTAATGAAGTTGGAGCTTGTTATTCGGGTAAATTAAAGGATTAATGGAGTTATGCGCAGTACCTGATGATGGGAGTCTGGAATTCACCATATCGTGCGTCTCCTCTCTCACCATATGCCATCTGTACAAGATAAAGCCGGAGATATCATAATAGATCTCGAAATATATAGCTCACGTGCATGTGGAGGAACAAACAAGATACATACAGCGCGAAAGCTGGTGATAGAAAAGAAGATGTCAGAGAAAGTTTGATCATGTAGATTTTTCGTATCATGAAAACAGTACGGACGAGATCCTTGTCAGAATAACTGCTTAGATAACGCGATAATGACGATATTTATGATCCAAGAGAAAATAAGTACAAATTAATAACGAGCGAAGAAGAAATAGAACGGGTAGAGCTAGCACACCTAACTGGAAACAAATCTCAAATTAGCTCAAGAATGATTGTTCGTATTCAAAAGACAACTAGTTTCGTCACTGTTTATCAAAAAGAAAGCTCAAAATCTCACTTCTTTGCTGAAAAGAAGATAAGTACTTGTTCACTCGCAAAAAAAGAAGATTACAGTACTTGTTTCTACTGCTTCCACACATATATACATGCATACAACGAGTACCTATATCAAGTTCTTCGTAATACCAATTAATTTCTTTCTAAAACAACATGAAGGGGAAAATATGACAGCCTACCCCAAAATTCGGATGGACCGGGAAGGGCGACGAGACGGCGGTAGCATGGAAGGGGGACGATGGGGACGAAGAAAGCGAGGACGTTGACGCCCGCGTATCCTCCTGCTCGACAGATCCATTCCAAAGGCGCAAGGAATCAGAAACGCCCAATCGTACAGAAATCGCATGCAAATCCATACACACGAAAATATGCATATACACATATGTCGCTTCACTCACCAAATTGAGGCTGGCCGTTCTGTGGATCAAGCTGGGTGGCTGACCACCAATCGGATGGAAGTACTCAGCCATTTCGCTCTGTAACCTAATCTTCTCGAGCTGGGCCACGCCGAGCCCCCGCTGCGGCTGCTTCGGCTTGTCGGCGCCACAGCCGCTGCTCCCGCCGCCGCCGCCTCTCTTGCCCTTCCTGGAGCCGGACGACCTGCCCCACCCCATGCTGTCCCCAAAGTTGTTCCCACTCATATCCCCGAAGAAAGACCTAGCAGGAAGACTTGGAAGAACAAGATGAACAAGCTAGCTAGGAGGACAGAGAGAGAGAGAGAGAGAGAGAGAGTTGATTGGATGATGCACACAGCCCTCTTTTAAAATGAAAGGGAGAGATCTCCTCGCAGGCCAATATATCCCAACTCTTTATTAAAAGGGAGACTTGCTCTCCCAAGCTTTTCTTGCCTCAAATTTTAAAATTACATCCAGTATTCTAGTGGCATGCCAATCTTTTGAATATAGTTAACACCATGTGCCCCAAAACCCTATCGCTTGAAATAAAAATCCAATTTTTTTTAAAACGGGGCAATGCATTTTAATTAGTTAGGTGGTGATCTCCTAGGATCTTTGCCATCAATTGTCTCCTTGGTTATTTATTAGTTAGGAGAGTAAGTTGCACGTAGATACTCTTCTTTAAGTCACTATTCAATACTTTTTTTTTTTGCGTGATAAGTCACTATTCAATACTAGCACAACAAATATATATAGCAGGAAATCTGCTAATAAATAATTCACTACAAATGTAAGATTTTTAAGCATAGAAAATCTGATGTTTTGGATGGTAATTATGTTGTTGCTGACATGGCAAATTTCTTCAGCAAGCATGGCAAATATTTGACGTACTCAGTTTTTGTCAGGATTTGCCATCCTTAAAGAAAATTAACATGCTCGTAACAACATAATTCGCCATCCGACATCAGATTTTCAGTACTTAAAGATCCGACGTCGGATTTTTAACATTTTCTATAAATAAAGCATTGGTTCTTGATAAATTTTGCTACGGACGTATCCCGGCGTGAACACAGGTAGAGGCAGTTTTTTGTCGACTCTTCGACCTCTTGGTATCATTTGGAATCAACAACAAAATAAGCAACGAGGAGCTAGCATAAAATACATCACTGCTATGAGGATGCAATAACGTCAAACTTGTAGCCTCTACTCTTGTGAACTTAAGCTCACCAGGCGACCAGCAGCTTGGTAAGCAGCTACAGAAAAAATTGCAAAAGAGGGGAAATTTAATGAACTTAAGCTCTGGGCGCGCTTCCAATCAGTGCAAGATCGAATAAACTGCACGTTTTCGCAGAGCAGAATCGTACTATGACAGTAGTAAGTAGTACCCGACAGGATTCCCGGTTCTAGTTCTCACCTGGTGCTTCCCGATTCTCATTCTTTTAATTTTCCTTTTATCTGGGAGGGGTACAAGGAACAAAAAACATTAGCCAGGGCTTCCTCCGTTTCAGAATATAAGGTGTATTGATTATTGTGTAAGTCAAAATTTTGCTGTTGGACAAAGATTATAAAATAAAATATCAACATCTATAATACAAAATAATTAAAATATGAAAATACTTTTCATATTCAACAAACACGGAAAGAGGCCTCCCACGCGTCTCCCTCCCGCGACCGGCCCCGCGGCGGCGGTGGCGGCCGTGGCTCCCGGCGCTGACCATGGATTCGCATCCTGGTTCATGCCCCTGCCTCCACCTCCGGTTGGCCTCCCTGCCGGGGTGGTCGCGCTGCTTCCGCGGCCTCTCTCCACCCCGTGCTCCTCCCCCTCAAGTGTGTCAGATCCAGATCGGCTGCAGGGGGATTTCCTCGCCGCCGTGGATTTCGTCCCAGATTCACAGCCTGCCGCGGCGCCTTCGGCCTGGGGCGCGTCCGGCCCGGCGTCAATCCCCCCTGCTGCCCCTGCGCTGCGTCTTCAAGTGTTGGCGGATACGGGCATTAACTCCGCAGGTGCGCGGCAGCTGGCTTCCTCCATCCCTGTTGCTGGAGTCCTTGCGCCTTCAATGCCGGCGGAGCAGTCCGAGGCGGGGCGCGAGGCGGAGGTGACCGGCGCCTGGCAGCTCGTCGCGTCGCGTAAAGGCCCGCGTGCCCCGGCTCTGCTCGCCCCCGCATTCAAGCCTGCGCCCATCCCCCGCTGGCTCCTAGGCCGCTGTTGTAGGTGTCTTCACCGCGGGCATCGGGCCGAGTCCTGCCGCGACCCGTTGAGGTGCTCTCCCTACCTTCAAAATGGCCACAGGTCGCGTGGTTGCAGGAACAAGTGGAAGCCTCTGAGCCTGCTCGACTCCTGCGGCGTTCCCCTACCTCCTCTCCCTCGACCTGCTGCTGCCTCCCAGGTTGCGCCTCCTCGCCCCGGTCGCGGCTGGGAGGCTCCCATGCGCGTGATGCCGCCGCGTGCTGCTCCTGCTACAAGGGGGCCCCGCCTGGGGGACCCGTCGCTTCGTCCAGCGGAGGATTTCGTCGTCGTCCTTGCATCTGCTGAGATGCAAGCTGAATCAGCCCTGCTCTCCACCAACGGTGCGGTGGCCTGGCTCGATGGTGCACGGCTGGACGTCTCCTGTCGGCAGGTGGCCGACGAGCTGGCGACGGCCCTGGGTGCTCTGAAAGCTGACGTCGAGGTGGTCAGGCACTACCCCGAGCAGTTTTTCGTCCGCTTCATGCACCAGCACCACTGCGCCCTGGCGGTGTCCCGTGGGCATCTCCTCGGCGCCGGCCACACCATCTACGTCAGAGAGTGGCGGCTCGAGGCGCACGCCGACAACGAGGATCAACTCCACCACGTCCGCCTCTGCTTAGAAGGCGTCCCGCTCCACGGCTGGAACAACTACATCGCCACATTCCTCATCGACCGGGGCTGCTCTCTCGACTACATCGAGCCGCGCTCGCTGCGGAAGGAGGACACGCGGGACATGGCGCTTTGGGCGTGGACGGCCGACCCCAACGCCATCCCCAAGGTCAAGTGGCTCACCCTCCCGGCGCTTGGTCATCGCCGCCGTGGGCGGCGTGGGCTCCGGCATCACGTCATCATCCACCTTGACATCCACGAGGACCACTCCAAGGGGACCGACGACGACGACAACCCAATCCCGCCGGACATCTACGAGTTTACCTGGTACCGCAAGACGGTTGATGGCACGTACGTCCCAAGGGAGAGGCTGCAGCCGCAGGGCGAAGTGGTTCGCCGTTCAGACAGGCACGACGACGATGGCGACTGCGATGAGCGGCACGGGCGTGACAGCGGTCGGCCGCGAGAGAGCTAGGGCGCCAAGGTGCGGCGTTCACTCTCTCGCAACGCTCGTGACCGCCACCGTGATGATGGCCAGGAGCGTACCCGTGACCGGTCCGGTGGCCACCGGCGCAACGGTGGCGCCCCGGCTATGGTCTTGGCCACTGCTGTTGGTGGTGCTTCTGCTGCTACCCCTGCCGCTGTCCTGCGGGGCTCGGGGTCGGGCAGTGGAGGCCTGGTGCGCGGCTTGGAGCTCCTCACCATCCAGGAGCCGACGCCTGCTTTGGGGCGGGGCTGCAGCCCGGTGCGGCAGGCCTCGCCGCGCTCGGCTAGGCGCCGCTCTCAGGAGGAGCGCACCCCGCCGGTGTCCCCCCCCCCCCCCCGCTCTCCCAAACCACGGTGCTGCCTCTCAGCCCCAAATCCAAGCGGGCGGCAACCTCAAGCTCGCCCCTCCTCCAAGCGGCAACAAACGAGTCCCTGCTCCAGCTTTGCTCGCCAAACTCGCTACAGAGGCCCCTGCTCTCACCTCTAAGGCCTCCTGGTTTCCAGTCCTCCCCAACTCCACCCCTGAGCTGCATCGGTCCCCTCCAGCGCACTCCTTCACCCTCATCGATGCGCCCCCAGCTTGGCAAGTCTCCGGTTGATCGAGTGGAGGCCCTTTTTGATGTGAGGCAGCAGGGCATCCTTGCCACTCCTCCATCGCCACCCCCAAGACCTCCTACTGCTCGTCGTAAGACGCTGGCTGGGGTGAAGATCTCCAGCAGGGGTGGTTTCTCACTGCAGCGGATTAAGCGTCCTGGTACTGAGGTTGTTCCAGCAGCCAAAGTTGCGGAAAAGCTGGTCGGTCGCACGCTCGGCATCACAAGAGACGGCAAAGATGTGACAGAGGCAACCCTGGACGAATTCACTGCCAAGTTCAAAGATCAACTAGCTCCAGAGGTGATTATAGCCATGAGAGATTTTTTCCACCTTGACGACTCGGCGATGAACGGAATCGAAGATGCCCTGCTCGCTCATGGGGGCGAGGGGGCACTGGAGCTTGCTCGGGAGGGGGTGATGTGATCCAGGATGCATGATAGTCCCTGCTTGCTTATTAGGGTCACCCTGGTGCTTATGTTAGCCCAGCCATCTAGCGTGTCATGTAAGGCCTGGATGCCTAAGTGTGTGTTTTCTATTCCAAGTGGTGTGCGTTGTATCAGTAGCAAATGGTCATGTGTTAAGTGGCTTGTTATTTCGGTCATGGCTCTGCTCTTCCTATCAACTGCTTCTGGCTACTCTGTTTGGCAACCAAATAGTGATTGCTCGGGTGACCCATGACGACACAAACCGTCAACACCTTAAGCTGGAACGTACGTGGGCTGAATTGTCGGGCTCGGAGGGCAACAGCCAGCGCAACAATTGCTGCTTCCTCATGCCAACTAGTATGTCTGCAGGAAACTAAGCTTGAGCGCGTCGACAAATTCGTTGCGACATTTCTCGGTGGCAATAGGCTTCGCAGTTTTGTGCAACGCCCTGCTCTGGGGACTAGAGGCGGGATCCTTCTTCTGTGGGATGACAATGTCATCGACGTCTCCGATATCACCGCTTCGGCCTACTGCCTCTCTGGCATGGTCCACATCCGTGAGACCGGTGTCTGTTTTTTGGGTCACGACTGTCTATGGGCCAACTGATCACGCATGCAAATATGCCTTCTTTGCCGAGCTGACCTCCCACAAGCCCCCCAGTGGGACTTCCTGGCTGGCTCTCGGCGATTTCAACCAAATCTATCGTGCGCGTGACAAAAATAAGAGAATGTTTAACCGGAGTAGAATCAACCGTTTCCGGGCTGCGTTACAGTCCTGCGAGCTCAAAGAAATTCACCTTCAGAATCGGCGCTTCACTTGGAGTAATGAGCGCGGCAACCCGATCCTCTGCAAGCTCGACTCCTTCTTTTGCAATGCGGAGTGGGATATGGCCTTCAACACCCATGTCCTACATGCTTTATCGTCGTCCCTCTCCGACCATTGCCCCCTTCTGCTTGCGGATGATAGTGGTCCTAGAAGGCCAAGGTCTTTCAAGTTCGAGAATTTTTGGGCTTCGTTGCCAGGTTTCTCTGAGGTGGTCCAAAAGGCCTGGGATGAGCATATTGAGCACTCGGAGCCGTACCAGGTCCTATTCTACAAGCTCAAAAAAACTGCGACTCGGCTTACTGAATGGAGCAAGAAGCTGTTTTCCAAGGCTAAGGTCTAGCTCCATGCTGCACTGCTCGTGATTCTTCACCTGGACATTGCGCAGGAGTTGAGGACTCTCTCCCCTGAGGAACGGGACATCCGCTCGAAGCTAAAGCGGAGGGTAATCAGTTTGGCGGCTCTGGAGAGGGCTAGAAAGAGCCAGTGTGCGCGGCTAGCAAACCTGAGGCACGGGGATGCAAACACTAAATTCTTCCACCACCGCATCAACGCCAGAAGAAGGAAGAATCATATCCATCGTATTAAGCACGTGCAGGGGTGGGTGACTGACCATAAGGAAAAATAGAAGATCATCCATGACCACTTCTCTAAGGCAATGGGTAGGGGAGCTGGCAGCAACAGAGACTTCAACTGGGAGGAGCTTGGAGTCGAGGCCCATGATTTGCATGACTTGGGTAACACCATCATGGAAGAGGAGGTTTGGACGGCCATAAAGGAAATGCCTTCTGATAAGACCCGGCCCGGATGGCTTCACGGGAGTTTTCTTCAAGAAGTGTTGGGGCATCATCAAGCACTCTGTCATGCGGGTTATTCAACGCTTTGATTCCCTTCACCCCTCCAACCTTCAATGGATAAACACCGCCAATGTGGTTCTCCTGCCAAAAAAGGAGGGGGCGAAGGGCATCTCTGACTACAGGCTTATCAGTCTCATACATGCCATTGTTGGAAATATGCCCTAGAGGCAATAATAAATTGGTTATTATTATATTTCCTTGTTAATGATAATCGTTTATTATCCATGCTATAATTGTATTGATTGGAAACTCAAATACATGTGTGGGTACATAGACAACACTGTGTCCCTAGTAAGCCTCTAGTTGACTAGCTCGTTGATCAAAGATGGTTAAGGTTTCCTAGCCATTGACATGAGATGTCATTTGATAACGGGATCACATCATTAGGAGAATGATGTGATGGACAAGACCCAAACTGTAAACATAGCATTTGATCGTGTCAGTTTATTGCTATTGTTTTCTGCATGTCAAGTATCTGTTCCTTTGACCATGAGATCATGCAACTCACTGACACCGGAGGAATACCTTGTGTGTATCAAACGTCGCAACGTAACTGGGTGACTATAAAGGTGCTCTACAGGTATCTCCGAGGGTGTCTGTTGGGTTGGCATGGATCAAGACTGGGATTTGTTACTCCGTATGACGGAGAGGTATCTCAGGGCCCACTCGGTAATACAACATCACATTGAGCCTTGCAAGCAAAGTGACTAAAGAGTTAGCCACAGGATCTTGTATTACGGAACGAGTAAAGAGACTTGCCGGTAACGAGATTGAACTAGGTATAGTGATACCGACGATCGAATCTCGGGCAAGTAACATACCGAAGAACAAAGGGAACAGCATACGGGATTAACTGAATCCTTGACATAGAGGTTCGACCGATAAAGATCTTCGTAGAATATGTAGGAGCCAATATGGGCATCCAGGTCCCGCTATTGGTTATTGGCCGTAGAGGTGTCTCGGTCATGTCTACATAGTTCTCGAACCCGCAGGGTCTACACACTTAACGTTTGGTGACGATTAGTATAATTGAGTTATTATGTTGGTGACCGAAAGTTGTTCGGAGTCCCGGATAAGATCCCGGACATGACGAGGATCTCCGGAATAGTCCGGAGGTAAAGATTGATATATGTGATAATAGTGTTTTGATCTCCGGAAGAGTTCCGAAGTTCACCGGAAGGGGTTCCGGATGTTTACCGAAGTGTTCGGGTGCAGCAACACTTTATATGAGCCAAAGGGATAAAGCCCACGAGGTATTGGAAAGTGCAAAAGTAGTTTTGCTGCCGCGTAAGCGGTACTACCGCTTGGTAAAGCGGTACTACCGCCCGAGCGGTACTACCGCTTGTGTGAAGCGGTACTACCGCCCAAGCGGTACTACCGCTTATGTGAAGCGGTACTACCGCTTGTGCGCGGCTGTGCACGGTTCGGCAGGGATCCGAGTTGGACTCTTTCCCTGCGGGCCAAACCGACCTTGTGCGGGCAAAACCGACCCGGAGGAGGCTTTTACTCCAAGTTTAGACCCCAAGGCTCAACATATAAATAGAGGGGCAGGGCTAGCACACGGGACACATCAGGATTTCCCAAGCCGTGTGCCGGCAACCCTAGCCCTCTAGTTCCTCCGTCATAATCTCCGTAGTGCTTGGCGAAGCCCTGCAGAGATTGTTCCTCACCACCATCACCACGCCGTCGTGCTGCTGGAACTCAACCACTACTTCACCATCGCTCGCTGGATCGAGGAGGTGAAGGCGTCATCAAGCCGTACGTGTGTTGAACGCGGAGGTGCCGTCCGTTCGGCACTAGATCGGAAGGATCGTGATTGGATCGCGGGACGCTCGGCGATTTGGATCGCGAAGACGTTCGACTACATCAACCGCGTTTATTAACGCTTCCGCTTAGCGATCTACAAGGGTATGTAGATTCACTCTCCCTCTCGTAGATGCTCATCACCATGGATAGATCTTGTGTGTGCGTAGGAAAATTTTTGTTTCCCATGCAACGTTCCCCAACAGTGGCATCTGAGCCAGGTCTATGCGTAGATGAGATCTCGAGTAGAACACAAACAAGTTGTGGGCGTGGATGTATACATATTGCTTGCCGTTACTAGTTGATGCTTGATTCCGCGGTATTGTGAGATGAAGCGGCCTGGACCGACATTACGCGTACGCTTACGCGAGACTGGTTTCACCGCTGCGTGCACTTGTTGCATAAAGGTGACTGGCAGGTGTCTGTCTCTCTCACTTTAGTTGAATCGGTTCAATGAAGAGGGTTCTTTTAGAAGATCAAAAAGCAATCACTACACCACGTTGTGGTTTTGCGTAGGTAAGAACGGTTCTTGCAAACCCGTAGCAACCACGTAAAATTTGCAACAACAATTAGAGGACGTCTAACTTGTTTTTGCAGGGTATGTTGTGATGTGATATGGCCAATTACATGATGATATATATGTGATGTATGAGATGATCATGTTTTGTATAGAATATCACGACTTGCATGTCGATGAGTACGGCAACTGGCAGGAGCCATAGAGTTGTCTTTAATTATTATATGACCTGCGTGTCAATCATTAAGCGCTATGTAATGCTTTACTTTATCGCTAAACGTTAGCTATAGTCGTGGAAGCAACAGTCAGCGCGACAACCTTATGGCGACACGTTGATGGAGATCAAGATGATGGAGATCATGGTGTCATGCCGGTGACGATGGAGATCATGCCGGTGCTTTGGAGATGGAGATCAAAAGCACAAGTTCATGGCCATATCATGTCACTTATGATTTGCATGTGATGTTAATCCTTTTATGCATCTTATTTTGCTTAGGACGACGGTAGCATTATAAGGTGATCCCTCACTTAAATTTCAAGATAAATTGTGTTCTCCCCAAGTGTGCACCGTTGCGAAAGTTCGTCGTTTCGAGACACGCCGTGATGATCGGGTGTGATAGACTCTACGTTCGCATACAACGGGTGCAAGCCATGTTGCACGTGCGGAACACTCGGGTTAAACTTGACGAGCCTAGCATGTACAGACATGGCCTCGGAACACAAGAGACCGAAAGGTCGAACATGAGTCATATAGTAGATATGATCAACATGAAGATGTTCACCATTGAAACCACCTCAACTCACGTGATGATCGGACTTGAGTTGGTGGATTTGGATCATGTTACACTCGAATGATCGGAGGGATGTCAATTTGAGTGGGAGTTTTTTAAATATGATTAACTAAACTCATTATCTAAGAACAATAGTCTAAGTTGTCTTTGCAGTATTTATGTTGTAGATCATGGCTCGCGCAGTAGCACCCCTGAATTTTAATGCGTTCCTAGAGAAAGCTAAGTTGAAAGATGATGGAAGTAACTTTGTGGACTGGGCCCGTAATCTAAGGATTATCCTTACGGCTTCCCAGAAGGCTTATGTCCTTGATGCACCGCTTGGTGATCCACCCGCTCCAGTTGAGTCTCTAGACGTTGTGAACGCCTGGCAGGCTCGTTCTGATGATTACTCAATAGTTCAATGTGCAATGTTGTATGGCTTAGAACCGGGACTTCAAAGACGTTTTGAACGTCATGGAGCATATGAGATGTTCCAGGAGTTGAAGTTTATCTTTCAGAAGAATGCCCGGATCGAGAGATATGAGATCTCCGATAAGTTCTATGCTTGCAAGATGGAGGAGAACGGGTCTATCAGTGATCACGTGCTTAGAATGTCTGGGTACTCCACCCGTCTGGCTGAGTTAGGGATGCCCCTTCCGCCAGAGGCTATCACTGACAGAGTTCTTCAATCATTGCCACCTAGCTACAAGAGCTTCGTGTTGAACTATAACATGCACGGGATGAACAAGTCAGTCGCCGAGCTGTTTGCGATGCTGAAAGCCGCTGAGTCTGAAATTCAGAAGGAGCATCAAGTGTTGATGGTCAATAAAACCACTAGTTTCAAGAAAAAATGGCAAGGGTAAGAAGGGTAACTCCAAGCAGAGTGGCAAAGCAGTTGCTCCTCTCGTGAAGAAACCCAAGGCTGGACCCAAACCAGAAACTGTGTGTTTTCATTGCAAGGGAACTGGACACTGGAAGCGGAATTGCCCCAAGTATTTGGCTGACAAGAAGGCGGCCAACAACAAACAAGGTATATATGATATACATGTTATTGATGTGTACCTTACCAACTCTCGTTGTAGTGCCTGGGTATTTGATACCGGTGCGGTTGCTCATATTTGCAACTCAAAACAGGAACTGCGGAATAGACGGAGGCTGGCAAAGGACGAAGTGACGATGCGCGTGGGAAATGGTTCCAAGGTTGATGTGATCGCCGTCGGCACGCTCGCTCTTCGATTACCGTCGGGATTAGTGATGAACCTAAATAAGTGTTATTTGGTGCCTGCGTTAAGCATGAACATTATATCTGGATCTTGTTTATTGCGAGACGGTTACTCATTTAAATCAGAGAATAATGGTTGTTCTATTTATATGAGTAATATCTTTTATGGTCATGCACCCAATGTGAGGGGTTTATTCTTATTGAATCTCGATAGTAATAATACACATGTTCATAACATTGATGCCAAAAGATGTAGAATTGATAATGATAATACCACTTTCTTGTGGCACTGCCGTTTAGGTCATATTGGCGTAAAACGCATGAGGAAGCTCCATGCTGATGGACTTTTGGAGTCACTTGATTTTGAATCACTTGACACATGTGAGCCATGCCTCATGGGCAAGATGACTAAAACGCCGTTCTCTGGAATAATGGAACGGGCAAGTGACTTATTGGAAATCATACATACTGATGTGTGCGGTCCAATGAGTATTGAGGCGCGCGGTGGTTATCGTTACTTTCTCACCTTCACTGATGACTTAAGTAGATATGGGTATATTTACTTGATGAAACACAAGTCTGAAACATTTGAAAAGTTCAAACAATTTCAGAGTGAAGTTGAGAATCATCGTAACAAGAAGATTAAATTCCTACAATCTGATCGAGGAGGAGAATATCTGAGTTATGAGTTTGGCAGTCACTTAAGACAGTGTGGAATTGTTTCACAATTGACACCGCCTGGAACACCACAGCGTAATGGTGTGTCCGAACGTCGTAATCGAACCTTATTAGATATGGTGCGATCTATGATGTCTCTTGCCGATTTGCCACTATCGTTTTGGGGTTATGCATTAGAGACAGCTGCATTCACTTTAAATAGGGCACCATCGAAATCCGTTGAGACGACGCCATATGAACTTTGGTTTGGCAAGAAGCCAAAGCTGTCGTTTCTTAAAGTTTGGGGATGTGATGCTTATGTCAAAAAGCTTCAGCCTGAAAAGCTGGAACCCAAAGCGGAGAAATGCGTCTTCATAGGATACCCAAAAGAGACAATTGGGTATACCTTCTACCTCAGATCCGAGGGCAAAGTGTTTGTCGCTAAAAACGGAACATTTCTTGAGAAAGAGTTTCTCTCGAAAGAATTGAGTGGGAGGAAGATAGAACTTGATGAGGTTGTTGAACCTTTACTTCAACCTGAGAGTAGCGCAGCGCAGAAAGTTGTTTCTGTGGAGCCTACATTAGCTGAAGAGGAAGTTAATGATGATGATCATGAAGCTTTGGATCAAGTTGCTATCGAACCTCGTAGGTCGACAAGGACGCGTACTGCTCCCGAGTGGTACGGCAACCCTGTCTTAGACATCATGTTGTTAGACAACGATGAACCTACGAGCTATGGAGAAGCGATGATGAGCCCGGATTCCGAGAAGTGGTTAGAGGCCATGAAATCCGAGATGGGATCCATGTATGAAAACAAAGTATGGACTTTGGAAGTATTACCTGAAGGGCGTAAGGCCATTCAGAACAAATGGATCTTTAAGAGGAAGACGGACGCGGACGGTAATGTCACCGTCTATAAAGCTCGACTTGTGGCAAAGGGTTTTTCACAAGTTCAAGGAGTTGACTACGATGAGACCTTCTCACCCGTAGCGATGCTTAAGTCCGTCAGAATCATGTTAGCAATAGCTGCCTTTTTCGATTATGAAATTTGGCAGATGGATGTCAAAACAGCGTTCCTTAACGGTTACCTTAAGGAAGAGTTGTATATGATACAACCAGAAGGTTTTGTCGATCCAGAGAATGCTGACAAAGTTTGCAAACTCCAGCGATCCATTTATGGACTGGTGCAAGCATCTCGGAGTTGGAATCTTCGTTTTGATGAGGTGATCAAAGCGTTCGAGTTTATACAAGTTTACGGAGAAGCTTGTATTTACAAGAAAGTGAGTGGGAGCTCTATAGCGTTTCTAATATTATATGTGGATGACATATTGCTGATTGGAAACAATATAGAAATGCTGGAAAGCGTAAAGGAATATTTGAACAAGAGTTTTTCAATGAAGGACCTAGGAGAAGCTGCTTTCATATTAGGCATCAAGATCTATAGAGATAGATCAAGACGCTTAATAGGACTTTCACAAAGCACATACCTTGATAAGATTTTGAAGAAGTTCAAAATGGATCAGTCCAAGAAGGGGTTCTTTCCTGTTTTGCAAGGTGTGAAGTTGAGTAAGACTCAATGCCCAGTGACTGCAGAAGATAGAGAAAAGATGAGTGTCATCCCCTATGCTTCGGCCATAGGCTCTATCATGTATGCAATGCTGTGCACAAGACCCGATGTCAGCCTTACCATAAGTATGGTCGGAAGGTTTCAAAGTGATCCAGGAATGGAACACTGGACGGCGGTCAAGAATATCCTGAAGTACCTGAAAAGGGCTAAGGACATGTTTCTCGTTTATGGAGGTGATCAAGAGCTCGTCGTAAAGGGTTACGTCGATGCAAGCTTTGACACTGATCCGGATGACTCTAAGTCGCAAACCGGATACGTATTTATTCTTAATGGGGGTGCGGTTAGCTGGTGCAGTTCCAAGCAAAGCGTGGTAGCAGATTCTACATGCGAAGCGGAGTACATCGCTGCCTCGGAGGCGGCGAAGGAAGGTGTCTGGATGAAGGAGTTCATGACAGATCTTGGAGTAGTGCCTAGTGCGCTTAACCCAATGACTCTGTTTTGTGATAATACTGGTGCCATTGCTCTAGCCAAGGAACCAAGATTTCACAAGAGGACCAGACACATAAAGCGACGTTTCAATTCCATCCGCGATTACATCAAGGAGGACAACATAAATATTTGCAAAGTACACACGGATCTAAATGTTGCAGATCCGATGACTAAACCTCTTCCAAGGGCTAAACATGAACAACACCAGAACTGCATGGGTGTTCGATTCATTACAATGTAAATCACATAGTGATGTGAACTAGATTATTGACTCTAGTGCAAGTGGGAGACTGTTGGAAATATGCCCTAGAGGCAATAATAAATTGGTTATTATTATATTTCCTTGTTAATGATAATCGTTTATTATCCATGCTATAATTGTATTGATTGGAAACTCAAATACATGTGTGGGTACATAGACAACACTGTGTCCCTAGTAAGCCTCTAGTTGACTAGCTCGTTGATCAAAGATGGTTAAGGTTTCCTAGCCATTGACATGAGATGTCATTTGATAACGGGATCACATCATTAGGAGAATGATGTGATGGACAAGACCCAAACTGTAAACATAGCATTTGATCGTGTCAGTTTATTGCTATTGTTTTCTGCATGTCAAGTATCTGTTCCTTTGACCATGAGATCATGCAACTCACTGACACCGGAGGAATACCTTGTGTGTATCAAACGTCGCAACGTAACTGGGTGACTATAAAGGTGCTCTACAGGTATCTCCGAGGGTGTCTGTTGGGTTGGCATGGATCAAGACTGGGATTTGTTACTCCGTATGACGGAGAGGTATCTCAGGGCCCACTCGGTAATACAACATCACATTGAGCCTTGCAAGCAAAGTGACTAAAGAGTTAGCCACAGGATCTTGTATTACGGAACGAGTAAAGAGACTTGCCGGTAACGAGATTGAACTAGGTATAGTGATACCGACGATCGAATCTCGGGCAAGTAACATACCGAAGAACAAAGGGAACAGCATACGGGATTAACTGAATCCTTGACATAGAGGTTCGACCGATAAAGATCTTCGTAGAATATGTAGGAGCCAATATGGGCATCCAGGTCCCGCTATTGGTTATTGGCCGTAGAGGTGTCTCGGTCATGTCTACATAGTTCTCGAACCCGCAGGGTCTACACACTTAACGTTTGGTGACGATTAGTATAATTGAGTTATTATGTTGGTGACCGAAAGTTGTTCGGAGTCCCGGATAAGATCCCGGACATGACGAGGATCTCCGGAATAGTCCGGAGGTAAAGATTGATATATGTGATAATAGTGTTTTGATCTCCGGAAGAGTTCCGAAGTTCACCGGAAGGGGTTCCGGATGTTTACCGAAGTGTTCGGGTGCAGCAACACTTTATATGAGCCAAAGGGATAAAGCCCACGAGGTATTGGAAAGTGCAAAAGTAGTTTTGCTGCCGCGTAAGCGGTACTACCGCTTGGTAAAGCGGTACTACCGCCCGAGCGGTACTACCGCTTGTGTGAAGCGGTACTACCGCCCAAGCGGTACTACCGCTTATGTGAAGCGGTACTACCGCTTGTGCGCGGCTGTGCACGGTTCGGCAGGGATCCGAGTTGGACTCTTTCCCTGCGGGCCAAACCGACCTTGTGCGGGCAAAACCGACCCGGAGGAGGCTTTTACTCCAAGTTTAGACCCCAAGGCTCAACATATAAATAGAGGGGCAGGGCTAGCACACGGGACACATCAGGATTTCCCAAGCCGTGTGCCGGCAACCCTAGCCCTCTAGTTCCTCCGTCATAATCTCCGTAGTGCTTGGCGAAGCCCTGCAGAGATTGTTCCTCACCACCATCACCACGCCGTCGTGCTGCTGGAACTCAACCACTACTTCACCATCGCTCGCTGGATCGAGGAGGTGAAGGCGTCATCAAGCCGTACGTGTGTTGAACGCGGAGGTGCCGTCCGTTCGGCACTAGATCGGAAGGATCGTGATTGGATCGCGGGACGCTCGGCGATTTGGATCGCGAAGACGTTCGACTACATCAACCGCGTTTATTAACGCTTCCGCTTAGCGATCTACAAGGGTATGTAGATTCACTCTCCCTCTCGTAGATGCTCATCACCATGGATAGATCTTGTGTGTGCGTAGGAAAATTTTTGTTTCCCATGCAACGTTCCCCAACAGCCATGGCCAAAATCATTGCCAAGGTCCTGTCCTTACGGCTTGCTCCACACATGGATGAGCTGGTTTCCAACGCGCAAAGTGCTTTCATCAAGAGGCGTAGCATTCACGACAACTTCATGTGCGTCCGGAACTTTGCTAGGCGGCTGCACACATGCAAGACCCCGGCACTTCTATTCAAGTTGGATATCAGAAAGGCTTTCGACTCCGTTAAATGGGAATATTTTTTAGATCTCCTCCAGCGTATGGGATTCCCGGACAAATTCCGGGCATGGATTGCAGCGTTACTCTCCTCATCTTCGTCTCGCATTCTTCTCAACGGGATCCCCGGCCCCCCCATCAAGCACGGGGCCGGTTTCCGCCAGGGTGACCCAATCTCTCCACTGCTCTTCATCATCGCAATTGACCCACTTCACAAGATCTTAGATTTGGCAACCAGGAAAGGCCTACTACAAAAGATTCGTGGGCGAGGCCCTGTGGTGCGTACCTCCCTTTATGCGGATGATGCTGCCGTTTTTATGGCTCCTATTAAGACGGATATTGACAACCTGGCTTCCATTTTGAGAGGTTTTGGGGATATGACTGGCCTCTGCACCAACTTCCAGAAAAGTTCCATCGTGCCAATCAAGTGCAATCATCTTAAACTTGGACACATCCTCCAGAGCGTGCCGGCAACTCGTGCCTCTTTCCCGGTGAAATACCTTGGCTTGCCACTCTCTGTTTGGCAACTTAGGAAGGTGGACTTCCAATATCTCGAGGACAAGGCAGCAAACAAGTTGGGCACGTGGGACGGCCAAAACATCACTACTATTGGTCGCACGGCCCTCGTCAAGTCGGTCATCTCCTCCCAAGCAATTTTCTCAATCACGCCTCTCACGGTGCCGACAGGCACGCTAAACAACCTCAATAAGTTGGAGCGGGCATTTTTGTGGTCCGGGGCGAACAAGACAACGGGCGCCAGCTGTAAAGTTAATTGGAATTCTGTCTGTCGACCAAAGGAGTATGGGGGTCTAGGGGTTCTCAACACTGACAAGTTTGCGTGTGCCTTACGTCTTCGGTGGCTGTGGTATGAATGGAAGGCGCCTCACAAGCCTTGGGTGGGTTTTGGCAACCCTTGCACGGAAGATGACCTTGAGTTTTTCTATGCATCCACTACAATCACCGTGGGTGACGGCGCAAGGACGCCTTTCTGGGAGTCCCCGTGGCTGCTTGGGCAAAAACCCAAGGATATTGCACCGTTAACTTTCGAGGCCTCAAGGAGGAAGCATTGGAAGGTTCGTGGTGCACTCAAGGACAGTGCGTGGATACTCAAAATAAACACCAACACCGCCTTCACCGTTGGCCACATTCGCCAATTTTTCACCCTATGGATGCTACTGCATGACTTCCAACTCGATGGGTAGGCCGAAGATGATATCATTTGGAAGCATGCGAATTACGGGATTTACTCGGCGGCCTCCGCGTACAAGGCTCAATTCCTGGGCTTGACACTCTCTCCCATGGACCACATGGTTTGGAAGGCCTGGCCCCCCCCCCTAAGGTGAAATTCTTCGCCTGGTTAGCTCTCCAAGATCGTATTTGGACGGCAGATCGTTTGGAAAGGCGCGGTTGGGACAACTGCGGCCTGTGCCAACTTTGCAAAAGAGAGCAAGAATCGGGGCCACATCTATTCTTTAAGTGACGGTACACTCTTCGGTTGTGGAGATCCATCATCGAGAAGCTAGGCCTACCGCACGTCAATACCGCCCAATGGCACCTTGATGATTCCGTCATGGAGTGGTGGGACAAACGGACTGACAAACGAAGCCCAAATTGGAATGCAATGACCTCCCTCACCATGCTCATCTCCTGGACCATTTGGAACGAACGGAATGCCAGAGTCTTTCGACACAAATTCGCTCCGCCATCGATGCTTCTTACGGCCATTCTGGAAGAGGCAAAATTATGGGTAGTGGCCGGCGCCAAGAAACTCGGGTCTGTAATCTCCTACGAGTAATTGTCATGCCGTTGGGGTGTCTTGTAAAACTCTAAACTCTATTCCCTCCTTATTTAATAGATGAGGCAAATCTTGTGCCTCCGTTTCAAAAAAAATACTTTTCATGATGGATCTAATTATACAAATTTGGTAGGGCAAATATTGTTATTTTTTTCTATAAACTTGGTCAGAGAGGCACATGTTTGACTTTTGGAAAAACTAGAAGCATCTACAGCCGGGCTCCCCAAACACCTCGTAACGCCCGGACGGAGGTCTCGGTCATTGGCCGGTGAAAAACACAACTCAGACGGGTTTCTCATACCGATCCTAAACGTCCGGGCTGACCGACACCTCTCATATTCCGCTCATACCTGGGGCGGATATGGGGAGGCACAAGCACGCCCGGGTGCGTCCTTCACGTCGGATCCGACAGGCAGGACTCACCGCAAATTGCACCCCCCCTCCGGGCCTTGCTGGACTAGCCATTTTTCTCTCCCCTCTTCTCTCTCGTGTGCTGGCCTCCCCTAGCCCCGCCACCATACCGTACCTCAATGCCGCCAATAGCACCGAAAAACTCCTCCCCTCCAGTCTCGTCACCATGGACACTGTCGCCGGCTTGGACGCCGCCGTGGCGTGTTCTACTACTCTTGGACTGCACCTTGCCCTCTATGTGTTGGACACATTGTTCGACTAGTTTTATAGATAAAATGATGGATTCAGATGGTTTCGTCGGATGAGGAGTGATCCACGGAGCTTGATGAATTAATTAAAAAACAGTTCTTCGACTCATTGGATTCAGACGAAGAAGCGGAGATGATAATGATCATCAGCTTCCAACAGTAAATTGACCGGGAGGTGGAGCACATCCCGAACTTCAAGCATTTGATCAAAGAGAGAAGAGTTCTAAACCACGACAGTGTGTGGACCACGTCTGTGCTAGAAGGAGTACTTTGATCTTGTACTAACGTTTGTCCCCGAGATGCTCGTCCAAATTTGGACAACGTTTGTCCAAATTTGGGCTTCCTTATACTTAGGTGTCAGTCGGCCCGTCCAAATTTGGGACGTCGCCGAGATGTCCTCCGATTTAACCATTTCTAACCGTCAAATTGGGTTCCCTCATTTTCCCTTTCATCAACGCACACGAGCTGAAAAAGAAACTCTTCCGTGTTCGCCGGCCGCCACGCTCGCACAACTCCGCGTTTGTCCCCCTCGCCGCCCATGCTCGTCGGTGAACTCGTACTCGCTCTTTGCCGCTCGTGTTTGCCGGCCACCCGTCCCAAATTGCGGTTGTCCCCAACTGCCCGTTCTTCTGCCATTGGAGACTGCAACAGCCGCCAGCCGGTTTGAGCATGCGGGTACCGTGGTTGCAGAATCCCTGTGTCACCGCCTCTGCTCGTCACCATCGTTCGTCTCACACCATCATGTCCTCCGGCAAGAAATCTTCAGCAAAACAAAACTTCAGTGGTTGCGGACCGTAGCAAAAAAACATGCCGGTTGTAGCAAAAAATATCACCAAGTCTAGCAAAAAACGCTGAGGAGGGAAGGAGGTGGCCAGAGCTGTGTGGGCTAGGAAAGCTGCACGTGGCTTGTCTCTACCCCCTCCGATCGCGCGTGATCGCACGGTGCACGCGACGGGCGCAACGCTTGGCCGGTCGGCTGGCCTGCATGACATCTCTACGAACGGCGTCGTCCACTGTTGCAACTCCCACATTCACTGTGAGGCGTGCGCCCACCGGCTCTTGAGGTTGGAGCGAACCGCGACTCAATCTGCTATAGTTCGGATGGGTAGCTAAACAATTTGCTCCGACACCGAGGGAATCATCAGCACGCAAAGGCATGAGTCGACCCCGACGAGGCACAGCACATAAACAATTGGATCGGGTTTGGGATTACGTACAACGCAGAGAACGGCAGGATCTACCCGGGAGATCTGGGCACGATTTATAGTCGTGTCGTAAAGGCGCGATCTCCCCCCGCGATCCTGCCCAGCAGAAGCTTCGCTGGTCGATCGAGCCCAACCGATCCTCCCGCGTGCTATACAATATTGGCCGGCAGAAGAACCAGGCGTACGAGTCTGCTTTGCGATCACGGTGTTTCGCGTGGCATTCCAAACCCCCGTGCTGGCCTGACCTGGCCGCTTCGGTTCGCTCGGTTGACTGAAGGGCTGGCTCGGGGTCGCGCTTTTGCTTTGCGGATATTCGCTTCACGTGCAAGCTGGACCACCGCTAGATATTGCCGGCATGTCCAAATAACTACAAGCTCGGCTGTGGCATGAGACGCGAGCGTGATTGGTTGCATCAGGGCAACTCCAACGTCGATCATCAAATGCACATCACCAAACGTCCGCAATTATGCGAACCAACCTGTGGTTGGATGGTTAGAGGGACTGTGGTATCCCCAGCCCATCAGGGTTCAAATCCTGATACTCGCATTTATTCCTGGAATTATTTCAGGATTTCCGGCGATGCGCATTCAGTGGGAGGAGACGTTCCCGTCGATGACGAGGTGACTACGGTGACTTCGTAAATTTCAAGATGATATGCCGGCTCAGTCTCTCGGAGGTGCTCATAGGGGTGTGCGTGTGTGCGTTCATAGGGGTGAGTGTATGTGCGTGTATATGAGCGCTTGCGTCTGTACTGTGTTCAAAAAAAAAACGTCCGCAATTATGTGTGGTTGTGTCCACGGATAATGGACATGTATCTGGATAGCGGACGGGAAGCCGGTCATCCAACCGGAGTCCCACCGGTTTTTCGTTGTTTTTCAAGCAAAAATACATAGCAAAAGGCCAAAAAAAACAAGTACTCCTTTTAATCGATATTAATTATCGCACACTTAATACAAAGTTGATCGGAGAGAGTAATAAAACATCTATAAGAAAACCTAAATCTACTTCGTACTGTCGTCACTCTGAAAGTCGACGTCGCCGCCGGAGGTGAGGCTCGCCGGACTGTCTAGCTTCGTCATCGTTGCAGGATGACGTAAACGAAGTGGCGGTGACAACGAATGCCTCTTAGGCATGATCATCGTGCTGGTCAAGTGCATTGTCATCCTTCGCCTCCAACGTCTCAAAGGGATGGTTGCGCTCCGCCACATTGACTCGAAGCTGTGGCTGCTCGCGGTGGATGGTACAGGTGCTATGCACAGAGTCGAGCATGACCCGGTTGACGTCGAGGATCGCCAGGTCTGCCACAACCATAGTTAGGATGACACTTCAGATGCGCGCTCCACCTCCAGCCGGTCCTCTGTCAGCCGGTGCTCCTCAAGGTGCTGGAGGTTGTATTGCTGCTCTTCCAGCAGCTGCCTGATCGCGGGCAACGATGCCTCCTCCATCAGTGTGGACCATTGCCTCCTCCGTCGACGCCAGCACCCTGCCTTGCCTACACCATGATGAACCTGAACACCGATTGCTCTTCCATGGATGCGGGTGCATGTTTATCCTCCATGGCAATCTCCGCCACAATCTCTTCCTCCGAGCACTCCGGATATCTCGGAGGTTGGCCCACATCAATGCGGCTCGGGCCTCCAGGTTTGCGGACCTCCATCGTGATTTGGGTGTGGCGCACCGATGTGAGTCTCAGCAAAGGACTGGGCCATGATGACGGCACACGACTTATGAGGATGTGAATGGATGGTTAGACGGCTGCTCGGACGGTGAGATAAGGGCTCGGAGACGTAGGGCTTTGGGGGCGTGGTTGGCCGACTTAAATAGTCGGGGATAGGCGGAGCGTCGGGTTGAATTCGGGGGAGCAGAGTAGGCTTCTTGGGCTCCCCCGGTGTGAATGCCGGGTATACAGATGACCGGTCTACCGACGTGAATGCGGTAAGCCGGTCGGTTATGTACGTTCTGAATTCACCAATGATTCTTAAGATGATGCGGAAAGAGAAGGGATTTGTATGGTGCCGAGACGTCAGAGTCCGACGTGAGAACGTCAAGACTCCCTAGATCTTCCCTTGTTTGATGGCGGTTTGCAGGATGTCCAAACCAGTTGGATGGCTAAAATGTACGGCCCGTTCAATCCGGACACTTGCGATCGAACTCGATGATCTGCGTTGAAGTTGCCCTCCAATCAGCGGTTGCGGATGCAGGCTAGAGCTACATGCCCGATTGCTAGCTTTGCCAGCTGGTGGCCATGTACAGGCCATGCGTGTACATTGGCGTTGGGCCGCCTATGTTGGGTATGGCTCAAATACTTAGACGGGTCGTACTTCATACATTGGCGTACGGACTACAGTGATAGACGGCTGGCAGCTCGTTTCTGTATACTCCCTTCGTTCGGATGATTTAATTTTGATCATAAATTAGACCAGCCGAACATGGATTAAATGTAATAAAAATTATATCGCTAAATTCCTATTGAAAAGAAGTTTTCGATTGTATAGTTTTCGAGTCACTAAAATATATATTTATGATCCTATTTATGTTCATAGTTGGATTTTGAAAAACATATGTGCCTTATTCTTAGAATGGAGAGAGTAGAAGATATTGGCTACCATCTATTCACGTCGACATAAATTGGATTATACTTCCTCCTTCCCAAAATAAATGTCTCAACTTTATACTAACTTTAGTGTGAAGTTGTACTAGAGTTGAGATACTTATTTTGGGACGAAGGAAATACATCATAAGTAAAGATAGAACATCAGAAATGTAAAGGAGTGGGAGGTCAAACCAAAGGCGCATATACATCAATTTTCATGGAACAAAGGTTCTAGGAGCATGATAATTTATTCATGGACCAAGGGCATCTTCAGCAAGTCTCTAAAAATTGCCCGCAAACGTGCAGATCGAAGGGTCCATAGTTTTTGTCATTCAACACGATGTCGCAAACGTCCGAGGAAATTCCGCTAATAAGAACCAAACACAGGGAATGCTTGTGGGATCCCGGACATCCGCCTGACCAATCAAAAGGCACCACGTATGGCTCTCTCCTCTCCATCCGCACATGATTTGGTGGAAGGTTGTTGTTGTTTGGCGGAAACAGAATGATTAGCATGTATATTTGGCAAAAGGTTCATAACCCACATGTCTAAGGATCTATTGTAGCCTTTTCGATAAGTAAGAGTATCGAACCCAATGAGGAGCTAAAGGTAGGATTTGTGTTGTCTCAAGTTCTATCAACCACTCATACAACTCCACGCACATCGGGTGTTTGCTTTACCTAGAAACAAGAAATAAATTACTTTGCGGGTATAAAGAGATAGCTTTGAAGATAATAAAGAATGTAAACATAGAAATTATTTGTTGTTTTGTAAAAGAACAATAAAGTAAAGAATTGCCCCTAGGCAATTTGATATGAAACTAATGTGACAATCATCTATTATAGGTGTTTATGAGGGAGAGGCCTACACTAACATGTAGTTGATTTGATCACAAGTACTTATGATTGGAACTCTAGTTAGCATTCGTAAATAACAAAGTTAAGGTAAAACTCAACCATAGCATTAACTTCTAAGGCCCCATTTTATCCCGTATGCAACAACTCACAGACTTTTTTGTTTGTTTTAGTCACTCCAGCAACCCACCATAAGCAAATCAGTCACAGATTGCAACAGTCTACAACGTGAATCCCGCACGTGTGTGCAAACGGTAGGCACCATAGGACAACACCATATAACATACATGACGATGCATAATATCGCCAAATCCCTCGCTAGGGGTCCAAGCGTAGCTGGAAGTCACAGAACGGAAGCCACACTACGGTTTTGCCTAGGTTCGGGCCTTCGGAGAGTAATACCCTACATCCTGCTTGCTCTTGTTATTCATGGTGGAGGGATACCTCGTGCAAGGGTTTTACAATGATGTATGATATTGCTACTGAGAGTTTCTATCTGATATTAGATGCCCATGAGAGACCCCTACCCTCCCCCCTTATACACGTGGAGGAGGCTAGGGTTTACATGCGGGTAGATGAGATGTTTTCTGCGCCGTCCTTGGCTTGGAGGGCAAGAAGGTATCCGGCACCCTCTTTAGCATTCCTTTCGTCCTCTGTGCACTGTGGGCCTCTATGGATGCCCCCCGACGAGCCCCATGATGACCACCCCCGATGTATAACACCGTTAGTAGCCCCCTTGGCCCGGGGCATGCCGCAAAACTGTTCTGCGAGACATTTGGCGTGCTCTTTCTTCTGTTTTATTTATTTTCGTGAGTCTTTTCCTTGAGATCCTGGCTAGGGAGCCCCCACCGTTGCCTCTCGCCAAGGGTACGTTACTCGTGTTGCGCTTTCTCCCCGATCAAATCGGGGCTTTCATGATAAGTCGCTCGGGGCATCCCGCAATTCATGCTTCGTGATGATGATGACACCATAAATCTCGCACTTGTGCCCCGTAAAGTGGGAAACCGCAGAGGACGTGGAGCATGTCTCACGTACGCTGCGAGGCTCGAAGTTTTGAGTCCAGGCTGGGTATAAGGAGGGACAAGCAGGGGATTCTCCTTTTCCCACTTTCACCCATTTCCAACCCTCTTTGTCATGAGCTTTCCAGAGCGCGCCGCTATAGTGTCGTCCCTAATACATATCTACTTTTACAAACACTTTTCTCTTGTTTTGGACTCTAATTAGCATGATTTGAATGAAACTATCCCGGACTAATGTTGTATTCAGCTAAACAACCTTGGGGTTGTTTTTCTGCAAAAATAAAAGTTCTCAAAATTGGATGAAACTTGACGAGTATTTTTGATGGAATATAAAAAATACTGGAACAAAGATCTGTCGGAGGGGCCCACTGGCCGCCCACAAGGGGGAAGGACGGGCCTACCCCCATAGGGCACGCCCTGTTGCCTTGTGGGACCCTCGATGCTCCGTCTGCCCTACCTCCAACTCCATAAGTACCATCTTCCTAAGAAAAAAATAGGAGAAGAAGTTTCATCTCGGTTTACGATATGGAGCCGCTACCACCTCTTGTTCTTCTCCGAGGGCCTGATCTGGAGTCCATTCGGGGCTCCGGAGGGGGCAAATCGTCGCCCTCGTCATCATCAACCCCTCTTCATCAACAACCTCATGATGCTCACCACCGGGAGTGAGCAATTTAATTGTAGGCATATTGGAGTTAGATGGAGATGGATCATATTGATCATGTAATAGAGTCAATTTTAGGGATTGATCCCTAGTATCCACTATGTTCTGATACTGATGTTGCTTGCTATGCTTAATGCTTATCACTAAGGCCTGAGTGCCAAGATTTCAGATCTGAACCTTTTATGTTTTCATGAATATAAGTGAGTTTTAGATCATATATTGCAATTTGTATGCACCTATTATGTGTTATGATCAATATACCCCAAGGTGACAATAATTGGGACCCCCTCCGGTGATGACCGTAGTATGAGGAGTTCTTGTATTCACTATGTGTTAATGATTTGTTTCGATTCTCTATTAAAAGGAGGCCTTAATTCCCCTAAGATTTCCATTAGGACCCCACTTCCACGGGAGGGTTGGATACAAGATGTTATGCAAATTCTTATTATAAGCACATGCCTATATATGCTTGATGCATTGGAGCTAGTTCTGTGTCACTCTAGGTTGTGAGTGTTACATTGTTGATGTCATACAAATATATATCCATCGCTACGCCATGCCTAAGCATTTCTCATATTGTGTCTGCTAAGTTACTACTATTATTGCTGATGTTACAATTGCTACTGCTATTGTTATCACTATTACAGTTAGTGCTACTATCAAAACTATTAAACTATTGTGCTACTGATAATTTGTTGCGGAGAAATAATTTCCCAGGTGTGATTGAATTGATAACTCAACTGCCAAGTCTTATAAATATTCTTTGGCTCCCCTTGTGTCAAATCAATAAATTTGGGTAAAATACTTACCTCGAAGACTGTTGCGATCCCCTACTTGTGGGTCATCAAGACATTTTTTGGCGCCGTTGCGGGGGAGCATAGCTTTATTTATAAAGTACACTTGGGAATCAAATATCTGCTGATTACTATGAAGAAACTGAAATACTCCAAGACCAAGATCATGCCCTATAAGACGAGGGGAGGTAAGGAACTGCCAACTAGCTTCGTACTTTATTCACCTTCTGTTTTGAGTCAGCATGCGACACCGCCACCTGCTATTCAATCTGATATGTTGCAAGTAATATACAATGCTTCTGCTATAGATGACATTAATGATGATGCTACTACTTTGCTTGATGAAATTGTGCCACTAGGTAAATTACTTGATGCCCATATTGCTAAAGCTAGAGAACTTGAAATTGATGAAAATGATGAATTACATGTTACATCTAGCACTCCTACTAGAACTATGATGCTTAATATACCTGAGGGTTACATGATGGATGGAGATATTGCTAAGGAATTTCTTGCTTGTAAGGTTAGGGAGTATCTTAAATTTTTAATGAAGAAGCTTAAAGAAAAGGATGTGAATGAAATGATGAAATGTAATCCTAAATTTGCAACCTCTCCTATCTTTGTTCCTGATAAAGATTATGAATTCTCTATTGATCATGAACTAAATATTTTGGTAGAATTCGATCCTTTTCATGGCTATGAATCTGAAACTGTTGTGGCACACCTTACTAAGTTGATTGAAATAGCCACCCTATTTTCTCAAGAGGAAAAGATTCGCTATTACTATATTCTTAAGTTGTTTCCTTTCTCGCTAAACTATGAGGCTAAAGATTGGTTTAATACTCTTGTTCCTGTCTGCGTAGTCCCCAGGATATGATATACTACTTCTCTGAAAATTATTTTCTCGCCCATAAGAAACAAGCTGCCTTGCAGGATATATAACTTTGTGTAACTAGAGGAAGATCATCTCCCTCAATCTTGGGAGGCTTCTTAAATTATTAAATGCTTTGTGTGATCATCCTCTTCATAAAAATAAAATACTCGATATCTTTTATAATGAATTAACCGATGCATCCAGGGATTACCTAGATAGTTGTGTTGGCCGTGTTTTCCGGGAAAAACAGTTGAACAAACTCAGGAATTATTGAATAACTTATTGAAAAATGCCGATGGTTGGACACTTCCCGATCCACCACCAAAGCCAACTCTTGAGAAAATAGGCATTCTATTCCTTAGTCCAGAAGATATGCAAGAAACAAAGAAATATATGAAAGAGAAATGTATTAAATCTAAAGGTGTCAAGAATATACCACGTATCAAAGAAATCACTACTACGAAAAGGCTTATAGGTGAACCCAAATGTGTGGCGGGCGGCCCGTGTCACCCGCCATTGCCGCTGTGGCGAGTGATAGGTAGTGACCGCCTGAGCTTACGCTCTAGTAGTGGCGGGTGCTACATACGACCCGCCACAAATCAGCACCGCTGAGTATGGCCACGTGTTGAATGTGATCAGTGGCGGGTGCGTAGCAGTACTTGCCACTGCTTAGGAAGGCAGCACTGGCGGGCCCGACTTAGTGCTCGCCACAGTTCAGTGCATGCAACAGTTCCCATCCCAAACCAGATTTGCCGCCCGCCACCCCAAAGTAGAAGTGGCGGACCGGTTGGCGCGCCCGTCGCAGACGGGAACTTACTCGAGTACACGCGCACGCTCCTCTCCCTGTCACACTTCACTTCACTCTCTCTCACTCTCCCCCGTCGGCATCCGCTGCCGCCATTGCCGTCCGCTGCCTCCATCACCGTACGCTGCCGTCGTCGCCGTCCACTGCCTCCGTCGCCGTCCGCTGCCATCGTCGCCCTCCGCTGCCGCCGTTGCCGTCCGCTGCCACCGTCACCGTCCACTGCCTTCGTCACCGTTTGGTATCGCCGTTGCCGTCGTCCGCTGCCTTCATCGCCCTCGCTGATCGACGATCCGCCCCGACGTCGTCCACTCGGTAATACATCGCCATCCCCGCCATCCCCGCTTCTCTCTCCGGCTTTCCTCATCGCCACCCACGGCCGCGTCGCCACGCACACGGACAACCGCGACAGCAGCCACGCACACGCACAATCGCGGCATGCAGCCACGCACACGCACAAGCACACGGCTAGGATTAGGGTATATAGTTCAACTAGTTCAATAATATTTTTTAGCAAGGGCAGACGCACACGCACACGACTAGGGTTAGGTTATATACTCATGTTGGTTTGGTAGTGGAAAGTATTAACTGGAAATAAATCTATGTTGATCGCACATGATATCGAACGTTGATCGCACGCAGCCACTTTGCCGTAGGTTAATGTATTAGCATGGGGAGAAAAGTGATATGACATAAAATATATAATCATCTTATATGAACACATTAAGATAAAAGTAGGATCTATCACCAAATAAAGTGTTTTTTAGGGTTATCAATTTATAACATGGAATCAATCTTTTTAAAATTAATTTGATGTTGATATCTTGTTGTAGTCGATGTATCGGATATTCAATTTCGCTCTAGGGAGCATATGCTCCTGCGTGTTGAAAATGAATTTTACAAATGTCAAAAAAAATTGAAAAAAATATATGTGTTCATTGTCACATTCAAATGGTACATGCAAATTTGCAGGTGAAAAACATAAGCATTTTGACCTGTACAAAAAAAACAAGTCGAACGTCAAATGTTACCTCCAAATGTTACACCTAATTTTGTTTTGTTCACTGACGAAACATCGCTGTCCCATATGGCACACTTGCCACACTAATATGAACATCTACAAAAAAAATCAGAATTTTTAAAATTTATTTACTATTTATTTTGATTCTACTGTTCATTAGGGAGCATATGCTCCCTAGAGCAAAAAATCCACGTCATGTATCCATTTCTTTACAGGGATTCATACTATAAGCGCTAAAGTTTTGGTGAAACGTTAAATTTTTTCCGTTTCGCCAAATTTCTAGCTCTAAATGTGTCCATTTTTATGCAGAGGTCATGTCAATTTTTTTGTTTATTTTTAATTCAGATTGTGTTGTTGAAGATTTCTTCGGTTCTTTCGCCAAACTTTTTTATCTGCATGTTTTAGGTCATTTTTTCCAGAAATGGCAGACAACGGCAGGTACCGTGGTGTTGTCCTGAGGCCCTGGGGGAAGTGGGGCACCCAAATCCAGAACCTCGTCACTGGCAAGAAACAACGGCTCGGCACGTTCAACTTCGTCGAGGAAGCGGTGCACGCTTACAATGCCAAGGCACTCGAGTACCAGGGGCGAAGTAGGGCCCAACTCAACTTTCCTTAGGATGCTTGGCGTGCGAGTGAGATAGCGCCTCCTAACATGAGGATAGTCTCCAAGGCCGAGGAGCAGGAGCACTTGAAGGCTGAGGCGCTCCTCAGGGCCCGTGAACGTCAGAGCACCGATCCCATGGTGGAACGGTATCTTTGGGAGGACCCGCATCTGTACGTCATTAACGAGGCATTGCTGATCACCGCATGCAACCAGAAGGATGCTGAGGATGACCCGATAGTCTGGGATGATCTCGCCAAGCATGACTTCGCTTTATTAATAGGATAATGTTTGACTGCCAGGTAGGAGGGTGGCACACGCAGTGCTCCCGACCTCGCCCTTCTGCGTTGTGAGCTTTATAGTGACATGAGATATAGTGTGGGAGCCATTATTGCCCATTGTTTGCACACTAATAGAACAAGGGGTAGTATTCATGGTGGTATTTACACTACTTGTCTTGCTAGGCGTTTTAATATTGATATCCATAGTGATGATTGTATGCTTCCTAAGATCTACCTTGACCGTGCTTCCATGATAGCTCATCATTTTATTGATTACACTATTCCTCCAGTTCACTTTCGTTATATCTTGGTATTCATTGAGGAAACACGTAAGACTATTTTGTTGCCTGCTCCTGCCTTGTTTGATGTTAATGCCAGGGGAGATATTTCATTATGCCTGAGGACAACATTGAGTACGAGGCAGCCTTGGTGGCTGCGGAGGATGAGGCATAGCCATGGGACGCTCAAGTGCCGCAGCCGAACCAGTTCCTCCCTGGACCTGATGGATTTTATGAGTGGCCATAGACCAAGTTAAGCCAAAGCTTCGGGGAGTACGATTCTCACCGACATTTCATTTCATGTTCATGCATTCATTGCACTTGTCGGTGTTCATCGTTTTCCTTGTTTCTTTTTTTGTTGTTTCTTTTGTGTGTTTCAAAAAGTTTGAAAATCCAAAAATATTTCTCGCCTCTTTTCGGTTTTTCTTTCTTGTTTAGTTATTTCGTACTAGTAAAATAAAACCAAAAGATTTCTTGTTTCTTATTTTGCTGTTTGTTCGGAATTATTCGGTGCAAATAGTTTGTCTCTCTTTTCGCTTTTCTTCTTTTGTTTGGTTGCTTCAGAAAATCTAAAAACTCTAAAAACATTTCGGTGTGTTTCTATGAGTCGTCGTACGGAGAAGACTTAGTAAGAATTGTCAAGTGGCTCTTATATGCTTTATTGTTGATTTAATGAAGGGCCAATTATTTCCTTGTCTTCTCCTTTGAATAAAGCCTTTGCGGATTCCAGCTTAGTCCACGACACTCTTGCACTATTATAATTTTCACATCATTCGGTCTTGCAAGTGAATGGCAATATTGATGATATTTTGATGAAGTGATTGTGGTGAATAAAGGTTGGTATGAAGTCTTCTTCTTTTTGTTTTTGTAAATATGTTTAACTCAGTAGTCCTCATTCAACATATTATGAGTAAACATATTTGTGATGACAATTGGAGCTTATAGTTTCTCATGACATGCTTAAGTAGCTAGGAGTGTATAATATGTTATATTGTGTGTCAACATGCATTAAGATGGTTATGATGTAGTGTCTTAGGATGGTGTCCTTCTCTGATGAATTCGAGTGGCTTGACTTGGCACATGTACACACATGTAGTTTATTCAAAACCAACGCATACTTCATGATATTTATGTTCAGAGTGTTTATGTCCTACTCATGCTCTTGATTCAATGTTAATTATTCGTAATGCATGGCTATGACCACTATCGCTCTCTAGTTGGTCGCTTCTAAACCTATTTGCTAGCCTTCGCCTGTACTAAGCGGGAATACTGCTTTTGCATCCAAATCCCTAAAACCAAAGTTGTTCCAAAAGAGTCCACCATATCTACATATATACGGTATTACCATGTAGTTCCACGTAAATTTGGAGTGCCAATTCTAAAACCTTCAAATAAACATCTGTTTTGTGCACACGTAAAAGTTCTCGGAATTATACGAAACTTTACGAGGACTTTTAATGGCATATCTAAAAAATACTGGAACAAAGATCTGCCAGAGGGGCCCACTGGCCGCCCATAAGGGGGTAGGGCGCGCCTACCCCCCAATGCGTGCCCTGCTGCCTTGTGGGTCCCTCGATGCTCCGTTTTCCCTATCTCCAACTCCATAAGTATCGTCTTCTCAAGAATAATTAGGAGAAGAAGGTTCATCGTGTTTTACGATACGGAGCCGTTGCCACTGATATGTCTCCAACGTATCAATAATTTTTGATTGTTTCAGTCAATTATATTATCAATCTTGGATACTTTATATGCTATTTTATATAATTCTTTGGGACTAACCTATTAACCCAGTACCCTTTGCACGTTCCTATTTTTCTGCCTGTTTTTGTCGGGGAACGTTGCAGGGGAAACAAAAAATTTCCTATGCACACACAAGATCTATCCATGGAGATGAGCATCTACGAGAGGAGAGATCGGATCTACATACCCTTGTAGATCGCTAAGCGGGAAGCGTTAAGAAACGCGGTTGATGTAGTCGAACGTCTTCGCAATCCAAATCGCAATCTGTCCCGCGATCCAATCACGATCCGTCCCGATCTAGCACCGAACGGACGGGACCTCCGCGTTCAGCACACGTACAGCTCGATGACGTCTCCGTCTCCTCGATCCAGCGAGCGAGGTCGGAGTAGTAGATGAGTTCTCCGGCAACACGACAACGTGGTGGCGGTGGTGGTGGTGCTATCCCGGCAGGGCTACGCCTAGCGCTACCAAAACCGTGAACGGACGAGAAAACGAACTAGGGAGAGAGAGGGGCGCCAAGGGCTTCGTGTGTGCTCTTGGGGCGCCCCCTCCCCTCTATATATAGGTGGACGGGCATGGATATCAGCTCCTCCAAGCCCTAGGGCGCAGCCAAGGGGGAGGAGTTGGACTCCTAGTCCAATTCCCTCCCTTTACATAAACACGTGAACTTTCCACCTCTCCCAAGCCACATGGGCCTTGAGGGACTTGTGCGCCTAGCCCAATAAGGCTAGGGCGCCTCCCCTCAGCCCATGTAAACCCTTGGGACGTGGTGGAACCCTTGGTGGACTTCAGGACTCCTCCGAAAGTTTCCGGAACCTTGTAGAAGCTTCCCGGTACAATACCAGAAAAACCCGAAACTTTTCCGGTCGCCAAAATATGACTTCCCATATATAAATCTTTACGTACGGACCATTCCGGAACTCCTCGTGACGTCCGGGATCTCATCAACATACATAACTCAACAATACCAAATCGTCACCGAACGTTAAGTGTGCAGACCCTGCGGGTTCGAGAACTATGTAGACATGACCGAGACAACTCTACGGTCAATAACCAATAGCGGGACCAAGATGCCCATATTGGTTCCTACATATTCTACGAAGATCTTTATCGGTCGAACCACGATGTCAAGGATTCAGACAATCTCGTATGCAGTTCCCTTTGTCCATCGGTATGTTACTTGCCCGAGATTCGATCGTCGATATCTCCATACCTAGTTTAATCTCGTTACTGGAAAGTATCTTTACTCGTTCCGTAACACAAGATCCTATGACTAACTCCTTAGTCACATTGCTTGCAAGCTTCTTGTGATGATGTGTTACCGAGTGGGCCCAGAGATACCTCTCCGTCATACGGAGTGACAAATCCCAGTCTCGATCCACGCCAACCCAACAGACACCCTCAGAGATACCTGTAGAGCACCTTTATAGTCACCCAGTTACATTGTGATGTTTGATACACACAAGGTATTCTTACGGTGTCAGGGAGTTGCGTGATCTCATGGTCGTAGGAACAGATACTTGACACTGCTAAAGTAGTAGCAATAAACTGACACGATCATATGCTATGCTTACGGTTGGGTCTTGTCCATCACATCATTCTCCTAATGATGTGATCACGTTATCAGATGACAACTCATGTCTATGGTCAGGAAACCTTGACCATCTCTGATCAACGAGCTAGTCTAGTAGAGGCTTACTAGGGACATGGTGTTGTCTATGTATCCACACATGTATCTTAGTCTCCGATCAATACAATTCTAGCATGGATAATAAACGATTATCTTGAACAAGGAAATATGATAATAACTAATTTATTATTGCCTCTAGGGCATATTTCCTACAGTCTCCCACTTGCACTAGAGTCAATAATCTAGTTCACATCACCATGTGATTTACACCCAATGAGTTCTGGGGTTTGATCATGTTTTGCTTGTGAGAGAGATTTTAGTCAACGGGTCTGCAACATTTAGATCTGCGTGTACTTTGCAAATCTCTATGTCATACTGTAGATGCTTCCACCACGTTCCACTTGGAGCTATTCCAAATGACTGCTCCACTATACGTATCCGGATTGCTACTCAGAGTCATCCGGATTGGTGTCAAGGCTTGCATCGACGTAACCCTTTACGACAAACTCTTTATCACCTCCATAATCGAGAAACATTTCCTTAGTCCTCTAGTTACTAAGGATAATTTTGACCGCTGTCCAGTGATCCACTCCTGGATCACTCTTGTACCCCTTGACAGACTCATGGCAAGGCACACACTAGCTGCGGTACACAGCATGGCATACTATATAGAGCCTATGGCTAACGTATAGGGGACGACCTTCTTCCTTTCTCTTTCTTCTGTCGTGGTCGAGCTTTGAGTCTTACTCAACTTCACACCTTACAAATCAGTCAAGAACTTTCTTTTGACTGATCCATTTTGAACTCTTTCAAAATCTTGTCAAGGTATGTACTCATTGAAAGTCTTATTAAGCGTCTTGATCTATCTCTATAGATCTTGATGCCCAATATTTAAGTAGCTTCATTGCAGGTCTTCCTTCGAAAAACTCCTTTCAAATAACCCTTTATGCTTTCTAGAAATTCTACATCATTTCCGATCAACAATATGTCAACCACATATACCTATCAGAAATTCTATAGTGCTCCCACTCACTTTATTGTAAATACAAGTTTATTATAAACTTTGTATATACCCAAAAACTTTGATTTCCTTATCAAAGCGTATATTCCAACTTCGAGATGCTTGCCCCAGTCCATAGAAGGATCAGTGGAGTTTGCACACTTTTTAGCATCCTTAGGATCGACAAAACCTTGTGGTTGTATCACATACAACCTTTCCTCACGGAAACCGTTAAGGAAACTCTGTTTTGACATCCATCTGCCAGATTTAATAATCGAAAAATGCAGCAACTGCTAACATAATTCCAGCAGACTTCAGCATCGCTACGGGTGAGAGAGTCTCATCGTAGTCAACTCCTTGAACTTGTCGGAAACTACTTTGCGACAAGTTGAGCCTTATAAATGGTGACAATTACCACATCGTCTGTCTTCTTCTTAAAGGTCCATTTGTACTTAACGACCTGCCGTTCATTGGGCAAGTCTACCAAAGTCCATACTTGGTTTTCATACATGGATCCTATCTCGGAATTCATGGCTCATAGCCATTAGTTGGAATCCGGTCCCACCATCGCTTCTTCATAGCTCGCAGGTTCACTGTTGTCCAATAACATGACCTCTAAGACAGGATTCCGCACCACTTAGGGGCGGTACGATTCCTTGTCGACCTACGAGGCTTAGTAGTAACTTGATCTGAAGTTTCATGATCATCATCATTAGCTTCCTCTTCATTTGGTGTACGCACCGCAGAAACATCTTTCTGCATTGTGCTACCATCCAACTGAAGTGACGGTTCAATAACCTCATCAAGTTCTACCTTCCTCCCACTCAATTCTTTCGAGAGAAACTCTTTCTCGAGAAAGGACACGTTTTTAGCAACAAACACTTTGCCCTTGGATCTGAGATAGAAGTTATACCCAACTATTTCCTTAGGGTATCCTATGAAGACGCATTTGTCCGCTTTGGGTTCGAGCTTATCAGGTTGAAGTCTTTTCACATAAGCATCATATTCCCAAAGTCTAAGAAATGACAGCTTAGGTTTCTGCCAAACCATAATTCGTACGGTGTCATCTTAACGGATTTGGATGGTGTCCTATTTAAAGTGAATGTAGTTGTCTCTAACGCATAACCCCAAAACGATAGTGGCAAATTGGCAAGAGACATCATAGAACGCACCATATCCAATAGAGTATGACTACGACGTTCGGACACACCATCACACCATGGCGTTCCAGGCGGCGTGAGTTGTGAAACAATTTCCACATTGTGTTAAGTTGCATACCAAACTCGTAACTCAGATATTCACCTCCACGATCATATCGTAGACATTCTATCTTCTTGTCAAGATGATCTTTAACTTCACTCTGAAATTGCTTGAACTTTTCAAACGTTTCAAACTTGTGTTTCATTAAGTAAATATACCTATATCTACTCAAATCATCAGTGAAGGTAAGAAAATAACGATATCCACCGCACACTTCAACACTCATTGGACCGCATACATCAACATGTATCATTTTCAATAAGTCACTTGCCCGCTCCATCATACCGAAAAACGGGGTCTTAGTCATCTTGCCCAAGAGGCATTGTTCGCATGTCTCAAGCGATTCAAAATTGAGTGAGTCCAAAGATCCATCAACATGGAGTTTCTTCATGCGCTTTACACCAATATGACCATAGCGGCAGTGCCACAAGTATGTGGTACTATCATTATTAACTTTGCATCTTTTGGCATAAATATTATGAACATGTGTATCACTACGATCGAGATTCAATAAACCATTCACATTTGGTGCATGACCATTGAAGGTATTATTCATGTAAACAGAATAACCATTATTCTCTTGACTTAAATGAATAACCGTATTGCAATAAACACGATTTAATCATTTTCATGCTCAACGCAAACACCGAATAACATTTATTTAGGTTCAACACTAATCCTGAAGGTAGAGGGAGCGTGCGATGGTGATCACATCAACCTTGGAAACACTTCCAACACACATCGTCACCTCACCCTCAGCTAGTCTCCGTTTATTCCGTAGCTTTTACTTCGAGTTACCAATATCAGCAACTGGACCGGTATCTAATACCAGGCGCTACTAGGAGTACTAGCAAGGTACACATCAATAACATGTATATCAAATATACTTTTTTTAACGTTGCCAATCTTCTTATCTGCCAAGTATCTGGGGCAGTTCCGCTTCAGTGACCGTTCCCCTCATTACAGAAGCACTCAGCCTCGGCTTTGGGTCTAACCTTGGGTTTCTTCACTGGAGTGACAACTGGCTTGCCATTCTCGAAGTTTCCCTTCTTTCCCTTGCCCTTCTTGAAACTAGTGGTCTTACCATCAACACTTGATTCTCTTTCTTGATTTCTACCTTTCGCGATGTAAAACATTGTGAATAGCTTAGGGATCATCATCTCCATCCCTGGCATGTTATAGTCCAACACAAAGCTCTAGGAGCTTGGTGGCAGTGACTTGGAGAACCATATCAATCACTATCTTATCTGGAAGATCAACTCCCACTTGATTCAAGTGATTGTAGCACTCAGACAATCTGAGCACATGCTCACCAATTGAGCTATTCTCCTTCATCTTGCAGGCAAAGAATCTTGTTGGAGGTCTCATACCTCTCAACATGGGCACGATCCTGAAATCCAATTTCAGATCTTGGAACATCACATATGCTCCGTGACGTTCAAAACATATTTGGAGCCTCAATTTTAAGCCGCAACGCATGACGCACTGAACTATCAAGTAGTCATCAGAACGTACCTGTCAGATGTTCACAACATCCACAGATGACGCTTGAGGGGGTGGCGCACCGAGCGGTGCATTAAGGTCATAAGCCTTCTGTGCAGCAACTGAGGACAATCCTCAGATCATGGACCTAGTCTGCATAATTGCTACCAACATCTTTCAACTCTATTTTTTCTAGGAACGTATCAAAAAACACAGGGGAGCTACAGCGCGAGCTATTGATCTATAACATAATTTTGCAAAGACAACTTTAGACTATGTTCATGATAATGAGTTCAATTAATCATATTACTAAAGAACTCCCACTCAAATTGACATCCCTCCGGTCATCCGAGTGCTACATGATCCAAATTCACCAACCCAAGTCCGATCATCACGTGAGATGAGGTGGTTTCAATGGTGAACATCTCCATGTTGATCATATCTACTATATGACTCATGTTCGACCTTTCGGTCTCCTGTGTTCCGAGGCCATGTCTGTACATGCTAGGCTCGTCAAGTTTAACCCGAGTGTTCTGCATGTGCAAAACTGGTTTACACCCGTTGTATGTGAACGTAGAGTCTATCACACCCGATCATCACGTGGTGCTTCGAAACGACGAACTTTCGCAACGGTGCACACTCGGGGAGAACACAATTTTATCTTGAAATTTTAGTGAGGGATCACCTTATAAGGCTACCATCGTCCTAAGCAAAACAAGGTGCATAAAAGGATTAACATCACATGCAAATCATAAGTGACATGATATGGCCATGAACTTGTGCTTTTGATCTCCATCTCCAAAGCATCGGCATGATCTCCATCATCACCGGCATGACACCATGATCCCCATCATCATCATCTCCATCATCATGTTGCCATCAGGGTTGTCACGCCAACCATTCTTGTACTACTATTGCTACCGCTTAGCGATAAAGTAAAGCATTACATATCGCTTAATGAGTGACACGCAGGCCACATAATAATTAAAGACAACCCTATGGCTCCTGCCGGTTGCCATATGCATCGACATGCAAGTCCATCTAAACTATTACAAAATATAATCATCTCATACATCAAATATATATCATCATGCCTTTGGCCATATCATATCACAACATACCCTGCAAAAACAAGTTAGACGTCCTCTAATTTATTGTTGCATGTTTTACGTGGCTGCTATGGGTATGTATCCAGAACAATTCTTACCTACGCAAAACCACAACGGTGATATCCAAGTTGCTATTTAACCTTCTACAAGGACCGCCTTCGTCGAATCTGATTCAACTAAGGTGGGAGAGACAGACACCCGCCAGCCATCTTATGCAACAAAGTTACATGTCAGTCGATGGAACCGGTCTCTCGTACGTGGACGAGTAAGGTTCGTCCGAGCCGCTTCATCCCACAATACCGCTGAATCATGATAAGACTAAGGAAGTAAGCAATCTGAACATCAACGCCCACAAACTCTTTTGTGTTCTACTCGTGCATGTTATCTACGCATAGACCTAGCTCTTGATGCCACTGTTGGGGAACGTTGCATGGGAAACAAAAAATTTCCTACGCACACACAAGATCTATCCATGGAGATGAGCATCTACGAGAGGAGAGATCGGATCTACATACCCTTGTAGATCGCTAAGCGGGAAGCATTAAGAAACACGGTTCATGTAGTCGAACGTCTTCGCGATCCAAATCGCAATCCGTCCCGCGATCCAATCACGATCCGTCCCGATCTAGCGCCGAACGGACGGCACCTCCGCGTTCAGCACACGTACAGCTCGATGACGTCTGCGCCTCCTCGATTCAGCGAGCGAGGTCGGACTAGTAGATGAGTTCTCCGGCAAAACGATGGCGTGGTGGCGGTGGTGGTGGTGCTATCCCGACAGGGCTACGCCTAGAGCTACCCAAACCGCGAACGGAGGAGAAAACGATCTAGGGAGAGAGAGAGAGGGGCGCCAAGAGCTTCATGTGTGCTCTTGGGGCACCCCCTCCCCTCTCTATATAGGTGGAGGGGCATGGAGATCAGCCCCTCCAAGCCCTAGGGCGTAGCCAAGGGGGAGGAGTTGGACTCCTAGTCCAATTCCCTCCCTTTCCATAAACAGGTGGACTTTCCACCTCTCCCAAGCCACATGGGCCTTGAGGGACTTGTGCGCCTGGCCCAATAAGGCTAGGGCGCCTCCCCTCAGCCCATGCAAACCCTTGGGACGTGGTGGAACCCTTGGTGGACTTACGGACTCCTCCGGAAGTTTTGCTTCCCGGTACAATACCGGAAAAACCCAAAACTTTTCCGGTCGCCAAAATATGAATTCCCATATATAAATCTTTACCTCCGGACCATTCCGGAACTCCTCATGACATCCGGGATCTCATCCGGGACTCTGAACAACCTTTGGTCACCAACATACATAACTCAACAATACCAAATCGTCACCGAACGTTAAGTGTGCAGACCCTACGGCTTCGAGAACTATGTAGACATGACCGAGACAACTCTACGGTCAATAACCAATAGTGGGACCTAGATGCCCATATTGGTTCCTACTTATTCTACGAAGATCTTTATCGGTCGAACCACGATGTCAAGGATTCAGACAATCTCGTATGCAGTTCCCTTTGTCCATCGGTATGTTACTTGCCCGAGATTCGATCGTCGATATCTCCATACCTAGTTCAATCTCGTTACTGGAAAGTCTCTTTACTCGTTCCGTAACACAAGATCCCGTGACTAGCTCCTTAGTCACATTGCTTGCAAGCTTCTTGTGATGTTGTGTTACCGAGTGGGCCCAGAGATGCCTCTCCATCATACGGAGTGACAAATCCCTGTCTCGATCCACGCCAACCCAACAGACACCCTCAGAGATACGTGTAGAGCACCTTTATAGTCACCCAGTTACGTTGTGATGTTTGATACACACAAGGTATTCTTACGGTGTTAGGGAGTTGCGTGATCTCATGGTCGTAGGAACAGATACTTGACACTGATAAAGCAGTAGCAATAAACTGACACGATCATATGCTATGCTTACGGTTGGGTCTTGTCCATCACATCATTCTCCTAATGATGTGATCACATTATCAGATGACAACTCATGTCTATGGTCAGGAAACCTTGACCATCTCTGATCAACGAGCTAGTCTAGTAGAGGCTTACTAGGGACATGGTGTTGTCTATGTATCCACACATGTATCTTAGTTTCCGATCAATAAAATTCTAGCATGGATAATAAACGATTATCATGAACAAGGAAATATGATAATAACTAATTTATTATTGCCTCTAGGGCATATTTCCAACAGTTTTTGACTTTTTCAGAAAATCAATACCAAACAAAGTCCAAATGGGATGAGACTTTACGGGGCTTCCTTTTGGACATAAAGAGACCCTACAAGGTTCAGGAGGTGGCCAGAAGCCCTACGAGGGAGCCACGAGCTCGTAGGGCGCGCCCTGGGGGTAGGGAGCGCCTCTGAGCTCATTGGCCCCTCGCAAACCCTCCTGACCTAATTTCACTTATATATATTCCTATATAACCCATAACCAACAGAGAGAAACCCGAAACAATTTTTCTGCCACCGCAAGCCTCTGTTCTTTTGCAATCCCATCTGGAGGCCTTTTCCGTTACTCTGTCGGAGGGGGAATCAATCACGAGGGCCATCTAAATCAACCTTGCTGCCTCCATGATGATGTGTGAGTAGTTCACCATAGACCTACGAGCCCATAGCTAGATGTCTTCTTCTCTCTCTTTGATATTCAATACCATGTTCTTCGCGATTCTCGCGAAGATCTATCCGATGTAATCTTCTTTTGCGGTGTGTTTGTTGGGATCCGATGAATTGTGGGTTTATGATCAGATTAAAAGTAATTGAGTCTTTTCTGAACTTTATTATGCACGATTGTTATAACTTTGTATTTCTATCCAATATATCCATTTGGTTTGGCCAACTAAATTAATTTATCTTCGGCTAGAGCAGTGCATTGTAGTTGGTTCAATCTTGCGGTGCTCTATATCCAAGTGATAGAAAGGGACAAAACACGTATTGTATTGTTGCCATTAAGGATAAAGCAACGGGGTCTGAACATATGGCTTGTCTTACTTTGTCTACATCATGTCATCTTGCTTAATGCGTTACTCTGTTTGCCATGAACTTAACACTATAGATGCATGCAGGAGTCGGTCGATTGGTGGAGTAATAGTAGTAGATGCAAGATCGTTTCGGTCTACTTGTCACAGACGTTATGCCTATATACATGATCATTGCCATGAATAACATCATAAGTATGTGCTTTTCTATCAATTGACCAACAATAATTTGTCTACCCACTGTATGCTATGCGTTCGAGAGAGGAGGCTCTAGTGAAACTATGCCCCCCGGGTCTATTTAATCATATTGCTAGAAACCTAAAAACCTTGCTGCAACTATTTACTTTTTATTTACTTTTACTTTGTATATATCTATTCCTATCAGAATTAATCCTTGCAAGTAACGAGTTCAAGGGGCTTGACAACCCTCTTGCCCGAGTTGGGTGCAGGTGTTTGGTTTTGTGTGTGCAGGTGCTGACGACGAGAGTTTTCCTTGATTCTCCTATGAGTTCGGTAACCTATGTTCCCGCTGAGGGAAATACTTATCGCTACTATATTGCTTCACCCTTCCTCTTTGGGGAAAAACCCAACGCAACTCACAAGTAGCAGGCACCTCCTGTTCTTCTCCGGGAGGTATGATCTGGAGTCTGTTTGGGGCTCCAGAGGAGGCAAATCACCGTCGTCGTCATAATCAACCCCTCTTCATAGACAACCTCATGATGCGCACCATCGGGAGTGTGTAATTCCATTGTAGGCATACTGGAGGTAGAAGGAGATGGATGAGATTGATCATGTAATCGAGTCAATTTGTTAGGGCTTGATTCCTAGTATCCATTATGTTCTGAGATTGATGTTTCTATGGCTTTGCCCATCATATACTTACTACTCCATAATGGCTTCCCCTAGGCCCAAATTGGGTGAAGTGTCATAGTCGATGTTCACACGATACCAGTAGAGGAAGAACAACATACATGTCATCAAAATATTGAACGAGTACCAACTTCACATGATAATTTATAACAAGACTTATCCCATGTCCTCAAGAACAAACATAACTACTCACAAGTAATATTCATGTTCATGATCAGAGGAGATAATATATGATTATTAATCTGAATATATGATCTTCCACCATATAAATTAACTACCATCAACTACAAGATATAATCAACACTACTAGCAACCCAAAGTGCCAATCTGAGGTTTTGGACAAAGATTGAATACAAGAGATGAACTAGGGTTTAGAGATGAGATTGTGCTGGTGAAGATGTTTATGGAGATGAGTCCTCCCACAATGAGAGTAGCGTTGGTGATGATGATGGCTTTGATTTTGCACCTCCCGGAAGGAAGTTTCCCCGATAAAACCACTTCGCTGGAGAACAAAACTGCTCTTGCCCAGGTTCCACCTCGAGACGGCGGTTCTTCATCCCGAAAGTCTTCTCTTACTTTTCTAGGGGGAAAATGGCTTCACATACCAGACGATGGGCAGAGGGCCTTCATGGGCTCCACAAGGGGGAAGGGCGCACCCTGGGAGGTAGGGCGTGCCCCTGCCTTGTGGGTTCACGGTGGGTCTTCTCTGGCACTTCTTTATTCCAGTATTATCTATATATTCCAAAATAAATCTCCCTAAAATTTCAAGTCATTTGGAGCTCTAGAGAATAGCTATCTCTGTTGTAGCTCTTTTAGGTCCAGAATCCAGCCCCCGAAAATTTCCCTCTTCATGTGTTTCTTGCAAATTAAGAGAAACGACATAAGAATTCCATCATAAAGTGAAATATTAGTCAAAAAATTATAAATAGCAGTTGGAAAACATGATGCAAAACGGACATATCAGCTGCCCGGCAACGACGCCAGAAAAGAGTCTTGATGACCAACAAGTATAGGGGATCAATCAGAGTCCTTTCGATAAGTAAGAGTGTCAAACCCAATGAGGAGCAGAAGAAATTGATAAGCGGCTTCAACAAGGTACTATCTGCTAGTGCTGTAAAAGAGTAGTAACATATAGTTTGATACTAGGGTAATTCGTAGCAAGTAACAAGTAACCAAAGTAACAAGGTGCAACAAGGTGACCCAATCCTTATATCGCAAAGGACAAACCAAGAGTATTTTTTATAGTGATTAAAGCGTTCTTGAGGAAACATGGGAATTTCGTCTAGTCATGTGATACGTCTCCAACGTATCTATAATTTTTTATTGTTCCATGCTATTATATTATCTGTTTTGGATGTTTTATATGCATTAATATGCTATTTTATATTATTTTTGGGACTAACCTATTAATCTAGAGCCTAGTGCCAGTTTCTGTTTTTTCCTTGTTTTTGAGTATTGCAGATAAGGAATATTAAACGGAGTCCAAACGGAATAAAATCTTCGGAATAATTTTTCTTGGACCAGAAGACATCTACCAAGCTTGGAGACCAAGGCAGAGGAGCTACCGTGTGGCCACAAGCCACAGAGGCGCGCCCTAGGGGGGGCGCCCCCTGGCTTGTGGGCCCACGGCAACTCCCCCAACCCTAATTTTCAGCCTATAAATTCCAAAATATTCCCAGTATACCAGAGAGAGCCACGAAAACACTTTTCCGCCTCCAGGAGCCTCGGTTCCCGTGAGATCCAATCTTGGAGCCTTTTCCGGTAATCTGCCGGAGGGGGATTCGATCACGGAGGGCATCTACATCAACTCCATTGCCCCTCCGATGATGCGTGAGTAGTTCACCACAGACCTTCGGGTCCATAGCTAGTAGCTAGATGGCTTCTTCTCTCTCTTTGCTCTTCAATATCATGTTCTTCATGATCTTCATGGAGATCTATCCGATGTAATACTCTTTTGCGGTGTGTTTGTCGAGATCCGATGAATTGTGGGTTTATGTTCAGATTATCTATGAATATTATTTGAGTCTTTTCTGAATTCTTATATGCATGATTTCATATCTTTGCAAGTCTCTTCGAGTTATTGGTTTGGTTTGGCCAACTAGATTGGTAATTCTTGCAATGGGAGAAGTGCTTAGTTTTGGGTTCAATCTTGCGGTGTCCTCACCCAGTGACATAGTAGGGGTAGCGAGGCACATATTGTATTGTTGCCATCGAGGATAAAAAGATGGGGTTTTCATCATATTGCTTGAATTTATCCCTCTACATCATGTCATCTTACCTAATGCGTTACTCTGTTCTTCATGAACTTAATACTCTAGATGCAGGCAGGAGTCGGTCGATGTGTGGAGTAATAGTATAGTAGATGCAGAATCGTTTCGGTCTACTTGACACGGACGTGATGCCTATATGCATAATCATTGCCTTGGATGTCTTCATAATTATTTGCTTTTCTATCAATTGCTCGACAGTAATTTGTTCACCCACCGTAATACTTGCCATCATGAGAGAAGCCTCTAGTGAAACCTATGGCCCCCGGGTCTATTTTCCATCTTATACTTTCAGATCTAAAACCAAAAACACCAAAAATACCTTGCTGCAATATTTTTACTTTTGTTTTACTTTCCGTTCAAGCAATCTATTCTATCTATCTCTATCAGATCTCATCCTTGCAAGTAACCGTGAAGGGATTGACAACCCCTTTATAGCGTTGGGTGCAAGTGTTTGATTATTTGTGTAGGTACATCCATTGGTGACTTGCTTGTATCTCCTACTGGATTGATACCTTGGTTCTCAACAACTGAGGGAAATACTTATCTACTTTGTTGCATCACCCGTTCCTCTTCACGGAAACCAACGCATGCTCGAGAAGTAGCAAGAAGGATTTCTGGCGCCATTGCCGGCGAGATCTACATCAAGCCATCCAAGTACCCATCACAAACTCATCTCTTGCATTTACTTTATTTGCCATTTGCCTCTCGTTTTCCTCTCCCCCACTTCTAAAACGATTTTTCAAAAAGATTTGCCTTTTTATTCACCCTTCTTCCGTTCGCCTTTTCGTTTGCTTTTTGTTTGCTTGTGTGCTAGATTGCTTGCTTTGTCACGATGACTCAAGAGAATACTAAGTTGTGTGACTTTTCCAATACTAATAATAATGATTTTATTAGTACTCCGATTGCTCCCGCCACTAGTGCGGAATCTTATGAAATTAATGCCGCTCTGCTAAATCTTGTTATGAAAGAACAATTTTCCGGCCTTGCTAATGAAGATGCCGCATCCCATCTAAATACTTTCGTTGAGTTGTGTGATATGCAAAAGAAGAAATATGTGGATAATGATATTGTTAAATTGAAGCTATTTCCATTCTCATTACGAGATCGTGCTAAAACTTGGTTTTCATCTTTGCCTAAAAATAGTATTGATTCATGGAATAAGTGTAAAGATGCTTTTATTTCCAAGTACTTTCCGCCCGCTAAGATCATCTCCCTTAGGAATGATATAATGAATTTTAAGCAACTTGATCATGAGCATGTTGCACAATCTTGGGAGAGGATGAAATTAATGATTAGGAATTTCCCCGCGCATGGTTTGAGTTTATGGATGATTATACAAATTTTCTATGCTGGATTGAATTTTGCTTCTAGGAATCTCTTAGATTCCGCCGCGGGTGGTACTTTTATGGAAATCACATTAGGAGAAGCTACTAAACTCCTAGATAATATTATGGCAAATTACTCTCAATGGCATACCGAAAGATCTCCTACTAGTAAAAAAGTACATGCTATTGAAGAGATTAATACTTTGAGTGAAAAGATGGATGAATTGATGAAATTGTTTGCTAGTAAGAGTGCTCCTATTGATCTTAATGATATGCCTTTGTCTTCTTTGATTGGAAATAATAATGAATCTATGGATGTGAACTTTGTTGGTAGGAACAATTTTGGTAATAACGCTTATAGAGGTAATTTCAATGCTAGGCCGTTTCCTAGTAATTCCACTAATAATTATGGTAATTCCTACATCAATTCTTATGGAAATTATAATAAGATGCCCTCTGATCTTGAGAATAATATTAAAGAATTTATTAGTTCACAAAAGGGTTTCAATGCTATGATTGAAGAAAAATTGCTCAAGATTGATGATTTGGCTAGGAACGTTGATAGAATTTCTCTTGAGATTGATTCTTTGAAAATTAGATCTATTCCACCCAAGCATGATATTAATGAGTCTTTAAAAGCCATGAGAATTTCTATTGATGAGTGTAAGGAAAGAACCGCTAGAATACATGCTAAGCGTGAATGGCTTGAAAAAGTGTGTTCTCGTGATAATATTGATGAAGATCTTAAAGTGATTGGTGTGACTCCTATTGAATCTTTGTTTTCTAATGTAAATCTTGATAAAGATGGGACTGGAGATGATTCAACTTTAGTTAAAAGGCGTCCCAATGATTTGGAGTTTATAGATCTTAATGCTAAGATTGATAAAAGTGGGATTGAAGAGGTCAAAACTTTAAATAGCAATGAACCCACTCTTTTGGATTTCATGGACTTTAATTATAATAGATGCACTTTGATTGATTGTATTTCCTTGTTGCAATCCATGTTGAATTCTCCTCATGCTTATAATCAAAACAAAGCTTTTACTAAACATATTGTTGATGCTATGATGAAATCTTTTGAGGAAAGACTTGAGTTGGAAGTTTCTATACCTAGAAAACTTTATGATGAGTGGGAACCTACTATTAAGATTAAAATTAAAGATTATGAGTGCCATGCTTTGTGTGATTTGGGTGCTAGCGTTTCCACGATTCCAAAACCTTTATGTGATGTGCTAGGTTTCCGTGAATTTGATGATTGTTCCTTAAATTTGCATCTTGCGGATTCCACTATAAATAAACCTATGGGAAGGATTAATGATGTTCTTATTGTTGCAAATAGGAATTATGTGCCCATAGATTTCATTGTTCTTGATATAGATTGCAATCCTACATGTCCTATTATTCTTGGTAGACCTTTCCTTAGAACGATTGGTGCAATTATTGATATGAAGGAAGGGAATATTAGATTCCAATTCCCATTAAGGAAAGGCATGGAACACTTTCCTAGAAAGAAAATAAAATTACCTTATGAATCTATCATGAGAGCTACTTATGGATTGCATGCCAAAGATGACAATACCTAGATCTATTGTGTTTTGCCTAGCTAGGGGCGTTAAACAATAGCGCTTGTTGGGAGGCAACCCAATCTTATTTTCGTTTTCTGTTTTTTGTTTCTGTTTTGGTGTGTTTTGCACATTATTACTTCTGTAATAATTGCGTTTTCTTGTTTAGATTAGTGTTTGAGCCAAGTAAGACCTTTGGGATGGTCTACGGTATTTGTGGTTTGATTCTGTTAAAAAACAGAAACTTTTGCGCTCAGTACAGAATTTTTATAAATTTACTGGAACGTGCTTTTGATCTGAATTTTTTACACAAGATTTATATACAAATTTCCCTGGTTTTCCTAATTTTTCAGAATTTTTAGAGTTACAGAATTATTCGAAGTCTACAGATTGCTACAGACTGTTCTGTTTTTGACAGATTCTGTTTTCTTTGTGTTGTTTGCTTATTTTGATGAATCTATGGGTTATATCGGGGGGTATGAACCATGGAGAAGTTAGAATACAGTAGGTATTACACAAATCTATCTTACCTAAATAGTTCATCCCCACTAACCTATTTCTCTTAACATGCAGGCTATCCACATCAGCAGGACTGCTCCGTCAGCGATTAATTACAGGCTTACAAGCGGGACCCATCACAGGAAAAACGGACACGTTGGCTTCAGTTACTGGACATGTTGGCTTCCGTTACTGGACACGTAATCCAGCCCAACCCATCGGCCCCGATTTCCTTTTTTTTTGGCGATGGGAGTAGGCCCCGGCTTTCCCCTGTCGCGCCGCCAGCACGGGATCCCGGCGCGCACGGCACACCCTGCCTCACTACCAAGCCGGCCGGCACTCGCCCTTCCTCCCGCCGCACACGCAGCAGCAGCCGGCGCCTCGGCCCGGCTCTGGCAGCTCCGCGTCGTCCTCCGGCACCAGCGCCTCCTGCGACGCGGCGACCGCCGGGTCCTGCTCCTGCTCCTGCTGCCCCGTCGCGCCGGCGCTTCGCTGCCTCTCCGTCCGCTCCAGCAGCGCCATGAGGGACACCCTCTGCCCCTGCTCCTTCTCTTCCTCCGCCTGATGCGTCGGCAGTTGAGGCGGAAGCGGCAGCGGCGTGGCCACGGCTGCGGTCAACGCGATGCACTTCCGTCTTGGTTATTGATTTGCTGGGAACGACAACGAGCTCCCGACTACGGTACTGTACTCTGTTCGTCACAAGGTACTGTACTCTGTTTGTTAGAAGAGTATTTACTCTTTTCTTATAATCCTTTATATATATTCTTATGAAAAGGGCCATTCCAACCTTACACAGTATACTGCTTCATCCTCTCTGCAGCCCATTCTTCCACCGGCCCACCCTGTGTTTCTTCCCTGGTCAAGTAGGATAGCGAACAGCCAGGTGAGTAATTGATGTTGGACGGTCCCTCTCCTAATAATGTTCCAGGCGTTTCACTTCCTCTTCCCACCACCATCGCCACTAGAAACTGATGGATTGCTCTTTAAAGTCTGCTCGGCCTCACCTCATTTCCTTCCCATCAGGTCTCTTCGACACCACTCATGCTGTCTCCGGTGAGCAACTCCCTGCCATTTCCTCCATGTTCTCTATGTATGATATGTTGTTGATTGTATCACAAATTTGCACTTTCTCAGGTACTGCGTGGTCAACTCTGCTCAAGTAGTCATCTTCATTGGGTTTCCCTCACTGCAAACACAAGAGCATTTGGTTTCTGCCTTCTACTGGTACATAATATTCCCAAATTCTCCTCGGTTGCTAATTCTGTAATTTTGTTTGCTCAATATCCTCAATATAATTTTGCTTCATTCAGTATGTAACGGTGCACTCTAATTCTCTATACGGAACAATTGAACACATACACATTGAATTTTTGGACCCTGTGTTAGATAGTTGTCTCTCAGCATGTAAATCATATTCTGTTGGTACGTTTTACATTCTTGGACCCTTCATCCAATTTCATTTCCTTGGGGTTATTAGGCCTCCTGACATGGATAGAACTGGGAATGGGGTTGGTCATCCACAAGAAGTTTCACATGACATGTAACGCCTAGGACAGGCAAATTACACTCCGTGGATAGTAGTTTATTTTATTTTAATTTTCTATTTTTTTCTGGCCATGATAATGACAGTACTGTGAACGGCCATTCCAACAAACTCTTTTCTTTGCTAGGAATCCAAACTAACAACCAGGCCCAAATCTTACATGCATATGCCATAATAATACGTACATTAACATGCTAATTAAACCACAATATAAATACCATCTATAACTTTCTATATATTCACTGCTGTATAAATACCATCTATAACTTTCTATATATTCACTGCTATATTTGTCGAGTATTAACTATTTTAAAAACAATATCTTTTGGTTACACGTTTTTATGACTGCCACACATCTATATATAACAACACGTCAACACCCATACCATTGTCCATTGTATCCTTACAAGTTCATCTTTCCTACAACTAAATATTGGATTTTCCAAGTACATTGACAACAAGCAGGAAGCTAGCAAGTACGACTGTTACATACATAGTTTGTTTTCTAAGTTCCTTCTACGCAATTAACGATATGAATACCTATTTTCCTACAGCATGCAATCTGATGCACCACGAAGAGTTCTGCCACCTTCAGCAACGCATCCGACAAGAGAAGCACACAAAAAGTACATAGAGGCTATTACAAACATGAAGAATGCTACAAAACTGCCAACAATCAGCACCCCGTTTCAAGACAACACGCCAAAGGATCATCCATTCAAGGCTGAAAAATACATCTTTGAGTACATTAAGAAAGGAATTCCACATGCACATGTATATTTTGTTCACAAGGAAGAAGGCACCAGCATCGACAACTCCAAAGAAATTTAGCCACATATTATGATATTTATCTTATGAAACTGTTATGCATCTATCAGATTATCAAGTCAAATAAAATCATTACTTCTATTTTGCTCCACCGAAATTCTGCAAAATAATTTCAAAAAAAATCCCGCAGCAACGCGCGGGGGAATTATCTAGTATAAATAAAGAATGAGTTCACAACAGTACCTAAAGTGGTGATTTATTTTTCTTATACTAACGGATCTCATGAGTTTTCTGTTGAGTTCTGTGTTGTGAAGTTTTCAAGTTTTGGGTGAAGATTTGATGGACTATGGAATAAGGAGTGGCAAGAGCCTAAGCTTGGGGATGCCCAAGGCACCCCAAGACATATTCAAGGATACCAAAAAGCCTAAGCTTGGGGATGCCCTGGAAGGCATCCCCTCTTTCGTCTTCAATCCATCGGTAAATTTAGTTGAGGCTATATTTTTATTCACCACATGATATGTGTTTTGTTTGGAGCGTCTTGTATGATATGAGTCTTTGCTTTTTAGTTTGCCACAATCATCCTTGCTGCACACATATTTTTGAGAGAGACACGCTGATTCGTGAATTTATTAGAATACTCTATGTGCTTCACTTATATCTTTTGAGCTAGGCAATGTTGCTCTAGTGCTTCACTTATATCTTTTTAGAGCATGGTGGTGTTTTATTTTATAGAAATTATTGAACTCTCGTACCTCACTTATATTATTTTGAGAGTTTCTTAAAACAGCATGGTAATTTGTTTAGGTTATGAATTTAGTCCTAATATAATGGGCATCCAAGAGGGATATAATAAAAACTTTCATATTAAGTGCATTGAATACTATGAGAAGTTTGATTCCTTGCATATAGTTTTGAGATAATAGAGATGGTAATATGAGAGTCATGCTAGTGAGTAGTTGTGAATTGGAGAGATACTTGTGTTGAAGTTTGTGATTCCCGTAGCATGCACGTATGGTGAACCGTTATGTAACGAAGTCGGAGCATGATTTGTTTAATGATTGTCGACCTTTGTGTGAGGGTCGGGAGCGCGCGATGGTTAACTCCTACCAACCTCTCCCCTAGGAGCATGCGTCTAATGCTTTGTTTGATAACTAATAGACTTTTGCAATAAGTATGTGAGTTCTTTATGACTAATGTTGAGTCCATGGATTATACGCACTCTCACCCTTCCACCTTTGCTAGCCTCTCTAGTACCGCGCAACTTTTGCCGGTACATCAAACCCACCTTCCTCAAAACAGCCACCATATACCTTCCTCAAAACAGCCACCATATATTTTCCTCAAAACAGCCACCATATCTACCTATTATGGCATTTCCATAGCCATTCCGAGATATATTGCCATGCAACTTCCACCGTTCCACTTTTCATGACATGCACCACCACTTTCATATTGCATATAGGGTCATATTTTGTCATAGGTATCGAGTTGTAATTTTTCTTTTGAGTTGTAAGTAAATAAAAGTGTGATGATTTTCATTATTAGAGCATTGTCCCGTGTGAGAAAAGGATGATGGAAGCCATGACTCCCTCACAAGTTGGGATGAGTATCCGGACTTTACAAAAAAAAAGGCCAGCGAAGCCCAAATAAAATAAAAGAGGCCAAAGATGCCCACCAAAAAAAAGAGAAAAAAAAGAAGAAAAAAATGAGAGAAAGAGAGAAGGGACAATTGCTACTATCTTTTTCCACACTTGTGCTTCAAAGTAGCACCATGATCTTCATGATAGAAAGTCTCCTATTTTGTCACTTTCATATAACTAGTGGAGTTTCATCTTGCACGACCACTTAGTTTTCTTTTTGAGCTTTCATACACTTATAGCTCTAGTGCACCCGTTGCATGGCAATCCCTACTCACTCACATTGATATCTATTGATGGGCATCTCCATAGCCCGTTGATACGCCTAGTTGATGTGAGACTATCTTCTCCTTTTTCCTTGCAACCTCCACCATATTCTATTCCACCTATAGTGCTATATCCATGGCTCACGCTCATGTATTGCGTGAGAGTTGAAAAGGTTTGAGAACACCAAAAGTGTGAAACAATTGCTTGACTTGTTCATCGGGGTTGTGCATGATTTAGATACTTTGTGTGGGGAAGATGGAGCATAGCCAGACCATATGATTTTGTAGGGATAACTTTCTAAGGCCATGTTGTTTCGAAAGGACACGATTGCCTTGTTGGTGTGCTCGAAGTATTACTGTTTTTATGTCAATATTAGACTATTGTTTTGAATCTTACGGATCTGAATATTCATGCCACAATAAAGAATATTACATGGATAAATATGTTAGGTAGCATTCCACATCAAAAATTCTGTTTTTTATCATTTACCTACTCGAGGACGAGCAGGAATTAAGCTTGGGGATGCTTGATACGTCTCCAACGTATCTATAATTTTTGATTGTTCCATGCTATTATATTATCTGTTTTGGATGTTTTATATGCATTAATATGCTATTTTATATTATTTTTGGGACTAACCTATTAATCTAGAGCCTAGTACCAGTTTCTGTCTTTTCCTTGTTTTTGAGTATTGCAGATAAGGAATATTAAACGGAGTCCAAACGGAATAAAATCTTCGGAATAATTTTTCTTGGACCAGAAGACATCTACCAAGCTTGGAGACCAAGGTAGAGGAGCTGCCGTGTGGCCACAAGCCACAGGGGCGCGCCCTAGGGGGGGGCGCCCCCCTGGCTTGTGGGCCCATGGCAACTCCCCCAACCCTAATTTTCAGCCTATAAATTCCAAAATATTCCCTGTATACCAGAGAGAGCCACGAAAACACTTTTCCGCCGCCAGGAGCCTCGGTTCCCGTGAGATCCAATCTTGGAGCCTTTTCCGGTAATCTGTCGGAGGGGGATTCGATCACGGAGGGCATCTACATCAACTCCATTGCCCCTCCGATGATGCGTGAGTAGTTCACCACAGACCTTCGGGTCCATAGCTAGTAGCTAGATGGCTTCTTCTCTCTCTTTGCTCTTCAATACCATGTTCTTCATGATCTTCATGGAGATCTATCCGATGTAATACTCTTTTGCGGTGTGTTTGTCGAGATCCGATGAATTGTGGGTTTATGTTCAGATTATCTATGAATATTATTTGAGTCTTTTCTGAATTCTTATATGCATGATTTCATATCTTTGCAAGTCTCTTCGAGTTATTGGTTTGGTTTGGCCAACTAGATTGGTAATTCTTGCAATGGGAGAAGTGCTTAGTTTTGGGTTCAATCTTGCGGTGTCCTCACCCAGTGACATAGTAGGGGTAGCGAGGCACGTATTGTATTGTTGCCATCGAGGATAAAAAGATGGGGTTTTCATCATATTGCTTGAGTTTATCCCTCTACATCATGTCATCTTACCTAATGCGTTACTCTGTTCTTCATGAACTTAATACTCTAGATGCAGGCAGGAGTCGGTCGATGTGTGGAGTAATAGTAGTAGATGCAGAATCGTTTTGGTCTACTTGACACGGACGTGATGCCTATATGCATAATCATTGCCTTGGATGTCTTCATAATTATTCGCTTTTCTATCAATTGCTCGACAGTAATTTGTTCACCCACCGTAATACTTGCCATCATGACAGAAGCCTCTAGTGAAACCTATGGCCCCCGGGTCTATTTTCCATCTTATACTTTCAGATCTAAAACCAAAAACACCAAAAATACCTTGCTACAATATTTTTACTTTTGTTTTACTTTCCGTTCAAGCAATCTATTCTATCTATCTCTATCAGATCTCATCCTTGCAAGTAACCGTGAAGGGATTGACAACCCCTTTATAGCGTTGGGTGCAAGTGTTTGATTATTTGTGTAGGTACATCCATTGGTGACTTGCTTGTATCTCCTACTGGATTGATACCTTGGTTCTCAACAACTGAGGGAAATACTTATCTACTTTGCTGCATCACCCATTCCTCTTCACAGAAACCAACGCATGCTCGAGAAGTAGCATCATGCTCATCAATTCACGTTCACTACTTCGATAAATTGTAATGTGGGGACTCAGTGCCAACCGCTCCATGATGATGGATTTTGTTTGTGAGCATAAGTGGGACATCAAGGAGATTGGGAAGCCAGCTTTAAGCTTCACACCCGAATTGAGGATCTCCAAGGTCAAGTCTTTGATTTACAAAACCAAAACTATGACTATAAATGAGCCTAGCTGCAGATTTTAGGATTCTGAAGACTCGTTCTTCTTTCTTCAATGGGGATCCCATGCCTTGGAAGATGGAGGACAAGCCCACCACTTCATTACCACGATGACCAAAGAAGAAATCTTGAGTACACGGGTACACGCACCACCCTCTTGCTTGTTCCAAGTTTAGGGGAGGTGCACTGGTATCATATCAACCGCTACTCCTTTCCAGACCATTCGCCAGACTTTCTCCCTACACTGCCATGGCTAAGACCAAGAGCAAGAAGAGTGTGCGAGCCCCAGCCAGGAACCACCCGTCAAGATTGTTGATAAGAAGCGGAAGAGGGCCGCCTCCTAGCGCAGTGAAAGGCAGCCGTGTGACACCTCCAAAACCACGTGGAAGTGGTTTCTGTCAGCATCCACATAGGAGGAGGTCCAGGCCTAGAAGGACCAGCTGCTGATGTTGGTATGTCTGGTTGCCCGGATTCCATCGAGCAAAGTCCCTCCGGCACTTCCTGATGGTGAGTAAGTCTTGTGCTTCGGTATTTTTGAGAGGGGTGACGGTGTCCTAGACTAGGGGGTGCTGGCCAGGTCGAGCGACCAATCATGGGCCAGGTTCAGGACCCCCAGGCAACCGAAGAATGGGCCATGTCTACTATGGTCCCCGGCATACTCAAAGACGGAACACTCCAAAGACTTGACGCACACTTCAAGACATGTTCAAATAATCGACAATATTATCCCTAGATATAACTGATATACATGTAACCTTGGGTACCCCCGGTCCCTATATAAGTTGTGGGGCTTAGTCCCTAGAGGCATGGTTTTAGATACATTCATACGATCTCGACTTAGATCACCTTGTACTTTGTACACTAACACAATCCATATAACAGAAACATGGCTGATACTTGAGATCTGGGTTTTCCTGAAGGGGAACGTTACACGGGAAACAAAAAATTTCCTATGCACACGCAAGATCGATCCATGGAGATGCGTAGCTACAAGAGGGGGAGTGTATCTACATACCCTTGTAGATCGCTAAACAGAAGCGTTAAGAAACGCGATTGATGTAGTCGTACGTCTTCGCGATCCAATCACGGTCCGTCCCAATCTAGCGCCGAACGGATGGCACCTCCGTGTTTAGCAAACGTACAGTTCGATGAAGTCTCCGCCTCCTTGATCCAGCGAGCGAGGGCAAAGTAGTAGATGAGATCTCTGGCAGCACGACGGCGTGGTGGCGGCGGTGGTGGAGCAATCTCAGCAGGGCTTCGCCAAGTGCTGCTGCCGATGCGACGGGAGGAGAAAACCGATCTAGAGGGAGAGGGAGGGCTGCGCCGTGGCTTGTGGTGGTGCTTCCCTCCCTCTCCTCTCATTTATATAGGGAGAGGGGAGGGGGCCGCCAGCCCTAGGGTTTCCCCTAGGGTTGGGGCGGCGGCGCCCTAGGGGCTGCCTTGGCCCCCAAGCCAGGTGGGCGGCTGCCACCCCTAGGGTTCCCCCTTGGCCGCATGGGCCCTTGGGAGGGGCTGCAGCCAGCCCACCAAGGGCTGGTGCGCCACCCCTCTCAGCCCATAGGTCCCTCCGGGGCAGGTGGACCCCCGGAACCCTTCGGTATTCCCTATACATTACCGGCGACGCCCGTATTCTTTTCGGTGACCAAAACGGAACTTCCTATATATCAGTCTTTACATCCGAACCATTCCAGAACTCCTCGTGACGTCCGGGATCTCATCCAGGACTCCGAACAACTTTCGGTCACCAACATACATAACTCATTAATACCATCTCATCATAAACGTTAAGTGTGTGGACCCTACGGGTTCGAGAATGATGCATACATGACCGAGACACTCTCCGGCCAATAACCAATAGCAAGAGCTGGATGCCCATATTGGTTCCTACATATTCTATGAAGATCTTTATCGGTCCAACCACGATGTCAAGGATTCAGTCAATCCCGTATGCAATTCCCTTTGTCCATCGAATGTTACTTGCCTGAGATTCGATCGTTGGTATCTCCATACCTAGTTCAATCTCATTACCGGCAAGTCTCTTTGCTCGTTCAGTATTACAAGATCCCGTGACTAACTCCTTAGTAACATTGCTTGCAAGCTTCTTGTGATGTTGTATTACCGAGTGGGCCTAGAGATACCTCTCCATCATACGGAGTGACAAATCCTAGTCTCGATCCATGCCAACTCAACAGACACCATTGGAGATACCTGTAGAGTACCTTTATGATCACCCAATTGCCAAGTGGTGTTTGATACACACAAGGTAATCCTCCGGTGTCAGGGAGTTGCATGATCTCATGGTCATAGGAATAGATACTTGACATGACACGATCAAATGCTATGCTTACGGTTGGGTCTTGTCCATCACATCATTTTCCTAATGATGAGATCCCGTTATCAAATGACAACTCATGTCCATGGTTAGGAAACCTTAACCATCTTTGATCAACGAGCTAGTCTAGGAGAGGCTTACTAGGGACATGGTGTTGTCTATGTATCCACACATCTATCTGAGTTTCCGATCAATACAATTCTAGCATGGATAATAAACGATTATCATGAAGGAGGAAATATGATAATAACTACTTTATTATTGCCTCTAGGGCATATTTCCAACAGTCTCCCACTTGCACTAGAGTCAATAATCTAGTTCACATCGCCATGTGATTCACACCCAATGAGTTCTGGGGTTTGATCATGTTTTGCTTGTGAGAAAGGTTTTAGTCAACATGTCTGCAACATTCAAATCCGTGTGTACTTTGCAAATCTTTATGTCATATTGTAGATGCTGCTACTACGCCCACTTGGAGCTATTCCAAATGACTACTCCACTATACGTATCCGGTTTATGACTCAAAGTCATCCGGATCAGCGTCAAAGCTTGCATCGACGTAACCCTTTACGACGAACTCTTTATCACCTCCATAACCGAGAAACATTTCATTAGTCCTCTTTAGGTACCGAAGGATAATTTTGATCGTTGTCTAGTGATCTACTCCTAGATCAGTCTTGTAATCCCACTGCCAGACTCATAGCAAGGCACATATCAGGTGTAGTACACAACATGGCATACGTTATAAAGCCTATAGCTGAGGTATAGGGGACGACCTTCGTCCTTTCTCTTTCTTCAGACGTGGTTGAGCTTTGAGTCTTACTCAACTTCACACCTTACAATACATGCAAGAACTCCTTCCTTGGCTGATCCATTTTGAACTCCTTCAAAATCTTGTCAAGGTGTGTGCTCTGTGAAAGTCTTATCAGGTGTCTTGGTCTATCTCAATAGATCTCGATGCTATATGTAAGCAGCTTTACCCAGGTCTTCCTTTGAAAAACTCCTTTCAAACAACCCTTTATGATTTCCAGAAATTCTACATCACTTCCAATCAACAATATGTCATCACATATAGTTATCAGAAATGCTATAGTGCTCCCACTCACTTTCTTGTAAACACAAGATTCTCCAAACTTGCATAAACCCATAAGCTTTGATCACCTCATCAAAGTGAAGATTCCAACTCCGAGATGCTTGCACCAGTCCATAGATGGATCGTTGGAGCTTGCCTACTTTGTCAGCATTTTCAGGATCGACAAAACCTTCTGGTTGCATCATATATAACTCTTCCTTAAGGAAACCATTAAGGAACGTTGTCTTGACATCCATCTGCCAAATTTCATAATCAAAAAATGAAGCTATTGCTAACATAATCCCGACGGACTTAAGCATCACTACGAGAGAGAAAGTCTCTCGTAGTCAACTCCTTGAACTTGTGAAAACCCTTTTGCAACAAGTCATGCTTTATAGACGGTGACATTACCGTCCGCGTCCGTCTTTTTCTTAAATATCCACTTATTCTGGCCTTACGATCATATGGTAAGTCCTCCAAAGTCCACACTTTGTTATCATACATGGATCCTATCTCGAATTTCATGGCCTCTAGCCATTTGTTGGAATACGGGCCCACCATCGCTTCTTCATAGCTCGTAGGTTTACTGTTGTCTAACAACATGACCTCCAAGACAGGATTGCCGTACCACTCAGGGGCAGTACGAGTCCTTGTCGACCTACGAGGCTCAGTAGTAACTTGATCTGAAGTTTCATGATCATCATCATTAGCTTCCTCTTCACTTGGCGTAGGCGAACATCTTTCTGCATCGTGCTACTCTCCAACTGAAGTGACGGTTCAACAACCTCATCAAGTTCTACCTTCCTCCCACTCAATTCTTTCGAGAGAAACTCCTTCTCCAGAAAGGACCCATTCTTGGCAACAAAGACCTTGCCTTTGGATCTGAGATAGAAGGTGTACCCAACTATTTCCTTAGTGTATCCTATGAAGACACATTTGTCCGCTTTGGGTTCGAGCTTATCAGGCTGAAACCTTTTCGCATAAGCGTCGCAGCCCCTAACTTTAAGAAACGCCATCTTAGGTTCTTGCCAAACCATAATTCATGCGGTGTCGTCTCAACGGATTTTGATGGTGCCCTATTTAAAGTGAATGCAGTTGTCTCTAATGCATAACCCCAAAGCGACAGATCAGTAAGAGACATCATAGATCGCACCATATCCAATAGAGTACAATTACGACGCTCGGACACACCATTACCGTGGTGTTCCAGGTGGCGTGAGCTATGAAACAATTCCACAATGTCTTAAATGCATGCCAAACTCATAACTCACATATTCTCCACCACGATCAGATCGTAGAAACTTTATCTTCTTGTTACAATAATTCTCTACTTCACTCTGAAATTGCTTGAACTTTTCAAACATTTCAGACTTGTGTTTCATTAAGTAAATATACCCATATCTACTCAAATCATCAGTGAAGGTAAGAAAATAACGATATCCACCACACGCCTCAACACTCATTGGACTGCACACATCAGTATGTATGATTTCCAAGAAGTCACTTGCCCGCTCCATTGTTTCGGAGAACAGGGTTTTTTATCATCTTGCCCATGACGCATGGTTCGCATTTATCAAGCGATTCAAAATCAAGTGATTCCAAAAGTCCATCTGTATGGAGTTTCTTCATGCGCTTTACACCAATATGATCTAAGTGGCAGTGCCACAAGAATGTGGAACTATCATTATTAACTTTGCATCTTTTGGCATCAATGTTATGTATATGTGTATCACTACGATCGAGATTCAACAAGAATAAACCATTCACATTGGGCGCTGATGACACACAAGTATAGGGGATCAATGGTAGTCCTTTCGATAAGTAAGAATGTCAAACCCAACGAGGAGCAGAAGGAAGTGACAAGCGGTTTTCAGCAAGGGAATTTCTGCAAGCACTGAAATTGTAGGTAACAGATAGTTTGATAGAAAAATAATTGGTAACAAGCAAGTAACGGTAATGGTAAATAAAGTGAAGCAAGGTAGCCCAATCCTTTTGTGGCAAAGGATAGGCCAGAACAGTTTCTAGTAATAGGCAAAGTGTTCTTGAGGGTGCACGGGAATTTCATCTAGTCACTTTTATCATGTTGGTTTGATTTGTGTTCGCTACTTTGATAATTTGATATGTGGGTGGACCGGTGCTTGGGTGTTGTTCTTACTTGAACAACCTCCCACTTATGATTAACCCCCTCGCAAGCATCCGCAACTACGAGAAAAGTATTAAGATAAAATCTAACCATAGCATTAAACGTTTGGATCCAAATCAGCCCCTTATGAAGTAGCGCATAAACAAGGGTTTAAGCTTCTGTCACTCTAGCAACCCATCATCTAATAACTACTCCACAATGCATTCCCTTAGGCCCAAAGATGGTGAAGTGTCATGTAGTCGACGTTCACATGACACCACTAAGGGAATCACAACATACATATCATCAAAATATCAAACACATATCAAATTCACATGATTACTTGCAACATGACTTCTCCCGTGACCTCAAGAACAAAGGTAACTACTCATAAATAATATTCATGCTCAAGATCAGAGGGGTATTGAATAGCATAATGGATCTGAACATATAATCTTCCACCAAATAAACCATATAGTAATCAACTACAAGATGTAATCAACACTACTAGTCACCCATAGGTACCAATCTGAGGTTCCGGTACAAAGATTGAACACAATAGATGAACTAGGGTTTGAGAGGAGATGGTGCTGTTGAAGATATTGATGAAGATTGTCCTACCAAAGATAAGAGGGGTGTTGGTGATGACGATGGCTTCGATTTCCCCCTCTGGGAGGGAAGTTCCCCTGGCGGAATCGCTCCGCCGTAGGGTAAAAGTGCTCCTGCCCAAGTTCCGCCTCGAGACGGCGGCGCTCCGACCCGAAAGTCCTCTCCTATTTTTTCTAGGTAAAAAGAGCCTGTATACCAGAAGATGGGCACCGGAGGTGGGCCGAGGAGGGCACAACCCACCAGGGCGCGCCTGGGGGGCCTGGCGTGCCCTGGTGTCTTTTGCCCACTAGGGTGGCCCCCTCCGGTAGTTCTTTGCTCCAGTATTTTTTATTAATTCCAAAAATATTCTCCATAAAGTTTCAGGTCCATTGGAGATGTGCAGAATAGGCATCTCTGATGTGCTTTTTCAGGTCCAGAATTCCAGCTGCCGGTATTCTCCCTCTTTGTGTAAACCTTGCATATTATGAGAGAAAAGGCATTAGAATCACTCCCTAAAGCATTATTATTCAACAAAACATAATAAATTACATTAGGAAATCATGATGCAAAATAGACGTATCAACTCCCCCAAGCTTAGACCTCGCTTGTCCTCAAGCGAAAAGCCGAAATTGAAAAGCATGTTCACATGGTTTGAGAGAGAGGTGTCAATAAAAACAAAATACGGACATAGTAGCATCATGCTTATTATCATAATAGTAACAAACTCTATCATAAAACTTATTCATATATTTTCATCATATAGCTTCTCATGAACATGTAACAATTCATCACAACATAGAAGTATAAAGCGTAAACCTTATTGAAAACCAACAAACTATGTTCTCAGTCAACTTTGCAACTACAATTCATCATATTTTCAGGAAGGGTCTCATGTCGGAGCCTTTTGGCAAGTCCACATACTCAACCATCATTTAGTCTTATATGATTGCTAAGACTCACAGCATACTCATGAGCAAAAAGTTTCAACCAGACATATAGAAAGATAGGGGCTTATAGTTTCGCCTCCCAACGTATTCACCTCAAGGGTGATGTCAACAATAATAACTCATGCCCACTCAGATCCAACTGGATATATGTGCATAGATCTTTCCTCACCACATGATGCTTGCAAAAGAAAAAGTAAAAAGGAATAGGGAAGAATACTTGACTCTTGCATAAAAGTAAATACATGAAAGTAAAAGATAGTCCCTTCGCAGAGGGAAGCAGAGCTTGTCATGCGCTTTTTGGATTGTATGCCCGATCCCTTAATGTAAAAGTACGTCACGCTATATTGCCCCCTATGATAGCAACCTTTATTATGCAGTTCGTCGCTTTTATTACTTTGCCATCATAAGTTCGTATAGCGCTCAATTTTCTCTTACACTAATTGATCAAAACACATTTAGAAGCATTTTTTATTGCCATATTGCACCGATTACAACTTACTTGAAGGATCTTACTTGATCCGTAGGTAGGTATGGTGGACTCTCAAAGAGTGAATTTGCGTTTGGTTTTTTTTGGGTGCACAAGTAATATCTCTACTTAGTGCGGAATTTTTGGCTAGCAAACATATTGAGCAAGCACCACATGTTGAAGGATCTATGACAATATAACTTCTATGTGGATGTGAACAAACATAAATCATTACGTTGTCTTCCTTGTCCAACGTCAACCATTTTGACATATAATATTTAATGGCGGCTCACAATCATAAAAGATGTCCAAGATAGTGTATTTGCATGTGAATCTTCTCTTCCCTTATTAATTCTTTCATGAATTGCATCATTGACCAATGCTATGTCTGCCAATCTCCAATAAATTTTACTACTTATACTTTTCTTTATGTGATGTCATTACTCACCATAAGATTACCATATGATCCTTTTCATTTATTTCTCTTTCCTTTTATTTTGATTGCAACAAGAAAGTAGAGAGGCAAAACTCAAACTAAATTTTATTATATAACTCTCACTCGATTACATAGATAGGTAGACCACAAAACTAACACACGAAAATAGATCATGCTAAACTTTTATTCAACTAAATCAAAAGGAAACTAAAGATCAAACTAGAATAGGTAAATGTGAATAAAAGTGATGGTGATATGATACCGGGGCACCTCCCCCAACCTTGGCTCAAGCCAAGGGGAGTGCCCATACCCGTGTGCTCAAGTCTCCTTTGGTGGTGGTGATTAAGAAGGTGGTGGTGATGATGTTGTAGGCTTGTGCTCCAGCTTCCAGGGCAAGGGCTCAACATCAAAAGTTGACTCAAGAGTCCCCTGAGTCCTGCAACTGGCAGCTAAACTCATACCTTTAAATCTTGCTTCATATTCAAAAACTTGGTTTTGAAGATCATAAACTTGACTTTGCAGAAAATTGATTTGCTCATTGAGGGTGGAGATGGTGTCCTTCAAAGACCGGCCATCCACCATCTGATCACGGGTGAATTCCGTGATCATGGAGTGATTGGCACTAAGTCCACACTCCACCATCTTTTGGCACTTGAAGATGTCTTGTTCCACCGCCTCGAGCCAAGCCTCCATGCTTTCGGTCCTCTTGGGTCCCTGAACATCACTGATGTGGAGCACCCCCTCACGCATCTCAATGGCTTGAGGGTGCTTCATCACCTCCGGCAAGTACGGGTTGATGACCTTCTCGAAGAATTTGTCCTTGGAGGAGCTTGGTGGAGCCATGGAGATCTAGATCTGACGAGAAAACATCACGAAACAAGAACAGAGGATTTTTCTGCGATGCGGTCGTCAAAACAGTCGGGGGTATATATAGAGAATTTTTATTCCTGGAAAGCAAGCATATGGAAGGAAAACGGAGTCAGGAAGGTGTCCGAGGTGGGCACAACCCACCAGGGCGCGGCTGGCAGGGCTGGCGCGCCCTCGTATATCGTGCTCACCTCGATCGCCTTCCGATTTATTTCTTAATTTCCAAATTTTTCTAATATTCCAAAACTGACAAAAAATATTTTTGCGGATTTTTCGGATATTCCTCCTATTTTTCAGAATTATGGAGTGTTCCGGAAGGTTTCTTTTATGTGTTCCTCCGGTGTCATGGTTTGGATAACATTGCTTTCAACATTAATAGGCGTACCTGAGATATAGTGTTTAATTCGTTGTCCATTGACCACCTTCGGGTTAGTACCTTCGTCATTATTAATCTTGATAGCTCCAGAACGATAAACCTCTTCGATAATATATGGTCCTTCCCATTTGGAGAGAAGCTTACCTACAAAAAAATCTTAAACGAGAGTTGAACAAAAGAACATAGTCTCCTATTTTGAATTCCCGCTTTTGGATTCTTTTGTCATGCCACCTTTTTACTTCTTCTTTGAATAGCTTGGCATTTTCATAAGCTTGGGTTCTCCATTCATCTAGTGAGCTAGTATCAAATAGCTTCTTCTCACCGGCAAGTTTGAAATCATAATTGAGTTCTTTAATTGCCCAAAATGCTTTATGTTCTAACTCTAGAGGCAAATGACAAGCTTTACCATATACCATATTGTATGGAGACATACCCATAGGATTTTTATAAGTTGTTCTATAGGCCCAAAGCGCATCATCTAGTTTCTTAGACCAATTCTTTCGATACCTATTGACAATTTTTTGTAATATCAATTTTATTTCTCTATTGCTAAGTTGAACTTGACCACTAGATTGAGGATGATAGGGTGATGTAATTCTATGGTTAACATCATATTTAGCAAGCATCTTACGGAAAGCACCATGGATAAAGTGTGAACCACCATCAGTCATTAAGTATCTAGGGACTCCAAACCTCGGGAAGATAACCTCTTTAAGCATTTTAATGGAGGTGTGGTGATCAGCACTACTAGTTGGAATAGCTTCTACCCACTTAGTGACATAATCAATGGCAACCAAAATATGAGTGTACCCGTTAGAGGAAGGAAAAGGTCCCATATAATCAAAACCCCAAACGTCAAATGGTTAAACAACAAGTGAATAATTCATAGGCATTTCCTGACGCTTACCGATATTACCAATTCTTTGACATTCATCACAAGACAAAACAAACTTACGGGCATCCTTGAAGAGAGTAGGCCAATAAAAACAAGATTGCAATACCTTGTGAGCAGTTCTATCTCCCGGATGATGTCCTCCATAAGCTTCGGAATGACATTTCCATAGGATTTGTTCCTGTTCATGCTCAGGTACACAACGTCTAATAATGCCATATAATCCTTCTTTATAGAGATGTGGATCATCCCAAAAGTAATGTCGTAAATCATAGAAGAATTTTTTCTTTTGTTGTTATGTGAAGCTAGGTGGTATATATTTAGCAACAATATAATTAGCGTAATCAGCATACCTCCATTAAAATGTTCATCAGGAAAACTATTGATGACCCACAAGTATAGGGATTCAATCGTAGTCCTTTCGATAAGTAAGAGTGTCGAACCCAATGAGGAGCAGAAGGAAATGACAAGCGGTTTTCAGCAAGGTAATTTCTGCAAGCACTGAAATTGTAGGTAACAGATAGTTTGATAGCAAGGTAATTTGTAACGAGCAAGTAATAGTAACGGTAAATAAGGTGCAGCAAGGTAGCCCAATCCTTTTGTGGCAAAGGACAGGCTAGAACAATCTCTAGTAATAGTCAAAGTGTTCTTGAGGGTACACGAGAATTTCGTCTAGTCACTTTTATCATGTTGGTTTGATTCGTGTTCACTACTTTGAGAATTTCATATGTAGGTGGACCGGTGCTTGGGCGTTGTTCTTACTTGAACAACCTCCCACTTATGATTAACCCCCTCGCAAGCATCCGCAACTACGAGAAAAGTATTAAGATAAAATCTAACCATAGAATTAAACGTTTGGATCCAAATCAGCCCCTTACAAAGTAGCGCATAAACTAGGGTTTAAGCTTCTGTCACTCTAGCAACCCATCATCTAATAACTACTCCACAATGCATCCCCTTATGCCCATGAATGGTGAAGTGTCATGTAGTCGACGTTCACATGACACCACTAAGGGAATCACAACATACATATCATCAAAATATAGAACACGTATCAAATTCACATGATTACTTGCAACATGACTTCTCCCGTGACCTCAAGAACAAAGGTAACTACTCACAAATGATAAACATAATCAAGATCAGAGAGGTATTGAATAGCATAATGGATCTGAACATATAATCTTCCACCAAATAAACCATATAGTAATCAACTACGCAAGGTAATCAACACTACTAGTCACCCACAGGTACCAATCTGAGGTTTCGGTACAAAGATTGAACACAAGAGATGAACTAGGGTTTGAGAGGAGATGGTGCTGTTGAAGATGTTGATGAAGATTGGCCTCCCAAAGATGAGAGGGGTGTTGGTGATGACGATAGCTTTGATTTCCCCCTCCGGGTGGGAAGTTCCCCCGGTGGAATCGCTCCGCCGAAGGGCAAAAGTGCTCCTGCCCAAGTTCCGCCTCGAGGCAGCGGCGCTTCGTTCCGAAAGTCCTTCTCTGATTTTTTTTCTAGGTCAAATGTGACTATATACCAGAAGATGGGCACCGGAGGTGGGCCGAGGTGGCCACAACCCATCAGGGCGCGCCCAGGGGGGCCTGGCACGCCCTGGTGGGTTGTGCCCACCTGGCAGGCCCCCTCCGGTAGTTTTTCTGCTCCAGTATTTTTTATTAAATGCAAAAATAATCTCCGTAAAATTTTAGGTTCATTGGAGTTGTGCAGAATAGGTATCTCTGATGTGCTTTTCTTAGGTCCAGAATTCCAGTTGCCGGTATTCTCCCTCTTTGTGTAAACCTGGCATATTATGAGAGAAAAGGCATTAGAATCACTCCCCAAAGCATTATTATTCAACAAAACAAAGTAAATAACTGTAGGAAATCATGATGCAAAATGGACGTATCAACTCCCCCAAGCTTAGACCTCGCTTGTCCTCAAGCGAAAGCCGATATTGAAAAGCATGTCCACATGGTTTGAGAAAGAGGTGTCGATAAAAACAAAATACGGACATAGTAGCATCATGCTTATTATCATAACAGCAACAAACTCTATCATAAAAACTTATTTCAATGCATCTTTATCATATAACTTCTCATGAGCAAGTAACAATTCATCACAACATAGAAGTATAAAGCATAAACCTTATTGGGAACCAACAAACTATGTTCTCAGTCCACTTTGCAACTACAATTCATCATATTTTCAGGAAGGGTCTCATATCGGAGCCTTTTGGCAAGTCCACATACTCAACCATCATTTAGTCTTCTATGATTGCTCACACTCACGGCATACCCATGAACAAAAAGTTTTAACCGGACACATAAGAAGATAGGGGCTTATAGCTTCGCCTCCCAACGTATTCACCTCAAGGGTGATGTCAACAATAATAACTCATGCCACCCATATACAACTGGATATATGTGCCTAGATCTTTCCTCACCACATGATGCTTGCAAAAGAGAAAAACTAAAAAGGAATGGGGAAGAATACTTTGACTCTTTGCATAAAAGTAAATACATGAAAGTAAAAGATAGGCCCTTCGTAGAGGGAAGCAGAGGTTGCCATGCGCTTATTGGTTTGTATGCCCAATCCCTTAATGTAAAAGAACGTCACGCTATATTGCCCCCTATGATAGCAACCTTTATTATGCAGTCCGTCGCTTTTATTACTTTGCCATCATAAGTTCGTATAGTGCTCAATTTTCTCTTACACTAATTGATCAAAACACTTTTAGAAGCAATTTTTATTGCCTTATTGCACCGATGACAACTTACTTGAAGGAGCTTTCTCGATCCATAGGTAGGTATGGTGGACACTCAAAGAAAGAATTTGGGTTTGGGTTTTTCGATGCACAAGTAGTATCTCTACTTAGTGCGGAATTTTGGCTAGCAAAGATATTGAGCAAGCACCACATGTTAAAGGATCTATGACAATATAACTTCTATGTGGATATGAATAAACATAAATCATTACGTTGTCTTCCTTGTCCAACGTCAACAATTTTGGCATATAATATTTTATGGGGGCTCACAATCATAAAAGATGTCCAAGATAGTGTATTTGCATGTGAATCTTCTCTTCCCTTATTAATTCCTTCATGAATTGCATCATTGACTAATGCTATGTTTGTCAATCTCTAATAAATTTTACTACTTATACTTTTCATTATGTGATGTCATCACTCACCATAAGATTAGCATATGATTCTTTTCATTTATTTTTCTTTCCTTTTATTTTGATTGCAACAAGAAAGTAGAGAGACAAAAACTCAAACAAAACTTTATTATATAACTCTCACACGATTACATAGATAGATAGGCCACGAAACTAACACACGAAAATAGATCATGCTAAACTTTTATTCAACTAAAGCAAAGGGAAACTAAAAATAGGTAAAGGTGAATAAAAGTAGTGGTGATACGATACCGGGGCACCTCCCCCAAGCTTGGCTCAAGCCAAGGGGAGTGCCCATACCCGTGTGCTCAAGTCTCCTTTGATGGTGGTGATGAAAAAGGTGGTGGAGATGAAGCTTTCTTCTTCAACTTATATTTAAGCATAAATTTTTCCTCCCTTAGATCGTCGTTCTCCAACTCGAGCTTTAATATCTTTTTGCATAGTGCAGCCTTGCTCTCCTGCAGAAAACGAGATGGAATGAATTGGACCTCAGGTTTGTATCTTTTAGGGAGGCTTGACTTCTTGAATTCCACATGCATGTCTCCCGGCTAAGGTAGTGGGACATCCTCTTCCTCGGAGTTGGCGTCCGGACAAGCATCCACTATCTCCTCCAAATGTGTATCTTCTTCTTCCTCAGAGGCCCAAAGGTAGGGGTAAATTTCTTTAAAGATCTTTGGGTCTGCAACATAGTGATCCCCCTCTGAACCTTGAGATGACATATTTTCATATCTGCCAGGAAAATAGCACGAAACAAGAACAGAGGATTTTTCTGCGATGCGGTCGTCAAAACAGTCGTGGGTATATATAGAGAATTTTTATTCTTGGAAAACAAGCATATGGAAGGAAAACGGAATCGAGAAGGCATCCGAGGTGGGCACAACCCACCAGGGCGCGCCCAGGGGTGCCTGGCGCGCCCTGGTGTATCGTGCTCACCTCGATCACCTTCCGGTTTATTTCTTTATTTCCAAAATTTTCAAATATTCCAAAACTGACAAAAAATATTTTTGCGGATTTTTCGGAGTCCGTTTACTTACCGTATCACGTACCTCCTATTTTTAAGAATTTTGGAGTGTTCCGGAAGGTTTCTTTTATGTGTTCCTCCGGTGTCATGGTTTGGATAACATTTCTTTCAACGTTAATAGGCGTACCTGAGATATAATGTTCTTTGTCCATTGACCACCTTCGGGTTAGTACCTTCGGCGCTATTAATCTTGATAGCTCCAGAACGATAAACCTCTTCAATAATATAAGGTCCTTCCCATTTGGAGAGAAGCTTACCTGCAAAAAATCTTAAACGAGAGTTGAACAAAAGAACATAGTCTCCTATTTTAAATTCCCGCTTTTGGATTCTTTTGTCATGCCATCTTTTTAATTTTTCTTTGAATAGCCTAGCATTTTCATATGCTTGGGTTCTACATTCATCTAGTGAGCTAATGTCAAATAGCCTCTTCTCACCGGCAAGTTTGAAATCATAGTTAAGTTCTTTAATTGCCCAAAATGCTTTGTGATCTAATTCTAGAGGGAAATGACAAGCTTTCCCATATACCATTTTGTATGGAGACATACCCATAGGATTTTTATAAGCTGTTCTATAGGCCCAAAGTGCATCATCTAATTTCTTAGACCAATTCTTACGAGACCTATTGACTGTTTTTTGTAATATTAATTTTATTTCTCTATTGCTAAGTTCAACTTGACCACTAGATTGAGGATGATAGGGTGATGCAATTCTATGGTTAACATCATATTTAGCAAGCATCTTACGGAAAGCACCATAGATAAAATGTGAACCACCATCGGTCATTAAGTATCCAGGGACTCCAAACCTCGGGAAGATAACCTCTTTAAGCATTTTAATGGAGGTGTGGTGATCAACACTACTAGTTGGTATAGCTTCTACCCACTTAGTGGCATAATCAACAACAACCAAAATATGAGTGTACCCGTTGGAGGAAGGAAAAGGCCCCATGTAATCGAATCCCCATACGTCAAATGGTTCAACAACAAATGAATAATTCATAGGCATTTCCTGACGCTTACCTATATTACCAATTCTTTAACATTCATCACAGGACAAGACAAACTTACGTGCATCTTTGAAGAGAGTAGGCCAATAAAAACCAGATTGTAATACCTTATGAGCAGTTCTATCTCCCGCATGATGTCCTCCATAAGCTTCGGAATGACACTTCCGTTGGATTTGTTCCTGTTCATGCTCAGGTACACAACGTCTAATAATACCATCTACTCCTTTATAAAGATGTGGGTCATCCCAAAAGTAATGTCTCAAGTCATAGAAGAATTTTTTCTTTTGTTGGTATGTGAAGCTAGGTGGTATATATTTAGCGACAATGTAGTTAGCATAATCAGCATACCAAGGTGTGTTGTGAGAAACACTTATTGCGGCTAACTGTTCGTCAGGGAAACTATCATCAATAGGTAGTGGGTCATCAAGAATATTTTCTAACCTAGACAAGTGATCAGCTACGGGGTTCTCAGCTCCCTTCCTATCAACGATGTGCAAGTCAAATTCTTGAAGCAAGAGAACCCACCTAATGAGTCTAGGTTTTGCATCTTTCTTTTCCATAAGGTATTTTATAGCAGCATGATCGGTGTGAACAATAACTTTGGAATCAACAATATAGGATCTAAATTTATCACAAGCAAACACAACTGCTAAAAATTCTTTTTTAGTAGTAGCATAATTTCGTTAGCACTGTCAAGAGTTTTACTAGCATAATGGATAACATTCAATTTCTTATCTACTCTTTGTTCTAGAACAGCACCGACAGCATAATCGTTAGCATCACACATAATTTCAAAAGGCAAGTTCCAATCAGGTGGTTGAACGATAGCTTCAGAGGTTAAGGCTTTCTTGAGTGTTTCAAAGGCTTCCACACAATCATCATCAAAAACAAAAGGAATATCCTTTTGCAAAATATTAGTAAGAGGCCTAGAAATTTTAGAGAAGTCTTTAATGAACCTCCTATACAAACCAGCATGACCAAGGAAACTTCGAAAACCTTTAATATCTTTAGGACATGGCATTTTCTCAATTGCATCAACTTTAGCTTTATCCACCTCAATACCTCGTTCGAATATTTTATGCCCCAAGAAAATGCCTTCATTAACCATAAAGTGGCACTTCTCCCATTTCAAGACAAGATTAGTTTGTTCACATCTCTGCAAAACTCGATCAAGGTTGCTTAAGCAATCATCAAAATAAGTTCCGTAAACGGAAAAATCATCCATGAAAACCTCCACAATCTTTTCACAAAAATCAGAGAATATAGCAGTCATACATCTTTGAAAGGTAGCAGGTGCATTGCATAAACCAAAAGGCATACGTCTATAAGCATAGGTTCCAAAAGGGCAAGTAAAGGTGGTTTTCTCTTGATCGGATTGTGACATAGGTATTTGAGAGAAACCAGAATATCCATCTAGGAAACAAAAGTGTGTGTGCTTAGATAATCTTTCTAGCATTTGATCAATGAAAGGCAGAGGGTAATGATCCTTCCTAGTAGCTTTATTTAATTTTCTAAAATCAATTACCATTCTATTGCCAGTGACAATTCTTTGTGGAATGAGTTCATTCTTATCATTAGGAACAATGGTAATACCTCCTTTCTTAGGGACACAATGAACGGGACTTACCCATTTGCTATCAGCTATGGGATAGATTATACCTGCTTCCAGAAGCTTTAATATTTCAGTTCTTACCACTTCTTTCAACTTAGGATTCAATCGCCGTTGGTGATCAACAACGGGTTTTGCATCCGGTTCCATATTAATCTTGTGCTGACATAGAGTGGGACTAATGCCCTTAAGATCATCAAGAGTATATCCAATAGCAGCTCGGTGCTTCCTTAGAACCTTCAATAATCTTTCTTCTTCATGTTCTGAAAGGTTAGCACTAATAATAACAGGATATATATTTTTCTCATCAAGATACGCATACTTCAAAGTGTCAGCCAATTGTTTCAATTCAAACACAGGATCACCTTTAGGTGGAGGACGTCCTCCAAGAGTTTCAATAGGCAAATTGTGTTTCAGGAGAGGTTGTTGTTCAAAGAAATTTTTATCTATCTCATTTCTTTCACGAGAGTGCATATCATTTTCATGGTCAAGCAAATATTGTTTTCATGGATCAGTAGGAGGCACAGCAATAGAAGCAAAACCAATTATTTCAACCTTACTAGATAGCGCTTTATCACGGGGTTGTCTACTAAACTTGGAAAAATTAAACTCATGAGCCACATTACCAAAACTGACACCGACAGTTTGTTTCTCACAATCTATCATAGCATTGACGGTATTCAGGAAAGGTCTACCAAAGATAATGGGACAAAAGTCATCTTGTGGGGAACCAAGGACTAGAAAATCAGTAGGGTATTTAACTTTCCCGCACAAGACTTCAACATCTCTAACAATCCCAAGTGGTGTGATAGTGTCTCTATTAGCAAGTTTAATAGTAACATCAATGTCTTCCATTTCATTAGGTGCTATTTCATCCATAATTTCTTGGTATAGAGTAAAAGGGATAGCACTCACACTAGCACCCAAATCACATAAACCATGATAGCAATGATCTCCTATTTTTACTCAGACAACGGGCATGACTTCTATGGGTCTATGCTTATCTTTTTCATCGGGTTTAGACATTCTAGCAGCATCATCACAGAAGTAGATAACATGCCCATCAATATTTTCTACCAAGAGATATTTAACCATAGCAACACTAGGTTCTACTTTAATTTGTTCAGGGGGCTTAGGTGCTCTTATATTACTCTTACGAACCACAGTTGATACCTTAGCATGTTCCTTTATTGTAATAGGGAAAGGTGGTTTTTCAATATAAGCGGTAGGCACAACTGGATCAACATTGTAAATGATGGTTTCATCTTTAGCTATGACCGGTTCCTTAATTTCTTCTTTAATAGGGGGATGATATTTAAACCACTTATCCTTAGGGAGATCAACGTGAGTAGCAAATGCTTCGCAGAAAGAGGCTACTATCTCAGAGTCAAGTCCATATTTAGTGCTAAACTTGTGAAAAGTATCGGTATTCATAAAAGATTTAACACAATCAAATTCAAGCTTTATACCAGACTCATTACCTTCGTCGAGTTCACAATCTTCAGAGTTGCGTTTAATTCTTTCTAAGAGATCCCACTTGAATTTAATAGTCTTCTTCATATAAGAACCAGCACAAGAAGTATAGAGCATGGATTGATCATTATGAGAATGCCGAGCATAAAAATTCTGAATGGTAACTTCTCTCGGAATGTCATGATTGGGGTATGAATATAACATTGACTTAATACTCCCCCAAGCTAGAGCAATACTTTCTCCTTCACGAGGCCAAAAATTATATATATAATTCCGATCATGATGAACAAGATGCATGGGATAAAACTTTTGGTGAAATTCCAATTGCAAACGATTCCAGTTCCACGATCCAAGATCATCACATAGCCTATACCATGTCAATGCTTTTCCCTCGAAAGATAAAGGGAAAACCTTCTTCTTAACTTCATCTCCGGGTAAACCTGCAAGCTTAAATAATCCACATATTTCGGTCACATATAAGAGGTGCATATTAGGATGTTCAGTTCCATCTCCTGCATAACGTTTAGCAAGCAGTTGTTCTACCATACCCAAAGGAATTTCATAAGTAACATTTTCAGTAGGTTATGTAGGTTGAGGGACAACTAATTGTGGTTCCGGTCGAGGTGAAGATACCCCGAACAAACCCCTCAAAGGATTGTTATCCATAGTAGCAAGTAGTAATAAATTTCAGCACGCACTATATGTTTTTCCTTACCGATTTCCACTTACCAAGAGCACTTCACTCCCCGGCAACGGCGCCAGAAAAGATTCTTGATGACCCACAAGTATAGGGGATCAATCATAGTCCTTTCGATAAGTAAGAGTGTCAAACCAACGAGGAGCAGAAGGAAATGACAAGCGGTTTTCAGCAAGGTAATTTCTGCAAGCACTAAAATTGTAGGTAACAGATAGTTTGATAGCAAGGTAATTTGTAATGAGCAAGTAATAGTAACGGTAAATAAGGTGCAGCAAGGTAGCCCAATCCTTTTGTGGCAAAGGATAGGCCAGAACAATCTCTAGTAATAGGCAAAGTATTCTTGCGGGTACACGGGAATTTCGTCTAGTCACTTTTATCATGTTGGTTTGATTCGTGTTCGCTACTTTGATAATTTGATATGTGGGTGGACCGGTGCTTGGGTGCTGTTCTTACTTGAACAACCTCCCACTTATGATTAACCCCCTTGCAAGCATCTGCAACTACGAGAAAAGTATTAAGATAAAATCTAACCATAGCATTAAACGTTTGGATCCAAATCAGCCCCTTACGAAGTAGCGCATAAACTAGGGTTTAAGCTTCTGTCACTCTAGCAACCCATCATCTAATAACTACTCCACAATGCATCCCCTTAGGCCCATGAATGGTGAAGTGTCATGTAGTCGACGTTCACATGACACCACTAAGGGAATCACAACATACATATCACCAAAATATCGAACACATATCAAATTCACATGATTACTTGCAACATGACTTCTCCCGTGACCTCAAGAACAAAGGTAACTACTCACAAATGATAAACATGCTCAAGATCAGAGAGGTATTGAATAGCATAATGGATCTGAACATGTAATCTTCCACCAAATAAACCATATAGTAATCAACTACGCAAGGTAATCAACACTACTAGTCACCCACAGGTACCAATCTGAGGTTTCGGTACAAAGATTGAACACAAGACATGAACTAGGGTTTGAGAGGAGATGGTGCTGTTTAAGATGTTGATGAATATTGGCCTCCCAAAGATGAGAGGGGTGTTGGTGATGATGATAGCTTCGATTTCCCTCTCCGGGTGGGAAGTTCCCCCGGTGGAATCACTCTGCCGGAGGGCAAAAGTGCTCCTGCCCAAGTTCCGCCTCGAGGCGGCGGCGCTTCATTCCGAAAGTCCTCCTCTGATTTTTTCTAGGTCAAATGTGACTATATACCAGAAGATGGGCACCGGAGGTGGGCCGAGGTGGCCACAAGCCATCAGGGCGCGCCCAGGGGGGCCTGGCGTGCCCTGGTGGGTTGTGCCCACATGGCAGGCCCCCTCCGGTAGTTTTTTGCTCCAGTATTTTTTATTAAATGCAAAATTAATCTCCGTAAAATTTCAGCTTCATTGGAGTTGTGCAGAATAGGTATCTCTGATGTGCATTTCTTAGGTCCAGAATTCCAGCTGCCGGTATTCTCCCTCTTTGTGTAAGCCTTGCATATTATGAGAGAAAAGGCATTAGAATCACTCCCCAAAGCATTATTATTCAACAAAACAAAGTTAATAACAGTAGGAAATCATGATGCAAAATGGACGTATCAACTATCATCAATAGGTAGTGGGTCATCAAGAATATTTTCTAACCTAGACAAGTTATCAGCTACGGGGTTCTCGCACCCTTCCTATCAACGATATGTAAATCAAATTCTTGAAGCAAGAGAACCCATCTAATTAGTCTAGGTTTAGCATCTTTCTTTTCCATAAGATATTTTATAGCAGCATGATCGGTGTGAAAATGACTTTGGAATCAACAATGCAGTATCTAAATTTATCACAAGCAAACACAACTGCTAAAAATTCTTTTTCAGTAGTAGCGTAATTTCGTTGGGCACTGTCTAGAGGTTTGCTAGCATAATGGATAATATTCAATTTCTTATCAACTATTTGTCCTAGAACATCACCAACAGCATAATCACTAGCATCACACATAATTTCAAAAGGCAAGTTCCAATCAGGTGGTTGAACGATAGGTGCAGAGGTTAGGGCTTTCTTGAGTGTTTCAAAGGCTTCCACGCAATCATCATCAAAGACAAAAGGGATATCTTTTTGCAAAAGATTAGTAAGAGGCCTAGAAAGTTTAGAGACGTCTTTAATGAACCTCCTATAGAAACCAGCATGACCAAGGAAACTTCGAATACCATTAATATCTTTAGGACATGGCATTTTCTCAATTGCATCAACTTTAGCTTTATCCACCTCAATACCTCGTTCAGATATTTTATGCCCCAAGGCAATACCTTCATTAACCATGAAGTGGCACTTCTCCCAATTCAAGACGAGATTAGTTTGTTCACATCTCTGCAAAACTCTATCAAGGTTGCTTAAGAAATCATCAAAAGAAGTTTCGTAAACGGAAAAATCATCCATGAAAACCTCCACAATCTTTTCAAAAAAAATAGAGTATATAGCAGTCATACATCTTTGAAAGGTAGCAGGTGCATTGCATAAACCAAAAGGCATACGTTTATAAGCATAGGTTCCAAAAGGACAAGTAAAGGTGGTTTTCTCTTGATCAGATTGTGACACGGGTATTTGAGAGAAACCAGAATATCCATCCAGAAAATAAAAGTGTGTGTGCTTAGACAATCTTTCTAGCATTTTCTCAATGAAAGACAGAGGGTAATGATCCTTTCTAGTAGCTTTATTTAATTTCCTAAAATCAATTACCATTCTATAGCCAGTGACAATTCTTTGTGGAATGAGTTCATTTTTATCATTAGGAACAATGGTAATACCTCCTTTCTTTGGGACACAATGAACGGGACTTACCCATCTACTATTAGCAATGGGATAGATTATACATGCTTCCAGAAGCTTTAATATTTTAGTTCTTGCCACTTCTTTCATCTCAGGATTCAATCGCCGTTGGTGATCAACAACGGGTTTAGCATCAGGTTCCATATTAATCTTGTGCTGACATAGAGTGGGACTAATGCCCTTAAGATCATCAAGAGTATATCCAATAGCAGCACGGTGCTTCCTTAGAACCTTTAATAATCTTTCTTCTTCATGTTCTGAAAGGTTAGCACTAATAATAACATGTTCAAAGTGTCCGGCAATTGCTTTAATTCAAACACAGGATCACCTTTGGGTGGAGGAGGACCTCCAAGGGTTTCAATAGGCAAATTATGTTTCAAGAGAGGTTGTTGTTCAAAGAAAACTTTATCTATTTCATTTATTTCATGCAAGTGCATATCATTTTCATGGTCAAGCAAATATTGTTCTAATGGATCAGTAGGAGGCACGGTAATAGAAGCAAGACCAATTATTTCATCCTTACTAGATAACGCTCTATCACGAGGTTGTCTACTAAACTTGGAAAAATTAAACTCATGAGACACATCACCAAAACTGACACCGACAGTTTGTTTTTCACAATCTATCTTAGCATTGACGGTGCTCAAGAAAGGTCTACCAAAGATAATGGGACAAAAGTCATCTTGTGGGGAACCAAGAACTAGAAAATCAGTAGGATATTTTACTTTCCCACACAAGACTTCAACATCTCTAACAATCCCAAGTGGTGTGATGATGTCTCTTTTAGCAAGTTTAATACTAACATCAATGTCTTCTATTTTAGCGGGTGCTATTTCATTCATAATTTCTTGGTATAAGGTAAAAGGAATAGCACTAACACTAGCACCCAAGTCACATAAACCATGATAGCAATGATCTCCTATTTTGACTGAGACAACAGGCATGCCCACTACGGGTCTATGTTTATCTTTTTCATCAGGTTTGGACATTCTAGCAGCTTCATCACAGAAGTAGATTACATGCCCATCAATATTTTCTACCAAGAGATCTTTAACCATAGAAACACTAGGTTCTACTTTAATTTGCTCAGGGGTTTAGGTGCTCAAATATTACTCTTACGAACCATAGTTGATACCTTAGCATATTCCTTTATCCTAACAGGTAAAGGTGGTTTTTCAATATAAGCGGTAGGCACAACTGGATCAACATTGTAAATGATGGTTTCATCTTTAGCTATGACCGGTTCTTTAATTTATTCTTTAATAGGGGGATGATATTTAAACCACTTCTCCTTAGGGATATCAACGTGAGTAGCAAATGCTTCACAGAAAGAGGCTGCTATCTCAGAGTCAAGTCCATATTTAGTGCTAAACTTGAAAAAAGATTTAACACAATCAAACTTAAGCTTTATACCTGACTCATTACCTTCGTCGAGTTCCCAATCTTCAGAGTTGCGTTTAATTCTTTCTAAGAGGTCCCACTTGAATTCAATAGTCTTCTTCATAAAAGAACCAGCACAAGAAGTATTGAGCATGGATTGATCATTATGAGAAAGCCGAGCATAAAAATTCTGAATAATAACTTCTCTCGGGATATCATGATTGGGGCATGAATATAACATTGACGTAAGCCTCCCCCAAGCTAGAGCGATGCTTTTTCCTTCACGAGGCCAAAAATTATATATATAATTCCGATCATGATGAACTAGATGCATGGGATAAAAGTTTTGGTGAAATTCCAATTGCAAACGCTTCCAGTTCCATGATCCCATATCATCACGTAGCCTATACCATGTCAATGCTTTTCCCTTCAAAGATAAAGGGAAAACCTTCTTCTTAGCTTCATCTCCGGGTACACATGCAAGCTTAAATAATCCACAAATTTCATTCACATACAATAGGTGCATATCAGGGTGTTCAGTTTCATCTCCTGCACAAGGTTTAGCAAGCAGTTGTTCTACCATACCCGAAGGAATTTCATAACCAATATTTTCAGTAGATGCAGTAGATTGAGGGGCAACTAATTGTGGTTCGGGTCGAGGTGAAGATACCCCGAACAAACCCCTCAAAGGATTGTTTTCCATAGTAGCAAGTAACAATAAATTTCAGCACGTAGTATAAGTTTTTCCTTACCGATTTCCACCTACCAAGAGCGCTTCACTCCCCAGCAACAACGCCAGAAAAGGGTCTTGATGACCCACAAGTATAGGGTATCAATCATAGTCCTTTCGATAAGTAAGAGTGTCGAACCCAACGAGGAGCAGAAGGAAGTGACAAACGGTTTTCAGCAAGGTAATTTCTGCAAGCACTGAAATTGTAGGTAACAGATAGTTTGGTAGCAAGCTAATTGGTAATGAGCAAGTAACGATAACAGTAAATAAAGTGCAGCAAGGTATCCCAATCCTTTTGTGGCAAAGGACAGGCCAAAACAGTTTCTAGTAATAGGCAAAGTGTTCTTGAGGGTGCACGGGAATTTCATCTAGTCACTTTTATCATGTTGGTTTGATTTGTGTTTGCTACTTTGATAATTTGATATGTGGCTGGACCGGTGCTTCGGTGTTGTTCTTACTTGAAAAACCTCCCACTTATGATTAACCCCCTCGCAAGCATCCGCGACTACGAGAAAAGTATTAAGATAAAATCTAACCATAGCATTAAACGTTTGGATCCAACTCAGCCCATTACGAAGTAGCGCATAAACCAGGGTTTAAGCTTCTGTCACTCTAGCAACCCATCATCTAATAACTACTCCACAATGCATTCCCTTAGGCCCAAAGATGGTGAAGTGTCATGTAGTCGACGTTCACATGACACCACTAAGGGAATCACAACATACATATCTTCAAAATATCGAACACATATCAAATTCACATGATTACTTACAACATGACTTCTCCCGTGATCTCAAGAACAAAGGTAACTACTCACAAAAAATATTCATGCTCAAGATTAGAGGGGTATTGAATAGCATAATGGATCTGAACATATAATCTTCCAGCAAATAAACCATATAGTAATCAACTACAAGATGTAATCAACACTACTAGTCACCCACGGGTACCAATCTGAGGTTCTAGTACAAAGATTGAACACAAGAGATGAACAAAGGTTTGAGAGGAGATGGTGCTGTTGAAGATGTTGATGAAGATTGGCCTCCCAAAGATGAGAGGGGTGTTGGTGAAGACGATGGCTTCGATTTCCCCTCCGGGAGGGAAGTTCCCCCGGCGGAATCGCTCCGCCGGAGGGCAAAAGTGCTCCTGCCCAAGTTCCGCCTCGAGACGGCGGCGCTCCGTCCCGAAAGTCCTCTCCTATTTTTTCTAGGTCAAAAGAGCCTATATACCAGAAGATGGGCACCGGAGGTGGGCCGAGGAGGGCACAACCCACCAGGGCGCGCCTTGGGGTCCTGGCGCGCCCTGGTGTCTTGTGCCCACCAGAGTGGCCCCCTTCGGTAGTTCTTTGCTCCAGTATTTTTTATTAATTCCAAAAATATTCTCCGTAAAGTTTCAGCTCCATTGGAGATGTGCAGAATAGGTATCTCTGATGTGCTTTTTCAGGTCCAGAATTCCAGCTGCCGGTATTCTCCCTCTTTGTGTAAACCTTGCATATTATGAGAGAAAAGGCATTAGAATCACAACCTAAAGCATTATTATTCAACAAAACATAATAAATAATAGTAGGAAATCATGATACAAAATGGACGTATCAGGCGCATGACCATAAAAGATATTACTCATATAAATAGAACAATCACTATTCTCTAATTTAAATGAATAACCATCTCGCAATAAACAAGATCCAGATATAATGTTCATGCTCAACGCAGGCACCAAATAACAATTATTTAGGGCTAAAACTAATCCCGGTGGTTATTGAAGTGCGAGCGTGCCGATGGCGATCACATCAACCTTGGACACATATCCGGCGCGCATAGTCACTTCATCCTTTGCCAGCCTCCGTTTATTCCAGAGTTCCTGTTTCGAGTTACAAATATGAGCAACCGAACCGGTATCAAATACCTAGGCACTACTACGAGAGCTGGTAAGGTACACATCAATAACATGTATATCAAATATACCTTTGTTGACGTTGCCAGCCTCCTTATCAGCCATGTACTTGGGGCAATTACGCTTCCAGTGGCCAATCCCCTTGCAGTAGAAGCACTCAGTCTCAGGCTTGGGTCCAGCCTTGGGTTTCTTCACGGGAGCGGCAACTTACTTGCCATTCTTCTCGAACGTTCCCTTCTTACCCTTGTCTTTCTTGAAACTAGTGGTTTTATTCACCATCAACACTTGATGCTCCTTTTTGATTTCTACTTCCGCGACTTTCAGCATCGTGAATAGCTCGGAGATTAACTTGTTCATCCCTTGCATATTATAGTTCATCACGAAGCCCTTATAACTAGGTGGCAGTGACTGGAGAACTCTGTCTGTGACCGTCTTAGGTGGAATCTCAACTCCCAACTGATTCAAGCGGTTGTAGTACCCAGACATTCTAAGTATGTGCTCACTGACAGAACTATTCCCCTCCATCTTGCAGGCGAAGAACTTATCGGAGGTATCATACCTCTAAATCTAGACATTTGCTTGAAATATTAACTTCAACTCCTGGAACATCTCATATGCTCCATGGCGTTCAAAACGCTTTTGAAGTCCCGGTTCCAAGCCGTACAACATGGCGCACTGAACTATTGAGTAGTCATTAGAACGTGCCTACCAGATGTTCACAACATCTGCAGAGGACACTGGAGGGGGTGGCGCACCGAGCGGTGCATCAAGGACCTAACCCTTTTGAAGCCGTGAGGATAATCCTCAGATTACGGACCCAGTCCGCATAGTTAATTCCATCATCTTTCAACTTAGCTTTCTCTAGGAACGCATTAAAATTCAGGGGAGCTACCGCGCGTGCCATTGATCTACAACATAATTTTGCAAAGACAGCTTTAGACTATGTTGATGATAATGAGTTCAATTAATCGTATTACTAAAGAACTCCCACTCAAATCAACATCCCTCAGGTTGTCTAAGTGTGACATGATCCAAATCCACCAACCCAAGTCCGATCATCACGTGAGATGCGATGCTTTCAATGGTGAACATCTCCATGTTGATCATATCTACTATATGACTCATGTTCGACCTTTCGGTCTCCTGTGTTCCGTGGCCATGTCTGTACATGCTAGGCTTGTCAAGGTTAACCCAAGTATTCCGCGTGTGTAATTCTGGCTTACACTCGTTGTATGCGAACATAGAGTCTATCACACCCGATCATCACGAAGTGCTTCGAAACGACGATCCTTCGCAACGGTGCATACTCAGGAAGAACACAAATTAGTCTTGAAATTTTAGTGAGGGATCATCTTATAATTCTACCATCGTTCTAAGCACAATAAGATGCATAAAAGGATAAACATCACATGCAAATCATATAAGTGACATGATATGGCCATCATCATCTTGTTCTTTTGATCTCCATCTCCAAAGCACCGGCATGATCTCCATCATCACCGGCATGACACCATGATCTCCATCATCGTGTCATCATGTGGTTGTCGCACTAACTATTGCTTCTACAACTATTGCTAACTCATAGCGATAAAGTAAAGCAAATGGCATAAATGAATTAAAGACAACCCTATGGCTCTTGCCGGTTGCCGTACTCATCGACATGCAAGTTGTGATAACTATACAAAACATGATCATATCATACATCACATATATCAAATCACGTCTTGGCCATATCACATCACAACATGCCCTGCAAAAATAAGTTAGACGTCCTCTACTTTGTTGTTGCAAGTTTTACGTGGCTGCTATGGGCAACTAGTAAGAACCGTTCTTACCTACGCAAAGCCACAACGGTGATAATCAAGTTGCCTTTTAACCTTCTACAAGGACCGCGTTCATCGAATCTGATTCAACTAAAGTGGGAGAGACAGACACCCGCCAGCCACCTTTATGCAACCAAGTTGCACGTCAGTCGGTGGAACCGATCTCTTGTGCGAGGACAAGTAAGGTTGGTCCGAGCCGCTTCATCCCACAATACCGCCGAATCAAGATAAGACTAAGGAGGTAAGCAATCTGAACACCAACGCCCACAAACACTTTGTGTTCCACTCGTGCATATCATCTACGCATAGACCTAGCTCTTGATGTCACTGAAGAGGAACGTTGCATGGGAAACAAAAAATTTCCTACGCACACACAAGATCTATCATTAGAGATGCGTAGCTACGAGAGGGGGAGTGTATCTACATACCCTTGTAGATCGCTAACCGGAAGCGTTAAGAAACGCGGTTGATGTAGTCGTACGTCTTCGCGATCCAATCACGATCCGTCCCGATCTAGCGCCGAACGGATGACACCTCCGCGTTCAGCACAAGTATAGCTCGATCATGTCTCTGCCTCCTCGATCCAGCGAGCGAGGGTGGAGTAGTAGATGATATCTCCGGTAGAACGATGGCGTGGTGGCGGTGGTGGTGGAACAATATCAACAGGGCTTCTCCAAGCGCTGCCGCAGATGCAACGGGAAGAGAAAACTGATCTAGAGGGAGAGCGAGGGTTGCGCCGTGGCTTGTGGTGGTGCTGCCGTCCCTCTCCTCTCATATATATAGGGGGAGGGGAGGGGCCTGCCGCCCTAGGGTTTCCCCTAGGGTTGGGGCGGCGGCGCCCTAGGGGCTGCCTTGGCCCCCAAGCCAGGTGGGTGGCGGTCACCCCTAGGGTCCCCCCCCCTTGGCCGCATGGGCCCTTGGGAGGGGGTGCGGCCAGCCCACCAGAGTATGGTGCACCACCCCTCTCAGCCCATAGGGCCCTTTGGTGGACCCCCGAACCCTTCGGCATTCCCGATACATTACCGGCGATGCCTGAATTCTTTTCGGTGACCAAAACGGAACTTCCTATATATCATTCTTTACCTTCGGACCATTCCGAAACTCCTCGTGACGTCCGGGATCTCATCCGAGATTCCGAACAACTTTCGGTCACCAACATACATAACTCATTAATACCATCCCGTCATCGAACGTTAAGTGTGCGGACCCTACGGGTTCGAGAATGATGCAGACATGACCGAGACACTCTCCGGCCAATAACCAATAGCGGGACCTGGATGCCCATATTGACTCCTACATATTATATGAAGATCTTCATCGGTCAAACCACGATGTCAAGGATTCAGTCAATCCCATATGCAATTCTCTTTGGCCATCGGTATGTTACTTGCCCGAGATTCGATCATTGGTATCTCCATACCTAGTTCAATATCGTTACCGGCAAGTCTCTTTACTCGTTCCATTTTACAAGATCCCGCGACTAACTCCTTAGTCACATTGCTTGCAAGCTTCTTGTGATGTTGTATTACCGAGTGGGCCCAGAGATACCTCTCCGTCATACGGAGTGACAAATCCCAGTCTCGATCCACGCCAACTCAATAGACAACATTGGAGATACCTGTAGAGTACCTTTATGATCACCCAGTTACGAAGTGACGTTTGATACACACAAGGTATTCCTCCGGTGTCAGGGAGTTGCATGATCTCATGGTCATAGGAACAGATACTTGACATGAAGAAAGCAGTAGCAATAAACTAACATGATCAAATGCTATGCTTATGGTTGGGTCTTGTCCATCACATCATTCTCCTAATGATGTGATCCCATTATCAAATGATTACTCATGTCCATGGTTAGGAAACCTTAACCATCTTTGATCAACGAGCTAGTCTGGGAGAGGCTTACTAGGGACACGGTGTTGTCTATGTATCCACAAATGTATCTGAGTTTCCGATCAATACAATTCTAGCATGGATAATAAACGATTATCATGAACAAGGAAATATGATAATAACTACTTTATTATTGCCTCTAGGGCATATTTCCAACATTTCCGTGAAGAGGAACGGGTAAGTGCAGCACAATACGGATAAGTATTTCCCTCAATTAAGAACCAAGGTTTATCGAACAAATAGGAACATCAATCCACAACCGTATTCAGCGGCTGCACACAAAATAGCAAACACTTGCACCCAACGCGGCAAGAGTGTTGTCAATCCCCTTGATCTCGTTATTTGGAGGCAAGTGAAGTGTGTAGATGATAGTAGATAATTATAATTTGCAAAATAAAATAAAAAGTAAATAATGGAAGCAAGGTAATGATAGCTATTGTAAATATATAAGTGAATAGACCCCGGGGGGCATAGTTTTCCCTAGCGGCATATCTCATGTAGGCAATATACGGTGGGTAAACAAATTACTTTTGGGCAATTGATAGAAAAGCACATAGTTATGTGATATTCATGACAATGATCATGTATATATAGGCATCACGTCCATAAGAAAACAGGCCGACTCCTGCCTGCACCTATTACTGTTAGTCCACCCATCGACCGCTATTCAGCATGCATCTAGAGTATTAAGTAAAATAGAGAAATGCTTGGAGAACATTGACATGATGTAGACAAAGAGAATTCAATTAATATGAACTAACCCCATCGTTTTATCCTTAGTGGCAACAATACAAAGACGTGTCTTGTCCCTTTCTGTCACTGGGATATAGAGCACCGCCAGATTGAACCCACTACAACTCACCCCTCTCACTGAAGAAATATCAATCTAGTTGGCCAAACTATTTCAATAGATCAGAGAGATTTACGAAGCTATAATGATCATGCAAATAAGAATCATAATATTCAGAGGTCACTCAAATACTTTTCTTGAATAATCTAAAACATAAACCCACCATTCATCGGATCTGAACAAACACACTGTACAAAAGAATTACATCGGATAGATCAAAGTGAAGATGCGATGATCATTGTATTGAAGATCGAAAGAGAGAGAGAGAGAGATAGCCATCTAGGTACTAACTACGGGCCCATAGGTTTATGGTGAACTACTCACACATCTTCATGAGGGAAACAAGGTTGATGAAGAGGCCCTCCGTGATCGATCCCCCCTCCGACAGGGTGCCGGAACTGAGCTTCAGATGGGATCGCGGAGGAACAGAGACTTGCGGCTGCGGAAAAAGTGTTTCGGGATTCCCTCTAGGGTTTTTGGAATATATGTAAATTTATAGGCCAGTGAACGGGGGTAGGAGGGCCACCATGGAGGGACAAGCCATCAGGGCACGCAACCCCCCTAGGCGCGCCCTGTTGGCTTGTGCCTCCCTCATGCGGCCTCTGGTCTTCTCCCGAAGCTTCGAGGTCTTCTTTTGGTCTAGAAAAAATCATAAAAAAGTTTCAGGGCAATTGGAATTTGATTGGTATGGTAAACCTGAAGAGTAAAAAAACACGCAGAAAACAATAACTGGCACTGGGCACTGGGTCAATAGGTTAGTGCTCAAAAATAATACAAATTGGTAAATTAATGCTCAAAAAGTATCCTAGAATGATAATATAATAGCATGGAACAATCAAAAATTATAGATACATTGTAGACATATCAATGGTATAGGCTTTTACCTCTTCGAGACGGTCGACCCGAGGTAAATATCGTGTCCCTTGTTCATCCTGTTACCATCTAGCTAAGATCACAAACTCGGGACTGACGTGGATTGAAACTGCGTCGGTATTTCCCCAAAGAGGAAGGGATGATGCAGCATAGCTACGGTAAGTATTTCCCTCAGTTATGAAACCAAGGTTATCGAACCAGTAGGAGAACCAAGCAACACTACGTAAACGGTACCTGCACACAAAGACCAAATACTTGCAACCCGACGCGTAAGAGAGGTTGTCAATCTCTCCACGGTAAAAAGATAGATTGGTTTCTATTAGATTGGATAAATAGATCGCACAACAACACAAAATAAAAAATGCAAATAAAAAGTGCAGTAAGGTATTTTTGGGTTTTTGGAATAATAGATCTGAAAACAAATGCGGAAAAAGATAGATTGGAAAGCAATATATTAAAAGAATAGACCCGGGGGCCGTAGATTTCACTAGTGGCTTCTCTCAAGAAAATAGCACACGGTGGGTAAACAAATTACTGTTGGACAATTGATAGAAGCTCAAATAATCATGAAGATATCCAAGGCAATGATCAATATATAGGAATCACATACAAGATTAGTAGACCGAAACGATTCTGCATCTACTACTATTACTCCACACATCGACCGCTATCCAGCATGCATCTGGTGTATTAAGTTCATGGACAAACGGAGTAATGCAATAAGAACGATGACATGATGTAGACAAGATCTATTCACGTATGAATAGACCCCATCTTGTTATCCTTAATAGCAACGATACATGCGTGCCTCGCTGCCCCTTCTGTCACTGGGAGAGGACACCGCAAGATCGAACCCATCACAAATCACCTCTTCCCATGGCAAGAAAAATCGATCTAATTGGCCTAACTAAACCAAAGATTCGAAGAAGAAATACGAGGCTATAAATAATCATGCATATAAGATATCAAAGAAGACTCAAATAATATTCATGGATAGAAACTGATCATGAACACAAACTTCATCGGATCCCAACAAACACACCGCAAAAAGTCATTACATCAAATAGATCTCCAAGAGACCATTGTATTGAGAATCAAAAGAGATAGATGAAGCCATCTAGCTACTTCCTACGGACCCGTAGGTCTATGGTGGACTACTCACGCATCATCGGAGAGGCACCAATGAGGATGATGAACCCCTCCGTGATGGTGTTAGATTGGATCTCGTGATTCTAGAACTTGTGGCGGCTGGAATTATGTTTCATCTCCCCCCTAGGGTTTTTGGAATTTCTGAGGATTTATAGGGCTAAGAGGCGGTGGAAAAGACCTCCGTGGGCCCCACGATACATCAGGGCGCCCCAGGGGCCTCTGGAGCGCCCTGGTGTGTCGTGGGCCCCACGAGCCTCCCCCTAGGTGCTTCCTTGGCTCCCAAGTTGTCTTCTGGTCCAAAAAAATCTCCAAAAAGTTTCGTGGTATTTGGACTCCGTTTGGTACTGATATTCTGTGAAGTAAAAAACAAGCAAAAAACAGCAACTGGCACTGGGCACTATGTCAATAGGTTAGTCCCAAAAAATAATATAAAGTTGCTATAAAATGATTATAAAACATCCAAGAATGATAATATAACAGCATGGAACAATCAAAAATTATAGATACGTTGGAGACGTATCAGCATCCCCAAGCTTAATTCTTGTTCGTCCTCGAGTAGGTAAATGATAAAAACAGAATTTTTGATGTGGAATGCTGCCTAACATGTTCATCACATATTCTTTTCTTTTGTAGCATGGACATTTGGACTTTTAGATTGTTCTAAGCAATAGTCTAGTTTTGACATGAAGACTTTAATACTCAATCATACCAACAAGCAACCATGACTTTCAAAATATCAACACTAAAGAAAGTTATCCCTAGCCCATCATGCTCAATCATTAATACATTCATGAAACACACTCGAATATTAGCTACACCCAATGCACAAGTATGATCATCATGCCCCCTAGTTGGTGCTTTATAAGAGAAGATGGAGACTCAAATTAAAAATAAAAACTGCATAAGTAAATAGATAGGCCCTTCACAGAGGGAAGTAGGGATTTGTAGAGGTGCCAGAGCTCAAAGCTTAAATTGAGAGAGAAAAATATTTTGGGCGGCATGCCTTTCATGTCAACGAAAACGACCGAGTAGTTCTCAATACTTTCCATGCTAGATATATCATAGGCGGTTCCCAAACAGAAAATAAAGTTTATTCCTTTTTCCAGCATTCTTTCACAATCCATGGCTAGCCATATCCACAGATGCCTTCCATACCAACACTTTCCAAGGAATTTATTATTTCACAACATAAAGTAAATTTCTTTTTCATTTCGGGACTGGGCATCCCTATTACCGCCGTACTCTCGTGGAATGACAAGTGAATAAACACTCATCTTGAGAATAACACATCTAGCATGGAAAAATATTGGCCACCCCCTGCCGCTTCATGAGCGGTACGAGCACACAAAAAGGAAATTCATTTCGAAAATTAGAGATGGCACATACAAATTTGCTTAGAACGGCACGGAAACACCGCATATAGGTAGGTATGGTGGACTCATATGGCAAAACGGGGTTTAAGGATTTTGGATGCACAAGTAGTATTTCTACTTAGTACAAGTGGAGGCTAGCAAATAGATTGAGAAGCAACCAACAAAGAAACAAAAATTCACATAAACGGGCATTAAGCATAACTAACACCGAATAATGCACAACAAGTAGGATGTAATTTCATTGCATAACTATTGACTTTCGTGCTTGCATAGGGAATCACAAACATTAACACCAATATTCTTACTAAAGCATAATTACTCACCAACATGACTCACATATTACTATCATCATGTCTCAAAACTATTACAAGGAATCAAGTTTAATTTGTCCAATGATATTCATGAAAGTTTTTATTATGTCCCTCTTAAATATCTATCACTTTGGGACTAGTTTCATATATTGCCATTGCTTTTGACAAGCTCAAATAAATTTAAGTGAAGAACATGGGCATAAAAATTTCATCTCTCAAAATAATATAAGTGAAGCATGAGAGAATTTCTTCAAAATTTACTAACTCTCAAATTAATCTAAGTGAATCATGAGAGTATTTCTTCAAAAATTTAAAGCACACCGTGCTCAAAAAGATATAAGTGAAGCACTAGAGCAGTTCCATAGCTCAAAAAATTTAAGTGAAGCATATAGAGCAATTCTAACAAATCATAGCATAATTTTGGCTCTCTCAAATAGGTGTGTCCAGCAAGGATACTTGTGACAAACTAAAAAGAAAATCAAGCAAAGACTCAAATAATACAAGACGCTCCAAGCAAAACTCATGATATGTGACGAATAAAAATATAGCTCCAAGTAAAATACCGATGGTCGTTAGAAGAAAGAGTGGATGCCACTCGGGGCATCCCCAAGGTTAGTTGCTTGTTTATCCTTGGATATTATCTTGGGGTGCCATAGCATCCCCAAACTTAGGATCTTTTCACTCATTATTCCTTCATCCATCGTGATCTCACCCAAAACTTGAAAACTTCAATCACACAAAACTTAACAAAACCTTCGTGAGATCCGTTAGTATAATAAAGCAAATCACCACTCTAAGTCTGTTGCAAACCCATTCATATTTTATTATTGTATTATATCTACTGTATTTTAACTTTACCATGGCTTATACCCTCCAATACAAACCATATATTCATCAAAATAAGCACACAATGCAACGAAAACAGAATCTGTCAAAAACAGAAAAGTCTGTAGTAATCTCTACTCTAACCATACTTCTGTAACCAAAAAAATTCCGAAAAATTAGGAAAACGTAGGAAATTGGTATATCAATCTTGTGTTAAAAATTCAGAATTTTTCGTCGCTTCTGTGATTTTTGATAATTCTGCTACTGGACGTAAAAGTTTCTGTTTTTCAATAAGATCAAATCAACTATCACCCAACATTATCCCAAAGGCTTTACTTGGCACAAACACTAATTAAAACATAAAAAACACAATCATAACAGTAGCATAATTGTGTCAACACTCAAGAACAGAAAGAAAAAGGTAAAAATAAATTTTGTACATTGGGTTGCCTCCCAACAAGCGCTATCGTTTTATGCCCCTAGCTAGGTATAATGCATAGATTCAAGTGTTGTCATCTTTAGTTTCAAACTCCTCAATCACACAACTAGATTTCTTCAAGAATTTAGCATGCACACTTTCAATGACGATACTTCTAGGAATAAGACTGAAAAATTCATTCTTGTAAGTAGGGTCTTTCGCTATTTCAACAAAATTGGGACAAAAATTAATCATTTAAGATCTTCCTTGTGGCTATTAGATGTGGCACCTTTGTTCTTAGTGACTTGTGTAGACTTGAAAATTTTTACGGGAATTTTTTCAATAGTTTTAACAGAAGAAAAGGCCGAGCTCAAGTTAATAAAAATATCGTCCAACTTATCAATCCGGGAGGGACTTTCTTCTATTCTTTCGTTAACTACGGCTTCCTTTTCCTTTAATAATTTAAAGACATCCCCCACTTTTGACCCATTTTTATTAGCAATATTATGCATTTTCTTATCCAAATTTTCAAGATATTCTTTGGTAATCATCTTCTTTCCAATAGCATCTAGCCTTTCCATAACATGTTCGAGAGTTAAGGTTGTTTCATTAATAATGAGAGCTGGTGAACCCACTAGATTTCCCATAGCATTAAAAGCATCCATAGATGGACACATCAAGAAATTCCCACCGGTAATCGTATCAAGGACGAATCTATACCAAGTAGTGATGCCCACATAAAAACTACGAAGAAGAAGAACGGTAGATTGCTAATGAATAGATCTATTATGAGCATTGCAAATCCTATACCAAGCATCTTTTAGGTTCTCCCCTCCCCATTGCTTAAAATTGAGAACTTCATTCTTGGGAGTACACGCAATACAGGAAGAACAAGCCATAACAACAAGGTAGGAAAACAAGAGATCTGACAAGAAAAAGGCAAACAAAAAAGGGGCGAATAAAACGTCAAATTTTTGTGAAGTGGGGGAGATGAAAACGAGAGGAAAATGGCAAATAATGTAAATTGCAAGGAGATGAGATTTGTGATTAGGAACCTGATAGATGTTGATGATGTCTCCCCGGCAACGGCGCCAGAAATTCCTTTGACATGGTTTGAAACTGCGTCGGTATTTCCCCAAAGAGAAGGGATGATGCAGCATGATACGTCTCCAACGTATCTACTTTTCCTCACTCTTTTGCCCTTGTTTTGGACTCTAATTTGCACGATTTGAATGGAACTAACCCGGACTGACGCTGTTTTCAACAGAACTACCATGGTGTTGTTTTTGTGCAGAAATAAAAGTTCTCGGCATGGAACGAAACTTTTTGCAGAATTATTTCAAAATAAATGAGAATTATTGGAGCCAAAATCCACCGAAGAGGGGGGCCAGGGTGAGCATCACCCACCAGGGCGCGCCAGGCCCCCTGGGCGCGCCTTGGTGGGTTGTGCCCACCTCGTGGCCCCACTTGCCCTAACTCCGCCACTATAAATCCCTATTTTTGGAGAAAAAAAATAGGGAGAAAGAATTATCGCGTTTTACGATACGAAGCCGCCACCACCTCCTGTTCTTCATCGGGAGGCCAGATCTGGAGCCCGTTTGGGGCTCCGAAGAGGGGAATCTTCAGTCTTCGTCATCACCAACCTTTCTCCATCGCCAATTCCATGATGCTCCCCACCGGGAGTGAGTAATTTCTTCGTATGCTTGCTGGTCGGTGAGGAGTTGGATGAGATTCATCATGTAATCGAGTTAGTTTTGTTAGGGCTTGATCACTAGTATCCATTATGTTCTGAGATTGATGTTGCTATGACTTTGCTATGCCTAATGCTTGTCACTAGGGCCCGAGTGCCATGATTTCAGATCTGAACTGTTTATTATATCATCTCTATATCCATGTTCTTGATTCGATCTTGCCTAGTCATATGCACCTATTACGTGTTATGATCCGTCAACCCCATAGTGACAATATTTGGGATACTTCGCGGTGATGACCGTAGTTTGAGGAGTTCATGTATTCACCATGTGTTAATGCTTTGTTCCGGTTCTCTATTAAAAGGAGGCCTTAATATCGCTTAGTTTCCTTATGGACCCCGCTGCCACGGGAGGGTAGGACAAAATATGTCATGCAAGTTCTTTTCCATAAGCACGTATGACTATTTACGGAATACATGCCTACATTATATTGATGAACTGAGCTAGTTTTTATCGCCCTAGGTTATGACTGTTACATGATGAATATCATCCAACGAGTTACCGATCCAGTGCCTACGACCTTTCCACTTATTGTTCTTGCTAAGTTACTATTGTTCCTGCTGCCGTTCCAACTGCTACAAAACTACTGCTACTACTGTTACCGCTACTGTTACTGTCACTACTGCTATCAAACTATCATATTACTGTGCTACTGATCACTTTGCTGTAGATATTTAATCTCCAGGTGTGGTTGAATTGACAACTCAACTTCTAATACTCTCAAGTATTCTTTGGCTCCCCTTGTGTCGAATCTATAAATTTGGGTTGAATACTCTAACCTCGAAAACTGTTGCGATCCCCTATACGTGTGGGTTATCAAGACCTTTTTCTGGCGCCGTTGCCGGGGACCATAGCAATATTTGTTGAGTCACTTGGGATTTATATCAATTTATCACTATGAAGAATCTGAAGGATACTAAGACCAATATTTTTCCCTCTACTACGAGGGGAGGTAAGGAACTGCCATCACACTCTGCACTTGATTCACCTTCTGTTATGAGTAAGCTTGCAACACGACCACATGCTAGTAATCATGATATGTCGCAAGTTATTGATGATGCTACCTCTGCTATGAATTATGCTATCAATGATGCTAGTACCATGCTTGATGATAATGTGCCACTAGGATAATTTCTTGATGAACAAATTGCTAGAGCTAAAGAAAATGAAACTACTGAAACTGATGAGATTGCTGAAACTGATGAAGCTTATGAAACTGATGATGATTATGAAACACCTATTAGTCCTAGCTCTCCTAAGTTAGAAATGCCAAGATACCTGAAGGTTACGTTATGGACGAGGAGATAACTAGAGAAATTCTTTCTTGCAAGGATAGAGACGATCTTAAGAAATTGCTATGCAAGTATAAGGAAAAGACTTTGAATGCTAGAATGAAATGTGATCCTAAGTTTGCTACTTCACCTATCTTTGTTACCGACAAGGATTATGAGTTCTCTGTCGACCCAGAGTAAATCACTTTGGTTGAATCTGATCCTTTCCATGGTTATGAAACCGAAACTGTAGTGGCACACCTTACTAAGTTGAATGATATAGCCACCCTCTTTGCTCATGATGAGAAGATTCGCTACTATTATATCCTTAAGTTATTTTCGTTCTCATTAAAGGGTGATGCTAAGACATGGTACAATACTCTTGATCCTGGTTGTGTGCGTAGTCCCCAGGATATGATCTACTACTTCTCTGAAAAATATTTTCCTGCTCATAAGAAACAAGCTGCCTTACAGGAAATATTTAACTTTGTGCAAATTGAAGAAGAGAGTCTCCCACAAGCTTGGGGGAGGCTTCTCCAGATGCTTAATGCTTTGCCTGATCATCCTCTCAAGAAAAATGAAATACTTGATATCTTTTATAATGGACTAACCGATAATTCTAGGGACTTCCTAGATAGTTGTGCTGGTTGTGTTTTCAGGGAACGAACTGTTGAACAAGCTGAAGAATTATTGAATAACATATTGAAGAATTATGATGATTGGACTCTTCCTGAACCACCGCCTAAACCCACTCCGAAGAAGAGGGGTATCTTATTTCTCAGTCCTGAAGATATGCAAGAGGCAAAGAAATCTATGAAGGAAAAAGGTATTAAAGCTGAGGATGTTAAGAATTTGCCACCTATTGAAGAAATACATGGCCTGGACACACCACCACCTCCACAGGTGGTAGAGGTAAATTCTTTATTAAAGTTTAATGAAAGTGACATCCCTCACAATAAACATCCTAGCCAATGCTTATATGAGTTTGACAACTATATTATGAAACAAGATCACTTCAATGCTCATGTTCTGAAACAATTGAAATATAATTCTGATATGATTGCTCGCTTGAGTGACTTGCTATTTAGAATCATTAATGATGTTAGAGGTGTAGGAAAGCACGCCTCTATGGTTCAAACTCAGCTAGAACAAGTTGCTAAGTCTCAAAAGGAATTGCTTGATGAAATGAATAATAATATGAATGATTTTGCTGCTAGAGTAGTAACTAGAGGAGGTAGAATGACCCAAGAACCACTTTATCCTAAGGATCATCCAAAAAGAATTGAACAAGATTCTCAGAGAATTAATACTGATACACCTAGTCCTTCTAAGAGGAAAAAGAAAAAGAAAAATGCTAGGACTTTGCATACCTCTAGTGAACCTGGGACACAAAAACCTCCTGATAATAATGATGTCTCTATTTCCGATGCTGAAACCCAATCTGGTAGTGAACATCCACCTAGTGATAATGAAAATGATAATAATGATGTTCACGATGATGCTCAACCTAGTAATGATAAAGAACCAGATAATGATATTGAAATAGAGCCTGCTCCTGATCTTGATAACCCACAACCTAAAAATAAACGCTATGATAAAAGAGACTTTGTGGCTAGGAAACATGGTAAGGAAAGAGAGCCATGGGTTCAGAAACCCATGCCATTTCCACCTAAGCCATCTAAGAAAAAGGATGATGAGGAATTTGAGCGCTTTGCTGAGATGATTAGGCGAGTCTTTTTGCGTATCCGTTTAACCGATATTTTGAAGATGGCCCCTTATGCAAAGTATATGAAAGACATCATCACAAATAAAAGAAAAATACCTGAAGCTGAAATCTCCACCATGCTTGCTAATTATTCTTTCAAAGATGGAGTACCTAAAAAACTTGGAGATCGTGGAATACCAACTATACCTTGCTCCATTAAAAGAAACTATGTCAAAACTGTTTTGTGTGATTTGGGAGCCGGTGTTAGTGTTATGCCTTTCTCCTTATATAAAAGACTTGATTTGAATAAACTCACACCTACTGAGATATCATTGTAAAAGGCTGACAAATCAACGGCCAAACCTATCGGTATTTATGAGGATGTACCCGTTGTTGTTGCAAATGTTACTATCTTAACGGACTTTGTTATTCTTGAGATGGCCGAGGACGAGAACATGTCGATTATCCTTGGTAGACCCTTTTTGAATACTGTAGGGGCTGTTATTGATTGCAATAAAAGCAAAGTCACTTTTCATATCAATGGTAATGAGCACATGGTGCACTTTCCGAAGAAACAATTCCAAGTGAATGGTATAAATGTTATTGAAGAATCTCTGACCATCACTATTGGAAGTTTTCAATTACCTCTAGCTACTGCCAAAAAGAAATATGATATACTTATTGTAAGGGATATGCACATCCCCATTGAGGTAACTTAGTGTTTTACGAAAGTTCTTCGGTTTCATGCTAATCGGAAGTGGTTGTTAATAAGACTTGATCAACCTTATTAATGAAACATTTTTGAGAGGTATGAAGTTGATGAATATAGTAAGCACAACTTTCTGCTCCCACCTTTTATTTTCTGTTTTAGTTAGTCAAATAAAATAAAATGACATGTTTATCCTGTTTTCTGTTTTCTCCGTGCAATAAAAAATGACCCAAAAATAAAAATTCTCAGAATGCCCTGAAAATTTAACACGATTTTTTTCCGAATATTTATGAATTTTTGGTGCAAATAACACCAGAGGGGGGTGCACCTGGTGCCCACAAGACACCAGGGCGCGCCAGCACCCCCAGGCGCGCCCTGGTGGGTTGTGGGCCCCACTTGGGCCCCCCTCACTTATCTCTTTAGCCCACATCATCACCTACCTCTAGCAAAAAATCACCACAGCCACCATTTTCGTGTTCTTGCTCTGTTTGGAGGGATTGCTACTTGGTATGTGACTCCTCCATTGCTCCAACTAGTTTTTGTTTTAGTGGGTTTTTTTTAGAGTAATTAGCTACTCTTGGTGCTGCTGTAGATGAGCTTGCATGTCGAATTCTTAGTGTTCTAAGTAGTTTGAATGCTCAATATGGCCTCTATGCATGCTTGGGAGTAGTTGCTAACAATCTTACAAAGTTTTGTTGACAAATTTTTTGTGGACTAAAAATTTTCAGAATTTTTATAGGAATAAAAATGAATATCTTTAGGAAGTTCTCCTCCAAGCAAAATGCCAAGGGAGTCATTGGGGAATCATAGGACAATGACCTTCACACTCCAAGAAAGGTGGAGGTGCGGCCGTGTGAATGGCCGCATGATGCCTTCATGGAGGAGGTCGGGTTCCATCAAGAGTTCGCTCAGTTTGTTGCAAACGCTGGATTGACCGAGTTCCTCGCAGCTAAGTGTGACCAATATCACATCCTTACAAATTCCTTTGTGCAAAGATTTAATTATCTAGGGAAAAACAACCCTCCTGAAGTGCAGTTTAATCTTTATGCTGAAACTTACACTTTGCCGCTAACTGACTTCTGTAATATATGCTTGATCCCTTCTGATGGGGACTTGAGAGAACCTAGACCATCTGAGTTTGAGGATTTTCTCCTCGCGTTAACCGTGGGTGAGGATAGAGGCGTGTCGAGCGCCACTGCAACTAGCTTGTAGTTTCCCTCAGTACATTATTTCGCTTTGGTCATCACTAAATGCTTAACTGCTAGAGAGAAGGTCGGCGCACTCATTGCTCCTGACCTTGCTATTTTACGTCGTGCACTTTATGATGATCACACCTTTAGTATGGCAGTTATTATTGCTTGACGCTTACATCTTAACAAAACTAAGGGAAAGATACATGGGGGTATTTATGCTACTCGTTTAGTGAACCACTTTAGAATCCCATTTCGCCCACATGATTATCTCTTATCTCGGGTTTACCTTGATCATAAGTCACTGTAGGCTCACCAATTCCTTGATGTAACTGACTCTCCCCATGATATTCATTATAACCTAGTATTTTGCAAGGAGACACGTGATATTATTCCGTTGCCTGCACCTGCTTTGTTTGATTCTATTGCCAGGAACGGATACAGGATTATGCCAGACGACATTGTAGCCTACCGGAACAACCTAGCAGCTGCTGAGGAGGAGCCCCATGGGAGGGATGCTCAGGTGCCGCCTCCGCCTCACTACGACTTGGGACCGGACGGCTACTACGGATGGTGATTACCAAGCTATGCCAAAAGCCTAAGCTTGGGGGAGTACGTATTTCCACCGACATTACATTCATGTTCACACATTTCATTCCAGTTGTCGGTGTTCATACTTTTTCATTGTAATATCCATGCTAAATTTGTTTTCTCGCTTTCTTCTTGTGTTTGAAAAACTTTGATAAAATCCAAAAATATTTCCTACTTCTTTTTAGTTTTTCTTTCTAGCTTAGTTTAGTTGCTGCATCAAAAGAAAACCCAAAAAGATTTCCCGCTTCTTCTTTTATTTGTTGGGAGCTTTCCCTTGTAAATAGTTTTTCTCATTTTTGTTTTTCTTCTTTAATTTGCTTTATTCAAGAAAAAACAAAAACTCCAAAAATATTTCAGTGTGTTACTCGAGTCGTACCTAGGAGAAGATCACGATGAAATTGCTGAGTGGTTCTCATCTGCATTATCGTTTATCTAATAAAGAGCCCAAGTTACTTTGTCTTCTCCTCTTGAATAAAATGTTTGCAGATTCTAGCTTAGTCCATGTCATTCTTGCACTATTATTATTTTCTTATCATTCGGTTGTGCAAGTGAAAGGCAATAATAACGATATTTGATGAATTGACTCTGGCAGAGAAAAGCGGGTATGAACTCAACTTGTTTTTGTTTTTGTAAATATGTTTAACCTAGTATCCCTTGATTCAGCTCATTATGATCAAACATGTTTGCAATGATCATTAGAGATTATAGTTGTTCATGCCATGCTTAAGTAGTTAGGAGTGGATAATGATTTATCTTGGGTGCCAACATGCATTAAAATGGTTGTGATGCGGTATGATGATATTGTATCTTCCTCTGAATGTTTCAAGTGGCTTGACTTGGCACATGTTCACGCATGTAGTTGAATCAAAACCAACATAGCCTTCATGATATTTATGTTCATGGTGTCCATATCCTACTCATGCTAGTATTCAATGTTGATTATATGTAATGCATGTTCATGACCGTTTTCTCTCTCTAGCTGGCTGCTTCTCAATCTACTTGCTAGCCTTCGCCTGTACTAAGTGGGAATACTGCTTGTGCATCAAAAACCTTTCAACCAAGTTATGCCATATGAGTCCACTATACCTACCTATATGCGGTATTACCCTGCCGTTGCAAGTAAATTTGCATGTGCCACCTCTAAATATTCAAATGAACATCTGTTTTTTGTGCCTGGACCGCTCATGGAGCGACAGGGGGCAGTCAGTATCTTCCATGCTAAGCGGGTTATTCTCATGATGAGTGTTTATTCACATGTCCTTACATGAGAGGGGCGGTAATAGGGATTCCCAGTCCCAAAATCAGAAATCAAAAATAATTAAACAAAACTCCCCCAGGAATGTTGTTGGTTTGGACGGTACCCGTGGATGCGGCTTGCCGTGGAGTGTGATTGTTGGTGGAGGGGGAGTAAACCTTTACTTTTATCGCTTGGGAACCACCGCTAATTTGTTTATAATGGAAGATATCGATAACTCTTGGTCGTGACGTTGACAGGAAGGGTGTACCTCCCAAAATTATATCTATCTCTGTTTTAAACTTTGAGCTCTGGCACCGCTGCAAATCCATGCTTCCCTCTGCGAAGGGACTATCTATTTACTTTTATGTTGAGTCATCATTTTCTCAAATAAGCGCCAGACCTGAGAGCACTATTGTCATCCTCATGCATTGTGTATAGTTGATGTTGGGTGCAGCATGATTGGATCTTTTCTACCATGAATTACAATGTTTAGTCGCTGCTTGAACTTTGGAGGTGCTCTGCATTTATGTTTTGCGGTCTCAGAAAGGGCTAGCGAGATACCACTATTGTCATATTGTATCATGATTGTTTTGACAAAGTGTTGGCGCTTGAGATATATTATTATTGCTCGCTAGTTGCTTATGTTATTGATATGAGTAAATATAATTTCTAAGAGTTATTGTTGACATGGTTAGTCATAATCTTTGCTGAAAACCTGGGTGCTACTTAAGCATATATATGTAAACAAGAACAAAAGAGTTCATAAAAGTTTTTCTTTATCACTTTCAGTTTGTCAACTAAATTGCTTGAGGACAAGCAAAGGTTTAAGCTTGGGGGAGTTGATACATTTCCAATGTATCTACTTTTCCTCACTCTTTTACCCTTGTTTTGGACTCTAATTTGCACGATTTGAATGGAACTAACCCGGACTGACGATGTTTTCAACAGAACTACCATGGTGTTGTTTTTGTGCAGAACTAAAGTTCTCGGAATGGAACGAAACTTTTTGGAGAATTATTTCAGAATAAATGAGAATTATTGGAGCCAAAATCCACCGAAGAGGGGGCCAGGGTGAGCATCACCCACCAGGGCGCGCCAGGCCCCCTGGGCGCGCCCTGGTGGGTTGTGCCCACCTCGTGGCCCCACTTGCCCTAACTCCGACACTATAAATCCCTATTTTTGGAGAAAAAAATCAGGGAGAAAGAATTATCGCATTTTACGATACGGAGCCGCCGCCACCCCCTGTTCTTCATCGGGAGGCCAGATCTGGAGCCCGTTTGGGGCTCTGGAGGGGGGAATCTTCGGTCTTCGTCATCACCAACCTTTCTCCATCGCCAATTCCATGATGCTCCCCACCGGGAGTGAGTAATTTCTTCGTAGGCTTGCTGGTCAGTGAGGAGTTGGATGAGATTCATCATGTAATCAAGTTAGTTTTGTTAGGGCTTGATCACTAGTATCCATTATGTTCTGAGATTGATGTTGCTATGACTTTGATATGCCTAATGCTTGTCACTAGGGCCCGAGTGCCATGATTTCAGATCTGAACCGTTTATGTTATCATCTCCATATCCATGTTCTTGATCCGATCTTGCCTAGTCATATGCACCTATTACGTGTTATGATCCGTCAACCCCATAGTGACAATATTTGGGATACTTCGCGGTGACGACCGTAGTTTGAGGAGTTCATGTATTCACCATGTGTTAATGCTTTGTTCCGGTTCTCTATTAAAAGGAGGACTTAATATCCCTTAGTTTCCTTATGAACCCCGCTGCCACGGGAGGGTAGGACAAAAGATGTCATGCAAGTTCTTTTCCATAAGCACGTATGACTATTTACGGAATACATGCCTACATTACATTGATGAACTGAGCTAGTTTTGTATCGCCCTAGGTTATGACTGTTACATGACGAATATCATCCAACGAGTTACCGATCCAGTGCCTACGACCTTTCCACTTATTGTTCTTGCTAAGTTACTATTGTTCTTGCTGCTGTTCCAACTGCTACAAAACTACTGCTACTACTATTACCGCTACTGTTACTGTCACTACTGCTATCAAACTATCATATTACTGTGCTACTGATCACTCTGCTGCAGATATTTAATCTCCAGGTGTGGTTGAATTGACAACTCAACTGCTAATACTCTCAAGTATTCTTTGGCTCCCCTTGTGTCGAATCTATAAATTTGGGTTGAATACTCTACCCTCGAAAACTGTTCCGATCCCCTATACTTGTGGGTTATCACAGCACAGCTACAGTATGTATTTCCTTCAGTTATTAAACCAAGGTTATCGAACCAGTAGGAGAACCAAGCAACACTACATAAATGGTACCTGCACACAAAGAACAAATACTTGCAACCCGACGCGTAAGAGAGGTTGTCAATCTCTCCACGGTAAAAAGATAGATTGGTTTGTATTAGATTGGATAAATAGATCGCACAAGAACACAAAATAAAAGATGCAAATAAAAGGTGCAACAAGGTATTTTTGGGTTTTTGGAATAATATATCTGAAAACAAATGCGGAAAAAGATAGATCGAAAAGCAATATATTAAAAGAATAGACCCGGGGGGCGTAGATTTCACTAGTGGCTTCTCTCAAGAAAATAGCACACGGTGGGTAAACAAATTACTATTGGGCAATTGATAGAAGATCAAATAATCATGATGATATCCAAGGCAATGATCAATATATAGGCATCACGTCCAAGATTAGTAGACCAAAACGATTATGCATCTACTACTATTACTCCACACATCGACCGCTATCCAGCATGCATCAAGTGTATTAAGTTCGTGGAGAAACGGAGTAATGCAATAAGAATGATGACATGATGTAGACATGATCTATTCATGTAGGAATAGACCTCATCTTGTTATCATTAATAAGCAACGATACATGCGTGCCTCGCCGCCCCTTCTGTCACTGGGAAAGGACACGGCAAGATCGAACCCATCACAAAGCACCTATTCCCATGGCAAGAAAAATCGATCTAGTTGGCCTAACTAAACCAAAGATTCGAAGAAGAAATACGACGCTATAAATAATCATGCATATAAGAGATCAAAGAAGACTCAAATAATATTCATGGATAGAAACTGATCATGAACTCAAACTTCATCGGATTCCAACAAACACACCGCAAAAAGTCATTACATCAAATAGATCTCCAAGAGACCATTGTATTGAGAATCAAAAGAGAGAGAGGAAGCCATCTAGCTACTGCCTACGGAGCCGTAGGTCTATGGTGAACTACTCACGCATCATTGGAGAGGCACCAATGAGGATGATGAACCCATCCGTGATGGTGTTAGATTGTATCTCGTGGTTCTGGAACTTGCGGTGGCTGGAATTGTGTTTCATCTCCCCCTAGAGTTTCTGGAATATCTGAGGATTTATAGAGCTGAGAGGCAGTGGAAAAGACCTCCGTGGGCCCCACGATACATCAGGGCGCGCCAGGGGCCTCTGGCGCACCCTGGTATATCGTGGGCCCCACAGGCTTCCCCCCAGGTGCTTCCTTGGCTCCCAAGTTGTCTTGTGGTCCAATAAAATCTTTAAAAAGTTTCATGGCATTTGGACTCCATTTGGTAATGATATTCTGCGAAGTAAAAAACAAGCAAAAAACAGCAACTGGCACTGGGCACTATGTCAATAGGTTAGTCCCAAGAAATGATATAAAGTTGCTATAAAATGATTATAAAACATCCAAGAATGATAATATAACAGCATGGAACAATCAAAAATTATAGATACGTTGGAGACGTATCAGGGACCCCCTACCTGAGATCTACCCGATCTAGATCCAGCATTGGTGGCCCATATAGGTCCCGCTATGTGGTCAGTATAGCTTGATGGCGTCATCGCTCGATGATCAAATCTGCACCGGTGTCGAAGTTATGTGAGAGCGCTCGGTTCTCGGTTCACCCGAAATATTGGAGAATCTCAAAGCTGCAGAACCCCCATGGGGATATCAATCTCGGTAACTCACTAGTTGCGAATGGGTCCTCAGCTATGACTCTAGATCTAATCGTGGAGCCATTAGCAATCACCGCCCGGATGCCGGTTTCGCACCAGCCACAGGGTGGAACTAGTGCTCCTCGGGACAAAGATTCGACTTCAGATCCAAGCACTTAACATGACGACCACACTTCCAAGCCATATAGACGGTCCTAAAGTCGGAGTATCAACTTCAGGAAAATCCTCCAGGGAGGCCGATGTCAGATCGGTTTGTAATTAAATTTTCTCTCCCACCCACCCACATGTTGCTTATTGTCTTGAAAGCTCAGGACCAACTACATCTGGGACTTGTCTTTCGTCATGGAAAACCCCAAGGAAATGGTACGACAGTTCTGGATGCGGTTTTTGTTTGTAAAAAACAAAGTCACAATCAAGGAATCGGTAGAACCATTGAACGAAAATGCCTTAGAACGTTTCATGAGCTTGTGATATAGTCAACAGATTCTGCATTATGGAAGACGCCTGGCTGTCCAATCAATGACGCCTTAATCCGATCCAAGAGTAGCCCGAATCAATCGAGGTAGGAAGGCGCCCGTGTCACGCCCAACGCCTAGGCAGATCCAGTGTCAATACGTACATCGATGAATTGGCCCCAAAAAGGAAACAACCATGCAGATGAATCAGATCAACATTAGATGCAATATTGGATAAAGCCATTCACAATTCACTCTGTCTCCTCATCTGTACCATCAACACATAGGCTTCAGGCATCCTGGGTTGTCAGACAGGTGGTTAAAGGGGGGATTGAACTCCTAGATAACCTTAGCTTATCAACAAACCGAGGAATCTTACCAAATTACAATGAGCAATCATCCGAGGGAGAGGAAGCTCTAATGATATATGCAACCCACTCCTCAAGAAATCAACGCAAAAGAGATCTCCTATAGATCTGCCAAATAAAAGATGTGGTAACGTTGGAGAATAGATGGTCAAACACTATGGTCACGTTTGATCAAGAGGACCAACCGATGGCAACCCATGGCCGAGGATTTTCGGCCCTTGTCATCGACCCGTCTAAGATGTTTTGGGATCTCCCACACTTCATTCCAGCCCCGTGAGTGATTCCGCCATTTGTATCGCACCACCGCTTCCGCCGTGCGTCCTCAAGGTTTTCGACAACTTGTGTGAACATAAATTTCACAAAATTTGGTCGTGTAGAGTAGTCTAGTGGATCACAAATTCATGTATATGACATAATGTTGGCATTTTTTTGTGATGGATCCGATGATAGATGATGGTACATGCTACCAAGGGTTGGCGGGCAGCAAAGAACTCATTCACTTGGCCATCTTAAGGGCCGAATATGCTAAGGCATGGACAGGGCCCCTCTTCCCACAGAAAGCAGTCATTCATGAAGCTTCTCATCTTTCCGTGCAATTCAAGACCCCCCCCCTTCGATCTAGACTCTAAGCCAGTTAGAAATCCGTGTAACCCTAGGCCTTGTCCTCTTTTATAAGGCGAGTTGAGGGGGTAGTTCGAGGCATCTGGCATCATGATCATAGTACCGACTGCAGGAAACATTCCCTAGAGGAAATAATATTGTATTATTATATTTCCGTATTCATAATTAATAGTTGATATTCTATGTTATAACTGCTATGATTCTGGAATATGCGATTCATATGCACGTGTGGAATGATAAACGATAAAACAAAGATTCCTAGTCTTGCCTCTATGACTAGCTCAAGTGTTATAGGTGATCATGTTTTCCGGATCATGGGATATCATTAAGTGTAATGATAGTACTAAAACAACATTGAGAGTATGACGTTAGAAGAATGATCATATTGAATCGACCCAAACTTGTTTGTTACACTTTGAGATAATATCGTCTGAGATCAATTGTTATAACACCGAGTATTAGCATGCGTTTTATGTTCCTTAGACCATGAGAGTATCGTAGCCACGTTTTACCGTACGATGAGCTTTGGGGTTGCTCAAACGTCATCTGTAACTAGGTGAACATAACAACAACTTACACGTTCATCGGAAAGTTTGACAAGCGACTAGATAGCTTAAGAGTGGTATTTGCTCCTCCAACGATGGATAGATATCTTAGGGCCCTCTTGGTGTGACTGCATCAATCATTGTATGGCCTGACACAAGTGACTCAGTAACGGGGGTGCCGGAACACGAAAACGAGAAAGAAGAACAAAACCGATAACGAGAATAACGGTATAGTGAGCATGTGATGACTGAGGAGGATACCGAGACATCCAAAGTTTTGTAAAGTATCACGAAGCAAAGGGAATGTCACATGGTCACCAAAGGTTCACTCGAATGTCATTCATGTGCTTATAGGGATCGATATGGACGTCCACAGTTCCGCTATCGGTCATTGAACGAAGGAGTTCCATTCATGTCTATGAGTTACCGAACCTACAAGGTCACAAGCTTAAGGTAATCATGATCTGCCGAGTGTTAGTAGGACGGCAATGATGAGAACATATTTGTGAAATTGTTTCATTAATATACAAAATAGTTTCAAGAGGATCCAAAAGCGTTTCGGGCTCACCGGAAGAGTTCCGGAGAGTATCAGGTAATACCGGGTATTACCTATAAATAATATATAGGTGGAAAATGTTTTTAGGGATGTTAAATTATATATAAAATGGCATGAAAGTATTTAGAACAATTTTATATTTAATTAAATATCAACGGGCCTTAAAAGGCCAAGAGGTGTATGGCAACTTGAGCCACAAGGCCCAAGTGGGAGGCACCTCCCTTCCCTAAGGTAGGGGTCCGAATTGAGCAGGGGGAGGAGTCCAACTCCTCCTCCCTTGGCCGGCCAAAGGGGTGGGACTTTCCCTCCCCTTGTGGATCCCTCCCTCTCCCCTCCAAACTATATATACTTGGGATATTGGCACCTATTGAATACACAAGTTTTGGAGCCTCCTCTAGTTCTTCTAGTTCTAGTTTTAGCTGCTCCTAGTTGACTAATTAGAGCTAGGTCTAGTTCCTCTAATACTCATAATTAGAAGCCCAGTGTGGTTCTAATCTCCTCTCCCTAATTCTTCATCGATGATTAGCTCTGGACGGCGAAGCGCTGCCGGATCGTGAAAACCGTGCGCTTGCAACCAAGTAGAGAGGTCGTGCTTTCAGTCTTCAGTTCGAGGGATTGTTCATCTACGTTTCGAGGGAATCCAAGTACGATCTACATCGTCACACTCTTCTTGCGCTGCAATTCGGTGACGGTAACGATCGTAATCTCAACCGTTATTGTATCTTCATAGTGTTCCCGGTTGATCATAGGGCGATTTTTTTTGTTTTCTACTACATTTCCCAACAGCGACAACATTATCCCCACATACATTATAGCCCCCTCACAAAAGGCCTTTTACCCATCAATCAAATACAAAGCAGGAGTAGGGCATTACCTTCATGATGAGGCCACGAACCTAGGTAAACTCCCCATGCGGGATCCCCTCTGGTACTTCCGGTCATGCACACCAACCTATCTCGACTACTGACAGTTTTTGGTATGGTTAATAGATGAGTTTTGATGATTCCCTATTGTCTTTGAGCCCCAACTCTGAGAGTGTGGTCATGGATGTCAAAAACAATGAGATTGTGTTGATGTTGTTCAATGGATAGAGGCAACCAGAATGAAGAGAAAGCATGTGGGGTCATAGATCAGTCATTTGACAATTACTTGGAATGAAATCAAAGGCCACAATTATCTCATGTCCAACTTATTTGTGCCTAGTTGTACCTACCTTGCCTACCTGTTCGGAAGATCCTTCCAAATGAACAAATGACTATTCTGTTGAATTGCCAACGACATGAAAGCTAATGAACCGTTCTTCATGCAATGGAGCTATGATCTCAGTGTGCAGGGTTTTTCTTGTTTCCAGAAGGTCACCATGACACTTCGGATGACTGCATATGGCACTCATACATATATGATTGGTTATTATCCTCCCATGGCTGAAGGCACAATAAAAAAAGTGCACAAAATTATTAGCTAATATGTGATTTGTATGTAGAGCATTATTTGTGAGCCCCAATGTCAAGGAAACATCAAGGGTTCTAGAAATGAATGAAGCAAGAGGTCGTCCTAGGATGCTTGTGAGTGTTGACTATATTCATTAAAGCTGGAAGAATTGCTTTGCAGGTTGGGATGGCCAATTCATCATGCATTGCCATGATCCAACAATTAATTTGAAACCGGCTGCCTCCGAGGATTTGTGAATTTGGCATTGCTACTTTGGATTGCCAAGATCTAACAATGACATCGATGTCCTGCGAAGATCACATCTATAAGCTTGGATAGCAGGTGGCATTTCTCCACCATGCAACAAGATAGTGAATGTCAATTGGTATGACTAAGACTACTATATAACCGATGACATCTGTCCATCTTGGTCAACATGTATGCAGATAATTTCTAGTCCTGAGACTGGAAAATTTAAGCATTTCACAAAGATGCAAGAAGCAGCATAGAAGGGAAATGAGAGAGCATTTGGAGTATTGTCATCTAGGTTTGCAATTGTCTGCGGTCATGCACATTAATTAACACATATGTCTTGGTAAAGATCATGACATGTTGTGTGATCCTATAGAACATGATCGATAATCGAGGATAATAGGATATGCCAAGCCCCATGGACTATGAGAATGTATGCCCAATCACCAGGCCTCGCAGGCGCACAAACATCATTCAAGAGGTCTGCCCAAAGGTTGAAGACTGGGTCTCCCGTGACTAGTTTAGTGAGGATCTTATCGAGCATCATTGGTAGCTAGTTTGGAGATACTCTATTTATATTTCTAAATTCATTTATTTGTCATTGAAAATGTTTTGTCATTGTATTATTTGTTGTATTCGATTAATGGGTTAAATAAATATTTGTTGAATTGTTCATCTAAATTGGAGTAGTAGAGTAGATAGAAGAAAACAAAAGAAATTTTTATAGAGGTCACAATATGGCAATAGTAAGTTTCTGCATAGCCGTCGCGGCCTCTAAAAAATTATGGGGCATGGTCCATATGAGTTACGGAGGTTGTGGATATGGAAACTCTACTAGAATTGCTCTAACACAAGATCACACACGCAACTCATTGCTTGCTCTCTCGTAACAGTGGTTGGGTAACCCCCAATTATAAGGGTGAAGTAACCAAGAAACAAGTATTTCTCGCAGTAGAGGAACGGGGTTTAACGAACCAAAAGGAGTTCTCTAACAAATAAATTCACTGGTACATACACACAAAATATAAATAAGCTTGTCCACAACACGTCAAGAAGGTTGCCAAGCTTCTTGTGTTGCTAGTTACAACATTGAATTGCAAAGTTTGGTAGGAATTGATAGATACATAAAAGAAAAGAAATGGTACATCAAAGAGTAATACTTTTGATGAGGTTTTCAGTAATAGAAAATTGACCCAGGGCAATAGGTTCACTAGTGCTCGTAAGCATACATGATTAGTGTGGTGAAAAAGTTATAGTTGGGCAGCGATTAAATTTTAATATTTATATTTATGACTATGATCATTCATGGTATAATGTTATATATGCATTATGTCGGCGATATGTAGACTGTTATCCAACTGTGTCTACAACTAATACTCCATCGCAAGACCGCTATCCAGTATGCATCTCGAAGTATTAAGTTCATGAAAAATAGAGCACCGAATTAAGCAAGATTACATAATGTAGACAATAAATATCAAGCAATATGACAAGAAACCGTCGTTTTATCCTTAGTGTGGCAAGTGGCAATAATACAATACGTGTCTTGTTCCTTTCTGTCACTGGGATATAGATCACCACAAGATTAGAACCCACTACAATGCACCACTCCCTCTGAAAAATTACCCATTGAACTTGGCCAAACAAGACAGATAGATCGGAGAGCATACAAAGCGAGCAATTATACAACAAAGAAAATTTAAAATATTCAATTGATTTCAATGAACAATCTGATCATAAATTGACAATTCATCATATCCCAACAAATACACCACCGATTACATCAGACAGATCCCGATCATGTGAGGTAGCTCCCAGGAACATGGTACTAAAGAACAAGAGAGAGAGAGTGCTATCTAGCTACTGCTATGGACCCTAAGGTCCTAAGGGAACTACTCACACATGTTCATGGAGGAAGCGAGGTTGATGACGAAGGCTATGATGGGGGATTCCCCATCCAGCAGGGTGCCGGAACATGCCTCTAGACGGGATCTCCTCGGAACAGGAACTTGCGGTGCAGAAAAAATAGGAGAAAATAGGTACCGAGGGTTTCTCGAGTTATGTGATTTACATGCAAAGGAATGGGTGAAGGGTGGTGCCCTGGGCCCCGCGACCTAGGGGCACGGGCCAGCCCCTCACCCCACACCCTCCCCCATGGAGCCCTTGTGAGTCCTCTCATCTGGCTTTGGTACTTTGTGGAATCTTCTCATGGAGAAAGAAATTGTACTAAATTCCTGTGGCATTTTTACCATTGTAGATATTGACTTCCTGGAAAACCAAAAACATGCAGAAAACAGAGACAAGCACTGTGCACTAAATTCATAGCTTAGTCGAGATAAATAATATAAATTGGTATAAAAAGTATTCAAAAGTGATAATATAGTAGCATGAAACATAAAAAATATAGATAAGTTTGAGAGATATCACTCATGTTTTATAAATTAAATAAAACGAGTTCATACTAGTCACTTGAGTTATTATATATAATCTAGCAAACAAACATACACCTAATGCATGCGTCGCTATCATGGGTGGCACGGGGAATCCTAGCCACCAAAGGACGCGTCACCTCGTCCCCTCCAGAACCCCTTGCCACCGCCAGAGGATATAGTCGACCTAAGCTTACACTCTGGTCGGTGGCAGATGGGCGTGCTCTCGTGGCGCCTTCACCCCCGCTCAGGATAGTGATGGCCTAGGCGATGGGTTCTAAAACAACAACGACTCCTCCACCGGTACAACAACTAGTCAGCGTGGCAAGCAGACATAGCTTCGATGATGGTCTCGCAACATCGAATGATGGATCGAGGCCACACGACTGTGGCGTCTCCTTTTCTCTCATGTGGTTTTGGCTTCTTGCGATTGGGATATGCGAGGATTGACTCGGTTGTAGCCTCACCTCAGTCACTTCAGTTGTTATCCGACCCTCCAAGGCAATGTTTGCGGTGACGTCAGGGTTTTCTTCATGCCCTCTTTTTCCTTTATGTGCTATGCGCTCTTACTCGTCGGGCATTGCCGATCTCATGTTGACGGTGAAGACGATGGTGTGGTGGCTGGGTGGCCGACCGATCATGTGATTCGGCGTCAAGTCTGTTGGGAAAGCCATTCTCTGGTTTTGGACGGAGTGGTTGACGGCGTCTGTTAGCTTGTGGGAGGTGTCAGTGCTATAGTTTTAGCTTCCCTCTCGACATGTTCCAGGGGATACCCTAGATCCTGGTCTCCTGGGTCGTACTATGGCGGTGTTATGGCTATGATTGGCGTCGCGTTTCCTCTTGGGGGCATCGTCAGAGGAAATCATGGATCAATTTGGTGGTTCTCGACAGCTCGTGTGGCAACATTGTTGGTGATGAGTGAGGTTGTGGTCGCGACAAAATTTTGGTAGTTGGCTATTCGACGTGGCTGTGGCGTCGTCTCGGTCTGTTTGTTGCCAATGAGTCGAAGTTGCAGCTGCGAGCTCTAGCGGGTGATGGTGACTTACAACGGGTGGTCTGGCTCAACGATCCTTCACGAGCTACCTTGCATATTTCTCGGTCATAGCACGCCTTCGGACTTGGAGCTACCTTGCCAGCGACACATGTGACCAATTGTTTGGCATAGATGAGCAGGTCTCACATGCTATTTGTGGCAAGGAATCATTGTTGGACGAATCCACTTAAGTCAGAGTCATTTGCTTGGGGAGAAGTGATGATGATGACACTTTGCGCACAACCACGGCGGTGTTCCTTCTTCGGCTGAGTGTGTGAAACTTGTGGGTAGCTAGGTCGGCCCATTGTGGGCATGTTATACCTATGTTTAGTAACTAATCAGGAAATTATCTTCTTCTTACTTAAATATATTGAGTCCTTTGGATCCCAGTTTCATAAAATAAAACAAATTAGTAAGCCAGCTGGCTAGGGCAACTATTCTGATTTACTCCAATCACTGATCGGTAAATGTAATTCCATATTATTTTTTCTGAAGATCCAAGTGTGCATCAAATTTTCTGACAAGTCAGGTTGGATTGAAGCATAACAAGAACACTTACGACAATAGTGACAGTGACACCAACATTGATAGATCTATGATTCAAGATCGTGAAATTGATAGATCTGTTTATTCCTCGCTTGTGATGGAAATTAGACATCTTAGAGGTCTTCAACATACTTGTATTACTCATATTAACCGTACGCAGAATAAGGTTAGCGACAACTTGGCTAGTTTTGCTAGAGTAGAGAGAAGGACAATGACTTGGGTTGGATAAGGTCTCCCAGCAGTAGATCTAGCTCTTGCAGATTGTATGAACACTACCTTTGAGTAATACAAGTTTTTGTTTCGCAAAAAAAAAATAGTGGCAGTGCCACCGTGATTGAACAATATTCTTCCACATCAGCACAAATAGATTTGATTTCATCAGGACTCATGCTATCAAATGATCTAATAAATTAGTGCAACTCCAGCCTGGACATTTTATACAAGCCTGTGAGAGGTCAAATAATGTGGAAGTCGATGATGTTAGAAAAGATTGTGCCTAGACTACCTGCACAATCTTTTCTAAGAAACGTGGCAAGGAGTGGAGTACATCTTGTCACAAAAGAACACGAGATGGCTGCTAATTAATCAGCTAGCTAGTTTGAATTTGGTGGTAGTAAACATGAGAATCTTTTGAGTCGAGCTGGAGCGCCCGTCCCTCTCAAACTCCTTAAAGGAGACAACATCTACCCCGCATGGCCTCGTCATGCCCATTGTGTTCCCCTTATCCAAGTTAATTTAGTAGGGGAGTTAGTGAAGCATTAGATTAGGAATAATGCATCCACGCCGTGCATGCCCCCTAGTATTTTATTATCCATCTCCACGTCCCATTTCGGTGTCAATTGCGGCTAGCTGGTTGCGTTCATTAGTCGCTTCTGCATACGTTTTTAAGTGCCACACAGACACAGATGCCTGTAGCTAGTTACTGGAAGTTTGGAGACGCTTGGTTTTGACGACTGGAGAAAAAAAAAATGCGAACATACAAAAGGCTCACGTGTCGATGTATTAGAGGGGGGGGGGGGGGGGGGGGGGGGGGGGGGAGGTGTGAAAGTACAATACATAGAAATTACAAACAAACAGCGGCAGTCAATGTCCTAAACTCTCATGCTCGGGCTTACATGATGAGCGCGCTCTAGCGACCGGAACTAGGCTAAACTACCTAGCGCCAGATACTACTCAGCCCTGATGCCTAGAGAGCATCCACAGCTCTGCGGCTCTGCCTCGGCGGCGGTCAGCCGACAGAGATCACTATGCATGGCGGAGCGCTCGAAGACACGGTTGCAATAAGGAAGTGTGACATTGTGGTTGGTGATGTCATGTGCCTGTCCAGCAGCAAGTGTCGAAGGAGATAGACGTGTGAGTTGTGACACGACAGGCAAAGCGTGCACTCGAAGGGGGAGTAGTGCATGTGGAAAACGAGGCGTCTTCGTAAACAATCAAGGCAAGAATCCAATTATAATTTAATCAGCAATTCTTCAAACACCACTTGTGAAACTCGCTAGATTTCAGCAGCCTAGTCGCCTAGATACATATACCCTGTTTGCATAGCGGCTGCCATTTAATTATCACTAGATCAACGTCACATCACGATCATTTTCTTACTGGCTTAGTTACCTAATTATAATTTCAAAGGTAAAGTTCCCTAATTATTGCCTTTTCCCCCCTTTTCTTTCTTTTATGCTTCTGGCTGACCAACTCCTCCTTTTCTTTATCTTCCATTTCTTTCCGATCACCTTCAAGATGCCTCACGGAAGAGGGCTAATAAATTAAAACTATAGTTGCTTCGCAGAGAAAAAAAACTAAAACTATAGTTTCCATGGAAGCTTATGGCCATGGATTAGCCATGTCGCCTCCTAAGACTTTTGCCTTCGCAAATCATGACCAGCACTAAGTTAATAATGGCTTCCCAACCACATCAATCACCATATATATGTAAAGCCCAGTCCTTGTTGCACTAATGTCACATCACGTCACCATTTGGATCTTAACTGGCACACTGGACAAAGGCATATATCTGTCTTAAAATGTGTAGTTAAGACTGAGATATAATACAAAAATAAAGAAATTAAGAAACTGCCCGCTGACTTGAAACAGAAGAAAAGCTTCGAGTCACCGACAAGGTTTTTTCTTTTGAAGAAATGGAGGTTACTTGTTACAGTTTAATTAACGATGGATTAATTAAGCGAAATCTACGTTAAGGCTACCCGTTGTGGATAGTATCATAAGTTAGTATCACTTATATGATACAATCTCCGAAATGCATAGTATCGTATAGGAGAGACGATTTGCTATGCATGGTAATAGCTACACACCCTTTGACATACATGCCTTCTTTTATATATGAGGTGTTGGTTTTCTTATGACATTGACACAAATGCATTTTTGTTGTATAGAAAGAACTTTTTCTCATTTTTCGTTGTCTTTTTTTTATCATTTTGACACAAGTGCCTTTTTGTTGTGTAGAAAGGGCCTTTTCTCACTTCTTTCAATTTTTTCGCTTGCCTTTTTTAGCACAAGTGCCTTTTTGCTTGTGTGGCTGGTCCAAAGTCACGATATTTCGTTATATAGTTATAACAATCATATAGATCGGAAAGCATACATACTTATAACTATTACACATAATGAAGTTAAGATTTAACTTAATTACTTTCAATGAATAATCTGATTATAAACTCATAATTCATCGGATCCTAACAAACACACCGCAAAATAGGATTACATCGGATAGTTCTTCGAAGAGAACGTTGTATTGAAGATCAAAGAGAGGGAGAGAGAGAGGGAGAGGGAGAGAGAGAGAGATCTAGCTAATCACAATGGACCCGTAGGTCCGTGGTTAACTACTCACGCATCATCATGGAGGCAGCAAGGTTGATGAAGATAGCATCCGTGGTCAATTTCTCCTACAGCAGACTACCGACGGAGGCAGCAAGGTTGATGGGATCGCGAAAGAACAGAGGCTTGCGACGACGGAAAAATTGTTTCGGGTCTCCTTCTGGTGTTTTGGGATTTTTAGGAATTTATAGAAGTAGAATTAGGCCAAGGGACCTATGAGGGGCCCACAAGCTCACACGGCGCCCGCCTGGGGGCGCGCCGCCTGGGCTTGTGGCCCTCTCGTGTGGCTCCAGGTCTTCCTCCGATGCTCCCTTGGTCCCTTTTGGTCCAGAAAAAATCACCGTAAAGTTTCGCTTCAATTGGACTTCGTTTGGTATTGTTTTTCTGCGAAACAAAAAATAGGCAAAAAAAGGAACTGACACTTGGTACTGGATTAATATGTTAATTTCCGAAAATGATATAAAATGACCTCTAAAGCGTATAAGATTGATAATCTAATAGCATGAAACAATCAAAAATATAGATACGTTGGAGACGTATCACCGGTTAGCCCACCCCACGTTGTTGCTATGTGGGCCTCAAGGTACCCCCGGGTCGAGCCATAGTAGCAGTGTTGGCTATAAGCCTCGCGCTACAACTAATCTAATAGTTGTAGTGTGGCCTGTATAGTCAGCGGTGCTACTACAATTACACGGGGCCGCATTTAGCAGTAGCACGTGCCACAGGCCGGCGCTACAGGTATTGGCCTTAGCAGCAGCGCCAGCCTTGTGCCCCGCGCTAATACTACTCTGGGCACCTTATCCACCCTGCTCCTCTCTCCCTCACTCTCCCCCTCATACTCTCTCTCGCTCGCTCTCTCTGCTGCCGTCGTCGCCCGCCCGCCATCGCCCCCGAGGGATGTCCCTCCCTCCCTCATCCTCTCGCCGCCCTCCTCTCTCCTCCCTCCTCCCGCCGCTCTCCTCCCTCCTCCTCTCCTCCCTCATCCCACTGCCCTCCTCCCTCCTCCCACCTCTCTCGATCAATATAGAAATTTTTAGTAAAAATTAAGGTGTAGAAATATTTAGTACAAAAAAATAGAAATAGAAATTTTTAGGTATAGAAATGTATTGGAATGCTATATGAGAAATCTTAGGTATCAAATTTAGTAATCGAATTTTTTAGTAAACACATTAGGTATATAAATTTTTAGTGAATAAATTTTTAGTAAAACAATTTAGTAATAGAAAAAGTAAGGTATAGAAATGTATTGGAATGCTATATGAGAAATTTTTAGCTATCAAATTTAGTAATAGAGATTTTTAGTAAAAACATTTAGGTATAGAAATTTTAGTATGAGATTTAATGATCTAAATTTTTCACTTGGTGGAATATGCAGGCTTTCTAGTGCCGCGTCTCTCCCTGGAGTGATCGTCGTCGGAGCTTCCTCTACAGCCGAGTCGGTGAGCTAACATTCCACCTCCTTCTCCTCCGCTCATGTCACTAAAAAATTGTCGAGAGCTAAAAGTCGATGATATTTGGACATGTATTGATTGTCTCTTTGGATATGTGTATGATTTTGTAGGGAACACCTCCGAGTGGCCTATGTTTTACCGGAATGTTGATTCATTTCCGTTCAGGCAAATTTCAAGCGCTCGATATGTCCTATTTTTTAGCAAAGGTCATGCAGAAATTTTCTAGTAGGACATATCGAGTGCCAGGGATTGCCGGAACGGAAATCAAACGACATTCCGGCAAAACATTGGGCATTTTTTTATGTCATTAGTCGATATATACAATGTTAATTGAATGATACTTAGGGTTGACTTATAGTCTATCGGAGCTCATTGTGTGCAGTCTATTCTTGAAGGAATAATCCCGACTGTTGTCATGGGGTCGCTTCCTCTTCTTCTTCTCGCAATATATATACCTTGGTATAATGAGCGAGAGAAGTAGGGGAAGCGACCATCACCGACGGTCAAAATATTAGAGAGGAAGAATCCCGACTGCTGTCGTGGGGTCGCTTCCTCCTTCTTTCCCGTGTGCTAGACATTTTAGTAATGCACGCGAGAACGAAGGGAGGAGTGACCAGCACCGACGGTCATAATATCAGTGTGAGGGAGTGTCCACCATATACACCACCACATCAATGTGAGGGAGTGCCCACCATATACACCATGAGAGATGAGAGTTTTTGAAGGAAGACTCGACAGACCGAAAGTCAACCCGTGGTGAATAGTGATCTTTGTTTTGAGTTCCTGGTATTTGCCGTCCATTTTTAATCTTTGAATTATGAACACGGGAAATGTCTGATGATGATAGGATCCCTGAGTGCGATTACCGCACCGACAACGTGGGTATGTGCGACAGACCTCGCCTGGAAAACGATAGGTGCTTCACCGTCACGCTGAAGGAGACCTTCGAATATTTTACGGTATGTGTAACGATGACAAGTATGTAATTAAGAATGACTTGTGCTTTTTTATTTAACCTGTTTATTTTGTTTTTTACAATTCCACTAGTGCATCCCCTACTACGCAAGACCTTATGTCTTAGAGAAGCTCAGTTTCGAGGATAGGGAGAGTACGGAGACGGAAAAAACACACCTTAAGACGAAACATTTCGTTTTTTAGGTTAAGCTCTACAATGTTGTAAATCACACACATTTTGGTTGTTCAAATTGGAGAGGACTACGCAAGGCCTACAAATTTCAGGAGGATATGAAAATAACCTTCGATATTGGTGCTGAAGATGATCGTCAAGACAATGTCGATATTTAGATGGATGTGGACATGATTCCAATTCTACCTCCATGTGAGCTTGTCAAACAAATTTGTTAAATAATTTATATTTTTTATTTAAAAATATTTGGTATTCATCCCTACTAAACTTGTTTATTTTTACTTGACAGCTTATTTCTTTTCTCCAAAAAAACAAGGAAGGCAGTAGACAAGATGTACTATAGTTATGGCTCACAGCTAACTTGAGAGGATAAAAATTTCTTGTCTCATTTGTTAATGATGTTGAGGCTTTTAAGACCAATTATCAATTTGGCCAAAATTATAGTGGATATGTGCCTCTAGTCCACGAGTTCAACGATGGTAGCATCCATGCAAATAGCATGATAAGATTTTTTTTACTATTGTTTCATTAGTTCTTGTTTTGCAAACATTCTTATGAGGCAAAACTAAATTGCTAACTATGTTACTATTATATTCTTCAACAGAAACTTTTAAAGGATGTTGTGCCTGACCTGATGTTTACCAAAGGTAACATGGGGATTATTAGCTTACCGCCAAGTTCGTCAGCAGCTTCCTAAATGCATACTCCATTTCTTTATCAGGTGAACGCCTCGACATCAAAGGAGTGAGAAAAGTAATGAATGTGTGAAGGCAAATTGGAGACAACATGGATGTGTCCAGGCCACAAAGTGGAGACAGGTGGATCTCTATTCTCCATTTCGGAGATGAAGGGGTTGACTTGTGAAAGGACGTGGATGTCGCCTAGAGGGGGGTGAATAGGCGCTTTAAAATAATTACGGTTTAGGCTTGAACAAATGCGGAATAAAACTATCGTTTAATTAGTCAAGCACAAAACCTAAAACAACTAGGCTCACCTATGTGCAGCAACAACTTATGCTAAGCAAGATAGACAACTAAGTGATAGCAAGATATATAACAAGAAACAATATGGCTATCACAAAGTAAAGTGCATAAGTAAAGGGCTCGGGTAAGAGATAACCGAGGCACGCGGAGACGACGATGTATCCCGAAGTTCACACCCTTGCGGATGCTAATCTCCGTTCGGAGCGGTGTGGAGGCACAATGCTCCCCAAGAAGCCACTAGGGCCACCGTAATCTCCTCACGCCCTCGCACAATGCAAGAAGCCGTGATTCCACTAAGGTACCCTTGAGGGCGGTCACCGAACCAGTACAAATGGCAACCCTTGGGGGCGGTCACCGGTACCCGTACACTTTGGCAACCCTTGGGGGCGGTTCACCAGTACCCGTACAAATTGCTCGGGGCAATCTCCACAACCTAATTGGAGACCCCGACGCTTGCCCGGAGCTTTACACCACAATGATTGAGCTCCGAGGCACCACCAACCGTCTAGGGCGCCAAGGCACCCAAGAGGAACAAGCTCTAAGGTGCTCAAACACCCAAGAGTAATAAGCTACTCAACTTCTCACTTCCACGTATCACCGTGGAGAACTCAAACCTATGCACCAAATGCAATGGCAAGGGCACACGGAGTGCCCAAGTCCTTCTCACCCAAATCCCACCAAAGCAACTAATGCTAGGGAGGAAAATGAGAGGAAGAACGAAGAAGAACACGAAGAACTCCAAGATCTAGATCCAAGGGGTTCCCCTCACTTAGAGGAGAAAGTGATTGGTGGAAATGTGGATCTAGATCTCCTCTCTCTTTTCCCTCAAGAACTAGCAAGAATCATTGGAGGGATTGAGAGTTAGCAAGCTCAAAGAAGGTCAACAATGGGGGGCAAACTCGAGCTCAAAGGATAAGATGCATTGGGGAAGAAGACCCCCTTTTATAGGTGGGAGAAAATCCAACCGTTACCCCCCAGCCCGCACACAAGCGGTAGTACCGCCCATGGGAGCTGTAGTACCGCCCACAGGCAAAACTCAGTAGTAGAAGGGCCAGCGGTAGTACCGCTTAGTACTACCGCCCCTACTACCGCTCGGGCGGCACTGGTCACCAGACACGAAAATCCAACCGTTACCCCCACAGCCCGCGCTCAAGCGGTAGTACCGCCCATGGGAGCGGTAGTATCGCCCACACGCAAAACACAGTAGTAGAAGGGCCAGCGTTAGTACCGCTTAGTACTACCGCCCCTACTACCGCTCGGGTGGCGCAGGTCACCAGACACCAGGCAAAGCAGTGTCTGATGCCCTGCGCAAGAAGCCGGAACCCCCCAGCGGTACTACCGCTGTGGCAAGCGGTACTACCGCTGTGGCAAGCGGTACTACCGCTGTGGACAGCGGTACTACCGCCCCCGGGAGGGTAACAAAGAACCAGAGCAGCCAGATGGAACCAGTAAAACCAGAACTGCCATAACCTTCGCATATGAGCTTCGAATTGAGCAAACTCAAGCTTGTTGGATTCAGGACGACAAGAGCTATCCAACAGCGACATGCCAATGATATAGAGATGTGAAACCTCTATCAATGAAGAACCGGCAAAAACTCCAACATCGAAAACATCATAGAAGATGCATATGGACTCCGTTTTCGATGAACTTGAGCTTGTCATGAAGCTGACCATAAGCTCAAGAACCCACATAGAGAAAAGCCAACCAAGAACCAAGAAAGATGATGATGCCAAGAATGCAATGGTTTGAGCTCTCAACGAACGATACGATCAAGCTACTCACTTGAGAGCCCCCCTTGATAGTACGGCTATCGATCCTATAACCCAGTCTCCCAACTACCACCATGAGACCGGTAAAATATAAAACCCTATCAAGGTCAAACCTTAGCCTTGCGCATAGTCCACTTGAGCTAGATGATGACGATATTGACTTCCTCAAGATGGACCACCTTTCTTGATTGCGTTGGCTCGATGAAGACTAGATGATTGCTCCCCCATACTCCACTATGGGTGAGCCACTCTTCGGCACATCTTCACAAGTCCATTGTCACCACAATGGACGGCAAGCTTCAAGCATGATCTCTCCGTGATGCTTCACTTGAACTTGCACACCGCAACCTTGATGACGATCACCACTTGATGTCATCCTCCATGGGTTGTATGAGATCTTCCTCTTGACGCAAACCCATGGAAATATACCTAACCCCACAACGAACTCTCACGTAGACCATGGGTTAGTACACAAAGCGTAATGGACAATGTTTACCATACCATGGGATCACTTGATCCCACTTGGTACATCTTCTACGCTTTGTGTGTTGATCAACTTGAATCATTCTTTGCCTTAATCTTGATCAACCTTGTGGCTTATCTTCTCTCTTCATAAAGATGATGTCTTGAAGGTAAACATGAATGCTCACACAATCTTCTTCTTCAAGACATGCTTGCAATAAGCTCAACTCCCACATGACCAATCTTTGGATAAACCTTGAATACCACCTTGGTCACCATATAAACTCCTTGAAACCAACAGATGGACTTCAAGAAGTACCTACGGACAAATCCTTCGAATATAACTCAAGGCAACCATTAGTCCATAGGGATTGTCATCAATTACCAAAACCACACATGGATAAATGTGCTCTTACAACATGTTTTATTCTGTTTTACCTAAGAGAGAGGAGTAGGTCCAAGCTAGTATTTGTCATGTTCTACAATGATGAAGAATTATTTACCTCGCATGATAACAATTAGCTAGTGTTGGTTAACTTGCCATTTGCTAGATGATGAGTTCTTATATGACTATGATGACGATTATGAGGAGGCCCTGGTACTTGTCATGTGCTAGTATGATCATGAGTTATGATAATTACGAGTTTTTATATCATTTGGTGGAAATACAGAATAAAAAAATTGTATAACCGTTTTTTCTTTCCTTTTTCTTTTTCTTTTTATTATTCTACTTGTTTTTCCTATTATTTTCTTTTCTTTTCTTTTTTCTGTTTCTTTCTCTTTCCATCTTATTTGTTTTTCCCTTTTTAAGTTTGTTTTCATTTAAAGATGTTCGTGTTTCTTAGAAATATTGAAAATTTTCAAAAATGTTATCTGTTTCTCACAATTTTTTCAAAACTTTTAAACAAATGTTCTTGTTTTCAAATTTTGTTCGTAATTTCAATAATTGTTCAGAATTTCGAAATATGTACCTATTAAAAAATTTCTTACATATTTAAAAAAATGTTCGTGATTTTCAAAAATTGTTTGCCTATTTGAAAAAATGTTTGCCATTTCCAACTTTTGTTCTCGGTTTCACAAATTGCTCAGATGTTCAAATAATATTCTTGTTTTTTCAATTTTGTGCATAATTTCATAAAATGTTCGTGATTTTCATAAAAAGTTTGCATGTTTGAAAAAATGTTTAATTTTTGTAATTTTTATCTGGGTTTCTAAAAATATTGGGAAGTTGAAAATTGTTACCCATTTTCAAAAAAAATCACAAATTCAAAAAATGTTCGTGATTTTTTCAAAAATAATGTGCAAATTTTTTTTTGTTTTTCCAAATTTTTGTTTAGGGATGCAAAAATTGCTCCGACGTTCAAAAAAGGTTCCTATTTTTTATATTTCCTTCACAAATTCAAAAAAAAAATCGTGATTTTAAAATACGTTTGCTAATAAAAAAATATTAGCCTTTTCCAATTTTTTGTCCAGAATTTCAGAAATTTGTTCTCAGATGTAAAAAATGTTATCTTTTAATTTTTTATTCAGAGTTTCAAAAAATGTTTATTTTTTCACAAATGTTCATGTTTTAAAAAAAAGTTCACGTGTTCAAATTTGTTGAGAAACTCCCCTTTCTTCTAAAATTTTGAAGATTAAAAAGTGTTCAAATTTTCCTTCAGAAACTCCTTTCTTTCTTTAGCTTCTCTTTTCCTTTTTCTGTTTGTTTTATTTTCTTTATTTTTATATTTTATTTTAATTTTGATTTTCAAATTTATTTTATCTTTTTCAAATAATTTTCAGAAATTTAAAAATGTTCTCATTTTACGAATTTTTTTTTCATTTTTCACAAATTATTCATTTTTCCACAAATTCAAAAAAAGTAGAATTTCAACAATTGTTTGCTTCATGTCAAAAAAATGTTCACATGTTTAAGTTTTGTCCACAAAAACTTTATTTGGTTTCCAAAAATGTTTCATCTATCAAAATTTGTCCACAAATTCAAAACTATTCGTGTTTCAATTTTTTGTCATAAATTCAAAAAATGTTCGCATTTAATTTTTTTCACGAATTCAATTTTTTTGGGGAATTTCAGAAAATATTCCCATTTTCAAAAATTGTTCATAAAGTCAAAAAATGTTCCCGTTTCCAAAATTTGTTCCCAAATTCCGAAACGTCCATTTTCAAAATTTGTTCACAAATACCAAAATGTTTGCATGTTTAATTTTGTTCAAATTTGAAAATGTTTGGGATTTTCAAAAAATGTTCTTATTTTCCAAATTTGAGAACATATTAAAGATGTTACTGTTTTCGAATTTTGTTTGCAAATTAAAAATATGCTTGAGTTCTGTAAAAAGAGTTTGTAATTTTGAAATTTTCACTTTTGTTATTGTTTTTCAAAAAAATGTGTTGCATTTACAAATAGTAGTCAATAATTTGAAAATTATTCTCGTATTCAATTCATAGTTCTATTGTTTTTCATATTTTTTTTGAGTTTCCCAACTAATGCTTGCGTTTCAAAAATTAGTTCTTTTTTAAAAATCATGTCTGAAATTTTATTAAAAAAATAAATCTACCGCATAGTATGGGTCATATATATCGGGCTGCCATTTTACATACTTAATCTCAGGTACTACAGTGAATACAGACGTGCTTCCCTGGCGGGAGGACTTGTGTTCGATCCCTCGCCCATAAAAGGAATTTTGCGAACCGCTTGTTTTTTTGCTGCCGCTAGTTTCTTTAAGGTTCACGCCACTAATCTTTCACAATAGCTAATTAGTTGCAGTGGCTAGGGCATCATCTGCATCTATAGCAGGTCGCGGGATTCCAATCGCTGTCGCGCTCTTCTTTTTGTGATTTTTCATTTCCGCGAAGGCGGAGCCACAGCGAATGGGCCTGCCCAGACTAGCCACCCCAAGTGCGAAGCCGCGACTCCTTGCCGCAGTAAGCGGCATATACGAGGTCCCCCAAGAACAGCCGCATGACGAGCCAGTGGCAGCGCTCGCCTTGTTCTTGGGCCGGCGCGTGGAGCGGGGGCGCCTGAGCGGCTCCTCTACGTGACGCTTAACGGCTTAAGGCGCTGGGAGGTCTCTAATAATATTAGGGTACATATAAACTCGCAAGCAGACTCAAAGGAGAACTCGATTCCGTTTCCGTTCGTAAACGTGGGAGCCCGATTTCCGTTTCAAGTAAAGTGTGGCAGATAGTAGGAGTACAGAGGTGACTGATTTGGATTCCTCTGATGCGAACCTTGGTAAGTCGAGTCCGGAACCCATTTGGATTCTAACTCCGAATCAGCGGCAACGGAAACCTGACCGCCAGCAGTGCAATTGCCAACCTTGGTAAGTGGAGCAGGAGCCGATTCGGGAGCCCGGGACCTATTTTGATTCTAACTACGGATCAGCCGCAAGGGACACCTGACCGATATATGTAGCACACGGGAGGTTGATTCTCGGTGCTATAGCCGTCCGGCCATCGTCGTTCCTTGAATCTATGCCAGTCGTCGTCGGGTCTTGTCATGGCCACATCCTACCCAATAGTCTCAGCCTCTCGTCATCCTTCCGAACCGGAGCTCATCAAGTCGTACCTCCTCCCTCGGATCACGGAGGAGAAGTCATGGGGATTCATCCACGACGCCGACGTCTACACCGCGGACCCGGACAGCCTCACCACGAAGTTTCTCCCGGCGTGCGGCGACGATGGCGAGAAAGTGTGGTACTTCTTCTCGTCGGTGAAGACGAAGAACGTTCGCGGCCAGCGCAAGGCGCGGACGCTGGAATCCGGGGTGGGATGCTGGCACTCCGAGGCAGGCACGAAAGCCGTGGAGGACGGTGACAACCGCCGCCTGGGATACCGTCAGTTCTTCTCCTTCGTCTACAAGCACAACGGTCGACGGATCCGGACTGGCTGGTTGATGGTGGAACTCCGGCCTGAGCCTGCCTGGGAACAGGAACAGGGGAAGAACAGGCCGTTGGACCTGGTCTTGTGCAAAATTTACCGCACGCCGCGTGTGCCATCTTCAACTGCGCATGCCACGGGAGGGCCTGTTGTTGAAGAGACTGGAGGTAAAAGGAAGAACGACTGCCAGAGTCCCGACGAAGCACCTCCAGTAAGACACTGTTGTTGCCATAATCTGCCTGAGGCAACTGCTTCGAGCAATGTCGTGACCACCGCCATTGACGATAATGTACCTTCAGCTCGAACGACGTCGCCGTCGCCTTCAGCTCCAACGTCGTCGATGTTGCAGTCGCCGCGGGAGAGACTATCCTATTCGTCGCTCGCAGCCGAACACGAGCCCGCAACAGTATTTCCAGCTGAGAGCAGCATCAGTGCGATGCACATCATGAAGCCACCTTATTTCGTACTTCCTTCCTCGGATTACAGCAGACAAGAAGTATATGTAGTTTGCAAAGGTGACTGCAGTTTAACTCATCAGATAATTAGAGGTGATGGTCGAGTAACCCTTACAATTTGTAGGGGCGATTGCCACGTCGCCTGATTTGTACCTCGTAACTAGGATGAAGATGTTTCGGTTTCTGACGTAACTGCTACCTGAAGCTTCCCCTCTTTTGGGTTTTTGCTTCTTGTTTTTGTCATACTAGTAAGCGTGTTACACGTATAATCGTAGGAAATAATTTCCTCCTTCGTCATAATTAGCAGACGACTATTTAAAGAAAATAAGAAGTCTCGCTATCGTATGTATATGTAACACATCAAGGGCAATCAAAGAAGTCTAGTGTATAGTAAAACGGTATTAAAATATCCTAGAATGTCTATATTTTGTAATGCAAACTTCATAGTAGTTATGATACATGCAAGAATTGTTCAAATGAACATGGCGGAGAAGCAAACTTGGATCAAAGTTGTAAAGTTTCTCATAGGTATAAGTCATCAAGAGCCATACACCGTCACAGGGATAAGCACTGGCTTTTAAAGCGGTGAAAAAACGGTAAAATCATAGTATGATTGTTCATAGTTCTTACATGATGAACCATATTTTTTCCCAAAAATATAAGGAAAAAATGGATCATATATTATCTGATTTAAGAAGATGATCATGTCATAGATGTATGAAAATAACGCCAGATTCACAAATGAACTTCAATCACAAGTATAACAATGTCACGTGAAGGCTTTGAATAATACATGAATCATCAATTATACACTCACCAATCTAAGTGATCACAATGGCATTCAATTTTACACATGGAATCATTGGACATAGTGCTCCTAAAGGCAATGCCTTCATCTTGGTCGAGTTCCCATTGATAGATAACGATACATCAAGTGCATCACCTTGGTACAGGTGAGGTTGTGGTAACATTAGCTCCTTCCCTGAAAGGAAAATATGAGATACCATTTAAATCACTATTTAACAATACCACACTTACGAAAAGTTGGACCATCTCAAGGTTTTCTTCTAGCTCGGCAAAAATACTTTTTACTGAAAAAGAATCATACACGCCTACCTATGTATGTATAGTATGACATAGCCATAAATCTGTTTTAAAATGATACCATGAATCCACAATGACTCTTTTAAATGAACTAAAACCACGATAAGAATTATGGAACGGGGGAAGTAATATTTAACATGCTTTGGGATTATGCAATAGAATAAGGATAATTTAATCTTAAGGCCCATAAAAATATCAAAACTGAATTAACCTACAATATATAGTAAGACAACAATCACCTAAAATTGATTGCAAAATAGTAGGATTTGGTTTATTACTAATAAAATTCATTGCTGATTAGAAGGCCAAAGTTTCCGCTGAAGCATACCAATAATGGCCGCATGGTCTTGAGGAGGAGCATCAACGTGATTGCGGCGTACCTAATGCTCAACCCCTGAATCTTCCTTCAACTATTGCCATGCCACGTACACGCCCACCTGCACCGTGAAACTCAAACAACTGAACAAAAGCTATAATGTAAACAAATTAATGTAACATTTTGTAAGTCTGTCTTCTTCTTTAGCATACTAAACTTTCCTTTCTCTACAAGAACAATTTCATACACAGTATGTACATAAAAGGAAAACCAAAAAACTCCAGGTCATGACAAGTAGATAGTTTGGTAATAGAAAGACTCTTACGACATGGATCGTAAATAATTTGTGGAAATATACGTATGTTTGTCCTTAAGTAGATACAACGTCTTAGCTCGGAGAAAATAAGTACTCCCTCCGTCCCAAAATAAGTGTCGTTGATCTAGTATAAAATTTGTACTAATTTAGTACTAAATCTGCGACAATTATTTTGGGACGGAGGTAGTACATAAGAAATTTTTTCAAGGGTTCTACATTGAACGACTGCAAAAACTTCAGGTAGTACATGATATACATGGCATAAGTTTCTTTCATATTATGACATACCGTTAAATGCAAGCCAATCCAAACAGTGCCTTGCATGCATATACCGCAACAGAGCATTAACCATGTGCGCGCATGTAAATCAAGCTTGCCTGAACAAAACAAAAAGAAATCACTTGTAGAAAAATCAGATCACCATATGAAGTTATTAACTTCCACCTTCTCATCATTTAAATGCACCCTCTAGGAGCAGCAGTGGATAAACTGAATCCTTGTAAGCCAGTAACTAAAATAACCCACAAACTACAATCAAAAACTGAATTCATGCTAAGAAAATCTAATCTGAATGCCCTGTAGAACATGCCACATATGCTGAAAATACATAAACGAATCTACAAGACAGTAGGTTAATATATCAGGGCAAGAATGAAGTGGGTATTATCAACTTATTCGGTAGAGCAGTCAATGTGTTTGGGCGATAACTACAGGGAGTCAATCGCGGGGGAGGCGGCTGACTGGTGGACATTTGCAATATTTTCTAGGCCACAAAAAGTGTCTGAGACCAATTAAGTCATTCCCAAAAACAAATATGAGGCGAACCTGACGGATCATCACCTCAATTTTTGCCACCGCATTGTATGCAATCCCCTGATTCGAGTGTGATGGATTGGCGCAAATGTGCTAGTCAACCAAAAAGATTAATATTAGGATTGTGAGTGTATAGCTAGTGCAAAACTGCAAATAATAAGCAGTACACATCCCAATTTAAAATTTCTAGCAGTGCTTTTCATGTAACATTTTCATATATAAAGTACGTATGAGCCCATAAAGACATCCTACCACATGTCATGATTACTAATTGTGAACAAGCAACTAAAGCCAACCTTCTGACAAATATGGCATCGCCACTGTAAACCGACACTCATGATGATGATTACCAGCAAACATTAGTTGCTGCCAACCTGTGAGTGGCTCCACGGACATCCTTGAGATAAAATATGCCTTACCTTCACTAATTTGTGGTTCCAAGCGGTCCACCTGCTCATCAAGTATTGTTGCAGCCATCTTTGTGCCCTATTAAAACAGATAAACCATAAACATTAGTTAGGCATGTCTCGGATCATGTGCCATGTGTAATCTCAATTCAATTCAGTCAACCTTCTCAAGGTGCAACTGTTTTGCTTTGAAACCAGAATATGTGAGTAAACTTTATAACCTCTTCCGTTCATGAAGTTATGCTCTTAAATAAAAATCATCCAGGAGTGTATATGTGAAGGCAATAAGCTAGTTAATAAATACAATTGCAAGAAGAAGAAGGTAAGTATGCATATACAGAACAAAAGAACATATTGTTTAACGTCGGGGCTATCAGATTAACATACCAGCTCCATCAACTGTTATTTCTAATTGGGTAAAGTTGGTACCAAACTTTTATAAACCAGCCCTTAGTACCTCAACATTAATTATCCCTCTATTTATCACTATCTGTGATTCAAATTCTCTAAACACCATGGTCTCTTCCTCTGACAACATTTCTCAAAAGATGTGACTATAACTGAAGAAAATAGAAAAATTGTTAAGTAGTGCGTACTGTACTATCAAGCAAGCAAAAAAAACAGAGTTTGATGTTCAGATCGTTATAGTACCTTCAAGGTACCCCTCTTAAACTTGCCTAAAAAACCTTATTAAGCTTGGTACTCACAAATGCATTGATTTTGAAAGAGCAAACCTTGCTGCATCAAAGTTGATTGTTTCAGGTGCGACTGGCAACACTTGCTATTGTCCAACACAACCTATGCCAGGTCTGCACAACACACCTATCCAAGGAACACAAAAGTAACATGTAAAATGGATGCACCACCATACTCGGAACAGCTCCATGCGTGTTGTTGTCGTGGCCGCACACAACTCCATTGACTCGGCGCGGCAGCTGAGTCCGTGTCCTAGCCCACAATCGGGTATGCGGGAGCGGCGGTGGCGTGCCGGCGCCGCCAAAGATCAATTGACTTGACCCAGGGCTGCATCCGCTCTGCTCTCACCGGCAACAACGAGTGATATGAAGGTGTTTAATGGCCAATTCAGTTTGGATATAGAAAAATTCAGTACAACTCATAGTTTGACGCGACCGTACAACTGATATGGCCATTCCCTTGTGCGGCAGCGCGGAGGCGCGACGGCATGTACGGCATCGTTCGCCAGCAGTCGCCTTGCGTGTGTCCATATCCCCGGAGGGGGCGGCTGCTATGTGCTACATTGAATCAGGGGGTGTGAGTTTCAGTGAAACAGTAATATGGAGATGTCTAAACAGACAGTAACACCATGAATCAGTTGATTCTGAGACATTTTTCTAGACAAAAAGCTTGCAAGTGCACGCTCTCTAATTCTACGCGCATCCATGTGAGGGCAGAAAAAAAGGATTAGGAGGGAGATGGGGTTGTTCGTCATACCTACACATCAGATGTTGGTGCCGGTGTTGTGGACGGCGGCTACACGCATGACGGGATGGTGCAGGACCAGCCGCGGCTGCTCCTCGCTCGCCTGGATCCTGTAGGTGGTTGTGCTTGAGGCCAAGAATATCTAGCTGCCATGGATTAACGGAGGAACAAGAGGAAAACGAAGGCCATGGCGAGGCCCCTTCGTCGCTCGCCCCAAGGGCCGCCGCATCAAGAGGGCCGGGAGACGGCAGATCCGCGTCAAGAGGGCCCTGCGGCGGGGCTGGGAGAGGGGACGGCGGCGGGCAGGGCCAGGACCGGCGGGGCAGTGTGCGGTGGTGCGTCTGGGAGAGGGCGGCGGCGTGGAACGGCGGAGAGCGGGTGAAAGGACGTGGATGTCGCCTAGAAGCGGGTGAATAGGCGCTTTAAAATAATTACGGTTTAGGCTTGAACAAATGCGGAATAAAACTAACGTTTAATATGTCAAGCACAAAACCTAAAATAACTAGGCTCACCTATGTGCACCAACAACTTATGCTAAGCAAGATAAACAACTAAGTGATAGCAAGATATATAGCATGAAACAATATGGCTATCACAAAGTGAAGTGCATAAGTAAAGGGCTCGGGTAAGAGATAACCGAGGCACGCGAAGACGACGATGTATCCCGAAGTTCACACCCTTGCGGATGCTAATGTGACGCCCGGATAATTAAGCTACAGTAATCCCACGCTAATGTTGCCACGTCACCACGATTACTGTTGTTAATCCCGCGATGATTCAATCCCGTTCAAATTCAAATTTAAAATAAAGTCAAACAAATAGAGTTTTCAAATATCAAAACTAAAATGTCCAAAGTGTTGCAAATAATCCCTGGGTATTTGTCATGTTGAAACCAACAATTATTAAAGTTTCAAATGCCCTAAATTAATTGAAACAGGGGCCAAAACAATATTTTATTTGCTTTTAAAATAATAATAAATCCAAACTAATTTAAAATTCTTCCAAACTTTTTGTGGCATGCAATATAATGCATTGGTAATTAAGTGACAAGTGGCATATTTTACAAAAGCCAATTATAGTGGTAAAAGAAAATACAAAGCATAAAAGAAAAGCAAAACAGAAAAGAGAAAATAAGCCAGAGAGAGCTCATGTGCACTTGGCCCATCACCTCCACTGTACCAAGCCCAGCCCACCACCAGGGCCTTTCTTCAACCCCCTGTTCAGAGGGAAGGCAGAGCCATGGCGTGGAGCTGGCGCACCCGTCCACGCCCACGATCTCCTCGTGTCAGCCATCCTGCGATTCCTAGCGCGGGATAAGAGGCTCCCTTCCCCCTCTGGAACCCTAGACCCCCCACTTGTCCCTCCCATCGCTCGCCCCTCTCAAGTTCTTCGACAACCGAAGCTACCCTCGCCATGGCCGACCTCGCCTACGCGCTCTCCGACCACCCCGCGCCCTAGTATCATGTTCAGCAGCTCCGCCGTCGTCCGCTTCTCCAACTACTGTTGGTTCTTACCCTGGTTCGTTACGAGCAAAACTAGATCGAAAACAAGAACTCAAGCAAACCTTACGTGAGAGAGGAAAAACGAATTTGGTGGTGCAAACTGATCGCACCTTTTCTGGTTCTTTTCTGTTAAACTTATAGGCGTTTACAAGATAGACTCCACGCCCAACACGGAACAGCAAGGCCGAACCCAACACGACGTGACCCGGTACACAGATCGTACTCGGTTTAGACTCTTCAAACCTTTCCTAAACTTAAACGTAAACTTCCTAATCTTTAGACTCTGAAACTTGGACGACAAGATTAACCATCAACAATCACCTCCTTAAGCTTGTCGTTTTCTTCCTTCCTTCATTGCTTGAATGCCGATCTTGTCCCGCATTTCCTGGAACTTTGGCCGCCTCAATGGCTTAGTCAGGATATCAGCGAGTTGCTCGTTTGTGCAGACATACCGCACGTCAATTCTACCAACGTCCACACATTCTCGTATAAAATGAAAACGAGTTTCAATGTGCTTGCTGCGCTCATGGAGTACTGGATTCTTGCATAGTGAAATAGCTGATTGGTTGTCAATTCGTAGCACCACCGGTTCCACCTCCGTCTTCATCATCAGATCAGCTAGAAGCCTCCCTAACCATATGCCTTGGCACGCCGTCGTGCTTGCTGCAATGTACTCCGCCTCGCAAGAGGAGAGTGCCACCACCGGCTGTTTCTGAGAACACCAGCTGATCGGATTGGAGCCAAGATAGAATATCATCCCCGAAGTACTTTTCCGATCATCTATATCACCTGCCATGTCACTGTCTGAGTAACCATGAAGCTTCATCCCTTCATCTCCTTTCTTATACACACAGCCATGATCCAACGTCCCTTTGACATACCGCAACACTTGTTTCAAAGCAGCAAGATGTTCGGTAGTAGGCTTCTCCATGAAACGACTCACAATCCCAACGGAGTGAGCTATATCTGGTCGTGTATGGATCAAATAACGTAGGCTGCCCACAATGCTTCGGTATTGAGTACTGTCCACGGGAGGATTTGAGCTCTCCTTGCTCAACTTTGCTCGTGGATCCATGGGAATCAGAGTTGGATTACAATCTTTCATCCCACACTTGTCCAGCACCTTCGCTGCGTATGCCGATTGACTCAAGGAAATTGTGCCGGAGTTTTGACGCACTTCAATACCAAGATAATAGCTAAGCAAACCAAGGTCGCTCATGCTAAACATCTTCATCTCATTTTTGAAGGCTTCAATCTCTCTTGTACTTCCTCCGGTGATAATTAAATCATCCACGTACACCCCAACCAAGAGTCGGTCTCCTCTTCGGCTTCTCTTGTACACAGCATGCTCTAGCGGACACTTCTCAAAACCAAGAGCAACGAGTGACTTATCGAGTTTGGAATTCCATGCTCTAGGCGCTTGTCGGAGTCCATATAACGCCTTGTGCAATTTCAGCACCTTGTGCTCTTCTCCTTCTTTCTCAAATCCGGGCGCTTGAGTTACGTACACCTCCTCGACTAGATCTCCGTTTAGAAACGCTGACTTCACGTCCATATGATGGACTTGCCATCCTTCTTGAGCTGCAAGAGCAATCAGCAGTCTCATTGTTTCAAGCCGAGCGACAGGAGCAAAAACTTCCTCGAAGTCAATACCCTGCCTCTGTATGTATCCTTTTGCTACTAAGCGCGCCTTGTGTTTCACAACTTCTCCTTTGTTGTCCTTCTTCAATTTAAACACCCACTTCAGACCAATTGCTTTGTGACCAGCAGGCAACGTGGTCAAAGTCCATGTCTTGTTGTCCTCTATGGATGTCAGCTCTTCTTCCATTGCACGCCGCCAACTTGGTACGTCATTTGCTTCTTTGAAATGGGCCGGTTCCTCGACTCCGAGAAGGCAAAGCCCGGAGTACTCGAGGTCTATAGGAACGGTGTCCCTGTAGATGGATGAGATGCTGCGAAACCGTCGTGGTTCACCCTCCGAGGACGCATCTGTAGTTGCGCTTGCAACCGGCGTCTTTGGTGAAACCGGCGTGGCTGGTGCAGACGCTGCCGGGGAAAACGCAGGTTCCGGTGATACCGAACCCTCTTCTGGTGGCTCGGTGTCATGATCGACGCCCCTGTCATCCTCATCAATCTGGCCACTATCATAGCGTGCGTCCAGCATGCCGTCGACTCCTTGATGTCCGCTGCATTGTGTGCTATCCCCATGCTCTACTTCACCTACATCAATGTGAGTTGAATACTCAACAATGAACGGCTCACCAGTAGTTGCTTCACTTTCTGATTCGCTGCTCCATGCCCAAGCTTTATCTTCCTCGAACACCACATCACGAGAGATATGTACTTTCTTCGCCACCGGGTCATACATCCGGTAAGCCTTCGAGTGAACATTAGTTTCATAGCCAATGAAAACCATCTTCGTGTTGCGGTCTTCTAGCTTGGTGAGGTGTGGAGTTGCCTTCTTTACATGCCCAATACAACCGAAAGTCCTGAAGTGTGCCACATTTGGCTTCCTCCCATGCAGAGCTTCATAAGGAGTTTTGTCACACACACTTTTCGTCGGTGCCCGGTTCAGGATATAAACTGCAGTAGTGACAGCCTCTCCCCAAAACACATTAGGCATGTTCTTACTTTTAAGCAAACTGCGAGCCATTGCTACAACAGTCTGATTCCTTCTTTCAACAACTCCGTTTTGCTGCGGTGAATAAGGAGCGGTGATGAAACGCTTTATTCCCTTCTCTTCACAGTAGCTATTGAACTCGTTTGAAATAAATTCTCCTCCTCTGTCAGTGCGTAGCGAACACACTTGTAGCTTCAGTTCCATCTCTGTGGCTGCCTTCACCTTCAAGAACGCCTCGAACGCTTCATCTTTGCTTCTTATCAAGACAATCCACATGAACCTTGAGTAGTCATCGACTAGAAGGAGAAAATACTTCTTCCCTGCATTTGTGGCCGGTGTAATTGGTCCACAAAGATCACCATGCAGCAGTTCCAACGGAGCAACAGCTCGGAAACTCGACGCGGCCGGAAACGCCGCCCTATGTTGTTTTCCTACGAGACAACTATCACACACATGCTGAATGTGATCGATCTGCGGCATCCCGTTCACCATCTCCTTGTCAGACAGCTTCTTAAGGGCATGAAAATTTACATGTCCGTACCTTGCATGCCACAGCCAAGCATCTTCTGCTGATTTTGCTAACCAGCACTCAGGTTTGGTCTCCTTGATATTGAGAATATACAAACGATTGAAAGACCGTTTTACCTTTGCGATCACCTTTCCTCCTCTATCCCAGAGTGTCATGATGCCATCTTCTACCAACGTTTTGCACCCATACTCATCTAGTTGACCGATGCTGATGATATTGCTCCTCAACCGAGGTATATAATACACTTCAGTGAGTACACGGTGCTCGCCGTTGTGACACTCAAACAGGACAGACCCTTTTCCCAAGATTTCTACGGTGGAGCCATCACCAAACTTGACCGAACCAGTTACCTTGGTGTCCAACTCGATGAACTTTTCTCTGCAGCCCGTCATATGATTACTCGCCCCAGTATCAAGATACCATGACAAGATTTGGCTAACGTGCAGCTTGGGAATCACCTTTTTCTCATTCAATAATACCCTTTGCTGCAGGTCTGGGGCGTCCAGAGTTAAAACACATGATTCCATCAAAAGCAGATGTGCCTCTTCGTCATCTCCTTTCTTTGCCAAATTTGCTTTCAGTCTTCTATCTGGCTGCTTGCACTCCTTTGCAAAGTGACCTGTTTCGTTGCAATTAAAACACTTCACCTTTGATATGTCATAATCACGTGGCCTCCTTTCGTCGACGAAGCTATCACTGTTACCCTTTCCCCGACCAGCCCCTTGCGAACGACCTCGTCCGCGGCCTCTGCCGCCTCCATGGCTGTCGGTATTATTGCTCTTAGAGCCGTCAAATTTCTTCCGCTCTTTAGCAACTCGAGCTTCAAGATCAGCGTGAGAGTACAGAAGTTTCTCGCCATTGTCCTTGACCTCTTTCCTCCCCTTCTGATTTTCTTCGTGCATCCGCAGTCTTCCAATCGCTTCAGGCACTGTCATCTTCGTAACGTCGCTGAACTGCTCGATCGTCCCGATAATATCTGTGAATTTATCTGTAACCGATGAAAACAGCTTCTCGACGACCTCTGTATCCGTGACGGATCCTCCGAGAGATTTAATCTCACTCACCAAGTTTGTGATTTTCACGGAGTACTCGGCGATCGTTTCTCCTCGGGACATCTCCAACTTGTTAAGCTGCCGCTTAAGCACTTGTGCACGGGCACGCTTCACCTTATCTTCGCCTACTCGCATCTCCCGTATTGCTTCCCACGCTTCCCTCGCCGTCTCGTAATTGGCAAGAGTCATCACCATGGAATCTGGTACGGACTGCGAGAGAGCAGCCATGGCACCCTCGTCAACCTCGTCGTCCACTGCGCCATCGCCTTCTATAGCCTTCCAGACTCGGAGGTTTCGGAGGATAAACTTCATCTTCGTGGCCCAAACCACATAATTTGTGTCGGTAAGCATTGGATACTGAATCGGCACTGAATTTGTCCTTGGCATCATCATGAGAGGCTTGCCGCTTGTTTCGGCCACCACCAGCGCCTGCTTTGCCGCCGCCGCCTTCGCCTTCTTCGTATCCTCGTCGTCGCTTGACATCTTCTCTCGTTCGACTAGCACCTCTAGCTCGCCCAGGCTCTGAATACCACTTGTTGGTTCTTACCCTGGTTCGTTACGAGCAAAACTAGATCGAAAACAAGAACTCAAGCAAACCTTACGTGAGACAGGAAAAACGAATTTGGTGGTGCAAACTGATCGCACCTTTTCTGGTTCTTTTCTGTTAAACTTATAGACGTTTACAAGATAGACTCCACGCTCAACACGAAACAGCAAGGCCGAACCCAACACGATCGTGACCCGGTACACAGATCGTACTCGGTTTAGACTCTTCAAACCTTTCCTAAACTTAAACGTAAACTTCCTGATCTTTAGACTCTGAAACTTGGACGACAAGATTAACCATCAACGACTACGCCCACTGGATCGAGGTGGAACGCGCCGAGCCGTGCGGATCGAGCTCTTCTTCTACCTCCAGCCGCCGCACCTCGCCGTCTGACTCGTCGCCGTTCGACCCCCTCCGGCTTCCCCGAGGACTCCTCGAGCTTCACAGTGAGCTGCCGTGCCCGTTCCCCCCTTTTCCCCCTCGTTTCCACTGCTGTAGCATCGCCTGCGTCCTTCCGTCGCCGTGTCCGGAGCTCCGCTCCGCGCGCGCCTTGGCCGCGCTCGCCGCGAGCCACTGGCGCTCCGCCCGCACCCCGCCTGTGTGCCCCGCGCCTGGCCGCTCTGCCCACGCGCCGCCTCTGCCGCTCGCGCGCTGCGCCCCCTGGCCAGCGCCGTGGCCGCCAGCGCGCCCGTGTGCGTGCGTGCTGAGTGTGTGTGTATTGTGCGTGCGTGCAGTGTGTGTGTGTGGTGTGTGCGTGCGTGCCCGCCTCTGCCCGGCCACGCCCACCTCCAGTCTCGCCGCGCCGCTGCACTGCTGCTGCTCCTATGCCTCGCTGCTGCTCTGATGCTGGTTAGTACTGCTGCTGTCCGCTGAAGCTGCTACCGCCGCTGCTCTGCCTGCACTACGGTGCTACAGTAAACTGAAGGTTACTGTAGCGCTTGCTAGCTCCTGCAGCTTTTACATGTTTAGCTCTCTGGTCAGCAGCAAAAATGCAACAAGACAGGGGCTGTCATAAATAAAAATGATGTGGATGGGTAGTACACTTGACAAACTCCAAGTTACTCCATTGGACCAAATCCAAAAGATCTACGGATTAATTCCTACGAAAATCACAAAATACTAAGTTCTGTTAAGTGAAAAACAGAAAAATAGCTTTATTTTCATAGCTACTTTAGAGCTGCTAATGATCAAGCTAATGAACTCTATTATGGATAAAAGTGATACTAACATGTAAATCGCAAAAAAATGCTCACAATTGATATAAGGCATAAAATCATAAGATGTACAGAACAATAGCAATAGCCTCCGGAAAACAGCTAGGTGATGTTTAAAACCGCGAATTCTCTCAGCAAAATTTCAGGAATTTTCAGGATATTGCTAAAACTTCAGAAAATCATAGAAAAATAACCGTAGCTCGGATGAAAATATTTTATATATGAAAAACGATCAGAAAAATGAGAAGAATCCGAATATGCTAACCACATGCCTGTCAGGTGCCCCTAACTACCTGAACATGGAACCGTCCCCTCCGGTTCATCTGTCTGACAGACGTCCGGAACCGGGAAAACATTCCCGTTAAATTCCCGCTCCGTCCGTAACGTGTAGCACTGCGTTAGATCACCCCGATATAGCTCGTCGTCGTGTCATGTTTTGTGATTGCTTTTGTTTCCGTGTATTTATATTGTTTCTTCTCCCCCTTTCTTCCCGGTAGACCCCCGAGACCGCTGACGATGCCCTGGTGATCGACTACTTCACCGTCGGAGATTCCTTTTTCATCTGCCGAGCAACCAGGCAAGCAACCCCCCTTGAGCATTCCGATATCGCCTATTCCTTTTCCCTCTTATTCTTGCATTAGAATTTCGCTACTGTATTAGTTAGCTCCTATTCTGATACATAGCCTGCTTTTGATAAACTGCTACCATACCTGCAATCATATCAACTGCTTAGTATAGGTTGATCAATGAACCCCCAGTGACCCCTTAGTCCCAGTTGTCCCTGCTTCTTCATCGACGACTCGACGACTCGAAGACCCGAAGACTCGGTCAACCGACCGACGAGCCAGGCCCCTCACATCACCGCACACCCCTTAAGAATAGCACTCCCGATGTTAATTCTGTAGCGTAGCTAATCGATCGTGAGTATCGAGGGTGATTCCTCCTTCCCATTTATCGATAGCGACTCTTGTCATAACCATACCTCGAGTGGGATCCATCGAGGGTGATTCCTCGGATATCCACTTGATGTATAAACACACAGTTACTTCAACTTGACTTTGTTTACATGTGAAAGACGGGACTGGAGGGACAGGCGGTACCACCCTGGTTGAGGTGGACCTGAGTTCCCGACAGTCTTGAGACGGGTCGGCCCCAAGGGTACCCGTGTGTGAGATGTGGTGGGATGCGCCGGTAAGGCATCCGGGTTATGTTGAGGCGTGGACGGGCAGGAGAGGCCCTTGCCACACATCCTCGAGTCGGGGTGACGGGACCACACTTTATGGGTCGCGATTGCCCCGCATTAATAAAATGCTAATGGGTTGGGTATTTGATCTGAGTTGGGTCCTTAGCCTTTTTACGCACCAAACCATCGCGTGGGAGAAGTTATGGGTACTCAGCGTCGTTGTATCAGCCGAAGCTCTTCGGACGTCAGCAATGGAGCGGCGCGCGCCGGATTGGACTGGACGGTGCAGCTCTTGGACTGGAGTGTACTAGGTCTGCTTCCGGCCGCCCACGCATCGTGCAGGAGCGCAAGGGCAAGTGGGCCCACGAACCTGCGCGCTTAGGATTTAGACCGACGGGCTGGCCTCTTCGTTGAGCCTAGGTGGGGCGACGACGTGCTGCTATCCCGAGGCCGGGCATGACCCAGGAAAGTGTGTCTGGCCGGAGGTGATCAGGCGTGTTGGAAATGCGGTGCACCCCTGCAGGGAAGAATAAACTATTCGAATAGCCGTGTCCACGGTAAGAGGACGACTTGGAGTTGTGCGTTGACCTTATACAACTATAATTGTGATTTAATTTGAAATGAATTGTGGCTCCGAGATTGCTTCCTCGCAGGGAGTCGAGGAAGGATCTCTGGGCGTGGTTACTTAATAAAATTGCTACAATAATATGACTACATATGTTATGCCAGTCTACTCTCTTCTAATGCTGCAAGGTGCTGAAGATGCTAATCTTCGATAGGACTAGGCCTTCTCCCTATTCTTGCTTTCTGCAGTCAGTCCAGATATAACCCCTCCCCTTGAAAATGATGCATATTTAGCATAGTTTTGATGTCAGTCTTGTGAGTACTTTGGATGAGTACTCACCGCTGCTTTGCCTTCTCTTTCCCCCTCGATACGATTCTGCGTTCAGACGATGGAGCCTAGGAGATGGAGTACGCCGGAGACGACTGCTACACCACCGCTGGAGCCTACTACTACGTGGAGAACGCCGACGCTCAGGAGTAGTTAGGAGGTTCCCAGGCAGGAGGCCTCGCCTCTTTCGATCCGCTGCTTATGTTTGTGCTAGCCTTCTTAAGGCAAAACTTGTTTAACTTATGTCTGTACTCAGATATTATTTACTTCCGCTAAATCGTGCTTGTCGAGCTTTGTATTCGAGCCCTCGAGGCCCCTGGCTTGTAATATGAAGTTGTATGACTTTAATTTGTGTCTAGTGTTGTGTTGTGATATCGATCAGTGAGTCCCTAATCTTGGTCGTACGCATTGTGTGATTGATTAGCATACGGTCGAGATCGGGGACGTCACAGCTAATCTCCGTTCGGAGCGGTGTAGAGGCACAATGCTCCCCAAGAAGCCACTAGGGCCACCGTAATCTCCTCACGCCCTCGCCGTTTGTAGGGTCACCGAACCAGTACAAACAAGGTTGGGGCAAACTCCACAACTTAATTGGAGGCTCCCAACAACACCACGAAGCTTCACCACAATGGATTGTGGCTCCGAGGTGACCTCAAATGCTCGGGGCAATCTCCACAACCTAATTGGAGACCCCGAAGCTTGCCCGGAGCTTTGCACCACAATGATTGAGCTCCGAGGCACCACCAACCGTCTAGGGCCTACTACCGCAAGCGCACGCATCAGGAGCTGGGGACATCGGTACTACCGCTCACTAAAGCGGTACTACCGCTGTCTCCTGCGGTACTACCGCTCCGAGGAGCGGTACTACCGCTAGCCACTGTACTGCAGCACCTTGCTGCCTTCAACTACTCAGCTAGGAAAACGGAAGGAAACAGAAAAACTAGAACTGCCATAACTTCTGCAAATGATCTCCGAATTGAGCAAACTCAAGCTTGTTGAAAGATGATGATGCCAAGAATGCAATGGTTTGAGCTCTCAACGAACGATACGATCAAGCTACTCACTTGAGAGCCCCCCTTGATAGTACGGTTATCGATCCTATAACCCGGTCTCCCAACTACCACCATGAGACCGGTAAAATAGAAAACCCTATCAAGGTCAAACCTTAGCCTTGCACATAGTCCACTTGAGCTAGATGATGACGATCTTGACTTCCTCAAGATAGACCACATTTCTTGATTGTGTTGGCTCGATGAAGACTAGATGATTGCTCCCCCATACTCCACTATGGGTGAGCCACTCTTCGGCACATCTTCACAAGTCCATTGTCACCACAATGGACGGCAAGCTTCAAGCATGATCTCTCCGTGATGCTTCACTTGAACTTGCACACCGCAACCTTGATGACGATCACCACTTGATGTCATCCTCCATGGATTGTATGGGATCTTCTTATTGATGCTCGCCCATGGAAACATACCTAACCCCACAAAGAACACTCACAGGGAACATGGGTTAGTACACAAAGCGTAATGGACAATGCTTACCATACCATGGGATCACTTGATCCTTCTCGGTACATCTTGTATACTTTGTGTGTTGATCAACTTGGTTCACTCTTTGACTTAGTCTTGATCAACCTTGTATCTTATCTTCTCTCTTCATAAAGATGATGTCTTGAAGGTAAACATGAATGCTCACACAGTCTTCTTCTTCAAGACATGCTTGCAGTAAGCTCAACTCTTACATGACCAATCTTTGGATAACACCTTGAATACCACCTTGGTCACCATATAAACTCCTTGAAACCAACAGATGGACTTCAAGAAGTACCTACGGACAAATCCTTCGAATATAACTCAAGGCAACCATTAGTCCATAGGGGTGTCATCAATTACCAAAACCACACATGGAGAAATGTGCTCTTACAGCGGGGCGAGTGGGGGGGAGGCGACGGGCGGGGCGAGCAGGCGAAGAGGCGGCGGGCGGAGGCGACGGGCAGGGCGGGGCGAGCGGGGGGGAGGCGGCGGTCGGGGATGAGAGTGGGGGAGCAGTTTTTTCGTTGACGGGGAGGGGAGGGGAGAGGAGGTGGGGCTGGAGCGGTTTAGCGGTGCGTAGCCGTTCGTGTGTTAACAAAACTTCGTTAACGACGATTTAAGACCCTTGATTACCCAATTAGATGGTCCAGATTTTATGTTGGATTAGCCCTCTCTTCCTTTTATAGAGGTAGTAGATAGTAGACTAGTCAGGTGTATGTGTTTTGTCCATCGATTTGTACCAAAAGAACTGAGGTGATCAGTAACTCCGTGCTCCTGCATATTTTGATGATCTGAGCTAGATGGTAACAGAAGAAATAGGGACACGATATTTTACTCAGATTCAAACTTTTTTAGGAGGTAAAATCCTACGTCGTCTTGCTTCTTATATATTGATTGTGATGGGGTACAAAATAGATATTGATCTACCTCGAGATTTTATAAAATTATTCTAAGTTCTAAACCTTGCGAATGTATCCTTTACAGACTAAACTCTATGCCTTATATAGACGCCGGGGTTCCCTAAGGTTTACACATAGTTAGTGATAATTTAGGGATAAACATGCTAATCTTTGAAATATGATTGAAGTGTACGTCAAGCCTTCAGGAGATCTTCGTCTTGATTACGCCAAGGATACGGGCCTGCATGGCCCAATCGTCAACCTTTAGCAGGTCCTCGGACCGACCTATAACCGGTGGGCCGACGTGGCAAACACACCCTAATCCAGGACACCAATAGCCCCGAACTGGTCTGCAAGCAAAAGTCGTCGGGTACACTCCTCAGAACATCTTTATATTCTTGGGTCTTCGGCTTCGTAGGCGAGTTCTTCCCTTCACGTCGGCCTCCCATTTTGAGGTTCGTGCTCGGCTCCGTAGTCTTTGTGGCATCTTTGATTGCAAATATGCACCTTATACGACAACGCGGGATATCCGTTTGGCAAGCTTCTTTTGTTTTGGTTTCAACATACCTTAGTTGTTCAGGGTATCAAGCAGCCGACCAGTTGTTATCCAAGAACATGATGGCCACTCTAAAGTCAACTCCTTGCAAGGGAAGCTTCGTTTTTCTGAGGACTCAAAATGACCCCGGCCCCACCTCTCGATACTCTCGCTAACAGGGACGTGGGAGGCCCGGTCATGCTCCCCAAAATAATGTTTGACGCCTGGGAAACCGGCGGAGTAAATACGTGGGCCCCTATCGCCCTACTGTGGCAAAACAAAAGGCAACAAGGAAGGCAATTTGTTTTAACCCTGCATGTTCCTTCCCCCATCCAGCTTCTTCTTTTCCCATGTCCTACTCCTAGAGCCTCAACAACGGCTGACGCCCCTGGCTCATCGAAGCGCCCAAACGCCTGTCAGCAGGGAGACTAGATGAGTTACTCTCTCATATCGACGTAGCTTAACTGCCTTTCCACCCAAGGGTATCCACCCGACGAAGATTTCGTGTCTTTCCGTCTCGGGCTCCAATCTACAGACATGTGGGTTCTTAATGATAACTACATCATCCCCCATGGAGAGGAGCTGGTCTGCTTTGTCCCCTTCCTCCTTCGAGGCCTCAGGTTTCCTATCCATCCCTTCCTTCGAGGCCTCTTGTCTTTTTACGGGATCAAGCTTCACCATCTGACCCCAAACTATATTCTCCACATAGCGGGCTTGTTACCTTTATGAGGCCTTCTTGGGCTGCGAGGCCCACTTCGGTCTATGGCGGATGTATTTTTGACTAGCCCGGGGCTCCTGAGACAATTTTATCTTCGAAGTGGGTGGGGCCGAGGTATGTCGGATTGTTGGGGTCAGATACCTTCCTGGCACCCCGAAGGAAGATGTCGAGATGTGGGCAACCGAGTGGTTCTATATCATCGATGTGATGCTCGAGGACCCCAGAAGGCCAGGCCACACTCTCTTTTCTCATGAACAGCCGAAGAAGCGGTACAACTGACGGCCGAGGAGCTGCTCCCAAGAGGAGGATGCTGAGGTCACCCGCTTGGCAGCCTAGGTATCCATACTCGCCCACCATAAGCTTACTATTATTAACATCATGGTCGTGGACCTCGGGAGGGGGGTTCAACCACTGCAACAATGTGTTCATCCGTTGTGGCGGTTCAACGGCTCTAGCGATGCCACCCGAGTCATTAGAGAAGGTTTCAATGATCAGATGGCTTTAGCAGCTTCCCTGGAGGCTATATATATAAAGGAGAAAAGAGGACTTCACCGAGCAAAAAAAAAAGACGGTTTTTCTTATTTCAAGCCCGTCGAAGCGGTAAGTGCGTCTTCTCCTATCAGTTCGTTTGATCCAAACAATGTTCTTATACTCCTCACCAAAATTTTAACATATCCGAGCAGCGGTGGAAGCAATGGGTAGAGAAGGTGAGCTGCCCCGCTCATCAGTCGAACACTTATGCCTTGAAAGCACAACTTCTCCCTAGGTGGTTTTGGTAATTAATAACAACATATAGTTCATTGAACTAGTGAGCCTTTCAAGTATATTTCAGGAAAGTTCAATGAATGGATTGGCTAGGAATTGTGAGGAGGAACCCCTAAGATGCAAAGAACTCCCATTGGCAAAAGCTTCAAAACTACATTTTCTTTTATGTGATTTAATCACAATTGAATCCATAGCAAAGCCAATACTATTAAGAGGGAATGAGGTATTGATGATGATTTTGTTGCTCAAGTGCTTAGAGATTCGCCACCAAAAACCTCAATCAATTTCTCACAAAACCATCTGTCATAAACTTGAAAGTCCATTTTCGGTGCCACCAACATTTCCCATTCGGTCCCATCGAGACAAAACCTAAGCCAAACCCTAGCACCTCGGTATAACCGAGATTGCATTCGGTGCAACCGAGAAGCAGTGACCAACCTTCTGTGATCAAAATATTTAATTTTGAAACTTCCGAGTTTAATGTTTCGGTGTCACCGAAGCACTGGATCATCCTAGGTTAAACCGAGTCACTCTCACCGAGATGTTTCATTCGGTCTCACTGAAAAGCCAAAAGTTAGGGCATTTTGCATAGTCGGTAGAACCGAGTTTTTACTTTGGTTTCACCGAGTTGGGCAACAATATTATAACGGTTGGATTTTTGGAGAAGGCTATAAATACCCCTCCATCCCCTCTCACTCTTTGAGAGAGCCATCAGAACGAAACTACACTTCCACCGTTTATTTTCTGAGAGAGAACCACCTACTCATGTGTTGAGATCAAGGGATTCCACTCCAACCAATAGGTCCTTGATTTCTAGCCTCCCCAAGTTGATTTCCACCCAATCATCCTCTTCTACCAAGCCAAAATCCATGAGAGAGTGATTGAGTGTTGAGGAGACTATATTTTAAAGTACACAAGCAAGGAGTTCATCATCAACACATCATATATTACCTTTTGAAGAGTGGTGTCTCCTAGATTGATTATGTGTCACTTGGGAGACTCATAATCGTGTGGAGTTGAACCAAGAAGTTTGTACGGCCAAGGAGATCGCCATTTCGTGAAGATCTACACGAGTGAGGCTAGTCCTTTGTACACGTAAGCCATGGTGGAATAGACAACGTTGCTTCTTCGTGGACCCTTCGTGGGTGGAGCCCTTCGTGCACTCGCGCGGCCGTTACCCTCCGTGGGTAATAACCCACAAGTATAGGGGATCGCAACAGTCTTCGCGGGTAGTATTTCACCCTGATTTATTGATTCGACACAAGGGGGGCCAAAGAATATTTATCGGCCTGAGCAGTTGAGTTGTCAATTCAACCACACCTGGGATATCTCACTGCATCAAAGTTTAGTAGCACAGCAAGTAATAGTAGTAACAGTAACAATAATAGTGACAACAGTAATTTTGTAGTAGTTGTGATAGTAGCAGTAGCAATAGTAACTTAGCAAGACTTAGTATATGTAAAGCGTAGGCACGTGGATCAGTGATGGATAATGATTTAGATGACATCAATCATGTAACCGTTACACACTAGGGCGACACAGAACTAGCTCCAATTCATCAATGTAATGTAGGCATGTATTCCGTATATAGTCATACGTGCTTGCGATAAGAACTTGTATGGCATCTTTTGTCCTACCCTCCCGTGGCAGTAGGTTCCTAATCGAAACTAAGGGATATTAACGCCTCCTTTTAATAGAGAACCGAAACAAAGCACTAACACATGGTGAATACATGAACTCCTCAAACTACAGCAATCACCGGTAAGAATCCCAATTATTGTCACCTTGGGATTTGCGGATCAAGACACGTAATAGGTGCATACAACTTGCAAGATAGGATCCTCTTATATTCATGAAAACATAACAGGTTCAGATCTGAAATCATGGCACTCGGTCCCTAGTGACAAGCATTAAGCATAGCAAAGTCATAGCAACATCAATCTCAGAACATAGTGAACACTAGGGATCAAGCCCTATCAAACTTAACTCGATTACATGATCAATATCATCCAATCTCATCACCGTCCAGCAGGCCTACAAAGGAATTACTCACTCCCGATGGTGAGCATCATGGCGGTGTTGATGAAGAAGGGTTGGTGATGACGGCGGCGATGAATCCCCCTCTCCGGAGCCCCAAACGAACTCCACATCAGCCCTCCTGATGAAGAACAGGAGGAGGCGGCGGCTCCGTCTCGTAAAACGTGATGACATCTTCTTCTCAATTTTTTCTCCGAAGATGTGAATTTATAGGACTGAAATTAGGATCGGAGCAGCCACGTGGGCCCCACAAGCCATCAGGCCGCGCCCAGGGGAGGTTGGCGCGCCCTGTTGGCTTGTGGCCCACAGGCAACCCCCCTCTGGTGGATCTTCGCTCCATAATTCATTATTTATTCCAAAAATAATTCACAAAAAGTTTCGTCCAATTCCAGAAATTTTTATTTCTGCACAAAAATAACACTAAGGTAGTTCTGCTGAAAACAACGTCAATTCGGGTTAGTTCCATTCAAATCATGCAAATTAGAGTCCAAAACAAGAGCAAAAGTATTTGGAAAAGTAGATACGTTTGAGACGTATCAACTCCCCCAAACTTAACTCATTGCTTGTCCTCAAACAGGATGGTGGCATCACGACCGGTTCCTGTCATCCCTCTAATGAGAAGGCAAGATAAATGAATCAGCTTCTACGACTGTTTGCCATCACCACTCAATTATCTTTGTATAACTCTAACAAAATATTTTAAAAGCCTGTATTAACGCACGAAAATTCTGCTAGTAAGGGTAGTACTCCTATAATTATCTCCTCTTACTAGTAAATAAGCACTTGTGCCCGAGAAAAACTCGATTTAGTATCAAGCATGTTACCTAAGCACCTTACATTGTACTCCTATAATTATCTCCGGTGGGCAAACATACTCCAGATTACCTCCGGTGCCAGTGACATATGGAGCACCAACGTTACTCGTCGCCGTCTATCGTCGCGCACGCACGCACGCACGCAGTGGCAGTTCCGTGCGCCGTAATGATCCCCGTCGCAGCGAGGGGAGGGTTGGTTTACCTAATCCGCTTAACCTCGCACCTAAATCTCAAACGCTTCATCCCCCTCCCGGCTCCCGCACCTGTTCCAGTCAAAGCGGCCTTCTTGAGACGTGGAATCGGTAGGCTGCCACTGCACCAACTGCCCTGAAATCTGCTTCACAGAGACGCTCTGCGGCGTGTCTTGCTTCAGACCCTTCCATGAATCGCAAAGAAAAAACAAGCCAAGTTATTTATGTGTTGACCCAGGATAACCTATACAGCCACGAGGACGCACGATATGCGGCCACGATCCACCGATATTACAGCGCTAGTTAATCACGGAGGCAAGGCATGTACCCAGATCACCAGGCGACTGATGCGCCCTGCGAGCACTTGAGCAAAAACATTTCTTCGAGAACGGGTTCTTTAGCATTTCGGGCCCTACAAATTCGTGACATGATCTTTCTCCGTTCCCTGTTATACAGGCCTGCAAGCTTTTCTTCTTCTCTCATTTCTACCAACTATTACGATCTCAGGCCATATCCTAATTTGTGTGTCGCGGTACATATATTTTCCTATAATAAAGTGACTCTTGACCCTACATGTCAGTTCAAAGTCAAAACGAAAATGTATCATCTTGTCACCCTTGGGGCCGCCAAAGGAATGCACACGTACGCGTACATATGTTGTCGTTGTTGTTCCAGGCACAAGTCAACAACAACAACACCAGAGAGAAGAGAATATTTTTTATTTATTTAATTTGTGAGACACGAATAGAGCCGTTGCCTTTAGTATTTTCCCTCCAATAAGCAACCAACCCTAACTACTCCTACACTCCCATAACGCTTCTGGTGAGAAAAAGAGGGAGCGCACGTACTCCCCTTCCCCGCAGACGCCAAACCCAATACCGCACCGTTGCAATGATAAAATCAAATCCAAGCCCTGTCTATTTATCTATCCACGCACACTGCTGCTCCAATCCATCATCGTTAACCCGGTCAAGCCTCTCGTGATTCATCCCTTCCCATCTTCGCCAAGATCTTCTTCGTGTTGCTCTGCATTGCCAGGAGTCGGTGTCGGTTGCCCGGGCAAGAAGATGCAAGAGGCCTCGTCGTCCTCTCTCCCGGCGCTGAGCAGCGCCTACCAGCCTCTCCCGTCGCTGTACCTTGGGTTCTTGGCGATATGGGCGGCGTCGGGGATCTCCTGGGCCTTCAGCTCATGGAGGAACCGGCACTTCCAGGTCTGTCAAATCTCGCCGTTCAATTTCAACAATTTTGTTTTGTTTTTCGTGAATTTTCAGTGTGTAATCCCTGCTTTGGGCGTCCGGTTAAATTCACAGAGATTATTGATTTCGTAAATTTCGTTGTTGGTTAACTTTATATTTTTGTTTCTTTTTACAAAAGGCAAATAACCTTCAGTGGATCTTGGCCTTGGTTCCCCTGATCAAAGCTTTGCAAATGGCACTCTCATTTCTGTTCTGGTAAGCAGTCTGATTCTCCTTATGTTTCTTCACCATCTTCAGTTTGGCAACTTTGATCCCTGGAAAAATGTGAAGAAGCCTCTGAAGTTGCTGCGGAAGGTCTGAATTTGGGTGGCGTGCATGCAGGTACTCGTGCGTCCACCTTCAGACATGCTCGCTGTGGATGTCGTTCGGCGTGTACGTGACGGGGATCCTCTTCCAGACGGCCTCCTTCGTCTCCTTCATGCTCATCTCTCACGGCTACTGCATCATGTACGAGCGCCTCTCCATCAGGGAGAGGCGCACGACTACAGGTCTCGGATGCCTCCTCTACCTTAGCCTCATCGGTTATAAAGCCGCAGTCCCTTACTTCACTGTAAGCCATCTGTCTTCTTCTGCGATTTAGAATTAGCTGTCTAAGAAGCCCGGTGATTAGAAACTGTGATCTGATTTTGGAACAGGGATTTCTTCTGATGAACTACTTCGCGTCATTCTACATCATATTCCGCCGCACGTCGCAATGCCTGTTGGTTCTTCGCGAGCAGCTTAACTTCGTGGAGGAGGAAGACATCCATTCACTGCATGGGACGCTCAACACCAAGTACACAATGTTCAAGTATGCAGCCCTGTATTCCTGACGAACTCTTACAGTGTTTATACAATGAAAACATTCATTCATGTGCTTAGCTAGCTTCTTCGTTTCTTCTCTTCAGGAGATTTCAGGGCACAATGCAGGTGGCAGCAGTGGCATTCATCATGGTAACTATGGACTGCGCATGCACGGCATTTTTCTCATGGTACAGTCAGTTCGGTGGTATTTACTGAACAGTGATAATGCCCTTTGTGGATTCAGGTGTACATGAGGGCTGATGATACGCCGGATAACTTCTGGTTCCGCGTGTTGGTACGCGAATGGGTGCAGTTCTGCATCTTCATGTACATTGGGTGAGTACAGATTATCGCCAGACATAGTCGTTTAAGAGCAAGCGAAACACCATCTTGAGCTGAAATGGGATGTGAATTCCAAATGTTCAGGTGGAACTTCAGGATCCCTGAAGCATCACTCCACCTGCCGGTCATGCCCCTGATGAAGTCAAACTGGACGATTGCCATGCCACCCATTTACAGCGTGGTATGGTCACCTAACCTCACTCCATTTCTTTAGCATCCTGTGTTCTTGTGGTCCGAAATTCTCGACTGAAATGCGCCATGCTTACTGTAACGGCACAGGAGATGGATGCAGCCGATTTCAGAGGCCTCGTCTCGGACCAATGGCATGTTGGAGTGGTAGGAAACACGGCGCTAATTTAATTCAGTTGTTTATTCAACTTTTTCGTTCTAAAACATTTGAATCTAACACCTGGTGATATTGCAGAGGACTTCTCGTGCCGACGCCTGCTATTCTTCAGAACCGTTGCTGGTGCTAGTCCAGAATCCTAGCCCGAAGGTCTCCCGTGCCGCCATAGCTTCAGGTTTCAGTTGAACAAGGACAAACAAGGTTCAGTTCTGAGACCGGGAGATGCACAAGATGGCATCGACCAACTGCCTGATCCAGAAACCGGTGATGATAGGACGGTTGGGTTGCTACAGAGAAATATTGGACGCCTCGGTGCCGTAGGCTCCCTGTTAGCACTAGGAAAGAGTCCGCAGTTTTCTGTAGACTGACAAACAGAGTTGCGTTCGCTTCTTCAGCGGTGAATCCACCTTTTTTGCATCCCAAAGTATATTTCGTTCTTCCCCAAGTACAGGAAGATTTTTCACATGTGAAACAAACGATCCAAATTGAATGAGTAGCAATTCCATTTTCATCGGATAGTGTGCAATACACTTAGAGCATCTACAACCGGAGCCATGTATCCGCCCCAAACGTCCGGGTAGTCGGGTCCAGCCACTGTCCGGACAAAAAACCACCACCCAACAAAACGTGGCAAACTCGGCCCAAAGGTCCGTGCTGACCGATACCCACATACCCAACTCATATGTGGGTTTGATATGGGACGCCTGGACGTGTCCATCGCGTCTGATCGGACAGGCTGGACTCATCCCAAATTCACTCCAAATTTACTAATCCACCAAATCGAGTACCCTCTTCCCGCACCCGTCTTCCATTTACACGTCCGCGTTACCGTCCACTTGCACACTTGCTACCTGTTCCCACTGCCGCCCTTGTATGTCGTCATAGATGTCGTCGTCAACTACCTTTCCGCCACCATGAGCATGGATGATGCCTTGGAGGAATCCGTGGGGATCCTGTCCGTGGTCATCACTTACAAGGCGGAGAACGTCGCCCGGAGGGAGCGCCGTCGAAAGCAGCGCGAGTGTGAAGTTGCGGAGATGGCCGGTGATGAGAAGATGGACTTGGGCGCAGGCACTCTGGTGACCGATCCGTCCGTCGTGGCCGCGGGAAAGGAGAACTCGCCGGCAAAGCCCGACTCTGTTCTAGCCTCCCAATGGTCAAGCATCCCAGATAGCTTTGGAAGACACTGGCGCAAGGAGACATTGTATGACTCGCCGCAACTCCAAAGGCACTAGACGACGTTGGGGAAGGCCGGCATCGGGCATGGCCACCGATTGTTCGACGATATGCCCCCAACAAGACCAGGTACACTCTTTGCCCCATATGACATTTGCATTGGTTGATTCATGTGTTTCACATACCATTCGATCAATCTAGGTGACAGTTTAGTTGAGATGCATATTGTAGGACGAAGTAATGCTAGATTGATGATGGTCAAGAGCCGTTGAATTTTGACATGGGGTACCAATTCCCCTTAGTTTCAAGTATAGTCTCAATGGCGCAGCTGCCACCACGGACAGTGTCGGTGAGGACAACACGTCTGGGGCCGACACACACGAATCAGAGAGAGAAGCGGGTGGCCTCGGACAAGGGCCAAGCAGACCGACCCTCCGCGAGCGAGACACAAACTTACCAGAGCGATGCGAGCCAGAGGGGAACCAAGTGCCAGCCATGGACAAGGAGAGAATCTGGCAGGCGCAAGGCATGCCTGTGACCACCAGGTGCAAACTTTCAGCCAACGGCCACCAGCCACCCCGACCCGAGGTCGTCTCAGATTCCGCATTAGAATTCCCATTCGAGCCAAAAGCCCAAAATCGATTGGAGGAAGATGCAAGGCAATGGGGAGCCAGGGTACGGACCAGGTGCCTAGGAGAAGGAAGAGATGAAGGAGGTGCAGAAGAGGGGGGAGGGGGCAGGCAAGCGAACAATGGCCGGACAACAACCCAGACGACGAGAAGAGGGGCAGGGAGGAGGGGGAGGGGAGAGCCATCTCCAGCCCTAAAAACCGCAGGTGTGCAAATCACTAGGGCAATACAATTGCAGCTTGTTTGTACCCAGACCTACCATCTTTTCTGCTATGTATGAATGTTATGTTGAGCCATGTGGCTTCTGGATGTAATAATTTGAATCTTGGCTCATGTGAGTTATATTTATATCTGTTGCTTCCTTTAGATGATTATGTAGTGCTACCAATGATGTATTACCCTGTGGGGTATATTCATGTGTTTATGGTTGAAGATATATGTTATGGGTGGTACCAAATGTGCTCCTATTTTGAGATTTGGCGGCAAAGTTGGGATAGCTCTGCATCTCGGGCCTTACACATCGTCTCACATTCCTCCAGCGGGCATAGCGTGGAGCATCCTCATTGTGGGTCGCTTATGTCATCGTGTGTGGCGTGGCGTTTTAGCGGCGTTGCGGTGGCAGTGATGCGCAGGTGCGACGACAAAGGGGGTCTGCAAGAGAGAGATGAGGGGCGAGCTCGCGCAAGGAGTCTGTCAAAGATGGGAGGGAAAGGATAGGAACGGGGTGGATGAGGTTGTGCTGTGGCCCATTGCGATGGTGTGTGTTGGTCGATGGGGCGCCATGATCGGTAGGTTGATTGCTATATTTTTTCAAAGAAGAAACCGATGGATCTAGAACTTGATTTTATTAAAAAAGGAAAACTTTTATTGCAATAGTTGCTAGATCTCCAGTTCATAGACACTTCCCTCTGTTTTTATTTACTTCCCATATTAGCTTTGTTTTGGGTAAATTTTCTAAACTTTGAACAAGTTTGTATCTTAAAAAAGTAGCATCCACAATACCAAAATCAATACCATTAGAATCATCATTCGATATATTTTTATATCATATATATTGTTTATTATGAAAGTTTAGGTTGTTTTTTATAAACTTGGTCAAACTTTATAAAGTTTGACTTGCGTAGGGAGTATTGATAAACCTTAGAACAAGACAACTATCAATATCTATGTCTATATATCTATATATAGCAATATAAAAAGATCCAAAGGGGCAGATCCAACTAATCTCGGTCATCAATTCATGTCAATTCAATGACCAAGATTGTTCCAATGACGAGCGCTCAAAATGTTTAACATGCAAGAAACATTATACCAAATATGAATATGAGTGATAACAAAATTATCATGGAATTAATATCTTATCTAATATCAATGTAATTATATTCTATCAAATATTTCTAAATTTTTTATCCTACCAAATATTAACATGCATTGTACGAACTTTTTTTGAAAACCTCATTGCATGTACCCATTTACTAGTGTCGCCAAATCATTCAACCTTGAAACAACCGCAAGTTATCCGGAAAGACACAACACCAAATAAAACATCTGCAAAAAAGGCACCAGTCCAGACCCCCACCAATCCACACCTCCAATTGATCGATGTGCCCCCACACGCCATACTCACGTCAGACCAGGCCCACTTCCCTGGCTCGAAAGAGCGAGCCCCACTCTTTTCAAATCTCACAACCCAAATCGAAAAGGAAATACCAAGCGCAAGTTATCCGGAATGTGTATGGATACATTTGTGCAACCCATTACGACGTGATGCGCGTGAGCGGTGGATGAAGCAACCAGATCAGCCGTCCGACTGCAATCTTTTTCCAAAGAAGAAACCGATTGATGAACTTGGTTGCATTTTCATTAAGGAAAACGTTTATCACAATAGGAGTAGATCTCCATTTCTAGATACCGGAAACCTCAGAACAAGACAACTATGTCATCCAATCAGAAACAACCGCAGTTTTTTTTTCTCAGACAAGAAAACAGCCGCAGGTTATCCGAAAGGACACACAGCACGAAACAAACCAAGGCACCAGCCCGGACCCCCACCCATCCAGTTGACCGGTGGGCCCACACGCCAGATTCGCGTCAGACGAGGCCCACTTCCCTGGCCCGAAAGAGCTGGCCCCACTCTTTCCGAATCCCACAAACCAAAGCGGAAAGGAAACGCCAAAATATTTGGACCCTTTCTTTCCCATTCCCTTCTATTCTCACGCTTTTTATCGCGAAAATCTTTCTCACTCCGCACGCGCCGGCGCACCCAAAACAAAACCCCCACCGCGCGCGCAGCCCGCCGCCGTCGCCGGCGCCGACGAACGCATTTGCCGCCTCCCCCCTCCCATGGCGGAGGGATCTTCCAGGCGAGTGCGCCGCCCATCTCCGCTCCACCCGCCGCGCTCCCATGGTACGGTTTGGTCTCTGACGGGTCTTTGTTTCGGATGCTGGTTTTGGTCGCAGGAGTTATCCCTTCGGGGGAAGCTTGGTGTTGGACGACCCGGAGGTCGTCGAGGTGCCGCCGGAGGTCGCCGCCGGATGGAACTCCGTTCGCCAGAAGCGGAAGCGGGCCCAGGTGACGTGGAGCCTGGAAAGGCGGCTTCCCTTTTTTAATCCTTTTTTTTTCTCTGCCACGCTGTCGTCGACTGCTCGATGCTCGATAGTGAAATCCCAACCCGCACGCATGGTGTGGTGAGAATTAGGGTTGCGATGCATTTTCGTGCTGTAAGTTTTAAACGTATTATCTAGGTTATTATATCTGAATTATATGAACTGTGTTTGCATGGTCTGTACAATTTCTAGTTATAGCTTCAGGTGTCTGGTCCCAGTCCTACGTTTTTTGACTGTCCGATTGAGTATTGTACTGGTTTGAATGAATTTGGTATGATTCTTCCTTCCATTAGTAGGACTTTTGCCTCAATATCAATGGTTTGCATAACCTGTGATTTCTTTCCGTGGTAGTAGGATACTGAGGCATATCATCAGATATACTACTTCATGGAAGGCAGCAATATGCCCCAGCATCCTCAGTAGTCAGATGAATGTGAAGTGGTTGGGTGTCATCTGACTTTCCTTTTGACAAGCAGTGATTTGACCTTTTTTATGTTTCATGGATTTACCTCTTCCAAAGCATTTACAATTTCTGCAGCTGAGTATAACCAACTCTCTTTCTAATACTCCATCCGTCCGCAGGACATTTTACAAAACGCACGGTCTCCAACATTCATCTTTGCATTAATTTTTGTAGGCACATGTTAGTAGAGAATTTTATATCATGCACATATTTCTCATGAAAAATCTAACGGTATTAGTTTCAGCTAGCAATCTAAATGTTCTAGTACCTACTAGTAGTCAAAGTTAGAAAAGCTTGACTTCACGCTGTTTAGGAAGCCATGTATTGTGGTGCATATAATAATACTAGTAAATGCGTATGTGCAGTGCACGTTGATATCAGGTAGGGTATTAATTGAGGTTAAAAAAAGGTAATATTAATTGCATGCTGATGTATTAGGTAGGATATGTTTTTAGGAAAGGTAGTATTAATTGCATGGTTAGTGCTAATGTTAATATTTGGTATGATAATGATTGCACGCTAAACATGTTGAGCACTAACCATTGGAGCAATCTAGGTCATTAGATGCACATGGTTTGATGGCCGCGATTAGTTGGATCTGCCCCTAAGGGTCCTTTTATATTGGTATATAGATGAAACATTATCCCTATATGAGTGAACTAGTCTTTTTATGTGGCTCCTTTTTGTAAAGAGCGCCACAGTGCCTAACAGTTATGCTGTTAGTTTTATGTGGGAAAGTTAGTCTCTTATCATAAAAAAAAAAAATCAACAATACATACACAAATGGAAACAAAACTACAAGAACATCAACTGGAAACCAAATGAGGCTGTTATGTTTCTCTCGCTTTGCCTTTTGCAAAATGCATGGCAATCTCTCTCTCGCCCCACAAAATCAACATAAGTGCGTGATCTCATTGTATAATGTGGGAGTGCAATGGTTAGCATTTCTTTTAGTCTTCAAAGAAGTTCATGCTGTGAATGTACTACACAGCCTCTCTTTTTTTAACTGTCACATGTTTAATAAACAGGTTGCTCCTCATGAAATAATCGAACTTGATGCTGATGATGATCCTGACGGAGTTACAATCATTGATGCAAAGACATCAGATTACAAGAATAAACAAGCTGTTGGTTATCCTGTAAATTACCGGAAGAATGCAAAGGTGGTTCCTTTGAGTACTTGCTTACTTTTGGTGCCATTGGTTTGTGCAATCTACCACTGATTGATACATGCTTCTCTGTTGGAATACTCAGATTGGCTTGGCGGCCGAGGACATTGCTTGCCCAAGTGCTATTTCTGCCAAAGTTGTTTATCCGTGGGATGGCCTGGGAACTTACCATGGAGGTCCCAAACTTCCAATTTATGGCTTGCCTGCGGATGTTGCTGGCCCAAGTTCTTTTCCTTCTTATTCATGGAAAAGCGTAGGAACTTACCATACAGGTCCATTCCTTCCAGCTTATTTTGATGATGTTTTGGGGGCAGTTGAAGAGGAACCCTACGCTTATGATGAAGATGATTTCAGTAACTATAGTTACAACACTCCTCTGATGGAAAACGATAGCAGCTTTAACTTGAATGTGGATCATTACGTCTTTCCACATAGTGTGGGGTTGTATTTACCAAGGGGACATGTGGCCCCTGCTGATTCAACGCAGCAGCGGAAGCAAGTTAAGATTGTGGAAAGTGAAATTGATGAAAAGTATAAGGCATTTAAGCAGTTTGATACTGTTGGTGACCACAGTGATCACTTTTATTTGAAGTTTCGGACCGTGAAGAAGGTATTGCTTTGTATTCTGTTGATGCTCTGTCTGCATTCCATCTTCTTAATTCAGTACTAAGTTGTCACTTTAACAGCCATCAAAGGACTGGGTGAAGAGAATTCAGCATGAATGGAAAGTTCTAGGGAAAGATTTACCGGGTAAGGGACAAAATATTTATGGTCTATTTGCCAAAGACGTTGCACATTTCTTCTTCTTATTGCCTTTCCTTTCCTCCCTTCATGCGTCCACAGCGGTTAGTTGTACTGGCGAATGATGTGTACAACTATATTTGCATGTTTGAAATGACTTTGAGTTCAGGCTAGCCAAATGTACCCTTTGGATATAATTTGGTGCTAACATGGACTCATGGAGTACAGTGGTTTCATGTACTGACTGCTAGTTTTCTCCAAATTGAGCAGATACAATATTTGTAAGAGCTTATGAGGACAGAATGGACCTGCTTAGAGCTGTCATAGTTGGGCCTGCAGGCACTCCTTACCATGACGGGTTGTTCTTTTTCGATGTCTATTTCCCTTCCCAGTATCCATGTAAACCTCCTGTAAGTATTCTTTGATGTCATTTACACACATAGTATAGTTCATTCTTCGTTTCTCTCTATTTGAAGCATGGATGTGAGAATTTGAGATGTATATATGTGACTATTCTTTTCAGCAAGTGAGTTACCGATCTGGAGGTCTGCGGCTTAATCCAAATCTCTATGCCTGTGGGAAAGTCTGCCTTAGCCTCTTAAACACATGGACTGGTAGTGGGTGTGAGATGTGGAACCCATCCAGTTCAACTATGTTGCAGGTCCTGGTCTCCATTCAAGCCTTGGTGCTGAATGCTAAACCTTATTTCAACGAACCTGGTCATTCGGTGTATGCTAACACACCCCATGGGGAGAAGCAGTCCTTGGCTTATAATGAAGAGACGTTTCTGCTATCCTGTAGAACCATGCTGTATTCTCTTCGCAATCCACCAAAGGTATGAATATCTATACACTGGTACCATGTTTTCCTTTTCTAGTTTTCTGGATACCAGAAATGTCTCACTATCCCTGGTGTTGGATACACATAGTTCATTCGGCTGACATGTCACATGGTCAACACATGCACCGTCCCAGCAGTTAAATGGTTTGCCCGTAATGTTTTGTGCTAGCGCACGCCGTTCACATCAGGATGGCTTGAACTGTGGGCCTCATTATTATTATTTTTGCACTGGGTACCAACTTTTCAGTTTTGTTCAAATGATTTAGTTGCCCGGCGCTCCGTATGTCGTGAGTCGTGACGCACTACAAGAAGTTCAAAACGTAGTCCCCCCCCCCCCCCCCCCCCCCCCCCACAACACGCAGACACACTCTGGCACCCCTTTCCTCTTTTGGTACCGATCTCTTGGAGGTTTATTTGTAGCCTGAGGACAGGTTCTTAGCTGTTTGCTTGATTGGCACAATCTGTGCAATTTTATATGTTAGGTTTGTTCATTTCCTCATCTCCTGAGAGCAGGTTGTTAATTTCTTATGGTAGAATCCGTGCATTTTTTATGTTGAATCTCATTGCTTAAGGCCAGGTTCTTTTGAACCATTTGCAGACCAGCATACTTGTTATCTTACGTATTAGCTTGTTTTTCCACACCACCTCTGTACTTTGACAAGGCTTGGTGTTGTTCTGAACAAAATAGCAATAGGGGTAGATCCGACCATGTACAGCTCTAGGAGGCAGCACAGATTACCTTCTGAAGCAAAATAGCGCTGACAACCATCCCCCAGGTCACTTGGTTAGGATTTTTATCTGGGAAACCTGGTTAGAAATATTTAATCATGCAAAGAAGTAGATGGAATGTCCGAAACAGTATCCCAATAAGAGGTCAATTTTTTTTTGTGTCGTGGATAAGAGTAGCCAGGATCCAACGGCTACCATAGCATGCATAGGAATAGTTAACACCATGGCAGGAAATCTGCACATGATGTCATAGAATTTCGTTTGTGAAGAATGTGTTTGGTGAACCTGTTGTGCTGTGTATGATCTATATTAGTTTATTATACGAAGACTCGATTCATGCATTTGACCTTGCTACAACATTTTGCAGCATTTTGAGCACTTCATTGGTGGACATTTCCGAAAGTATGGGCGTGACATTCTCGTAGGATGCAGAGCTTACATGGGTGGTGCCCAAGTTGGATGCCTTGCTGGAGGCGGAGTGCAAGATGTCGACGAGGGTGACAAAAGCTGCTCACAAAATTTCAAGTGCTCACTAGAGATATTATTGAAGGGTCTCATGAACGAATTCACCGATTTGGGAGTAGGTTGTCATGAATTCCAGGCCCAGACTGTGAACCCTGGAGCTGCAGCAGACACCACATTGAGGCTATAACTTATAGGTGATCCGAAGGATCAGGTTGACAAAATTTTGTTTTGGAGGAATATAACCGTAGTCATCGGTTCCGTGCTCAGAAATATGACCGGCGTAGTCCGTGTGAATGTCTCCCTTTTCCTACTATTCAGCTGGTGGCACCTCTCACCTGCGGTGTAGATCTCGACTGACTATTTGGTCTCCACAGACCAGATTGAAACTGTCCTTTACATATGAGCGGGCCATTTGGTGTGTACGCATATCCTTTTGGGAAAATGTATGGAACGAACGCTCTCTGGACTTCTCTCAGCGTGACTCAACTCAGGTGACTCTTTAGTCGATACTGCGCGTAAGACCTGTTCCCGGCATGAATTCCTCACAAAGTTTTCCCAATTTACCCGCAATTTGGACATCTCTAACTGAACTCCTATAAGAGCAACTCTAACCGGACGACCATTTCGTCCGTGCGTATCCGTTTGGGTCGCCGCGGACATAAAACTCGACCCAAACGGACGCGCGTCCGTTTTTTGTCCATCCGTGACCCATTCCAGGCCCAAATTTGGGCCGCATTTGTGTCTGCGTGGACACAAAGCGGACACGCGCTTCACCCGCGTGCTCCTGCCCGTCGGTGATACAATCTCGCCTTTTTTTATCCCCTTTCCCCACCTGTCGTCCGCAAGTGCACAAACCGTAGACCAGCGCCTGTTTTTCCCGGCCACCTTGCTCTCTAGTCCCCTCCCTCCTCCACCCAGCAGCACATCCACCGACAGGGGTGCCTCCTTTGTCCCGGTGCGGGAGGCCTATTGGTAGATCTGCGGCGACGTTTACGGCGAGATTTGGCTCATCCTGTCGCCGGTGGACTGCGCTTGTCATGGATTGACCGGGTACCGGTCCATCCAGCCTGGGCAATGCCTTGGTGCCGCATGCAGGTGCTCAATCCGCCTCTAGCCGCTCAGATTTGTACCGTCGTCGGTTCGCCGGCAAAGCCACGGTCGGTCGTCGCCCTGGCTCGGTGCTGGCCCAGAGGCTTGCCGGCTCACCATTGCCGTTCATAAAATGCGACGACTGTCCGCTGCAGGTCATCCGACACGTTTCTGCGATGCCGGAACATCCCGGTTGGGTGTTCGTCAAGTCCAAAAAAGACGGGGTACGTGATTTTCGTTCGGCCTTTTGCTCTTTGATTCAATGCAATTTCGGTACCTTATTTGCTCAATTTTGTGTGTAGGAGGGATGCAACTTTTGGTATTGGGAAGAATAATGCATCGATCTATTGATCGCATAAAAATTGCTAGATGTTCGTGCACTTCTAACTAGAATTGAAGCCATGGATGAGAGTAAAGAAGAGACCAAAAAGAGAAGCACCGTCTACTTCTTTAAAATCGAAGAAGGAAGACGTTGTTAAGCTCAAGAATCTGCAGATCAACAATGAAAACATAGAGAAGATATTAATCCAACTAGTAGGAGCACTTATGGAAGTTGGACATCTTTTAAAATGTCTAATTGTGGTTCTTGTTTTCTTTGGTCTTGTACTCGTAACGAAGAATTGGTAAAAAAAATGTATGTATTAAAATGCCTTTGATGAAATAAAAATAACATGCAAATGTCGACCGTGAGGACGAGATTTGGGTCCGCGAGTTGGGCGCACGATCGACCCAAACGCAAAAGAAGGCGGACACGCCGACCCAAACGAACAATAGACCGACAAAGCGCGCGTCCGTTTAGGTCGCACGGTTGGAGTTGCTCTATGTCCTAAGATTAAAATTTAGCCCCTCAAACACCTCAAATTTGAGGAGCTAAAAAAAGGTTTCTACAACTTTTTTTGCGGGGAATTAGGGATTTTATTCCATAACAACAGACACGTGAGACCAATCTAACAGGAGGTGCGAGAAAGTCTGCAGGGGGGGTGTCAGGCGTGTGTCGCCTGCTTCGTGGTAGCGAACGTGCCGAGGTACCTTTTCTCCCACGTGTCCGGACTTTGGATCTCCATGCCTAAGTGCGTCACGATTGTTGCCACACCCCGAGATACTTCGACGACGATAATCACAACGACATGGAGCTCGAGGAGGCGATGGCGGCTCGGATCAGATGTTCGGAGGCGGCGCGGGCGCTTGGTTGGCTGTGTGGATCCATTCCGAATGAAACTCGGCTCCACGGTGTACCTTCTCGTCAACGAGCTTGCAGCGGTTAGATGCGTCAAAATCACGGTTGCCCTTCTCGTCGACGAGTTTGCGGCAGCTAGATGTGTCGATTTCGGTGGGAAGAGATTAAAAGTCCTTGATTTGAGTGTACGAGAATTTAAGTGGGAAGTGGAATGCGAGTTGAGAGAACCAATTCTTACCGACTTCTTCTCGTGGGGTACCCTCTTAATTCATGAGCAGAGATCTATTTCAATCTAATTCTCATCTTATACTCCCTCCGTTCCATAATGTAGTGCATATAGATTTTCTAGAAAGTCAAACTTTACAAACTTTGACCAAGTTTATAGATAAAATTATTTATATATATGATATGAAATATATATAATATGAAAATATGTCTTATGATGTATCTAATAATATGTATTTGGTATTCTAGATGCACATACTTTTTTCTTTAAACTTGGTCAAAGTTTGTCAAGTTTGACTTCTCAACAAATCTATATGCACTACATTGTGAAACGGATGGAGCACCGAACAAAGGAATGCAAATAAAAATCTACATCTCATGTCTAATTCCTATACAAACTTTATCATAGAAAGTGTCGTTCCCTGCCTCAGTGAGGCAGTGATTACCAAGCGGGTAATGTTTGGAGGAGTTAGAAACTTTGGCTATATATGCTCCTAGCAGCGTTGTGTCATGTCATGTCGTATTCGTGACTTTTATGCGCACAGAACGTGATGCTGGGGCAGTGCAGGGTTCCAAGAGTCCGCAGAGTTGCCTCCGTCCGACGAAAGGGTTGAACGTTGACGTTTAGCCCTTGATTGCTGCAATGTACAACAATAAGCTTGTTTCCTTTTCTCATTGCGCCTGGCGTGAACTATATACTTTTCAGTATTTCTCTGTTTCACCTTACTAACAATTCTTTTAGCGATGGCATTTGGAGTCACATCAAGAGGAGCTCAGCTCGGGAAAGAGGGGGATTTTGGGGTGAATGGGTGGCTTGTGGGGTCCACCAAACCTCCCCTCACTCATTTAACTGGTTTGGGTACCCTACCGCCACAGCGGGTGGCGGTAGGCTATCACACCCTACCGCCACTGCCTCTGACGGTAGGCGCCTAATCCACGTCTGCGAGGTAAACGGTGTCGTCTGCGTTGACGGGACCCTACCGCCAGCGGCAGTGACGGTAGGGCGTGTTACCCTACCGTCACAGCGGGGGGCGGTAGCAAAAGGATCAGATCCGGAAAAAAAATTATACGGGTGTCAGATCCGGCTGAACTTTGCGAAAAGGGTCAAAACAGTGAATTTGGCCGCGGGAGGTTTGACGGTCGCTTTCGAGATGCCAGATATGCCACCGGAGCGTCGCGTCATCCCATGTGTACTATTCATGAGTTTTATGAATGTAGGACGTGATGCTGGGGTCAGTGCTTGGCTCCAAGAGTCCGCAAAGTTGCCTCCGTCCAAACGAAAAGGTTGAACGTTGACGTTTACTTTGAAAAGCATGACAAGGCAATAAGTCTGTAGGACCCATTAGCCACTATACTAGTAGGTCTCCGCTGACTGCTGTTAGCAATATCTTCCCTGCCAGACACCCGTGACCACAACACATTCCCTTATTATTATCTTCTCTGGCGGAGAGTGTGGCGGTGGACACTTGTTGGAACGTACACAGAACGTTCCGTGCCACCAAAGGTCTCGGAAGAGTCAAGCCATTCCACCTCGCAGCGTCACCCACTTCACCCTGCCAGTCTGCTACTCACGCTATATAGACGCATCGCACAGGCTCACCCTTGATCCTCCTCCTCCCCGGCTGGCTAACCAACAGAAAAATGGCGCCACCACGGAACCATCCCGACCTGTTCCTCTGCTTCCTCTTGCTCGTGTCCACCGCCACGCTCTCTGCCGCGGTCTCCCTTTGCCCCAAGCTCGGACCCGCTCAGGAGCGCCACACCGACGCCGACGAAACCCTCTCACTCATCAGCTCCTTCCAAATCTCCACCGGTTACTTCTCCGGGGGCGCCGACAGCTTGTTCTCCGCTGACGATGACCACTTCGGCAGCTATCGCTCGTTTTCCCTTTTCCCCCACGGCGCCTCCCGCACCACCGACCAGGCTCTCGTGCACCTCACCGCCACCCTCACCCTCACCGGCCCCCGCATCCACACCTACGGCAGGCATGGACGCCGCCACAATTTCACCGACATCCAGTCCATCTCCTTCGTCCTCAACGGCTACTACTCCCGCACCACACTCGACCTCTGCATGGTCGGGAAGGGCACCGAGCTCTCCGCCGACGGCTCTTACAAGCACTACCCCGAGGTCGTCCTCCGCCTCCGCGTCCCCGGTCCACCCAGCCTCACCGACCCCTTCGTGACCGGCACTCTGGAGGGCTCCTCCGACATCGGGACCATCCAGCTCCTGGCGTACGCCGAGGGCGACAGCTACGACTACGACAACGACTACGTCTCCGAGGGCGGGCCCTGCAGCGCACCGACGCAGCCGGCCAGGAGCTCGCGCCAGGTGCTCGGCGGCGGCAACGCCTTGTGCGCCCATCTGAAACAACAGCTCGTGACCTCGTACAAGCTGGAGCACGCCGGCGAGCCGCTTCTGCGGCGGATGCGCGTCAACCAGTTGCAGTGCACCGCGGCGGACAACGCCGTGCGCGCTTACGTGGTGTTCTCCAACGACACTGAGTCGACCGAGAGGCGCAGACACTACTCCAGTCAGCGCCGCTTCTTGGTCGACGAGGAGGCTGTCGTGGCCGAGGGGCGCTGGGACACGCATCGAGGCGTGCTCCGCCTCAGGGCGTGCGGGGTGGTGCGCTCGGCCTCGTCGCCGTCTGCTCTGGCGGTGCCAAAGCACGAGTGCGGGATCAGGATGAGCTTCTGGTTCCCGGCCGTGTGGACGATGCGGGACCGGAGCGTCGTGGCTGGGATGCTTTGCAACTCGAGCCAGACGGGTATCGGCAGCAAGGACGCTGTGGTAACAGCGTCGAGCATCGACGTGACCAACAACAGAATCATCGACGTCACCGACGACCACAGAAGCAGCAACCTCTCAGATGTGAAGTACAGCTACAACGACACGATGCTTGCCGAGGCGAAGAAGCATTACTACTTGAAATTCAAGAAGGAGAAGCTCAAGGGGTCGCACTCGTTCCCGGGGAACCACACTTATCGTGACTTCGAATTTCGTTTCTTCGTGGAGAGCAGCGGGAGCGGAGAAGCCAACCCAGTCACGATCGGTTCGGTGATGGTCTCTGGCGATCGGCTGGCTGCCGACGATTCCTTCTCCCAGGTTGCGATAGTCGACACGAAGCAAGATCTGCTGAATGTCAGCTACGATATAGGCTATTATGCTCCAGCTGATGATTGGGTGCGTCCTACGAATGGGTCGTACTCGTTCTCATTTACCCGTGAGGCACGGCGACGAATCTCAGCAGAGGGCGTTTATGATCCCAAAAGGGGCATCCTGTGCATGGTGGGTTGCCGAGAGCACAACGGCTCGACCGACTGTCAAATACTGGTAACCGTGAAGTTCGCCTCCATTGACGCCAGGGGGCAGGGGCATGGCAGGGGAGTAATCAGCAGCCTCAGAGACAAGTCCGATCGTCTTTTCTTCAACAAGATCGACATCACTTTGTTCGGGATGTACTCAGACCAAGTGTCGGAGGCGATATCGAGGATGGACCTGGAGGGCATCATGCTGGTGGCGTCCACGACGCTGTCGTGCGTCTTCACCGTCCTGCAGATCCTCCGCACCAAGAAGAACCCCGAGGCGGCTCCGGCGACGTCGATCACCATGCTGGCCATCCTCACGCTGGGGTACCTCACCCCTCTCGTGCTCAACTTCGACGCCCTGTTCATGAGCAGGAGGAGCCAGTACTCCATGTACTGGTCGAGTGGCTGGCGCGAGATGAACGAGGTGCTGATGAGGGCGCCTACGCTGGCCGCCTTCGTGCTGCAGCTGCGCCTCCTTCAGCTCGTGTGGTCCGGCCGCCGGGGGTCGGCCGACCAGAGCAAGTCCGCCACGCCGTCGACCGTCGTGTCCGAGAGGATCGTGCTGCAGATATGCCTGCCGTTGTTCCTGCTCGGGGGAGTCCTGGCCGCGGTCGTCCACGTGATCAACGTCCGCGCCGCGAGCCAGGAGCCGCTCGTGGTGCGCATCGGCGGAGAGCCGGCGACGATCTGGGAGGACCTCGTGTCGTACGGCGGTCTGATACTGGACGGCTTCCTGCTCCCTCAGATCATTCTGAACGCGTCCCTGGCGGGCTCCGGAGTCCGAGCGATCTCGCCGTGGTTCTACGCGGGGGGCACCCTGACCCGAGTGATGCCTCACGTGTATGATGTGGTGAGGCGGCAGGTCTACGAGCCGAGCATGAGCTCCTCCGACCTCTACGCCAGCCCTCGGGGCGACCTCTTCGGCGTCGCGTGGGACATCATCATACCGTGCGGAGCGGGGTTGCTGGCCGTGCTGCTGTTCTTGCAGCAGCGGCTTGGAGGCGCCGCATCGCTTCCTTCGCAGAGGAGAAGGTCAGGTGAGTATGAGATGGTCTCGAGCATCTAGCAGAAAACGGGATGCTGGTAATTCAGAACGAGGGCTGTTGTGGTCGTCGATGGGATAACAATGTACCGGTTCGAAGAAAAATGTATTGCTTGAAAGCAAAGTAAAGGTGCCTCGTGTATACGGAGTTACTGTGAATGGCATCTCGTTGGGTTAACAATGCAGGGGAAATGTACTAGAGCATCACTATACATGATGTAGATGTTAAAATAACAGTTTTTTACATCACAAAGACAAAAAAAAAAAAAACGCTGCTACAACGGACGATGTAGATGTACATATTTTTACTCGAATTTTGTCAGTGATGTTGGCACTTGGTGATGCAAATTTGCATCACCTGGGCGCAGGGGCGAATCTATCAGGGAGGCTTCGATAGGCTCGAGCCTATCCTCCAATTTTGCCAAACTATCCTCACCTACATAGAGTTCTTGGTGTATTCTTGTCAGCAGCGTCATTAGTTCTCTTTCCTAGCTTCTGTTCGTCCCTGGGTGAGAGGATGATCGATCATTGCGGCTTCAGCTAGGTCATGGGCTCACCTGTACCTAAATCAAACCAAAACATATGTCTAGTGGTCTAACTATTGCCATCGGTCTCTCCTAGCTCAATTAGATGAGACATGCACCAGTCCCTAAAAAACAGATTAGATTATATATAGGCTATCATCCTACAGGTTCGGAACCGATTGTCGACTAGAAAAAAATTAGGCGCTCCGCGCCTCAGCTTCGGAATCGATTGACGGCTGAATTTTTTTCAGGTGCCCACAAAATTACAAACATGGTATTTTAATTATGTTGTGCACTGCATTTGTTGCGAGTTAGCTCACAGATTCTCATACTTTTTTATAGCACAAAATAAACACAATATACGTTCTTTGGTCTACGTTGCTACCTTGAGCCCACCCTCCGTTTCTATCCTAGATTCGCCACTGCCTGGGCGGCTTGAGCAAAAACATAAGCTACCGTGCGAACACCCAGCCGCCGCCTGAAGTTTCATTTCCCCCCACCCCGTATACCTGAGTTATACCTGTGCATGTCGGGCCGGGCTTCGAGTTATACCTATGTATTGGAGTAGAACAAATGAGGTGAATTGGTGTGGATAGCAAGCCCACGTCTATTTTTTGATAGCCTCTAGTGATAATTAGCAGATAAAGTAAAAAAAAAAGGAAAAATCATCCCAACACGTGTCAATGCATGGAGCAACTTAGCTCAAAGGGCAAACTCATGAGAAAGGCTCCTGCTTAGCCGCTTTAATATATGTGTATTACTAGAAGACCAAAGCCACCATATGTACGATGTATATGAGGATGCCAAAAAGCAAGAATACAAAATGCCAAAAATCATTATCAATATAACTTTAACAAAATCAACTTGAACTCGATGACTACCAAGTTGAGCCAAGCTCTAATATGTGATCGGTTACTTAACGAGTACTCGTTTAACTCGTTAAGCTCAGGCCAAATCAGCACATCTCACCGTCTAGCCCAAGCGCCTAGCACAACTCCGCGAAAGCCCCGCCCTTGTTGGCCAATGTCCTACTTTCCCTACCGAGTGGTGACGCTGACGCGCTTCATTCTTCTCGGCATCCTCTCCCTTGTCGAGTAATGGTGAGGAGAGTCAGCATTTCTTTTGTGATATGTGCAAACTAAAACTGTTTTGCTACATTATACTGTACATGCTTAATATACATATTACATACTCAAGTAATCATTTTTATACTCATTATATTTGTTGTTCATATATATAACGAGTTTAAACAAGCTGGCTCGGAGTTACACGAGTCGAGCTAAGCTTTGATCTGAGATCATTATACTAACTAGTTGAGCCGAGCTAGCTCGTTATCCAAACGAGCTCCAGCGAGTCGAGCCGAGCTGACTCGACTCGCTGGAATTCCACCTCTAGGAACTACTGAAGAATTTCTCTCCGCTCGGCACTCACCTAAGCGAGATGATGGGGTTCGGCCTGCCTGTCTCCACCTTACCTCTACGCCACGGAAAGGAAAACGAAAAAAGAGAGGCCCAACCAGATGTTCATTTTCCTCTAAATCTGGAGGAATGTGTTAGACATGCAAATAGGAGGTCAACAAAATGCAAATATAAGATCAGTTACAGAAAAATGTACCAGAGCCTGTAGTATCATATTGATAATATTTCGACTGATATAAGATTAGTTACAGAAAAATGTACCAGAGCCTGTAGTATCATATTGATTTCCAGTACAGTTCCTTTTGTTTTATACAAGTTGCTAACTACACTTTGAAGTGGTGACTTGAACTCTTCTTTAGTTGCTTGTTTGTATGTTGACTGAGACAGAGAGTATATAAAAACTCTACCAGACTGACAGACAGCAGTATCAAATCGACCCGATACAAATATGCATATTCAATGTATTTCTTGATACTTGAAGAGGAAGCAAATCGAGTCCGTTACAGCACTACTCAGAAATGTATCGTGGCTGCTACATACTCCATGCTTGGAATATACTGGTTGTAATCATTCATGTACTTTTTCACCAGGAAGCATTCGTGTATTTTCTTGCTTCCATCCTAGCAGAACCAAAATAAAAATAACGAGAGTTATAACCATTAAAGTACAATGAGAGCAGCACCGATCAGTGGCGGATCTAGAATTTGACCAACGCGGGGGCAACATTACAAAGAGTAACAGTTTTATTATCAAAAAAAATTGCAAATAGTTAATAAAGTACTGATGAATGCACTAGTAAAAAAAGTTTTGCAAATTGTTTGTGCGGGCCATGGCCCCCACCACCCCACCCCTAGATCCGCCACTGGCACGGATAGAACGTAATCATGAAAATAATGTGGGTGAACTAATGTACTAAAAAGACATCAACAAATAACAAACACTAGAAATGAGCTAATGTCTGACATGGATAATATCATAGATCAAAAACATCTAAGTTCATGAGATCGATTATTTTAGCACAATTATAGAGAAGTACTATGGAAGTACTGAGTGAGAAGCAGGATAATACCAGTCACTGTTCAAGAGTTTTGAGATCCATCAAGTTCATTGCTCAGCATATGGTGCAGAAGAATATCAACCATCGTACCCTTTGATCTCACACTACAACACATAAATGATAAGACTGCAAAGCCTGCCACCGTATGTTAATATATAATAATAGAAAATAACAAGATCTACATTACCGCATAGACCGGCGTTTCTTTATTCCTCCAGACGTAGGATTCTGCAGGTGATGGAGAGTTCCTAAAATATCAGCCATTTCTATCCGGATATAAAGTAGCTTAAATATTCATCTCATTCTCACCTGGATATCAACCTCTTCACCTTTCTCCAGTTCCATCTCAGCAAAAAATGCCTCCAACACAAATGCTACAATCTACGAAGATAAAAGAAATATAAAATTTATAATCAGTAACTAAACATCTAATAACATATAATGAGCTACTACCTCCAATCCATAAAAAGTGTCGCAGTTTTGAACTAAACCCAGTTCAAAACTGCGACACTTATTTTGGATCGGAGGGAGTACAATTCTTGGAAATATCCACTTCCCAACAAAGTTCTAGCCATGCACAGGTCAGTCATTCAAAATCTAAAATTATGCAAAGTTAGAAACTTATGTCATGCATGTTACTGGATGAGCAAAAAAGTGAGGATTATCTTAAGATCTTACCAGATTAAGCAGTAGTAATATTGAAATAAGGTAAAAGCTGACAAAATAAATCAGGCTCCAAGAACTTCCAGTCAGTTGCCAATAACTCTGAAAGTATTAGAAAGAAAGATAAAGAAACACAGGTTAGCAAATACAAAAATCTGTTCAGTATTTTACCAGATGTCTTCGCATTGATTAGGAAGACAATCCTGACCACTTTAATTCATTCCATAGAACAGAGAAATATTCTTACCTCCATCCATACTTGCCAATTGCCCAGCACTAACAAATTGAACAGAGTAACCATACCACTTGGATAGTCATTGAAGTTAAAAAGAAGATAGCTGAATATGTCAAGGGCAAAAATGCAAGAATTATGTGAAACAGATACATTTCAAAAGCATGCTTTAGATTTAGCATAGCAGTTACGTGGGCCATGACAAATGATAAAAAAAACTAACTTGTAAGATTACCATAGCAAGGCAAGTAGCGGGCTAGCCGGTAACTTGGCGGTTACCAGCCGAGTGCCTTCTCTATTCTGGCTTGATATTTATTTGTAACATATATCTTTCCTCATATTATTGTAGTTTTTTGGTTTTATATGAGCATTAAATTGTTGTTTCATGTCAATTTATATGAAAATTTGAAAACATCTCTTTCAGACTGACATTATATTACCAATCCGAGCTAGGACAGCCAGTAAGCGCCAGTTACAGAGGTTACCGACGACGTATTTGAATCATTGACCACAAGAAACTGTAAAATTCCTAGTGGAATCTCAACAATAGAAGAAGAACAAACAAGGATACTCATTACTGAAGAGATCCGTTTCTTCTAGTATTGGGTTTTCAGCATACACAATGCCCCCAAAAATCTGCAAATGAAAGAGACTAAACTATCAGTTCACAAATAGTAAGATGTCAAAAGTGCTAGTGATGTTTCAACAGTGAAGGTGTCCAGTTCAGATCAGGATAAGTTCAATTCAAACAACAGTAGTAATTAGTACATGGGTAAGCTGTGAACAAAGAAAGAAAAAATAGCAATCACTGGCACAAATAACAAACTGTTCTATGTAGGTGGATCATTGTCCAAAGAACAAATAGAATCGTAAACTTAATATGCAAACATTCTAACCTGCAAACCAAGGGAGCAGTACATGCAAAGAATACAGAATACTATCCCCAAATATGGCATCAAACTAGACATCAGGGTAAAGAATGTCGCAACAAATGCTCTGAAACGTTGAACTTGCAGCAAAATTCTTGTTAAGCGCAACACCCTTCCAAGGAGAAGATACCGAATCCTGGTGGGCAAACATCAAATGAAAGTTACATATCTGACGGCAAGATTGCAAAGATTGAGCAAACAAGATAATGCCAGATTCTTTCAGATGGGATAGCTTGAAACAATTCAAGGTAACTAAATGTTGAAATGGTAATTCCAACAAGCACAGCTCAACATCACTGCATATATCTCAGGGGGTTATATTTCTGCTTGCAGTTTCTTGTTACAGTAGAATCAAAGTACATATTCCGAAATCACCGTCATACCAAGAAGCATACTTTAGTTTAGTTGAACTGGTTCTAGCCTTGTGGGCCTTTATCATAGAACATGCGGTTTAGGGCTGGGTTTTGACCTCATAAGGCACATGGAGGTCATTCATTTGGTTCCAGAAATTAAATAAGACATACAGGATACTGGAAATGTTTATCGATGCGTAAGATGACTTGGCTAAAATTTGGAAAGTAATGCATCCAAAACAGTGAAAATTACCATTCTCCATTTGAAAGAAAGGGAAGTTTTGACGGGAAGGCAAACGTTAGAGTCTCTCCAATAACTACAAGGAAATCATGTATTAGATTACTACAGAGTTTCATACTGACAAGAATATAATGTAAGATATACTAGCTTCCATTGAAAAGTTATTACAGATATGAAATACTCAAACAATAGTACTCCCTCCGTAACTTAATTATGTTAAAAACGTCTTATATTATGTTACGGAGGGAGTAGCTGTTAACTTTTTTTCAGTGCATGCATGGAGGAACAATACGGCTCCAGGATAGACAAAAGCTTAACTTTAACAAGAACCATGCATCATACTTCTTTGGATCATACATATTGATTTCTAAGTTGATGATCACTCGACTCTGATCAAAGGTGAATCAATTATGCTCGATCATATGTTTTCAATAATCTTGTATACACAATTACTAGATGCAGTTTTCTTTTCTTTATGAATCCTATAAAGTTGTGAAAAGGGACTGATTCCTCCCGTTTGAACCACAATATTCTTAGTGCAGATGTTTTTCTTAACAATATAACATAAAAGGCATCGATAGAAGAAACCGAATAAAGTTCCCTCGGAAGAAGTGGGTTTAAGCTCATCTGATGAGAGAACGTGTGATAAACTTACATATAGTCCAAGTAAGCACAAAATCAAATTTGTTTTGGCCTTCCATCCAATAAGCACCAAATCCTAATGAAAATATTTTCAGTGCCATCTCGGCTACATAAATCCATCCTGCAACATATTACTTCAATTAACATATCAAGATAAATTTTCCAGGAAGATGAAAAGCCATCAATAAAATATGTTAACTGACTGGTGAGGTGCCAACAGGAAGGACGAAAGGGGACAAGGATGAAATAAGTGTGATGTGAAGTCCAAGTGTTGCCGTACAACATATGCACCAAGCGAATGTGGCGGGGAAGTGTGATTCTGCAGAATACAAACTAAGGCTAATATGTACTGGCACACTTTTTAGGCCACTGCTAGCATATGCTCTGCGCATTAATGCACTAACGTTCTACTAAAAGACGTGGCCATTAGAACGAGTTCATCTTTCATAACTTAATTTACTTTCGAAAACACATCACTCCAATGTATGATACAATTACGGTATTGATTCGTTTAACTTCTGATATTCCAATATATGACTTGCTCAAGTTCTGCTCATTTTGAACCTTACAACTAGTGTGACTAACCAAGATTCGATATGAATCATGCAGTACACCATTACAGCCTAAACTTGGAGCAACACAAAGATGCTTAAGTACGACATTCCACCGGGCAAAAAATGGTTGCTCAAGTCCTGCTCTTTTTGAACCTTACACCGTTGCAACTTTGTGACTAAACAAGTAAACATGCTTCCATATGAATTATGTAGAACACCATTACAGCCTAAACTTGGAGCAACACAAAGATGCTTAAATATGGCATTCTACCTGGAAAAGAAACTGCTAGTAAAACGAAAAAAGATTGAAATGGTTTTGGAAGCCAACAAGATGATAATAAATGTTATTCAAGTATGTTGGAATCAGATAATGTACACCTTTTATTCAGAAATAAATGACACTTTGGACATAGGCACGGTCTCCATTGTGCAACTTCTACCATTACTTTTCATATAAATATGTCAGACAACAACAACAACAACAACAACAACAACAACAACAAAGCCTTTAGTCCCAAACAAGTTGGGGTAGGCTAGAAGTGAAACCCATAAGATCTCGCGACCAACTCATGGTTCTGGCACATGGATAGCAAGCTTCCACGCACCCCTGTCCATGGCTAGTTCTTTGGTGATGCTCCAATCCTTCAGATCTCTCTTTACGGACTCTTCCCATGTCAAGTTCGGTCTACCCCGGCCTCTTTTGACATTATCAGCATGCTTTAGCCGTCCGCTATGCACTGGGGCTTCTGGAGGCCTGCGCTGAATATGCCCAAACCATCTCAGACGATGTTGGACAAGCTTCTCTTCAATTGGCGCTACCCCAACTCTATCTCGTATATCATCATTCCGGATTCGGTCCTTCCTTGTGTGGCCACACATCCATCTCAACATGCGCATCTCCGCCACACCTAACTGTTGCACATGTCGCCTTTTAGTCGGCCAACACTCAACGCCATACAACATTGCGGGTCAAACCGCCGTCCTATAAAACTTGCCTTTTAGCTTTTGTGGCACCCTCTTGTCACAGAGAATGCCAGAAGCTTGGCGCCACTTCATCCATCCGGCTTTAATTCGATGGTTCACATCTTCATCGATATCCCCATCCTTCTGCAACATTGACCCCAAATATCGAAAGGTGTCCTTCTGAGGCACCACCTGCCCATCAAGGCTAACATCCTCCTCCTCCTCGTGCCTAGTAGTACTGAAAGAGCACCTCATGTACTCGGTTTTAGTCCTACTAAGTCTAAAACCTTTCGATTCCAAGGTTTGCCTCCATAACTCCAACTTCCTGTTGACCCCCGTCCGACTCTCATCGACTAGCACCACATCGTCCGCAAAGAGCATACACCATGGGATATCTCCTTGTATATCCCTTGTGACCTCATCCATCACCAAGGCAAAAAGATAAGGGCTCAAAGCTGACCCTTGATGCAGTCCTATCCTAATCGGGAAGTCATCAGTGTCGCCATCACTTGTTCGAACACTTGTCACAACATTATCGTACATGTCCTTGATGAGGGTAATGTACTTTGCTAGGACTTTGTGTTTCTCCAAGGCCCACCACATAACATTCCGCGGTATCTTATCATAGGCCTTCTCCAAGTCAATGAACACCATATGCAGGTCCTTCTTTTGCTCCCTATATCTCTCCATAAGTTTTCGTACCAAGAAAATGGCTTCCATGGTCGACCTCCCAGGCATGAAACCAAACTGATTTTTGGTCACGCTTGTCATTCTTCTTAAGCGGTGCTCAATGACTCTCCCATAGCTTCATTGTATGGCTCATCAGTTTAATTCCACGATAATTAGTACAACTCTGAACATCCCCCTTATTCTTGAAGATTGGTACTAATATACTCCGTCTCCATTCTTCTGGCATCTTGTTTGCCCGAAAAATGAGGTTGAAAAGTTTGGTTAGCCATACTATCGCTATGTCCCCGAGGCCTCTCCACACCTCAATAGGGATACAATCAGGGCCCATCGCCTTGCCTCCTTTCATCCTCTTTAAAGCCTCCTTGACCTCCGACTCCTGGATTCGCCGCACAAAACGCCTGCTAGTATCATCAAAGGAGTCGTCCAGATCAATGGTTGAGCTCTCACTCTCCCCATTGAACAGCTTGTCGAAGTACTCCCGCCATCTATGCTTAATCTCCTCGTTCTTCACCAGGAGTTGATCTGCTTCCTCCTTGATGCACTTGATTTGGTCAACATCCCTCGTCTTCCTCTCTCGGATCTTGGCCATCTTATAGATGTCCCTTTCACCTTCCTTCGTGTCTAACCGTTGGTAGAGGTCCTCATACGCCCGACCCCTTGCTTCACTCACAGCTCGCTTTGCGGCCTTCTTTGCCATCTTGTACTTCTCTATGTTGTCTGCACTCCTATCCAGATATAGGCGTCTGAAACAATCTTTCTTCTCCTTAAGTGCCTTCTGGACATCATCGTTCCATCACCAGGTATCTTTAACTTCTCTTCTACTTCCCCTGGACACTACAAAATCCTCTGAGGCCACCTTACGAATGCAAGTCGCCATCTTCATCCACATATAAATATGTCAGAGAAAAATAAAAAATATGATATTGCGGTAATATTCTTCACGATAGATCTAATAGTATTATTTTCACCTATCCAATTTCAATATATTAATAGTCAATGTCAGAAACGTTTGACAGCGTCCTTTGTAGGACATGATATATTTCCCAGCGGAGGTCATATTAGGTATAAATTCATCAGATAAAATTATAATGCTGCTTACATAGAACTGTTGAAACAATGGTCACCACAAGATCCTTACCAAGAAAGAACTCTACTTCCTGCCACGTTTCCTGTGAGGAGCTGTTTTCTATATCAAGCTGCAAATATCACATTAGCAAAGAGATTACACTGGTTTATCAGGGATAGTTTGCAATTGTAAGTTCAATAGTTTTGATTCTTAGTTGTAAGAGGATGGTGGGTTGCAAACAGTTATGCTGCCAACTAGTCATTACTTAGCAAACATGCACACGAGAGTGGACAATAAGAAATGAAGAAAAAAATAGCTACTTCAAACTTTATTTTGATTTTTTTGCCTCACAAATAGGACTTCCAACAGTTGTAATTTTTTCACCTACAAAATACCCCAAGTCCTATAATTAACAAAGCTCATGTCATGCCAATTTTTAATTAATACCGTTGTTAACAAATCAAGAGAGATCTGAAGGACTGGAGTATCACCAAAGAACTAGCCATGGACAGGGGTGCATGGAAGTTTGCTATCCATGTGCCAGAACCATGAGTTGGTTGCGAGATCTTATGGGTTTCACCTCTAGCCTGCCCCAACTGGTTTGGGACTAAAGGCTTTGTTGTTGTTGTTTTTGTTGTTGTACCGTTGTTAACAAATCAGGCTTCTTCTCTTAAGTTCCTCATTTCTAACAAAAAAATATTCCAATTTGGACACCGTAATGAACGAATAATGCTGCAAGCACTTGCTCCCAGCTAATGTGAAGAATAGTTCTTTTTTTACTATATTGGACAAAGAGCATTGATCTTTCTTTTTCACAAAACTTCGGTGCACAAGTTGCGATAATTGAAAATATTATGCCTATCAGATATATGCCCGTCATAGATCATATATCATATTTATTGGTCAAATCATCATGTCACACCACCAAGTATAGCATTTATAAAACACAACTGTCGATTCAAAATTTTGTAAATGTAAAAGATTTCATACCGTTGTTTCGATAATGACGGCAACTAGGTTTAGCAGAAGAACAAAAACAATAATGTACTCAAACGCGCGGCTCCGCACAAAAGATTTCAACCTTCCACAAAGTGGTGAATGGTAGAATGGGAACTTTTCCAGGTAAGACGGCTGCAAACATGCGTAAAACACTGAGTCAAATAATTCATAATGTTGGTTACAGTAACACGGTATTAACATAAAATAAAATATAGTATTACTATCCCTGGTAAAAAATGAATTTATATCCTTGCCAGTCAAACTTTTCCAATTTTCGCCGTTGATATATTTACACAACAGGCAGATTGTCCTTAAAGTCTAATTGGTATTCCTCAATTGCAGTTCTAGAACTTTTACTCTAGATTAAAATTACTAGCCAAAGGTGTACATCAGTAACCGTATCATTTTTGTAACGCAGAAAATGTATGGTATCATGAATGTCAAAGTAAGAACAATATACCGGTGGTTCTTTCTGAAATTTTATTGCAATGGTATTGCATAGGTCAGCAAATTCTTCGGAGGTAACCTGGACAAGATAAATAAATTAGAACAAATAGGCACCAAAATCTGAGTTGAAGAGGACTCAGACATGGGCGGTGAGGGAGTACACCCCCGCCTCCCACTAACAAAGCTACACTCAGTTCCTTGCAACTATTGACAAGGTTCAGGCATTTGTAAATCTTAACAGAACTCTAAATTCAGATTGCAAAATTATTTCTGCAATAACTCTTGTATTTGCATGTACCATCAGTTGGAGCAAGCAACATTATGAATATGGCATTCTTTCTTCAACACAATACTAAACAATATTATGTACTTGCTGACTTCACAAAAGTAAAACATGCTAACTGAACATAAGAAGAATACATACCTTGAAATCACCACTTCGATCAAGCTCGGCAAAAATTAATTCAAAATCTTCCCTTGAGGTTTTTGGTAAGGACCTATAAAAGTGAAATAAGTTATATGATAGCCATAGCTGACATAGGAGCCCGCAACAAAAGAATATGAAAATATCTCAATACTTGTTTCGTCTCAACTTTGGTATTATCATGTTGCTTCCAAAAAAGGAGGATGCGGTGCGGATTGAGCATTTTAGGCTAATCTGTTTGATGAATGTAAGCTTTAGATCTTTTACGGAAGTTCAAACTAATAGGGTATCCACTATTGCTCATTTTGTTGTTCGACCAGCGCAAACAACCTTCATGCAAGGATGACTCATTCTGGAGGGAGTGGTTGTCCTACACGAAACTATTCACGAACTCCACTCTAAGAAACTCGGCAGAGTTATTTTTAAAGTGGACTTCAAAAAGGCTTACGATAGAGTCAAATGGCCTTTCCTACAATAAGCTTAGCGCATGATCGGTTTCACGTCTGACTGGAGTCAACAGGTGGCTAGTTTTGTCCAATGTGGTAGCATTTGGGTAAAGGTTAACAGTGATATTGGTCATTATTTCCAAACCCGGAAGGGGTGGAGCAGGGGATCCTATGTCACTAATCCTTTTTAACATCGTAGCCGACATGCTCGTGGTCCTCTTTGCAAGAGCCAAGGAGGATGGCAAGGTTGGTGGTCTGATTCCACACCTTGTTCAAGGTGGTGCGTCGGTTCTACAGTATGCTGATGACACTATCATCTTTATGGAGCATGATTTAGTCAAAGTTCTGAATATGCAATTAATTACTTGTCTTTTCGAGCAACTTTCGAGTCTCAAAATTAACTTCCACAAAAGTGAGCTTTTCTGCTTTGGCAAAGCCAAAGATGCAGTGCGAGTATAGGTAATTATTTGATTCGCAACTGGTTCTCTTCCATTTAGTTATCTTGGGATACCTATTCATCATGGAAAACTCACTAATAAGGAATGGAAAAATCATTGAAGACCGGTTTTAAAAAAGCTTAGGGGTTGGAAGGGCGAGGTCATGTCTTAGAGCACTAGTTTGACTCTTATTAATGCAGTTCTTACTATTAGGAAAATGCAACTTGTATTTTCATGGGGCCATAGGCCAGTATATATACATGTACAGGTGTAGGAAATATGCAGAAAGCCCCTTATACAATGGGGTAAATACAAAAGGCTACATGGCTATATATAGTACTCTAATACCACCCCCCCCCCTCAAACTCATGGTGGCTGAACAACACTGAGTTTGGAGAGATAGAAGTCATGATGTGCTCTAGTCAGGGCCTTCGTAAAGAAATCGGCCAACTGTAACTCGGAAGGCACATACTGAAGAGCAATAACCTGATCCTGCACACCAGCGCGCACATAGAAAGCATCAACACCAATATGCTTGGTGACCTCATGCCTCACAGGGTCGTGCGCAATGCTAATAGCACATGTACTATCAGACAAGAGCAGAGTAGGTGTAGTGACAGAAACACCGAAGTCCTGAAGTAACCACCGTAACCAAGTCACCTCTGGCGTCAAAAGAGCCATAGCTCCCAACTCAGCCTCCGCACTCGAACGCGAAACTGCAGTCTGCTTCTTCGTCTTCCAGGCAATGAGAGAACCACCAAGAAAAACACAGTAAGCAGATAGTGAATGGCGATCCGAGGGATCACTAGCCCACGTAGCATCCGGATAGGCCTGAAGCTGTAAGGAACCGGAGCGAGAAAAGAACAGGCGGTGAGAGTTCGTGCCCCGAAGATAACGAAGAACATGAAGGAGGTGACTATAGTGAACCGAAGTGGGAGCGGAGACAAACTGACTCAGAATATGGACCGGATAAGAGATATCCGGACGAGTGACAGCTAGATAGACAAGACTCCCAACAAGATGACGATAACGCGTCGGATCAGGCAAGGGGTCACCATCAGTATCACGGAGGTGAACATTGAGCTCCATGAGAGTCTCAACAGTGCGCTCATCAGTAAGAGCAACACGAGTAAGAAGATCCTGAATATACTTTTTCTGGGAAATAGAAAAGCCATCAGAGGTAGAAGAGTCCTCAATCATGAGAAACTGCTCATTAAGACGAGCCTTCACAAAGGCAATATGCTAGGGGTTGTCGCCAGTGATAATCATGTCATCAACGTATAGAAGAAGAAGAGTCCGACCACGAGCAGAAAGGTGGACAAACAGCACTGGATCATGAGCACTCGCTGAAAAACCAGCAGTAGTCACCACAGAGACAAAGCGCTAAAACCGGGCGCGAGGGGCTTGCTTAAGGCCATAGAGAGAGCAACGAAGGCGGCATACCATGCCATCAGGAACAGAATACCCAGGTGCGGGCTGCATGTAAACCTCCTCACGTAGCTCACCATTAAGAAAGGCTAACATCAAGTTGAGACACCGACCAGTGGCGAATAGAGGCCACGGCCAGAAGTGTGCGAACAGTGGTCATATGGGCCACATGAGCAAAAGTCTCATCATAATCACGACCATGCTCCTGCTAAAAGCCAAGAGCCACGAGACGAGCTTTGTAACGCTCAAGAGAACCATCAGAGCGAGTCTTAACCTTGTAGACCCACTTATAAGTGATGGGGCGAACACCGGGAGGAAGAGAAACAAGATCCCACGTGTCGGTGCGCTCAAGAGCTGCAAGCTCCTCTGCCATCGCATACTGCCATTCGGGATGAAGAACGGCTTGACGATAAGAAGTCGGCTCAAGAACAGCAGCACCAGCGCGTGGAAAACCAAAGCGATCAACATGCGGAAGCGGGCGAGGACGCAAGCCATAAGTAGGCTGAGACGAGGAAGATGGCACATCAGTAGACACATCCACATTACGCGGATGACAAGTAGGCTGAGACGAGGAAGATGGCACATCAGTACACACATCCACATTACGTGGACGACGAGTATAATACTGAGGAAAAGATGGAAGAATACGAGAAGGATTCACCGAGATAGGTGAAGGGGACGAAGAAGACATCGGGGATGAAGGTGCAAAATCCGGTGAAAAGCGAGGTGAGGAAACCATGGGAGATGGCGGCGTCGGATCTGCAACACTCGAAGAAGTAGGGGCAATAGGACAAACGTACAAGGGCTCAACGGCAGTGATAGGTGTATCAGGAAAAGTGAGGAAAGATATATCCTCTACTGAAAAGGACGATGAAGATGGACGCGGGTAGAAGGGACGAGACTCATCAAAAGTCACGTCCCGAGAAATACGCATCCAACGACCGACAGGATCCCAACAACGATAGCCCTTATACTCATCATTATAACCTAAGAAGACACACTCAACTGACTGAGCGGATAGTTTGGTGCATTCACGAGGGGCAAGAAGAACATAACAAACACAACCAAACAAACGATGTATCCCGAAGTTCACACCCTTGCGGATGCTAATCTCCGTTCGGAGCGGTGTGGAGGCACAATGCTCCCCAAGATGCCACTAATGCCACCGTAATCTCCTCACGCCCTCGCACAATGCAAGATGCCGTGATTCCACTAAGGGACCCTTGAGGGAGGTCACCGAACCCGTACAAACTAGGTTGGGGTAATCTCCACAACTTAATTGGAGGCTCCCAACGACACCACGAAGCTTCACCACAACGGACTGTGGCTCCGAGGTGACCTCAAATGCTCGGGGCAATCTCCACAACCTAATTGGAGACCCCGACGCTTGCCCGGAGCTTTGCACCACAATGATTGAGCTCCGAGGCAACACAAGCCGTCTAGGGCGCCAAGGCACCCAAGAGGAACAAGCTCTAGGGTGCTCAAACACCCAAGAGTAATAAGCTTCTCAAACTTCACTTCCACGTATCACCGTGGAGAACTCAAACCTATGCACCACATGCAATGGCAAGGGCACACGGAGTGCCCAAGTCCTTCTTTCCCAAATCCCACCACAACAACAAATGTTATGGAGGAAATGAGAGGAAGAACGAAGAAGAACACGAAGAACTCCAAGATCTAGATCCAAGGGGTTCCCCTCACTTAGAGGAGAAAGTGATTGGTGGAAATGTGGATCTAGATCTCCTCTCCCTTTTCCCTCAAGAACTAGCAAGAATCATTGGAGGGATTGAGAGTTAGCAAGCTCGAAGAAGGTCAACAATGGGGGGCAAACTCGAGCTCAAAGGATGAGATGCATTGGGGAAGAAGACCCCCTTTTATAGGTGGGAGAAAATCCAACCGTTACCCCCCAGCCCGCACACAAGCGGTAGTACCGCCCACACACAGAACTCAGTAGTAGAAGGGGCAGCAGTAGTACCGCTTAGTACTACCGCCCCTACTACCGCTCGGGTGGCGCTGGTCACCAGACACCAGGCAAAGCAGTGTCTGATGACCTGCACAAGGAGCCGGAACCCCCCCAGCGGTACTACCGCTGAGGCCAGCGGTACTACCGCCCCCGGGAGGGTAACAAAAAACCAGAGCAGCCAGATGGAACCAGTAAAACCAGAACTGCCATAACCTTCGCATATGAGCTCCGAATTGAGCAAACTCAAGCTTGTTGGATTCAGGACGACAAGAGCTATCCAACAGCGAGATGCCAATGATATAGAGATGTGAAACCTCTATCAATGAAGAACCGGCAAAAACTCCAACATCGAAAACATCATAGAAGATGCATATGGACTCCGTTTTCGATGAACTTGAGCTTGTCATGAAGCTGACCATAAGCTCAAGAACCCACATAGAGAAAAGCCAACCAAGAACCAAGAAAGATGATGATGCCAAGAATGCAATGGTTTGAGCTCTCAACGAACGATACGATCAAGCTACTCACTTGAGAGCCCCCCTTGATAGTACGGCTATCGATCCTATAACCCAGTCTCCCAACTACCACCATGAGACCGGTAAAATATAAAACCCTATCAAGGTCAAACCTTTGCCTTGCGCATAGTCCACTAGAGCTAGATGATGACGATCTTGTCCTTCTCAAGATGGACCACCTTTCTTGATTGTGCCGGCTCGATGAAGACTAGTAGATTGCTCCCCCATAATCCACTATGGGTGAGCCACTCTTCGGCACATCTTCACAACTCCATTGTCACCACAATGAACGGCAAGCCTCAAGCATGATCTCCCCGTGATGCTTCACTTGAGCTTGCACATCGCAACCTTGATGACGATCTCCACTTGATGTCATCTTCCATGGGATGTATGGGATCTTCCTCTTGATGCAAGCCCATGGAAATATACCTAACCCCACAAAGAACTCTCACGTAGACCATGGGTTAGTACACAAAGCGTAATGGACAATGCTTACCATACCATGGGATCCCTTAATCCCTCTCGGTATATCTTGTACGCTTTGTGTGTTGATCAACTTGATTCACTTTTTGACTTAGTCCTGATCAACCTTGTATCTTATCTTCTCTCTTCATAAAGATGATGTCTTGAAGGTAAACATGAATGCCCACACAATCTTCTTCTTCAATACATGCTTGCAATAAGCTCAACTCTCACATGACCAATCTTTGGATAAACCTTGAACACCACCTTGGTCACAATATAAACTCCTTGAAACCCAACAGACGGACTTCAAGAAGTGCCTATGGACAAATCCTTCGAATATAACTCAAGGCAACCATTAGTCCATAGGGGTGTCATCAATTACCAAAACCACACATGGAGAAATGTGCTCTTACATTTAGGATAATTCCAACCCTCATATTTTAAAGGGCAAAAACCCTACAGTTGGCACCATGTACCCAAAATGTCCTTCTCAACCCTAGGTTTGGCAAGGACTTCATATACGTCTGTATGGGCTCACCCAAATTTCCCATTGGTTGGAATGGTTTAAATCTCCAAAGCCCTAATTAAAATCCAAATTTAATAGAAGTATAGATCTTGGATCTATCTAGAAATGAAGGATCTCATTTGGTGACTTCTCTTGAAATTGTTGAACATATGGTTTGCATGTATATCTGTATATCCTGGCCCACCTCCTAGTCTTTGTATAGTTGAGGTTGAGGCCCACATTGTACTCTATATATACGTGCACTTGCACCCGATCAATACTATCGTGAGTTGCATTGCCAAAACCCTCTTCTACATGGTATCATACCTCTCGATCCTACCCTAACCCTAAGCCGCCGCCGCCGCCGCGATCCTCCTCGCAGCCGCCGCCGCCGCCGCTCCCCATCGCCACCACACCCCGCCGCCGCCGCGTCTCTCCCGCCCGCCGCCGCCGCCCCGTGTCGTGTCCCCCTCCCCTATCGCTTCCGCCTCCTCTCACCCTAAGCCGCAGCAGCCGCCGCCGCCGCCGCTCCCCATCGCCACCACACCCCGCCGCCGCCGCGTCTCTCCCGCCCGCCGCCGCCGCCGCCCCGTGTCGTGTCCCCCTCCCCTACCGCTTCCGCCTCCTCTCACCCTAAGCCGCAGCCGCCGCCGCCGCCGCTCCCCATCGCCACCACACCCCGCCGCCGCCGCGTCTCTCCCGCCCGCTGCCGCCGCCGCCCCGTGTCGTGTCCCCCTCCCCTACCGCTTCCGCCTCCTCTCACCCTAAGCCGCTGCCGCCGCCGCGATCTCTCGCCGCCGCCGCAGTAGCCCGCACCACCTACCCGCTCCCCGTCGCGCTTCCTCGCCGCCGCCGCTGCCATGAACTCTCCGGGCTCCACCACCACCAATAGCTCCAACCCGTTCGCCGGCCCTGCACCCTCCGCCGAAGCCATCCGTGATCTCAACATCGAAGGCCATGGTCCCATCCGCCTCGACTCCTCCACCTCCTCGTACTACGCGTGGTAGACCTACTTCAGCCTCGTCTTCCGCGAGTACTACCTCACCGAGCACATTGACGGCTCCATCGACAGCAAGTACATGTAGGGCGACCCGAAGTGGTCCGCCATTGAGGCTACTCTCATCCGGTGGTTCTACCAAACCGTCTCGAAGGACATCTTCCACACGGTTGTCGCCGAGGGCGACGATGCTTGCACCGTGTGGACCAAGATCAACGCGCTCTTCACCGACAACAAACTTCAACGCCTTGTTTTCTTGCAACAAGAGTTCTTCGGGTGCCATCAGGATGACTCCACCATCGATGACTACTGCATGCGGCTCAAGATGCTCGCCGACGAGCTTCGTGACATCGGTGCCAAAGTCTCCGACGAGACCATGCTGAGCACCCTCACCGCCGGCCTCAATGAGGACTTCGGCAACACTGCTTCTAACCTCACCTTGATGCCACAGCCCACTTTTCCGACTATCGTCGCATACCTAAAGCTCGAGGAGCGTCGGATGAAGAAGGTCAAGCAGCGGGCGCAACACACCGCCCTCACCGCTGGCACCACCCGCGGCGGCCCCACCCCTCCGGCGTCGGCGCCACCCCGGCCACGGCCTCCGCCGCCCCACGGGTATTACCCGCTTCCTCCCGCGTCCCCCGTGCCTCCCCAACCGCAGCAGCAAGGTGGGGGCCGGCGCAACCAGCGCGGTGGGGGCGGCCGTCGACAGCAGCAGCAACAACAGGGGTCCGGGGGGGGCGCCGCGCCTCCCGCAGCCGTCCCCGCCATGGACCGTGGGCCAAAACCCTTGGACAGGTGTGGTGCATGCCTACCACATGCCCGTCCCAAGGGCCCCCGCGCCGGGAATCCTCAGCCCCCACCCCGAGGGCCACCAAGCCTTCTTCGGCGCGACCACCCAGCCGGCTAGCGCCGGCTACGCTGCCCCGTTCGCCCCGTCGCTCGCCGGCGGGTACGGGCCACCTGCCCCGACGCAGCCCTATGGGGCCCTCCCGCCGCCGTAGGTTCCACCGCCGGGGGACCACGCCCTCCTCGCTGCTTTGCACTCCACCCCATCGCCGGGTAACTATGGCGGTGGAGGCGACTGGTACATGGACTCGGGTGCCACCGCGCACATGACAGCTCATCCTGGTAACCTCATCTCCTCCACTCCCGTCAACACACCTACTCATATCACCGTAGGCAATGGTTCCTCCTTACCTATCACTCATGTCGCTAGCACTAACTTTCCCTCCAACTCCACACCCATCACTATGTCTAATGTTCTAGTTTCACCTGACTTAGTTTCAAACCTTGTTTCCGTTCGTTGTCTTGCTCGTGAAAATCCTCTTACCGTTGAATTTGACGTTGTTGGTTTTTCTGTGAAGGACGCCCGTACACGGATGGTACTTCACCGCTGTGACGGTCCCGATGAGCTCTATCCCGTGCACGCCGGCGCCTCCACCTCCACTCCCGTCGCTCTCGCTGCCGGCATCGACCTATGGCACGCTCGCTTGGGCCACCCCAACCCCACCTTTTTACGTCAAATCTTTAGGAGTTTTTCATTTTCATGTAATAAGCTTGACGATCATACTTGTGAGGCTTGTCGTCTGGGCAAGCACGTTCATCTTCCCTTTAGCACGTCAACAACTATTTCTTCCTTTCCGTTTCAGTTACTTCATAGTGATGTTTGGACATCTCCCGTTGCAAGTAATACGGGCTATCTTATACTATTTGGTGATTTTAGATGATTGCTCCCATTATGTGTGGACTTTTCCTCTTCGTCGCAAGTCCGATGCTCTAGCCACACTCACATCATTTTATTCCTATGTCACCACACAGTTCGGTCGCCCCATTCTTGCACTCCAAACCGATAACGGCAAAGAGTTTGATAATGCTGCTGTTCGCGCTCTCCTCGCCTCTCACGGCACCGTCTTCCGCCTAACCTGCCCCTACACCTCCCAGCAGAATGGCCGCGCCGAGCGCATCCTCCGCACTCTTAATGACTGCATCCGTACGTTACTCTTTCACTCTAACGTACCTCCCAGGTTCTGGCCTGATGCTCTCGCCACCGCCACCCTCCTCATTAACATCCGTCCGTGTCGTCCTCGATGGAACTACACCCCTCACCACCTTCTCTTCGGTGCGCCTCCGTCTTATGACGGCCTCCGCATCTTCGGGTGTCTTTGCTATCCTAGCACTGCATCCACCACCCCTCACAAACTCGCCCCACGATCACTTCCGTGCATCTTCCTCGGCTACCCTTCCAACACCAAAGGTTACCGGTGCTATGATCCTGTCACTCACCGCGTGTACACTTCGAGGCACATGTATTTTGTCGAGACGGTGTTTCCTTTCTTTCAGGTACCTCCGTCGGTGGCACCCTTGCCGGCGCCCGGCGCGCCCCCCTGTTAGCGTGACTCCGGCTCCCGGCCGCGGCTCCCTGCCGCCGTCCCAGCCAGGCAACTCCTACCGTCGCCCGCTGCTTCCGGGCCTGCGGCTCCCTCCCTCGAGGTCGAGTCCGACTAGGCATCCCCCGCGGCCGCCCCCTCCACCAGCGCCGCCACTTCTCTCGCTGGCTCGGCTGCCAGCAACCCCACGACGGGCTCGACCTCATCATCGTCTGTCGCCACGCCTGTTCCGGCAGCGGCTCCGCCTTCTGGCGTGATGACCCGTGCTCGCGCTGGCGTGCTTCGGCCGAGCACACGCTATCCCTCGGATGAGTACGCGTGCACAACCTCGACATCAACACCATCACCCATCCCCTCCTCTGCCCGCGAGGCCCTTCGGGACCCTCATTGGCTTGCGGCGATGCAGGAGGAGTTCGATCCTTTACAGCGCAACCGCACGTGGCATCTTGTTTCGCGACCCCCTAATGCCAACGTCATCACCGGCAAATGGGTGTTCCGCCACAAGACTCGCCCCGATGGTTCTCTCGAGCGCTACAAAGCTCGGTGGGTAGTTCGTGGATCTCGGCAACGTGCCGGCGTGGACTTCACCGACACGTTTGCCCCGGTGGTCAAACCGGGCACAATCCGCATGGTGCTTCAGCTGGCAGTCTCTCGAGCATGGCCTGTTCATCAGTTGGATGTCTCCAACGCCTTTCTGCACGGTCATCTTGCCGAGCAGGTGTTCTGTCAGCAGCCTACTGGTTTCGTCGACGCCAATCATCTCGATCACGTGTGTCTGCTTTCTCGCTTCCTTTATGTGTTGAAGCAGGCGCCCCGGGCGTGGTACCAGTGGATTGCCGCCTTTCTGTAGTCACTTGGATTCCGGTCCACCCGCTCCGATGCTTCCCTCTTCGTGTATCATAAGGGAGCCACCACTGCGTATCTGCTGCTATACATTGACGACATCATCCTGACGGCATCCGCTCCTCAGCTCCTCCAGCGGATCACAACTCGTCTTCGCGATGAGTTTGCCCTCAAGGATTTGGGGCCCCTGAGTTACTTCCTCGGCATTGAGGTGGTACGACGGCCTGACGGTTTCTTCTTGCATCAGCAGCGGTATGCTCACGAGCTTCTTGAGCGCGCCGGCATGCTTAACTACAAGCCCGCGCCCACACCCGTCGACACGAAGGCCAAGGTCTCTGCCATGGAGGGCTCTCCCGCGTCCGATGATGCGTTCTACCGCTCTATTGTTGGTGCCTTGCAGTACTTGACCTTAACGCGCCCGGACCTGCAGTACGCTGTCCAGCAGGTGTGCCTTCACATGCACTCTTCGCGCGACTCTCATTGGACTTTGGTGAAGCGTATCCTTCGTTACATATGCGGCACCATGTCCTTGGGACTCACACTGACGGCCTCTGCCTCCACCGACCTTGTTGCCTACTCGGATGCGGACTGGGCAGGATGCCCTGACACACGGCGTTCTACGTCCGGCTACTGTGTCTACCTTGGGCCCTCCCTGATCTATTGGTCGTCCAAGCAACAGCCCACGGTCTCCCGTTCGAGCGCCGAGGTGAAAGCACATTTGCTCCCTTGGTGGTTTTGGTAATTAATAACAACATATATATCATTGAACTAATATTTCCACTAAGCATATTTCAGGAAAGTTCAATGATGTGTTGGCAAAAGGATTGTGGAGAAACCCCTAGAAGCAAGGAAATGGATTGGCAAAGCTTCAAGCAAGAGGACTCTACATTTTACTTTGTGAGAAATCACTTTGAGTCCATAGGAAAGCCAATACTATTAAAAGGGGGTAAGGTACTGTTGGTGAACAAGATGCTCCACGTGCACAAGTGATAGTCACCAAAAACACCCACAAGCTCTTCCACAAATACTCTGTCTAGAACCCTACCACTCAAATCGGTAAGACCAACAATTCCCATTCGGTCTCACTGAGATTCAAACCCTATACATATCCTAAGCCAAACCCTAGCACATCGGTGCATCCGATTCTGATTCGGTGCCACCGAGTTCAGCTTGCCAAATTTCGGGTACCCTATTTTCAAGAATCGGTACCACCGAGTTTTGCTAATCGTTCTCACCGAGATTTGGACCAACTTTCTGGTTAGCCATTCTCAAGAATCGGTACCACCAAGTTTTGTGAATTGGTCTCACCGAGTTTTGGACCAACTTTCTGGTTAGCCGTTGTCAAGAATTGGTACCACCGAAATTTGAGAATCGGTCTCACCGAGTTGTGCAATCTGACCGTTGGTCATCTTATCGGTACCACCGAGAGTTATGTATCGGTCTCACCGAGATTCAAAAGTTACTGCCTTTTGGTCACTTCGGTACCACCGAGTTTTATACTTCGGTGTCATCGAGTTGGTCACTTTAGGTGTAACGGTTGGATTTTTGGGGATGCCTATATATACCCCTTCACCACCACCCACTCGAAAGAGAAGCACTCAGAACTATTCCATACTTGCCCCATCCAATTTTCTGAGAGAGAGACACTGTGTTGAGATCAAGCCATTCCATTCCTACCATATGAATCTTGATCTCTAGCCTCCCTAAGTTGCTTTCCACCAAATCAATCTCTTCCACCAAAGCCAAATCTGTGAGAGAGTGATTGTGTGTTGAGGAGTCTATCATCTTGAAGCACAAGAGCAAGGAGTTCATCGACATTGCCGAGCCTATTACCTTTTCGAGGGTGGTGCCTCCTAGATTGGTTAGGTGTCGCTTGGGAGCCTCCTACTTCGTGTTGTGGGGTTGAACCAAGAAGTTTGTACGGGCAAGGAGATCGCCTACTTCGTGAAGATCTACCCATAGCGAGGCTAGTCCTTCAGGGACGGAAGCCGTTATGGAATAGTCAAGGTTGCTACTTCGTGGACCCTTATGGGTGGAGCCCTCCGTGGACTCTCGCGACCGTTACCCTCCGTGGGTTGAAGACTCCATAAACGTGGACGTACGATAGCACCACCTATCGGAACCACGGGAAAAATCTGCGTGTCTACAAATTGCGTTTGATCTTCCTCCCTACCCTCTACTACGTATGCTTGTTGTTTTTTTCCGCTGCTATACTCTTAGACATGCATGTGTAGGGTGTACTTGAATTGCTATAATCGCTAAAATCTGCCAACACTTAAAATTGGGAAAAGGTAGAATTTTTATTTGCTCAAGTAGTCTAATCACCCCCCCCCCCTCTAGACATACTTTCGATCCTACAAGTGGTATCAAAGCTTTGGTCTCCATTGCATTGGTCTCACAACCTAGGAGAGTATGGCATCTAGTGAGGGAAATTATCACCGTAGAGGTCCGTACTTTGATGGCACAAATTTTGCTAGTTGGAAGCACAAAATGAAAATGCATATTCTTGGTCATAACCCCGCCGTTTGGGCTAGTGTTCGTGTTGGCTTGCAAGGTGAATTCTTTGGTGATGGAAAGGAACCGGATCGTGAAGCGGCCGCGGATGAATTGAAGATGTTGCAATACAACGCTCAAGCATGTGACATTCTCTTCAACTGCCTATGCCCCGAAGAATTCAACAAAATCAGCCGTCTTGAGAATGCAAAACAGATTTGGGATACTTTGGTTGATATGCATGAAGGTACCGAATCCGTGAGAGAATCCAAGTTGGATGTTCTTCAAAGTCAGCTTGACAAGTTCAAGATGAAGGATGGTGAAGGAGTCGCAGAGATGTACTCTAGGTTAGCTCTCATCACAAATGAGATTGCCGGCTTAGGAAGCGAAGAAATGACCAACAAGTTCATCATCAAGACGATACTTCGAGCTTTGGATGAGAGATATGACACCGTGTGCACATTGATCCAAATGATGCCCAACTACAAAGATCTCAAGCCTACGAAAGTCATTGGAAGGATTGTTGCTCATGAGATGACACTCAAGGACAAAGAAGAGCTTCACAACAAATCTAGCGGTGCTTACAAAGCCACAAGTGATGCTCCCGCAACTTCAGGCGACAACCTTGTCACCAATGAAGAGATAAGCCTCGTGGTCAAGAAATTCAACAAGTTCTACAAGAATAGAGGCAAAGAACGAAGCTCCAACTCAAGATATGAAGAGAAGCGTTCGTCAAGTCATGACCGAAACTGCTACAATTGTGGGAAACCCGGACACTACTCCAATGAGTGCACGGCTCCCTACAAACAAAGAGAAGAGTCACCTAGAAGACGAAGCTCAAGAAATGAATCACCTCAAAGAGAGAGAAGGAGTAGAGATGATCGTTATGAACGAAGACCCTCAAGGAGAAGTAGGGACTCGGAGAAGAAGGACAAGTACACCAAGAGCTACTCAAGAAGAAGTCATCAAGCTCATGTTGGTGAATGGGTTTCCGGCTCCGAATCCGACAACAACTCCGAGAGAAGCTATCACTCCAACTCCGACTATAGTCAAGATGAAGGTGTTGCCGGAATTGCACTCGTGACTACCAACTCCTATGATCTATTTGATTCACCAAATGAAGGAAGTGGAAGTTGCTTCATGGCTAAAGGCCCCAAGGTATCACACCCCGAGTATCTTGATTTCAATAGTGATGAAGATGATTTACTTGGTGATGATGACTTGCTCTTTGATAAAACTAGTATGTTAGTCAAAATGAACTTGATAATTTTCATGCTAGTCAAGATAAGTCGGTTGATGATGATAAGATGAAAATAGAACAACTAACTAAAGAATTAAACACTCTTAAGTTAGCCCATGAATCTACTCTAGAAGATCATAGAGAGCTTGTAAGGACTCATGAGAAGCTACGCTTCGAGAAGCTCACCTTGGAGCAAGAACATGAGTTTCTTAAAGCTATCAATGACGATCTCCGAAAGAAGACTTCATCTTATCTAGCCAAACGATTACTCTTGTCTACATTCATGCCACAAGTTAAACCTAGACAAACTAGTAACAAAGGCAAGAAAGGTTCTTCATCTAGTAGCAACAATAAAAATGCTAAATCCAATGATGTTGCTTCTAGTAGTTCTATTGATTCCACTAATGATGGTTCTCTTAGCCAAGTTACACTTGAGCAAGAAAACGATTTATTGAAAGGAATTATAGAGAAAGGTATCTACAAGAGTCTTGCCGGGTGTAAGCAATTTGAGGAAACTGTACGCAAGAACGGAGGATACCGGAAGAACCATGGCATTGGCTACTTCAACGCTAATGGAGTTGAATGGGAAGAAGGTCAATACCCAAGCCCAAGTTTGTTCCTCAAAGGGAGAAGTATGAACATACTCTTCCCAAGGGAACAAACACTCAAGATGTCCTTCCACCACAAGACCACAAAGCTCAAGGGCAAGGACAAGCTTCAAGAGGACATTGACTCATATGAAGATAAATCCCAAGCTTTGGTGGAGTGGGTTCCCAAGGCTACTTCAAGCTCAACTTCTACAAGTGCCACTTCAACACCAAGGATCCCCATCAAGTTGATGTGGGTCCCCAAGAATAAGAACTAGAGAAGTTCTTGAGGGGTGACTCCGCCAATGAAATTCACTCACATTCATTATTGGCAAGAACTAGTTGCAATCAACGTCAACATCATGCAATAGTTTAAGGAGTCACACATTCCCTGAAAGATAAGCAAGGGACAAGGTAATCAACAAATCCATGGGCATCATCATGTATGCTTTGCACTCCATGTCCATAGATATCCTTGTATTTGTCTCTTGTGTGTTGGGACTAACCCATGTAGGTGAGAAGAGTAAGTAAACAACAAGGATGCTCCCAACTCTTGGTGATCTTCATCAACCTTGAGCATCCACCACTACATCACCCACATGAAGTCTTCATCGACAAAACCCAAGGTTAGTTTATCCCTCCTACGGGGGGATGTCACATCAAGGGGGAGCTTTACTCTAAGACTTGAGTTAAAGCATCTCATAGTATGTGACAACATTAAATGCCTTATGTAAAAGTGGTAACCCCACTTGTGCTTAAACGATGAGTATGACCTATGATCAAGTATTCTTACTTGGCTCCTATGTCAATATACTCATATATAGATGACTCCGTCATTGCCAAAATGCTTGATAGATGCTAGTATGTATGTGCATGTTTGCCATGATTTCATTTGACATCTGATACGTCTCCAACGTATCTATAATTTTTGATTGTTCCATGCTATTATATTATCTGTTTTGGATGTTTTATATGCATTAATATGCTATTTTATATTATTTTTGGGACTAACCTATTAATCTAGAGCCTAGTGCCAGTTTCTGTTTTTTCCTTGTTTTTGAGTATTGCAGATAAGGAATATTAAACGGAGTCTAAACGGAATAAAATCTTCGGAATAATTTTTCTTGGACCAGAAGCAACCCAGAAGACTTGGAGATGAAGGCAGGGGAGCCACCGTGTGGCGACAAGCCACAGGGGCGCGCCCTAGGGGGGCGCCTCCCTGGCTTGTGGCCCCACGGCAGCCACCCTAACCCTATTCTTTGGCCTATAAATTCACAAATATTCCCTGGATACCAAAAAGAGCCACGAAAATACTTTTCCGCCGCCGGAAGCCTCTGTTCCCGTGAGATCCAATCTTGGAGCCTTTTCCGGTAATCTGCCGGAGGGGGATTCGATCACGAAGGGCATCTACATCAACTCCATTGCCCCTCCAATGATGCGTGAGTAGTTTACCACAGACCTTCGGGTCCATAGCTAGTAGCTAGATGGCTTCTTCTCTCTCTTTGTTCTTCAATACCATGTTCTTCATGATCTTCATGGAGATCTATCCGATGTAATACTCTTTTGCGGTGTGTTTGTCGAGATCCGATGAATTGTGGGTTTATGTTCAGATTATCTATGAATATTATTTGAGTCTTTTCTGAATTCTTATATGCATGATTTCATATCTTTGCAAGTCTCTTCGAGTTATTGGTTTGGTTTGGCCAACTAGATTGGTAATTCTTGCAATGGGAGAAGTGCTTAGTTTTGGGTTCAATCTTGCGGTGTCCTCACCCAGTGACAAAGTAGGGGTAGCGAGGCACGTATTGTATTGTTGCCATCGAGGATAAAAAGATGGGTTTTCATCATATTGCTTGAGTTTATCCCTCTACATCATGTCATCTTACCTAATGCGTTACTCTGTTCTTTATGAACTTAATACTCTAGATGCAGGCAGGAGTCGGTCGATGTGTGGAGTAATAGTAGTAGATGTAGAATCGTTTCGGTCTACTTGACACGGACGTGATGCCTATATGCATAATCATTGCCTTGGATATCTTCATAATTATTCGCTTTTCTATCAATTGCTCGACAGTAATTTGTTCACCCACCGTGTTATTTGCTATCATGAGAGAAGCCTCTAGTGAAACCTATGGCCCCCGGGTCTATTTTCCATCTTATACTTTCAGATCTAAAACCAAAAATACCAAAAATATCTTGCTGCATTATTTTTACTTTTGTTTTACTTTCCGTTCAAGCAATCTATCATATCTATCTCTATCAGATCTCATCCTTGCAAGTAACCATGAAGGGATTGACAACCCCTTTATAGAGTTGGGTGCAAGTGTTTGATTCTTTGTGTAGGTACATCTATTGGGGACTTGCTTGTATCTCCTACTGGATTGATACCTTGGTTCTCAACAACTGAGGGAAATACTTATCTACTTTGCTGCATCACCCTTTCCTCTTCAAGGGAAAACCAACGCATGCTCAAGAAGTAGCACGAAGGATTTCTGGCGCCGTTGCCGGGGAGATCTACATCAAGCCATCCAAGTACCCATCACAAACTCATCTCTTGCATTTACTTTAGTTGCCATTTGCCTCTCGTTTTCCTCTCCCCCACTTCACCAATTTGCCGTTTTATTCGCCTTTTTCTCGCCGGATCTCTTTTTGTTTGCTTGTGTTGCCATGTGCCTTCTATTTGCAAGCATCTTCGCTTGCTAAAAATCTATTGATATGGATCCTCATCCACTTGCTAATCTTTTCAAAAGGCCAAATTATGATGAACCAATTGCTAGTGAGTTGAGTGCACTTGATTATCTCTATGAAGTTTTGTTTGAAAATCATGAATCTGAAATTTTTGATGAAGTGTTGAAAGAAGAAATTTATAAGGTGATTCATGATAGCTCCTTGATTGAAAAGCATGATTGCAATGATGTTACTATAAATTATATTAATGTCAATTATGCTAATGATATGCAAAGCCACAAGCTTGGGGATGCTATGTTTGATGAAGATATTTTTTGTCCCCCAAGTTTTGATGAGCAAATTCATTATGATGATTGCATGCTTGTGTATCATGAAAAGGATGATTTATGTGATAGTTATATTGTTGAATTCCTTCATGATGCTACTGAAATTTATTATGAGTGAGGAACATATGCTTGTAAGAATTGCAATAATATCAAGTTTCCTCTCTATGAGTTCAAAGTTTTGAAGTTATGCTTGTTTTGCCTTCCTATGCTAGTTGATTCTTGTTCCCATAAATTGTTTGCTCACAAAATCCCTATGCATAGGAAGTGGGTTAGACTTAAATGTGTTTTTCATGAGATTCGTGATGCTCTCTTGCATATTTCAAATACTACTTTTTATGTGAGCATCATTGAAATCATTATGCCTAGCTAGGGGCGTAAAACGATAGCGCTTGTTGGGAGGCAACCCAATGAATAAATAAATTTTTTGTTTTTACTTTATGTTTTTGAGTGATTTACACATTATTACCTCTGTAGTAATTGTGCTTTTATGTTTTTATTAGTGTTTGAGCCAAGTTAGACCTTTGGGATGGTCTACGGTGTTTGTTGATTTGATTTTGCTGAAAAACAGAAACTTTTGCGCTCAGTCCAGGAATTTTATAAATTCACTGGAACGTGCTTTTGATCTGAAATTTTTACACAAGATTGATATACAAATTTCCCTGATTTTCCTAAATTTTCAGAATTTTTGGAGTTACATAAGTATTCGAAGTCTATAGATTGCTACAGACTGTTCTGTTTTTGACAGATTCTGTTTTCTTTGTGTTGTTTGCTTATTTTGATGTATCTATGGGTTGTATCGGGGGGTATGAACCATGGAGAAGTTAGAATACAGTAGATATTACACCAATATAAATAAAGAATGAGTTCACAACAGTACCTAAAGTGGTGATTTATTTTTCTTATACTAACGGATCTCATGAGTTTTCTGTTGAGTTTTGTGTTGTGAAGTTTTCAAGTTTTGGGTAAAGATTTGATGGACCATGGAATAAGGAGTGGCAAGAGCCTAAGCTTGGGGATGCCCAAGGCACCCCAAGCCATATTCAAGGATACCAAAAAGCCTAAGCTTGGGGATGCCCCGGAAGGCATCCCCTCTTTCGTCTTCAATCCATCGGTAAATTTACTTGAGGCTATATTTTTATTCACCACATGATATGTGTTTTGCTTCGAGCGTCTTGTATGATATGAGTCTTTGCTTTTTAGTTTGCCACAATCATCCTTGCTGCACACATCTTTTGAGAGAGACACGCTGAATCGTGAATTTATTAGAATACTCTATGTGCTTCACTTATATCTTTTGAGCTAGGCAATGTTGCTCTAGTACTTCACTTATATCTTTTTAGAGCACGGTGGTGTTATATTTTATAGAAATTATTGAACTCTCGTACCTCACTTATATTATTTTGAGAGTTTCTTAAAACAGCATGGTAATTTGTTTAGGTTATGAATTTAGTCCTAATATAATGGGCATCCAAGAGGGATATAATAAAAACTTTCATATTAAGTGCATTGGATACTATGAGAAGTTCGATTCCTTGCATATAGTTTTGAGATAATGGAGATGGTAATATGAGAGTCATGCTAGTGAGTAGTTGTGAATTGGAAGAGATACTTGTGTTGAAGTTTGTGATTCCCGTAGCATGCACGTATGGTGAACCGTTATGTAACGAAGTCGGAGCATGATTTGTTTAATGATTGTCAAACTTTGTGTGAGGGTCGGGAGCGCGCGATGGTTAACTCCTACCAACCTCTCCCCTAGGAGCATGCGTCTAATGCTTTGTTTGATAACTAATAGACTTTCGCAATAAGTATGTGAGTTCTTTATGACTAATGTTGAGTCCATGGATTATATGCACTCTCACCCTTCCACCATTGCTAGCCTCTCTAGTACCGCGCAACTTTCGCCGGTGCATCAAACCCACCTTCCTCAAAACAGCCACCATATATTTTCCTCAAAACAGCCACCATACCTACCTATTATGGCATTTCCATAGCCATTCCGAGATATATTGCCATGCAACTTCCACCGTTCCGTTTTTCATGACATGCACCATCACCTTCATATTGCATATAGAGTCATATTTTGTTCTAGGTATCGAGTTGTAATTTTCTTTTTGAGTTGTAAGTAAATAAAAGTGTGATGATTTTCATTATTAGAGCATTGTCCCGTGTGAGAAAAGGATGATGGAAGCTATGACTCCCTCACAAGTTGGGATGAGTATCCGGACTTTACAAAAAATAAAAGAGGCCAGCGAAGCCCAAATAAAAAAAAGAGGCCAAAGATGCCCACCAAAATAAAATAAAATAAAATAAAAAGAAAAAAAATGAGAGAAAGAGAGAAGGGACAATTGCTACTATCTTTTTCCACACTTGTGCTTCAAAGTAGCACCATGATCTTCATGATAGAGAGTCTCCTATTTTGTCACTTTCATATAACTAGTGGAATTTTTCATCTTGCACGACCACTTAGTTTTATTTTTGAGCTTTCATACACTTATATCTCTAAGTGCATTTGTTGCATGGCAATCCCTACTCACTCACATTGATATCTATCGATGGGCATCTCCATAGCCCGTTGATACGCCTAGTTGATGTGAGACTATCTTCTCCTTTTTCCTTGCACCTCCACCATATTCTATTCCACCTATAGTGCTATATCCATGGCTCGCGCTCATGTATTGCGTGAGAGTTGAAAAGGTTTGAGAACATAAAAAGTGTGAAACAATTGCTTGACTTGTTCATCGGGGTTGTGCATGATTTAGATACTTTGTGTGGGGAAGATGGAGCATAGCCAGACCATATGATTTTGTAGGGATAACTCTCTAAGGCCATGTTATTTCGAAAGGACACGATTGCCTTGTTGGTGTGCTTGAAGTATTACTGTTTTTATGTCAATATTAGACTATTGTTTTGAATCTTATGGATCTGAATATTCATGCAACAATAAAGAATATTACATGGATAAATATGTTAGGTAGCATTCCACATCAAAAATTCTATTTTTATCATTTACCTACTCGAGGACGAGCAGGAATTAAGCTTGGGGATGCTTGATACGTCTCCAACGTATCTATAATTTTTGATTGTTCCATGCTATTATATTATCTGTTTTGGATGTTTTATATGCATTAATATGCTATTTTATATTATTTTTGGGACTAACCTATTAATCTAGAGCCTAGTGCCAGTTTCTGTTTTTTCCTTGTTTTTGAGTATTGCAGATAAGGAATATTAAACGGAGTCCAAACGGAATAAAATCTTCGGAATAATTTTTCTTGGACCAGAAGCAACCCAGAAGACTTGGAGATGAAGGCAGGGGAGCCAACGTGTGGCGACAAGCCATCGGGGCGCGCCCTAGGGGGGGGGGGCGCCCCCCTGGCTTGTGGCCCCACGGAAGCCCCCCTAACCCTATTCTTCGGCCTATAAATTCACAAATATTCCCTGGATACCAAAAAGAGCCACGAAAATACTTTTCCGCCGCCGGAAGCCTCTGTTCCCGTGAGATCCAATCTTGGAGCCTTTTCCGGTAATCTGCCGGAGGGGGATTCGATCACGGATGGCATCTACATCAACTCCATTGCCCCTCCGATGATGCGTGAGTAGTTTACCACAGACCTTCGGGTCCATAGCTAGTAGCTAGATGGCTTCTTCTCTCTCTTTGTTCTTCAATACCATGTTCTTCATGATCTTCATGGAGATCTATCCGATGTAATACTCTTTTGCGGTGTGTTTGTCGAGATCCGATGAATTGTGGGTTTATGTTCAGATTATCTATGAATATTATTTGAGTCTTTTCTGAATTCTTATATGCATGATTTCATATCTTTGCAAGTCTCTTTGAGTTATTGGTTTGGTTTGGCCAACTAGATTGGTAATTCTTGCAATGGGAGAAGTGCTTAGTTTTGGGTTCAATCTTGCGGTGTCCTCACCCAGTGACAAAGTAGGGGTAGCGAGACACGTATTGTATTGTTGCCATCGAGGATAAAAAGATGGGTTTTCATCACATTGCTTGAGTTTATCCCTCTACATCATGTCATCTTACCTAATGCGTTACTCTGTTCTTTATGAACTTAATACTCTAGATGCAGGTAGGAGTCGGTCGATGTGTGGAGTAATAGTAGTAGATGCAGAATCGTTTCGGTCTACTTGACACGGACGTGATGCCTATATGCATAATCATTGCCTTGGATATCTTCATAATTATTCGCTTTTCTATCAATTGCTCGACAGTAATGTGTTCACCCACCGTGTTATTTGCTATCATGAGAGAAGCCTCTAGTGAAACCTATGGCCCCCGGGTCTATTTTCCATCTTATACTTTCAGATCTAAAACCAAAAATACCAAAAATATCTTGCTGCATTATTTTTACTTTTGTTTTACTTTCCGTTCAAGCAATCTATCATATCTATCTCTATCAGATCTCATCCTTGCAAGTAACCGTGAAGGGATTGACAACCACTTTATAGCGTTGGGTGCAAGTGTTTGATTCTTTGTGTAGGTACATCTATTGGGGACTTGCTTGTATCTCCTACTGGATTGATACCTTGGTTCTCAACAACTGAGGGAAATACTTATCTACTTTGCTGCATCACCCTTTCCTCTTCAAGGGAAAACCAACGCATGCTCAAGAAGTAGCAACATCTTATTATGTGAGCATGTTGGTCTGCATTTCTTTAATCATGCGAGGACATCCAATTGTTGCTATTTGGACTTTGGTTTTTTCTTTTGTTAATTGGATGAACAAGAATGCCTAGGACCACTCTCTAGCTATCTATGCTTTCTCGTCTCATAATCCATTCTTACTGCATCACAAAATTTGAACAAGTACTTTTTGATCTCTCTGTGTGAGGAGCACTCGGAGTTCCGTATCGACAAAGGACTGACCATTAAAACCTCCCAAGTGCATCTCGGTGGAACCAATACCAAATTCTCGGTATCACCGAATGCCTAGGGTTGATCTGGTTTTCATACTCGGTATCACCGATTCCATCTTCTCGGTTACATCGAGTTTCCCTGTCAGCTGACAGTAGAGAAACTCGGTGACACCGAAAAGTTAGAACCGGTGTCACCGACAGCCACGGGTATATAAAGAGGCAGACCCGACTTTTGAAATTAATTCCTCAAACGTCATCCCCTCCAAATACCCTAGCTGCCAAACAAGACCCCTGGTCATCGCCTTCGTCTTCCCGAGCGCCTCCGCCGTTGGAAGTCCACGCCGCCGACGGATTCTCCCCCCCCCCCCCGTCGCCGCCGTAGCGAGATTGTCACCGAGTTAGGGTATGATTTCGACCCCTCATGCGCTCCCTCTTTGAATCTTGCGCATTAGGACTTTTCCATCGATAAGCGAAAGTTTGAGATTGATCTATCCACAAGAAATTTCATTAGACTAGAGAACGAACGACTTTTTAGGGTTTGCCGTCCGCGACTTGAATCTCGGTAACATCGAAGCAAAAGAATCGGTAGCACCGATTCCCTTTTCTGGTCGACTGAGAACAACCTCGGTGAAACCGAGTGCCCATTTTCGGTCTCACCGAAAGTGGTGCCAAGTTTCTGTTTAGCAGGTTGTTTGTCTCGGTGGGTCCGAAAAGTTTGCATCGGTAGTACCGAAATTCACTTGGCAGAATGCAAATCTTAAGAAATTTTAGTTCAAATTTGAGAAAACCTTCTGCAATTTTGTGATGACTCAACCTATCCACTCTTCTATACTCTATTTCATAGGGTCAAAGATGTCAGGCTCAGATGACAGTGAGAACAACTTCAGAGAGAAAAGTGTTGACATGAGCTCAGGCACTAGTCCTGAAGGGAGCTATGATGATGTTCCTAGCTCACCTGATCTGCCCAAGGCTGCAACTAGGGCAAGGAGAAAGCTCAATTCTGATGAGGAGGATGAAGATTTTATTCCAGAAGAGCTGCCCAAGAAAGATGCTACTGCCAAGAGCACTGTTGCTGCCACTACTTCCAAGAAGAAGGCTATAAGGAAAGAGTATGCTAGCTCAGGGTCAGTGAGAGCACCAAAGAGTGCTAGGGCAACAATGATTGTTGAGCCTTCAAAGAAGTCTATGCCTAAGAAGGCAGGAGAGAAGAAGAAGTCCAGGAAGAGGATCATTCATGTCATGGGCAGGCCTACCTCAATGTATGAGGACCCAGCAGAGGCTGCTGCTGAGGAGGAGGAGGAAGAGCCAGCTGGAAAGGCTCCTCCCAAGAAGAAGAAGAAATTGATGTATGATGCTATGCCTAGCCAAGCAGCTCCCAAGGGCAAGCCAGCTGGATCCAAGAAGCCCACAACCCCTAAACCAAAGAGGACATCTAGAGAGATTCCAGCTTCTCAGAAGAACAAGGGATCTACCTCCAGAGATGCTAAGGAGGATGCTATGTCTACCTTGATGAAGCTAAGGCCACACCTTCCAGAGCATAATGACAGCCATCCTGTTGCTGAGGACATGAAGAAGAGGAAGGACTCAGGTTTGAGAGAGTGGAGAGCTGTTGATCCATATTCACAGAGGAGGAAGACTGCTGTGGACTACAGGTTCTATACAAAAGAACAGCAAGACTTCTATGAAACAATTTTGCTTGACAAGAGCCCTGCTGTGAGTGATATGAGGTTTGTGGACCGGAAGTACATCAAGGACAATGAGGATTACTTCCCAAGTGTGCAAGACAACTTTCACTGTATTGGCCTTGATGAGTTTGTTGGTAAGGAGTTTACTGCATGGAATGATGAAATGATCATGCAATTCTACCCCACTGCTCATTTCTATGGAGATGGTAGAATTATATGGATGACTGAAGGTGCAAGGTATGAATCCACAGTTGAGGAGTGGGCTGCCATCTTAGGAGTCCCAGAGGTGGAAGATGGTGACATTGATGTATACAATGAGCCCAAGGCAAGCCACAATGCCATGAAGAACATGTACAATGTGATCCCTGCTGCACATCTGAAGTCTCACAAGCTAGGATCCATTTACTTCCTCCAGGCTGGTCTACGCACGATCAACACTATCTTGAGGCATACCTTGATGCCTAAGTCTGGAGATGAGAAGATGATAAGAGGCTACTCCATCAACATGTTGCTCCATCTAGATCAACATACGAGATTCAGAGTGATGGATCTGATAGTGGAGACTGTGAAGAGGGTTGCTGTTGATCAGAAGCGCTCATGTTGCTATGCACCCTATATCCAGATGCTTATCAACTCCAAGTTGGAGAAGCACATATTTGCACTTGACCGACCACATTTGCCACTTTTGCCAGAGCTAGAAGACAATGTTGTGGTGATGGACCCAGATCATCCCACCTCAGCTACAACACATGCACATGCAGAGGCAGCCAGAGACTCCAGTTCTCAGGTGCCAAGGTCTAGGAGCGAGCAGATGGATCTCCTACTTAGCTCTGTGCTCAACATGCAGAAGGACATTGGGAACATTCTGAAGAACCAGGAGAGCCTCTCGAGGATTGTTGACACCAAATTCCATATTCTCAACAACAAGGTGGATGAGCTCACAGTGACTGTGAATGAGCTCAAGAAGGAAGTTGATGGCGTGCCCAGTCCCCACACTACTGATGATGATGAGGATAGTCCACATCTCAGGACATCCACTCAGTTCAGGACTCAGCCCAGATCTGCTACAGTGCCAGTTCCAGAGTCTAGACCTTCTTCATCAGCACCTGCTTCAGCTCCTTCAGCTCCTCCAGCACCTCCAGTTGCTACTCCGACTCTGTCCATGACGTCTGCAGAAGTCTTCGCTGATGCCGTTCTCTCGACTCCTTCATCGGCCATCGGAGGAGATCAGCCCCAGAAGAGCGCTTAGTTATATACCTTTGAACTTTTTGGTAACTTGTTGCCAAAGGGGGAGAAGATGTATATAGATCTTTAGGCTTCGAGAGAGAGAGAGAGCGTTGCTCTTTATTGTTTTTCAAAACATTGATATCTTTTGGTTGGTTTGTTTGTGTTAAACTTTGTTGGTGTTTGATCATACACTTGATGTGTATTGCTACTATTTCCTATCCTTGTGATGCTTATGAGATGATCATTCACCTTTGCTTGATTGTGTTGTGCTATGATATTAATTTTTATTATTCTCGCACACCACCAAGTTGTATGTGACATGAAAGAGTGCCCCATGTACCTAATCGATTGTGCATTTGCATTCAAACGCAAATTCAAAATAATGCACAAATTTAGGGGGAGCTCTTGCTTATCACATACTTCTCAAAGCGACGATTATATTCATTGATTATATCATATGTCGAAGCTTTGATCTATATGTTGTCATCAATTACCAAAAAGGGGGAGATTGAAAGCACATTTGCTCCCTTGATGGTTTTGGTAATTAATAACAACATATATATCAATGAACTAATATTTCCACTAAGCATATTTCAGGAAAGTTCAATGATGTGTTGGCAAAAGGATTGTGGAGAAACCCCTAGAAGCAAGGAAATGGATTGGCAAAGCTTCAAGCAAGAGGACTCTACATTTTACTTTGTGAGAAATCACTTTGAGTCCATAGGAAAGCCAATACTATTAAAAGGGGGTAAGGTACTGTTGGTGAACAAGATGCTCCACGTGCACAAGTGAGTCACCAAAAACACCCACAAGCTCTTCCACAAATACTCTGTCTAGAACCCTACCACTCAAATCGGTAAGACCAACAATTCCCATTCGGTCTCACCGAGATTCAAACCCTAGACAGATCCTAAGCCAAACCCTAGCACATCGGTGCAGCCGATTCTGATTCGGTGCCACCGAGTTCAGCTTGCCAACTTTCGGGTACCCTATTTTCAAGAATTGGTACCACCGAGTTTTGCCAATAGGTCTCACCGAGATTTGGACCAACTTTCTGGTTAGCCATTCTCAAGAATCGGTACCACCGAGTTTTGTGAATTGGTCTCACCGAGTTTTGGACCAACTTTCTGGTTAGCCGTTGTCAAGAATTGGTACCACTGAAATTTGAGAATCGGTCTCACCGAGTTGTGCAATCTGACCGTTGGTCATCTTATCGGTACCACCGAGAGTTATGTATCGGTCTCATCGAGATTCAAAAGTTACTGCCTTTTGTTCACTTCGGTACCACCGAGTTTTATACTTCGGTGTCACCGAGTTGGTCACTTTAGGTGTAACGGTTGGATTTTTGGGGATGCTTATATATACCCCTTCACCACCACCCACTCGAAAGAGAAGCACTCAGAACTATTCCATACTTGCCCCATCCAATTTTCTGAGAGAGAGCCACTGTGTTGAGATCAAGCCATTCCATTCCTACCATATGAATCTTGATCTCTAGCCTCCCCAAGTTGCTTTCCACCAAATCAATCTCTTCCACCAAAGCCAAATCTGTGAGAGAGTGATTGTGTGTTGAGGAGTCTATCATCTTGAAGCACAAGAGCAAGGAGTTCATCGACATTGCCGAGCCTATTACCTTTTGGAGGGTGGTGCCTCCTAGATTGGTTAGGTGTCGCTTGGGAGCCTCCTACTTCGTGTTGTGGAGTTGAACCAAGAAGTTTGTACGGGCAATGAGATTGCCTACTTCGTGAAGATCTACCCATAGTGAGGCTAGTCCTTCGTGGACGGAAGCCGTTATGGAATAGTCAAGGTTGCTACTTCGTGGACCCTTATGGGTGGAGCCCTCCGTGGACTCTCGCGACCGTTACCCTCCGTGGGTTGAAGACTCCATAAACGTGGACGTACGATAGCACCACCTATCGGAACCACGGGAAAAATCTTCGTGTCTACAAATTGCGTTTGATCTTCCTCCCTACCCTCTACTACATATGCTTGTTGTTATTTTCCACTGCTATACTCTTAGACATGCATGTGTAGGGTGTACTTGAATTGCTATAATCGCTAAAATCTGCCAACACTTAAAAATGGGAAAAGGTAGAATTTTTATTTGCTCAAGTAGTCTAATCACCCCCCCCTCTAGACATACTTTCGATCCTACACGAGGCTGAGTATCGGGCAGTGGCTAATGCCGTTGCCGAGTGCTCCTCGCTTCGACAGCTGCTTCAGGAGCTGCTTTGTGATGTTCACAAGGTCACGCTTGTCTACTGCGACAACGTCAGTGCTGTCTACCTCTCCGCCAACCCGGTGCATCATCGTCGTACTAAGCATATTGAGCTCGACATTCTCTTCGTTCGCGAGCAGGTGGCTCTTGGACGCATTCGAGTTCTACATGTTCCGACGACGCAACAGTTTGCCGATGTGATGACAAAGGGATTGCTTACTCCCGTCTTTGAGGAGTTCAGGTCCAATCTCTGCGTCTCCGGCGACGCTTCGACTGCGGGGGGGGGGGGGTGTTGAACATATGGTTTGCATGTATATATCCTGGCCCACCTCCTAGTCTTTGTATAGTTGAGGTTGAGGCCCACATTGTACTCTATATATACGTGCACTTGCACCCGATCAATACTATCGTGAGTTGCATTGTCAAAACCCTCTTCTACAGAAATCTTCTATCTAGCCTCCCAATACTTTTAGGAAGCTACAATACAAATTCCATGAGTTTTGGAAGTACCCATAACATACTTATAGTTTAAACCCTAAATATTGTTCAAATTGGGTTTATATTCTTAGAAATAAAAATATAAGTTGAAAAAATCTTGAGAATTTTTATGTGGCTTTGTCTTGAACCAAAGAGGCTACATAAAAAAGTGTGGCGAGCTTTCATCCACGCCAGCCCCGAGGCCGCGCACCACCCGAGCCGATGGCTCTCGCAGGCCAAGACCACTCCAAAACGAAGCCTCCAAGAAGGAACGCGACACCGGAGCGCCGCCATCGTCCGCTCCAAGAACCTGGAATAGGGGTTTCCCCCGGAGTGCGAGAGAAGAGGTCTTAGGCCCTCGAACGAAGACGCCTCCAAGAAGGTGTGCGGAGCCCACGGGCGTCATCGTCGTCGGCTCCGGCCAAGTCCAGAGCAAGGCTTTCACCTCGAGCAGCCAAAAGAAGTCTTCCCCCACGAACCGGCCTACGAGAGCCACCGCCCGCCTGAACCACCACGCACCACCAGAGCCCGGAGCCACTGATCAGAACAGCCCCGCCATCGCCGCCTGCACCACGCAGAGCCTCTTGATGGCTTCAACAAATATCTCCAAAGACCAACTAGTAGCCTCACTGGACATGAGACCCCCGAGAGCAAAACTCAGGCCTCATGACACGTGGTCAAGGACCCCATGCACGCGGGGTATCCAGAGAGTTTAACACTCGCCCCGTGTGCACAATGGTCAGGAGACCTATGTGTTGGAGATATGCTCTAGAGGCAATCATGTATGATGATATTTCCTATGTGTTTATGAATAAAGATAGTCCTTGGACATTATCAATGATGTGTATCAACAAGTACGTGACTTGTTTGTGAGACTATGCATCGTATGATAACTGTCCTAAATGGTCCCTAGTCGAAAGGGCTGTGTGGACGCACAACCAGCTAGACTAGCATATGACACGATGGATGGTCCGGTCTCACTGACCATGTAGCATTGGATGCTAGCCGGATAATATGGACTCAGAAAGATCTGGTCGGATTCGACGTAGTCGGATCCGAGTCGAGATAAGGTCTGAGTTGGACAGACCCAACTATGAGACGCAGCGATAGGTCATCTGTGAGTCTCTAGTACAACATACGTTCTATGTCCTAAGACCTGAGCTGGCGCATGTACTCGGGATGGTGACAGACTTGCTTTGGGCCGACCAAACGCTACTCCGTGACAGGGTAGTTATAAAGGTAGGTTTCGGGCTTGTCCAGACCCATGCTGCGAGACGTGGTCGAGCAAGATGGGATTTGCCCCTCCAATGAGGAGAGATATACTCTGGGCCCCTCGGGTGATCCGACCTGGATAAGCATGGCCATGCGATGAGGATTATGAGATAATCCGACGTGTTGGTCGGATTCATCGGAACGAGAAAGAGGTCGTGCGGCAACAAGGATGACCATGTCGCCTTGAGCACGACAACATATATCGTGTAGCAAAGGGAACGGAAGTGTGATGTACAGGTTCGCCTAACCAGCTTCATCGGACACTTGGAGTCGGCACGCTTTGCTAGAGGGCGCTACCGACTAACCGAGCCGGATGTGATCTGACTCGCGACCAAGTGAACGAGAACCTAAGGGGTCGCGCGCTTAAGGGAAGGAACACATGGGCTTTAGGATCTGTGCGAGGCCCAAGAGTTGAGCCCGCGACGGATGCCTATATATAGTGGAGGTGCGGCACACCCATCCGGTTGATCGCTTCGGCGCCGTCATTAGGGCTTTGCATGTGTTGCAACTAGCCACCTCCACTTGCCGCCGCCGACTGTGTGATCGGACCTAGCAGTCCGCCGCACGGTGTTCCTCCTGCACGCGCGGATACCGTTAGAGGCGGTGCACTTGCGCCGCTCCGGCGAACCTGTACGTGGGATCCGGCGACCGGCTGCGCGAGGGAGATCGGATCGGCTGTTCGAGGGAGATCGGACGAGGAGGAGACGGACCACACGAACGCGCTGCCCCAACTCTACTTCCGCTGCACAGCACTGCGCGTCTAGTGGTAACGAACTGATATCCATCTCCGTAGCATGTTCTTGGATGTTCTGCGCGTAGGAAAATTTTAATTCGCATGCGATGCACCTACGGTAAAACCCAACACTATGTACACGGGATATCCAGAGAGATTTGTTTGGACCTCGTGGACACATGATTACCAGACAGGTATACCAGGTGGACTTATTCGGAGGCTTTTGATCGTATTATTTTCAAAGCAACCCAATATACTGCATTCACACCATGAAACACTTTTTCATATAAAATTTAATGCACTTGATACTTCATAGGAATTTGTCATTCGGTACTAAAGCTTATAGCATATCTTCATCTTTATAGCATTCATCCTTCATTCGCAAAAAAATAGCATCCACCCTTGAATCCATCCAATATTTTCAAGGCGCCGCATATGAAGTATTCCTTCAAATATATCCTAAGAAAATATTAATCCATAGAGATTGTCATTAATTATCAAAATCACACTTAGGGGCTATATGCATTTTCAACAGGGTAAGCAGCACATTTACACTTTGGAAGGGTGTTTTAAGCTAAAATCCAGTTGATGAAATGGGATGACTAGTGTCTCTTGTTGCATGATCCCATACTTTCATCCAACCACCTCGCCCCCTCTTAATAGTGTGGTTCTCCTACGATTCAAAGAAACCAAAACAAAATTTCTAATCTTTAGAAAACAACGCCTTTTCCATTTTCAAAGTAGGAGGAGGGAGGGGTCAACCATCTCCATATAATAGTCCTGGAGAGACCAATGGCCCGAGATGAACTTAGTAATCGCCGTTCGCTAACCACATTGTCACCACACTAGAAGATCATTAGGGACTAAATGTGCTTTCATCACTACTACAACTCGCGACTGGCGGTGCTGCGACCGACCATTTTTGATGATTCGAGCGGCCACAACTCACAGCGGAGCGACGCCGATGCAGAGCTCTTTTCATGCGTGAGTCATGTATGGGTGGGGGAGCAGGGCATTGAGCGACAAGGCGGAAGGAGATTTTTCTCTAATGTGCCCACGATGGAAGGGGCCAATCCACACTCCCACATGTTTCTATTGTGATCCAGGGAGAGGACAGGTTTGCAGGGGATCAAACGGTTGTGCAACCTCCAATCAAACGGTGTGCACGGCGACCGATCACTCGCTTAGATCGGACGACCGACGTGTAGCGTCACCCTAATAAAATTCTCGACCGACGACTAGCGTCACCCTAATAAAATACTTAACACATTATAGCTTTCGTTCCGTCTTAGGGCGAAGTAGGCGTAAATCCATTTCCCGCCTTCAGCCCCACAGCCGGGGCAACCTTCTCCTTCCCCGGATAAGATAACACCATCGGCACTGACACAGCACGGGGCAGCAACTCCAGAATCCTCCCATCCTGGTTTCCGGCCATGGCCACCGCCACCTCGCCGCTCCTCTCCCTCTCTTCCCTCTCGGCCTCCCTCCCCTCCCCTTCCCGGGCACCCGCCTCCCTCTCCCTCCGCGCCCTCGCCCCACAGGCCCGCCTGTCGACCTCCTACGCCGCCTTCCCCATCGGTACCGCGCTTCTCTTCTCCCGCTCGAGTTTCCTCAAGAAAGTTATGTTTATTCGTCAGTGACCGAGAATGCTTTTGCTAGGTGGGTTCGGAGCCTCGGCGTCGACGGGAAGGTTGAGGAGGAGGGGGCTTCAGGTGGTGTGCGCCGCCGAGCCGCCCAAGACTGGAAGACAGCCGGACTCGGTGAAGAAGAGGGAGCGCCAGAATGATAGGCACCGCATTCGCAACCATGCCCGCAAGGCCGAGATGCGCACCCGGATGAAGAAGGTATACAATGCGTACCGGCGGGCGCATCCCTTTGTCCTTCCTTCAAGTTTTGCCACCAAAATACTTAATTGGTGCTGCGCGCCTTGGTTAAAATGGGGAATCGGTGCTTTGAGATAAGCACGTGTTGCTGTGTATGTGGGAATTTTGAGGGGAGGGGGGTAGAATCTATACTGCGAATTAACGGAGTTTAAGAGTTTGCAAAATGTGTGTTGATTTCTCCACTTGAAATATATTTTGGAGTTGCATTCTGTCATTCTGACATGCCTTATTGTCAGTGTAGATGGATTTGGTATAACATTAACCTACAAACGGATTAAATTTGATTGTATAAGACGAGTGGTTAGTTTGATATTGCAAGCGGATTTATTATCCCATTTGAATATGGGACAAAAGTAACAAACCACCAAATTTAGTTTCCGTGGTGTTCTTTGTTATTTCAGTAAATCAAATGGCATATGAAATACTACTCCCTCCGATCCAAATTAATTGTCGCAGATTTAGTAAGCTCGACAATTAATTTAGATCGGAGGGAGTACTAGTTATGCTACGAGGATGGTTTCATCTGTACAAAACATTCAGTTTTTTAAATGCAGCAATCAATCCCAGAAGTTCTCTTTTGTACGAGACCAAATGCCATAAGGTTGTACTCTTTGATTAGGTTTTCAGGGCCCTTGAAAAGCTTAGGAAGAAAGCCGATGCCCAACCTGAAGAAATCATTGAAATAGAGAAAATGATATCTGAGGCATACAAAGCCATTGACAAGACAGTGAAGGTTGGCGCTATGCACAGGAATACTGGAGATCATCGCAAGTCCAGGCTTGCAAGGAGGAAGAAGGCCATTGAGATAATCCGTGGTTGGTATGTTCCGAATGCTGAACCTGCTGCAGCTGCCTAGTTTCTTGGGGAGTCGTCATCGTAAATTGCAGCAGCTTTTCTTTCATCACATCTTGCCAATTTTGGACAGCATATGTTATTGAACGAACTCAATAGACTGCCAGTTCTTCCCCATGGCAAGTGTTCTGGTACTGGCTACTGTTTTTATGTGCGTTGCTATGCACTAGAAGCTCTGACACAGTATTGGGCCATTGCTTGTCTTACATTCCTCTGTTGTAAAACTTCAAACCGAAATGTGCCTGTTATATGGTTTATTCAGATATCTTCAGCTAGAGATAATATGTTCGGTATGAATGCTTCCTCTCATTACCTTCTCCCACTGTGAAATGGATATGTATCTCTCACATCTATTTTCTTTTGTACTCTAATGAGAAAATACGACCCTGGAAAAGACATACAGTATAATCCTTCCCGAGTGATGTATTGCTGCAAGCCTGTTACTACTAGGCTTTGTATTATATGGTTTCAACATTTCCTTGGTTTGATGCCGTTTTCACATATTTATCAATATAACCCTAGTGGAATTGTTTTAGGCACGGATTGTCCCTACTTGGTTCTCCTTTATTTTAAACATTAGCCCAAGATTGATTATCAACATACCAAAGTTCAAAAAAGCGCTAGGCGTTAATTATGCGTTTGGCCACCTACTTGCGCTTTTCTAGCTTAGGCGCGATTAGACGAAATTAGGCGCAATTAGGCGTTAGTACTGTAGGATGAAGAAATAAGCTAGATGGGCTGGCCTAGCCCATTAAACCAGAGGCCCATCTTCATATCCTCCTACTAAAGCTCTTGTATGGTGCTGTCGGCAGGAAATTTAGGTTTTTCTCCTCACGCCGCCTCTTCCCCTCGTCCTTTCTCCCTTGCTACACGAGGCTGCTTCTCTCCCTCTTCCTCTGTCCCTTGCCAGAGAAGCTCGATCCCTCGCCGGAGAAGCCTGATCCCTCACCGGAATCAGTCAATTTGTCGTCGGAGTAGCTGAATCCCTCGTCAGCTAGGATGAATCCTCACAAGGGAGGTAGAATCCTCGCCGGGGGGATTGATTTCTCGCCTGAGAAACGTGATCCCTCGCCGGAGAGGCTGATTTCTCGCCGGAGGACCTAGCCGGCCGCTTTTTTGAGCGCCTTGGGCCAAAGCGAGGCGCTAGGCCAACGCCCAGCGCTTAAGCGCGCCTAGGTGAGCGCCTAATAGCGCTTTTTTGAACAGTGCAACATACTGACATTTCTGATAACTGCAGCCACTGACTTGTTTATACTGGTAAACGTAATGCTAGCACATCCACGTTGAAAAAGTATTGGTGGTAGTAGGCTAGTAGCCTAGTAGCAGTCCTCTCCCTAGTAGTAGTAGACAATACTGACAGTAACAGTAATAATACACACATCATATCACACAGGATGTTTCATTGTCACTATGCTATATCAGAGATGCTTACCTCGAGAGTGTTCACTGAGATCTTGCGATGATTTGTTCGAGGGATTGGTAGATTGCAAAGCTGTACTTGAAAAGATTTACATGCTTGCGGGATCTGAATAGTACCCAAGCCTGCGAACCACCTTGTGACAAGGATATCAGCCAGATGTAGTTTTCTTCGTCAATGATTTAGACAAAAGAATACGAGTGTGCACGAATAAGTCAGAACAAGAGGCGATTGTGGCGATCTAGGGTTGGGCAGTCGCCGCTGCCCTCTTCACGAAGTTTGATCTATGTACTGATGAGGGGTGTTACCTCACTTGGCCGTCCCCTAGCAAGGAAAGCTGGGGTTTGTTGTCCTCCGACGGCTCCTGCCGACCGAGAGTTTTTCTTCGTTGTTCCGTTTGTGACCTCCTTCGAGTGGGATCTTTGTCAGTAATGAAGACTATATGCTGTAACTGTCGCGGTATGGCCAGCACCGAGGCAGATAGGGCCGGATGTGATCTTTCTGTCTGAGATACATGTGAACACAACTAGGGCAGGTAAGCTAATGAAGAAGTTATCATGTGATGGACAAGACAAAGAATTACATTGATGGTAATTCATGTAATCTGGTGGTAATTCTGTTTGATGCAACGGTGGGCACCTCGACTGACGAGAACCAGAGGTTTACAGAGTTCTACGGAGATTTCGGAAGGGTTGAATACTACTACTACTGTTTTAATCCCAAAAGTTGAAACACCGGAGGAAGTTTCTTTGTTTAGGCCAATTAGCATGTGTAACGTGGTCTATAAACACATCACCAAATTGTGGTTGCAAGGTTAAAAGTATTCCTCCCGGAAATAATTAGCGAGACTCAGAGTGCATTTGTTCCGAGTCGTATGATCACGTATAGTGTTATTGTGGCTTACGAATGCTTGCATATCATGAATAAGAAGAAGAAGGGAAAAGTCTGATCGTGTGCAGTCAAACTTGATATGCACAAAGAATACGATCATGTTGAGTGGGTGTTCTTGAAAGCTATTATTGGAAAACTAGGCTTCGATGATCGTTGGATTGAGTTTATTATGACGTGTGTAACCTCGGTTCAGTATAAGGTAAGGTTCAATTCCAACGAAACAATGACGTTCAGTCCATTAATTGACGGGTTTAAGGCAAGGCGACTCCCTGTCCCCTTATCTTTTCTTTCTTTACGCCGAGGGTCTTTCTGCTCTTATTGCTCATGGGGAAGAAGGAGGCAGTCTGAAGGACGTCCAGGTGTGTCGTGACTCCTCCATTATTTCTCATTTATTGTTTGATGGCGACTCGCTTATCCTTATGAAGATGGATGCCACAAATGCCAACGCTCTAGAAAGAATTCTGGGTATTGTGCTGCCTCAGGACATATGGTTAGTGCCGCCAAATCATCTATTTTCTTCAGTCCCAATACCAATGTTGATGATAAGGTGGATATGCCAAACCCTTCATATTATGACTGAGTCTTGCTTTGATAAATACCTAGGGCTCCCCTCAATGATTGGTGTAGATCGCGTGGATTGTTTTAAACTTTTAACTGAAAGAATCCAAAAAATTGTTAAATGGATGAAAAGAGAGAACATTAACATGGCGGAAAAGAGGCTATAATCAAAGCGGTGGCCTAAGACATCCCAACGTATGCAATGAGTGTATTCAAATTCCCAAAGAAAGTATACAAGGGGATCACTGATGCGATTTTGCACCATTAGTGGGGTGACAAGAAAACAAATGTAAAATGCATTGGTTGGCATGGCGGAAGATGAGTGTTCCAAAAAAGAGAGTGTGCATGGGATTCCCTGATGTTGTTTTAGTCTGGCTATGCTAGGAAAATAGTGTTGGAGGTTGATTGATAATTATGATTCGTTATGTGCAATGGCCCTTTGATCAAAATATTATCCTTCTGGAGATATGCTCAATTGCGAATCTCTCCTACTTAAAAAAGAAGGTAAGGTTCTGTCGATCACCTCATCCTTCGTTCAACATTCCTCTTTCCCTCTTGTCTCTTATTTGATTTACCAAATTAAATTGTGTTTTTTTGGTAAGACAATAAGTTTTTACCAAATAAAATCATAACATTTGTTTAGGTAGGTAAATCACATGAATTATTTGATAAACAATTATTTATATAATCACACTAATATGAAATGCAATTATGGGCTAACATACTATACAATGTTTACACCCGTTGCAACGGGTCGAACTCTCCTGCGGGGATCCCAGCACAAATTACCGTGCAGGGCTAATAAGCGTGTGCCATATGTCCTTGTGGGCCTACAACTCTAATTAAGTTTGATTAATTTTGTATCTTTTTGATGTTTCCGTTGTTTACGGAGGAGGCGACGACCGGGATGCGTCGCCGTCGATCGACAATATGGTGAGCCTCATCGTACCGAATGTGTTTGAGATCGACGAGTACTTTAGATCTCCGGCATTCTCCAGAGAAGGTGACATTCTCGTTCTTGCTCGTGCAGATGAGCTTCTCGTCGGATCGGTTCCATCCTCGTCGCTTAACTTGGACATACCGCAGACGGATCGATCCTCACGTTGGTGATGTTCGATGGGGGCACTGACAAGTACTAGCGCCTATGGGATCTTGCTTGTCGGCCGGCAACGCCATTGGCCCATGTACCACAAATCAAGGAAGACGACGCCGGTGGCAACAAAGAAGAAGAGCACACATGATGCCGTCGAGGAGCACGTCATTGTTGTTCTTCTATTTCTTGATCTGGAGACTATAGTGGTGTCGCGGCGAAGCGCCTGTCTTAACATCACCGGCGGGTCAACAAGAACTCATCCATGGCTCTGTGCTAGCTCTCAGAAACAAAAGTATTCAAACTTAATTATTGTTGTAGGCCCACAAGGACACATGGCACACGCTTATTGGCCCTGCACAGTCATTTGTGCTGGGATCCCAGCAGGAGAGCCTGACCCGTTGCAACGCATGAGCAATTATCTAGTTAAGACAAAAGGTTCTTAGTTTGACAAAGTATCTGGGCAGGAATTCAAACCTTTAAAAAAGGTAGTACCTGGAGGGTTGACAATTTTATGAAAAACAATATTGGCAATTGTTTGATCCCAAACAGCTCCTCTAGAAAGATTGCGACAATCCGGGCTAACAGAGCTTTGAACAAAGTTAATGAGCTTATTCACTCGGTGTCCATTGATTGGGATGAGGGTCTGATATGAGAGAATTTTTGGCACATTGATGTTGAACGTATATTGCAAATCCCTATTTGTCAACATGAAACTGAGGATTTTGTGGCTGGCACTTCACAAAATCAGAGGTTTTCAGTGTACGTTCGACCTACTACAGACAATGGGAAGACAACTATGATAGCAACAGCGGAAATTCCTTAGGTCTCAGTGGTGCCCAAACTTCAAAACATTTGTTGACTAATCAAATAAAGCAAGGGAGCACCTATGCGTCAGGTGCCTAAAAGAACTTCGCAGTTGGAGTCAGAAAACTTCTGTGCCGTTGGATTGATATCCAACAACTCTGGATCATCTTCCTCCTCAAGCTTAAATCGTAAACCCCAAACCCAAACCCAAGGTTCCTCCTCCTTTGGTGGCGACGCCACAGCGTCCCCGGCTCAAGCTCAGCGCTGTCTAATCTCAAGGGGGAGGGGGCTCATTCAAAACCTAATGATCCGGATGTTTTTTCTTCAGTTGCCCAACGAATAGCAACTGCGATAAAGTAAAGACAATATGCACAAATAGCAAAGAATATGGTGACTATAGGTTCCGAACTCTGTAGTAGCAGTGTCTGAATCATAGACAAAATATCATGAATTTTGCATAGCTTCATCCTACCAAGTAGCAAATGCAGCTTGAAAGAAAATTTCTTTCAGCTCTCAGAATTATGTCAGGTGAGCTTAGAAGGAAGAAGTATGGATAATCTTGCTACTGCACTACCTGATTACACAGGCAAGGTCAAGCAATTTGCATACCTTCATATCATGAATTTTGCATAGCTTCGTCCTACCAAGTAGCAAATGCAGCTTGAAAGGAAATTTCTTTCAGCTCTCAGAATTATGTCAGGTGAGCTTAGAAGGAAGAAGTATGGATAAACTTGCTACTGCACTACCTGATTACACAGGCAAGGTCAAGCAATTTGCATACCATCATGAGATTGATCATGGTTGCTGCACTGGAGTGAGCACTGAGCATCACTCGTGCATGCATTAACTGTTGTTAGAGTTAAATGACTTGCCAAGGGAAAAACTACCAGGACAAACTGATCATCATTGATAATCAACGAAGCTTGTGCACCAAAGCTGCTATCAATGTTTACATAGCAGCACATATAAGAATCATCTATCTTAGACCTAATAACCTGCTAGGCACAAAAAGGAGACAAAATTTGCAGGTTAAAATCTTCTCAAGCCTGAGAGATTGTCCTATAAACTAGGTCAAGTTTTCATGAGGATATATAGCTATACATAGCTGTGCAAAAGAATCTGGCTGTGCCAGTTCTGACACTTTTGATTCATTTGTAATATTCTTGAGTCTCTAGTGAAGGGTGGTGCGGGCAGCTCTTCCTATGCTGTTACGCCTTATCCCCTCAAGGATTGAGAGATCATCATGCAACGTGAATGGTGCACTGAAAAGAGAGTTGCGGACATCTGGTTAGGAACTTGAACTGCTAATATGGAGAGAAGTATGGGGAAAAATAAGATACATACCCATTGAACTCGAAATGGGCAAACTTTGAGTCTTCTGAAATCTCAATTTCCACCCTTGCTTTCCTAGATGTCTGCTTAATGAAAAATGACATTAATACACTTGCACGTATCTTTTTGCTCATAGTCTTTCTATATACCAGTTTTTATGTAACTACATATCTGAGGGAAAGACATTCCTAGCACCGTGTAGGAATACCATACCATTACAATTTAAAGTAGACACTACTAACCACTGCTTGTTGTAATCTACGTTGCTACGCTAGGTCAGCAGTTGTAAACATGGGAATGCCAGACTGTAAGTTGAGTACAAGGGTGATCTAAATACACTTATATATGTTACAGCTTAGTTGCAACTGACTGGGTTAAGCATCTCCGACAGTTGCAGCGCAAGAAAAGGAAACAAATACCTTGACCAATACAAATGGAAGGCGGATGCCATTAACATTCTCTGCTGAGCTTTGCAGTCTTTCGTTACGTAACTTGATGTTTTGGAGATCATCAAACTTTAAATGAACAAGAAAGAATCATCAGGAGATATCAAATACAGCGCTATATATAATAGTAGGAGACAACGAAACCAAAGAAAAGTTGCTGCATAGTGTAACCAACTTACCTGTTTTTCGATTTCCTGGAGGAGTGCCTTCTTGTTCCTAATCTTGTTGACGAGTTCTCTGCGAACTTCCTTTAAAAAAGAAGATGGTAGCAATCAACTAATAATCATATACGAATGGATCACTGTCCATCTAGCCTGCAAACTAAGCACAAATACTGACCTCCAACTTCTTTATCTTTTCATATCTGTAATTTGAAAGGCCCATCCACCGTATCTCCTTTTTTTCTTTTGCAATAACACGAAGTGCAATGAGAACGTTGAAAGCATCATACACTCTCCGCCTAATATTCTTCTCATCAAACTACAACGATAAATTTATTTTTTGTTAGCATGTAAGTTTTGCACAATTACAGATATGATTTTGTTTTTTGCAGTTTGATAAGAAATGAACTTGAAAGTTCTTGGTGTGATGTCGACATTCAGGTTTGGTCCCAGTCTTGTATGTTTGATGTTTGCTGTAACTTAATTGTCCAGTTTTCTGCTAGGTTGGTGTGTTTTGCCATCGTAGTTGCAAAGACAGTAAGGTGGCGGTGCTGGTTAGAGGTTCTAAAACGTGTGCATGTTTGTAATAAGCTTTCTGGATCCATGACATTTGGCAGGCGGCACTCTTTGTACCAGTTCCATGCTAAGTGAAATTGGGAGCGATGCTTCTTAATTCGTACATAAATAAATAAATGCGGAAAGGGAACAGATAAATCCATATTATACAAATAATAGGAACAAACCCCTTGACCAATATGTGCCATGGACTTCAGCTCTGAATAAATTTCATCCGCAACCTGTAATAGACAGTAGCTGGTTGAGGTACTTAATGACTCAAACGGGGAGAAAATAAATCAGTTCCCAAGCATATATCTTTGAAAGGCGTGTTATGCATCAGCAAAAATGGCATGACAGCAATGTAATAGAAGTATTGACTTTTATGCCTTTCAGCATTTAAATGACAGGATAATTATTTTGCGTTGGCATTCAGGATACTCTTTGTGTTTCATAAACAGACTGCACAGTTACAGTTTAGATAAGCCATCCAAAATTACAGCAAAACTTCATTGATGTTTAAACGTGGCATTCAAGGGTGATGTATCATGGCCAATCAGTGAAGGGTACACGTGTTTGGAGTTTGGAGAATACCTCATTGTATGTTGTTCTTCCTTTGGCTTCAACTTTCTCACAAACTGCAAAATCATGTCAAATGCTCATCAGATCAAAGTACCAGCGTGTTAGCAATTCAAGTTTACATCCATGACAGAAAAACAACTCGCATAAAAAAGGTTACAGCGAAACATCTAGTACAAGGTATAACCCTCTATTGCACATATATGACCTCACGGAATTTCTATCAAAACAACTTCCTCCGACCTAGAACCAGTGTACACCAAAAGGTAACCGCAATGAGCGATGAACATTGCTATATAGTGATACATCATATGTAATGTCACCCAACACACCATCCTGAAATCCCAACATGGCATCAAGCTAACCAACAAAGGTGTCTGCCAATCTTACATAAATTTCCTATGTTTGAGACCAAATCCACAGGGAAACAGGATTGGCACCCCCGAACCACCAATAGCTAAGCTCTGAATTCATCAGCCACACCCTGCACCTTCTATCCTAAATTGGCCATTCTACAATTCAGCTGAGGTAAACAAAGAAATATCCTCCGACAAAATCCCTCAACAAATGGAACCTACACGAAGATTGGAATCTGCTACAGCATATCCACTATCCAAACTCCAAAGCAAAGAAAGCATTGGAATCCCATACATCGCCTGTGAAGAACACCAAGCCACGCATCAAATCGCCCAAACTGGTTCCTTCCAGAAACGTTCCACGAACATCCGAGGAACATATGCGCGACGAACCACGCCAGTTAATTAGTAAACGCTCGAGCTTTAACCATGGCGCATCATCTGACCTATTTTGCTGTACTCGCGGAGCCCCCAACCGGTGATCCTCTGTGCCGCAGCCTTCTCCTTCTTCCTATCTTTATCCGGGTCAACAGCCTCCTTCCTTTGGACCGCATTGCCGCCGCCGCTGCATCAAGAAACCCCCCAAAAAAATCCCCTCCGCTAAAGCCTCGATACGAAGGATTTGATCAAGGAACCGAGAGCAAGGACGGGATGGTGGTTACCGTTCGGGAAGTGGAGGGATACTGGAAGCTTCGAGAATGTGCACGCCGGTCAGGTCCAGTGCGGCGGGAGCGGCCACAGCAGCACCGCCGCGGGGAGGCGCCATTGCGGTTCGAGTGATGTTTCGGCTGTCCAGAAAGGGGGGGGGAGAGAGAGATTGTGTAAAGTCGCGTTTTTACCCTTTTACCCTTTCGGCTGTCCAGAAAGTCACGTTTTTACCCTTTTACCAGAGTAAAAGGATTCTGTTTTTTTAGGGAAGAGTAAAAGAATTCTTACTTTACTCCAAGGAGGAGACGACGGGTCATGTACATTTATTATATATACACCGTTGATTTGTAGGCAGTATATATGTTAATTTTATTGAAGTTTGTCAGAGCATAAACACATCTTTTTCCCCTTCATGGTGCCATTTTCTTGCAATATGCACCCTCTGTTCATAAATATAAAATGTTTTGAATAGTTTAATATAGACTACATACAAACTGAAATGAGTGAACAAGCACATTAAAATGTGTTTATATACATCTGATTTACAAAAAAAGTTTGAACATCTTATATTTGTTAACGGAGGGACTACTTACGATCTTATCTTTCATTCACAAGTTTAAAAAACATGATTGCAAGGCCTTGGGCCCCTTTTTCTTGAACCTACATAATTACAAAACATATGAATATGAAACAAATTGTGTTTCGTCATACTATAGAAGAAACACAGGAATTCATGAGCCATAGGAGTTTTGCAAAAAGTTAAGCTCAAAAGAGACACCCTTAATTAAATGGAAAGTGACACATATGAGAAAGTTGTAACATGTATAATCTTACAAACCAAGTAACCTGTAATGAATTCATGAGAGGTGAAATCCAACAAAATTAGAAACACCAACAAAAAGAAATCATACAAAATTCACTTGATTCAAAAAGGGCCTTAAAACATACAACGTGGTAATAAAACATAAACTTGGTTATAGAACCGAAAGAACATGTTATCTTTGTTTCATTTCACTTGTCACATTAGAAAATATATGTATGTCGAGGAGGAAGTAATGCTTAGAGTAGAGGTAAAGGTAATGCGTTGGCTCACAAAGTGTCATAAATCTCAATATCTCATGCATGCATTGGCTCACTACAACTCTGCCTTCTAATACACAATGAAATACAAAATAGGAAAAAACAGAATGTGAAGTAAATTAAACCGGTAGAAGTACTTATAGAAACGTATAAGAGGAAAGGCTGTACAAAATGTGTCTTTTGTGGGGAACAGGAGACGGTAGAGCATCTTTTCATTGAATGCCCTTTTGCTAAGATTTTATGGCGCATCGTTTATTTCTCTTATGATCTCCCTCCTCCAACGAATATTACTAATATGTTTGGCAATTGGTTGAATGGAGTTGACAAAAATTCTAAGGATCGAATTCGCATAGGTGTTTCGGCCTTACTTTGGTCAATATGGAGATGCAGAAATAATCTAGTGTTTAACAAACAAAAATCTTTTAATATCTTGCAGGTTATCCATATGGTGGTTCATTGGGTACAACTATGGGCACTCCTTTCTCCTCAGGTGCAGAGGATGCTATGGATTCTGGATGCACCCATCTCCTGACGGTTGCTCAGGATATCTTGTCCCGGGCTGGATGGCGGCATATTAGTCGACTACAGGATGCTTAGTTTGCTATATGTCTACTTAGCCACTTTGTTTCGCTGGTTGATTTTGGTCTCAACTTTGAGCGATCCTTGATTTGTAATACATTTTACTATGTTACTCTGAGACTTCTTTAATAAAAGGTTGTGTGCATCGTCATGATGCAGAGGCCGGGGTTTTACTCCCCTTTTCGAAAAAAAAACTTATAGAAACGTATATCTATCCACCCGACCCGCACGTTTGGTAGTCGTCTATGCATAGAAACATTTCAAGGGTCCAGCTTGCTATATAATGATGGACCATATTAGTGTTGAAGAGCGCTATAGAAATTAAACCCTCTTACCTGTTACCACTCATGACTCGTGAGCTAGAAAAAATAACATGATTCTATTTATGCACTAAAATCATGGATGTGAACTCTTCGTGGATGTTATTTTGTAGGCACGATATAGTTCTACATGGTATGTATTAACGTGGATTTTCTTTTTCCTTGTAGCAATTCACATTCGTAGAAAGAAGGCATCTCTGAATGGACATGATATTATGAGCGAATGGGCTGTCACAAATTATAGCCACCGAAGCAAAATAATACTTGATCATTTTCTTTTGGGAGTACCCGGAGGATGCACAACATGCAAAGTCACACGCCACACAAGCTCAAAGGACACAACACAAGGTTAAAGGTGCAATATAGGTAGCACTATTTTGTTTAAGGTGGGGATGAAGTAATTGTTGGCCCTAGGGGCTCATGCTACATGAGCGGGGACGAGGGAAATAGCCCGAAGAAGTGCATCTCCCGTCAGGTGGGCAGTTCCTGGTGATGACGAGTGAGTACCTCGATCCAGTTTGGATTGTAGTAAATGACCTTCCCTAGAGATCTAGCTTATCGAGCCGAGAAGTAGTGGTGCGTGCAAGAGGTGACTTCTAGCAAGTCATTGTTACATGAACAAATGCACTGCAATATTAGTTAGTGCACGATACAAACAAAAATAGTAGCAGTTGTTAGTAATAAGAGAAGACAGGCTATGACAGAGGTTTCACCTGCACTTGTGTATGTGCTTTGAGATCAATGGATAGACGATAAACATATGTATGATGAATAAACAATAATGTCTTTATAACTATGCTACTTGTGATGGCGTTGGGATTTCCCCGAAGAGGAAGGGTGAAGTAATATAGTAGCAACAAGTATTTCCCAACTTTGAGAACCAAGGTTTATCGAACCAACATGAGAACAAAGCAAACAACCGTCAGCAACACCTACACATAAAAGAGCAAATATTTGCACCCAACGCGGGCAAGAGAGTTGACAATCCCCTTGTTCTTGTTAGCGACAAGGATTAAATCTGATAATAATAGGTTGATAAATTGCAAAGTAAATAAATTACAGCAAAATAATTTTGGTTTTTATAATATGATTAAAGTAGGCCCGGGGGCCATAGTTTTCACTAGAGGCTTCTCTCTTAATAGCATGGCATGCGGTGAGTAAACAAATTATTGTTGGGCAATTGATAAAAAAGCACATAGTTATGATGTTATTCATGTCATGCTCAAATACATATGCATTACGTCAGTGACAAGTAGACCGCCTCCTGCCTGCATCTACTACTATTAGTCCACCAATCGACCAACTCATGCCTACATCTATGGTAATTAAGTTCATACGAACAGAGTAACGCTTTAAGCAAGACATAATGTAGAATGAATAAAACTAATCAAGATTAAACCCCATCGTTTTATCCTTAGTATCAACAATACAATACAATACAATACAATATGTGTCTCGCTACCCCTTCTGTCACTGGGTGAGGACACCGCAAGATTGAACCCACTAATATGCACCACTTCCACTGAAGATCGATAGATCAACTTGACCAAAGAGAACCGATAGATCGGAAAGCATTACATAGCTATATAAATCACGCATAAAAGAATTCGAAAAGTATTCAATTAAGAATTAAGAAAAGATATAATTACTTTCAATGAATAATCTGATCATAAACCCACAATTCATTGGATCCCAACAAACACACCACACAAAAGGTTTACATCGAATAGATCTCCGAAGAGAACATGGTATTGAAAATCAAAGAGAGAGAAGAAGCCATCTAGATAATCACTATGGACCCATAGGTCTGTGGTAGACTACTCACACATTATCATGGAGGCAGCAAGGTTGATGAAGATGGCCTCCGTGATCGATTCCCCCTCCGGCAGAGTACCGGAAAAAGCCTCTAGATGGGATCGCGGAAGAACAGAGACTTGCGGCGGCGAAAAAAATTCGGGTGGCTATTGATGTCTACTACACAACTTGTTCTTGTAGACTCGTGTTGGGCCTCCAAGCGTAGAGTTTTGTAGGACAGTAGCAAATTTCCCTCAAGTGGATGACCTAAGGTTTATCAATCCGTGGGAGGCGTAGGATGAATATGGTCTCTCTCAAACAACCCTGCAACCAAATAATAAAAAGTCTCTTGTGTCCCCAACACACCAAATACAATGGTAAATTGTATAGGTGCACTAGTTCGGCGAAGAGATAGTGATACAAGTGTAGCAATGATAGTAGGTATTGATTTTTGTAATAGTAACAATAAAAACAGCAAGGTAGCAAGTAACAAAAGTGAGCACAAACGGTATTGCAATGCTTGAAAACAAGGCCTAGGGTCCGTACTTTCGCTAGTGCAATCTCTCAACAATGCTAATATAATTGGATCACATAACCATCCCTCAACATGCAACGAACAATCACTCCAAAGTTCTTATCTAGCGGAGAACATAAGAAGAAATTGTTTGTAGGGTACGAAACCACCTTAAAGTTATCCTTTCCGATCGATCTATCAAAGAGTTCGTACTAAAATAACACCATATGATACGCATCAACCAACTATACTGTCACCTAGATACTCCAATGTCACCACAAGTATACATGAGTTAATTATACGATACGCATCAAACAATTTCAGATTCATAATACTCAATCCAACACAAAGAACCTCAAAGAGTGCCCCAAGATTTCTACCGGAGAAATTAGGACGAAAACGTGCATCAACCCCTATGCATAGATTACCCCAATGTCACATCGGGAATCCACGAGTGGAGTGCCAAGACATAGATCAAGTGCTCTCAAATCCATAAAAGTATTCAATCCGGTAATAATGAAATCTCAAAGGGAAAACTCAATTTATCACAACAAGATAGAGAGGGGAAAACACCATATGATCCAACTATATTAACAAAGCCCGCGATACATACGGATCATGCCAAATCAAGAACACGAGAGAGAGCTTAAACACATAGCTACTGGTACAAACCCTCAGCCCCGAGGGTGGACCACTCCCTCCTCATCATGGAGACCGTAGGGATGATGAAGATGGCCTCCGATGATGATTTCCCCCTCCGGCAGGGTGCCGGAACGGGGTCTACATTAGTTTTTCGTGGCTACAGAGGCTTGTGGCGGCGGAACTTCTGATCCAGGGTTATTTCTGGGGGTTTCTAAATATATAAGATTTTTGGGCATCGGTTTCACGCGAAGATGGACCACGAGGGGCCCACAAGACACCAGGGTGCGCCAGAGGGGGCTGGCGCGCCCTGGTGGGTCGTGGCCACCTCGTGGCTCTTTTGCCCCTCCCACGAAGCTTCTAGTGCCTCTTTTGTTCCCAAAAAAACCATCAAAAAATTTCGTTGCATTTGGAGAACTTTTATTTCTGCACAAAAAACAACACCACGGTAGTTCTGCTGAAAACAGCGTCAGTCCGGGTTAGTTCCATGCAAATCATACCAAAACCATATAAAATTGTTGTAAATATGGCATGAATACTTCATAAACTATAGATACGCTGGAGACGTATCAGCATCCCCAAGCTTAATTCCTACTCGTCCTCGAGTATGTAAATGATAAAAGAAAATAATTTATGAAGTGTGAATGTTAGCAGAATGCATAAGTTTGATCAATGATAATTTCAACCACTTTTCCTAGCATCATAACATCAACTCTTTCTCATAAAACTCATCATGATAAAGTAGCAACCAATTCACATGTTATGGTTCAAACAATGAATTCTCTTGAAACTTAACAACCTATGTTCTTAGTCACCAAACAATTGCAATTCAACTTATTCTCAACAAAGTCTAAGTAAGAGCTCCACATACTCAATCATCATATAGTATTCTATGATTGCTAGTACTCAAAGCATATTTTTAGAATAAATGGCATCCATCGAACACAGAGAAAGATAGGGGCTTAATGTTTCGCCTCCCAACTCATTTATCATAGAGATAATTGTCAACAATAATAGGTCATGATCAAATATATTTGACTGACCATATGTGCCTAGATCTTTCCCCACCACATGATGCTTGCCAACTAGAGAATAATTGAGGTTGAAATGAGAATGCATACTATTGACTCTTGCATAAAAGTAAATTCTGAAAGGTAAAAGATAGGCCCTTCACAGAGGGAAGCAGAGGTTGTCATGCGCTTTTTGTTTTTGTATGCACAATCCCTTAATGCAAAAGAACGTCACGTTATATTGCCCCTTATGATAGCAACCTTTATTATGCAGTCTGTCGCTTTTATTACTTTGCCATCACAAGTTCGTACAACGCTCAATTTTCTCTTACACTAAATGATCAAACACATTTAGAAGCAATTTTTATTGCCTTTTTGCACCGATGACAACTTACTTGAAGGATCTTATTCAATCCATAGGTAGGTATGGTGGACACTCATGGCAAGAAACTGGGTTTAAGGGTTTTCGGATGCACAAGTAGTATCTCTACTTAGTACGAATTTTTGGCTAGCAAAAGATCCTAAGCAAACACCACATGTTGGAGGATCCATAACAATATAACTTCTATGCAAATATACACAACCATAACTCATTACGTTGTCTTCCTTGTCCAACTTCAACTAATTTGCACAAGTTTGAAAATAATTAATGGGTATTCACAATCATAGAAGATGTCCAAGATAATATATTTATATGTGAAAGTTATCTTATACTACTGATTCACGAATTGCTTGTATGACCAATATTGTGACTGTCAAGCTTCAAAAGATTTCACTTTCTAAACCCAATGTGAAGCTACTACTAGGCATGATATGAACATATAATTTCAACTTCATGGTATTCAATTCATTCTACAATTTACTCATAGGATATAAGTGAAGCACAAGAGTAAATGACAAGCTACTCCAAAAAGATATAAGTGAAGATAAAGCGAGTAGTTAAGTAAATGGGTAGCCATTTGAAAACTCTCTCTCATCTAAAAACTTTAAGACCTAAGAATTTTATTAAAACAGAAAGCAAAACAAAATAAAATGACATTCCAAGAATAGCACACATCATGTGAAGAAGCAAAAACTTAGGCTCAACCGCTACTAACCGATAATTGTTGATGAAGAAAGGTGGGATGCCTACCGGGGCATCCCCAAGCTTAGATGCTTGAGACTTCTTGAAATATTATCTTGGGATTCGTTGGGCATCCCCAAGCTTGAGCTTTTGTGTCTCCTTAATTCCTTTTATACCATAGTTTCCCTAAATCTTAAAAACTTCATCCACAAAAACTCGAAAAGAACTCGTGAGATAGGTTAGTACACATAGGAATAAGTCCACACTTCTTGTACTGCCAACACAAGTTGCACAATAATTTCCAAACATCATCTACTGTTTACTATCGTTTCCACAATTTATATCTATCAATATAGGCTATGGAAACTATGAGATAAGTAGATAACAAAACTATGACAGCAATCTGTCCAAACAGAACAGTCTGAGCAATTTATGAAAACAGTGTACTTCTGTAACTCAAAAAATTATGAAAATTTAGGACGTGATAAATAATTTATATGAAAACACCGTGTAAAAATTTCATAAGCTTTCCACGTTCCAGTAAAATGTGAAAATTCAAACACTACAGAGAAAGTTTCAGTTTTTAGACATCACACAGCAAACATGCAATGCAAGCATCCTAAGGCAATTCTTGGAACTCTTTATTGAAAAACAAGATTATAAATAACACCTAACAGAAAATAATAAAATATAATGATGATCCAAGCAAAGCACATATTATGTGACGAATAAAAATATAGCCCAAAGGAAGGTTACCGATAATGTTGGAGACGAAAGAGGGGATGCCTTCCGGGGCATCCTCAAGCTTACTTGCTTGAATCTTCCTTGAATATTACCTTGGGGTGCCTTGGGCATCCCCAATCTTAGGTTCTCTTCACTCCTTCTTCTCCTCATATCGGTATCTCACACAAAACTTGAAAACTTCAATCACACAAAACTTAACGGAACTTCGTGAGATGGGTTAGTATAGTAAATATAGATCATTCACTTAGATACTATCAAGACAAGATTAATAATTGTTCTCATATAATACCTACTGTATTCTGACATTCACATAATTTATATCACTGAATATAAGCTATGGGAACACTAAAACAAGCAAACTATGCATGCAAAACAGAATCTGTCAAAAACCGAACAGTCTGTGAAGATCTGTAGTATAACCATACTTCCCTGTCTCTAAAAATTCTGAACAATTAGGAAAACCTGAAGAATTTGTATATAAACACTGTGTAAATTTTTTAGATCATTATCACATTCCAGTAAAAAATTAAAATTCCTGTACTGGAGTCAAAAGCTTCTGTTTTGGTTCAGCATCAATTCTACTCATCTTGTGAGTCATCCCAAAGGCTTTACTTGGCACTTTATTGAAATAAAAGACACAAAACATGATTACTACAGTAGCTTAATCGTGTGAACATATAAAAACATAAAGTAAAAGTATTGGGTTGTCTCCCAACAAGCGCTTTTCTTTAATGCCTTTTTAGCTAGGCATGATGATTTCAATGATGCTCGCATAAAAGTAAAGAATTGAAACATAAAGAGAGCATCATGAATCACATGGCAAGCACATTTAAGTCTAACCCACTTCCTATGCATAGGGATGTTGTGAGCAAACAAATTATGGGAGCAAGAATCAATTAGCATAGGAAGGCAAAACAAGTATAACTTCAAAACTTTAAACACATAGAGAGGAAACTTGATATTATTGCAATTCCTACAAGCATATGTTCCTCTCTCATAATAATTTTTAGTAGCATCATGAAGGAATTTCATAGTATAACTATCACATAAATCATTCTTTTCATGATCTACAAGCGTAGAAAATTTATTACTCTCCACATAAGCAATTCCGTTCTCATTCATTGTAGTGGGAGCAAACTTAACAAAATAACTATCATGAGGTACATGATTGACATAACCAAATTGAAAATTAAAAACATGATGACAAGTTTCATAGCTATAATTATTCTTTATAGCATACATGTCATCATCATAATCATCATAGATAGGAGGCATGCAATCATCATAATAAATTTTCTCATCAAAACTTGGGGGACTAAAAATATCATCTTCATCAAACATAGCATCCCCAAGCTTGTGGCTTTGCATATCATTAGCATCATGGATATTCAGAGAATTCATACTAGCAACATTGCAATCATGCTCATCATTCAAGGAATTCTCATTAAGTATTTTCATAAATTCTTCCTCTACCAATTGAGCACAATTTTCCAAACCATCATTTTCACGAAAGACATTAAAAAGACGAAGCAATTGAGGCAACCTAAATTCCATTTTTTGTAGTTTTCTTTTATAAAACCAAACTAGTGAAAAACAAGAAACTAAAAGATTTAATTGCAAGATCTAAAGATATACCTTCAAGCACTCACCTCTCCGGCAACGACGCCAGAAAAGAGCTTGATGTCTACTACACAACTTGTTCTTGTAGACTCATGTTGGGCCTCCAAGCGCAGAGTTTTGTAGGACAGTAGCAAATTTCCCTCAAGTGGATGACCCAAGGTTTATCAATCCGTGGGAGGCGTCGGATGAATATGGTCTATCTCAAACAACCCCACAACCAAATAATAAAAAGTCTCTTGTGTCCCCAACACACCAAATACAATGGTAAATTGTATAGGTGCACTAGTTCGGCGAAGAGATAGTGATAAAAGTGTAGTAATGATAGTAGGTATTGATTTTTGTAATAGTAACAATAAAAACAGCAAGGTAGCAAGTAACAAAAGTGAGCACGAACGATATTGCAATGCTTGAAAACAAGGCCTAGGGTCCGTACTTTTACTAGTGCAATCTCTCAACAATGCTAATATAATTGGATCACATAACCATCCCTCGACATGCAACGAAGAATCACTCCAAAGTTCTTATCTAGCGGAGAACATAAGAATAAATTGTTTGTACGGTACGAAACCACCTTAAAGTTATCCTTTCCGATCGATCTATCCAAGAGTTCGTACTAAAATAACACCATATGATACGCATCAACAAACTCTAATGTCACCTAGATACTCCAATGTCACCACAAGTATCCATGAGTTAATTATACGATACACATCAAACAATTCCAGATTCAAAATACTCAATCCAACACAAAGAACCTCAAAGAGTGCCCCAAGATTTCTACCGGAGAAAGTAGGACGAAAACGTGCATCAACCCCTATGCATAATTACCCCAATGTCACCTCGGAAATCCGCGAGTTGAGTGCCAAGACATAGATCAAGTGCTCTCAAATCCATAAAAGTGTTCAATCCGGTAATAACGAAATCTCAACATATGATCCAACTATATTAACAAAGCCCGCGATACATCAAGATCGTACCAAATCAAGAACACGGGAGAGAGATTAAACACATAGCTACTGGTACAAACCCTCAGCCCCGAGGGTGGACTACTCCCTCCTCGTCATGGAGACCATATGGATGATGAAGATGGCCTCCGGTGATGATTTCCCCCTCCGACAGGGTGCCGAAACGGGGTCTACATTGGTTTTTCATGGCTACAGAGGCTTGCGGCGGTGGAACTTCTGATCTAGGGTTATTTCTTCGGGTTTCTGAATATATAGGATTTTTGGGCGTCGGTTTCACGCGAAGATGGACCACGAGGGGCCCACAAGACACCAGGGTGCGCTGGAGGGGGCTGGTGGGTCGTGGCCACCTCGTGGCTCTTTTGCCCCTCCCACGAAGCTTCTAGTGCCTCTTTTGTTCCCAAAAAAATGTCAAAAAGTTTCGTTGCATTTGGAGAACTTTTATTTCTGCACAAAAACAACACCACGGTAGTTCTGCTGAAAACAGCGTCAGTCCGGGTTAGTTCCATGCAAATCATACCAAAACCATATAAAATTGTTGTAAATATGGCATGAATACTTCATAAACTATAGATACGTTGGAGACGTATCAGCTATCTGGGGCTTTCAGAATTTTTGGGAATTTATAGCGTTGGAATTAGGTTAGACGGAGCCACGAGGGGCCCACAAGACATCAGGGCATGCCCCGTTGCCTTGTCGTCTCCCATAGGTCATCTGGTCCTCCCCCGAAGCTTCTTGGGTGTCTTCTGGTCCAGAAAAAATCGTCAAAAAGTTTCGTATATCAACCAAAAAAACAGACAAAAAATAACAACTGGCACTGGGTACTGAGTTAATAGGTTAATCCCAGAGATGATATAAAATTGCATATAAAGTATCTAAGATTGATAAAATAATAACATGAAACAATAAAAAATTATTGATACGTTGGAGACGTATCAGCATCCCCAAGCTTAATTCTCGCTCGTCCTCGAGTAAGTAAATGATAAAAACAAAAAATTTGACATTGAATGCTACATAGCATGTTTATCATTTAATATCTTTATACGGAATGAATATTGAGAAACGATGAAGTAATTAATATCAACATAATAATATCCATGAATATAAGAACATAATCATTATTATTCAAAATATACGAGGCTTAACGAATGTTATCCCTACTGATTGAATTATGTAAGCATGGCATGACTCCGTCTTCTTAACATAAGTACAAATCATGAGCACCACAATCTTAAGTCAAGCAATTGGATTATACTTTTTCACGCGCTTCAACATTTTCAACTCCACTCAATACATGAGTGTGATCCATGGACATAGCACTAAGGTGGAATAGGATGTGGTGATAGGGATAACAAGGGAAGACAAAAATGAAGAAAGTCTCGCATCAACTAGGCGGATCAATAGGCAACGGAGAGGCCCATCAATCGATATTAATGCGAGGAGTAGAGATTGCCATGCAACGGATGCACTAGAGCTATAAGTATATGAAAGCTCAAATTGAAACTAAGTGGGTGTGCATCAAACTTGCTTGCTCAAGAGGACCTCATGCATTTGAGGAAGCCCATTATTGGAATATACAAGCCAAGTTCTATAACGAAAAAATTCCACTAGTATATGAAAGTGAAAAATCAAGAGACTCTCTATATGAATAACATGGTGCTACTTTGAAGCACAAGTGTGGTAAAAGGATAGTAACACTGCCCCTTCTCTTTTTTCATAGTCTGGAACCTCATCCTCATTCTTTAGAGGAATCATTTGTCTCCATCATTCTTTTACCTCACTTCGATAGTGCTCTAATAATGATGATCATCACACTATTATTTACTTACAACTCGATAAGCCTAGAGCAATATGACTCTATACGAATGCCTCTGGAGGTGTACCAGGATGTGCAATGATCTAGTGTAACACGTAATACAATGATGAACGACGGCTTTGCCACAAATACTATGTCAGCTCTATATGATCATGCAAATCAATGTAATGATGAACACATATGTCATGAAACAGAACGATGGAAGTTTCATGGCAATATATCTCGGAATGACTATGGAAATGCCATGACAGGTAGGTATGGTGGCTCTTTTGAGGAAGATATAAGGAGGCTTATGTGTGATAGAGCGTATCATATCACGGGGTTTGGATGCACCCGCGAAGATTGCACCAACTCTTGATGTGAGAAAGGACAATGCACGGTACCGAAGATGCTAGCAATCGCGGAAAGGTGAGAGTGCGTATAGTCCATGAATATTAGTCATAAAGAACTCATATACATATTGCAAAAGTTTTATTAGCCCTCGAAGCAAAGTACTACTCGCATGCTTCTAGGGAGGAGGTTGGTTGGAGTTAACCATCACGCTTCCCCAACTCAAACAACACAAGGATTTCAACGAGGAATAAAAATGCTCCAACATCCAGATCATGCCATAACCAACACTTAAATTAGTAGTTAATAACAAGCTTTAATATTGATATCTTTACTAACAAATGATCATGAACCAATACCCTTTCATATTACTACATCAATATAATCAAATCATACGAATCTGTTCAGTGATCTACATGAATGTTTTTATTATATCACTCTTATATACCTATCATTTTCTTACTAGTCATTATAACCTGTGCACATTACCACTTCCTATTTAAGACTCTAAAGATATAAGTGAAGCATATAGAATATTCTAACAAATTGTGATGAACATGTGTCTCTCTCATATATGTGTGTCCAACAAACAATGATTGTGGCAAACTAAAATAAAAGCAAACTATAATACACGACGCTCCAAGTAAAACACATAACATGTGATGAATAAAAATATAGCTCCAAGTGACATACCGATAGAATGGAGATGAAAGAGGGGATGCCTTCCGGGGCATCCCCAAGCTTATACGCTTGGGTATTCCTTGAATGTTACCTTGTGGGTACCTTGGGCATCCCCAATATTAGGGTCTTGCCGCTCCTTATTCCTTCATCCATCGTGATCTCACCTAAAACTTGAAAACTTCAGCACACAAAACTCAACAGAAACCTCGTGAGATCCGTTAGTATAATCGGCAAACCATAAACTTTAGGTACTGTTATAAACTCTTTCATAATTGTTCTTGCATAATAACTACTATATTCTAACTCTCCCATGACTTATACCCCCCAATACATTCCATAGACTAATTAAAACAAGCACACTATGCAATAAAAATAGAATCTATTTAAAACAGAACAGTTTGTAATGATCTGTACTAAAACCATACTTATGCAACTCCACAAATTCTGAAAAATTAGTACAACATGGGAAATGTGTAGGATAGTACTGTGTAAAAAGTTCAGCAATTTATCACATTCCAATAAAAAACGTAAGTTCAAGTACTGCGCGTAAAAGTTTCTGTTTTTTACATTGAATCAATTCTACTATCACCCAAATCATCCGAAAGGCTTTACTTGGAAAAAACACTAATTAAAATATTAAAAAAATCATTACATTAGCAACAATCATGTCATGACACAAGAATAGAAAGTAAAAGCAAAAAATTAAGATAACTATTGGATTGCCTCCACACAAGCGATATTGTTTTATGCCCCTGGCTAGGCATAATGCATAGTTTCAAATATTTTCATAATCATAAGGGAGATCATTCATGTTCCTCTTATACTCCCTTATTTCAGCAACAAGTTTATAATAGGCAAGCAAAAGTAATTAAAAGGTCTGAACTTAATAGGGGATGGAGACGTAAGATCAAGTTTATGAGGAGGAGGCTCCTCTTTTGGCCCCTTATAAGTGTTAGTCACTTCTTCATTGTATATGTTTCTATAGATATATTCTCTCAATTTTTTCTTAAGTACATGTTCTATCCCATTATTTTCAATAGAAAATCCCTCGTTATGTTCAGATAGTTTGTCAATCAAGATAGATGGAGGAAACTTTTTTATAAGATTCTGTACATAAGCAGTATAATCAACAGATTTCAATTTTCTTATCTCATATTGATCGTATAAAATTTCATCTATAGGTGGGCACTTATTATTTATATTATAGTAAGCGAATATTTCTCTTGACTTTTTCATAATACGAGAAAATTCATGAACTAGGAATATTGTACCTAAATGCTTGACCGAAGGATCATGAATGTTGGAAAATTCTAGTAATTCTTTGTATAGCAGGATGCATGTGCACAAATTGTCTTTCAGATTCAACTATGAGTAATGATATAGCATCTGCAAAACTAGTAGTTCTAGCAAGAATGGATCCTCCTAACATAGGTAATGATCCCGCACAAGTAAAGAAGTCTTATATAACTCCTCTTCCAATAATGTCACCACTACCTATTCGAAGTATTTTTGTATGCATGGTAGTGGTTTCTTCTTCACTAGCAGGATCATTTTTAGCAAGATTTTCATTTATTTATTTAGACAAGTCATCACTAGAAATTTCTTCTAAGCATCTTTTAGCACTACTGGTAAAATGTGTTGGGATTTTCCCCGAAGAGGAGGGGAGATGCAGCACAATAGAGATAAGTATTTCCCTCGGTGAGAACCAAACTTATCGAATCAATAGGAGAATCACGCAAACCTCCTTTCGCAGCACATACACACACATAACCAAACACTTGCACCCAGCATGGGCAAGAGGGTTGTCAAGCCCCTTGAACTCGTTACTTGCAACGATTAAATACTGGTATATAGATAATAGAAACAAATAAAAGTAAATAACAGTAAATAAATGGAAGCAAAGTATTTTTGGAGTTTTTGTATTTATGTTTGAGTAGACCCGGGGGCCATAGCTTTCGCTAGAGGCCTCTCTCTTGAACATAGCATACGCCGAGTAAACAAATTACTATTGGGCAATTGACAGAATAGCACATAGTTATGACATGTTATTCGCGACAATGATCATGTATATAGGCATCACGTCCATAAACAAGTAGACCGACTCCTGCCTGCATCTACTACTATTACTCCACTCGTCGACCGCTATCCAGCATGCATCTACAGGAGCAAGATGACATGATGTCGACAAAGTAAACCCAAGCAATATGAATAAACCCCATCGTTTTATCCTTAATGACAGCAATAAAATACGTGTCATGTCCCTTTTCTGTCACTTGGATTGAGAAACGCAAGATTGAACCCATCACAATGCACCACTCTCACTGAAGATGAATCAATCTAGTCGGCCAAACCATGAAGACTCAAAGAATTCAAAGAATACTCAATATAACAATCATGCAAAAAAGAATTCAAAGAAGACTCAATATATATTCATGAATAATCTGATCATAAACCCACAATTCATCGGATCCCAACAAAAACACCGCAAAGAAGATTACATCGTATAGACCACCGTGGGAATCGCGGTGAACTTTGTACTGAAGATCAGAGAGAGAGAGAGAGAAGAAGCCATCTAGGTACTAGCTATGGACCCGTAGGTCTGTGGTGGACTACTCACACATCATCATGGAGGCATCAAGGTTGATGTAGATGGCCTCCGTGATCGATTCCCCCTCCAGCAGGGCACCAGAAAAGGTCTCCAGATGGCCTCCCGTTGGAACAGAAACTTGCAGCTGTGGAAAAAGTGTTTCGGGTGGCTCTCTATTGGTTTCACGATTTTAGAGAATTTATGGAGGCCGAATTAGGTCAGACAGAGCCATGTGGGGCCCACAAGGCATCAGGGCGCGCCTTCCCCTGGGCGTGCCCTGTTGCCTTGTCGTCTCCTAGTGTATCGTACGGTCTCCCTCTGAAGCTTCCAGGTCCTATTTTGGTCCAGAAAAAGTCATAAAAAAGTTCCGTAGTGTTTGGACTTCGTTTGGTACTGGTCTTCTGAAAAGCCAAAAAACACGCAGAAAACAACAACTCACACTTGGAACTGGGTTAATAGGTTAGTTACCAAAAAATGATATAAAATAGCATATAATTGCATATAAAGCATCCAGGATTGATAATATAATAGCATGGAACAATAAAAATTATCGATGTGTTGGAGATGTATCAGCATCCCCAAGCTTAATTCCTATTCGTCCTCGAGTAGGTAAATGATAAAAACAATTTTTTTGACACGGCATGCTACCCAACATGTAATCTCTTTTAGGTATGACCTTGAGAAACGATGTACTAATTGATATCAACATAATAATATCCATAAACATGAACAACATAATCATTCATATTAAAAATATACGATCCTTAAAGAATGTTATTCCCTACTCATTTTATCATATTAGCATGGCATGGCTCCGTTCTCATCGCATAATAACAAGAAGAAGATCTAGAAGAAGAAGAAGAAGAAGAAAAATAAGAAGAAGAAGAAGAGTTTTTCTTCTCTTTCTCTTTCTCCTCTTGTTTTTCTTCTTATTATTGCTTATTTGTGTCATTTTAGAGCTAACCTAGGTATTTATGCCATTTTTGACCTAAATAAGCTTATTGTGTCATTTCGGAAGAAAATAAGCTAAGTATATGGCATTTATGAGGTTACCAAGGTTATTATGCCATTTTGGAGCTAAGTAAGCTAATTATGACATTTTTGACATAAGTAAGCTAAGTACATGTAATTGTTGAGCTAACCTAGGTAATTATGCCATTTTTCAGTTAATTAAGCTTGTTATGTCATTGTGGAGGAAACACAGCTAAGTATAGGTCATTTTAGAGCAAACTTAGGTAAAATAGGTCATTTTGGAGCTAAGTAAGCTTATTATGTCATTTTGGAGGAAACAAAGCTAAGTATAGGTCTTTTTAGAGCTAACTTAGGTAAAATAGGTCATTTTGGAGCTAAGGAAGCTTATTATGTCATTGTGGAGGAAACAAAGCTAAGTATAGGTCATTTTAGAGCTAACTTAGGTAAAATAGGTCATTTTGGAGCTAAGGAAGCTTATTATGTCATTGTGGAGGAAACAAAGCTAAGTATAGGTCATTTTAGAGCTAACTTAGGTAAAATAGGTCATTTTGGAGCTAAGGAAGCTTATTATGTCATTGCGGAGGAAACAAAGCTAAGTATAGGTCATTTTAGAGCTAACTTAGGTAAAATAGGTCATTTTGGAGCTAAGGAAGCTTATTATGTCATTGTGGAGGAAACAAAGCTAAGTATATGTCATTTTAGAGCTAACTTAGGTAAAATAGGTCATTTTGGAGCTAAGAAAGCTTATTATGTCATTGTGGAGGAAACAAAGCTAAGTATAGGTCATTTTAGAGCTAACTTAGGTAAAATAGGTCATTTTGGAGCTAAGGAAGCTTATTATGTCATTGTGGAGGAAAAAAAAGCTAAGTATAGGTCATTTAGAGCTAACTTAGGTAAAAATAGGTCATTTTGGAGCTAAGTAAGCTTATTATGTCATTTTGGAGGAAACAAAGCTAAGTATATGACATTTATGAGCTAACTTAGGTAAAATAGGTCATTTTGGAGATAAGTAAGCTTATTATGTTATTTTGGAGGAAAATAAGCTAAGTATATGACATTTATGAGCTAACTTAGGTAAACTATGTCATTTTGGAGGAAAATAAGCTAAGTATATGAAATTTATGAGCTAACCAAGGTTATTATGCCATTTTTGACCTAAGTAAGCTAATTATGTCATAAATGAACTAAATAAGCTAAGTATAGGTCATTATGCATTTGTTAAGCAAAACATTAGAGAAAACTTAGCGTCATCACGGAGGTGAAGCACCGGTGTTGCTCGTGCCGCTTACACCTGGAGAAGGTTCGTGCGATGCTTGTCTGGAGTTACGCTGCACCAAAAATGATTTGCAATGTCTCGTTAGCATGATGATACTCAAATGTTAAGACTAGTAACTAATAACCATTCAAATGAAACTCACCGTGGTCACCGGAGCAATGACTGGCATCGGCGGAGGGGTCTGATCGGTCTTCTCGCACACAGACTACACATTTGGTTTTGACGAGTCAGTTATATTAGTAAGTAATGAAACGAACATTACGTGCATGATTTGGCTAACATGCAGAAGAAACTTACCACGAGGAGCTCGTACATGGCCCGGTGAGCCGCGTCATTCCGTGCCCTCTCCTCCTCCAACAACCTAGCCATCCTCTCCTCCAACTCCCTCTCCTTCTCCGCCGCCTGCCGGTCCCTAGCCTCCAGAATCGCCTGGGTAGTCTCTCTCTCTTTCTGAAGAGCAGCCTGCAACACCACTCCTCGTTAGCATTGTAATCAACTTTGTTCGCACACACAATGTAATGGAGGAAAGATATCTGAGTCCGTACAACTAACCTCGATGGCGAGCTCGACTGGCCGTGGACGAGGCCTTATCTCAGGACAGGAGCTCGTTTGGCGCGCCTTGATCTCCCGGAGGTTGCGAGGACAACGTATAAGTCCATCTCCAATGGCTATCGAGCCATGGGGCCTTCCTCCAACAGCTATCATCACCAGCTCTGGATCAATAGGATGCTGGCTGGGGTTAAAGTCCTCCCCTTTCCTCGCCTTCCCCTCATCTCTGTACCTCACGAGCTTGTGGTGGGAGGAGATGTTGGTGAAGTTCTCGGGATGATCGAGGTCAGACTCAGAGAATGCCTTGGCCTTCTTGTACGAGGCAGTATGGGCCATGTCATAGAGGTCGTACACCTCTGGCACCTCCGTGTTATTGTGTTGCGCCTAAAGGAGAGGAACAAATTATTAGTAAAGGGCTCAAGCTAGCATCAAGAATGAATTGCATGAATCATGAAGAAAACCACATACCCAGTTCTGCCTGAACTGATATAAGTCGGCACTGCCTTGATGGTGTGGCACACCAACCATTTTGGCACACCAGTCCTTGGCATTATTGTGGACGGCTAGCCATTCGTCTGAGCACCACTCATCCACCAACGCCTCCCAACGATCCAGCTTATCCGCACACCATCTCGGGGGTACCTAAGTTAGTAAAGAGAAATTTGAGCACTACGCCTACGAATCAAATCAAGGGAACTAAGTACAAGGCCTTAAGAATAGGTAATTACCTTCATGTACTGCTCCTTTTGCAGAAACTTTCCGCCGCACGACGACTTGTCCTTCTTAACACCACACGAGGCGTAGTAGTCTCAAACAGCCTGCGGCCGAGCCTCGTGCCGTAAGTTCTGTAGTAGGCGCTTGCACTCGGCATCGATAACCTTTGCCGCGGCCTCCTCGTATCCCTCCTCACACCTGTAGAAGGTCTGCAATCAAACGAGACAACACTGATTAGTACAATAACTAGCTATTGTTGATTTTTAATTGTGTAAAGGAGAAATTACCCAAAACTTTCTGATCACCATATAGGCCCTCGTGTGGCACAAGACACCGTCGATCGTCTCCTCCGGCGGGGCCGGGGCAGCCAAGTAGTGCTCCCAGCTCAATCCTAGCTCTGGAAGCTGACCCTCATCGGGCAACGTGACAAACCCCGGGAAGTTTTGCCGCCAAATCACACCAAACACGGTGTTGGGCCTGCGGACATCCATGGCGTGTTTCCAACCCCTGTAGTATGACAGAGCCAACGCATTAGATATTTGAAGAAACGTGAAGGCAAAAGGTTAAAAAAGTGTAAATGCACTTACTTCTCCCCATCAGGCCTAATCGACCACCTCTGCTCGCGGGTCGCCGGCACGGGCAGGAGCCGTGTACTAACACGCTGGTAGACGGTGCCCCCCTCAACCACCTCGTCCTCGCTATCAAAAAACCGATCCCCGCCATCATCAGCATGGCCACTCGGCTCCTGCTGACGCAGATCCGGCCAGGTATCCCATCGGGTTTGCCGGGACGTAGCCTGATCCCTGCTCTGCTCCGGAGTCTCGTGGGACGAAGCGTCTGGGACAGGAGTCTCATGGGTCGAAGGCTCGTCGACCCGAGGCTCGTGGACAGGAGTCCGCGTAGCCTCCACCTCAGACGGGTCCACCCTAGCAGTCCTGTTGAAAGGACGTGGATGTCGCCTAGAGGGGGGGGGTGAATAGGCGCTTTAAAATAATTACGGTTTAGGCTTGAACAAATGCGGAATAAAACTAACGTTTAATAGTCAAGCACAAAACCTAAAACAACTAGGCTCACCTATGTGCACTAATTTCTGCAAGCACTGAAATTGTAGGTAACAGATAGTTTGATAGCAAGATAATTGGTAACAAGCAAGTAACGGTAACGGTAAAGAAGGTGCAGCCAGGTAGCCCAATCCTTTTGTGGCAAAGGACAGGCCAGAACAATCTCTAGTAATAGGCAAAGTGTTCTTGAGGGTACACGGGAATTTCGTCTAGTCACTTTTATCATGTTGGTTTGATTCGTGTTCGCTACTTTGATAATTTGATATGTGGGTGGACCGGTGCTAAGGTGCTGTTCTTACTTGAACTAACAACCTACTTATGATTAACCCCCTCGCAAGCATCCGCAACTACGAGAAAAGTATTAAGACAAAGTCTAACCATAGCATTAAACATGTGGATCCAAATCAGCCCCTTACGAAGTAGCGCATAAACTAGGGTTTAAGCTTCTGTCACTCTAGAAACCCATCATCTAATAACTACTCCACAATGCATCCCCTTAGGCCCATGAATGGTGAAGTGTCATGTAGTCGACGTTCACATGACACCACTAAGGGACTCACAACGTACATATCATCAAAATATCGAACACATATCAAATTCACATGATTACTCGCAACATGACTTCTCCCGTGACCTCAAGAACAAAGGTAACTACTCACAAATAATAATCATGCTCAAGATCAGAGGAGTATTGAATAGCATAATGGATCTGAACATCTAATCTTCCACCAAATAAACCATATAGTAATCAACTACGCAAGGTAATCAACACTACTAGTCACCCACAGGTACCAATCTGAGGTTCCGGTACAAAGATTGAACACAAGAGATGAACTAGGGTTTGAGAGGAGATGGTGATGTTGATGAAGATTGGCCTCCCAAAGATGAGAGGCGTGTTGGTGATGACGATAGCTTCAATTTCCCCCTCCGGGAGGGAAGTTTCCCCGGCGGAATCGCTCCGCCGAAGGGCAAAAGTGCTCCTGCCCAAGTTCCGCCTCGAGGCGGTGGCGCTTCGTCCCGAAAGTCCTCCTCTGATTTTTTCTAGGTCAAGAGTGACCATATACCAGAAGATGGGCACCGGAGGTGGGCCGAGGTGGCCACAACCCATCAGGGCGCACCCTAGTGGGTTGTGCCCACCTGGGAGGCCCCCTCTGGTAGTTTTCTGCTCCAGTATTTTTTAGTAAATGCAAAAATAATCTCCGTAAAATTTCAGCTTCATTGGAGTTGTGCAGAATAGGTATCTCTGACGTGCTTTTCTTAGGTCCAGAATTCCAGCTGCCGGTATTCTCCCTCTTTGTGTAAACCTTGCATATTATGAGAGAAAAGGCATTAGAATCACTCCCCAAGGCATTATTATTCAACAAAAAAAAGTAAATAACAGTAGGAAATCATGATGCAAAATGGACGTATCAACTCCCCCAAGCTTAGACCTCGCTTGTCCTCAAGCGAAAGCCGATATTGAAAAGCATGTCCACATGGTTTGAGAGAGAGGTGTCGATAAAAACAAAATACGAACATAGAAGCATCATGCTTATTAATATAACAGCAACAAACTCTATCATAAAAACTTATTTCAATACATTTTTATGATATAGCTTCTCATGAACAAGTAACAATTCATCACAACATAGAAGTATGAAGCATAAACCTTATTGGGAACCAACAAACTATGTTCTCAGTCAACTTTGCAACTACAATTCATCATATTTCCAGGAAGGGTCTCATGTCGGAGCCTTTTGGCAAGTCCACATACTCAACCATCATTTAGTCTTCTATGATTGCTAACGCTCATGTCATACCCATGAACAAAAAGTTTCAACCGGACACATAGGAAGATAGGGGCTTATAGTTTCGCCTCCCAACTTACTCACCTCAAGGGTGATGTCAACAATAATAACTCATGCCCACCCATATCCAACTGGATATATGTGGTTAGATATTTCCTCACCACATGATGATTGCAAAAGAAAAAGTAAAAAGGAATAGGGAAGAATACTTTGACTCTTTGCATAAAAGTAAATACATAAAAGTAAAAGATAGGCCCTTCGCAGAGGGAAGCAGAGGTTGTCATGCGCTTATTGGTTTGTATGCCCAATCCCTTAATGTAAAAGAACGTCACGCTATATTGCCCCCTATGATAGCAACCTCTATTATGCAGTCCGTCGCTTTTATTACTTTGCCATCATAAGTTCGTATAGCGCTCAATTTTCTCTTACACTAATTGATTAAAACACTTTTAGAAGCAATTTTTATTGCCTTATTGCACCGATGACAACTTACTTGAAGGATCTTTCTCGATCCATAAGTAGGTATGGTGGACACTCAAAGAAAGAATTTGGGTTTGGGTTTTTGGATGCACAAGTAGTATCTCTACTTAGTGCGTAATTTTTGGCTAGCAAAGATATTGAGCAAGCACCACATGTTAAAGGATCTATGACAATATAACTTATATGTGGATATGAACAAACATAAATCATTACATTGTCTTCCTTGTCCAACGTCAACAATTTTGACATATAATATTTGATGGAGGCTCACAATCTTGAAAGATGTCCAAGATAGTGTATTTGCATGTGAATCTTCTCTTCCCTTATTAATTCTTTCATGAATTGCATCATTGACCAATGCCATGTTTGTCAATCTCCAACAAATGTTACTACTTATACTTTTCCTTATGTGATGTCATTACTCACCATAAGATTAGCATATGATTCTTTTCATTTGTTTTTCTTTTCTTTATTTTGATTGCAACAAGAAAGTAGAGAGGCAAAAACTCAAACTAAACTTTATTATATAACTCTCACTCGATTACATAGATAGGTAGGCCACGGAACTAACACACGAAAATAGATCATGCTAAACTTTTATTCAACTAAAGCAAAGGGAAACTAAAGATCGAACTGAAAATAGGTAAAGGTGAATAAAAGTGGTGGTGATACGATACCGGGGCACCTCCCCCAAGCTTGGCTCAAGCCAAGGGGAGTGCCCATACCCGTGAGCTCAAGTCTCCTTCGGCGGTGGTGATGAAGAAGGTGGAGGTGTTGATGTAGGTGGTGGTGATGATGTAGTAAGCTTGTCCTCCAGCTTCCAGGGCAAGGGCTCCCCATCAAAGGTTGACGCGAGAGTCCCCTGAGTCCTGCAACTGGCAGCTAAACTCATACCTTTAAATCTCGCTTCATATTCGAAGACTTGGTTCTGAAGATCATAAACTTGGCTCTGTAGAAAATTAATTTGCTCGTTGAGGGTGGAGATGATGTCCTTCACAGACCGGCCATCCACCGTCTGATCACGGGTGAACTTCGTGAACATGGAGTGATTGGCACTAAGTCCACGTTCACCATCTTCTGGCACTTGAAGATTTCCTGTTCCACCGCCTCGAGCCTAGCCTCCACGCTTCCGGTCTTCTTGGGTCCCTGAACATCGCGGATGTGGAACATCCCCTCACGCATCTCAATGGCTTGAGGGTGCTTCATCACCTCCGGCAAGTACGGGTTGATGACCTTCTCGAAGAACTTGTCCTTGGAGGAGCTTGGTGGAGCCATGAAGATCTAGATCTGACCAGAAAACAGCAAGAAACAAGAACAGAGGATTTTTCTGCGATGCGGTCGTCAAAATAGTCGGGGGTATATATAGAGAATTTTTATTCTTGGGAAACAAGTATATGGAAGGAAAACGGAGTCGGGAAGGCATCCGAGGTGGGCACAACCCACCAGGGCGCGCCCTGGTGTATCGTGCTCACCTCGATCACCTTCCGGTTTATTTCTTTATTTCCAAAATTCTAGAATATTCCAAAACTGACAAAAAATATTTTTGCGGATTTTTCGGAGTCCGTTTACTTACCGTATCACGTACCTCCTATTTTAAAGTATTCTGGTGTGTTCCGGAAGGTTTCTTTTATGTGTTCCTCTGGTGTCATGGTTTGGATAACATTGCTTTCAACGTTAATAGGCGTACCTGAGATATAATGCTTAATTCTTTGTCCATTGACCACCTTCGGGTTAGTACCTTCGGCGTTATTAATGTTGATAGCTCCAGAACGATAAACCTCTTCGATAATATATGGTCCTTCCCATTTGGAGAGAAGCTTTCCTGCAAAAAATCTTAAACGAGAGTTGAACAAAAGAACATAATCTCCTATTTTGAATTCCTGCTTTTGGATTCTTTTGTCATGCCATCTTTTTACTTTTTCTTTGAATAGCTTGGCATTTTCATACGCTTGGGTTCCCCATTCATCTAGTGAGCTAATATCAAATAGCCTCTTCTCACCGGCAAGTTTGAAATCGTAGTTAAGTTCTTTAATTGCCCAAAATGCTTTGTGTTCTAATTCTAGAGGCAAATGACAAGCTTTCCCATATACCATTTTGTATGGAGACATACCCATAGGATTTTTATAAGCTGTTCTATAGGCCCAAAGTGCATCATCTAATTTCTTAGACCAATTCTTACGAGAACTATTGACAGTTTTTTGTAATATTAATTTTATTTCTGTATTGCTAAGTTCAACTTGAACACTAGACTGAGGATGATAGGGTGATGCAATTCTATGGTTAACATCATATTTAGCAAGCATCTTTCGGAAAGTACCATGAATAAAATGTGAACCACCATCGGTCATTAAATATCTAGGGACTCCAAACCTCGGGAAGATAACCTCTTTAAGCATTTTAATGGAGGTGTGGTGATCAGCACTACTAGTTGGAATAGCTTTTACCCACTTAGTGACATAATCAACCGCAACTAAAATATGAGTGTACCCGTTGGAGGAAGGAAAAGGCCCCATATAATCAAAACCCCAAACGTCAAATGGTTCAACAACAAGTGAATAATTCATAGGCATTTCCTGACGCTTACCGATATTACCAATTCTTTGACATTCATCACAAGACAAGACAAACTTACGGACATCCTTGAAGAGAGTAGGCCAATAAAAACTAGATTACAATACCTTATGAGCAGTTCTATCTCCCGCATGATGTCCTCCATAAGCTTCAGAATGACATTTCCGTAGGATTTGTTCATGTTCATGCTCAGGTACACAACGTCTAATAATACCATCTACTCCTTCTTTATAAAGGTGTGGGTCATCACAAAAGTAATGTCTCAAGTCATAGAATTTTTTTCTCTTTTGTTGATAAGTGAAGCTAGGTGGTATATATTTAGCGACAATGTAGTTTGCATAATTAGCATACCAATGTGTGTTTTGTGAGACACTTATTGCAGCTAACTGTTCGTCAGGGAAACTATCATCAATGGGTAGTGGGTCATCAAGAATATTTTCTAACCTAGACAAGTTATCAGCTACGGGGTTCTCATCTCCCTTCCTATCAACGATGTGTAAGTCAAATTCTTGAAGCAAGAGAACCCACCTAATGAGTCTAGGTTTAGCATCTTTCTTTTCCATAAGGTATTTTATAGCAGTATGATCGGTGTGAACAATAACTTTGGAGTCAACAATATAGGATCTAAATTTATTACAAGCAAACACAACTGCTAAAAATTCTTTTTTTCAGTAGTAGCATAGTTTCGTTGGGCACTGTCTACAGTCTTACTAGCATAATGGATAACATTCAATTTCTTATCAACTCTTTGTCCTAGGACAACACCAACAGCATAATCACTAGCATCACACATAATTTCAAAAGGCAAGTTCCAATCAGGTGGTTGAACGATAGGTGCAGAGGTTAAGGCTTTCTTGAGTGTTTCAAAGGCTTCCACACAATCATCATCAAAAACAAAAGGAATATCCTTTTGCAAAAGATTAGTAAGAGGCCTAGAAATTTTAGAGAAGTCTTTAAGGAACCTCCTATAAAAACCAGCATGACCAAGGAAACTTCGAATACCTTTAATATCTTCAGGACATGGCATTTTCTCAATTGCATCAACTTTAGCTTTATCCACCTCAATACCTCGTTCAGATATTTTATGCCCCAAGACAATGCCTTCATTAACCATAAAGTGCCACTTCTCCCAATTCAAGACGATATTAGTTTGTTCACATCTCTGCAAAACTCGATCAAGGTTGCTTAAGCAATCATCAAAAGAAGTTCCGTAAACGGAAAAATCATCCATGAAAACCTCCACAATCTTTTCACAAAAATCAGAGAATATAGAAGTCATACATCTTTGAAAGGTAGCAGGTGCATTGCATAAACCAAAAGGCATACGTCTATAAGCATAGGTTCCAAAAGGGCAAGTAAAGGTAGTTTTCTCTTGATCAGATTGTGAGACAGGTATTTGAGAGAAACCAGAATATCCATCTAGAAAACAAAAGTATGTGTGCTTAGATAGTCTTTCTAGCATTTGATCAATGAAACGCAGAGGGTAATGATCTTTCCTAGTAGCTTTATTTAATTTTCTAAAATCAATTACCATTCTATAGCCAGTGACAATTCTTTGTGGAATGAGTTCATTCTTATCATTAGGAACAACGGTAATACCTCCTTTCTTAAGGACACAATGAACGAGACTTACCCATCTACTATCAGCTATGGGATAGATTATACCTGCTTCCAGAAGCTTTAATATTTCAGTTCTTACCCCTTCTTTCATCTTAGGATTCAATCGCCGTTGGTGATCAACAACGGGTTTAGCATCAGGTTCCATATTAATCTTGTGCTGACATAGAGTGGGACTAATGCCCTTAAGATCATCAAGAGTATATCCAATAGCAGCCCGGTGCTTCCTTAGAACTTTTAATAATCTTTCTTCTTCATGTTCTGAAAGGTTAGCACTGATAATAACAGGATATATCTTTTTCTCATCAAGATAAGCATACTTCAAAGTGTCAGGCAATTGTTTCAATTCAAACACAGGATCGCCTTTAGGTGGAGGAGGACCTCCAAGAGTTTCAATAGGCAAATTGTGTTTCAAGAGAGGTTGTTGTTCAAAGAAATTTTTATCTATTTCATTTCTTTCACGCCAATGCATATCATTTTCATGGTCAAGCAAATATTGTTCTAATGGATCAGTAGGAGGCACAACAATAGAAGCAAGACCAATTATTTCATCCTTACTAGATAACGCTTTATCGCGAGGTTGTCTACTAAACTTGGAAAAATTAAACTCATGAGACACATTACCAAAACTGACACCGGCAATTTGTTTTTCACAATCTATATTAGTATTAACGGTGCTCAAGAAAGGTCTACCCAAGATAATGGGACAAAAGTCATCTTGTGGGGAACCAAGGACTAGAAAATCAGTAGGGTATTTTACCTTCCCGCACAAGACTTCAACATCTCTAACAATCCCAAGTGGTGTGATAGTGTCTCTATTAGCAAGTTTAATAGTGACATCAATGTCTTCTATTTCAGCAGGTGCTATTTCATCCATAATTTCTTGGTATAGAGTAAAAGGTATAGTACTCACACTAGCACCCAAATCACATAAACCATGATAGCAATGATCTCCTATTTTGACCGAGACCACAGGCATGCCTTCTATGGGTCTATGTTTATCTTTTTCATCTGGTTTAGCAATTCTAGAAGCTTCATCACAAAAGTAGATAACATGCCCATCAATATTTTCTACCAAGAGATCTTTAACCATAGCAACACTAGGTTCTACTTTAATTTGCTCAGGGGGTTTAGGTGTTCTTATATTACTTTTACGAACCACAGTTGATACCTTAGCATGTTCCTTTATCCTAACAGGGAAGGGTGGTTTTTCAATATAAGCGGTAGGCACAACTGGATCAACATTATAAAAGATGGTTTCTTCTTTAGCGATGACCGGTTCTTTAATTTCTTATTTAATAGGGGGATGATATTTAAACCACTTCTCCTTAGGGAGATCAACGTGAGTAGCAAATGCTTCGCAGAAAGAGGCTACTATCTCAGAGTCAAGTCCATATTTAGTGCTAAACTTGTGAAAAGTATCGGTATTCATAAAATATTTAACACAATCAAATTCAAGCTTTATACCTGACTCATTACCTTCGTCGAGTTCCCAATCTTCAGAGTTGCGTTTAATTCTTTCTAAGAGATCCCACTTGAATTCAATAGTCTTCTTCGTATAAGAACCAACACAAGGAGTATCGAGCATGGTTTGATCATTCTGAGAAAGCCGAGCATAAAAATTCTGAATGCTAACTTCTCTCGAAATGTCATGATTGGGGCATGAATATAACATTGACTTAAGCCTCCCCCAAGCTAGAGCGATACTTTCTCCTTCACGAGGCCAAACATTATATATATAATTCCGATCACGATGAACAAGATGCATGGGATAAAACTTTTGGTGAAACTCCAATTGCAAACGTTTCCAGTTCCACGATCCAAGATCATCACATAGCCTATACCATGTCAATGCTTTTCCCTCCAAATATAAAGGGAAAACCTTCTTCTTAACTTCATCTCATGGTAAACCTGCAAGCTTAAATAATCCACAAATTTCATTCACATATAAGAGGTGCATATCAGGATGTTCAGTTCCATCTCCTGCATAAGGTTTAGCAAGCAGTTGTTCTAACATACCCGAAGGAATTTCATAAGTAACATTTTCAGTACGTGCTGTAGGCTGAAGATACCCCGAACAAACCCCTCAAAGGATTGTTTTCCATAGTAGCAAGTAGCGATAAATTTCAGCACGTAGTATAAGTTTTTCCTTACCGATTTCCACCTACCAAGAGCGCTTCACTCCCCGACAACGGCGCCAGAAAAGAGTCTTGATGACCCACAAGTATAGGGGATCAATCGTAGTCCTTTCGATAAGTAAGAGTGTCAAACCCAACGAGGAGCAGAAGGAAATGGCAAGCGGTTTTCAGCAAGGTAATTTCTGCAAGCACTGAAATTGTAGGTAACAGATAGTTTGATAGCAAGATAATTGGTAACAAGCAAGTAACGGTAAAGGTAAACAAGGTGCATCAAGGTAGCCCAATCCTTTTGTGGCAAAGGACAAGCCAAAACAATCTCTAGTAATAGGCAAAGTGTTCTTGAGGGTACACGGGAATTTCGTCTAGTCACTTTTATCATGTTGGTTTGATTCGTGTTCGCTACTTTGATAATTTGATATGTGGGTGGACCGGTGCTAAGGTGCTGTTCTTACTTGAACTAACAACCTACTTATGATTAACCCCCTCGCAAGCATCCGCAACTACGAGAAAAGTATTAAGACAAAGTCTAACCATAGCATTAAACATGTGGATCCAAATCAGCCCCTTACGAAGTAGCGCATAAACTAGGGTTTAAGCTTGTGTCACTCTAGCAACCCATCATCTAATAACTACTCCACAATGCATCCCCTTAGGCCCGTGAATTGTGAAGTGTCATGTAGTCGACGTTCACATGACACCACTAAGGGAATCACAACATACATATCATCAAAATATCGAACACATATCAAATTCACATGATTACTCATAACATGACTTCTCCCGTGACCTCAAGAACAAAGGTAACTACTCACAAATAATAACCATGATCAAGATCAGAGGAGTATTGAATAGCATAATCTGAACATATAATCTTCCACCAAATAAACCATATAGTAATCAACTACGCAAGGTAATCAACACTACTAGTCACCCACAGGTACCAATCTGAGGTTCTGGTACAAAGATTGAACACAAGAGATGAACTAGGGTTTGAGAGGATATGGTGCTGTTGAAGATGTTGATGAAGATTGGCCTCCCAAAGATGAGAGGGGTGTTGGTGATGACGATAGCTTTGATTTCCCCCTCCGGGAGGGAAGTTCCCCCGGCGGAATCGCTCTGCCGAAGGGAAAAAGTGCTCCTGCCCAAGTTCCGCCTCGAGGCGGCTGCGCTTCATCCCGAAAGTCCTCCTCTAATTTTTTTCTAGGTCAAGAGTGACCATATACCAGAAGATGGGCACCGGAGGTGGGCCGAGGTGGCCACAACCCATCAGGGCGCGCCCAGGGGGGCCTGGCGCACCCTGGTGGGTTGTGCCCACCTGGGAGGCCCCCTCCGGTAGTTTTCTGCTCTAGTATTTTTTATTAAATGCAAAAATAATCTACGTAAAATTTCAGCTTCATTGGAGTTGTGCAGAATAGGTATCTCTGACGTGCTTTTCTTAGGTCCAGAATTCCAGCTGCCGGTATTCTCCCTCTTTGTGTAAACCTTGCATATTATGAGAGAAAAGGCATTAGAATCACTCCCCAAGGCATTATTATTCAACAAAACAAAGTAAATAACAGTAGGAAATCATGATGCAAAATGGACGTATCATGCACCAACAACTTATGCTACGCAAGATAAACAACTAAGTGATAGCAAGATATATAGCATGAAACAATACGGCTATCACAAAGTAAAGTGCACAAGCAAAGGGCTCGGGTAAGAGATAACCGAGGCACGTGGAGACGATGATGTATCCCGAAGTTCACACCCTTGCGGATGCTAATCTCCGTTTGGAGCGGTGTGGAGGCACAATGCTCCCCAAGAAGCCAGTAGGGCCACCGTAATCTCCTGACGCCCTCGCACAATGCAAGATGCCGTTATTCCACTAAGGGACCCTTGAGGGCGGTCACCGAACCCGTACAAATGGCAACCCTTGGGGGCGGTCACCGAACCCGTACAAATGGCAACCCTTGGGGGTGGTCACCGGTACCCGTACACTTTGGCAACCCTTGGGGGCGGTCACCGGTACCCGTACAAATTGCTCGGGGCAATCTCCACAACCTAATTGGAGACCCCGACGCTTGCCCGAAGCTTTACACCACAATGATTGAGCTCCGAGACACCACCAACCGTCTAGGGCGCCAAGGCACCCAAGAGGAACAAGCTCTAGGGTGCTCAAACACGCAAGATTAATAAGCTACTCAAACTTCACTTCCACGTATCACTATGGAGAACTCAAACCTATGCACCAAATGCAATGGCAAGGGCACACGGAGTGCCCAAGTCCTTCTCTCCCAAATCCCACCACAACAACTAATGCTATGGAGGAAAATGAGAGGAAGAACAAAGAAGAACACGAAGAACTCCAAGATCTAGATCCAAGGGGTTCCCCTCACATAGAGGAGAAAGTGATTGGTGGAAATGTGGATCTAGATCTCCTATCCCTTTTCCCTCAAGAACTAGCAAGAATCATTGGAGGTATTGAGAGTTATCAAGCTCAAAGAAGGTCAACAATGGGGGGAAAACTCGAGCTCAAAGGATAGGGAACCATTGGGGAAGAAGACCCCCTTAAATAGGTCCCCACAAATCTGCCCGTTATGTGCAGAATAGCACACGGGCGGTACAGCCGCTAAGAAGGCCGGTACAACCGCTAGGACCGAGCACGGGAGGTGGCGAGGCAGAGTCCCGAGCGGTACAACCGCTCCGGACACCGGTAGTACCGGTCAAAATGAATTGACCGGAACAACCGGGCCACCATCGCCCAAGAACTGCACCACAACAGAACCAAGTCCGGTGTTGGGCCGGTACAACCGCCTGAGGCCACACTCCAGGGTTGGCCAGATCCTGGGCGGTACAACTGCCCGGAGGCAATGGTACAACCGCTGGCATCAACCTGTGAGCAGCGACCCCAAGGTATGACCCTTGGGCGGCAGTTGCACCGGACGTACCGGCCAAGCGGTACAACCGCTCGGACCAGCGGTACAACCGCATCAAGAAAACAGGTAAGACCAGAACTGCCATAACCTCTGCAAATGAGCTCCGAATTGAGCAAACTCAAGCTTGTTGGATTCAAGCTTGTTGGTTATCTTAAGAAGAGGCAGTATGAAAATGCCAATGATATAGAGATGTGAAACCTCTATGAATGAAGAACCAGCAAAAACTCCAACATCGAAAACATCATAGAAGATGCATATGGACTCCATTTTCGATGAACTTGAGCTTGTCATGAAGCTGACCATAAGCTCAAGAACCCACATAGAGAAAATCCAACCAAGAACCAAGAAAGATGATGATGCCAAGAATGCAATGGTTTGAGCTCTCAACGAACGATACGATCAAGCTACTCACTTGAGAGCCCCCCTTGATAGTACGGCTATCGATCCTATAACCCAGTCTCCCAACTACCACCATGAGACCGGTAAAATATAAAACCCTATCAAGGTCAAACCTTTGCCTTGCGCATAGTCCACTAGAGCTAGATGATGACGATCTTGTCCTTCTCAAGATGGACCACCTTTCTTGATTGTGCCGGCTCGATGAAGACTAGTAGATTGCTCCCCCATAATCCACTATGGGTGAGCCACTCTTCGGCACATCTTCACAAGTCCATTGTCACCACAATGGACGGCAAGCTTCAAGCATGATCTCTCCGTGATGCTTCACTTGAACTTGCACACCGCAACCTTGATGACGATCACCACTTGATGTCATCTTCCATGGGTTGCATGGGATCTTCCTCTTGATGCAATCCCATGGAAATATACCTAACCCTACAAAGAACACTCATGTAGACCATGGGTTAGTACACAAAGCATAATGGACAATGCTTACCATACCATGGGATCACTTGATCCCTCTCGGTATATCTTGTACGCTTTGTGTGTTGATCAACTTGGTTCACTCTTTGACTTAGTCTTGATCAACCTTGTATCTTATCTTCTCTCTTCATAAAGATGATGTCTTGAAGGTAAACATGAATGCTCACACAATCTTCTTCTTCAAGACATGCTTGCAATAAGCTCAACTCTCACATGACCAATCTTTGGATAAAACCTTGAATACCACCTTGGTCACCATATAAACTCCTTGAAACCAACAGATGGACTTCAAGAAGTACCTACGGACAAATCCTTCGAATATAACTCAAGGCAACGATTAGTCCATAGGGATTGTCATCAATTACCAAAACCACACATGGATAAATGTGCTCTTACACCTGTGCTCGGGTGAATCAGCTGGGGGTGGCGGCGAGGAAGGCGTAGCAGCTTGCGTACCTCTCCCGCGGCCACGTGTACCTCTACTACCTCTCTTCTTCCCCCGACCTCCTCTCCCGGTGGGCAACGACGCCGACGAAGGTGCGCCCGCCTGTGTCTGCATACTGTCGAGCAATGCTCTCCGGAGAGACAGGGGTGGAATGGAAGTACCCCTCCCACCACGTGCCGACGAAGAAGGAGCCACGGATCGCTCTGGACCCGCGCCCACCATCTGTCAACACCTGCCATGACAAAGAGTAAACGAAATTAGTACAACATAAAAAAAGTTGAATACCGACATGAATAATAATATGTATATAATTTAAGTGCATCATCATCATGTATATAATAAAAATTGAATACCTGACATGAACTAATAATAATCTTGATCGTCTATATATGCTTCGGGATCAATAAATGCATCATCATCACTATCATGAATGACGTGCTCATCAGGAACATCTGGAACAACATGTGGAAGGACTACTTTATGTAATCGGTCAAGCATTGATAGGTCATCCACAACAGTAACCTCTTCTTGTTCCGGCTCTTCTTGTTCCGGCTCAAGGGTGAAGATGGATTCACTGTCGCTGTCTACTTCAATGTTCTGGGGTGAAGTAGAGCGGTTCTTGAAACGTTTTTTGGAAAGACGTGTTTCTTGGAAGAATTCTCCTTCATATGTGTCTGGGTTAATGTGAGGTTCATAATCCTCTTCATTGGGGGGGGTGGTCTAAAACGTGGCGGCACTTCATAAACGACATCCCAACCATTCAGATTTGGATCAGTTTGGCAGGCCCACGGTAGATAGAAAACTTGGGTCGCCTGTTGAGCCGTAATATAGACATCGGGAACATCTAAATGGGTGCTTTATTTGATTTCGACTAGACCTATATGTTCATGAGTCCTTCTAGTCTCCTTCGGCTGGAACCAATAACATTTGAAGACTACGACGTTCAGTGGGTTTTCACCATAGAATAGAAGTTCATAAATTGCTTCAACTCTTCCATAATACTCGGTACCTCCTTCGCCGATAGCAGAGACACAACAATTTGTAGACTTTCGATCGGCCATAGATAGCTCTTTACCAAGGGTACGAAAGCGATACTCGTTGATGTCGTATTTGTCAAATGAATGGACCTTATAGTCAAAACCATTAGCGACTTGTCTCAATTCAGCGTCCATAGACTCTGAATTAGCCTACAAGTTTAATACGAAAGGATTGTTGCATTAGCCGCAAATTAGACGAAGAAATAAAATGGTTTAATGGGAATTACCTTTTGTTTGAATCAAGAGATGAAACCGGGATAGCCACCTCCATGCTTTGCCAGAAGCTCATACTCTTCGATGGAATCCTTTTGGATCACCGCTCCATCCGAGAATTTGGCGACGTATCGACTATATCAAATATCCGGGAATAAGAGCAGTTCAAAGGAATTAGAAGTTGCGAAACAATGCACCGAGAACTTACTCGATGTACGGCTGCACTTCTGTTAGGTTGTTGAAGATATACAACGAAATGGTCCGCCATTCTTCGACATCCAACGCTATTGCTTTCGAAGCACCGGCTGGTGCGAGCTTCCCTTTGAATAGGCTGAGGTTGGATCGACCTTTTTTAGGGTCGCCAGCATTGTACCGAGGCTTCGGATTATGCAAATGACGATTTTTGGCTTTGTAGTGTGTTGTCACGAAGTTTGCCGCCTCCTCAGTAATGAATGCCTCGGCCATCGATGCTTCAATTCTACGTTTATTTTTACATTTTGCTCGAAGCGTCTTCTGCATCCTCTCAATTGCGTAGCACCAAAATGATTTTGCACGCCCCCCCCCAATCTTGCCTCGGTCGGGAGATGCAAAATCAAATGTTGCATTGGATTAAAGAAGCCCGGTGGAAAGATCTTCTCTAACTTGCAGATCAACTCCGGCGCCCACTCTTCCAGTTCACCTAGCACGCCAGGCAATAGTTCTTTCGCACAAAGAGCACGGAAGAAATAGCTCAGCTCTGCCAGTACTAGCCATTCATTCTCAGGGATAAAGCCACGCAACATCACCGACATTACCCGTTCAAGCCATATGTGCCAATCATGACTCTTGAGACCAAATATTTTCAATTTGTCAAGACTCTCTCCCCTCTTTAGATTCGCTGCATACCCATCGGGGAACATCAACTGCATTTTCACCCACAAGATCATTTCCCTCATAGTTGGCCTTCCAAGATTGAACCATGCCTTTGGCTTCGTCCAGTTCTGCTTTCCTTTCGGTTGTCGCATGTTTTGTAACGGTCTATCACATAGAGCCTCCTGATCGATTCTAGCCTTAGGATTATCCTTTGACTTCCCCTCTATGCTGAACAATGTACCAAAAAGGGCCTCGGCGATATTCTTTTCAGTGTGCATCACGTCGATGTTGTGTGGGCAAAGGAGGTCTTTGAAGTAAGGCAGATCCCACAAGCATGTCTTGTGAGTCCAGGCGTGTTCCGAATTATACCCTTTGAAATACCCTGGACGCTCTGGATCAGGATCGAGAGCGTTTAACTGATCCAGGGTCTGTTGGCCTGTCAATGCAGGTGGTGTAGAGTTTTTGACAACTCTACCTTTGATGAAATTCTTCTTGTCTTTTCTGAACTTATGGCGAGGATCCAGGAACTGTCTATGCAAGTCGAAGCAAGAAAACTTGCGACCCGCCTGCAACCAACGAAACTGAAGAGCTGCCTTACATGTGGGGCACGGGAACCTTCCATGCACACACCAGCCAACGAATAGCACATACGCCGGCAAGTCATGCATCGAGTACATGTACCACACATGCATTGAGAAGTTTTGTTTTGTAGCGGCGTCGTATGTCTTGATCCCATTATCCCAAGCTTCTTGCAATTAATCCTTAAGCGGCTGCATGTACACATTCATATTCTTCCCCGGATAGTTGGGCCCTGGAATTATCAACGTCAGGAAAATGCTCTTTCTTTGCATAATCTGTCAGGGGGGGGATTGAGTGGAATGACAAATACAGGCGAACAACTGTATTGGGTTGCCGTCATACCAAACACATTGAACCCATCCCTGCTGATGGCGACCCGAGGATGCCTTGGATCTGCCGCTTTATCCTTATGTAATGCATCGAAGTGCTTCCACGCAAAAGTGTCTGAAGTGTGTACCAACATCTTATTCCCGTATGCATCTAATTCAGTTCTTTTGCCCAATTTGTGCCATGTCATCTGTCTAGCCGTCTCTTCGACCATGAAAATACATTGAAGTCTTGGTATGATTGGCATATACCGAAGAACATTAACTGGGATTTTGGTCTGAATCTTCTCACCCATACCGTTGTCTACCACAACATACCTTGAAGACTTGCAAATGGGACAATAGTTCAAGCCCGCATACTCAATCCTAAATAAGGCACATCCGTTCTCACATGCATCTATCTTCTCATAGGGCATCTCAAGTACACGGAGGATTTTTTTCGACTGGTACAGGTTTGCACGCATGACATGGCCTTTGGGTAGAAAGCGTCCAAATAGTGTCATCATCGCGTCATAGCTTTCTCTTCCCAAGTTTAACCGAGCCTTCAGAGCCATTACTTGCGCGATGGCATCCAACAGACAAAGCTCAGTGTGCTCGTGGAGAGGACGTTTTGAAGACTCCGATATTTCATAGAAGGCCTTTGCGGATTCCTCCGTCTCATCGTCCGAATACCGAGCATCATCAAAGTCTTGCACCATGTCTTCGATCCTGGTACCATGCTCGTCGGTGCGACGACGAACCACCTCAGCTCTGGCACGTTGGGCAGACTCACCATAAAATGCCCACACCTTATAATCAGGCGTAAAACCCCACTTCTGCAGGTGTTTACCCATTTCACCCTCTTCCTCTTTTTAAAGTTGTCGCACCGGACACAGGGGCACCAGGTTTTTCTCTGGCCATTTGCAAATGCGGCTCTCACAAACCCCTTTGTTTTTGTTAACCATTCATTGGTCATGTCTTTCTGACTAGTGTGACCGGTGTACATCCACGCACGATCACTCATCTTGCCTAACTACTGGACACACAAGAAATATATATATATATATATATATATATATATAATTCAGGATATATATTCATCAGTTAATCAAGTTTGTCAGTTTTATTACGTCCATGCAACCTACACGCTAATAGGTAAAGATAGGTCCTAATCCCACCCGAGTATGTGTAGATTGGGTTCGTTTTCCCATGCTCTGCTCCGAATCCGACGCAAAATTTCGGCTGCACCTCACCGCTGTTCTACTGATAAACGTCTCGGCAATAAACAGAGAGGATGTGTACCCGGAGAACAACAGGGAGGCACTGGCGAAATTATGCATCGGATCCGGAGCAGAGCATATGGGAAAACGAACCAAATCTACACATACTTGGGCTGTCCATGGATAACGTTGGACAATTCAAAAGAATCATCGTTATAAATATGCAAACGCATGCATATTTATAACTGTAACCCTTTCGAACGGGAGACGCATACTGGTCACGCATACTGATGATTTAATCTACCTATAGCTAGCAAGTTTCATCGGCACGAAGACCGGAACAGAGCAAATGAAGGGGGGATGAGGAGATGTCATTTGTGCTCACCCACGAACGCAGAGGTCGAGCTCGTCGAACGCACGGGGAGGTCGTCGAACACCAGACCCTCGTAGCGACGAAACAACTGCACATTTAAATCCACATGATCAACACAAATATGATGTTTTTATAACAAAATCGGAAATATATGACCTAACTCATAATTTACAAAACTATGACCCCATCGGTCTCTGGAAGGCCGAAGAGCACCTTTTCGGCCAACAGGAGGGCGAAGAGGTGTCGGGGGTGAGTGGCGCCGGGGTGTCGTGACGGGGTGTCGTGCAGGGGGCTCACCGGAGGGGCGTCGCCGGGGGTGTCGTGCTGGGGGTGTCGTGCAGGGGGCTCGCCGGAGGGGCGTCGCCGGGGTGTCGTGTCGGGGTGTCGGGGCATCGTGTCGGGGTGTCGTGTCAGGGTGTCGGGGCGTCGTGTCGGGGTGCCGTGTCGGGGTGTCGGGGTGTCGTGTCGGGGTGTCGGGGTGTCGTGCCGGGGCGTCGTGTCGGGGTGTCGTGTTGGGGTGTCGGGGGTGTCGTTTTCTTCTTCTTCCTCTTCTTTTTTTTCCTCTTCTTCCTTTTCTTCTTCTTCCTTCTTCTTCCTTTTCTTCTTCTTCTTCTTCTTCTTCTTCTTCTTCTTCTTCTTCTTCTTCTTCTTCTTCTTCTTCTTCTTCTTCTTCTTCTTCTTCTTCTTTCTTTTTCTTCTCCTCCTCCTCCTCCTCCTCCTCTTCTTCTTCTTCTTCTTCTTCTTCTTCTTGTTCTTCTTCTTCTTCTTCTTCTTCTCCTCCTCCTCCTCCTCCTCTTCTTCTTCTTCTTCTTCTTCTTCTTCTTGTTCTTCTTCTTCTTCTTCTTCTTCTTCTCCTCCTCCTCCTCCTCCTCCTCCTCCTCCTCCTCTTCTTCTTCTTCTTCTTCTTCTTCTTCTTCTTCTTGTTGTTGTTGTTGTTCTTCTTCTTCTTCTTCTTCTTCTTCTTCTTCTTCTTCTTCTTCTTCTTGTTATTCTTCTTCTTTTTCCTTTTCTTCTTCTCCTCTTCTCCTCTTTTTCTTCTTTTCTTCTTTTCCCTTTTCCTTTTTCCTTTTTTCCTTCTTATTTTCTTCTTCTTTTCCTTCTACTTTTCTTCTTTTCTTCCTTTCCTTCTACTAACTAACCTAACTAAACTAAGCTAATTACTAACCTAACATTTTCTAATTAGATGAAAAATAACAGGAAAAAAGGAAAAAAAACTCACCGACGTCGGGCGGCGGGCGGTGGCGGGCGTCGGGGGTGGGCGCAGGGGGGCGGCAGCGGCGAAGGGGTGGAGAGGGGTTGGCGGCAGCGACGAAGGGGTTGGCGGCGGGCGCAGGGGTCGGGGGGCTGGCGTCGGCCGGCGGGGACGAGCGCAGGGGCCGGGGGACAGGGCAGGCGCAAGGGGTGGCAGCGGCGGCGAAGAGGCGGAGAGGGGTGGCGGCGGCGGCGAAGGGGCTGGCGGTGGCACAGGGGCTGGGGGTGGCGCGGTGCAGGGAGAGGGAGAGGAAGGGAGTTGAGGGAGGGAGAGAGAGAGAGGATTGGGGGTGGGGCACGACCATTAGTAGGCCGTGCGCTTTGCCGTCTGCCAGCAGACGACAAACTTTCTTTGCCGTTTGCTCGTAGACGACAAAGAAGTAACTCGTCTAACCTAACTAGGTCCAGGGCCTAGTGAGCCCAGCTGGGTCCTTTGCCGTCTGCCAGCTGACGGCAAACTTTCTTTGCCGTCCGCTAGCAGACGACAAAGAAAGGACTGATGGCAAATACATTCTTTGCCATCAGTCCCTTCTTTGCCGTGTGCTTTTTGTAAGCGGACGGCAAAGACCTTCTTTGCCGTCCGCTGGCAGACGGCAAAGAACTGACAGACGACAAATTCCTTGATTCTAGTAGTGTCTCTTTTCTCTCAATTTTTTTCTTTTCTTTTTCTATTTTCTCTTTTTTTCATCCAGAATATTGATGACCCACAAGTATAGGGCATCAATCGTAGTCCTTTTGATAAGTAATAGTGTCGTACCCAACGAGGAGCAGAAGAAATGATAAGGAGTTTTTAGCAAGTGCTATAGGTAACAGTGATAGATAGTTTTGTAGCAAGATAATTCTTAACAAGTAACAAGTAACAATAGTATAAAGTGTGCAGCAAGGTGGCCCAATCCTTTTTATAGCAAATGACAAGCCTGAAAGTTCTCTTATATAAAGTAAAGCTCTCTCGAGGACACATGGGAATTTTCGTCTAGTCACGTTCATCACGTTGAGTTGATTCGCGTTCATTACTTTGATAATTTGATATGTGGGTGGACTGGTGCTTGGGTGCAGTTCTTACTTGAACAAGCAACCCACTTATGATTACCCCCTCTCGCAAGCATTCGTAACTACGAAAGAAGAATTAAGATAAATTTAACCATAGCACGAAACATGTGGATCCAAATCAACCCCTTACAAAATAACACATAAACTAGGGTTCAAGCTTCTTTCACTCTAGCAACCCATCATCTACTTATTACTCCGCAATGCCTTCCCTTAGGCCCAAGTATGGTGACGTTTCATGTAGTCGACATTCACATGACATCACTAAAGGAAGCAACAACATACATATCATCAAAATATCGAACGAATACCAACTTCGCATGATTACTTATAACAAGACTTCTCCCATGTCCTCGAGAACAAAAGCAACTACTCACTAATCATAATCATGTTCAAGATCAGAGGTATAATGAATATGATAAAGGATCTGAACAGATTATCTTCCACCAAGTAAACCAACAAGCATCAACTACAAGATGTAATCAACATTACTAGCAACCCACAGGTACCAATCTGAGGTTTTGAGACAAAGATTGAATACAAGAGATTAACTAGGGTTTGAAATGAGATGGTGCTGGTGAATATGTTGAAGATTGGCCCTCCCATGAAGGAGGGAGCGTTGGTGATGACGATGGCTTCGATTTCCCCTCCCGGAGGGAAGTTTCCCCGGCAGAATCACTCTGCGGGAGAGCAAAATGGCTCCTGCCCAGGTTTCTGCCGCGAGACGGCGACACTTTGTCCCGAAAGTATCCTTCTTATTTTTTCTAGGTCAAAACCCTTGATATAGCATAAGAGGGGCACCAGAGGCAGCCTGTGGGCCTCCCACGGCATGAGGGCACGCCTAGGGGGTGGGCGCGCCCTATTGCCTTGGGAGCAACAGGTGGCCCCCTCCGGTGGTTCTTTGGTCCAATAATTCTGATATATTCCATAAAAAATCTCCATGAAGTTTCAGGTCATTTGGAGTCCAGAAAAATTCTAGCCTTTTCCATGGCCTTCAGGTCCAGAATTCCAGTTTTCGGCAATTTCCCTCTTTGTGTAGTTCTTGCAAATTAAGAGAGAAAAGGCATTAGAATTGTATCATAAAGTGGAATAATGACCAAAAACAATATAAATATCAATAGGAAATCATGATGCAAAATTGACGTATCAACTCCGCCAAGCTTAGACCTCGCTTGTCCTCAAGCGAAAGCCGAACTCGATAATAATAACCACATGTTTAGAGAGAGAGGTGTCGATAAAAATGAAATACAGACATGAAAGCATCATGAATGTTAACATGGCAGCAAGTTTTCATCATATAGCTTCTCATAAACAAGTAACAATCTATCCACAACTATTAAAGTATGAAGCATAAACTTTATTAACAGCTAACAAACTATGTTCTTAGTTATTGAGACAATCACAATTCATCATATTTCAGGGAAGAGTCTATGTAAGATCTTTCATTTTAGCAAGTTCACATACTCAACTATTATTTAGTCTTCAATGATTGCTGACACTCAATGCATACTTCTAGAGCAAACATTTCCGTCGGACACATAGGAAGATAGGGGCTTTACTGTTTTTTGCCTCCCAACTTGTTTACCTCAAGGATAATGTCAACAATAATGACTCATGATCACCTACATCCAACTGGATATATATGCCTGGATCTTTCCCCAACACATGATTGTTTCCAACTAAATAATTAATAGATTGGAATATGGATGAACATTATTGACTCTTGCATAAAAGTAAATACAAAAAAGTAAAAGATAGGCCCTTAGTAGAGGGAAGCACAGGTTTTCATGTGCTTTTTAATTTAGGATGTGCAAACTCTTAACATAAAAGAACGTCACTTTATATTGCCCCTTATGATAGCAACCTTTATTATGCAGTCTGTCTCTTTTATTTCTTTGCCATCGCAAGATCGTACAAAGCTTATTTTCCCTTACAATAAAAGATCATACATATTTAGGAGCAATTTTTATTGCTTTATGCACCGATGGAAACTTACTTGAAGGATTTTATTCAATCCATAGGTAGATATGGTGGACTCTTGTGGCAAGAAATTGGGTTTAAGGGTTATGAATGCATAAGTAGTATCTCTACTTAATGCGAATTTTTGGCTAGCAAAAGATCCTAGACAAGCACCACATGTTAGAGGATCCATGACAATATAACTTCTATTTGAATGTAAACAAACATAACTCATTACGCTGTCTTCCTTGTCCAACATCAACTATTCGATCATGTAGACAATATTTGATGGGGGCTCACAATCATAAAAGATGTCCAATATAGTGTATTTGTATGTAAATCTCCTCTTCCCTTTCATAATTTTGCATGGATTGTATGAATGACTAACACTATGTTTGTTAACTCCCAACAACTTTTATCAAGCATACTCCTTTTTATGCGAAGTCATTACTCACCATGGTATTAGCATATGATCTTTTTATTTCTTTTATTTAATTGCTATGATTGAGACATGATGGTACAACAAACAAACTCAAACTAATCTTTATTATATAACTCTCACACTCGGTTACATGGATAGATAGATCACAAAGCAAATACTTTAAGCAAAATGATACTAAACTTTTATTCTTCTAAATCACGAAATAGCTAAGGATCGAACTAGGATAAATGATAATGTAAAAGTGATGGTGGTACATTACCAGGGAACCTCCCCCAAGCTTGGAACAAGCTAAGGGTGGTGCCCATACCCATGTACTCAAGTGTCCTTCTTGGGTGATGGCGGTGATGAAGTGATTTTCTTAGCAATGATGCTCTTTAGAATACGGATCTCCTCCTTAAGCTTATCAACCTATCACTTAAGGTCTAGGTTGACCTCGCGAAGTTTGTTGGTGACGATCATTGATCCCTCCATCAAAGAATGGACTTTACTAGTGTAGGAAGTTGTAGTTGTTGGGGAACGTTGCATGGGAAACAAAAAATTTCCTACGCACATACAAGATCTATCCATGGTGATGAGCATCTATGAGAGGAGAGATCGGATCCACATATCCTTGTAGATCGCTAAGCGGGAAGCGTTAAGAAACGCGGTTGATGTAGTCGAACATCTTCGCGATCCAAATCACAAGTCGTCCCGCGATCCAATCACGATCTAGCGCCGAACGGACGGCACCTCCGCCTTCAGCACACGTACAGCTCGATGACGATATCCACCTCCTTGATCCAGCAAGCGAGGGCGGAGAGGTAGATGGGTTCTCTGACAGCACGACAGCGTGGCGGCGGCGGTAGTGGAGTTGATCCGACAGAGCTTCGCTAAGCAACGCGGAGTCAAACTATACTAGAGGAGAACCAATCTAGGGGAGAGGGAGGGCTGCACCGTGGCTAATGGTATGGCTGCTCTCCCTCTCCCCTCATATATATAGGGGGTGGCTAGTCGCGGTTTCCCTAGGGTTGGGGCGGCGCCCTAGGGAACTTCCTCAGGGTTTCCCTAGGGGCGCGACGGCCACCCTAGGGAATTGCCTTAGGGTTTCCCTAGGGGTGCGGCGGCCACCCTAGGGAACTGCCTTAGGGTTTCCCTAGGGCGTGGCGGCCACCCTAGGGAAACCTCAGCCCTTAGCTGCATGGGCCCAGCCCATGGGGTCCTCCGAGGCAGGTGGACCTCCCCGATGGACCCCCGGAACCCCTTCCGGCATTTCCAACCAAAACCGACAAGCCCCGAAACTATTCCGGAACCCGAATACCAACTTCCCATATATGAATCTTTACCTCCGGACCATTCTGGAGCTCCTCATGATGTTCGGGATCTCATCCGAGACTCCGAACAACCTTCAGTCACCAACTTACATAACTCAATACTACTGAAACGTCACCGAACGTTAAGTGTGCAGACCCTGCGGGTTCGAGAACTATGTAGACATGACCGAGATACCTCTACGGTAAATAACCAATAGCGGGACCTGGATGCCCATATTGGTTCCAACATATTCTACGAAGATCTTTATCGGTTGAACCTCTATGTATAGGATTCAGTTAATCCCGTACGCTGTTCCCTTTGTTTATCGGTATGTTACTTGCCCGAGATTCGATCGTCGGTATCTCCATACCTAGTTCAATCTCGTTACCGGCAAGTCTCTTTACTCGTTCTGTAATACAAGATCATGTGGCTAATACTTTAGTCACTTTGCTTGCAAGGCTTATTGTGATGTTGTATTACCGAGTGGGCCCTGAGATACCTCTTCATCACACGGAGTAACAAATCACAGTCTTGATCCATGTCAACTTAACAGACACCTTCGGAGATACCTGTAGAGCATCTTTATAGTCACCCAGTTACGTTGTGACGTTTGATGCACACAAGGTACTCCTTCGGTGTCAGTGAGTTACATGATCTCATGGTCATAGGAACACATACTTGACATGTCGAAAACAGTAGCAATAAACTGACACGATCATATGCTATGTTCATAGTTTGGGTCTTGTCCATCACATCATTCTCCTAATGATGTGATCCCATTATCAAATGACAACCCTTGTCCATGGCTAGGAAACCACAGCCATCTTTGATTAACGAGCTAGTCCATTAGAGGCTTACTAGGGACACATTGTTGTCTATGTACCCACACATGTATTTGTGTTTCCAGTCAATACAATTATAGCATGGATAATAAACATTTATCATGAACAAGGAAATATAATAATAACCATTTTATTATTGCCTCTAGGGCATATTTCCAACAGTCTCCCACTTGCACTAGAGTCAATAATCTAGCTCACATCACTATGTGATTTTACATTGTAATGAATCTAACACCCATACAGTTCTGGTGTTGATCATGTTTCCCTCGTGGAAGAGGCTTAGTCAGCGGATCTGCAACATTCAGATCCGTGTGTAGTTTGCAAATACTTATGTCTCCTCCCTTGATGTAATCGCGAATGGAAATGAAGCGTCGCTTTATGTGTCTGGTCCTCTTATGAAACCTTGGTTCCTTGGCTAGAGCAATGGCACCAGTGTTGTCACAGAACAGAGTCATTGGATTCAGTGCACTGGGCACAACTCCAAGATCCGTCATGAACTGCTTCATCCAGACACCTTCCTTCACCGCTTCCGAGGCAGCTATGTACTCCGCTTCGCATGTAGAATCAGCTACGACGCTTTGCTTGGAACTGCACCAGCTTACCGCTCCTCCATTGAGAATAAATATGTATCCGGTTTGAGACTTAAAGTCATCCGGATCAGTGTCAAAACTTGCATCGACGTAACCCTTTACGGCGAGCTCTTGATCACCTCCATAAACGAGAAACATTTCCTTAGTCCTTTTCAGGTACTTCAGGATATTCTTGACCGCCGTCCAGTGATCCACTCCTGAATTACTTTGAAACCTTCCGGTCATACTTATGGCAAGGCTGACGTCTGGTCTCGTGCACAGCATTGCATACATAATAGAGCCTATCGCAGAAGCATAGGGGATGACACTCATCTTTTCTCTATCCTCTGCAGTTACTGGGCATTGAGTCTTACTCAACTTTACACCTTGTAACACAGGCAAGAACCCTTTCTTGGACTGATCCATTTTGAACTTCTTGAAAACTTTATCAAGGTATGTGCTCTGTGAAAGTCCTATTAAGCGTCTTGATCTATCTCTATAGATCTTGATGCCTAATATAAAAGCAGCTTCTCCTAGGTCCTTCATTGAAAAACTCTTATTCAAATATTCCTTTACGCTTTCCAAAAATTCTATATTGTTTCCAATCAGCAATATGTCATCCACATATAATATTAGAAACACTATAGAGCTCCCAATCACTTTCTTGTAAATACAAGCTTCTCCATAAAATTGTATAAACCCAAACGCTTTGATCACCTCATCAAAGCGCTTATTCCAACTCCGAGATGCCTGCACCAGTCCATAAATGGATCGCTGGAGCTTGCAAACTTTGTCAGCATTCTCTGGATCGACAAAACCTTCTGGTTGCATCATATACAACTCTTCCTCAAGGAAACCGTTGAGGAACGCTGTTTTGACATCCATCTGCCAAATTTCATAATCGAAAAATGCAGCTATTGCTAACATGATTCTGACGGACTTAAGCATCACAACGGGAGAGAAAGTCTCATCGTAGTCAATTCCTTGAACTTGTGAAAAACCCTTTGCCACAAGTCGAGCTTTATAGACGGTGACATTACCGTCCGCGTCCGTCTTCCTCTTAAAGATCCATTTATTCTGAATGGCCTTTCGCCCTTCAGGCAATACTCCCGAAGTCCACACTTTATTTTCATACATGGATCCTATCTCGGATTTCATGGCCTCTAACCATTTGTCAGAATCCGGGCCCACCATCGCTTCTCCATAGCTCGTAGGTTCATCGTTGTCCAACAACATGACCTCCAAGACAGGGTTACCGTACCACTCAGGAGCAGTACGTGCCCTTGTCGACCTATGAGGTTCGATTGTAACTTGATCCGAAGCTTCATGATCACTATCATTAGCATCCTCTTCAACTGATGTAGGCTCCACAGAAACATCTTTCTGCGCTGTGCTACTCTCTGGTTGAAGTGAAGGTTCAACAACCTCATCAAGTTCTATCTTCCTCCCACTCAATTCTTTCGAGAGAAACTCTTTCTCAAGAAATGACCCGTTCTTAGCGACAACACTTTGCCTTCGGATCTGAGATAGAAGGTGTACCCAACCGTCTCTTTTGGGTATCCTATGAAGACGCATTTCTCCGCTTTGGGTTCCAGCTTTTCAGGCTGAAGCTTTTTGACATAAGCATCGCATCCCCAAACTTTAAGAAACGACAACTTTGGTTTCTTGCCAAACCACAGTTCATACGGCGTCGTCTCAACGGATTTAGATGGTGCCCTATTTAAAGTGAATGCAACTGTCTCTAACGCATAACCCCAAAACGATAGTGGCAAATCGGCAAGAGACATCATAGACCGCACCATATCCAATAAGGTTCGATTACGACGTTCGGACACACCATTACGCTGTGGTGTTCCAGGTGGCGTCAACTGTGAAACAATTCCACACTGTCTTTAGTGATTGCCAAACTCATAACTCAGATATTCTCCTCCTCGATCAGATCGTAGGAATTTAATCTTCTTGTTACGATGATTCTCAACTTCACTATGAAATTGTTTGAACTTTTCAAATGTTTCAGACTTATGTTTCATTAAGTAAATATACCCATATCCACTTAAGTCATCGGTGAAGGTGAGAAAATAACGATATCCACCGCGTGCCTCAATGCTCATCGGACCGCACACATCAGTATGTATGATCTCCAACAAGTCACTTGCCCGTTCCATTGTTCCAGAGAACGGGGTCTTGGTCATCTTGCCCATGAGGCATGGTTCACATGTGTCAAGTGATTCAAAATCAAGTGACTCCAAAAGTCCATCAGCATGGAGTTTCTTCATGCGTTTTACACCAATATGACCTAAGCGGCAGTGCCACAAGAAAGTGGTGCTATCATTATCAACTCTACATCTTTTGGCATCAATGTTATGAACATGTGTATCATCACTATCGAGATTCAATAAGAATAAACCCCTCACAATGGGTGCATGACCATAAAAGATATTACTCATATAAATAGAACAACCATTATTCTCTGATTTAAATGAGTAACCGTCTCGCATTAAACAAGATCCAGATATAATGTTCATGCTTAACGCACGCACCAAATAACAATTATTCAGGTTCATCACTAATCCCGATGGTAATCGAAGAGCGAGCGTGCCGACGGCGATCACATCAACCTTGGAACCATTTCCCACGCGCATCGTCACTTCGTCCTTTGCCAGCCTCCGTCTATTCCGCAGTTCCTGTTTTGAGTTGCAAATGTGAGCAACCGAACCAGTATCAAATACCCAGGCACTACAACGAGAGTTGGTAAGGTACACATCAATAACATGTATATCATATATACCTTGTTTGGTGTTGGCCGCCTTCTTGTCGGCCAGATACTTGGGGCAGTTCCACTTCCAGTGGCCAGTACCCTTGCAATGAAAGCACTCAGTTTCTGCCTTGGGTCCAGCCTTGGGTTTCTTCACGGGAGGGGCAACTGCTTTGCCACTCTTCTTGGAGTTACCCTTCTTGCCCTTGCCATTCTTCTTGAAACTAGTGGTTTTATTGACCATCAACACTTGATGCTCCTTCTGGATTTCAGACTCAGCGACTTTCAGCATCGCAAACAGCTCGGCGACTGACTTGTTCATCCCTTGCATGTTATAGTTCAACACAAAGCTCTTGTAGCTAGGTGGCAGTGATTGAAGAACTCTGTCAGTGATCGCCTCCGGCGGGAGAGCAATTCCCAACTCAGCCAGACAGTTAGAATACCCAGACATTCTGAGTATGTGCTCACTAACAGACTCGTTCTCCTCCATTTTGCAAGCATAGAATTTATCGGAGGTCTCATACCTCTCGATCCGGGCATTCTTCTCAAAGATAAACTTCAACTCCTGGAACATCTCATATGCTCCATGACGTTCAAAATGCCTTTGAAGTCCCGGCTCTAAGCCATACAACATAGCACACTGAACTATTGAGTAATCATCCGAACACGACTGCCAGATGTTCGCAACATCTGGAGACGACACTGGAGCGGGTGGCTCACCGAGCGGTGCATCAAGGACATAAGCCTTTTGGGAAGCCATGAGGATAATCCTCAGATTACGGGCCCAGTCTACAAAGTTACTTCCATCATCTTTCAGCTTAGCTTTCTCTAGGAACGCATTGAAATTCAGGGGAACTACTGCGCGAGCCATTAATCTACAACATAAAATTTGCAAAGACAACTTAGACTATTGTTCAAGATAATGAGTTTAGTTAATCATATTACTTAAAAACTCCCACTCAAATTGACATCCCTCCGGTCATCTGAGTGCTACATGATCCAAATTCACCAACCCAAGTCCGATCATCACGTGAGATGAGGTGGTTTCAGTGGTGAACATCTCCATGTTGATCATATCTACTATATGACTCATGTTTGACCTTTCGGTCTCTTGTGTTCCGAGGCCATGTCTGTACATGCTAGGCTCGTCAAGTTTAACCCGAGTGTTACGCACGTGCAACACTGGCTTGCACCCGTTGTATGCGAACGTAGAGTCTATCACACCCGATCATCACGAGGTGTCTCGAAACGACAAACTTTCGCAACGGTGCACACTCAGAGAGAACACAATTTTATCTTGAAATTTTAGTGAGGGATCACCTTATAATGCTACCATCGTCCTAAGCAAAACAAGGTGCATAAAAGGATTAACATCACATGCAAATCATAAGTGACATGATATGGCCATGATCTGGTGCTTTTGATCTCCATCTCCAAAGCACCGGCATGATCTCCATCGTCACTGTCATGACACCATGATCTCCATCATCTTGATCTCCATCAACGTGTTGCCATGAGGCTGTCGCGCCAACTGTTGCTTCTACAACTATTGCTAACTCATAGCGATAAAGTAAAGCAAAAAGGCGAGAATAAATTAAAGACAACCCTATGGCTCCTGCCGGTTGCCGTACTCACCGACATGCAAGTCGTGGTAATCTATACAAAACATGATCATCTCATACATCACGTATATCTCATCATGTTTCTGGCCATATCATATCACATCATACCCTGCAAAAATAAGTTAGACATCCTCTAATTAGTTGTTGCATGTTTTACGTGGCTGCTATGGGTATTTAGCAAGAACCATTCTTACCTACGCAAAACCACAACGGTGATATACAAGTTGCTATTTCACCTTCTACAAGGACCGCCTCTGTCGAATCCGATTCAACTAAAGTGGGAGAGACAGACACCCGCCAGCCATCTTATGCAACAAAGTTACATGTCAGTCGATGAAACCGGTCTCTCGTACGTGGACGAGTAAGGTTGGTCCGAGCCGCTTCATCCCACAATACCCCTGAATCAAGAAAAAATTGAGGGAAGCAATATGAATATCAACGCCCACAAACTCCTTTGTGTTCTACTCGAGATCTCATCTACGCATAGACCTAGCTCATGATGCCACTGTTGGGGAACGTTGCATGGGAAACAAAAAAATTTCTACGCACATACAAGATCTATCCATGGTGATGAACATCTACAAGAGGAGAGATCGGATCCACATACCCTTGTAGATCGCTAAGCGGGAAGCGTTAAGAAATGCGGTTGATGTAGTCAAACATCTTCGCGATCCAAATCACAAGCCGTCCCGCGATCCAATCACGATCTAGCGCCGAACGGACGACGCCTCCGTGTTCAGCACACGTACAGCTCGATGACGATCTCCGCCTCCTTGATCCAGCAAGCGAGGGTGGAGAGGTAGATGGGTTCTCCGACAGCACGACGGCGTGGCGGCGGCGGTTGTGGAGTTGATCCGGCAGAGCTTCGCTAAGCAACGCGGAGTCAAACTATACTAGAGGAGAACTAATCTAGGGGAGAGGGAGGGCTGCATCGTGGCTAATGGTATGGCTGCTCTCCCTCTCCCCTCATATATATAGGGGGGTGGCTGGTCGCGGTTTCCCTAGGTATGGGGCGGCGCCCTAGGAAACTTCCTCAGGGTTTCCCTAGGGGCGCGGCGGCCACCCTAGGGAAGTGCCTTAGGGTTTCCCTAGGGGCACGGCGGCCACCCTAGGGAACTGCCTTAGGGTTTCCCTAGGGGCGCGGAGGCCACCCTAGGGAAACCTCGGACCTTAGCTGCATGGGTCCAGCCCATGGGGTCCTCCGAGGCAGGTGGACCTCCCCGATGGACCCCCGGAACCCCTTCCGGCATTTCCAACCAAAACCGACAAGCCCCGAAACTATTCCGGAACCCGAATACCAACTTCCCATATATGAATCTTTACCTCCGGACCATTCCGGAGCTCCTCATGACGTCCGGGATCTCATCTGGGACTCCGAACAACCTTCGGTTACCAACTTACATAACTCAATACTACCGAAACGTCACCGAACGTTAAGTGTGCAGACCCTGCGGGTTCGAGAACTATGTAGACATGACCGAGACACCTCTACGGTCAATAACCAATAGCGGGACCTGGATTCCCATATTGGTTCCTACATATTCTATGAAGATATTTATCGGTTGAACCTCTTTGTATAGGATTCAGTTAATCCCGTACGATGTTCCTTTGTTTATCGGTATGTTAGTTGCCCGAGATTCGATCGTCGGTATCTCCATACCTAGTTCAATCTCGTTACCGCAAGTCTCTTTACTCGTTCTGTAATACAAGATCATGTGGCTAATACTTTAGTCGCTTTGCTTGCACGGCTTATTGTGATGTTGTATTACCGAGTGGGCCCTGAGATACCTCTCCGTCACACGGAGTAACAAATCCCAGTCTTGATCCATGTCAACTTAACAGACACCTTCGGAGATACCTGTAGAGCATCTTTATAGTCACCCAGTTACGTTGTGACGTTTGATACACACAAGGTACTCCTCCGGTGTCAGTGAGTTACATGATCTCATGGTCATAGGAACACATACTTGACATGTAGAAAACAGTAGCAATAAACTGACACGATCATATGCTACGTTCATAGTTTGGGTCTTGTCCATCACATCATTCTCCTAATGATGTGATCCCATTATCAAATGACAACCCTTGTCCATGGCTAGGAAACCACAGCCATCTTTGATTAACGAGCTAGTCCATTAGAGGCTTACTAGGGACACATTGTTGTCTATGTACCCACACATGTATTTGCGTTTCCAGTCAATACAATTATAGCATGGATAATAAACATTTATCATGAACAAGGAAATATAATAATAACCATTTTATTATTGCCTCTCGGGCATATTTCCAACAGTAGTATCCACCTGCGCACGGCGATAAGGGGTAAATCGAGTATTGGAAGGTGTAACCTTGTTTGGTAAGCTCAACTTTTTGAACTCCACATGCATATCTCCAGGTTGAGGTAGAGGTACTTCTTATTATCCACTTGAAGGCTCAATCCTCTTTAGATCGGCCTCCTCCTCTTCCTCAGTTGACCACCCATAAGGATCAATATCCCCATAGACTCGGGGATTGGCGATGAGATTCGAGATATAGGTGTCTCCGTCTGACTCTTGAGATGACATCGCTTCTAGATCTGTTAGAAAAACAGCCCAAAACAAGGACCGAGGAGAAACTCACGATGTGGGGGTCAAAACATACGGGAGTATATATAATGGATTTTTCCATTTGAGAATACGAGTCGAGGAAGAAAACGGAGTCAGGGAGGCACACGAGGAGCTCCCAAGGCAACCCGACGCACCCAGAGGGGTTGGGCGCACCCTGTTGCCTTGGGACTTCCTCGTGGGTCCCCTTGACTGAATATGTTGATGAAGATTGGCCCTCCGACGAAGGAGGGAGCGTTGGTGCCGACGATTGCTTTGATTTCCCCCTTTCGGAGGGAAGTTTCCCCGGTAGAATCACTCTGTCGGAGAGCAAAAGGGCTCCTCCCCAGGTTTCCGCCTTGAGACGGTGGCGCTTCATCCCGAAAGTATCCTTCTTATTTTTTTCTAGGTCAAAACCCTTGATATAGCAGAAGAGGGGGAACTAGAGGTAGCCCGTGGGCCTCCCAAGGCATTAGAGCGTGCCCGGTGGGCGGGCGTGCCGTGTTGCCTTGGGAACAACAGGTGGCCCCCTCCGATGGTTCTTCGTTCCAATAATTCTTATATATTACATAAAAAAATCTCCGCCAAGTTTTAGGTCATTTGGAGTCCAGAAAAATTCCAGCTTATTCCATGACCTTCAGGTCCATAATTCCAGTTTCCGGCAATTTCCCTCTTTGTGTAGTTCTTGCAAATTAAGAGAGAAAAGGCAACAGAATTGTATCATAAAGATGAATAATGACCAAAAACAATATAAATATCAATAGGAAATCATGATGCAAAATGGATGTATCAAGTCTCATCCTGACTTGTGGGGGAAACATAGTCTCCATCATCCTTTCCTCACTGAGACAATACCCTAATAATGATGATCGTCACACTTTTATTTACTTACAACTCGATATGAAAAACTATTATACAAGATGATTCTATATGAATGCCTGTGGCAGTGTGATAACCCACAAGTGTAGGGGATCGTTTGTAGCCTTTTTTGATAAGTAAGAGTGTCGAACCCAACGAGGAGCTAAAGGTAGAATTAATATTCTCTCAAGTTCTATCGACCACCTATACAACTCTATGCATGCTAACACTTACTTTACCTAGAACACGTATAAAACTACTTTGTGGGAATAAAACTAGAAGTACTTAGTAGGTGTAATAGATAGTTTTGCAAGAAAATAAAGAACAAGTAAATAAAAGTTAGGGGGTGTTTAGATAAAGATTAATTAAGTTAGTTGTTTAGTAGAAAGCTTTTTTGTAACACAAGAGAAAGATTTGTCCCTAGGCAATCGATAGCTAGATTGGTAATCATTATTGCAGTTTTATATGAGGGAGAGGCATACGCTAACATACTTTCCGTACTTGGATCATATGAACTTATGATTGGACCTCTAACAAGCATCCGCAACTACTAGAGATCATTAAGGTAAAGCCAACTATAGCATTAATACTTCAAGTCCCCTTTACTCCCATACACAACAACCCCCTTACTCGGGTGCAAGCTTCTGTCACTCTAGCCACCCACTACAAGCGAGTCATGAACGTATTGCAACACCCTACAATGGGATTCCTCCATGTGTGCGCGGCATGGAAGGCACCATAGGACAACACCAAAATCAAACATACAACTCAAACCAATCACGATCATCAATCAACCCATAGGACAAAAGAAATCTACTCAAACATCGTAGGATAGCCACACATCATTGGATAATAATATATAGCATTAAGCACCATGTTTAAGTAGAGATTACAGAGGGGAATAGAGGTTTTACACCGATGCATAGAGGGGAGAGAGTTGGTGGTGACGGCAGCGAAGTTGTTGGTGTAGATCGCCGTCATGAGGGTTGCCCCGGTGGCGTTCCGGTGCCACTGGGAGAGATGGGGAGAGAGTCCCCTCCTCCTTCTTCTTCCATGGTCTCCCCACTAGATGGGAGGAGAGTTTCCCCTCTGGTCCATGGCTGCCATGGCTTCCCGGAGGGCAAGATTCCCTCCGAGATTGGATCTCTCTCTCTCTCTCTCTCTCTCTCTCTCTCTGTTTCTCTCCTGTTTTCGCATCTGTTTTCTCACCCCTTCACCGTTTCTTAAATATCCGGAGATCCGTAACTCCGATTGGGCTGAAATTTTGAGGGGATTTTTATCGCGAAATTATCTTTCTTGCGGCGTAATAAGGGCTCCAACCGACTTAAGGGGTGGCCACTAGATATCAAGGCACGGCTACCCCCCTGGCCGCACCCTGTTTGTTTGTGGGTCCCACGGGCATCGTGTTGCGTTGATTCTTCTTCCCAAAATTCACATATATTCCCAAAAAATCTCCGTAATTTTTTATTGTGTTTGGACTTCATTTGATATGGATTTTCTGCGAAACAAAAAACACAAAAAAAAACAAGAACTGACACTAGCCAATGGATAAGTAAGTTAGTCCCAAAACTAATATAAAATGCTGCCCAAAGTATATGAAAGTTGTAGAATATTGGCATGAAACAATCAATAATTATAGATACGATGGAGACATAACAACATCCTCAAGCTTAATTTTTTTCTGCTCGTCCTCGAGTAGGTAAATGATAAAAATACAATTTTTGATGTGGAATGCTACCTAACATAATCTTAAACAAATGTGTAATCATGGCATGAATACTAACATACAAGTGATTCAAGGAAATAGTCTACCATTTGACATAAAGACATCAAAACTCAGGTTTACTAGCAAACAATTGATATGTCTTCAACGTATCTATAATTTATGAAGTATTAATGCCATATTTACAACAATTTTATATGGTTTTGGTATGATTTGCATGGAACTAACCCGGACAGACGCTGTTTTCAGCAAAACTACCGTGGTGTTGTTTTTTGTGCAGAAATAAAAGTTCTCCAAATGCAACGAAACTTTTTGACGATTTTTTTGGAACAAAAGAGGCACTAGAAGCTTCGTGGGAGGGCCAGAAGAGCCACGAGGTGGCCACAACCCATCAGGGCGCGCCAGCCCCCTCTAGCGTGCCCTGGTGTCTTGTGGGCCCCTCATGGCCCATCTTCGCGTGAAACCGATGCCCAAAAATCCTATATATTCAGAAACCCCCAGAAATAACCCTAGATCAAAAGTTCTGCCGCCGCAAGCCTCTGTAGCCACGAAAAACCAATCTAGACCCCGTCCGGGCACCCTGCTGGAGGGGGAAATCATCACCGGAGGCCATCTTCATCATCCCTATGGTCTCCATGATGAGGAGGAAGTAGTCCACCCTCGGGGCTGAGGGTTTGTACCAGTAGTCATGTGTTTAATCTCTCTCTCTCGTGTTCTTGATTTGGCACGATCTTGATGTATCGCAGGCTTTGTTAATATAGTTGGATCATATGGTGTTTTCCCCTCTATATCTTGTTGTGATGAATTGAGTTTTCCCTTTGAGATTTCTTTATTACCGGATTGAATACTTTTATGGATTTGAGAGCACTTGATCTATGTCTTGGCACTCAACTCGCGGATTCCCGAGGTGACATTGGGGTAATCTATGCATAGGGGTTGATGCACGTTTTCGTCCTACTTTCTCTGGTACAAATCTTGGGGCACTCTTTGAGGTTCTTTGTGTTGCATTGAGTATTATGAATCTGAAATTGTTTGATGCGTATCGTATAATTAACTCATGGATACTTGTGGTGACATTAGAGTATCTAGGTGACATTAGAGTTGGTTGATGCGTATCATATGGTGTTATTTTAGTACAAACTCTTGGATAGATCGATCGGAAAGGATAAATCTAAGGTGGTTTCGTACCCTACAAACAATTTAATCTTATGTTCTCCGCTAGATAAGAACTTTGGAGTGATTCTTCGTTGCACGTTGAGGGATGGTTATGTGATCCAATTATATTAGCATTTTTGAGAGATTGCACTAGCGAAAGTACGGACCCTAGGCCTTGTTTTCAAGCATTGCAATACCGTTTGTGCTCACTTTTTTTACTTGCTACGTTGCTGTTTTTTATTGTTACTATTACATAAATCAATACCTACTATCATTACTACACTTGTATCACTATCTCTTCGCCGAACTAGTGCACCTATACAATTTACCATTGTATTTGATGTGTTGGGGACACAAGAGACTTTTTATTATTTGGTTGCAGGGTTGTTTGAGAGAGACCATCTTCATCCTATGCCTCCCACGGATTGATAAACCTTAGGTCATCCACTTGAGGGAAATTTGCTACTGTCCTACAAAACTCTGCGCTTGGAGGCCCAACACGAATCTACAAGAACAAGTTGTTTAGTAGACATCAAGCTCTTTTCTGGCTCCGTTGCCGGGGAGGTGAGTGCTTGAAGGTATATCTTTAGATCTTGCAATTAAATCTTTTAGTTTCTTGTTTTTCACTAGTTTGGTTTTATAAAAGAAAACTAAAAAATGGATTTTAGGTAGCTTCAATTGCTTCGTCTTTTTAATGTCTTTCGTCAAAATGATGGTTTGGAAAATTGTGCTCAATTGGTAGACAAATAATTTATGAAAATACTTAATGAAAATACTGAAGTAATAATGTTTTGTGTATTATATTTCAATAAAGTGCCAAGTAAAGCCTTTGGGATAGTGTGGATACTTGTTAGTTTGATTCTGTGCAAAAACAGAAACTTTTGCCTCTAGTAAAGAATTTCTCTGATTTTACTGGAGCATCAAAAAATTCTAAAATTTTTACATAGTATTTATATGCAAACGCTTTAAATTATCCTATTTTTTCAGAATTTTTAGAGACAGGGAAGTATGGGTATACTACAGATCTTCGCAAACTTTTCTGTTTTTGATAGATTATGTTTTGCATGCATAGTTTGCTTATTTTAGTGTTTCCATTGCTTATATTTAGTGATACAAATTATGGTAATGGTATAATACAGTAGGTATTATGTGAGAACATGTATTAATATTGTCTTGACAGTACCTAAGTGAATGACTTATATTTACTATACTAACCCAGCTCACGAAGTTCCGTTAAGTTTTGTGTGATTGAAGTTTTCAAGTTTTGGGTGAGACACCGATATGAGGAGAATAAGGAATGACAAGAACCTAAGCTTGGGGATTCCCAAGGCACACCAAGGTAATATCCAAGGAAGACCAAGCGCCTAATCTTGGGGATGCCCCGGAAGGCATCCCCACTTTCGTCTTCAACATTATCGGTATATCTTACTTAGAGCTATATTTTTATTCGTCACATAATATGTGCTTTGCTTGGATCGTCATTATATTTTGTTATTTTCTGTTAGGTTTTATTTATAATCTTGTTTTTCAAGAAAAAGTTCCAAGAATTGCCTTAGGATGCTTGAATTGCATGTTTGATGTGTGCTGTGTAAAAACAGAAACTTTCTCTGTAGTGTTTGAATTTTCGTATTTTACTGGAACGCGGAAAGTTTCTGCAATTTTTACACAGTGTTGTCATATAATATTTTTATCACGTCCTAAATTTTCATAATTATTTGAGTGATATAAGTACACTGTTTTCATAAAATTTTACCGACTGTTCTGTTTGGACAGATTGCTGTCATAGTTTTGTTATCTACTTATCATATAGTTTTCATAGCCTATATTGGTAGATATAAATTGTGGAAACGATAGTAAACAGTAGTTGATGTTTGGAAATTATTGTGCAACTTGTCTTGGCAGTACAAGAAGTGTGGACTTATTCTTATGTGTACTAACCTATCTCACGAGTTCTTTTCGAGTTTTTGTGGATGATGTTTTTAAGATTTAGGGAAACCGTGATATAAAAGAATTAAGGACACAAAAGCTCAACCTTGGGGATGTCCAAGGCATCCCAAGATAATATTTCAAGAAGTCTCAAGCATCTAAGCTTGGGGATTCCCCGGTAGGCATCCCACGTTTCTTCATCAACAATTATCGGTTAGTAGCGGTTGAGCCTAAGTTTTTGCTTCTTCACATGATTTGTGCTATTCTTGGAATGTCATTTTATTTTGTTTTGCTTGCTGTTTTAATATAATAATTAGATCTGAAATTTTTTAGATGAGAGAGAGTTCTCAAATGGCTACCCATTTACTTAACTACTCGCTTGATCTTCACTTATATCTTTTTGGAGTAGCTTGTCATTTACTCTTGTGCTTCACTTATATCCTATGAGTAAATTGTTGAATGAATTGAATACCATGAAGTTGAAATTATATGTTCATATCATGCCTAGTAGTAGCTTCACATTGGGTTTAGAAAGTGAAATCTTTTGAAGCTTAACAATCACAATATTGGTCATACAAGCAATTCATGAATGATTAGTATAATGAAGAGAACTTTCACATACAAATATATTATCTTGGACATATTCTATGATTGTGAATACCCATTAATTATTTTCAAACTTGACCAAATTAGTTGAAGTTGGACAAGGAAGACAATGTAATGAGTTATAGTTGTGTATATTTGCATATAAGTTATATTGTTATGGATCCTCCAACATGTGGTGTTTGCTTAGGATCTTTTGCTAGCCAAAATTCGTACTAAGTAGAGATACTACTTGTGCATCTGAAAACCCTTAAACCCAGTTTCTTGCCATGAGTGTCCACCATACCTACCTATGGATTGAATAAGATCCTTCAAGTAAATTGTCATCGGTGCAAAAAGGCAATAAAAATTGCTTCTAAATGTGTTTGATCATTTAGTGTAAGAGAAAATTGAGCGTTGTATGAACTTGTGATGGCAAAGTAATAAAAGCGACGGACTGCATAATAAAGGTTGCTATCATAAGGGGCAATATAACGTGACTTTCTTTTGCATTAAGGGATTGTGCATACAAAACAAAAAAGCGCATGACAACCTCTGCTCCCCTCTGCGAAGGGCCTATATTTTACCTTTCAGTATTTACTTTTATGCAAGAGTCAATAGTATGCATTCTCATTTCAACCTCAATTATTCTCTAGTTGGCAAGCATCATGTGGTGGGGAAAGATCTGTGCACATATGGCCAGTCAAATATATTTGATCATGACTTATTATTGTTGACAATTATCTCTATGATAAATGAGTTGGGAGGCGAAACATTAAGCCCCTATCTTTCTCTGTGTTCGATGGATGCCATTTGTTCTAAAAATATGCTTTGAGTACTAGCAATCATAGAAGACTATATGATGATTGAGTCTGTGGAGCTCTTACTTAGACTTTGTTGAGAATAAGTTGAATTGCAATTGTTTGGTGACTAAGAACATAGGTTGTTAACTTTCAAGAGAATTCATTGTTTGAACCATAAAATGTGAATTGGTTGCTACTTTATTGACGTGGCTTGAGACTGCGTCGGTATTTCCCCAAAGAAGAAGGGATGATGCAGCACAACAACGGTAAGTATTTCCCTCGGTTATGAAACCAAGGCATCGAACCAATAGGAGGATCACGCAACACTATGTAAACAACACCTGCACACAAAGAACAAATACTTGCAACCCGACGCGAAAGAGAGGTTGTCAATCTCTCCATGGTAAAAAGATAGATTAGGTTGTGATAGATTGGATGGATAGATCTCATAAGAACACAAAATAAAAGAGGCAAATAAAAAGTGCAGCAAGGTATTTTTGGAATAATAGATCTGAAAACAAAAGCGGCAAAAAGATAGATCGAAAAGCAATATGTTGGAAAAGTAGACCCGGGGGGCATAGGATTCACTAGTGGCTTCTCTCATGAGTATAGCACACGGTGGGTGAACAAATTACTGTTGGGCAATTGATAGAAAATTGAATAATCATGACGATATCCAAGTAGATGATCATTATATAGGCATCACGTCCAAGATTAGTAGACCGAAACAATTCTGCATCTACTACTATTACTCCACACATCGACCGCTATCCAGCATGCATCTAGTGTATTAAGTTCATGGAAAATGGAGTAATGCAATAAGAACGGTGACATGATGTAGACAAGATCTATTCATGTAGGAATAGACCCCATCTTGTTATCCTTAATAGTAACGATACATGCGTGCCTTGCTGCCCCTTCTGTCACTGGGAGAGGACACCGCAAGATCGAACCCATCACAAAGCACCTCTTCCCATGGCAAGAAAAATCGATCTAGTTGGCCTAACTAAACCAAAGATTCAAAGAAGAAATACGAGGCTATAAGTAATCATGCATATAAGAGATCAAAGAAGACTCAAATAATATTCATGGATAGAAACTGATCATGAGCTCAAAATTCATCGGATCCCAACAAACACACTTCAATTTTTTTACATCAAATGGATCTCCAAGAGACCATTGTATTGAGAATCAAAAGAGAGAGAGGAAGCCATCTAGCTATTGCCTACGGACCCATAGGTCTATGGTGGACTACTCATGCATCATCGGAGAGGCACCAATGAGGATGATGAACCCCTCCGTGATGGTGTTAGATTGGATCTCGCGGTTCTGGAACTTGCGGCAGCTGGATGTATTTTTCGTCGACTCCTCTAGGGTTTCTGGAATATTTGGGTATTTATAGAGCTCAGAGGTGGTGGAGGGGGTTCCCGAGGCGGCCACAACCCATCAGGGCGTGCCCGGGCCCCCTTGCGTGCCCTGGTGAGTTGTGGGCGGCCTGGGCTCCCTCCTGGTTACTTCTTTGGCACACTGGCCTTCTTCTAGTCCAAAACAATTCTCCAAAAAGTTTCGTCGTGATTGGACTCCGTTTGGTACCGATATTCTGCGAAGTAAAAAACAAGCAAAAACAGCAACTGGCACTTTGGCACTATGTCAATAGGTTAGTCCCAAAAAATGATATAAAGTTGCTATAAAATGATTCTAAAACATCCAAGATTGATAATATAACAGCATGGAACAAGCAAAAATTATAGATACGTTGGAGACGTATCAGCATCCCCAAGCTTAATTCCTACTCGTCCTCGAGTAGGTAAATGATAAAAACAGAATTTTTGATGTGGAATGCTGCCTAACATGTTCATCACATATTCTTTTCTTTTGTAGCATGGACATTTGGACTTTTAGATGGTTCAAAGCAATAGTCTAGTTTTGACATAAAGACCTTAATACTCAAGCATGCCAACAAGCAACCATGTCTTTCAAAATATCAACACTAAAGAAAGTTATCCCTAGCCCATCATGCTCAATCATTGATCCATTCATGGAACACACTCAAATATTAACTACACCCAATGCACAATTATGATCATAGTGCCCCCTAGTTGGTTCTTTTATAAGAGAAGGTGGAGACTAAAATTAAAAATAAAAATAGCATAAAGTAAATAGATAGGCCCTTCACAGAGGGAAGTAGGGATTTGTAGAGGTGCCAGAGCTCAAAGTTTAAATTGAGAGAGAAAAATGTTTTGAGTGGCATGCATTTCCTATCTACGAAAATGACAAAGTAGTTCACAATACTTTCCATGCTAGATACATCATAGGCGGTTCCCTAACATAAAGTAAAGTTTATTCCTTTTTCCACCATTCTTTCACAATCCATGGCTAGCCGTATCCACGGTTGCCTTCCATACCAACACTTTCCAAGGAATTTATTATTTGACAAGATAAAGTAAATTTCTTTTTTTCATTTCGGGACTGGGCATCCCTATTACCGCCGTACTCTCATGCAATGACAAGTGAATAAACACTCATCTTGAGAATAACACATCTAGCATGGGAAAATATTGGACACCCCCTACCATTTCATGAGCGGTACGAGCACACAAAAAGGAAATTTATTTTGAAAATAAGAGATGGCACATACAAATTTTCTTAGAACAGCATGGAAATACCGCATATAGGTTGGTATGGTGGACTCATAAGGCAAAACTGGGTTTAAGGATTTTGGATGCACAAGTAGTATTTCTACTTAGTACAAGTGGAGGCTAGCAAATAGATTGAGAAGCAACCAACCAAGAAACAAAAATTCACATAAACGGGCATTGAGCATAACTAACACCGAATAATGCACCATAAGTAGGATGTAATTTCATTGCATAACTATTGACTTTCGTACTTGCATAGGGAATCACAAACCTTAACACCAATATTCTTACTAAAGCATAATTACTCACTAACATGACTCACATATTACTATCATCATGTCTCAAAACTATTACAAGGAATCAAGTTTAATTTGTCCAATGATCTTCATGAAAGTTTTTATTATATCCCGTATGAATATCTATCACTTTGGGACTAGTTTCATATATTGCCATTGCTTTTGACAAGCTCAAACAAATTTAAGTGAAGAACATGACCATAAAGTTTCATGTCTCAAAATAGTATAAGTGAAGCATGAGAGGAGTTCTTCAAAATTTACTAACTCTCAAATTAATCTAAGTGAAGCATGAGAGTATTTTTCAAAATTTTAAAGCACACCGTGCTCAAAAATATATAAGTGAAGCACTAGAGCAATTCCATAGCTCAAAAAATTTAAGTGAAGCATATAGAGCAATTCTAACAAATCATAGCATAATTTTGGCTCTCTCAAATAGGTGTGTCCAGAAAGGATACTAGTGACAAACTAAAAAGCAAAGCAAGCAAAGACTCAAATAATACAAGACGCTCCAAGCAAAGCTCATGATATGTGACGAATAAAAATATAGCTCCAAGTAAAATACCGATGGTCGTTAGAAGAAAGAGGGGATGCCACTCGGGGCATCCCAAGCTTAGTTCTTTGTTTCTCTTTAGATATATCTTTGGGGTTCTCTAGCATCCCCAAGCTTAGGATCTTTTCACTCCTTATTCCTTCATCCATCGTGATCTCACCCAAAACTTGAAAACTTCAATCTCGCAAAACTCAACAAAATCTTCGTGAGATCCGTTTGTATAATGAAGCAAATCACCACTTTTAGTACTGTTGCAAACTCATTCAAATTTTATTATTGCATTACTAGTACTGTATTTTAACTTTACCATGGCTTATACCCTTCAATACAAACCATAGATTCATCAAAACAAGCACACAATGCAACGAAAATAGAATCTGTCTTAAACAGAACAGTATGTAGTAATCTGTACTCTAACCATACTTCTGTAACTCTTAAAATTCTGAAAAATTAGGACAACGTAAATAATTTGCATAGCAACACTGTGTTAGAATTTCAGCTCATTATCACCCTCCAGTAAAAAATCAAAATTCGTGCACTGGAGGCAAAGTTTCTGTTTCAGATTCAGCATTGTTTCTACTCATCTGATGAATCATCCTAAAGGCTTTACTTGGCACAAACACTAAATAAAACATAAAAACACAATCATAACAGAGGCATAATTGTGTCAACTCTCAAAAACAAAAAGAAAAAAATAAAAAATAAAATTTGTTCATTGGGTTTCCTCCCAACAAGCTCTTTCTTTATAGCCATTAAGATAGGCTTGAGATTTTAATGATGCCCTCATAAAAGATAATAATAGCAACACAAAGAGAGCATCATGAAGCATATGGAAAACACACTTAAGTCTAACATACTTCCTATGCATAGGCATTTTGTAAGCAAACAAATTATCAAGGCAAGCAAAAACTAGCATATGGAAGGAAGAAGAACGAGACAATAGAAATCTCAACATGAAGAGAGGAAATTTAGTATCATGAAAATTTCTACAACCATAATTTCCTCTCTCATAATAATTACATGTAGGATCATAATCAAATTCAACAATATAGCTATCATAAATAATACTCTCTTTATGATCAACATGCATAAAGTATTTATCATCTTCCAAAATAGTGGGATTATCATCAACTAAAGTTATGACCTCTCCAAACCCACTTTTATCAAAAAATTCATAAGATTGAACACTCTCCAAGTATGTGGGATTCTTTGAACCTAAAGTTGACGCTCTCCCAAACCCACTTTCGATACTATTGCAAACATTATTATCAATAACATATTCAACATGAGGCTTAAATAATTTTTCAAGATCATAAGAAGCATTATCACCCCAATCATGATCATTGCAATAAGAAGTGGACATGACAAAATTATCATCCCCAATCTTGTAGTTTTGCATATCATTAACATAATTGATGAAAGGACGTGGATGTCGCCTAGAGGGGGGGTGAATAGGCGCTTTAAAATAATTACGGTTTAGGCTTGAACAAATGCGGAATAAAACTATCATTTAATTAGTCAAGCACAAAACCTAAAACAACTAGGCTCACCTATGTGCACCAATAAATTATGCTAAGCAAGATAGACAACTAAGTGATAGCAAGATATATAACAAGAAACAATATGGCTATCACAAAGTAAAGTGCATAAGTAAAGGGCTCGGGTAAGAGATAATCGAGGCACGCGGAGACGACGATGTATCCCGAAGTTCACACCCTTGCGGATGCTAATCTCCGTTCGGAGCGGTGTGGAGGCACAATGCTCCCCAAGAAGCCACTAGGGCCACCGTAATGTCCTCATGCCCTCGCACAATGCAAGATGTCGTGATTCCACTAAGGGACCCTTGAGGGCGGCCACCGAATCCGTACAAACAAGGTTGGGGCAAAATCCACAACTTAATTGGAGGCTCCCAACAACACCACGAAGCTTCACCACAATGGATTGTGGCTCCGAGGTGACCTCAAATGCTCGGGGCAATCTATACAACCTAATTGGAGACCCCGAAGCTTGCCAGGAGCTTTGCACCACAATGATTGAGCTCCGAGGCACCACCAACCGTCTAGAGCGCCAAAGCACCCAAGAGGAACAAGCTCAAGGGTGCTCAAACACCCAAGAGTAATAAGCTTCTCAACTTCTCACTTCCACGTATCACCGTGGAGAACTCAAACCTATGCACCAAATGCAATGGCAAGGGCACACGGAGTGCCCAAGTCCTTCTCTCCCAAATCCCACCACAACAACTAATGCTATGGAGGAAAAAGAGAGGAAGAACGAAGAAGAACACAAAGAACTCCAAGATCAAGATCCAAGGGGTTCCCCTCACAAAGAGGAGAAAGTGATTGGTGGAAATGTGGATCTAGATCTCCTCTCTCTTTTCCCTCAAGAACTAGCAAGAATCATTGGAGGGATTGAGAGTTAGCAAGCTCGAAGAAGGTCAACAATGGGGGAAGAACACGAGCTCAAAGGTTAGAGAGCAATGGGGAAGAAGACCCCCTTTTATAGGGCCCCCCAAATCCAACCGTTATGTGCACAGGTCGTGCACAAGCGGTACTACCGCTCGGCTGAGCGGTACTACCGCCCGCACGGTAGTTTCAAGGAAAACATGCAAAACGGCAGAAAAACCCTAGGCGGTAGTGCCGCCGAAGCGGTACTACCGCCCTACCCAGCGGTACTTCCGCTGGGAAGCAGTAAGAATCCAGACCGCAGAAATAAGCGGTAGTAGCAGCGGTACTTGAGAGCGGTAGTACCGCGCGGGCGGTACTACCGCCCAACTACCGACCACTACTACCGTCCAGAAAACCAACCTGACCAGAGAGCATAATATAAGCGGAAGTAGCAGCGGTAGTACATAGTGGATGTACCGCCCAAGCGGTACTACCGCCTGGTCAGAGAAAAACAGCTCTGGCACTAAAACTGCCATAACTTTCACATACGAGCTTCGAATTGAGCAAACTCAAGCTTGTTGGATAGCACACGACAAATACTATCCTAAGAAGAGGCAGTATGAAAATGCCAATGGTATAGAGATGTGAAAACTCTATGAATGAAGAACCGGCAAAAACTCCAACATCGAAAACATCATAGAAGATGCATACGGACTCCGTTTTCGATGAACTTGAGCTTGTCATGAATCTGACCATAAGCTCAAGAAACCTCAAAGAGAAACACCAACCAAGAACCAAGAAAGATGATGATGCCAAGAATGCAATGGTTTGAGCTCTCAACGAACGATACGATCAAGCTACTCACTTGAGAGCCCCCTTGATAGTACGGCTATCTATCCTATAACCCAGTCTCTCAACTACCACTATGAGACCGGTAAAATAGAAAACCCTATCAAGGTCAAACCTTAGCCTTGCGCATAGTCCACTTGAGCTAGATGATGATGATCTTGACTTCCTCAAGATGGACCACCTTTCTTGATTGCGTTGGCTCAATGAAGACTAGATGATTGCTCCCCCATACTCCACTATGGGTGAGCCACTCTTCAGCACATCTTCACAAGTCCATTGTCACCACAATGGACGGCAAGCTTCAAGCATGATCTCTCCGTGATGCTTCACTTGAACTTGCACACCGCAACCTTGATGACAATCACCACTTGCATGTCATCCTCCATGGATTGTATGGAATCTTCTTATTGATGCTAGCCCATGGAAACATACCTAACCCCACAAAGAACACTCACAGGGAACATGGGTTAGTACACAAAGCGTAATGGACAATGCTTACCATACCATGGGATCACTTGATCCCTCTCGGTACATCTTGTACGCTTTGTGTGTTGATCAACTTGATTCACTCTTTGACTTAGTCTTGATCAACCTTGTATCTTATCTTCCGTATGACCAATCTTTGGATAAAACCTTGAATACCACCTTGGTCACCATATAAACTCCTTGAAACCAACAGATGGACTTCAAGAAGTGCCTATGGACAAATCCTTCGAATATAACTTAAGGCAACCATTAGTCCATAGGGATTGTCATCAATTACCCAAAACCACACATGGAGAAATGTGCTCTTACAATTGACATTAATAGAATTTATAGTAACATCATTGCAATCATGCTTTTCAATCAAGGAGCTATCATGAATCACCTTATAAATTTCCTCTTTCAACACTTCATCAAAATTTTCAGATTCATGATTTTCAAACAAAACTTCATAGAGATAATCAAGTGCACTCAACTCACTAGCAATTGGTTCATCATAATTTGGTGTTTTGAAAAGATTAGCAAGTGGATGAGAATCCATATCAATAGATTTCTAGCAAGCAAAGATGCAAGCAAATAGAAGGCACATGGAAACACAAGCAAAGATAGCAAACAAAAAGAGATCCGGTGAGAAAAAGGCGAACGAGAAAGAAGGCGAATAAAACGGCAATTTTTTGTGAAGTGGAGGAGAGGAAAAGGAGAGGCAAATGGCAAATAATGTAATTGCAAGGAGATGAGATTTGTGATTAGGAACCTGATAGATGTTGATGGTGTCTCCTCGGCGCCAGAGATTGGCACGTAGAAGAGACCGCTTCCTCCCCGGCAACGGCGCCAGAAATTCCTTTGACGTGGCTTGAGACTGCGTCGGTATTTCCCCAAAGAGGAAGGGATGATGCAGCACAACGACAGTAAGTATTTCCCTTAGTTATGAAACCAAGGTATCGAAACAGTAGGAGGATCACGCAACACTATGTAAACATCACCTGCACACAAAGAACAAATACTTGCAACCTGACGCGAAAGAGAGGTTGTCAATCTCTTCACGGTAAAAAGATACATTAGGTTGTGATAGATTGGATAGATAGATCTCGCAAGACCACAAAATAAAAGAGGCAAATAAAAAGTGCAGCAAGGTATTTTTGGGTTTTTGAAATAATAGATCTAAAAACAAAAGCGGCAAAAAGATAGATCGGAAAGCAATATGTTGGAAAAGTAGACCCGGGGGCCGTAGGATTCACTAGTGGCTTCTCTCATGAGTATAGCACACGGTGGGTGAAGAAATTACTGTTGGGCAATTGATAGAAAATCGAATAATCATGAATATATCGAAGGCGATGATCATTATATAGGCATCACGTCCAAGATTAGTAGACCGAAACGATTCTGCATCTACTACTATTACTCCACACATCGACCGCTATCCAGCATGCATCTAGTGTATTAAGTTCATGGGAAAATGGAGTAATGCAATAAGAATGGTGACATGATGTAGAAAAGATCTATTCATGTAGGAATAGACCCCATCTTGTTATCATTAATAGCAACGATACATGCGTCCCTCCCTGCCCCTTCTGTCACTGGGAGAGGACACCGCAAGATCAAACCCATCACAAAGCACCTCTTCCCATGGCAAGAAAAATCGATCTAGTTGGCCTAACTAAACCAAAGATTCAAAGAAGAAATACGAGGCTATAAGTAATCATGCATATAAGAGATCAAAGAAGACTCAAATAATATTCATGGATAGAAACTGATCATGAACTCAAAATTCATCGGATCCCAAAAAACACGCCGCAAAAAGTTTACATCAAATAGATCTCCAAGAGACCATTGTATTAAGAATCAAAAGAGAGAGAGGAAGCCATATAGCTACTGCATACGGACCCGTAGGTCTATGGTTGACTACTCACGCATCATCGGAGAGGCACCAATGAGGATGATGAACCCCTCCGTGATGGTGTTAGATTGGATCTCGCGGTTCTGGAACTTGCGGTGGCTGGATGTATTTTTCGTCGACTCCTCTAGGGTTTCTGGAATATTTGGGTATTTATAGAGCTCAGAGGCGGTGGAGGGGGTTCCCGAGGCGGCCACAACCCATCAGGGCGTGCCCGGGGCCCCTGGCGTGCCCTGGTGGGCTGTGGGCGGCCTATGCTCCCTCCTGGTTACTTCTTTGGCCCACTGGCGTTCTTATGGACCAAAAAAATTCTCCAAAAAGTTTTGTCGCGATTGGACTCCGTTTGGTACTGATATTCTGCGAAGTAAAAAACAAGCAAAAACAGCAACTTGCACTTTGGCACTATGTCAATAGGTTAGTCCCAAAAAATGATATAAAGTTGCTATAAAATGATTCTAAAACATCCAAGATTGATAATATAACAGCATGGAACAAGCAAAAATTATAGATACGTTGGAGATGTATCATTTATCATGATGACTTTTATGAGAAAGTGTTGGTATTATGATGCTAGGAAAAGTGATTGAAATTATCATTGATCAAACTTATGCACTATGCTAGCATTCACACTTCATAAATTATTTCTTTTATCATTTACCTACTCGAGGACGAGTAGGAATAAAGATTGGGCATGCTCATACGTCTCCAACGTATCTATAATTTATAAAGTATTCATGCCATATTTACAACAATTTTATATGGTTTTGGTATGATTTGCATGGAACTAACCCGGACTGACGCTGTTTTCAGCAGAACTACCGTGGTGGTGTTTTCCGTGCAGAAATAGAAGTTCTCCAAATGCAACAAAACTTTTTGACGATTTTTTTGGAACAAAACTAGGCACTAGAAGCTTCGTGGGAGGGCTAGAAGAGCCATGAGGTGGCCACAACCCACCAGGGCGCGCCAGCCCCCTCCAGCGCCCCCTGGTGTCTTGTGGGCCCCTCGTGACCCATCTTCGCGTGAAACCGACGCCCAAAAATCCTATATATTCAGAAACCCCCAGAAATAGCCCTAGATCAGAAGTTCCGCCGCCGCAACCTCTGTAGCCATGAAAAACCAATCTAGACCCTGTTCTGGCACCCTGCCCGAGGGGGAAATCATCACCGGAGGCCATCTTCATCATCCCTATGGTCTCCATGATGAGGAGGAAGTAGTCCACCCTCGGGGCCGAGGGTTTGTACCAGTAGCTATGTGTTTAATCTCTCTCTCTCGTGTTCTTGATTTGGTACGATCTTGATGTATCGTAGGCTTTAATATAGTTGGATCATATGGTGTTTTACCCTCTCTATCTTGTTGTGATGAATTGAGTTTTCCCTTTGAGATTTTGTTATTACCGGATTGAATACTTTTATTGATTTGAGAGCACTTGATCTATGTTCTGGCACTCAACTCGCGGATTCCCGAGGTGACATTGGGGTAATCTATGCATAAGGGTTGATGCACGTTTTCGTCCTACTTTCTCCGGTAGAAATCTTGGGGCACTCTTTGAGGTTCTTTGTGTTGGATTGAGTATTATGAATCTGAAATTGTTTGATGCGTATAGTATAATTAACTCATGGATACTTTTGGTGACATTGGAGTATCTAGGTGACATTAGAGTTGGTTGATGCGTATCATATGGTGTTATTTTAGTACGAACTCTTAGATAGATTGATCGGAAAGGATAACTTGGTGTTCTTTTAGTATGAACTCTTGGATAGATCGATCGGAAAGGATAACTTTAAGGTGGTTTCGTACCCTACAAAAAAATTCTTCTTATGTTCTCCCCTAGATAAGAACTTTGGAGTGATTCCTCGTTGGACGTTGAGGGATGGTTATGTGATCCAATTATATTAGCATTGTTGAGAGATTGCACTAGCGAAAGTATGGGCCCTAGGCCTTGTTTTCAAGCATTGCAATACCGTTTGTGATCACTTTTGTTACTTGCTACCTTGCTATTTTTTTTATTGTTACTATTACAAAAAGTCAATACCTACTATCATTACTACACTTGTATCACCATCTCTTCGCCGAACTAGTGCACCTATACAGTTTACCATTGTATTTGGTGTGTTGGGGACCCAAGAGACTTTTTATTATTTGGTTGCAGGGTTGTTTGAGAGAGACCATCTTCATCCTACGCCTCCCACGGATTGATAAACCTTAGGTCATCCACTTGAGGGAAATTTGCTACTGTCCTACAAAACTCTGCACTTGGAGGCCCAACACGAGTCTACAAGAACAAGTTGTGTAGTAGACATCAAGCTCTTTTCTGGCGCCGTTGCCGGGGAGGTGAGTGCTTGAAGGTATATCTTTAGATCTTGCAATTAAATCTTTTAGTTTCTTGTTTTTCACTAGTTTGGTTTTATAAAAGAAAACTAAAAAAATGGATTTTAGGTAGCCTCAATTGCTTCGTCTTTTTAATGTCATTCGTGAAAATGTTGGTTTGGAAAATTGTGCTCAATTGGTAGAGGAAGAATTTATGAAAATACTTAATGGGAATTCCTTGAATGATGAGCATGATTGCAATGTTGCTAGTATGAATTCTCTGAATATCCATGATGCTAATGATATGGATAGCCACAGGCTTGGGGATGCTATGTTGAACAATAGGTGAAGAAATTAAGGCTTTCTTAAGTATTTCAAAGGATTCTACGCAATCATCATCAAAAACAAATGGAACATATTTTTGAAGAAGATTAGTTAGTGGCCTAGAAATCTTTGAGAAATCCTTAATGAAACGTCTATAGAAACCAGCATGACCAAGGAAACTTCTTATACATTTAACATCTTTAGGACATGACATTTTCTCAATTGTATCAACTTTAGCTTTATATACCTAAATACCTCTTTCAGAAATTTTATGCCCAAGTACTATACCTTCATTCTCCATAAAGTGGCACTTCTCCCAATTCAAGACACGATTAGTTTCCTCACATCTCTGCAAAACTCAATCAAGGTTGCTTAAGCAATCAGCAAAAGAAGCCCCGTAAACAGAAATATCATCCATGAATACCTCAACAATCTTTTCAAAAAACTCACAGAATATAGCAGTCATACATCTTTGAAAGGTAGCAGGTGCATTACATAAACCAAAAGGCATACGTCTATAAGCATAAGTTCCAAAAGGACAAGTAAAAGTAGTTTTATCTTGATCTTCTTTTGACACGGGTATTTGAGAGAAACCATAATATCCATCAAGAAAGAAAAAGTGTGTATGCTTAGATAATCTTTCTAAAATTTTATCGATAAAAGGCAAGGGGTAATGATCTTTTCTAGTAGCTTTGTTTAGCTTCCTGAAATCAATTACCATCCTATAACCAGTTACAATTCATTGTGGGATAAGTTCATTTTTATCATTAGGAACAACGGTTATACCTCCTTTCTTAGGAACACAATGAGCGGGACTTACCCATCTACTATCAGCAATAGGATAAATTATACCTGCCTCCAAAAGCTTTAATATTTCTATTCTTACCACTTCTTTCATTTTAGGATTCAGTCGGCGTTGATGGTAAACGACGGGTTTAGCATCCGGTTCCATATTAATCTTGTGACATAGTGTGGGACTAATGCCCTTAAGATCATCAAGAGTATATCCAATAGCAGCTCGGTGCTTCCTCATAGTTTTAAGTAATCTCTTTTCTTCATGCTCTAAAAGGTTAGCACTAATAATAACAGGATATATCTTCTTTTCATCAAGATAAGCATATTTCAAAGTATCACGTAGTTTCTTTAATTCAAACACGGGATCTCCCTTAGGTGGGGGAGGATCTCCTAGAATGTCAACATGCAAATTGTGTTTAAGAATAGGTGCTTGCTTAAAAAATATCTCATCTATTTCATTTCTTTCATTCATATGCATATCATTTTCATGGTCTAGCAAATATTGTTCTGATGGATCAGTAGGAGGCACGACAATAGAAGCAAGACCAATAATTTCATCTTTACTGGATAATTCTTTCTCATGTGATTGTCTACCAAACTTAGACAAATTAAACTCATGAGACACATCACCAAAACTCACTTTGACCTTTTCTTTAACACAATCAATTTCGGCATTAACAGTATTCAAGAAAGGTCTACCAAATATAATGGGACAAAAATTATCTTGTAGTGACAAGTACTAAGAAATCGGTAGGGTATTTGATTTTTCCACACAAGACTTCAACATATCTAACAATCCCAAGCGGTGAAATAGTATTTCCATTTTCAAGTTTAATAGTGACATCAATATCCTCAATCTCAGAGGGTGCTATATCATTCATAATTTCTTGATATAAAGTAAAAGGTATAGCACTCACACTAGCACCCATATTACACAAACCATGATAGCAATGATCTCCAATTTTAACAGAAACAACATGCTTGCCAACCATTGGTTTATTATTATCTAACTCATCATGTTTGTTTCTAACTGGTTTTGCAATTCTAACAGCCTCACCACAGAAGTAAATAACATGCCCATCAATATTATCAACCAGGAGATCAATATTAGGTTCTACGTTTATTTGTTCAGGAGGTTTGCGTGTTCTAACATTACTTTTATTAACCACAATCGTAGCTTTAGCATGCTCCTTAATCCTAACAGGAAAAGGTGGTTTCTCAATGTAAGCAGTAGGCACAACTGGATCAACATTGTAAATAATTGTTTCATCTTTAACTTTAATAGGTTCCTCTAACAATTGTTCAATGGGTGGATGGTATTTAAACCACTTCTCCTTAGGGAGATCAACATGAGCAGCAAAAGATTCACAAAAGTAAGCTACTATCTCAGAGTCGGGTCCATATTTAGCGCTAAACTTATGAAAAGTATCGGTTTCCATAAAATATTTAACACAATCAGACTCAAGCTTTATACCTAAATCTTTACCTTCACCGAGTTCCCAATCTTCAGAGTTGTGTTTAATTCTTTCCAGAAGATCCGTTTGAACTCAATAGTTTTCTTCATGAAGGAACCAGTAGAAGAAGAATCGAGCATCAATTAATCATTATGAGAAAGTCGACCATAAAAGTTTTGTATAGTTATTTCTCTTGAGAGCTCATGATTGGGGAATGTGTGCATCATAGACTTAATCCTCCCCCAAGCTTGAGCGAAACTTTCTCCTTCACGAGGCCAAAAGTTATATATATAATTCTGATCATGATGAACCAGATGCATGGGGTAAAACTGTTGGTGAAATTCCAGCTTCATTCAATTCCAGTCCCATGTTCTAGCATCATCCAATAGCGTGTACCAAATCAATGCCTTTCCCTCCAAAGATAAAGGGAATACCTTTTTCTTAACTCCATCTTCGGATAAACCTTCAAGCTTAAATAATCCACAAATCTCATCTACATATATCAAGTGCAAATAAGGATGAGTTGTTCCATCTCCTGCATAAGGATTAGCTAGCAGTTTCTCTAACATTCCCGAAGGAATTTCATAATAAATATTTTCAGACGGTTTAGTTGGTTGAGGAATGGCTTTTTCCACTTCTGGTCGGGGTGAAGATACCCCAAATAGGCCCCTCAAAGGATTATCCACCATAGTAACAAGCAACAGTAAATTTCAGCACGTACCGAAAATGTTTCCTTACCAAATTCGACTTACCAAAGGCGCTTCACTCCCCGGCAACGGCGCCAGAAAAGAGTCTTTATGACCCACAAGTATAGGGGATCAATCGTAGTCCTTTCAATAAGTAAGAGTGTCGAACCCAACGAGGAGTAGAAGGAAACGATAAGCAGTTTTCAATAAGGTATTTTCTGCAAGTGCTATAGGTAACAATGGTAGATAGTTTTGTAGCAAGATAATTCGTAACAAGGAACAATAGTAGAAAGTGTGTAGCAAGGTGTCGCAATCCTTTTTATGGCAAAGGACAAGCCTTAAAGTTCTCTTATATAAAGTAAAGCGCTCTCGAGGACACATGGAATTTTCGTCTAGTCACGTTCATCATGTTGAGTTGATTCATGTTCGTTACTTTAATAATTTGATATGTAGGTGGACCGGTGCTTGGGTGCTGTTCGTACTTGAACAAGCAACCCACTTATGATTACCCCCTCTTGCAAGCATCCGCAACTACGAAAGAAGAATTAAGATAAATCTAACCATATCATGAAACATGTTTATCCAAATCAGCCCCTTACGGAATAACACATATAGGGTTCAAGCTTCTGTCACTAGAAACCCATCATCTACTGATTACTCCACAATGCCTTCCCTTATGCCCAAGTATGGTGAAGTGTCATGTAGTCGACGTTCACACACCACCACTAAAGGAAGCAACAACATACATATTATCAAAATATCGAACGAATACCAACTTCACATGATTACTTATAACAAGACTTGTCCCATGTCCTCGAGAACAAAAGAAACTACTCACTAATCATCATCATGTTCAAGATCAGAGGTATAATGAATATGATAAAGGATACGAACATATTATGTTCCACCAAGTAAACCAACAAGCATCAACTACAAGATGTAATCAACACTACTAGCAACCCCCAGGTACCAATCTGAGGTTTTGAGATAAAGATTGAATACAAGAGATGAATTAGGGTTTGAGATGAGATGGTGTTGGTGAAGATGTTGATGAAGATTGGTCCTCCCATGAAGGAGGAAGTGTTGATGATGATGATGGCTTCGATTTCCCCCCGGAGGGAAGTTTCCCCTGCGGAATCGCTCTGCCGGAGAGCAAAAGTGCTTTGGCCCAGGTTTTTGCCTCAAGACGGCAGCGCTTCATCCCGAAAGTATCCTCTTAATTTTCTTTTAGGTCAAAACCTTTCATATAGTAGAAGATGGGCACCACAGGCCGTCTGTGGGACCCACAAGGCATCAGGGCGCACCCTGGGGGCGGGGCGCCCTGTTGCCTTGTGGGCAATTGGTGGGGCCCCTCCGGTAGTTCTTTGCTCCAGTATTCATTATATATTCATTAAAAATTCTCTATGAAGTTTCAGGTAATTTGGAGTTTAAAAAATTTCCAGCCTTTTCCATAGCCTTTCAGGTCCAGAATTCTAGTTTCTAGTGATTTCCATCTTTGTGTAAACCTTATAAAAGAAGAGAGAAAAGATATAAGGATTGCATCAAAAAGTGAAATAATGCTTGAAAACATTATAAATATCAATAGGAAATCATGATGCAAAATAGACATATCAGGTTGCATGTTGCATATGGTGTCTATTTTGTATTGATTCTAATTAGGGTAAATTTCATCTACTTAGTTTACACATTATACCTGTGAATATGACATTCCTTCATGTTTTTGGTACATACTACATCTGTCTGTTAACCACGTTCTGACATCAAACTAATGTTCTTGTGTATCCTGCATCAATCACTTATGATGAGACATTCACGCCCGTGGGCTAGTGTGAGATGCCCTAGTCTTTTAACGGGTGCAGTGTCATCCTCCCCACATGAATCTCAAGAAACAAGAATGCTAGATGAAAATACTCAACGTAGCTCTATAGTTGATGACCGCATTTATGCTACACCACCATCGCAGGTGCTTGCTCTCACTTTGTAGTGTTATATGTGGTTGCATGTTGCATATGGTGTCTAGCTTGTATTGCTTCTAATTAGAGTAAATTGCATCTGCTTAGTTTACACGTTATACCTGTGAGTATGACATTCCTTCCTGTTTTTGGTACATACTACACATGTCTATTACCATGTTCTTACATCAAACTATTGTTCTTGTGTATCCCACATAAATGACTTATGATGAGACATATTTAACTTGGCCGCATGATATTGGTTTCATCTTGCATATGATTTATAGCTTGTACTGCTTCTAATTAGTTGAAACGGTACTTATCATGCATCAATGAGTTCTAAAAAGCATTTTTTTCTTGTGGGTTTGACTTGGCAAGGCAATAAAAATAAGAAAGGAGAAGGACAAAAGTAAGGTAGGGGTTGATGGCGCTCATCTGCCTCAAGAGAAAAGGATGCCCACTAGACATTCTACTACTACTACTACTAGAGCAGTAGAAGTTCCAAGTAAATGTGATGGGCCCAACAACCCTACTCCACCATCCTAGGTGCTTTCTCTAGCTTGGCAGCGTGATATTTTCTTGCATGTGGCATACGATGTCTAGAATGTATTGCTTCAAATTTGATTAAATTACATCTGCATACTTTACACATTATATATGTGAATATGGCATGCCTTCCTGTTTTTGCATATACTACATATGTCTTTTAACCATGTTCTAACATCAAACTACTGTTCATGTCTATCCTGCATCAATCACTTATGAAGAAACACCTTTAACTTGGTAGTGTGATATTGTTTGCATCTTGCATATGATTTATTGCTTGTACTGCTTCAAATTTGTTTAAATGCCACCTATAATGAGACAATGTTAACTTGCTAGAGTGATATTTGATGCATCTTTCAAATGATGTCTAGCTTTCATTGCTTCTAATTTATTAAAATTCCTTCTGCTTACTTAACACATCATAGGTCTGGATATCTCATGACGTCATGTTTTTCGTACATATTCCATCCTCCTAGGCGGTTGTATAACTTAAACGTACAGTTCGTCTGTATCACACATCATTTAGTTCTGAACAACAAATTTTTATTCCTTTTTCTTGTTGGATTGGCTTGACATGGGAAAAAATAGGAAGGGAAGGAAAATGGCAGGGGATGGTGTTAGTCGTGGAGAGGTACGGAAACGGAACCCGAAGATCTCTGTAGATTCTGCTAGTACTGATAGTGCAATAGAAGGTCGAAGTCGACCAGATAAATCTACAAACACAGTATCCCCCTCTCCACCAGCTGTAACACGTACCAAACGCCACCGAAAAGTTGCCACCGAACAAGCAACAACATCCCTAGTGGTTGAAACACCTTCTTCCACAGTACCAACTTTTGAACGAGTTACTTGTTCGATAGCTCGTTGATGTCTACTACACAACTTGTTCTTGTAAACTCGTGTTGGGCCTCCAAGCGCAGAGTTTTGTAGGACAGTAGCAAATTTCCCTCAAGTGGATGACCTAAGGTTTATCAATCCGTGGGAGGCATAGGATGAAGATGGTCTCTCTCAAACAACCCTGCAACCAAATAATAAAAAGTCTCTTGTGTCCCCAACACACCAAATACAAAGGTAAATTGTATAGGTGCACTAGTTCGGCGAAGAGATAGTGATACAAGTGCAGTAACGATAGTAGGTATTGATTTTTGTAATAGTAGAAATAAGAAACATCAAGGTAGCAAGTAACAAAAGTGAGCACAAGCGGTATTGCAATGCTTGAAAACAAGGCCTAGGGTCCGTACTTTCGCTAGTGCAATCTCTCAACAATGCTAATATAATTGGATCTCATAACCATCCCTCAATGTGCAATGAAGAATCACTCCAAAGTTCTTATCTAGCGGAGAACATAAGAAGAAATTGTTTGTAGGGTACGAAACCACCTTAAAGTTATCTTTTCCGATCGATCTATCCAAGAGTTCGTACTAAAATAACACCATATGATACGCATCAACCAACTCTAATGTCACCACAAGTATCCATGAGTTAATTATACAATACACATCAAACAATTTCATATTCATAATACTCAATCCAACACAAAGAACCTCAAAGAGTGCCCCAAGATTTCTACCGGAGAAAGTAGGAAGAAAACGTGCATCAACCCCTATGCATAGATTACCCCAATGTCACCTCGGGATCCGCGAGTTCAGTGCCAAGACATAGATCAAGTGCTCTCAAATCCACAAAAGTATTCAATCCGGTAATAACGAAATCTCAAAGGGAAAACTCGATTCATCACAACAAGATAGAGAGGGGAAAACACCATATGATCCAACTATATTAACAAAGCCCGCGATACATCAAGATCATGCCAAATCAAGAACACGAGAGAGAGAGAGATTAAACACATAGCTACTGGTACAAACCCTCAGCCCCGAGGGTAGACTACTCCCTCCTCATCATGAAGACCATAGGGATGATGAAGATGGCCTCCGGTGATAATTTCCCCTTCCGGTAGGGTGCCGGAATGGGGTCTAAATTGGTTTTTCGTGGCTACAGAGGCTTGCGGCGGTGGAACTTCTGATCTAGGGTTATTTCTGGGGGTTTCTGAATATATAGTATTTTTGGGCGTTAGTCTCACGCGAAGATGGGCCACGAGGGGCCCACAAGACACCAGGGCGCGCCAGAGGGGGCTGGCGCGCCCTGGTGGGTTGTGGCCACCTCGTGGCTCTTCTGGCCCTCCCACGAAGCTTCTAAAGCCTATTTTGTTCCAAAAAAACCGTCAAAAAGTTTCATTGCATTTGGAGAACTTTTATTTCTGCACAAAAAACAACACCACGGTAGTTCTGCTGAAAACAGCGTCAGTCCGGGTTAGTTCCATGCAAATCATACCAAAACCATATAAAATTGTTGTAAATATGGCATGAATACTTCAGAAATTATAGATACGTTGGAGACGTATCACTCATCTAGCAGCAAGTTCCCAAGCTCCCTTGCCACCTGACACTACTTCCGAAGCACTCTTGACACAAGAGGACTCAAGATCACATGAACGTTGTGAGCTTCAACACCAAGAAGGTACATGATCGAGTCATGTTACAATTGCATTCTTTGTATGTAGTCTCACAGTTCGATGTACACTAACAGTTCCCATGTTTGTTGTTGAACTAGCACCTAGGTGCAAGAGGAAACATACATCAGGGGTAATGCTCAACATGTTAACTAAATCCAAAGGAGGAAGAATGGAGATCCATTTTGTGACGGGTTTAAAAAGGCCGTGTGATGTGAAAACCCACAAGTATATGGGATCGCAACAGTCTTCACGGGTAGTATTACACCTTAATTTATTGATTCGACACAAGGGGAGCCAAAAAATATTTTTTGGTCTTAGTAGTTGAGTTGTCATTTCAACCACATGTGGGATCTCTTTCTGCAGCAAAGTTTTAGTAGCAAAGTAACAATAGCAATAGGAACAGTAACAGTAGCAATTCTGATGGTTGTAACAACAGCAGTAGCAATAGTAGCTTAGAGAAGATCAATATGAGAAAAGCATAGGCATTGGATCGGTGATGGATAATTGTGTTGGATGAAATTCATCATGTAACAGTTACATACTAGAACGACACAGAACTAGCTCCAATTCATCAATGTAATGTAGGAATGTATTCCGTATATAGTCATACGTGCTTATAGTAAGAACTCGAATGTCATCTTTTGTCCTACCCTCCCATGGCAGCGGGGTCCATATGGAAATCTAAGGGATATTAAAGCCTCCTTTTAATAGAGAACAAGAACAAAGCATTAACACATGGTGAATACATGAATTCCGCATACTACGATCATCACCGGAGATGATCCCAACTATTGTCACTTTGGGGTCTACGAATCATAACACATAATAGGTGCATACAACTTGAAAGATAGGATCCAAAACACTCTCATATCTGTGAAAACATAATAGGTTCAGATCTGAAATCATGGCACTCGGGCCCTAGTGAGAAGCATTAAGCATAACAAAGTCATAGGAACATCAATCTCAGAACATAGTGGATACCAGGGATCAAGCCCTATCAAAACAACTCGATTACATGACAAATCTCATCCAATACCATCATCGTCCAGCAAGCCTATGAAGGAATTACTCATTCCCGATGGTGAGCATCATGTAATTGTTGATGGAGAAGGGTTGGTGATGACGGCGGTGACGAATTCCCCTCTCCGGAGCTCCAAATGGACTCCAGATCAGCCCTCCCGATGAAGAACAGGAGATGGCGGTGGCACTGTCTCATAAAACGTGATGAAAACTTCTCTTTTATTTTTTTCTCGGGAAAAGGAATTTATAGGCTTGAGATTAGGGCCAGCGGAGCCACGTGGGCCCCACAAGGCATCAAGGCACGCCCAGGGGGTGGCCATGCCCTGTTCCCTTGTGGGCAACTGGTGCCCCCCCCTCTGGTGGATCTTCGCTCTAGTATTTTTTATATATTCCATAAAAAATCTCCAAAAAGTTTTGTCCAATTCCGAGAACTTTTATTACTGCACAAAAACAACACCATGGTAGTTGTGGTGAAAACAGCGTGAGGCCAGGTTAGTTTCATTCAAACCATGCAAATTATAGTCCAAAATAAAAACAAAAGTGTTTGGAAAAGTAGATAGGTTTGGGACGTATCATGATGCTACAGAGTCAACCAAGTTAGTATCAGAGGCAACAATTGCCATTAGGTGTCATGCACGTATCCTGCCAACATGGATTCAGTACAGGAATGACAAAGACGAAACCCAATTTAACACCTTCCTCGACCATTTACCTGTAAGTATGGTTATTTATGGAAATTAGTAATGTCATCTTCCTCTGTCCCATACTTACTAGGTTTATGGTAACGAGACTCCCATACTTTTCAACAGGTGAGGTTCAAGTTGGATCGGCAAGATGATGGAACCAGACAAGTATGCACTCATGTTTTCAAGTCTGATCTACGACAGTATTGGTATAACCTGAGAAAAGCTCACTTTGAAGGCAAGGCTAACAATGAACTTGCCCAAACATCTCCAATGGAAAATATAACAGATGAAGACTAGACAACCTTTGTTAAACACTGGTCTGATCAAAAGTATCATGTTCGTTATTTATATATATATATATATATTTATATATATATATATATATATATATATATATATATATATATGTTATCAGATCACATGTTGAACTCCTATTTACGCATGTGCCTTACAAATCTATCTTCTTCTAGGTGAACTGTTCAAAGAACAAGGCCAACCGTACGGAAGTGAAATTCCAACAGACGACATGAACTCCTAGCTATATTGCACACTGCGAGGCTCTTGTAACTAGCTGTTGTTTCACTCTTTTGGTTGTGCCATATTATCATATCTATATTGACATGTTCCAAATGCACAGGAAAGCCCGTAAGGACCAAAAAGAACCTGAACCAAATGCAGTGGAAATCTTCAAGGACTGTCACACCAACAAGACGAAGGGCATGACTACACCAATCAAAACCGTTGTTGTAAGTCCTTAATCTCATGCCTTTGAACTACTGGTTACTCTGACTTGTGCATTGAACTGCATGGTTTGTAGCCAATGTTTGTTACTCTTTTCAACTTTATACAAAGTTGTCTTAACGAATCATTGCACCTTACAATGCTTAAAAGAGGAATGATGTTCTTTTGCTCTTGATCTATAATCTAGTTGTGTGCTGCACTTGCCCACATAACGTTACAATTGCATGTTTGTTTGATCTCAGTTGTTTTGTGATATGAATGATGTCATACTATGCCCACCGTATTATAACCTTTGTCTATTTATCCTTAGTGTCAATACAATGTGAAGAAATAGACAATACATTATCCATGCTACGTTGACATATGTTTGGAACCTGTTTTTATTATGTATTCCCTCCGTTTCTAAACACAAGACCTTTTAGAGATAACAATATAGACTACATACAAAGTAAAATGAGTGAATGTACACTCTACAATATGTCTATATACATCCGTATGTAATCCATATTGGAATCTCTAAACGTGTTATATATAGGAACAAAGGGAGTATTTTGCAGTAAAATACAACTAATATGTTATATGGGTTCACCAAAATAAGTTCTATATATAGACCATAGCTATTCTGTTTGTTTTTGCTGCCTCATTAATAACTTCTTTTCTGGTACTACTAATGTACAAATTCAACTTTTAAGCAAGCTATGGAACAAATGATGGAACCACCACAACCTCCTGAAGGTGACGAGGCAACCACAATCACAATGTCACCTCTTGCTGTAGTGAGTTAGTATCTCTCCACTAATAGTGCCAAAAGCATCTTCCTGCGTAATAGTGGACCGGTTGTTAAGGAAACATCGTCCAAACTGCCTGATGAACAAGATGTCCAAGCTTGACAGAATGATATATCCGCGCTCCAGACACAAGTCCAATCCCTAACGGGGACCCTTTGTGAAGAAAGCACAATAATTGTCAGATGTCATGATGATATGCATGGTTCTGAAATCAGACTATCAGACATTTGCTTCGTTGTTCAGGAGCCTAGGAGAAATGAAGGCAAAGGCTATGGTGCTCCATCACACACTACAGTATGAAAATGTATCGGTCAGGTCAATTGATCCGAGCTTCTGAACTTTTGATGGTGAATTTATGTGTTGAACTATAAACTTTTATGCCAACCGGCCTTTTTTATATGGTTGTAATTCATTTTGTTGTGATACATCATTTGTTCTTAATGTGGAGCCACCCGCTGTAGAAAATAGCAAGCCATTTTTGTATAGTGTAGGTTTATTGTTAGTTAATGTATTTAGTTTCATTGTTCTGCTTTTTTAGGAGGGTTTCATCATTCTGCTTGTAGGTAGAAAGCATAGTAGGAGGCTAACGTGCCAAATCACGTGAACCGACCCAGAGGCATGGATGACAATAATTGGGCTAACCCTGAACTGCGTGTTGAACAATTCTGGGCCCTATTGGGCATGTATCCCACTAAAATAACTGGACCAAAATCAATGAAGGACCCAAAATATCTGGCCATAAACATTGGGCCATAACATAGGCCCATAGTAACAATGGGTCGTTCACTTGCCCAAACTAAGATGCATGACTTATTTGCCCCATACAGACTACGGGCCCTTAACAGGCCGAAACTCAACTCATGCCAAGATGGGCCATAAGATACCCAACGCTTTTAGCACGCCAAAGAAAGATTGGGCCTGAAATGTTCTGGGAAGCCCATGGGCCAATAGCAGACCGAACCGTACATTAGACCAGTGCCAACCCAATTACATGTTGGGTTGTTAACATGCCGAATGTCGCTCGGGCCATAAATGTGTCGACGTACTACACGGGCCTTTAACAAGCCGAATGTGAAGGAGGACCAAAATTGTTTCCTGGAGGACATGGGTCGTTAATAGGTTGAATGTCACGTCGGGCTATAAATGGCCCAAGTGTACTGTCAAGCGTTAACAGGCCGAAAGTTACACATGTCAGGAAACGGCCCAACTCAATAACGGGTCACTAACAGGCTGAAAGATAGACCTGACAATAAATGACCCAATTCCAGCATGGGTCGTTAACAGGCCAAAAACACTTCGGGCCGTAATTGGTCCCATAAACATAGTAGACAGTTAACGGGCCGCAAGTGCCGATGGGTCGCAATGATGTCGAAAGGAAAACGGGCCATTGATGGGCTGAACTGATACCCTCCTTATGAGTCGTGGCTATAAATGGGCCATGTGCAAGAAAGCCGTTATTGGGCTGACCTATTTATACTAAATGGACCTCTATTGGGCCATGTCACGTGTCGACGTATCATAGGCGCCTCTCGTCCAATGGATGGTTGACATCTGTCGCAACATAGAGCTGACACGTGGTTCCTTTGGCGAATGAGAAAATGACATGTGGAAAATCGTCATTGGTTGGAGCTGTTAACAGGTATCGGTTCCAAAACTGGCACCCGATAGCTTAACGACAACCCGTTACGGTGGCTGCCACGTGTCAGTTACCCTTGATGAAATCACTTCTATGACTCACCATTTATCGTCATGGAAGTGGACACTTTCGTGATGACAATTTGAGTATAGTCGTGGAACACTTCTACGACGGCACATGTGACTATCTTCATTCTGTCCTAAAATCGTCGCGGGTGTACATGCGTGACAGAAAACGTGACCTACTGTGACAAACACGTATCATCACGAAAGTGGTTTTTTTGTAGTGTTGGGGCATGCTTTGTCGAGGTCGGTGTAGTCCACGCACATGGGCCATGTGTTGTTCTTTTTTAGCACCATTACTGGGTTTGCTAGCCATTCCGGGTGCACGACTTCTCTTATGAACTTAGCGGCCAACAGGCATGCTGTTTCCTCCCCTATCACCATTCGTTTCTCCGTGGCGAAACGGCGCAAGGCCCATTTTACCGGCCTTGCATCCTTGCGGACGTTTAAGCAGTGTTCGTCCTTGCCGGCCGACACACCTGGCATGTCAGCTGGCTTCCAGGCAGATATGTTCCTGTTGGCTTGGAGGAAAGCGAGCAACTCTGCTCATGGTTCTCCGGGTGGTCTCCGCCGATAATCACTGTCTTTCTGGGGTCTTCCAGATGTACCTAGAATTTCTTTGTTTGTTTGGCCGGTTGAAATATGGTCCCTAGCCTTGCCTTTTGTGGGAGCTCGGCCTTCGATGGCCCAATCCATTTTCTTATCTTTGCGAGCTCGGCGGAGGCTAGGGCGGCCTCAGCAAGCTCCACGTTGTCCACTTGGGCTTCGTAGGCCCTTTCCAAGCTCCCCCGAATGGTGATTGTTCCGTTTGGGCCTGGCATCTTTAGCTGTAAGTAGGCGTACGACAGGACGGACACGAACTTCACGTAAGCGGGCTTGCCAAAGATCGCATGGTAGCTGCTCTGGAATGGAGCAACCTCGAACTGGAGGGCCTTGCTTCGATAGTTATGCTTGTCTTTGAAGATGACTTCCAGTTCAATCTTCCCAAGGGGACGGATCACGTATCCTGGCACCACCACATGAAAACCGACGTCCGATCTCTGCAAATTGGATAGTGAGATCTTCATTTTCTCTAGGGTGTTGGTGAAGATCATGTTGAGTCTGCTGCTCCAGTCCATTAGTACACGTGCAAGGCGGCAGCCCCCCCACCACGATTGGATCTAGTACCAACGTGTGTTTGCCTGGGTAGATGACGTTTTCCGGGTGATCCCTGACGTCGAAGGTCACCATTCCCTGGGACCACACAAGCCTTTCGTTGATTGCGTTTTATGCCGCATAGATCGCGTGTCGTGTGAGTTTATGGTTTCGACGTGTGTCTACCGCCGTGAATATCATGTTCACGAAGTTCTTGCGGGCGGGATTCCGGCTTCACGTGGCCCGTACGATACATCTCCATGTGGGGTGGTCAGGACGATCGTAGACCTTCAGGGCCTGCCCCTGCCCGTCGTACACGCGGTCGACGAGGTATGAGGGCGAGATGTCAAAGAACTGCCTCGATCCATCAGCGACCAGCTTGAAAGAGCCGAACGTGAGGCGCTGACCTGGCATGAGATCACCGGCCTTCTTTAAATCTCGACATCGGGTTAGGTCTCCGATCGACGTCGCTCGTGCCTGGCGCGCCAACCTACCGATCAAAATACCGTTAGTTCCCTCGGTAGGGTTCATGACGAGATCGGAAGTACCGGGGGGGGGGGATTTTGCACACATGGTTTACCCAGGTTCGGGCATCCGAAGAGTAATACCTTACGTCCTGCTTCTTCTTTTTATTCATAGTGAGAGGTTACCTCGTGCAGAGGATTACAATGGTGTATGGGGTTACTACCGAGAATATATATGAGATTGGATCCTTAATGGCGCCCTGGCCTCCCTTTATATAGAGAGGAAAGGTCTAGGTTTTACATGGGGGGGGGTCAGCCAATCTATTGCGCCACCAGAATCCTAACTTGGGGATCATGAAGACAGCTTCGGGATCCTTTAGGGTTTCCCTCCTAACTTGGGCCTGATGAGCCCCGTGTTTCGGCTGAGGGGCGACCTTCCTTGCATCAGGTACCCTGGGTACAGGACCCCGTCATTCATGTGGTTGATGGGAGGTCTCCTTAGATCTATGTCGCCCACCGTTGTGCTTGTGGTCGAAGGGTGGTCTTCGATGGCTTGTCTCGGTACTCTCTAGGCAAAGGGTGGCCATTTGGAGTCATTCTTGGCTGCATCTTTTCCTCTCGGCCGACGTGCCAGATGGGAGGCAGATTGGCCCTGTCCTGGTGCTTGCTCGTTTTGTCTCCGGTGAGCTGGTGGCAATGCAGCGGCGAGTCTCTCGATCCAAGTGGTGTTCTTCCCAGTGTCGAGTGATTTGATCTAGGGATGGGTCTTTAGACCGAATTATTTCTCCTCTGTATCTTGGGGCCCTTCTTGTAAAAAGCAAGGACTTGCATGCAATTTTCCTTTATGTTTGTGTCATTATATAATCTAGCATTTATTGTATCTTTCCTTATCCCGACCCCCACTACTTCTAATTATCTCAACATGCGTGCTTTCACATTATCAAAATTGTTGTAGCCGTTAGATTTACTAGTCTGGTCTACTAGCATCTGTCATATGTATGCATGAGAGTCTTCTACCATGCAACATGCATTAGTGTGGGTTTTAAATCACATTGCTGCCACATCCACATGCATAAGAAAAGGCCCATTATAACATGCATCCATGCATAGGAAAAAAACATCTCAACATGCAAACATGGACTAGAATTTCTATTCTACTATGCTACATAACAACTATCCAATAATCAAACACAATAAAACATATGTATTCTCATACTTTTACTTTAAATATTAATATTCCATACAATCAAATTGCATTGAAATGTATTGCAAAACATTCCACAGAACATCGTGCGGGGTATCTAGCTTGTATTGTATCTTTCCTTATTATCAAATAATATATAGGTCCTTTGGGACCTATCCTTGTTCAAAGAAAAAAGATCGACGAGAAGACAATATTGTTATACAAGCATAAAAAATAATAGTAATCATACCATAGAGCAGGATGCATATTTTTTGAGCACCTGCTATCCTGGCTATCCAATGCCCCTTTAAGATCTGTGCGGCACAACTAACTTTCTACATGATTTTTTTGTTTCTCTCATATAGAACATGTCTTGAAGTTCAAATCTTTGCCTCGCGGCAAAGCTTTCTAATTAGAATCTAGGATAAATCTTTCAGAATTTTTGGTCCGACGTAAATACTAAAAATAAGATTTTTAATCAAACAAAACTTATTTTGTATATTTATGTTGGACCAAAAAATCTAAAAGTTTTATCCTAGATTCTAGTTAGAAAGCTTTGCCGTTCTGCAAAAGTTTGAACTTCAAGACATGTTCTATATGAGAGAAACAAAAAAGAGAAATGTACTTGCACAAATCGCGATGCGGGGAATGGATGGCTAGATAAGGACTCGGGTGCAGGTGCTCTAAAACATGTTTTTGCCATAGAGCCCATAAGTGCGCACAGATGGAACTGTGATGCTATGCCTTGGCACTTAGCCTTAGGGGATTACTCACACATTGCAAACGAATAAAAGAAAAGCGACATTGTAGATGGGTTTAATTGAAGATGAATGATTAACCGTCTTACAATATCACTGGTTGCGATAGGATCTCGATTACAAGTACTGATCTAATGTGAGATGACAATATTTGTCACTGATGATATGAGAAATGAAAATTTCTTTATCTAGAGTTTTTGTATAATTTAGAAGTTTGATTCCCGTGGAACAAAAGTTTTCACAAAATATGTCCTTTTAGCTTTGGGAAACAGCTAGTAATAGATGCATGGTATATGTCATTTTGACCTTTCCTCCCCTAGCTTGGAATTGCATGCAAATTTTTTTTTTTGAAGCTGCTATGGCAGGCAAAAGCCGGCCTGAACCATTTTTATTTTCATAAATCAGAACAAGATACAATGCAACGACTACAAGATGTAGCACACGACACCCACAAGAAGGAACAAGGAAACAGAGAGAGAACCGAAACGAACTATGCTTAGCAGTACAAGTCTCTTGAACCTGGCACCCAACAGAACCGGAACAAATCAAAAACAGAAGGGATGAGTGGATGAAGGAGGTTAAAAAATCACGTGGTAATTAGTTGAGCCCACCAACTCAAGATTTGTCCTTTTTGTGCGATGGTCAAAAGGTAAGTTGGGGAATTGTAAAAGTGCTCCTGAATCATTGTGTGATCTGCAGAAATTATTATATTTCTCGGAGAATACCAATCGGCAACGGCATATGAAAGTTCCAGCGTCAATAGCGACAAATTGCTGCAATATAAACTGTTCGATTAGGCAATGCCGACAGGTAGACTAATCAACTTGTCACATTAGGTGAAGCTAAGAACCCCACCACCAATCTTATATCCAAGTCGTCGCATTGTCATGAACCAGACAGTTCATTTGCAGATTGCAAGTACACGAGTTGTGAGTAGTAAAAGAAAGATCGAGACATACAGTTCTTGATCACAGGAACTTGGAAAAGATACAGGAAAGAAAATAATGTGCATGCAAGCTCTGAATCCTTTTCTTTCCCCTTATATATAAGAAACCGAATCTTCTGAACGATGAACAAGATTTACGCACGAATTAATCGGTGTGCCTGCCTGGAGGAGTGGCTTAATTTGCACCGGCAATAACGATCGAATGTATATACGGTGGCGCGTCTTCCCTCTCGCTCAGACGATGGTGCAGGGGCCGGGGTGGTCGTCGACGGCGTAGCAGTAGGACTGTGGCGGGCAGTAGGGCGGCGGCGGGCAAACCTTGGTGGGGCAGTACTGCTGCATCATCGCCATGCATTCCTTCTTCTTCTTCTCCGCCTCCTCCTTCTCCTTCTTCTTCTTCTCCTCTTCGTCCTTCTTCTTCTTCTCCTCCGCCTCCTTCTTCTCGTCGCCGACCGTCACCACCGTCGCCGAGTGCTTCCCCTTGCGCAGCGCGTCCACGACCACCACCACGTCCACTTCCCCCACCACCGTCAGCGTGCTCTTCTCCTCGTCGTACGCCATCGACTTGACCCCTGCCATGGATGGACACACACGACCTGTCAAGTAAGCTGCAGAGACGAGCGAATCAAGGCCACGGAGAGGATGTACAGACCTTTGACCTTGGACACAATCTGAAGGATGCAAGATTTGCACTTCTTGCAGACCATCGGCACCTTGAGCACCATCTGGTTCAGAATAATTGGAACGGTGAGTAACAATTAAATTCTCACATACAAGCTAGGATGAGGAAGGAAATTAGGAGCATGCAGGACCTTCATCTTCGCGGGCTCCCGGCGAGATTAAACTAGGACACTTGAAGATTACTGATTGGTGTACTTGGTATATCTGCCTGTACTCAAGCTCTCCGGAGAGCCTCCCCTGCAATGGCTAGCTTTATACACATACGTGAGGATCATATAGAGCATAATGCGGTGGTTTGGGACCCTGGACTTGGTCAATTGCAACAATCATTGCCACAGTGCAACATCAATTATATCTATGCAAAAAATACTTCATATGCCATTTGAATTTTTACAAGGAGATTTGAAATGAATTTAAGTCAGTAGCTACTAGCTAGTCGTAGTATTAGGTGCAGCCCGTATGTCTTTAGCCGGCTCGATCGGATGTCGACATGGTGAGAATTATATAACCCTCAAGTCCTAAGATTTTCAGTACCTTATCATCTATTGGTGCGTTTTGCAACGAACGGCGGCAGTTAAGCATGTACTACTATGTATTCTCTATCAGCTGGTTGGAAGTTGAATTAGTATATGCCTAGTCATCAAATGGATTAGTAGTATATAGCTATCGCCGTGGTTGCTGCTGTCTGGTTAAATAGTCTTATTTTTTTAGTAGTAGTACTTGACTAACCAGCAACCTGGGGAGACGACTTGTATCACGTAAGAAATGTCAGCAACTACTTCAAAAAAATACATGCCAGCAACTAATACCACAGCGACAAACACCACGCTATGGGTACTGGAATGGTATATACTGTATGCAGTAGCAGGTTGGTATTCTATTGGCGCAACGTCGCTTATCAGAAACTTAAGTACGGTTGCTCTCATCTCTCCATCCCAGGATGTTATGTTTTGGGGTGTTGAGAAACTTAAGTATGGTTGCTCTCATCTCTCCATCCCAGGATGTTATGTTTTGGGGTGTTGACATTAGAAGTTCTCGGAATCAAAGTGGGATAATGGGACAGCCGGTGCAAGAGGGATCTCAGTGAGCAAAACAATGCTAGATTGCCAACCTCCAGCATAAAAAAATGCCGGCATTCTCTTGCCCGAACGGAGATTCCTAGCTGTTGGCTATAATAAGTACGGGTGGCTGATTGTTTTCAGCTCCATTGTTGTGGTTGTGGAGATTTTTTTTTTCGCGACAATGGCACTGCAAGATGTTCGCCGGAGACAATGATAGCCATGGCAAGAGATGAGGTTTCCCTGTTCTGGGAGGCTGTTTCTTCCTCTCTGTGCGTTTTTTTTTCTTTCCTTTCTTTTCTGATAGCTGAGTTTGAGGTGGTTTGCCATTGCCATCATGTGGTCTCGGCTCTGATGTGTACTAAACCTGGGGACCTCGGTCTCTCTCTCTCTTCTATATAATGAAAACAATAGCATTATCATCTTGTTGATAGAGAATTAAGCCCCGGGACATGTGTCAAGGATGCACACGAAACCTTGGACGACAAAGGAAAAGAAAGAAAAACATGGAAGAGCAAAAGGATCACTACTTCCCTCCCTCCAACCACTTTGCCTTCGTTGCACAAGATCAAACAAAACAACCCTGTACTTAAACAGAAGGTCAAACAAACCACAGAGTGCTTCGGAGAGTCTACATTTTTTATTAAGTGATCCAAGATCACATTGAGTCCATAGTAAAGCCAATACTATTAAAAGGGGCTGAGGTTTTGATCATGGTCTAACTGTTCAAGTGCTTAGAGATATTGCTCCAGAACCCTCAGCCACACTCTCACATTCATCTATGTCCAAAACTTAAAGTCAATCTCGGTCCCACTGAAACACTCTCATCCGGACTCACCGAGAAACACTTGACATAGCCACTGCCTAAACCCTAGCAACTCGGTCACACCGAGATGATCCTTCCGTCCCACCGAAGATGACTTGCCAACCTTTTGTTACCGATTGATTTCACTTCGGAATTTCCTAGTGGTTTCAATCAGTCTCACCGAAGTGTGGAAAGTGATTAGGTCATCACTCATCGTCCCACTGAGCTATTTCATCCGGTCTCACCGAAAAGCCTAAAGTTCAAACCTTTTGTACTAGTCGGTCTCACCGAGTGTTTTTATCCGGTCCCACCAAGTAGTGCATAAAGGTGTGTAACGGCTAGATTTTTAGTGTTGCCTGTATATACCCCCACCCATTCCACCAACTCTAAGAGAGCAAACCAGGACGAAGCTACCACTTCCCATATCCATTTTCTGAGAGAGAAACACCTAACCTTGTGTTGAGATCAAAAGGATTCCACTCCAACCTTTGACCCTTGATCTCTAGCCTTTCCAAGTTGCTTTCCACTCCAATCCCTTTCCTACCAGATGGCCAAAATCTATGAGAGAGTGTTTGAGTGTTGATAAGATTATGTTTTGAAGCACAAGAGGTAGGAGTTCATCACCAACAACACCTATTACCTTTTGAAGAATGATGTCTCCTAGATTGGTTAGGCATCACTTGAGAGCCTCCAAGATTGTGGAGTTGAACCAAGGAGTTTGTACGGGCAAGGAGATCGCCTACTTTGTGAAAATCTATCCCGAGTGAGGCTAGTCCTTCGTGGACATAAGCCATGATGACATAGACAACAGTGGCGGGTGTAGAGGGTGGACGGCCTACCCTGGGATGGAGAAATGGCCTTTATACCATAGTAAAAAAATCTAAAAAAGAAAACCAAAATTAAATTTACATGAACTGTTGCACTGTTGGCCCACCCTGGTCTAGTGGGCTAGGTCCACTACTAATAGACATGGTTGCTTCTTCATGGACCCTTTGTGGGTGGAGCCCTTCGTGGACTCGCGCAACCGTTACCCTCTGTCTTGTTAATGTCTATTCACAGCCCCTCCCTCTAGACCTATCCTTTCGACCCTACAATACCCTTTTCCGATATCTTATATCAGTTCATTCTCGAGCATATTTGAACATTTCACTTAAACTCCTTTTTGATATCTTACGTTTTCCCTTTCTTGTATGCTTTCCAAAGCAAACTGTCAGCTCTTGGACTACCCTAATTCACAACCTGTTTTGCAAAACAGGTTCCAGGGAGGCTAGCATCATACATTATACTGCAATGGAATCGTTGATCTTGGATTGATAAAAACGATTTTCATCTTCCGTGGCGACTGCGGAGAGTACAACATGAGTTTGCAATAGGACGTAGTCCTCCTTGGCACTCTTGAGGATAATCCTCACATTACAGTACCGGTCCGTAAAATTTTGCCAAATGTATGCAAGTAATCCACTATATGCAACCTGCTGCTACTGATGTGGTGAACCAAAAGAGTATAATTAATGTTGTAGGCAACCTGCTACTTATATGGTGAATAAGAGTAGCCTTAGTGCTATAGGGATACATGTTATCTCACTCACTGTGCCACGACACTCATTTCTTTTATGAGTCGTGAGATCTTTATGTTGGTGTCAGTGTCATTCCTTATCGAGAAATATAAATAGTAAAATCATAAAAATACTAGGAAATATAAATAAAAAGCTTAAAGTTTGGGGTATCAAACGTGGTAGACCATTCTACCTATGTGTGAAATTTCATGAAGGAATGACACACGTGGTATTTTTAGGGAAGAAGAAAATACAATAGAAACCTTACTGTTCACGCAAACAGTATTTTTTCATAACTTTGATTTTGACTTTTTTGCTCCAAGTACCATAGATGTCATTTCTTCACGAGACTTCACACGTGAGTTGAATGATCGGTCAAGTTTGATACCCTGAAATTTAAGTTTTTTTCTTGTTTTTTCTTGTATTTTTCTAGATTTTGCTGTTCTAGCAGGTGCGTGGAACCATGTTCCAAGAATTCCTGTCCCATTCCTTATGCTCTTTATCACGAATAAATTGCTAAAGACATCGCTCCCTTAAAAATTGAAGAAAAATTATGTTATGATTAAAGAGCAGATAGATCTTATATTGAACCTAAAGAAATTGTTAGAGAAGTTCTTTGTGCTTGATTTTTTTTGGACAGGTACCCCTGTTTTCTTAATAGTTGGTACACTAAAAAGTTTCTATTAATGAAAACAATGAACTGATCTCTTAAAAGACTGTTACATGATATTTCACCCGCCAACCCCGGTGCTTACCAGGAGGTACTACGGCCACCAGAAGAAGAAAATGTCATTCCCGCATAGCACAAATGACAAGGAAACACAAGGATCCTATAAGGAATGCGCCTATAAGGAACTTTGATTATAGTTGTTTTGCTAAGATTTGATTTGATTTAGTATGACTAGTGGAAGGCAAGGTAAGTTTGGATTTAATTGAGATTTTCTGAAGATTTGATTTGAATGAGTTAATGCAAGATGTTGTTTTGAGAAAGTGCCGATCCGATTGAGTTAATGCACACGTTAAATAGGCCGGTTCAAATTGGTTGCGTTTGAGCGGAAGGTCGCCTGTAAGACGCATGTAGGCATAATATAGTGTTTGCCTAAGGGTTGATGGGAGTGAGGCGAGACTACCAACTCCCCGTTAGGAGTAGAGATATCAAGGTGGATGTTGTTCCACGGGCACCCATGTGAAAGGTAAAATCATAAAAAATATATTAGGAAAAATAAATAAGAAGCTTAAATTTTGGGGCATCAAACTTGGTAAACCTTTCTACCTATGCGTGAAGTTTCGTGAGGTAATGACGCATGTGGTATCTTTAGTGAAGAAGAAAATACAATAGAAACCTTGCTGTTCACTCAAACAGTGTTTTTTCATAGCTTTGATTTTGATTTTTTTTTTTGTTTCAAGTACCACAGATGTCATTTCTTCACGAAACTTCACATGTGAGAAGAATGGGCGATCAAGTTTGATACCCTGAAATTTGAGATTTTTTTTCTAGTATTTTTCTCGATTTTATTGTTCTAGCAGGTGCGCGTGCTCTTTACGAATAAATCACTAAAGATATCGTTCCCTTAAAAATTGAAGACAAAATTATGCGATGATTAAACAGTAGATAGATCTTATATTGAACCTAAAGAAATTGTTAGAGAAATTCTTTGTGTTTTTTTTTGACAGGTACCCATGTTTTCGTGATAGTTGGTACACCAAAAGGCATAGTTTGTCTTGTAGCGTCTGGCAGACATCTGAATTGCAGTTAGTGCTGAAATTGGTTGTCCTAGAGAAAAAGTTTCTATTAATAAAAACAACGAACTGATCTCTCAAAAGACTGTTACAGGATATTTCACCCGCCAGCCCCGGTGCTTACCAGGAGGTACTTCGGCCACCTGAACAAGAAAATGTCATTCCCGCATAGCACAAATGACAAGGAAACACAAGGATCCTATAAGGAATGCGCCTATAGGAAAAGAGCAGGTGATTGTTATACATGCACGGTGCAAGACTTATGTAATAGAAGTTCGGATGGGCTTCTTCAGTGTAGAATAGTGAAGTGGATGAGCAATTTGTACTCCCCCCTATGCCTCAATCACTTTAGCAGCTTCACGCTTGGCAGTAAACTCTAATTCATCCGGTGTGAAGGGAAGTGGCTTTATGGGAGCAGGTAGTCGGCCAATGCTATCAACCTTGTCTCGTTGCTTGGGTGGAGGCCTTGCTGCTTTAGGTATAAGGCGGCCCTTCTTTGCAAACCACTCGGGTTTGAGAAGTGCCCTGAACCCAAGCTTGTTGTAGTACACCAATCTTACAGTTCCACCTGCTGCTTCAACTGCAGCTTTCGCCCTTGCAGTCGCCCTCGATACCTGCCAATTTACATTTGCTTAGGAAGGGATTCGTGAAATTTGGATATATCAAATCCAATTCACAGCACCAATGTTCACAGCTGACCTAGTATGTGTAGCCATTCTTTTAAGTTGAAAATGTTATATCTTGATAATCAAAGCAATATAATTTCACTTAAAAAACATTGCAAGTAAAATCATGCTAGTTTTTTTTTTTTGGTCACTGCCATCACCTATTGCATGCTTATATATGAACCATGTTGTATTAGTTGGGCACATGCCAAACAATATTCAACAATCGAAAAGCTATATTTACTACACTCACAGTTGGAGCTCTCTCATTGCCTCTACAAAAGAACCACTACTTGTACTCAAAATGATTGCAAGCAATGGACAGGCAGGTCATGCAAACACATAACTAAATGAACAAATTCTGTGATATCATTATATGGATAAATGGCACTCGGCAGAACAGATACATTTACATTTTTGAATTATGTGTCATCGCATGCAGCAAAAACATAACAGAATAGGACTATGAAAACATGCATGTTATTCCTGAGAATGGAGGACTTGAAATGAACCAAGAAACTATATGCTTATGAATTTGATATAAGATTTAACTATTTCGAACTAGCTTCTGCTTGCCTCAAGGTGAATTGGCCATTTGATTTCTTCTGCACCACGCCCCATTAACCGAATCCCATCCTTTATTTGTTTTCCAATGGCACTTGTATCCTGATAAAGTGTGATAGAGAAGTTGATGTTGCAAAGAAGAAAACAGAAACATAGCTAGTTCAAAGAAATGACTGTAGTTGAAAGAAATGACTGTAGTACCTTCAGTGTCTTCATTGTGATCAATTCAGAGGAATCAATTTTTCCAGCATTGATGAGTTTTGCAATTTTTCCCAGTCCACAGGGCTGACCACAGGGAAAGATGACCAACATCACACTATGCCCACGGTGCCATTTGCAAATAAAAAATTGAACTTAAAGCACAAACAAAGTAATTGTCAAGTAGTTAAACGAGTTCTACAATGAGCATCCAGTATTCCAGTTACCCAAATGAAAACAAAATTTTGCTGTTATTTTTTAGATGTTGAAGTCAGACATTAGCATGGATCAAATAAAACCACAATTTGCTGAAAACAATTACCGCATGAACTAGCAGAGATAGGTACATCACATATCATGAGGAAATACAATTTCAGGAGACTGAAAGATTGTAAAGCAAATGGAAAGTTACTCCACTGCTAAGGGCCGGACAGTAGATCACTTCACAGTAACTCCTGAAGGACTTGCCAACATATGATAGATGCAGTTCATTAGATTGTAAAGTTTGATGCTTTACCAGGTCTTATGCTAGAGATTACATAATATGATACAACTATGTATTATAAGAATATATGGCATGTTCTTTTTGTGAGTTACGATGGAACAGAAAAGAAAAGAAATAAATAGCAATGGGCACGTCCTATTAAAAAACATTATTGCAGTCCTCTTCGGAATGTAATCTATGATACTTCTTTGAAACCTGCATACGCGCACAAGGTTCCGTTGTTCTTGCATACTAACACGGCACGAAGTAGTGCCCACCACTTTACTAGCATGAACTTATATATCCATTAATAGATTAGATAATGTGTAAACTTCAAATATAAGCCTAGGTTTCCTTCACAAACAAATATCAAGCATAGAGATTTTGTCCAATCAATAGTTTACTCTGTAATAGATATGTCCAAAATCAGTGCCCAATTAGTGCACAGCACCTCAAATCTTACAACAGATTAGCACAACCCCACCGATTATCTTCATCCACCAAAGTTTGGAGATCAATTCAATACACAAGCCCCAAGTATCTTGACACTCGGTATGGATCCACCACTGCTCACATATAGTATACTCTAGCTGATAAGGAGCCAGCATACACTACCGACTAGAAGATAGATAACTGAAATTGTTGACTCCCAAGCCAAGTCTTCCAATGCTTCAAGCTGGTGCTACCCTCACTGTAGCTTGACCCCGGGGCGGACCTACGTACACCCAACCGGTGTCACTGGACACCGGGTAATTTTTGTGGTTACGTTTATATATCTGATAGTACTACATGTGGAACCGAGACATTTTTGTCCTAGGTCCGCCCCTGGCTTGACCTATGACCATAATCTCTTCCTGTCTTCTCGGTACTTACTATGTTATCTCAGCATGCCCATATTTCCAAAGCTCATAAGTTCCTTAAAAATGGCCGCTGCTAGGTGAAAACCCACTATCCCGGTCTTTTCATAATGCATATTAAGGTACTTTGGTGCTGCCTTTTGCCATTTTTAACACACAACACGATTCTATTGTTGTGCACTGAGGAACAAAATGATCTAGAAGCTCGTCTAAGAACGCCTACCACTACAGATAGGGCAATAGTAAGCGGTAACAAAATCAAAATATGTGAACTCCGTGCACAGAACACAGATCAAGCACCTTATGTGCAGAAATGCTGACCCGTACAACTTCGGGTCATCAAATCAAGCAACATTCGAGGATGACAGCTAGAGCACATACATGGAAACCAAGGAAGGAAATGTTGATTCGTGATCAAACAACCTAGATCGCAAACAGCAAACGACGCATTGCTGCAAGGAAAGCAGCAGATGAACAGAAATGCAAGAGGGCCTTGGACCTGGAACGTGAGCGAGAAGCGGTTCTTGAAGCCGCGGCGGGGGAGACGGCGGCGCAGCGGGGTCTGGCCGCCCTCGAAGCCGAACCGGGCGGTGCCGCGCGCCTTCTGGCCCTTGTGCCCGCGCCCCGCGGTCTTGCCCTTCCCGGAGCCGATCCCGCGGCCCTTGCGCGTCTTCTGCTGCGTCGCGCCGGGGTTGTCGCGGAGGTCGTTCAGCCGCAGCAGGCTCCCCACCGTCCTCAGTGGCCGCGACACCTTTGGTGGCCGCGCCGCCGGCGCCGTCGCCGACTGGGTGGCGTAGAAGCACGACGGTTGCCTGGGGGCGGGGAGGAGACGGGCGGGTGTGGCCGGGTGCGGTTGCGGGAGGCGGCGGGGGAGCACGGCGGCGGCGGGGATGGCGCGGAGGAGCTGGGAGGCGCGGCGCAACATGGCTGCTCTGGTGGGCTGGCGGCTTCCTCCACCGGTCTGGGTTTAGGGTTCTTTCCGTCTTTCCTTGGATGGTGCTGACTGCTGAGTGCTGACTAGTATCGTAGCCGTTGGATCCGGAATCAAAGGGTTAGAATGGACGATTCCGCGGCATAAAACCTGAGCCGCTGGCCGAAAACTGGACGCCCAGGATCGCGTGCAGTGCAGTACCGTCTCGCGCCGCGCCGAGCCGAGCCGAGGCCGCCGCCGCAGCACGTACCGCCAAAATCCCGAGCATCCTCGCCGCCGCCGGCCATGGTGTCGCAGCACGGCACCCTCCTCGCCGCGGGCCTCTTATCCGACCACTTCGGCCCCCTCGTAGCAGTAAGATCCCTGCCGACGTCCTACCCTACCCTCCCGTCGTTCCCTGGTACCGGCATTGTGTCAGCGTGCTCGTGCGTGTGAAGCCCTAACCCCCGCCGCCCGACCCCTTCCCGCAGAAGGTGTGCGACTGCCTCCTCCGCCACGGGGCGCTGCAGCTGACGGAGATTGTGCGCCGTCTCAAGCTCCCGCCCGGGCAGGTGAAGAACTCTCTCCTCGTCCTCATCCAGCACAACTGCGTTCAGGCCTTCTCGTCGCCCAGCCCCAGAGGCAAGCCCATACGCAAATCCCTTGACTATATGATTTGATGATTCGATTCGATGCCCTGCTAGTCCGTGACTCCATTGATTTTTCTGTGATTGTAGGCGACAGGACCATGACGCTCTACCTGGCCATCTTCGACAATGTCCTGCACCGTCTGCGCTTCTCAAAGTTCATCTCTGTTATCCGTGCGGACATTCCAGAGGTCCGTACTTGGATGTGCACTTGATTTTAGTTCACGCTTGCTTGTTAAAAGCTGGGATTGATTAAAACAGCATCCATAATTCTCTGAATGCTGAAATCAGTGTGGAGCAGATGGTACTGTATATTTTTTGCACCTAGGAATCCTGCCTTGTGATTCTCGTTGCGAGATGCATATCGACCTTGATCATTGTCTAGAGGCGATGAGATGGGGTAACTGAGATATCTCGGAGTATTACACTAAAGATCATTAACATGTGCTAAAACAATCACAATGCATCATGACCTTGATTACTGATCTAGAGTTGATGAGTGGGGTACTTGCAAATTTAGGTGGGGCTCCTGAGGATGTCTTTTACTCTTTCATGATATTTAGGTACTGCAATCACTGTTGGCAAATAGAAGCTAGCTAATCCTTTCTATCTGGAGTTTGCTGTTCAGCATAATCAAATTATTGTAGTGCTGTAGGTCTGAGCATGTTCTTCTTATTCCTTCAAGATCATAAGGCATCATCTTTTCGTCAACAAACATTTTCTTCTATATGTAGTGCAAGACAAACTTTTTCATATTCCTACTATTTCAGCATGATCATTCCAATTATTTAAACTAATGCTGTATTCACATCCTCGATTCATCCTCTGGGTTGATCTCTAAGCATGTTAGGCTGTGCTGCATGGCACCATGTATGACCCTATTTCCAATGTTCCTCACACTTATTAGGGGTGGCAATGGTCCGTATTATCCATATTATTATACTACTGTATTTGATAAAATACAAATATGGTTAAGATTTTCCTGAACGATTAACATTTTGTATTTTCTCACATATTCATATTTGTACCCTGCCCTGAGGATTGAGAACTTGTGCACTCCAAAATCCCCCCAATCCATAATACTAGAGCATGTTAGAATCTGAACAAGCAAACACTTTTGCAGAAAGATGATCATATCTGCATTGCATAAAATAGGTTGTCTTATACTCCCTCCGTTCCTAAATATGAGACGTTTTGGTAGTTCAAATTAAACTACGAAAATGTCATATATTCAGGAACGGAGGGAATATCACACAGGATGTGTAACTATTTTTTGTACAGTGTACATATGATGATACAAACATAATTTTTTGCACAACCTTTTTCTTCTGTACACACTGTAACATGTTCTAATAGAACAATTTTTTGGTATTTTTTAATGCACGTGTACTAAGGGGTGCATATAGATATGTGTTTATATTTAACTTTACTGGGTACAGTTTTGGTATAGACTTGTGTCATTTTAATTGTAATTTATTATTTGAACTATTTGTATTTTTACTCAATATATCAATATAGTGTTATAAAAGTCATTAGGTTCTAGGTTTGATGCTTGTGATGTTGTGGCTGTTCCCTATTCTCCACCATGGTAAAAGAAGCGGATTGACAGGGCAAGGGGAGAATGCTGTTGGCTGTGGGGAGGAGAATGCCAGAGAGAGGAAGTTGGATAGCGCAACGGTTTGGATTGGACTAGCATGACCCAAAGACTACCTGATACTATTGAATGACATTGAGATATTTTTTGATACAAATTTCTGTTGAATTCAGTGCTCTTTGGAGTACACGCACACAGTCTGAATGAGAAATAACCAGAGCTACCGTGCAGTTGGCATGGTATGGTGACTGATTCTAGCTCTCGGCAAGTGAAGGAATCATCGGAAATACGCGGATATGTAATGCCATGCACAACAACCTAACCGCTTAGTGGATGTGCAGGAGGATGAGTCTTATTGCTTAACAATGATAACTGATAAAAGCATATTAGGTGGTTGTAAAACATGGCTCCAGTTACCATGCCAATACGAAGTGCTAATTTGATTTGTTAACGGTTAGTTCGTCAGTTGTTTCAAAAATTGAACATGTCACTTATCTTAGTCATGGTTTTTAAAGCGTCGCCTAGTCGTCGCCTAGTCGACGCCTAGTCGTCGAAGCGCCCGGAGACAGCAAGGCGTCGTGCCCGCCTTAGGCCGTCGTCTAAGGCGTCCAGATTCGCCGTTTGAGGCGTCCAGGTCGTCGCCTAGGCAGGGAAGGCGTCGCCATGGCCGATTTTGGACGCCTTCCACATCTCCAGGCAGGTCGAGCGGGAAATGTTGACAGACGGGGCGGGAAACAGAAATTGGGCGGGATGGGAAAGAAATTGGAGGGCAAAGTGAGGGGAAATAGATGGAAGAGAGGGTGGGGAACACACCCGTGACAGGAATCGATCTCCTCCGCCGGATAGAGAGAGAGAGGAGCTCTCTCCTCTCAGGCGGCCAGCTCTTCCTCCGCCAGCTGTTTGTTGCTGGGGCTGGGGCCGGGGCCAGAGGAAGAGGTAAAGGGAGAGGTGAGGAAGAGAAGGAAATTGTGGTGGCGGCGCATGTGAAACATAGCCTGATCTGACCTGGCTTCTTCTAGTTGGGATGGACGGTAGAGATTACTTTTGAGAAATATGGACGCACCAGATGGCTCCGGGAAACCTAGGGTTTTCAGTTGGGCCTTGATGGGCCAGATATGCCCAGACATTACTAACTAGATGGGCTCTTTCCTCTCCGCCCTCACCCTTCTCCTGTCTCTCTGCCCTCTCTCCCCCGTGGTCTCTTTCCTCTCCCAGCACGGCAACAGTGAACTAAGGCGTCGCCTCGCCTCGCGCTTTAAGCGCCTAGGCGTTGAGGCGCCCCCCCACCGCCTTAAAACGCCTGGACGCCTTAAAAACCATGATCTTAGTGGATGGGCAGGAGGATGAGTCTTATATTTCTTAACAATGATAACTGGTAAAAAACATATTAGGTGGTTGTAAAATGGCTCCAGTTACCATGGCAATGCGAAATGCTAATTTAATTTGTTAACGATTAGTTTGTCAGCTGTTTCAAAAAAAAACATGTCACTTATCTTAGTTCTTGATTTGATTCCTTTTTAGGTGTTTAATAAATATGCTGGTAATTATTGTTTGTGATAGGCTGGAAGTTGATAAGAGAAACTGACAGATAACATACCTTGCCTGAACTAACATTCTAATTGTTCTGGTGCTATTTTTGCTACAAAATGTGTGATCGTTTCCAGGGCCATTCTCAGAAGAAAATAAAGTTAATTTTAACACGCCTACAATCATTCAGTAGTTGCAACTTTTCCAAAGTTTATGACCTTATGCATAGAACTTATGTATCTTGTAGTCAGAAGCTCTTATTGAGGGATTGCTTCAGAATGGTAGGCTAACATTTGACCAACTTGTGGGACGCACAATCTCCAAAGTGCCAGAAGGTATGTCCTTTTAATTTGTTGAAGTTGTTATTGGATCATCCACTGTTCTTTTTACGATGATATTCTCTTTCCTTTTTTTCCCATAATCTTTGATATTTGCCGGTGATAGTGACTATTACTTTTCCTGATAATGGGCATCCATGTTCCAGGCACCATCCGACCAGCAAGGGAAGAAATACGAATGAACTTCAACAGACTTGTGTCTGCACGTTATGTGGAACGTTGCCCGAAAGCTGAACCCCATTTCAATCCACAGGAAGATGAACAATCTACATCTGCAAGGAGAAGAGTTCCAAAAGTATGTAAAGCGATTCCCTGTTATGGACATTTTGATAGGCCTCTACTTTTATAGGTTTCTACTGTAAACTAATACAAATGCATGCAGGATTGGTAGAAGCTGACTAGGCTGGTTAGTTTAGTAACTTGGTCTTGTAATTAGACATCTTAGCAAAGAGCTAATTAGCTAGCTCAGTGGTTTGGGTCCTTATGCGAGGCCTGTTAAAGAAAATCATCTTACTCTTAACTCATAGTCATCGCCTGTGTACACTTTGTGAAAACTGATAATTACTAGTAACAAGATCTCGATGCTCCAAATAATGTATTACTGTTCTTTCTTCTGTTGATATGTTCTGTGTATGATAGTCAGTTACGTGACCTGAGAAAATTATCTTTGTTACAGGCTGCCGAGGAGGTTCTTTCACTTGAGCAGAAAGTTGTCAATACTGCAACCCTTTCCGACCCAGAAAGGTTTTCTGAGATCCCATACAGCATGGAGGATGCATCAAAAACAAATGATTATCCTCATAACATTGTTGCGGGTGCTAAGGTGGTGTACTCTTTTTACTTATCTTCACCACCATGTTATGCAGTGACTTCATGTTATGGGAAAGATTGGTATTTGTTGTTTCGGCCATCTTGTTGTTAAACGAGAAAAGGCAAAGGGACATATGTAGATTGTTTGTTAATGGCGAAGGCACTGAAGGGGAGCCTTGGCGCAGTGGCAAAAGCTGCTGCCTTGTGACCATGAGGTCACGGGTTCAAGTCCTGGAAACAGCCTCTTGCAGAAATGTAGGGAAAGGCTGGGTACAATAGACCCAAAGTGGTCGGACCCTTCCCCGGACCCTGCGCAAGCGGGAACTACATGCACCGGGCTGCCCCGAAGGCATTTTTTGAAAGTATTGGTGGGAACTGGCAAATGCAGCAACAATATGCAATGCACTGCTTTTTATCATCATGTAATTCTCTGTGTCGTTATTTCATCAGCGGAAACACGGAGCCTTTGAGGTAGATGAAGAGCTCAACTCAACAATTGCAGAGAATGAAGTACTTTGGCGGGTAAATTTTGAGAAATTTATATTCTGTCTAAAGAAGAAGGTATGCTGCTGTTATCATAGCATTACTATGGATAGCATATTTATGCAGGCGTCTTCATCTTTTTATCTGCAGCGGTGTTTCTGTATTTGTTTACCTTGCTTGCATTGGGTCTTCTAGAAGTAGGATACCTACCAAGCCATTCTATTCTACAAAACGACAGTGAAATGTATTGCTTGGGAAGAGGAGTGGGGGTGGGGTGGGGTTGCTGCTGCCATGAAGAAAGGATTGTAATGTAAACCCCAAAGTGAAATGAAGTTTGTACAGTAAAAAGAGGACAAAAGAAGAAAAAAGGAATGTTCATGAACATATAAGAGCTTCTGCACTGTATTGAATCAACGTTGTTACATAGCCATGCTACCTTAGTGAAATCCATACATAGAAAAAGGAACAGCAGAAATTAACCCCTGTTCATCCCTACTACCCCCTCCCTCACAATACCACTACCATTGGTATTTCTCCCGAAACCAAACTGATCATGAACAATGGAAGCACAAGTCCAGTCGGGGAGCTTTGGGGTCGATGACAGAATAGTGATGGGAGGCTGATGAACATGAGCAGCGTCTTCCTCTATCTTGACAATGTTCTTGACTGTGGAGGAGATCTTGGAGATTATCCGAAGAGTTTTGCGGCGTGGGGATGAGGCCGAGCTGCTCCTAGGAGGGGATGAGCCAGAGCTGCAAGCGACGATAGAGCTAACTGAAGCGGCAGCCGGCAGCTAGGGTGGGCATGTTGTTGTGTGGGCCATGAAAGTTAGTCTCTCATGCTGTGGTCGGCTTCAACTTAAGAGTTTGATGCTAGGATTATTTTCCGGCTTGAACTTATCGTTCCATTATACAATATGGACTCAGTAGCTTCTATTGCATCTATTTAACTGGTTTGAGATGCACATCAGAGATGCCGTAAGGGTTGCGTGTCATGTACAGGATCGTGTTGTTGTACTGCATCTGCCTTTTTTGCCAAATAAGTTAAGTTGAATGAGGCTTATTCACGTAGCAGCACTGCCTTTCCCCACCCCCTCACACCTCCACAAAAAGAGAGTAGAGAATGCAGATTTCGCAATTTCATATATCTTATTTGTGTATGGATGAACGTTGCAGCTGAAGGAATCATGCAATTCGACTTTGTTAATTCCCACTTCATGTTTTCCTTCTTGCATTAAAGTTTTGTGCAGACCGAAAGAAGCCAAAGCTGAAGGTTGGCACACATCCTATCTGGGAGTCATTTTTCGAAGCTAGCTTAACTGACAAAGATACAAATTCTGGTATTACCCGATATCAATAGCTCAACTATCCTTTCAATAGTAGATCCAGGAACACTGCATTTTATTTTATGGCTTTACGTTGACATATGGTCTTGTATGAACATAACTACTTTAACCAGCATTCCTGTTTTAAATTCCATCGGTTCTTGTCTTGCCTCTTGGTGGTGAGCATTAACTAAGAAATGCTAGTTTCTGTTTGAGCTATTTATTTAAATCTATAGCTTAGCACAGGCTGGAATGAGCCAGATTAGGGAATGCCATATGCTAGTTTATTTTCTACGATGGCATATGCTTGTTAAAATCACGCCTTTTGTGATTTGTTTTAGCTTTCTATACTCTCTATTTGATTTGAAGAAAGGAGGTTAGAAAGAGACATAAGAGGATAAAACAAATCTAGTATACCTCATTAGGTTAATTGTATATGAATATTTTGCAGAATCAGTACCAGCACAATGCCTCCCAAGATACCTAGTAAGCAACTGAAGTACCAATGTACCATGACAATTTATCACTGAAGTTACATGGTTTCAGTTTGATTGGTAGTTGTCCCATTGATAACGGTGCAAGGAAAATCACTATACCTTAGTGAAAATTTATAATATCACTAGAGGGGGGAAACACCATCCTTGCTAGCAGTTCTGAATCATTTCCAACAAATATAACAGTGAGTTCCCTTTTTTCAGTGACATCATCAAGAGATGGTATTTTGGAGAAACTAGGACAAAAGGAAGGAGGTGCAGCAATGTCAATTGGTCAGATAAGACCAGTTCTGGAAGATTTACAGTGTACTACTTCCACTGGGGAAGAATTTACTTTTGGTAAGATGCTGTTGATATTTTTAGTCTGCATAAGTCGTATACATCGAAGTTCTGTTAGTTAAGTGCTTGGCATGAAGCCCAGCTCAAGCTTGCTAGAAATGAACTGCTATGGTTCGGAAGTCAAAACTTGCCACTAGGCGATGGGTGCCATAAGGAAACTGGTTCTAGTCCAGTCCAATTCCTGGATTGAACTTTGGTAGTTTAATGTATTAATTATATTTGAACTTTGGATATGATCATGTGAACCAGTCCACACTCCGCACTTCCAGATAAGGTGACATGTTGCTTGGTCTATACATGGAAAAAGTACTATAACTATGACATCTTCCATTGTTTTCATAATTAGTTCGAGCCTAGTAACCATTAGGTTGGAAAGAATTCCTTATTTAACACTGTTTTAAATTTGGTTTCCCTATTTGACACTAGAAAATATTTTTTCCCTATCTAACAACAACTTTAAATTTTGTTCCCAATATAACACTTTCGTCCATTTTTTGACCTAATGGTGTTAAATGACATGTGAAACGACAAATTTACCCCTAGCACTAGAAGCACCTAAGTCATGTCAAGTTCATTGTCATTGGCTTCACCCAGCCCACAATCCCTCACACTCGGGAACACTGAGCGGCACAGGAGTTCAGCACACCACACGAGCATAGGCTGCGGTGGACTGCGCTGTGCAGGGACGTCCGCATGACGGATCTCAAGGAGAGACGAACCGTGAACTCAATCTACGCAAGTTGATCGATGGTTCCGGCTGGAAAAACTGGTCAAGGCCAGGGCGGCCAAGGTGCAGCAGACGGGGGTGTCCGGGCGTTGGGCGAGCCCGTGGTGCAGTGGTGCAGTGTTGGTTTAGAATGCTAGATCGATTCCCCAAATGCAGCGCATGTACGTACAAAGCTAGCTTACAAACACACAAGCAGCTCGATTGATTTCCCCTAGAAAGTAGCTCACAAACACACAAGCAGCTGGATTGATTTTTCACTAGAAGCAGAACGAGCAGGTGCCGGTCTCTAGTCGCGTATGTACGTACGTACTTGAGCCTTGCTTGCGCTACTTGTTAGTAGTCTAACCTTCTGGCTTATTTTGTTACACTACTAGTGGATCCCACCCTTAAATAAGACACCGGAATAAAGAAAAGGACTGAATAGATGTTGAGGGCATAATTGTCATTTCACGTGCTATTTAACACCATTTGCACAAAAAATGGATGAAAGTATTATATTGGGAACAAAATTTAAAGTTTGTGTTAGATAAGGAAGAAATATTTTTTCAGTGTTAAATAGGGAAAGAAAATTTAAGACAGTGTTAAATAAGGAATTCTCTCTTTAGGTTACTGGTACTGATGGCCTGCTATTTCATGAAATCGTGCTGTATACAGTAATAACAAAATATTCAGCAGAAGCGTGAAAAAAACTATAAACAGCTAGAAATTATGTTGTAGAAACTTACTCTCCTTGTTACTTGTCTTCCATTCTTAACTCTGGATGCTCAAATTTAGTAATGCCAACCTTGAGTTAACATCATAAGTCCTTTTATGTAAGATTGAAAAACACTTGATGTTTAAATTTAGTTTGCTAGCCTTTTGAGTGAACATCATAAGTTCTTGTTGTAAGATTCTCATGACAGTGGTACTGTTTTTCTGTAGATTTACGCAAAATGATTGAAGCATGTAGAAATGAGGAGGTACCAGACTGTGTTACTGTTTCATGTTTTATTTGTGTTAAAAGACACTCCCCTGTCCTTTCCTTACTAACAGTTGACATGCACATGCATTTTATGTGTGCATTATAGATAGAGTCGCTTGTGAAAAAGAAATACGGGCAAGAAGCTTTTACAATCTTTAGGCTATTGGTCACACAAGGCTCTGCAGTTGAGACAGATCAAGTAAGTACTCTTGCACATTGAGGAAATTGTAGAAATATGTTTTGTTATTGCTGTCAATCTCTTTTGGTTAAGAAAGCTTCTGTTATGCATTAATTTTATTTGTGTGATCCTTTTTTATGATTGTTGATTTGATGACATGGCTTCCTGCAAATTGCAGTACACAAATCTAAACTTTGATTGCAAATGTGCAGATTATTGACACAACAATTCTTGACAAGCAGATTGTTCATTCAACTTTGTACAAACTATGGAACGATGGCTACATAGATACAGAGGTCTGTCTCCTAGTGTCATCAGAATAAGTAGTATTTCTTGCTTGGAGGGCAGAGAGAATGACAATGATAACCCTCCTTACTTTAAATGTTAGTTGTGTGATAACTTCACTGCTTTGATAGTTTACTACTTTACTATACAGGGCAGGTGGCCCGTATTAGCCTTACGAATGCACTATCAATTTATGATATATTGTGTTACTTTCATCATAAATCTGCATACATTTATAAGCATCAATGCAGTTTAAAAACACTATTTGAGCATTTGGGACAAAGCTTGTAAACAAACTTGATAAGTTAGTTAATACTCCCTCTGTGAACTAATATAAGAGCGTTTAGATTACTAAAATAGTGATCTAAACGCTCTTATATTAGTTTACGGAGGGAGTACAAGAGTAAGTATCTAAAGTTTTATCGACATTAAGTACTTAAACACAAATAATATCCAGTTATATGTTCTAGAGGAATTCCTAGTTATGTGAATGGTGCTCGAACACGTTAACCCACACTTCTTGAGTTTTGTAGTGCGGCAATTGGTAATATCACGAAAGTTTAGAACTTCTTGCACCCATAAGTTTCACCAGCTCAAGAGCATATCTAGGTGCTGTGCTTCATTAAACACTCGTTCCTTAAATGGTCGTAAGAAACTTCTGTAAATTTACAGAACAAAAACCAGTTTTAGGGAAGATCCTTCAAAAAAAATAAGGATGAGGAGCAAAAGTGCTTATTCCTTATAGTTGCAAATTTGCAGGAATGAGTGGGTTATAAGGAATCTGCTAGAGAGGCTCTAATGCTGCATTATCATAGTTGGAACTATCCATAAATAATACATTTGAAAGTGATTCTGTTGCACTGCTACAGTGGAAAATTAGCTGGAACTAGGAAATTGGATGCATCTGCTATTGCTGTTTTTGTGCTTCTATTTTACCCCAAATAAATGTTTGCACTAGATGTTTGACAAAATGATATGTTTTGAAATCACATAGAACGGTATTTTTGCTCCACACGTCGCCCATGGCAGAGTTATCTGCTACAGTGGTTGCTTTCCTGGAGCAATAGTTCAGAGCTTCCACACTACTGCAGCTCTGCTACCTCAATTTCAAGCTAAAGAACTGACTATGGCTTAAAGCTAGGAGAACTTGTGTAGTAAATTACAGGCTATCGATATGCATAGTATATAGCTATCCTGTAAGTTCATAAGTAATAAAAAAATATGCCTCATTTTGTGCTTCTGTTCACAATAATTCTATTTTGTTTACAGAAAATCGCTTCCGCGGCAGGAACAGGGTACGCGCAGTTTTTTGTATGGAGAGCCAAAAATACATTTCGTGAGCAGTTCATCGATAATCTCTACCATGCTGCTTTGAACTTGCGCCAGATGGTGAATTACATTGCTGAACTTCTACTCGAGGTTATTATCTAATGATCACCATTACAGTTTTTTAGCTGTAAGCTGAGCTTTTCTAAATAAAACATTATTTATTAGTTTTACGTATCGTGGATTCAGGATGCACGTCAGGATTGGTTGCTCTATGCTCCATATGTTTGTCATCACAGTACATACATGACTATATAATGTGTTTATGCCGTATCATAGTTGCACTCCAGTACGTTTGTTTCTTTACTGAGTCATATTTTCATAAACTTGTTCGGCTGGGATCAGGCTTAGTTGAAACTCATATGGGATTAGTTGAAACTAACTTGTTGGCTTGAAGCAGATTTTACTTGCACAGATGTGTGCAACCTGACCTCAACTCACGAGCTGTTTAAATATCATGTATTGCAGGGTTCGAAGGACGAAACAAAGCTGCGGAACAGGAAGAACATTTTGATCCTAGCCCTCACTAGACATGATGACTCTCTCATGCTGTTCCATGATTTTTGAAAACACTGGAGCCGGTGTTAGTCTATCATTTAAATGTAAAAAGGAATCCAGACTGTGAAGTTGGATAACTGAATATCAAATACTATGTCTTGGCAGATTTCACGTACGAGAACTTTGTTTATGCGGCGTGTGTTGATATCTTTTTCTTTGTTACATGGCATTTTTGTGATGTCTACAGTATTACGTTTGACAGTATTGTGTTTGGAAATTTCACATTTTGGTAATGCCCAGCATGCAATTGGTATGGTAGGAGAAATACTATTTCCCACCGACCTGTTGATTTTTGGACTCGTCATCCGGCACGTCAGGCTATCCATTCCGGACCGGCTGGCCAAATACCACTCGTACCGGCAGGCCACCGATGATTGGAAGCGGATAATCACAATAATTCGCAAGTTGCGTGGACGCCGATACTGCGCCACTTGGAACGGCTGCCATGCATTATCATCAATATCATCACATCCGAGGGAGAGGTCGCAAGCGCGTCGTCATGCACGTATGAGCATGGACTTTTGCGAGGCGTTTGCGCCACCGTATCGCGCCCATGTGCCCACACACATGCATGCATGCATGAAACAGCCCTACGGCTACAGCTAATGCGCATACGGCCAGGTCAACTGCTGCGGTTAGCTGGAGACAAATAACAAAACCCCACGATTCTCTCTTTCTACAATGATGATGATGATGGTAAGAGAGCCCCCCACTGATTCGGCCTTGTTCTGCGGAGAATGTTCGACGGCGTACCAACCTCCATAAACAACAGTGCAATGTAATGAGAAGAAAAGTCTGTACGTACATACGCAGTCGACCCGCCTACCAGATAGATAGATATTGTACTTGCGTATGATTGTGTCCACACATTGTACGTACGCACGTATCTACACCGAGGGAAGAGGCGCTGCTGGTAGTGGCAGCGTGTCACCATGCACGCACGCGCCGGCGATTGCTGGGGAGTCTCCGGCCGTACTTGTGTAGTCCAGCTGGTGAGCGGCGATCTCGCAACTTGTTTCCTTGTGACTTCTGAAAGTTCCAAGTGGCTGTGCCTTTTCGTTTTCTTCTTGCTACTAGTATTTGTGCGTCCTTACTGATCTCCATGTCATCATTTGAACCTCCATAGCTCCATATAGCTTGTTCTCAAAAAAAAAAAAAAAAAAGCGTGAACTGAACTTCCCGATTTGGTACTGCGGAAACTTGTGGAGACAGACGTCACGTTTGCCTGTGGGCATTCGGGAATTGGCACGCTATCGTAAAAGCCTCTGATGAGCAGCTCGGTGCGTGTGTTCTGAACCTGAATTCGCAGTGTGCAGCCGAGTTTTACGTCGCTTCAAGGGAAGGCTCCATTGCTGTGTGGGGGCTGAGTGGTGGCGATCGACTCATATGCCTGCTGCAACAACCCATTTAGATTTAGGGCTTGCAATGCAAGCAATCCCTTCTGGTCCTGTATTGCCTGACAGTAAGAGCATCTACAGCCGGACTTGGTAAATCCGACCCCTCAAACGTCCGCGGACGTGTCCGGGCGCGTCCGCGGACAGTGACCGGTCACCCCTCATAAAACGCATTTCACATCCGTACATTTCAAATTAGAAACCTCAAATCCATATTATTACATGCAACGTGATCCCCTCCCAGCTCGCCCCTCCGCCGTGGCCATGTCCGGCGGCCGGCTGCACTCCCCAGAGTGTTGGTCCGGTCGCCAGCAAGGTAGAGTAGGGCATGGGACACGAGCTGGCTCACGGGACTCGTGGCCCCGCCGTCTCCCATGCCCTACTCTTCCTCGTCGGAGACCGGAACCCGAACGGTGACGGTGGACGTCAGATCGATGATGGATCCGTCCGGGAAAGATCCCCCGACGTCCACGACGATGCGGTTGCGGCGCCCGGACTGATGCGCCATACGGGGCGCCGGAGAATGCGACTCCGCCTCGCCGACGTCCGTCGCCGCGAGGGCATCCGCCGCCTCCCGCGCCCGCTGCCTTGCACGGCGTCGACGCCGAGCTATGCCTTCTTCGGAAGCGTCCCGAAAATCGGCGCGCCACCGGAGGGGTTGCGCGTCCGCCACCGCGTTCGGACGCCAGGCGGACCGCACGGCCTCCGGCGAGGCTGCTACGGCCTGCCTAACGCCGGATCCATCGGCCATTTGGGCGGACGCAATGGATTCCCGACGGAGGGAGTCCGAGCCGCGTCGTCCACGGGCATCCTCCCGGGCACGGCGGAGCGCAAGCCGGACGGCCATCTCCTCCTCGGGGCCGCGCGGGATGAGCTCGGGGTCGACGGATCTGGAGTTGAAGGACTTGGATCCACTGCCCGCCATGCCGGAGACGACCGAAAGGGGCCGGAGGAGAGCTCGGGTGGCGGAGGGGAGTGGAGGGGAGGGAGTGAAGTGACTAGGCTTTGGTCCGGCGAGCGGATGGGGACGAATATATGTGGGGTAGGGGTGGGCCAGCATGGGCCGGCTCCGACGTGGCGGGCGTGCCCGGGCGCCCCCATATCCGCCCCATATTTGGGCTGGATATGGGGGGTGCCGGTCAGTCCGGGCGTTTGATGGCCGTTTGAGGGGTCCGTCTGGGTCAAAAAAAAAGTGACCGGGCAGTGGCGTTTGAGGCGGGTTTGAGAGGTCCGGTTGTAGATGCTCTAAGACACACAAAAGAATAGTAGTACCATTCTCATTGTCACCTCGGATAAAATACAAGGATTGGTTTCTACTATACGAGTATTGTTCTTTCACTTACGTCCCGCTGTGCATGATAAGACTAGTGATCACCCACCCTGCATGCAGTGAGATCCGGAATACGCGTGTGGCATACTGACCAACAACGCATACCCTCCTGTAACGCCTACGACTCTCTCAACCTACAGATCGACTAGAAAAATCCAGGTCACGGGATCCCTTCTGATTGACAACTGAACGTAAACACGGCAGAGTCATGGTTCAAAAGACCTTAACCCTGTGGATCAGCTTGCAGGCAGAGCAGTCTTCGTCCCTGCGCTGCTAAATACGGGACACATGTGACGGTGCCGCTACCCTGCGGTACCGTGGTCAAATGGACGATGAGCTGGAGGCCAGGCACCAATGGAGTACCACCATGTGCCGTGGCAGAATATGTTGCCGCCTGGGCATGTGGCCTTGCTTCCTTCCCCGCCCATCCATCAACAGGAGTCGCGGACAAATTTGAAGCTTTTGGGAACTTGTTGCCAATCAACACGGGGTCGTGTCTGACTGATCGGGCGTCAGCTCTCTGCTGCGTGGGGTGGGAGTCGGATTCGGGGTGGACGCCCCTCCGTTCCGTCGCAAATGATTCCCCCTAATCTTGGTGCCGTGTTGTGCGTCCCACCCGATAGACTAGGGGAGAAAACGAATAATCGTTCGTGCATTCGGCGAGATTGGCACAAGCGGAAGTGAGAACGTGATCTCAGAGCAACTCTAACGCGGCGATCCATTTCGTCCGTGCGTGTCCGTTTGGGTCGGCGCGGATACAAAACCGGACCAACGCGACTCAAACAGACACACATTCGCTTTATGTCCGCCGCGCGATTCATTTGAAGCCTAAATTTGGGTCTCGTTTGCATCGGCGCGGAAACGAAACGGACGCACGCGACGCCCGCCTACTTCTCCTCCTGGTCCGCCTCTCGACTGCTCAGCCATCCCCATTTCCCTTCCTTTCTCAAAATACTCCCGTCAGCTCGCGCTCCCGGCCGGTCGCCATGGATGACGCGCCGACCCTCGACGCCGCCGCTGGACTAGCCTCCTCCGGCCTCGCCTCCCTCGTCACCGCCAAGGGCAAGCCCCCCCCCCCCCCCCCCCCTGCAAGCCGCTGGTGCCGACCAAGAAGAAGCCGCTGACGCCCGAGGAGCGACACGTGAAATCGGCTAAGAGGAAGGGTCGGAGGCACGCGGCGGAACGCAAACTCGAAGACGACTTCGCCGCCACCCTGGCCACCGCCGCACAACAAGAGGAAACCAATGCCAGAGTCATTGCGGCGACGGGGGAGGCTCTAATCTTCCTTGGGTTAAACCCAAGCTAGCATGGGCTGACCACCGTTGCAACGGTGGCCGCGGCCAGCATGGGCTTGTCCGCCTTCCCTTGTGTGCCGCTGCCTAAGTCGCCGGCACGTCCACCGTGTCACCGATGCCCGCCTTTCATCATCCCTACCCGCAGGCCTCTCGTTTTTCCGGGGAATGCTCGTCGGAGGTGAGCGTGGTGGCGCCACCCATGCCCGCACCCATTGCCATCGACCTCAACGCCACGCTGTGGCCGGTGGATCATCTTCCGGGGGCCAGAGGAAAAGCCCGCGGGAGACCCCATCCGGCATGCTTCCGGGCGCCCGCAATCTGTTCGACAAAATACCGGCCACGGATGACGACACGGCCAACCGTTTCATCATCGAGAACATGATCTTCGAAGGTGGTGCGGGTGCTGCTCCCTTCCATCCCGAGGAGATCCAAACCCAAGACGGCCGAAACCCCTTCATGGCCGACACCTTTGACCATGGTGGCATGGCCGACCCCTTCATGCAAGGCCAAGATGGCGGGGCAGCACCTTCCCCATCGACCACGAGTTCCCGGAGGAATACGGCCTAGAAGAAGAAGATGAAGTGGACATCTATAAAGCGCCTTTGTTCGAAGAGGAGCTTTCCAACCAAGCTAATGCAAACAAGAAGCGCAAAAGCAAGCGGACGAAGGCATACACAAAGGATGAGGACAAGCTCCTTTGTGAATGTTGGAGAGACATTGGACAAGACCCCAAGATCAGCGCTGAGCAAAAGTCATCTACCTTTTGGCTACGTGTTCGTCGTGAATTTCATGAACGCAAGAAGTTCGCGCCATGCCAAATGGAGAGCAAGCGCGGGTGGGTGTCCATCTCCCAGCGTTGGAGGGTGATACAACAAGAGTGCAATAAGTTTTGCGCCACCCTTGAGAGCATCGAGGTATGTCCCGTAAGCGGCCTCGGAATCAAAGACATGGTAAACATGCGTCTATCTTCGTTTCCATTTGTGCTTGCATGTCCATTTTCCCATATGCGCATGATATTCGTTTGTAGGCATTTCAAGCTTTTGAGGCATTCAAGGCCCAACATGAGAAGTCCTTCAACCTCATCCATTGTTGGATGTGACCAACGGGGACGATAAGTTCAAGGCACATGGAGGGACGACAGCCGTCGAGGAGCATGGTGAGGGAGAGACACCGTGACCGCGGGGGGAAACCAACTCCAAGAAAGAGGACAAGTGTGATGCGGCGTCGATTGCCTTGCATGCCACTTTGGAAGGCATGATGAGTAAGAAAGACATAAGGGAGGAGAAGCACCGGCAAGACAAATAAGAGCAAATGAATGCTTTCATGGAGATCCAAAGGAGGAGGCTTGAGCTCGATGCGGAGAAGCAAGCAAAGAAGCTCGAGATAGAGGTGGAGAAGCAAAGGAAGATGCTCGAGATCGAGGCCACCAATGCAAAGAGCAAGGCAAAAATAAGTGGCGCTCGCTAGCATGGTGAGGGGGGGGGGGGGTGGGGGAGGACACGGTGTCCCTGAGGAAGAGGCCTTGGTTCGAGAAGATGCAGGCCGACATGCTCAAGTTCGACGACGAGTGATCTATGGTGGCGGAGAGCGCCCGTATTTTTTTGTATGTTGGCAAGTGTACCGGCATGATGACGGCCGAGATGGCATGGTTGAACTCCCGCCCCTTTTTGGGTGCTGGCAAGTATGTCGGCCGCTGGCATGGCGCTGGCATGAACTCTGGGCGATGACATGGCCGCTGGCATGATCTATGGCAGTGGGCCTTTTAAATATTATGGCAGTGGGCCTTTTAAATAGTACATGCCCAAACGCATAAGGGGGCGGATGAGCCGACCCAAACAGACAAAAAGTGGACATAGAACGCGTCCGTTTGGGTCGGCCTGTTGGAGTTGTCTTATATCGTGGCTATGGGCATGTACTGTGGTTGACAAGATGGTCTGGTTTAGAGAAGACAATAAAAATTATGTACTGTGGATTATTTATTAGTCTTACCTTTGGTAACCAGATATACCTAAGCATGAGGGTAAAATGGGCCATGTCAAAATTGGTCATATACTAGAAGGGTTAGACACGCTTTGTTGTGCCTTTGGTGTTATTGGGTTTCTTAAAAAAATACTCACTCTCTTTTAAAATATAAGATGTATTACTTTTTTGAAAAGTTAAACCTTTCAAAAAGTTTTATCAAAATTATAGAGTAATATATCAAAATCCACAAAATAAAATCGGTATGATTAGATTCATCATGAAATGATTTTTCATAGTTTTGTTTAATATTGTGGATGTCGATATTTTTTTGCTTTGAACTTGGTCAAAGTTAAAGAAATTTGACTTTTCAAAAAAACTAATAACCCTTATATTTTGAAACTGATGGAATATTTAGTTTGGCGGGTGGGAGAGATGATGGAGTGTATTTTAATTTTATTTATAATGCGGTGATTTGATGAGTCATTCGTGATGTGGTTATGCGTGAGTGAGTGCGTGTACTATATTGATGCTACATTATCAGATGGTGGCATTTCTTTTTCTAGGTGGTGGGAGGGTGCACGGGATTGATATGTTTTTATAGACCAGTTGTTGCTGATTGATAGAAAAATCGTAGGTCCGGACGAAATCGTAAACCAGATCCAAAATTAAATACCGCAATAGAATGAAAGAGGTTCAAAACTAAGGAACATTGAGAATTCAAAGAATGGAATGGAAGAGCTCCTTGAGAAAGTGTTGACCCGATTAAAATCGGCCGACCCAAGAAATTGAAGACCTTGATTAATTACGAGGCCTTAAAATTTTGGATGCATCGTGTATAAATTATAAAAGAACTGAATGAGAGAGCTTTAAAGAATTATAGACCCGATCAAAATCGAGTGACTCAATTCTAAATTAAAGACCTTGATTAATTATTTGGCCTTAAATTTAGTACGCATAGTATTATAGTATAAAAGAATTAAATGAGAGAGATTTAAAAAAAATCATGAAACTTGGCATGGTGCCATGAAATGGTACCAACATGCCGTGGTAAAAAAATTGTTCAATTTCGGTAAAGTTTTGGCATAAGCTTCTTAATTACAAACCAGAGCTTCTTACTAGAAGCCCCATGGTTCCCGTAGGGAACATGTCACCTTTATGGACGAAAGACATTCGTTGTCTCTTCTCACCTTGAATATTTTTCGAGAGGCAACATGCAACTACAGGAGTGTCGTGTTAAATTTTGGAATTATCCAGGGTTTATTTGGACATTTTTATACATTAACTGAATTTTCTGGCATTTAGTGTGCATAATTTAAATTTGAACTGCAGGCACATGCTCCAGTGCATCAAAATGGGTTGAAAATCATATATGTGTCCGTGGTGCATGTTTAGTTCCCAGGCAAGAAATGGGAATGGATTTCAAAATAGCTGCCACGTTCATTTGTGGAACAAACAGCTGCCAAGTTAATATTGCAACCGGTTGTCTTATTTGAATAGTCTACGTTGTACTAACCATTTACGTGCCGCCACGCGTCCCTATTATTTTATTGGCTATGAGGTGTTGTGGCAGTAGGTTTGATTAGAGGGGACACATGCGAACAGTCCGCCGCGCAGGCTCACCGGTACGTGTGCGAGCAATGTGCCGTACAGCTGGCTCACCGGGAATCGAGCCCTCTGACCTTGGTATGTCTCCACCGTGTCTATAATTTTTGATTGTTCCATGCTACTATATTATCATTCTTGGATACTTTATATGCATTTATATGTTATTTTATATCATTTTTTTGAACTAACCTATTAACCTAGTGCCAAGTGTCAGTTACTGTTTTCTGCTTGTTTTTAGCCTTTCAGGAATACTGTACCAAACGAAGTCCAAATGTCCCGAAACTTTTTGATGATTTTTTTGGACAAAAATAAGACCTGGAAGCTTCGGAGGGTGTTGGAGGAGTTACCCGTGGCTAGACCCGGCTCTGGGGATGAGTCCCGGAGATGAGCCTTAAGGATAAGCCGGTTCACAGAGCTAAGCAGGCTCCCGGAGATGAACCTCAAGGATGAGTCCCGAAGATGAGCTCCAAGGATGAGTCCCGGAGATGAGCCTCAAGGATAAGCCGGCTCATAGAGCTATGAAGGCTCACGGATGAGTCTCACGGATGAGTCTGCTGGATGAGCCGGCTCATAGAGCTAAGATGGCTCACGGAAATGAGCCTCGCGGATGAGTCTCATGGATGAGCCGGCCTGATGAGCTGGCTCACGGAGCTAAAACGGCTCACGGAGATGAGCCTGACGGATGAGCCTGACGGATGAGCCGGCCAGATGAGCCGGCTCACAAAGCTAAGATGGCTCACGGAGATGAGCCTCACAGATGAGCCTGACGGATGAGCCGGCTCACAGAGCTAAGAAGGCTCACGGAGATGAGCCTCACGAATGAGCCGGCTCACAGAGCTAAGAAGGCTCACGGAGATGAGCCTCGCGGATAAGCCAGCTCACAGAGATAAGCACGCTCCGGAGATAAGCCAGCTTATGGAGATAAGCACGCTTCGGAGATAAGGTGGCTCATGGAGATGAGCCAGCTCTAGAGACAAGACTCAACTTGAGGATGAGTCCCGACCTGGAGAGATAAGTCCTGGTTTCCAGGAGTCCAAATACAAGACGGAGAACCCCAACTTGGAAGACATGGAGGACTTAGAGGACTTAGAGTAGGACTCCGACTACGGGTATAACCCGGAATATCTTGTAACCCCAGGGGCTCACCTATTATATAAAGGAAGTCCCTGGGTCATCAGAAGGACAAGTTTTTTAGACAGACAAGTCTCAAGATAGATGTCTTGAGGACTCTCAAGATAGATGTTTTGGTAGCTCTTGAGACAGATCTTTTGATATCTCTCGAGACACAAGCAGTGAAATAGCGCCCTTGTAATCAAGACCATGATCATCGACAGAAATCAAGCAGGATGTAGGCTTTTACCTCAACCGCGAGGGGCCGAACCTGGGTAAAACTCGCGTCTTCTCGTTTCCGACCAACCCCGTCAAGCTACCACCTAGTTGCGATGGCTCTTAGACTTAGTCCTTTCACGAGGACATCTGCCGTGACAAGACCACGACAGTTGGTGCCCACCATGGGGCTTGTGCATGGTGGTGTTATGTTCTTGGACGGAGCCCTCCCAGGGATCGAGAGGCTCGCGGTCGGCCGTATGAGGAAGAGCTGGCGCTGAAAGATCTATATCGATGAAAAATTCTGGTCAAGAAAAATTCTGGCTCAAGAGATACCCGGCTCAAAAGAATCTAGCTCAAGCAAAATTTGGCTCAAGAAAAATCTGGCTCAAGAAAAATGCTGGCTGAAAATCTGGCTTAAGAGAAATCTGGCTCAAGAAAAATTCTGACTCAAAATCCAGCTCAAGAGATATCCGGCTCAAAAGACTCTAGCTCAGGAAAATTCTGGTTCAAGAAAAATCTGGCTCAAAACCCGGCTTATGATGAAAATTCCGACTCGGTGAAAAAATCCCGAGTCGTCAAAAATTCCGACTCGACGAAAAATTCCGAATCGTCGGAAATTCCGATTCGACGAAAAAATTTCGAGTCACCGAAAATACCGATTCGCCAAAGAATTCCGAGTCGACAAAGGGTTTCAGCTTCTTCAGGGAAAAGTCCGGCTTATGTCAAAGGTTCCGGCATATTCAAATAAATCCCGGCTTATGATAAAAATGCTGGTTCTTCAGGAAAAAGTCCTTCTTACGACAAAGGTTCCATTATATTCGGAAAAATTCCGGCTTATGATAAAAGTTTTGGTTCTTCAGGAAAAAGTCCGGCTTATGACAAAGGTTCCAGCATATTCAGAAAAATTCTGACTTATGATAAAAGTTTCGGTTATTCAAAAAAATTAAAGGTTGCCAAAGAGGACTAGCTGCCATGATGCGCAGTTCAAACATGGGTGTCTTGCCTTATTGGCGAAAAGGTAAAGGTCACCAAAGAGGACTAGCGGCCACGATGCGCATTTCAAACATGGGTGCCCTGCCTTATTGGCGAAAATTTTGCCAAAGAGGACTAGCTGCTATGATGCGCTTTTCAAACATAGGTATCCTGTCTTATTGGCTCATCATATTATGATCAATGGAATAAAGCCGGCTTATCTGGACCCCATATGTTTTGCAGTAGTAGTATTGTCTCATGTATATCCTATGCCGAGCTTTTCCATAATCATAGAGTCACTTGGGGGCTCCCGACTCAACGAGTTAGCCGTTAATATCCCTCTTGACCCGGCAAAATGCCACTATAAACTTGGTTAAACCAGCCTGTTTGGAAGATGCTACTCCAAAATGGTGACCTGGTGTACTCTTGATAAGTCAATCCATATGGACCCTGAACTTATCCAGGTTAAAACACCAGCTTAAGTCACGTGAGAACCGGCTTACAAAGAGCGAGGATAAACCATGGGCTATCATGCCGGCTTCATTGAAGCAAAACTTGAGCCTCGAAAGCCGGTCTTATGTCGAGCCTCAAAAGCCGCCTTTTTTATACTCTGTTATAATATACATACATCATCTTGCATTGCATCATTGCACAATGCATCATATATACATATCTATATTTGTTTATGTTGCAGAAAGCCGGTCTTCAAACCGGGTTACATTGTAACTTCTGCAGGAACATATAAATCTTTGATAGCCAAAATGGTCGGATCTTCATCATGGTTTATCATAACCAGTATTAAATAATTGGTTTCCAAGCCAGCTCAGAAGAAATGGCTATTCTCGAAGAGCCGGCATATTACATATTGCTGAGTTGGCCTACTACATATTGTTGAGCTGGCCTATTACATATTGCGGAGCTGGCATATTACATATTTCTGAGCTGGCCTATTACATATTGCTGAGTCGGCCTATCACATATTGTTGAGCCGGCGCTTGGGGGCTACCAATTGCTCCTGTCAAAATTCAGAAGTTCAAAAACACAAGCCCCGATCCACTATATCAATAGTGACCCGAAGCTTGGGGGCTACATCATATGATGTTTTTCTTTTCAAAGGAGAAGTACATGTAAGTCCCGAGTTGCTGTAGGCAAACGACTCGGCACTTGGGGGCTACACTACTCAGTTCAAGATGTAGAAACTTTCTAAGTCCCAAGTCGCTGCAGGCATGCGACCCGGCACTTGGGGGCTACAGTGTTCGGTTGTGTAAACAGATTATATGGTCTAAATTGAAGACCCGACCCATCACATACTGATGAGCCGGCACTTGGAGGCTACACATGTGAAATGCAAAACATTCAATTTATAACTAGCGACTCAAATGGACAACCCGGATTTCTCCAAGCTATCTATTTACAACATTCAAACCTAAGTTCAAGTCCCAGGTTGTTGCAGGCAAAACAACCCGGCACTTGGGGGCTACACTGGCGGAAGTTTTATAAGTATAAGACAATTAAAAGTTCCAGATTGCTGCACGCAAGATAACCCGACACTTGAGGGATGTACACTTAATATGTTATTTTTATGCAAAGCACCAAGTCATCATGAACTGATAAACTCGGCGCTTGGGGGCTACAAGTAATATGGAGATAAAGAACAGAAGAACACCTTCAAGCTGTTAATTTTGAGAGAGCCGGGTTTCATTTTCTTGGTGGAGGTTCGCATAGTTCATTTCTTCCAAGTTATTCATAGAAGGTCTAGAAGCATTGAAAAGCCAGCTCGACACAAGATGGGTTATTGTTCCCAAATATTTTCATTAAGCTGAAGCAGTGAAAGCTGGCTCAACATCGGACGGATTTTTTTGTTCCCAATATTTTTTAAGCCGAACCACAAGAAACCATCTCAATGTGAGATGGGTTATTATTCCCAATATTTTCCCACGAGGAACCAACATCAGCAACTTGATTGTGAGGCCGGATTGTTGATATGACAAACAAACCCAAACTTTTTAGGAACCGGTTCATTGAATAAACTAGTCATCTCAGTGAGCTGGTCCTTTAATGTACGAATTATTTTTTACTTCAGGAGCTTACAATGAATGCACGCCAAGCCTGTATTCAAGCTAACATGGGGGCTAATGTTGGTGGAGTTACCCGCGGCTAGACCCGGCTCTGGGGATGAGTCCCGGAGATGAGCCTCAAGGATAAGCCGGCTCACAGAGCTAAGCAGGCTCCCGGAGATGAGCCTCAAGGATGAGTCCCAAAGATGAGCTCAAAGGATGAGTCCCGGAGATGAGCCTCAAGGATAAGCCGGCTCACAGAGCTACGAAGGCTCACGGATGAGTCTGACGGATGCGTCGGCTCACGGAGCTAAGATGGCTCACGGAAATGAGCCTCATAGATGAGTCTGATGGATGAGCCAGCCTGATGAGCCGGCTCACAGAGCTAAAACGGCTCACGGAGATGAGCCTCACGGATGAGCTGGCCTGATGAGCCGGCTCATAGAGCTAAGATGGCTCACGGAGATGAGCCTCACGGATGAGCCTGGCGGATGAGCCGGCTCACAAAGCTAAGAAGGCTCACGGAGATGAGCCTCATGGATGAGCCGGCTCACAGAGATAAGATGGCTCACGGAGATGAGCCTCACGGATTAGCCGTCTCACAGAGATAAGCACGCTCCGAAGATAAGCCGGCTTATGGAGATAAGCACGCTTCAGAGATAAGGTGGCTCATGGAGATGAGCCAGCTCTGGAGACAAGACCCAACTTGAGGATGAGTCCCGACCTGGAGAGACAAGTCTTGGTTTCCAGGAGTCCAAATACAAGACGGAGAACCCCAACTTGGAAGACACGGAGGACTTAGAGGACTTAGAGTAGGACTCCGACTACGGGTATAACCCGGAATATCTTGTAACCCCAGGGCTCACCTATTATATAAAGGGAGTTCCTGGGTCATCAGAAGGACGAGTTTTTTAGACAGACAAGTCTCATGACAAATGTCTTGAGGACTCTCAAGATAGATGTTTTGATAGCTCTCGAGACAGATGTTTTGATAGCTGTCGAGACACAGGCAGTGAAATAGCGCCCTTGTAATCGAGACAATGATCATCAATAGAAATCAAGCAAGATGTAGGCTTTTACCTCAACCGCGAGGGGATGAACTTGGGTAAAACTCGCGTCTTCTCGTTTCCGACCAACCCCGTCAAGCTACCACCTAGTTGCGATGGCTCCTAGACTTAGTCCTTTCATGAGGACATCTGTCGTGACAAAACCACGACAGAGGGAGACTAGAGGCCACACGGGGTGGCCCCAAGCCAACAGGGCGCGTCCAGGGGGGTGGCTTCGCCCTGATGGCTTGGGGCCACCTCACACGGCCACTTGACCTAATTCTGCCTCTATATATTCTGTAAAATCGGGAGAACACCCGAGAGCCAGCCAAAATACTTTTTCCACCGCCGCAAGTCTCTGTTCCAACGAGAGGCCATCTGGAGCCCTAGTCTGATGCCCTGCCGGACGGGGGATCGATCACGGAGGGCCTCTAGATCAACCTTGCTGCCTCCATGATGGTGTGTGAGTACTTTACCACAGACCTACGGGTCCATAGCTAGTACCTAGACGTCTCTCTCTCTCTCTATGATCTTCAATACAAAGTTCACCACGATTCCCCCGGTGATCTATCCGATGTAATCTTCCTTTGCGGTGTGTTTGTTAGGACCCGATGAATTGTGGGTTTATGTTCAGATTATTCATGAAAATATATTGAGTCTTTACTAAATTCTTATATGCATGATTGTTATTGCTTCGTATTGCTCTCTGATCTATCGGTTTGGTTTGGCCAACTAGATTGATTTATCTTCAGCGGGAGTGGTGCGTTGTGATGGGTTTAATGTTGCGGTGCTCTATCCTCGTGACAGAAGGGGTCAAGACACGCATTGTATTACTATCATTAAGGGGAAAACGATGGGGTTTATTCATATTGATTGTATTTACTTTGTCTACGTCATGTCATCTTGCTCCAAGCATTACTCTGTTTTTACTTAATACTCTAGATGCTTGTTGGATAGCGGTCGATGGGTGGAGTAATAGTAGTAGATGCAGGCAGGAGTCAGTCTACTTGTTTATGGACATGATGCCTATATATATGATCATTTTCGTGAATAAATATTGCATAACTATGCGCTTTCCTATCAATTGCCCAACAGTAATTTGTTTACCCATCATATGCTTTCTTCGAGAGAGAAGCCTCTAGCGAAAACTATGGCCCGTGGGTCTTCACAAAAAATATATTACAAAAGCTCTAAAAATATTGTTGTCATTTATTTACAATTATTTTATTTTATATTTATATTATCTATCTATCACTACTTATCGCTTGCAAGTAACGAGTTCAAGGGGCTTGACAACCCTTTTGCCTGCGTTGGGTGCAAGTGCGTTCTCTTTTGTGTGTAGGTGCTGAAGACGGGAATTTGCGTGGTCCTCCTATTGGTTCGATAACCTTGGTTCTCACTGAGGGAAATACTTATCTCTACTGTGCTGCAACTCCTCTCCACTTCGGGGAAAATCCCAACGTAGTTTACAAGTAGCAAACCTTCACCCACCACCCGCCTCGCTCCCAAGTTCCCCATTAATGCTCCTCCTTATCCTCCGTTCTTATCTATAAGCGCCGCCGCTGTGGACCGCCTCCTTATACGATGGAGGACGAGGCAGACAACAAGCAGGGGCAGGTCGAGGCTATACCGCAAGAGCCTCCGGCGAGCATGGACTTCATCAGCAGCCTCCCCGACGAGATGTTGGTAACGATCGTGTCCCTCCCCCCCATCAAATCTGCCGCGCGGACCACCATCCTCTCCCAGTGGTGGTGCCACCTCCGGCACTCCACCCCTGGACATCATCAACAAAGACAAGCTTTGCAGCGGGGATCGCAAATGCTTGGACGCATTGTCCCACATCCTCGCCACACACACTGTGCCAGTCAGACGCCTTGCCATTGGCAAGTTCCGTTCCAACTGCAAGGTCGAACCCAAGTTCCACGAGTGGTTCTTATCCCCCACCCTAGATCAGCTTGAGGAGCTCAGCTTTGAATCTGGACATCTGCGCTCGTTGCCCCCGTCCATGCTCTGCCTCGTGCCCACACTGCGTTTCGCTATGTTCAGGGATTGCTTTTTCCCCAAGATTAATGGCGGGCACGCTCTTCCCTAAACCGAAGGACCTCGAGCTCATTGGCGTTAGCATCTCGAAGGAGGATTTGGAGCGCCTGCTACGCGACTGTACAACTTTCGAGTACCTTCATATTCATGTGATGTTTGGGTTCAGTAGCCTCCACATCGCTACGACGAATGTCCGTACGTTTTATATGCATGGCTGGTGCCGCACCAAGCTGTCAGTTGGGGTGTTTCATGATATGATCATTGAGAATGCTCCTTTCCTTGAGAGATTGTTTGTACTTGATAAAGAAGGTCCAACAAGAATCAGGGTCATTAACGCACCGAAATTGACAGTGTTGGGCTATTCGTGTGCTGAATTGTCCAATCTTATTACAACTGGATCCATACCCGTTCAGGTACAACAGTCTTCTTCTCCTTCTTATTATTGTAAATCACATTTTATCTATTTTTTGTTGATCTATGTTCGGCTGTCATCCAGAAAATGATTCCCACAGGCCTCGCCATGTCTCTACGCACAGTGAAGATCTTGGCACTATAATCTGTCGACCCCGATCTGGATTAAGTTTTTAGATTCCTTAGATGCTTTCTGCGCACGGAGAAGCTATACATCGAGGTGATGCTCCTTTCCAATTAATTGTTAACCACACGGAGTTCAATTGTTGGTACTTTTACCCATGATTACAATGACAGATGTATTATGATTTCCAAAGGAAATTTGGAGGATTTCAATACATATTTTTTTGAGATGTTAATCATGAAAGATTGAAGATGGCATGTCACTCTATTAGTGTATTTTATAAATCCTGCAAATCAAAGAGTTTCGTAGTGTTCAAAACTACATCTAGGCACTGATATGTTGTCTTCTTTTGCAGAAACAAGCAAGCCTGGAAGTGAAAAACGTGGCACAATATAACAATCCCTTCGAATGCCTTGAATTCCATCTCACAGAAATTACTTTGAACGAGTACCGAGGCACCAATCCAGAGATTCGATTCGCCAGGTTCTTTGTTCAGAAAGCAAGGGCAAGGTAATGAGGTTTGCAATATATTTTGTGCGCAACAATGATTGGTTTGTTGATCGGTGCAGGTGTCTACAGCTGAATGGAAGAGGCTTTGCAGAAGCAAAATTTCATTTTGGAAGTTCACATGACAGATTATTCAGAAGGCAGTCTATCAAGTCGATATATGACTTCTCGGTGGCTGATCCCTTCGCAGAAATATTTCATGACAAAGATTCTGAAGAAGCTAGACTTGATTTCTAATATCAGTTTGAACCTTATAATCTTTGAATTTGGGCCTTGTAATGCTGGAATTTGAACCTTATAATATCTCTGGTATTTGTGATACAATGTTTGAAATGGCATTGTGTTCCTTTTTGGTTATGCAATCATGTTCTTATAAGTATATATGTTATTGTTCTGTAGAGACATCATAGATGTTGTGCAGACAGAGCAAATCACATTACACACGGACTAAACTACGAAACCCATCGGTGATGATTTCATCTATCGCTGACAATTGTATAACAGCAAACGTATTTCCACAACACACATAGCTTATTAGTAGCAATCGTGTGTGTTATTTCTTGTGTTCGCACACGATTTTGATTACTCAACTGTTTGCTGTCTGTCGCACACATCTTGTTACGGCGAATCATTTGTGTTCTCCTGTATCATCGCACACAATTTATCATAGTGAACTGTGTGCCCTCTGTCGCACACATGTTGTTAGGATGAATCGTTTGTGTTCTCCTGTATCATCGCACACAGTTTATCATAGTGAACTGTGTGTTCTCTATCACACACATATGGATCTCTATAGCCGTTTGTGTTATTTTGGTTAATTGCAAACAGTTCGTCTGTATCAACAGTTTGCCACGTATCGCACACGCAACTCTTTTCTGAATCATATTGATGGATCCTCCATCGCACAAAGTTCACGTTATTGATGACGGAGCTATAACTATACCGTTTGTGATTCATGCTTCACCCACAGTTTGGTCGAATGGTCTCAGATTGAATATTCGTCTTTGGACCTTCCTGCAGTAGTGAAGAGATTGCTTGTATTTGGTTGCAGGGTTGTTTGAGAGAGACCACCTTCATCCTACACCTGTCGTGGGTTGATAAACCTTAGGTCATCCACTTAAGGGAAATTTGCTATTGTCCTGCTAAACTCTGCGCTTGGAGGCCCAACATAGTCTACAAGAAAAAAGTTGCATAGTAGACACCAATGACCCAATCAAAGCCAGTCCACCCAGATCAATTCATTAATTAAATAGTAGTTAAGTAGTCAACCATTTGATTGTATTGTGGAATAGTAATTGGTGTTTCCCAATCCATATTATAACAGCTAAGCAACTAGTTGTGGGTTACAAGGTCAGGGTATAGTGGACCTATTCAATCTACTGGGCTTTGTCAAGCATAAAGTAAAATCCTATAGGGGGTTCCTAGTTGAAAATCAACTACAGTGCATGAAAACATAGGTTATGATCAAAGGTTCCACTTGCCTGCATTGATGATCCTTCAGTATCACAATGCTTTATCAACGCACTTCACTCTCTATAACAATCTACCGTAAGTAAAGAGCATTCATGAACAACCATACAATACAATCAAACAAACAATAGTGTTGTGCATGGTGTCAGTGCCATTGTGATGTTAGATCATGTGTCGAGGCTTAACTCATAAGAGTTTGGATAACAACACAATGGTTGTCTTTTGGAGTACATGTGACATAAGGGTTCACATGCAAGTTTCAATAAAGGTTCATCGCATAAGGGGTATGTGATGTCAAATGGTGGTTGTCAGATCTAGTAAAGGGATCATAACAATAGAGTCCTGATCTATGAATCTTGGGTTGCCAAGTTCATGTCCAAGTTTCATATGAGTGGTCGTATGGAACGCCGCCGCCACCGCCATATTGACTATTTTCACCCCGTCGAAGCGGAACATGAATCAGACGCACAGAGACTCCAGAAACTCATCCAGAAGGCAAAACCCTAGCCACCGGAGCCCATTCGGAGGGAGGATCAACCAGGAGAAGAACGGGATTCCTCTCACCGCGAAGGAGACGACATCATCACCACCATCTTCATCATCACCGTCTTCATCATCACCATTTTCATCATCACCGTCTTCATCATCATCATCATCATCCGCATCCTTATCATCTGCAACATCAAGAACCCTAGTGGATCCTTCGGTGTATCATTTGAATCCTTCATCCATGTATTCCATTACCATTGGCATGATGATTGTTGTTCCCTTGTGTGAGTAGACCCCTAGTTCTCGGGGACATGGATGAACCTTGGTATGTGTAGGATCCGAAACGTTTATTGTGGATATGAGATCCTCTATTGAATGCTTAGTTTAATAACTTCGTGAATGTTGTGAAGGGGACCCACTCAACATTTGTGACTTTATTGGCCACAAAGTATATCACTGTCTTTGCATATGTCTAGCTTTTGGAGGTAATTTGAGGTGACAGTAAAAGCCTACTGCTCCTAACCTTTACAAATGACAGGGGATTTACGGACAACCCTTAGAGAGGTTGCGTCCTCGGGCAAACTCTTAATTATCATGAGTTGTAACCCACATGGGGAGACTATGATGGTGGCATGCGTGGCACGAAGTCTATGATACGTCTCCAACGTATCTCTAATTTTGGATTGTTCCATGCTATAATATTATCATTCAAGGATACTTTTTTTGGGCATTTATTTACCAATTCATATTATTATTGAGCATTAACCTATTAACCTTGTGCCCAGTGCCAGTTGTTGTTTTCTGCATGTTTTTGGCTTTTCAGGTTCATAGTACCAAACAAAGTCCAATTGTCACAAAAAAATTTATGATTTTTCTGGACCAGAAGAAAGACCTGGAAGCTTCGGAAGGAGACCGGAGGCTGCACGAGAGAGACAACACACATCAAGGCGCGTCCAGGGGGTGGCCGCGCCCTGTTGTGTGCTGGCCCCTCCTGGCATCTCCCGACGTTCCTCTCTGGCCTATAAATTCTAATATATCCCAAAAACCCTAGAGAGCCTCCAAATACACTTTTTCCGCCGCCGCAAGTCTCCGTTCCGCCGTGTGCCCATCTGGAGCCCTGTTTCGGTGCCCTCCGGAGGGGGGGCGATCATGGAGGGCCTCTACATCAACCTTGCTGCTCCCATGGTGATGTGTGAGTAGTTAACCACAGACCTACTGGTCCGTGATGACCCACAAGTATAGGGGATCTATCGTAGTCCTTTCGATAAGTAAGAGTGTCGAACCCAACGAGGAGCAGAAGGACATGACAAGCGGTTTTCAGTAAGGTATTCTCTGCAAGCACTGAAATTATCGGTAACAGATAGTTTTGTGATAAGATAATTCGTAATGGGTAACAAGTAACAAATGTAGCAAATGTGCAGCAAGGTGGCCCAATCCTTTTTGTAGCAAAGGACAAGCCTGGACAAACTCTTATATAAAGCAAAGCGCTCCCGAGGACACATGGGAATTTCTGTCAAGCTAGTTTTCATCATGCTCATACGATTCGCGTTCGTTACTTTGATAATTTGATATGTGGGTGGACCGGTGCTTGGGTGCTGCCCTTACTTGGACAAGCCTCCCACTTATGATTAACCTCTCTCGCAAGCATCCGCAACTACGAAAAAGGAATTAACATAAATCTAACCATAGCATGAAACATATGGATCCAAATCAGCCCCTTACGAAGCAACACATAAACTAGGGTTTAAGCTTCTGTCACTCTAGCAACCCATCATCTACTTATTACTTCCCAATGCCTTCCCCTAGGCCCAAATAATGGTGAAGTGTTATGTAGTCGACGTTCACATAACACCACTAGAGGAGAGACAACATACATCTCATCAAAATATCGAACGAATACCAAATTCACATGATTACTTATAACAAGACTTATCCCATGTCCTCAGGAACAAACGTAACTACTCACAAAGCATATTCATGTTCATAATCAGAGGAGTATTAATTATCATTAAGGATTTGAACATATGATCTTCCACCAAGTAAACCAACTAGCATCAACTACAAGGAGTAATCAACACTACTAGCAACCCACAGGTACCAATCTGAGGTTTTGAGACAAAGATCGGATACAAGAGATGAACTAGGGTTTGGAGAGGAGATGGTGCTGGTGAAGATGTTGATGGAGATTGACCCCCTCTCGATAAGAGGATCGTTGGTGATGACGATGGCTTCGATTTCCCCCTCCGGGAGGGAAGTTTCCCCGGCATAACAACTCCGCCGGAGCCCTAGATTGGTTCTTCCCAGGTTCCGCCTCGAGACGGCGACGCTTCGTCCCGAAAGCTCTCTTATGATTTTTTCCAGGTCAAAACCCTCCATATAGCAGAGATGGGCACCGGAGGCCTGCCAGGGGGCCCACAAGCCACAGGGGCGCGCCTAGGGGGTAGGGTGCGCCCCCTGGCTTGTGACCTCCTGGTGGGTCCCCTCTGGTATTTCTTTCGCCCAATATTTTTTATATATTCCAAAATACTTCTCCGTAACTTTTCAGGACTTTTGGAGTTGTGCAGAATAGGTCTCTCATATTTGCTCCTTTTCCAGTCCAGAATTCCAGCTGCCGGCATTCTCCCTCTTCATGTAAACCTTGTAAAATAAGAGAGAAAATGCATAAGTATTGTACCATAATGTGTAATAACAGCCCATAATGCAATAAATATCAATATAAAAGCATGATGCAAAATGGACGTATCAACTCCCCCAAGCTTAGACCTCGCTTGTCCTCAAGCGAAAGCCGAAATTGATAAATATGTCCACATGTTTAGAGATAGAGGTGTCGATAAAATAAAATACGGACATGGGAGCATCATGATCATCTTTAGAACAGCAATACTTATTGATATATAATTTCTTATACTAGAGTAACAATTCATTCACAAGGTAAAATATGAATCAAGAACTCTATTGAGAACCAACAAACTATGATCTTAGTCATTGAAGCAATTGCAATTTATCATAACATCGGAAAGAGTCAATATAAGAGCTTGTAAAGCAAATCCACATACTCAATCATCTTTTAGTCTTTCATAATTGCTAACACTCACGCGGTACTTATGAGGTCAAAGCTTCAATTGGACACGGAGAAAGATAGGGGCTTATAGTTTTGCCTCCCAACTATTTATCCCAAGGGTAATGTCAACAGAAATAACTCATGATCACCCACATCCAAGTGGATATATGTGTCTAGATCATTCCCCAACACATGATGCTTGCCAAGAGAGAAAGGCGAAATAAAGGAAGTGGTGAAGATCACCACGACTCTTGCATAAAGGTAAGTACTAGAAAGTAAAAGTAACAGATAGGCCCATCGCAGAGGGAAGCAGAGGTTGTCATGCGCTTTTATAGTTGGATGCGCAATCTCTTAATGCAAAAGAACGTCACTTTATATTGCCTCTTGTGATAAAGAACTTTATTATGCAGTCTGTCGCTTTTATTTCTTCCATATCACAAGTTCGTATAAAGTTTATTTTCCTCACACTAATAGATCATACATATTTAGAGAGCAATTTTTATTGCTTGCACCGATGACAACTTACTTGAAGGATCTTACTCAATCCATAGGTAGGTATGGTGGACTCTCATGGAAAAACTGGGTTAAGGATGTTTGGATGCACAAGTAGTATCTCTACTTGGTGCGGAAGTTTTGGCTGATATGGGGTGGAAGCAAGCGTCACATGATAAAGGATCTATAACCATATAACTTTTATTCGGAAATAAGCAAACATAACCCATTATGTTGTCTTCCTTGTCCAACATCAACTTTTTAGCATATAATATTTTAATGAGTGCTCACAATCATAAAAGATATCCAAGATAATATATTTGTATGTGAACCTCTCTTTCTTTATTACTTCCTTTTTAATTGCAACAATGACCAATCGCTATGTTTGTCAACTCACAACAAATATCAATCGACATACTTCTTATATGTGAAGTCATCACTCCCCATAAGATTATCATATATACCCTTTGCTTTTATTCTATACTTCTTTCTGTTTCTTTTTCTCAAGATCATAGCAAGCAAGCAAAGCCCTCAACTCAAAACTACTTTTTATTATATAACTCTCGGACTCGCTTACATAGGGGGAACATAAAGCAAAACTCAAAACTAGATCACACTAAAAAAACTTTATTCTACCAGATCAAGATGTAACCAAAAGGATCGAACTGAGAAAAACGATAAAAGTAAAAGATGTGATGGTGATACGATACCGGGGCACCTCCCCCAAGCTTGGCACAAGCCAAGGGGAGTGCCCATACCCATGTGTTTAGTTGTGTTCCTTCGGAGGTGGTGATGTTATATTCTTGGCGATGATGCCCCTCAGGATGCGATTCTCCTCCTCAAGCTTGTTATTTTGCTGCCTAAGATCCATTATTTTCTTTCGAAGTTTTCCAGTGACGGTTAGAGCTCCCATCACCCATGGATGTTTCATTGCTGCGGGGGAAGAAGCAACACACTTTTTCATATTTTCATAAGTAAGAAATTTAGCATTGGGAGGGATGACCGAATTCGGAATTGCTGAGCTCTGAAGTTCCTCCAACATGGCTCCAGGTTGTAGACGAGAGGTAACTTCTTGGTCTTCCTCCATGGCATCCACCCTTTTCAAGTCAGCCTCCATCTCTTCCTCCGTGGCCTGCCCGAAGTGGTTAGCTTCGCTGTATACTCCGGGCCACGGTGTCAGGTGAGAGGCACGGCTCTCCCCGGCCGACTCTTGTGAAGACATCTTGCTCTAAATCTGCTGCAGAAATAGCTCAAAATGAAAACAGGAAGTATTGTCGTGATACGAAGGTCCAAAACTTCGGGAGATTATATAATGAATTTTTACCGACCAATAGGAGTATTCTACAAGAAAACGGAGTCCGGAGGGTACACGGGGTGGCCACAAGCCACAGGGGCGCGCCCCCCTGGCTTGTCGCCTCCTCGTGCACTTTTCGGACTACTTTAAATTTTCCTAATTTATTAAATATTCCAAAAAGGAGAAAATTGCTATTGGAAAAGTTTTGGAGTCGGTTTGCTTACCGTACCACATACCTATTCCTTTTCGGAGTCTGAAACGTTCTGGTAGGTCTCCCTAATGTACTCCTCCAGAGTTATGGTATTGATAATATTGGTTTCAACATTTAAGTGAGTACCTGAGATATAATGTTTGATTCTTCGCCCGTTTACCACCTTCGGATTTGTGCCTTCGGCGTTGTTGATCTTGATGGCACCAGAACGGTACCCTTCCTCGATAATGTAAGGCCCTTCCCATTTAGAGAGAAGTTTTCCTGCAAAAAATCTTAAACGAGAATTGTATAGCAAGACATGGTCACCTACATTGAATTCACGCTTTTGTATCCTTTTATCATGCCATCTCTTAACCTTTTCTTTAAACAACTTGGCATTCTCATAGGCCTGGGTTCTCCATTCATCAAGTGAGCTAATGTCAAATAACCTCTTCTCACCAGCAAGTTTGAAATCATAGTTGAGCTCTTTGATTGCCCAATAAGCTTTATGTTCTAGTTCTAGAGGTAAGTGACATGCTTTACCATAAACCATTTTATACGGAGACATACCCATAGGGTTTTTGTAAGCAGTTCTATAAGCCCATAATGCATCATCGAGTTTCTTAGACCAATTATTTCTAGATCTATTAACAGTCTTTTGCAAGATCAATTTAATTTCTCTATTGCTTAATTCTACTTGACCACTAGACTGAGGATGATAAGGAGATGCAATTCTATGATTAACATCATACTTAGCAAGCAATTTACGGAAAGCACCATGAATAAAGTGTGAACCACCATCAGTCATTAAATATCTAGGGACTCCAAATCTAGGGAAAATAACTTCTTTAAGCATTTTAATAGAAGTGTTATGATCAGCACTACTAGTTGGAATAGCTTCTACCCACTTAGTAACATAATCAACAGCAACTAGAATATGAGTATACCCGTTAGACTTTGGAAAAGGTCCCATATAATCAAAACCCCAAACATCAAATGGTTCAATAACAAGTGAGTAATTCATAGGCATTTCCTAACGTCTACTAATATTACCAATTCTTTGACATTCATCACAAGACAAGACAAACTTATGAGCATCCTTGAAGAGAGTAGGCCAATAAAAACCAGATTGTAATACCTTGTGTGCAGTTCTATCTCCAGCGTGGTGTCCTCCGTAGGCCTCGGAGTGACACATGTGTAGGATCTGTTCCTGTTCATGCTCAGGTACACAACGTCTAATAACACCATCTACTCCTTCTTTATAAAGGTGTGGATCATCCCAAAAGTAATGTCTTAAATCATAGAAGAACTTTTTCATTTGTTGGTATGTGAAACTAGGTGGTATAAATTTAGCAACAATGTAATTATCATAATCAGCATACCATGGAGCATTACATGAAGCATTTATGACAGCTAATTGTTCATCAGGAAAGCTATCATCAATAGGTAGTGGGTCATCAAGAACATTTTCTAACCTAGACAAGTTGTCTGCTACGGGGTTCTCAGCACCCTTTCTATCAATAATATGCAAATCAAATTCTTGTAGCATAAGAACCCATCTAATAAGTCTAGGTTTAGCATCTTTCTTTTCCATAAGATATTTAATAGCAGCATGATCAGTGTGAACAGTTACTTTGGAATCAACAATATAAGGTCTGAACTTATCACAAGCAAACACAACTGCTAAAAATTCTTTTCAGTGGTAGCATAGTTTCTTTGAGCACTGTCTAGAGTTTTACTAGCATAATGGATAACATTTAATTTCTTATCAACTCTTTGTCCTAGAACAGCACCAACGGCATAATCACTAGCATCACACATAATTTCAAAAGGAAGGTTCCAATCAGGTGGTTGAACAACAGGTGCAGTGATCAAGGCTCTTAAGAATTTCAAATGCTTCTACACAATCATCATCAAAAACGAATGGAACATCTTTTTGCAAAAGATTAGTGAGAGGCCTAGAAATCTTAGAGAAGTCTTTAATAAACCTCCTATAGAAACCAACATGACCAAGGAAACTTCTTATACCTTTGATATCCGTAGGACACGGCATTTTTTCAATAGCATCAACTTTAGCTTTATCAACTTCAATACCTCTTTCGGAGATTTTGTGTCCCAAGACAATGCCCTCATTAACCATAAAGTGGCACTTCTCCCAATTCAAGACAAGATTAGTTTCTTCACATCTCTGCAAAACTCGATCAAGGTTGCTCAAGCAATCATCAAAAGAAGTTCCGTAAACGGAGAAATCATCCATGAAAACCTCAACAATCTTTTCACAAAAGTCAGAGAATATAGCCATCATACATCTTTGAAAGGTAGCAGGTGCATTGCATAAACCAAAAGGCATACGTCTATAAGCAAAAGTACCGAAAGGACAAGTAAAAGTGGTCTTCTTTTGATCCTCTTTTGACACAGGTATTTGAGAGAAACCAGAATAACCATCTAGAAAGCAGAAGTGTGTGTGTTTGGATAGTCTTTCTAGCATTTGATCAATAAAAGGTAGAGGGTAATGATCTTTTCTAGTAGCTTTATTTAATTTCCTGAAATCAATTACCATTCTATATCCTGTAACAATTCTTTGTGGGATCAATTCATTTTTATCATTAGGAACAACAGTAATACCTCCCTTCTTAGGGACACAATGAACGGGACTAACCCATCTACTATCAGCAATAGGATAAATTATACCTGCCTCCAGAAGCTTTAATATTTCATTTCTTACCACTTCTTTCATTTTAGGTTTTAACCGTCGTTGGTGATCAACAACTGGTTTAGCATCAGGCTCCATATTGATTTTATGCTGACATAGAGTGGGACTAATGCCCTTAAGATCATCAAGAGTATATCTAATAGCAGCATGGTGCTTCTTCAGAGTTTTCAATAATCTCTTTTCTTCATGCTCTGAAAGGTCAGCACTAATAATAACAAGATATATCTTCTTTTCATCAAGATAGGCATATTTCAGAGTATCCGGTAATTGTTTAAGCTCAAACACGGGATCACCCTTGGGTGGAGGAGGATCCCCAAGTATTTCAACAGGCAAGTTGTGTTTCAAAATAGGATGCTGATCAAAGAAAATCTTATCTATTTCATTCCTTTCATTCATATGCATATCGTTTTCATGGTCTAGCAAATATTGTTCTAAGGGATCAGTAGGAGGCACAACAATAGAAGCAAGACCAACAATTTCATCTTTACTAGGCAATTCTTTGTCATGGGGTTGTCTACGAAATTTAGAGAAATTGAACTCATGAGAAACATCCCCAAAACTTACAGTAACAGTTTCTTTCTCACAATCTATCTTAGCATTAACAGTATTCAAGAAAGGTCTACCAAATATAATGGGACAAAAATCATCTTGTGGGGAACCAAGAACAAGAAAATCAGAAGGATATTTTACTTTCCCACACAAAACTTCAACATCTCTAACAATCCCAACTGGTGCTATAGTATCTCTATTAGCAAGCTTAATGGTAACATCAATTTCTTCTAATTCATCTGGTGCAATATCATTCATAATTTCCTGATATAAGGTAAAGGGAATTGCACTCACACTAGCACCCACATCACATAAGCCATGATAACAATGATCTGCTATTTTAACAGAAACAACAGGCATGCCAACAATAGGTCTATGTTTATCTTTAGTATCAGGTCTAGCAATTCTAGCAGCTTCATCACAGAAATGAATAACATGCCCATCAATATTATCAACCAAGAGATCTTTAACCATAGCAATAATAGGTTCAACTTTGATTTGTTCAGGGGGTGTAGGTGTTCTAGTATAACTCTTACGAACCACAGTTGAAGCTTTAGCATGTTCCTTTATTCTAATAGGAAAAGGTGGTTTCTCAATATAAGCAGCAGGAATAACAGGATCAACATTATAAATAATAGTTTCTTCTTCAACTTTAATAGGTTCAACTACTTTCACTTCAATGGGAGGATGATATTTAAACCACTTCTCCTTAGGGAGATCAACATGAGTAGCAAAAGATTCACAGAAAGAAGCTACTATCTCAGAGTCAAGTCCATATTTAGTGCTAAATTCACGAAAAGCATCGGTGTCTATAAAGGATTTAACACAATCAAACTTAAGGTTTGTACCTGACTCCTTACCTTCGTCGAGTTCCCAATCTTCAGAGTTGCGTTTAATTCTTTCCAATAAGTCTCATTTGAATTCAATATCTTTCTTCATAAAGGAACCAATACAAGAAGTATCGAGCATGGATTCATCATTATGAGAAAGCCGAGCATAAAAATTATGAATAATAATTTCTCTTGGGAGCTCATGATTGGGGCATGAATATAACATTGACTTAAGCCTTCCCCAAGCTTGAGCGATACTTTCTCCTTCACGAGGCCAAAAATTATAAATATAATTCCGATCACGATGAACCAGATGCATAGGATAAAACTTCTGATGAAATTCCAATTTCAATCGGTTGTAGTTCCATGATCCAATATCATCACATAGCCTATACCATGTCAATGCCTTCTCCTTAAAAGATAAAGGAAAGACCTTCTTCTTGACATCATCCTCGGGCAAACCTGCAAGCTTAAATAATCCACAAACTTCATTCACATAGATTAGATGCAAATCAGGATGTAGTGTTCCATCTCCTGCATAAGGATTAGCTAGCAGTTTCTCTATCATACCCGAAGGAATTTCATAATAAATATTTTCAGTAGGTTCAGTAGGTTGGGGAGCAACTCTTTGTACTTTCGGTCGAGGTGAAGATACCCCGAACAAGCCCCTCAAAGGATTATTTTCCATAGTAACAAGTGACAGTAAATTTCAGCACACTATATAAATTTTTCCTTACCAAATTCCACTCACCAAAGGCGCTTCACTCCCCGGCAACGGCGCCAGAAAAGAGTCTTGATGACCCACAAGTATAGGGGATCTATCGTAGTCCTTTCGATAAGTAAGAGTGTCGAACCCAATGAGGAGCAGAAGGAAATGACAAGCGGTTTTCAGTAAGGTATTCTCTGCAAGCACTGAAATTATCGGTAACCAATAGTTTTGTGATAAGATAATTCGTAACGGGTAACAAGTAACAAATGTAGCAAAGGTACAGCAAGGTGGCCCAATCCTTTTTGTAGCAAAGGACAAGCCTGGACAAACTCTTATATAAAGCAAAGCGCTCCCGAGGACACATGGGAATTTCTGTCAAGCTAGTTTTCATCATGCTCATACGATTCGCATTCGTTACTTTGATAATTTGATATGTGGGTGGACCGTTGCTTGGGTTCTGCCCTTACTTGGACAAGCCTCCCACTTATGATTAACCTCTCTCGCAAGCATCCGCAACTACGAAAAAGGAATTAAGATAAATCTAACCATAGCATGAAACATATGGATCCAAATCAGCCCCTTACGAAGCAACGCATAAACTAGGGTTTAAGCTTCTGTCACTCTAGCAACCCATCATCTACTTATTACTTCCCAATGCCTTCCCCTAGGCCCAAATAATGGTGAAGTGTTATGTAGTCGACGTTCACATAACACCACTAGAGGAGAGACAACATACATCTCATCAAAATATCGAACGAATACCAAATTCACATGATTACTTATAACAAGACTTATCCCATGTCCTCAGGAACAAACGTAACTACTCACAAAGCATATTCATGTTCATAATCAGAGGACTATTAATTATCATTAAGGATCTGAACATATGATCTTCCACCAAGTAAACCAACTAGCATCAACTACAAGGAGTAATCAACACTACTAGCAACCCACAGGTACCAATCTGAGGTTTTGAGACAAAGATCGGATACAAGAGATGAACTAGGGTTTGGAGAGGAGATGGTGCTGGTGAAGATGTTGATGGAGATTGACCCCCTCTCGATGAGAGGATCGTTGGTGATGACGATGGCTTTGATTTCCCCCTCCGGGAGGGAAGTTTCCCCGGCAGAACAGCTCCGCCGGAGCCCTAGATTGGTTCTGCCCAGGTTCCGCCTCGAGACGGCGGCGCTTCGTCCCGAAAGCTCTCTTATGATTTTTTCCAGGTCAAAACCCTCCATATAGCAGAAGATGGGCACCGGAGGCCTGCCAGGGGGCCCACAAGCCACAGGGGCGCGCCCAGGGGGGTAGGGCGCGCCCCCCTGGCTTGTGACCTCCTGGTGGGTCCCCTCTGGTATTTCTTTCGCCCAATATTTTTTATATATTCCAAAATAATTCTCCATAACTTTTCAGGACTTTTGGAGTTGTGCAGAATAGGTCTCTCATATTTGCTCATTTTCCAGTCCAGAATTCCATCTGTCGGCATTCTCCCTCTTCATGTAAACCTTGTAAAATAAGAGAGAAAAGGCATAAGTATTGTACCATAATGTGTAATAACAGCCCATAATGCAATAAATATCAATATAAAAGCATGATGCAAAATGGACGTATCAGTCCGTAGTTAGTACCTAGATGGCTATCTCTCTCTCTCTCTCTCTCTCTCTCTCTCTCTCTTGATCTTCAATACAATGTTCACCGCATCTTCACGGTGATCTATTCGATGTAATCACTTTATGCGGTGCGTTTGTTGGGATCCATTGAATTGCGGGTTTATGTTCGGATTATTCATGAAAAAGATTTGAGTCTTCTCTGAATTCTATTATGATTTTATTTGCATTATTATTATAGCTTTGTAAATCTCTCTGATCTATTGATTTGGTTTGGCCAACTAGATTGATCTATATTCAGTGAGAGGGGTGCGTTGTAGTGGGTTCAATCTGGCGGTGCTCTATATCCCAGTGACAGAAAAGGACAAGACACGTCTTTGTATTGTTGCCCCTAAGGATAAAACGATGGGGTTAATTCATATTGATTGGATTCTCTTTGTCTACATCATGTCATCGTTCTCCAAGCATTACTCTGTTTTTCATGAACTTAATACTTAGAGAGGCAAGCATAGAAGCGCTCTCGACGTGGCGTAATAGTAGTAGGTGCAAGCAGGAGTCGGCCTATTTGCTTATGGACATGATGCCTATATACACATGATCATTGCCGTGAATAAATATTACATAACTATGCGCTTTTCTATCAATTGCCAACAGTAATTTGTTTACCCACCGTATGCCTACTACATGAGAGATGCCACTAGGGAAAACTATGGCCCCCAGGTCTATCCACTTATATATTTACAAAAGCGTTCATTCACTTGCTGCCATTTATTTGTTTTCTATTTATTTTGCAATTTACAATTATCAACTATCATCTACACACTTCATTTGCTTGCAAATAACGAGTCCAAGGGGATTGACAACCCTCTTGCCTGCGTTGGGTGCAAGTGTTTGCTTCATTGTGTGCAGTCGCTGAAGACAAGGGTTGTGTGCTACTCCTATTGGTTCAATAACCTTGGTTCTCGGTGAGGGAAATACATATATGTACTGTGCTGCATCACCCGCTCCTCTTTCGTGGAAAACCCAACGCAGATCACAAGTATCAGTCTACCACGAGTAGAACGTGTTCTGTACCAGGTTCCGCCCAGCATAATCGTTAACAGTGGCTCAAGTATCCGCTCCATGCTATGCTTATGCATAGTAGTACTAGAAACATACCAATGGGGATTCTATACTCCCTGAGAAAGCATGTTTAGTTTTGTTGTTTCATCTCCATTACAATTCCTTACTTTTCTTTACTTTTATTTTATTTGGTTACAAGTCATCATTTTACTCAATCCTTATTTAAATTCGCCCTCACTCCGCTTTAAATCTACAATTATCTGCAGGCACAAAGTTACATAATTCTCTACAAGAGGCAAAAGTCTGATTCCTGTGCTCCCTGTGGGATCGATATTCTTACTTCAAAAAGGCTACAACTAAACCCTGCGCACTTGGAGGCTATCAAGCTTTTTCTGGCGCCGTTGCCAGGGAGCTGAGCGCTTTTGGGCCTTGCCTTGAGTTTTGAATTATTTTGTGATCTAACGGTTTTTGCAGATTGAAAGCAGTCATGGTCCTTCAAGAACAAATTTATCAGGTAGATGCTGAGTAAGTAGCACGACCGGCTCGAGGAGGGAACTTTATAAAAGTTCGTCCTGACTTACCTGGTAAAGTATATGAGATAAACTCTCGGTTAATTACTATGATAAAGGAAAATATATTCCGAGGTGATGCAACTGAATGTCCTTGGAACATTATGCTAGTTATCTTGGGAAACTTCTTGTGGTTTGTTTAAACTGTTGATTTATTTTGTGGTACTTTATGGCTGGTCTAGTTGTATGACATTACATGTCATATGTGACTCGATGCTATTTTGGTTAATCATGAGTATGAATATCACTCGTAACTGGAAGATCCTCTGTTGGAATGTCAGAGGCCTGAATTCTAAGGCGCGTCAGCGCCCTGTCAGAGAAAAAGTGCTTGAGAGCCAGTGTGCTATTGTCTCTTTACAGGAGACTAAACTTCCTGATTGTGATCATCGCTTGATCAAGGTCATCTGTCCCACACATTTTGACCAGTTTATTGATTCACCCTCTAGAGGTGCATCGGGTGGACTTCTAGTTTCTTGGCGATCTGATATTTTTCATGGTATCTTGGTTCAAGTAAAATCCTTTGGCATAAATATTAATTTCACTTCTGTACACAATAATGAACTATGGTTCCTTGTCAATGTGTATGGACTATGTCAGGGACAAATGAGGGATGAGTTTGTCAGCTAGCTGTTTGATCTGGATATTCAACCAAAAAACTCTGGATATTAATGGGGGATTTCAATTTCATTAGATCTACTGATAACGTAAATCTTCCTGGACGGGACATTAATGATATTTTTAATGAGATTATTGGTCACTTGGGTCTATTGGAGATCCCTTTAAAGGGAAAGAGGTTCACATGGTCTAACATGCAAGATTTCCCACTCCTGGAACAGTTAGACTGGGTTTTTTACTTTTGCTAGTTGGATTACTCATTACCCAGTGACTCAGATGACACCCGTGGCAAAGACTACCTCGAATCATGTGCCATGTTTGGTGTCAATCAACATCACTATTCCAGAAGCAAATATCTTTCGGTTTGAGAATTACTGGGTGGAGCAGCCTGGTTTTATAGATTGTGTGCAATCTTCTTGGTCTCAACCATCCAATAAACAAAACATTTCTGCTATTATTGTGGACAAGTTAAAAACATTGAGATTTGCTCTCAAGAAATGGCAGAAGGGACTCTCTCACATTAAAAGTTTGATTGAGAGGTGCAATATGGTTATTCTGTGGTTGGATAATCTTGAGGGTCATAGACCTTGATCCAGACCTGAGTTCAATTTTAGAAAGGTGGTCAAGTTGGATCATGAACACCTTCTACACCTTCAATATCTGTATTGGAAGAAGAGGTGCACCATTAGGTACATCAAAGTAGGGGAGGGAAAGCACATTTGCTCCCTTGGAGGTTTTGATAATTCATGACAAAATACATTGTCTCTTGGACTAATAGTTCTATCTAGTTTGTTTCAGATAAAGTCCACATAGAAGATTGGCCATGGAGTGTGTGGAGAATCCCCAAGGAGAGAAGAAGAAGAAAAGAAATGGGGTTGGCAAAATCAACAAGCTTGAAGACTCTACATTTTACATTTTGTGATAAATCACTTTGAGTCCATAGGAAAGCCAATACTATTAAAAGGGGATGAGGTGTCCATGATGATCTGGTTGCTCAAGTGCTTAGAGATTAGCCACCAAAAATACACATGAAATTCTTCCACAAATATTCTGTCCAAAACCAAATATCCAAAATCGGTGCCACCAACAATTTGTATTTGGCCCTACCGAGTTTCACTCAGACAGAATCCTAGCAGAAACCCTAGCTTCTCGGTGCCACCACGTTTTTCATTCGGTGCAACCGAAAACAGTGACCAACCTGCTGGTATCTCTTTTTCAAGAATCAGAATTTCCGAGATTTGGAAATTGTTACCACCAAGTTTGTGTAACTGCCTAGGACACCCATATCGGTACCACCGAGAATTATATATCGGTCTCACCGAAAAGCCGAAAGTTGCCACATTTTGTACTAATCGGTACAACCGAGTTTTTGGACCGGTTTCACCGAGTTGGGCAATAATGTTGTAACGGTTGGATTTTTGGAGATGCCTATATATACCCCTCTATTCTCACTCGTTGAGGAAGCACTCAGAACACACTTACACTTGCCCTATCCATTTTTCTGAGAGAGAACCACCTACTCATGTGTTGAGATCAAGACATTCCACTCCAACCATATGAATCTTGATTTCTGGCCTCCCCAAGTTTCTTTCCACCCAATCATCCTCTTCTACCAAGCCAAATTTGTGAGAGAGTGATTGTGTGTTGAGGAGACTACCTTTTGAAGCACAAGAGCAAGGAATTCATCATTGTTACCACATCTATTACCTTTTGGAGGGTGGTGCCTCCTAGATTGGTTAGGTGTCGCTTGGGAGCCTCCTTCTTCGTGTTGTGGAGTTGAACCAAGAAGTTTATACGGGCAAGGAGATCGCCTACTTCGTGAAGATCTACCCATAGTGTCGTGGTTTTGTCACGGCAAATGTTCTCTTAGGAGAACTTAAGTGTGAGGCCATCGCCGCTAGGTGGCGACTCAAAGGAGTTAAACGGGAACGGGAGACAAGTTTACCCAGATTCGGCCCCTCCGATGGAGGTAATAGCCTACGTCCTGCTTTGTGTCTATATTGATGATGATCTTGATTACAAGGGTGCGGAAACACTAACATAGCTTTCAAGGGTGAGTAACTTAAGTCTTTCGGTCCTAGGGGCTCGCCTTTATATGAAAGTCGAAACCCTAGGTTTTACAAGAGGCCGAGCCGTGCTATGACTCGTGGCCTACTATCTTTCTAACTCGCCTTGCCTCCTAAGCAAGGAAACTTCTGACGTCTTCTGCCTCTTGGGCCTTTAGTCGCCGCCTTCATGTGCTGGGCCGCCATCCGGCGTACTTGGTAAGCCGCCTTGCCGGCCTTGTCTTCAACAACGCGGCCCGCCTTGAGTATGACACTTGAGCCACCAACATGTTTACCCGGCCCCGTAGGGCGGGTTATACCGCGGGGTTATATCCCCGACATTAGGCCCCAGATTGATTTGAATTTATTCATGTCAATCTTCCTCTCCTTCACTTCGCGGCTTATCCACTGTTTATATCTATGTCGTCTCTGAATCTCAAAAATGCTGGCTTAAAACATTTTCAGACTTGTAACCTTTCTATGTGCCATCCATCACTGACGTCAGCCGCCGAGAATCGAGGAAACTAATGATGACATCACAACAGATCTTTGCCTGTATCCGCTGATCCCGAAAATTGAGGCGTCTCCTTTTCCAAAATTTATCGTGCGTCCTCGATTCCCGCGCCTACTAGCTGCCTCTTCGGGTTTATTCATTATAAATATTCGCTAGGGGGGCCCTTATTCACTTTTACATTGCCCCCTCACATCGTCTTCCTCCCCGAGCCCGAAGCTTCCTCGTGCCGCCGCCGCTGCTCGCCCGTCCCCGGCGACCGTTCCTGGGACCGTAGCGGCGCCTCATCTTCACCAAGATCCAGCCAAGCGTCTCGACCGCCCCCGGCTACTGTAAAGGTAAACCATTTTTCTTCTCCTAGATCTATCTTAGTTCATCGGAGTTCGTAGGAAATACCGTAGTATTTCATCCGTTCATCACCATTGCTAGTTCTCGTATAGCTTCGATGACTTTTATCATAGGAATAAAGCGGTAGGAACAACGGTTCCATTTCGCATATAGCATACTCAGATCTCCTTTAAGAATCTGTAAACTGGGCCGCCACTGCTTCGCTGCTTCATCATTAGGTTTAGCAAATATTTTCTTTTTTGAACCATTTGTAGATCCATAATTTTAGCCAGCTCGATAGAAACATGTTTGTCCCACACTTGGCAAAAATTAGGAATCTCTGATTTGGCATAAGACGCCCGTCTATTTACCGGCTCATTCTTATGACTATAACCCGCCATATCTAGATACTGTTTCTTTTAGGCTTCGGCTCATCATTATAACTTACAACCCGCCATGTTTAGAAACTGTCACGTCTAAATGCCGGCTCATCATAAGGCGACTCGTCTGCTGCATACTTTTATGCCGTCTTATCCTTGATCATCACATATGTATTTATACAACTTCTTTTATTTGCACTTAGGCGTCTCATTATGTCGAAAACTATCACATGTGACTGGGTGCCGTCCCAAGTGTCTAAAATTGTGCTCAAAGATTTCCAAGACCAGGGTCTCCTGTCATCTAAGGAGGCAACTGGATGACGGGCTCCCCTTGGAGAGGAACGCCCAGCAGCTGGCGAGGGAGAAGTAGTGGTGTTCACAGATCACCTTCTTCGGGGTTTTCTCCCCCCGGGTCAAAATTCTTTCGGGATGCCCTGCACTCTTTCCACCTACATCCTCAAGATCTGGCCCCCAACTCTATATCCAATCTTTGCCAATTTCAAGTATTCTATGAGGTGTATCTGCAAATAGAGCCCACCGTTCCTCTTTTCATGGAATTCTTCCACCTCAACTGTCAAACTGAGTGTGCGGATGGCCTCAGCCTGGAACTCGGTGGAATTTCTATTCAACGGCGCAAAGATGGTGTATTCCCTGCTGTTATTCTACCAAGTCACCCAAAAGGATGGTCCAAGACTTGGTTCTACTGCCGGAACATGGCTCCTGTGGATGAAAACCCTCTGCCGGGTTACAGACCAAACCGTCTTCCCATGAATTTTGAGCTTCCTAGCCGAGCTTCACAAGAAGAATGTGATCAACTTGCGTACATATACCCAAAACTGAAGGCTCTGCAAGCCCATGGATTGACCAGAGTTGATCTGACCCGGTGCTGGATATCTTGGAGGATTGTGCCCTTGAGTCGCCGTGGCGACTTGATGTGCAATGATACTAGCGATTTAAATGACGCACAAAGGTATAGCAACCAAGACTTGGACAATGATGAGATTAACCGGATTGTGAAGAAATTGCTGGGAGAGACTCTTGCAAATTGCAGTCAAGTTGGGCTGAATCCCTTCTGTGCTCTCAACCCAGCTCCACCAGTAAGAAACCTTGACAATTATTCATCCGGCTTATAACACTTCTTAAGATCCAAAGCTTGTTGTTTTCATTGTTAACCTTATAGGAGAATTCTTCATTCTGGAAGAAGAAGAGGGGGAAAGTTGCGGCTCAGAAACTCAAACCCGCCCAGAAGAATAAGGCGGCTACAGCAAAGCCGTCAACAAAGGGCGAGTCAACAACGGTTGACGTCCGGTCGGAGGTAAAAACTTGTTCCCCTGGCTATATTTTTATTGAACTCACTAACACCTCTTACTCTCAGGGTGATGCTAAAACAAGACGAGCTGATGATGTTGAGGTAATCTCCCTCTCTTCCGGCTCAGAATCCTTGTCTCCGAGGAAAACAAGGCAAGTCATTCGGAAAGTACGTTTTTCTCACCCAGATGCTCACTTGGATCCTATCTTTATTTTGAAGAAGACTCGACATGAAGTAAGGCGTCACACTCGGAGCAGCTTCGGTGGCCTGGTCGACGGCTTGCCTCACAAATCAATTGCTCGCAAACGACAGCATGAGGTGCCTCATAGCCCAACCCCCTCTCTTCCAAAAGCTGGCCTCTTTCGGCAACCTCTTAACCCCTCTGATTCAAATTACCAGGAGTCATCTCCTTCATCGGGCGACTCAACCGCCACGAAGCTGCCGCCTCTTATCATCAATCAAGGGTAAATTTCCTTTTAACCATGTACTGCTTATTCATGCTTAATCTTGCGTATGTTTGACTTTTGCTGCCTTGTTTGCAGAGCCCAAGCCAAGGCCAAGAAGAGGAAAGGTGGCGAGTCATCCACCACTCCCGAGGTTCTTGAACCGACAGATCCAAAGCCAGCAACTCCTGAAGTGTATACCGAGAATCCTCAAGATCAACAGGAGTTCCAAAACATACCGCCCCGGCCTTCTGAACCAGTAAATATGGAAGATGAAGATGTTATAAACACCCTGACAGTTGATGTTAACCCACCCAATCTTCAAAAGGGAACTGAAGACGCTCCTCCTGAGAAGGACAAGGATGTAATTATCATCGGGACGGGTTTCACTACTCCAGGGACCTCCAATGTTCTAGCCAAGTTTATCACCAAGGATGAGACGGCACCACTTGATAAGGGGAAGGCCAAGCTCGAGCTCCCTAGCTATGAGGGCCTTAGTGCTGACGAGATGCATGTCGGATACTTAAACCGCCTTTACACAAGTCGGGATATGGAAATCAGCCTTGTTGGCACGATGAAAAGAAAATATGAGGTACGCCCCACTCTCTTGTATTTTTATATATATCCTTGTATAGCCCCCAAGGGTCGGCTCATCTATATGAGATGAGGCGGGTCTTGTTCATATGAAACTGATGTAGCCCCCAATGGCCGGCTCATCTTCTTGAGATGAGTCGGGTCTTATTAATAATTTGAAGAAATCAACCTGTAGCCCCCAAGGGCCGCCTCATCTTCTTGAGATGAGTCGGGTCTTCTTATAATCTGAAGAAATCAACCTGTAGCCCCCAAGGGCCGGCTCATCTTCTTGAGATGAGTCGAGTCTTCTTATTCTCTGAAGAAATCAACCTGTAGCCCCCAAGGGCCGGCTCATCTTCTTGAGATGAGTTGGGTCTTCTTCATATTTTGCTTGAAAGAACTGACATGCATTAGCCCCCAAGTGTCAAGTATATTGCTTGCAATCTTCTTGGGACTTGTTATAATGTTTTCTTATCATAGTCATGCTGCACCTTGCTATCGGCTTATGACCGATCAATATGATGACCCCTATTGTGCATGAAGCTCTGAAATTAGCCGAGTCAACAGTGAATGGCTTGAAGAAAGATCTTGAGGTGGGGCAAACCGTCCGAGCAAATGCTGAGCAGAAACTTTGACTTGCCTCGGAGGAATTGGAGAAAGCCAGGGCAAGATTTGAAAAACAAAATAAATCTTTTGAGGCTGAAAGAGCCGCCTTGTTGAAGTGCGCAGAAAACGCTGAGGGTCAACTGAAACCCATCGCATAAGAGCTATCCAGGTTAAAACGGCACATTGCCCACATGACCCAGGCCATCTTTGGTAAGTATCTTCATGAGTTCTTGCTAACCCGCTCAAATACTCATGTATGCAGATAAATCACCTGGCAACTTATGTGCTGAAATTGCTATGCAGGTCCTCGGACTCGCAACCTCCAGGATAACTGCTTGCTGAAGCTGAAAACTGTGTATTCACTGACTGAACAACTTTATGCTGGAAGCCACTTCACAATTAAGGCTGTTATGGGGAACAAAGAGCCGGTGAAGCTCATCAAGGATGTACTAAGATTCCTCTTGACAATCCCAAAACAGATTGAAGAGTTGAAAAGATCATCCGCCCGAGCTGGTGCAACATCTTCTTTGAGTCGGGCCTTGGCTTACTCAGCGGAACTTGATCCGGCAGAAATGGCCAAAGGGTTTCCTGAGTTTAAGGATGACGGGTCAGCGTTCACTGATGTGGACTACACAAAATGCGTCAAGGCGGCGTGAGTGTTAGCCACCCAACTTGTTGCCGAGATGGAGTTGAAGAACTATCAGCCGGCTTACGATGCTACCAACTCACGAGTTTGGCCGCCCGCCTTTTAACCGGTGGACCTGTCCCCTCAACGTCGTAAGCACATCTTCGCCCCTGATGTAGACCCGTCCCCCATCTTGAATGGAGAAGCTGTATTCCAGGCATTAACCCATTGCAACTGGGATTTGGACAACCTTCAGATCCAAGAACGAGAAGTCCCAGCGGAGGATGACCCAGAGGCGGCTCAAGCAGGAGGTCAACCAGAGGTTAACCCGGATGGTGCAGAGACCGGGTTATAAAGTTTGTCTATAGAAAACATTGATTCAACTGTCTGGGCTTAATAGCTCTTTGTAATATTGTTAAGTCGGCAGTTGTTTGCCTGTATCATGCCTTCGTGCACGTTTCAAACTTTTGGTCTTGTCTTGACGATGATGGATTTGTAATTGTAACAAACCTTGTTAACTCACCTGTTATCCTTTTGCTTAGGAATCGTACAGCCTGTGACTTGTACTTTGTATTGTCTTGGCTGAGTCGCCTTTGAGCTTTACATCGTCCAAGCAGTTGCTAAATTCTGAACATGCTCTTTCCTCATGTCTGTGAATGTTTCTATTGACCCTGATCAATGAGCTATTGTTTGAATCAATATGGGCGGGTCTTTATAAGCCGTCCTTCTGAAATCTTTCCCCAATAACTGATTGCAGAGCATTTAAGTTGAACTGGTCATTATATGATCACAGTTTTTGTAACCCGGAGACTCTTTATGAGCCGGTAACATAAATAATATTGTACCTGTTAAATAACATATGGTAATAATGACAAATATTTGTTAATAAGCCGTCTTAGTGAGACTCGGCAAGGAGACTGGCTTTCGAGGCTCAAGTCTTGCTTCAATGAAGAGGGTATGGTAACCCATGGTTTATCCTAGCTCTCTGTAAGCCGGCTCTCACGTGACTCAAGCCGGTGTTTTAACCTTGATAAGTTCAGGGTCAAAGCGGATTGACTTGTCAAGAGTACACGGGGTCACCTGATCGGAGTCACATCAAGCATACAGGCAGGTTTAACCATGTATTGTGGCGTCTTTTGCCGGGTCAAGAGGGTGAGAAAGCTAAACTCGATGAGTTGGAAGCCCCCAAGTGACCTATGTTTCAAAAAATAAAGAATCATGCTCAATTTGTAGGCTGAAACAACAGAGACCCTGAGTTTCGGGGGTGCCGGCTTTATTATATTTGAACATAAAGAAGTATATACATAATTTGCAGGGGGGCGGGGGTTACAAAAAGGAAAAGGAGCCGGTGGCTCTAAGTATAATAAGGCCACAGGTGAGCAATGTTCCAGGGCCGGGTTGTCTCTTCTTTAGAGGTATATGACTCTGGTCGCAAGTCTATCAGGTAATATGAACCATTATTGAGGTTTCTGCTGATGACGAAAGGACCCTCCCAAGGTGGGGAAAGCTTGTGCATCCCTGTTTGATCTTGAATCAGACGGAGCACTAAGTCGCCCTCTTGAAAGGTGCGACTTTTAACTCTACGACTATGATAGCGACGTAAGTCTTGTTGATATATAGCTGATCTGGCCGCTGCTAAGTCACGTTCCTCTTCCAAAGCATCTAAGGAATCTTGACGTGCTTGTTCATTATCGGCTTCAACATAAGCGGCGACTCGAGGAGAGTCATGACGAATATCGCCTGGTAATACCGCCTCAGCTCCATAAACCAGAAAGAAAGGTGTGTATCCAGTGGACCTGTTTGGAGTTGTTCTGATACTCCAAAGTACTACGGGGAGTTCCTCAACCCAATAGCCTGGAGTACGTTGTAGTGGAACCATGAGCCGGGGTTTGATCCCTCTTAAAATCTCTTGATTAGCTCGTTCAGCTTGCCCATTGGACTGTGGATGTGCCACCGCTGCCAAGTCAAGTTGGACATGCTCACGCTGCCAAAACTGTTCCATAGCTCCTTTGGATAGATTGGTGCCATTGTCAGTAATAATGCTATGAGGGTAGCCAAAACGGAAGATCAACTTTTTCAAAAATTTGACTGTTGTCTCCGCGTCACAGTTGCTGACAGGTTCTGCTTCAACCCACTTGGTGAATTTATCAACCGCCACCAAGAGGTGGGTCTTCTTGTTAGAGGACGGCTTGAACGTGCCAACCATGTCAATCCCCCAGACCGCAAACGGCCAAGTAATTGGGATCATACGCAATTCTTGAGCCAGCACAAGAGCTTGTCGACCAAACTTTTGACACCCATCGCACTTGCGCACAATGTCTTCTGCATCTGCGTGAGCCGTCAACTAGTAAAACCCGTGATGAAAAGCCTTTGCCACCAGTGACCGTGAGACGGCATGGTGTCCACAATCACTGGCATGGATTTGATTGAGAATCTCCTGGCCTTCCTCAGGGGAAACACATCGCTGAAACATGCCAGTGCTGCTTCGCCGATGTAACTCGCCATGGATGATAGTCATTGATTTGGACCGCCGAACTATCTGTCGAGCGATGATTTCCTCAGCTGGGAGCTCGCCTCGAGTCAGATAAGCCAAATATGGTACGGTCCAGTCAGGAATAGCATGAAGAGCCGCCACCAAGTGTGCCTCCGGGTCAGGAATAGCTAAGTCCTCCTCTGATGGCAACTTGACCGAAGGGTTATGAAGAACGTCTAAAAAGACGTTAGGGGGAACTAGCTTCCGCTGAGAACTGAGTCGTGACAGGGCATCAGCCGCCTAATTGAGATGGCGATCTATACGATCGACTTGATAGCCTTGAAAATAACCCGCCACGTCAGTGACTGCCCACCGATAAGCCGCCATCAAGGGGTCCTTGGAATCCCAAGTTCCTGAAAATTCCTGAGCCACCAAATCCGAGTCGCCAAGACACCTGACCCAGCTAAGATTCATCTCTTTAGCCATTCTGAGTCCACGTAGGAGGGCCTCGTACTCAGCTGCATTGTTAGTGCAAGGGAACATGAGCCGTAAAACATAACAAAAAATTTCACCTCGTGGCGAAGACAATATAACTCCAGCCCCCGAGCCTTCCAATTGCCTGGATCCATCAAAGTGTATAGTCCAGTACGTGTTATCTGGCCTATCCTTTGGAATTTGCATCTTTGTCCAATCATTAATGAAATCCACCAGTGCTTGAGACTTGATGGCGGTTCTTGGCACATATTTCACATGGTGATGTCCAAGCTCTATTGCCCACTTGGCGATTCGGCCAGTGGCCTCGCGATTTTGTATGATATCGCCAAGGGGTGCGGAACTGACCACGGTAATTGGATGCTCCTGAAAATAGTGCTTCAACTTCCAGCTTGCCATAAAAACTCCAAAGACCAGCTTTTGCCAATGTGGATACCGCTGCTTGGACAAGGTCAAGACCTCGCTGACGAAATAAACCGGCCGCTAAACCGAATACTCCTTCCCTGCCCCCTTTCGCTCAATGACAACTGCAACACTTACCGCCTTAGAATGGCAGCAATGTACAGGAGCATGGGCTCTTTGTCAGTTGGGGCGGCTCAGCTAGTTGTTTCTTGAGGGCTTCAAAAGCTTCATTAATATCATCAGTCTAGACGAAGTTGTCTGTCTTGTTCAACAAATGATAAAGAGGAATCGCCTTCTCACCAAGGTGGCTTATAAACCGGCTCAACGCCGCAATACGACCAGCCATGCACTGGACCTGATTTATATTTGCCGGCTTACCAAGCGAAGTCATCGCCTTGATTTTGTCCGGGTTTGCCTCGATGCCTCGCTCAGAAACTAGGAATCCCAATACCTTGCCTGCAGGAACGCCAAAGACACACTTTGCCGGGTTAAATTTCATCTGGGACACTCAAAGGTTATCAAACGTCTCCTTGAGATCGTCTAAGAGCATCTCTTTCTTCTGAAATTTCACCATGATGTCATCGACATAAGCATGAACATTGCGCCCAATCTATGGATGAAGGCAATTCTAAACACAGCGTTGATAAGTCGCCCCTGCGCTCTTAAGCCCAAAAGGCATGGAGACATAGCAGAAAGCACCAAAGGGGGTTATGAAAGCCGTCTTCTCCTGATTCTCAACAGCAATCTTGATCTGGTGATAACCGAAGTATGCATCTAAGAAGCACAAACGCTCACAACCCGCCGTAGAGTCAATGATCTGATCAATACATGGGAGAGCAAAAGGATCCTTCGGACAAGCATTGTTGAGATCCGTGTAGTCAACACACATGCGCCAAGTGTCGATGAGCGCGCTTTCCTATTTTGGATCTAAGCCGGTCTCGATAGTGAACTACTGGGATGAGTCGCCTGGTGTGAAGTCAATTTGCTTTGTATCCTCAGCCGGCTTAAATTTGAGCAATGCGTCAGACTCAGTGGTGGGCTTCTTTGGAGGACTCATATCAGCTGGATTGGAGTTGGCCGTATAGAACTTCAATTCCTCCGCTGCGCAGGCCGACTTAGCATAGGCTGTGTCGCCTTCCTCGCACTCCTAGGCTATCTTCCGGGTGCCACTCACAGTTATGGTACCCTGCGGACCCGGCATCTTGAGCTTGAGGTAAACATAACAGGGCCGAGCCATGAAATGAGCATAAGCCGGCCGCCCAAAAAGGGCATGATAAGGGCTCTTAATCTTAACCACCTCAAAGCTTAAGGACTCGCATCGGTAGTTGAACTCATCACCGAAAGCGACGTCTAGCTTAATCCGCCCGATTGGGTATGCCAACTTCCCAGGTACAATACCATGAAAAACCATAGTTGAAGGTTGCAATCTGTTTTCAACAAGGTTCATCTGCCAGAAAGTGTCGTAATACAGGATGTTGATGCTACTTCCACCATCCATGAGGACTTTTGTCAAGGTATACCCGCCTACCTACGGTGCCACCACCAGAGCGAGACCGCCCGGGTTATCAACCTGTGGAGGGTGATCCTCTCGGCTCCAAGTAATCGGTTGCTCAGACCAATTTAAGTATCTTGGAACTGCCGGCTCAACTAAGTTAACAGCCCTCCTCTTCCGCTTGCGATCCTTCCTGCAAGTGCCAGTGGTAAAGACATGATATTGCCCACTGCTCAATTGCTTGGGATTGCTCTAAAAACCAATTTGACTATTATGCTGCTGATTGCCTTGGCCGGAGCGCTGCCCATTGTTGTTGTTCCCTGGATGCTGAAAACCTGCTCCGGAGCCGCCTTGGCGAGGGAAACCTGATCCCGCAAATCCGCCAGACGAACCGTCGTGTGAGCCGCCCTGACCGAGCTGACCCGGATGTCCACCACCATTGCCTCCTTGGTGATTCTGGAAAGCCTGGTTGCGGAATTCCTACATGACGTAACAGTTTTCCCATGAGTGTGTGGACGGCTTATCCTGGGTACTATATTTGGGACAAGGCGCCTTGAGAGCCTCCTCATAATTGCGCGGCTTGTTTCCGTTGTAAGCTCCTCCCGAGCGGTTCTTGGGACGCTGGTTCTAAAACTGGTGTTGGTATTAGCAACGAACACTATGTCGGGACCCCTATCCTAAGCCATAAGAATCTAGCATGTAACACATCACATCACATTGCGGCCTCACACACGGTTATCCCCACGGCTGCCACCTTACCTTGGCCGGGACCGTTTGCGTCTTTTGTCTCACGTATGTGAATATGTCGCTAGCATTCAAATGTCAAAGAACCCGGGTCGACATGACTAGTCGTAGAACCCAAGTGGCACATCCGTACAGGGACAGGCATACGTAACCCAACAATGCAGGTGTCGGTCATCAGCGTGTGTAGACGAGTCGTAGCAGGCTACAGGGACTCCATTACACTACGAGACATTTCCCCGAAGGGACAGACACGGCAGCAAAGAAGGATACATGCCGGTCAATCAATGTGTCCGGAGCAGTAGCAAGCTACCAAGGCTCAGTGGAAGCACAAAGAGGCATTTCCCCGTAAAGAGTACTACTAAGGCACACAACTAGGTGTCGAATCCCATACATACCGTTACACGTCACACGTACGCACGACATGTCCGATATGCATAGATACAACTATGGCATCACAACATAACCATACAGCAACACAACATTTATTTAGAAGGCTCAGAAGAGCCATGCATAATATGTTCATACAGGTAGGGGTCACATGACCCGACACTCAAGTTATACAAACAAAGTCTTACAAACCAAGCGGAAGCTTAAAGCCGTCTGAGTACAGACAAATGAAAGGTAAAAAGGCATAAAGCCTGACTATCTACAGCCCATCCCAGGGCATCAAATCGTAGCTAGGATACTAGCTACTCGGCGTCGTCGACGTCTAGGTAGAACCCACCAGATGGGTCCAGATTCTCATCTGCAACAGTTATTAAGCAAACATGAGTACAAACGTACTCAGCAAGTCTTTAAATCAGACCTAGTCTATTCATGCTCATGTATCAACAAGGGGAGTAGTGGGGTTTATGCAGCAAGCCAGCTTTGACTCTTGGCTAACATGTACTACGACTACTAGTTCTTTGAACAAGTTTTGAGATAGCGCACACGAGTCCACTAACACCACATCAATACTCTACCATGGATCCGCTCCCGTCACCTACGAGAGTGCCATCCACGGTACTCACACTTGTCTTGATACTTTTATGGATAGCCATTAAATTGTCTATGAACAACATAAGTTTCCAAGTTGTCCATATCCGAGGACGCGGCTATTCGAACAGATTCATACCCTGCAGGGGTGTACTTCTTCACACACGCTCTCGCCACTTATCGCTGAGTGCACATAAAAACAAGCACCTCGGCAACCTTCAAGCGAAGGCCCAGCGAGGGAGTCGGCCACGACCGTCAATCACACAAGACCCTAGTCCAGGCTATCGCCTATTTGAGACTGAACCCGCACGGAAGTCCGGCCGAAGTTTCCGTTACAGCCCCAAACGATGTGCGGAAGGTTCCCAAGCCCACCATCCAGGTGACCCTTGGTACACCATGCCACTGCCTACCGCGTCATAGCCCACCCCTAAGGTCAGCGCTACGCATGGCCTCCAGCATAGCTACAAACACCGGAAACTACTTGCAACTCCTGGACTGGGGACTAGGCGGTTGATAAGTCGAGCGGGGTCATATTTCAGGGCCCAGCATGTGGTAGTAGCTAGTCTTGGATCACAAACACGGAACTCAGTTCCTAAGAACGGTCCCAATGAGACAACCCGCTATGTACTCATACATAGCCTCTCATCGCTACCTTTACCAAATCAGGTTCATCATTTAGCTCATCACATTAGATCAACATTGTTTCACTCCGTTTCATCACCCAGACAAATCAGACCTGACACAACTCTAAGCATAGAAAGCATAGCAGGTAAAGCACAACAGGTCTCAAGCATCTACCAGGTATGCTAGGTTGCTTGGTTTAGCTATTTACTGTGACAATGACAGGTCATGCAGAGGAATAGGTTCAACTACCGAAACAAGTAACAGTTGAATCATATAGTCCTAATGCAATAAACGAGAGCAGGAGCGAGAGAGTGGGATGTTATCGGAATGATCAATGAGGTTGCTTGCCTTGCAGGTTGGCGTTGAGGTACTCTCCTTCAGGGGGGATACTCGTGGGTATCCGATGGAGCAGAGCCTACCGCAGCAGATATAAGGGACAATCAATACACGACAAGTGCAACAATATGATGCATGATCATGACATGACAACATGATATGAATCAGCTAATTCACCTAGCATCAAGTTTAAATGAAGCTGGTTTGAAACTAGGTTCAAATTCAACTCCAAGTATTATGTCACATATTGCATTTTATGCAAAATGTCAATGTTCTCCTATTTAGGTTGCTCTATCATGCATGATAACAGCACCAATGGATTCTTTGGATTTTTCTGATAATTTTTCATATATAAATTATTTCAATATGAGCTACAGATTAATTTCTATGAATTTGAGAAGTTTTATCCATTTTTGGAATTATTAGAAATCAGAAAAGCCTTTATTGCGTCAGCACTGCATCAACATTGCATTAGCTAGTGAAACGACCGTTGCCAGGTCAAACCTGACCAGTGGGGTCCACTGGTCAGTGACACATGCACTAACAGTGATTAAAATTAATCTTTATACCTAATTAGTGGGACTGGGCCCACTGTCAGTGGGTTATTAAGTTAAATAATCAATTTAATTATTTTTAACCTAATCTGAAATTAACCAGGGACTGGGCCCCACCTGTCAGTGACCCAGGGGGGTCAACCCCATGGTCAAACCAGTCGGGCTCGCCGGCGTTGAGCCGTCGGCGACCACATAGACGACGGAGGGGGTAGGAAACCCACCTCCGGCGACCATTGGCCGGCGGATTGCATCTATCGAACGGCCTCGCTTGCGTGCTTCGATCTGGACACACCCCAGGGGCTGAGATGGCCCAGAACATCACCGACGACGACCTTGACGGACGCCGGTGTTCGGACATCGACTAGGCCGATGCCACAACTAGCTAGGGGAGGAGCCGAAGGCTTCCACGCGCTCCTGGAGTCCTCCTAAGCACGACTACGTGCTCGGGGGTAAGCTCAGGTGCCTGCAGCTGTGGCAGCGCCATCGCCGGCGGCGAGGAGCTCTCGGACTCAGGCGAATCAGCGGCTATGGCAAGCTAACGGTTGCGGAAAGAGAGGGAATGGAACCGGGGCTCACGGCGGTTGCGAGGGCGTCGAGAGCATAAAGTTTTAGCATTTTTGAATCCACTAAATAATCATAATGCTTTTATTTATTGATTTCAGTAGCATTAAAAGGTTATTTTAACATGCTATAATTGTTGTGAGAAATAAAATGTCCCCTGATATGTTGTTGCCAACATTTATCAGGATTAGTGAACATTTTTTAAGGGCATTTTGGATTCATTGAAAATTCACAACTATTTGAATTGTTTAGTTAGGGTGAGGTGCTAGGGTTTCTGTTAATCTCCATTTCAAGTTGATGAAATGTAAACATGATGCACACTCTAGCTAGCACAATGCAAGGGGAAAACTAGGGATGTGACAACTCACCCCCACTCAAAAGAATCTCGTCCCGAGATTTAGAAGTCGTCGGGAAGAGTGCTGGGTACTCTAGTCGAAGGCGGTCCTCTCTTTCCCATGTGGCTTCCTTCTCGGAGTGGTGTGACCACTGAACCTTGAGAAACTTGATGTTTCGACGTAGAGTGGTACGCTCAGCTTGATCAAGAATACGAACAGGGTATTCTCGATATGTAAGATTATCTTGGAGATCAAGCATTTCATGGTCCACTTCACGGATAGGGTCCGAGAAGCAACGCCTGAGTTGCGAGACGTGGAAGACATCATGAACCTTGGAAAGATGCGGTGGAAGTTCCAATTGGTAGGCAACCTCTCCTCGTTTAGCAAGAATGCGAAAAGGACCAATGTAACGAGGAGCCAACTTGCCCATGGTACCAAATCGTTGGGTACCCTTCAGATGTGTAACCCGAAGGTAAGCCTTCTCATCAACTTCATAGGTCACAGCCTTATGATGGCGATCATATTGGCTCTTTTGACAAGATTGGGTTGTTTTCAACTTTTCACGAATAATGCGAACTTGCTCCTCTGCATCCTGGATCATATCTGGGCCAAAGAGTTGCCTCTCTCCGGTTTCTGACCAGTTAAGAGGTGTTCGACACCTTCGTCCATAGAGAAGTTCAAAAGGGGCTTTGCCCAAGCTTGACTGATAACTATTGTTATAAGCAAATTCAGCGAATGGAAGACATTTCTCCCAATTCATACCGAAAGAAATAACACAAGCTCTGAGCATGTCTTCAAGGATTTGATTGACTCGCTCTACTTGACCACTTGACTGCGGATGCAAAGCAGTGCTAAAGGAGAGATGAGTCCGCATAGCATTTTGGAAGCTTTCCCAGAATCGGGAAGTAAAGATACTTCCTTGGTCTGAGTTAATCGCCAAAGGAACACCATGAAGAGACACTATTCGAGCAATATATAGATCCGCTAGCTGACTAGCAGTTATACTTTCGCGAACAGGAAGAAAATGAGCCACCTTGGAAAGGCGGTCAATGACCACAAAGATAGCATTATTCCCTCTCTTGGTCCTGGGAAACCCGATGATGAAATCGATACCGACCTTATCCCATTTCCATTCAGGAATAGCTAAAGGTTGAAGGGTGCCAGCAGGCCTTTGATGTTCTGCTTTAACGCGACGACAAACGTCGCAGTTAGCAACGAACTAAGCAATTTCTCTCTTCATTCTGGTCCACCAGAACCTCTGGCGTAGGTCCTGATACATTTTGGTACTACCAGGATGAACTGTGAGAGGAGAATCATGAGCCTCCTTAAGGATCAGCTGCCGAAGATGTTGGTTCTTGGGAACCACCAAGCGGTTCTGGAAGAACACAACATCCTGATCATCCATGGAGAAATCATTAGCGTTTCCGCTAGCGATGTTCTCCTTCATCCGGGATATGCCCTTATCATGCTTTTGGCCAGCTATGATTTGATCCCTAAGAGTAGGTTTCGCCACCAAGGTGGAAAGGAATCCTTGAGGAACAATGTGAAGGTTTAGCTTCCGAAATTCCTCAAAGAGAAGTGGTTAACCTTGTTGTAACATCAGATTGTTACAATAATACTTACGACTTAGTGCATCAGCCATGACATTGGCTTTCCCCGGGGTGTAAGTTATCCCTAAGTCATAATCCGTAATCAACTGAACCCACCGTCTTTGCCTGAGATTCAAATCTGGTTGGGTGAAGATATATTTCAGACTTTGGTGATCAGTGTATATTTCGCAACGATTACCCAGAAGGTAATGTCGCCATGTCTTAAGTGCATGGACTACAGCTGCAAGCTCAAGATCATGTGTTGGATAATTATCCTCATGTGGACGCAACTGTCGAGATGCGTATGCAATCACATGACGATCTTGCATGAGAATGCAACCTAATCCTTGTCGTGAGGCGTCGCAGTAGATAACCAAGTCCTTGGAGAAATCTGGTGGCACCAATACGGGAGCAGAAGTCAGGCGTCTTTTCAGTTCCTGAAAACTGTGCTCATATTGTGGGGTCCACTCGAACTTTTTATCTTCCTTGAGGAGTTTAGTAAGAGGCTTCGCAACCTTGGAGAAGTTCTCGACAAAGCGGCGACAATAGCTCGCTTGGCCAAGGAAACTCCGAACTTGCTTAACCGATTCAGGTTGAGTCCAATCAAGGACGGCCTGAACTCGCTCGGGATTGACAGCAATGCCCTTGCCAGAGATTACGTGGCCTAGATAGGTCACTTCTGGTAGCCAGAATTCACACTTGGAGAATTTGGCATACAGGCGATGCTCTCGAAGTTTCGTCAATACCAGCCTGAGATGCTCGGCATGATCTTCTTTATTCTTCGAGTATATGAGGATATCGTCGAGATAGACCACGAAGAATTTGTCAAGATACTCCATGAAGATAGAGTTCATCAAGCGGGAGAAGGTGGTTGGAGCATTGGTTAATCCGAAGGACATAACGGTGTACTCGTATTGGCCATAGCGAGTAACAAAAGCCATTTTTGGAATGTCCCCGTTCTTGATCTTGATTTGATGGTAACCCAACCTCAAATCCATCTTGGAGAAGACTGAGGATCCAGCGAGTTGATCATACAAGTCGTTGATCCTGGGGAGCGGATACTTGTTCTTTATTGTGACCAGGTTCACTAGTCGGTAATCTACAACCATCCGGTCCGTTCCATCCTTCTTCTTGATGAAGAGAACGGGGCAAGCCCAAGGAGAAGAACTAGGGCGGATGAATCCCTTTTTCAAGGCCTCATCGAGTTGTTTCTTTAGCTCGGCTAGTTCTAAGGGTGCCATCTTATAGGGTCTTCTGGCTATTGGGACGGTCCCTGGAATGAGGTCTATCACAAACTCTACATCCCTGTCAGGTGGAATACCTGGCAGCTCCTCTGGAAAGACATCCGGAAGTCACGGACCACCGGCATATCCTCAAGTTCTGGAAGGGGGCTAGCATTGAGGGAATAGAGTTGGTGCTTAGCCACTCGAGTTTAGAAATTGACTATCTCACCTGATGGATGTGTAAGTTGAACATTCCTAGTATGTGTATCAATCTTGGCATAATGAGCTGACATCCAGTCCATACCCAAGATGATATTGATGTCCGAAGACTTTAGAGCTATCAGGGAAGCTAAGAAGACTAGCCTATCCACGAGAATCTCATTGTCATGGCTCACTCTAGAAGTTTGCCATTTTGTTCCAGGAGTCTGAACTACTAATGGAGTGGGCATATCACAAAAGGTCATGTTATGCAACTATGCATAACTTTCTGAGATGAATGAATGAGATGCACCAGTGTCAAAAAGAATAGATGCTGGATGACTATTGACAAGGAGCGTACCAAGCACAACGTCGGGGTCATCATGGGCTTCTTCAAGGGTGACGTTTTTCAAGCGTCCACGAGCAGGAGTTGGCTTCACGTAAAAAGCCTTGCCCAGCTTACCACGTCCAGCAGGCTTGGCATTGTTCTGGGGACACTCACGAGAGTAGTGCCCGGGCTCTTCGCATTTGTAGCAGATCATAGTTGAAGACCTCGGAGCAGCATTAGCAGCAGGACCACCATAGGGTTTAGTTGGAGGGTTGGCCTGATATGGGCGAGGCACCTCATAGGATGGCCTCGCGGTGTACCTTGATGGCAGGGCATTGTTGGGCACCCACACCCGGCGCTTATGGGATCCTGAGCCGGATGAGGAGCTGAAGTCACGAGGGTGCTTCTTGGTTGCCTCGTAGTCGGTCTGTCCAGTCTCGGCGTTGATAGCCTTGTTGACAAGACCCTGGAAGGTAGCGCACTCATGCAGGCGCAGATCACGACGGAGCTCGGGGCTGAGTCCCTTGCGGAACCTAGCTTGCTTCTTGGCGTCAGTTGACACCTCCTCCGGTGCATAGCGGGCAAGATTGCTGAACTCACGGCTGTAAGCATCCATTGTCAGCTTACCCTGGGTGAAGGCACAGAACTCCTCCCTCTTTCGGTCCATAAGACCTTCTGGAATATGGTGGGTGCGGAAGTCACTGCCGAAGTCAGCCCAGGTTGTTGCTGGACCCTCTGGGTGCATAACTTCACAATTTTCCCACCACTGATTGGAGGGGCCCTCAAGGAAGTACGCGACAAAGGTCACCCTGTCAGCTTCTGCCACATTTGTAGAACGGATCTTCCGAGTCATGCTGGAAAGCCAATCGTCCGCATCGAGGGGGTCGACGGAATGATGGAACTATGGTGGGTACAGCTTCACAAATCATTGAGAGACACTGTATCATTGCGTGGCTGTCGTGCAGTATTCTGTTCCATACGCTCTAGCAGTCGGTTGGTCTCTCTCTTGTTCCTCTCTGCCTCAAGCATCACTTCCGCCAAAGATGGCGGGTGAGGCAGGTTCTCATGTCTGGCTTGACTGCCCTCGCCCTGCTCATAAGCAGGAGCGGGGTTGTTCCTAGTGGAAAGCATCTTGGGAAAACAAAATCCACATCTTAGACAAGGAAGACATCAACTCAAACATAGGAGGTGCGGAATGCACTACAAATCCTAGAAGAAATCGGACAGCATAACGGCTGAAAATGCTCAAAAACAATTTTGAGACATTCTGAAAAAGATTGGATAGCATAACCACTCAACTTTCTAGCTTCAAGATTCTAACCAACTGATTGTCACACAGAAACAATACTTGAAAACTGGAGTTGACTCTCAAGCAACTTAATCTACAAGTCCATGCTTAGTAACTCGTCATCTTGAGAGGTAGATAAGAAGCCCAGCTCTTAACCCCGTAGAAAAGAAAAGGGTGACTCTGAATAGAATGACTCGAGATGAGTAAAAAGAGCCTTACGTTCCCTTACACAATCAATTCCCTTACATAACTAAAGCATTTCTAGACTCAACTCCGACCAGTTTGGCTTGGTAATCCTACAGTCAGTCAGGCTTTGATACCAACGCTGTCGGGACCCCGATCCTAAGCCATAAGAATCTAGCATGTAACACATCACATCACATTGCAGCCTCACGCACGGTTATCCCCACGGCTGCCACCTTACCATGGCCGGGACCGTTTGCGTCTTTTGGCTCATGTATGTGAATATGTCGCTAGCATTCAAATGTCAAAGAACCCGGGTCGACATGACTAGTCGTAGAACCCAAGTGGCACATCCGTACAGGGACAGGCATACGTAACCCAACAATGCAGGTGTCGGTCATCAGCGTGTGTAGACGAGTCGTAGCAGGCTACAGGGACTCCATTACACTGCGAGACATTTCCCCGAAGGCATAGACACGGCAGCAAAGAAGGATACATGCCGGTCAATCAATGTGTCCGGAGCAGTAGCAAGCTACCAAGGCTCATTGGAAGCACAAAGAGGCATTTCCCCGTAAAGAGTACTACTAAGGCACACAACTAGGTGTCGAATCCCATACATACCGTTACACATCACACGTACGCACGACATGTCCGATATGCATAGATACAACTATGGCATCACAACATAACCATACAACAACACAACATTTATTTAGAAGGCTCATAAGAGCCTTGCATAATATGTCCATACAGGTAGGGGTCTGATGTCTACTACGCAACATTCTTCTTGTAGACTCGTGTTGGGCCTCCAAGCGCAGAGTTTTGTAGGACAGTAGCAAATTTCCCTCAAGTGGATGACCTAAGGTTTATCAATCCGTGGGAGGCGTAGGATGAAGATGGTCTCTCTCGAACAACCCTGCAACCAAATAACAAAGAGTCTCTTGTGTCCCCAACACACCCAATACAACGGTAAATTGTATAGGTGCACTAGTTCGGAAAAGAGATGGTGATACAAGTGTAATATGTATGGTAGATATAGGTTTTTGTAATCTGAAAATATAAAAACAGCAAGGTAATTAATGATAAAAGTGAGCACAAACGGTATGCAATGCTTAGAAACAAGGCCTAGGGTTCATACTTTCACTAGTGCAAGTTCTCTCAACAATACTGACATAGTTGAATCATATGTAAATCCCTCACGTGCGACAAAGAGTTCACTCCAAAGTCACAAATAGCGGAGAACAAACGAAGAAATTATTGTAGGGTACGAAACCACCTCAAAGTTATGTTTTCCAATCAATCTTATGAGCTATCCCTATAAGTGTCACGAACAACCCTAGAGTTCGTACTAAAATAACACCTTAAGATACACATTAACCAAAACCCTAATGTCACCTAGATACTCCAATGTCACCACAAGTATCCATGGGCTTGATTATACGATATGCATCACACAATTTTAGATTCATCATGTTCAATCCAACACAAAGAACTTCAAAGAGTGCCCCAAAGTTTCTACCGGAGAGTCAAGACGAAAACGTGTGCCAACCCCTATGCATAGATTCCCAAGGTCACGGAACCCGCAAATTGATCACCAAAACATACATCAAGTGGATCAATAGAACATACCATTGTCACCACGGATATCCCATCGCAAGACATACATCAAGTGTTCTCAAATCCTAGTCATCGTGTCATCTCAAGAACATGTGAGAGAGAGATCAAACACATAGCTGCTAGTACATACCCTCATCCCCGAGGGTGAACTACTCCCTCCTCGTCATGGAGACCGCCGGGATGATGAAGATGGCCTCCAGTGATGGTTTCCCCCTCCGGCAGGGTGCCGGAACGGGCTCCCGATTTGTTTTTCGTGGCTACAGAGGCTTGTGGCGGCGGAACTCCCGATCTAGGTTTCTTTCTGGGGGTTTTGGTATTTATAGGAATTTTTGGCGTCGGTCTCACGTCAAGGGGACTCCCGAGGGGCCCACAAGCCAGGGGGCGCGCCCTAGGGGGGGGCGCCCCTAGGCTTGTGACTGCCTCGGGACTCCTCTCCGGTATCTTTTTGCTCCAGTATTTTTTTTATTTTCCAAAAATATTCTCCGGAAATTTTCAGCCCATTCCGAGAACTTTTATTTCTGCACAAAAAACGACACCATGGTAGTTCTGCTGAAAACAGCATCAGTCCGGGTTAGTTCTAATAAAATCATACCAAAATCATATAAAATTATTGTAAACATGGCATGAATACTTCATAAATTATAGATACGTTGGAGACGTATCAGGGTCACATGACCCGACACTCAAGTCATACAAACAAAGTCTTACAAACCAAGCGGAAGCTTAAAGCTGTGTGAGTACAGATAGATGAAAGGTAAAAACGCATAAAGCCTGACTATCTACAACCCATCCCAGGGCATCATATCGTAGCTAGGATACCAGCTACTCGGCGTCGTCGACGTCTAGGTAGAACCCACCAGATGGGTCCAGGTTCTCAGCTGCAACAGTTATTAAGGAAACTTGAGTACAAACGTACTCAGCAAGTCTTTAAATCAGACCTAGTCTATTCATGCTCATGTATCAACAAGGGGAGTAGTGGGGTTTATGCAGCAAGCCAGCTTTGACTCTTGGCTAACCTGTACTACGACTACTAGTTCTTTGAACATGTTTTGAGATAGCGCACACGATTCCACTAACACCACATCAATACTCTATCATGGATCCGCTCCCGTCACCTACAAGAGTGCCATCCACGGTACTCACACTTGTCTTGATACTTTTATGGGTAGCCATTAAATTGTCTATGAACAACATAAGTTTCCAAGTTGTCCATATCCGAGGACGCGGCTATTCGAACAGATTCATACCCTGCAGGGGTGTACTTCTTCACACGCGCTCTCGCCACTTATCGCTGAGTGCACATAAAAACAGGCACCTCGGCAGCCTTTAAGCGGAGGCCCAGCGAGGGAGTCGGCCACGACCGTCAATCACACAAGACCCTAGTCCAGGCTATCGCCTATTTGAGACTGGACCCGCATGGATGTCCGGCCGAAGTTTCCGCTACGGCCCCAAACGATGTGCGCAGGGTTCCCAAGCCCACCATCCGGGTGACCCTTGGTACACCGTGCCTCTGCCTACCACATCGTAGCCCATCCCTAAGGTCAGCGCTACACACGGCCTCCTCCATAGCTACAAACACCAAAAACTACTTGCAACTCCTGGATTGAGGACTAGGCGGTTGATAAGTCGAGCGGGGTCATATTTCAGGGCCCAGCATGTGGTAGTAGCTAGTCTTGGATCACAAACACGGAACTCAGTTCCTAAGAACGGTCCCAATGAGACAAACCGCTATGTACTCCTACATAGCCTCTCATCGCTACCTTTACCAAATCAGGTTCATCATTTAGCTCATCACATTAGATCAACACTGTTTCACTCCGTTTCATCACCCAGATGAATCAGACCTGACACAACTCTAAGCATACCAAGCATAGCAGGTAAAGCACAACAAGGCTCAAGCATCTACCAGGTATGCTAGGTTGCTTGGTTTAGCTATTTACTGTGACAATGATAGGTCATGCAGATGAATGGGTTCAACTACCGAAATAGGTAACAGTTGAATCGTATAGTCCCAATGCAATAAACGAGAGCCGGAGCGAGAGAGTGGGATGTTATCGGAATGATCAATGAGGTTGCTTGCCTTGCAGGTTGGCGAAGAGGTACTCTCCTTCAGGGGGATACTCGTGGGTATCCGATGGAGCAGAGCCTACCGCAACAGATATAAGGGACAATCAATACATGACAAGTGCAACAATATGATGCATGATCATGACATGGCAACATGATATAAATGAGCTAATGCACCTAGCATCAAGTTTAAATGAAGCTGGTTTGAAACTAGGTTCAAATTCAACTCCATGTATTATGTCACATATTGCATTTTATGCAAAATGTCAATGTTCTCCTATTTAGGTTGCTCTATCATGCATGATAATAGCACCAATGGATTCTTTGGATTTTTTCTGATAATTTTTCATATATAAATTATTTCAATCTGAGCTACAGATTAATTTCTATGAATTTTAGAAGTTTTATCCATTTTCTGGAATTATTAGAAATCAGAAAAGCCTTTATTGCGTCAGCACTGCATCAGGATTGCATCAGCTGGTCAAACGACTGTTGCCAGGTCAAACCTGACCAGTGGGGTCCATTGGTCAGTGACACAAGCACTAACAGTGATTAAAATTAATCTTTATACCGACTGGGCCCACTGTCAGTGGGCGATTAAGTTAATTAATGAATTTAATTATTTTTAACCTAATCCGAAATTAACCAGGGGCTGGGCCCCACCTGTCAGTGACCCAGGGGGATCAACCCCGTGGTCAAACCGGTCGGGCTCGCCGGCGTTGAGCCGACGACGACCACAGAGACGGTGGAGGGGTCGGAAACCACCTCCGGCGACCATTTGGCTGGCGGATTGCATCTATCGAACGGCCTCGCTTGCGCGCTTCGATCTGGACACACCGAAGGGGCTTAGATGGCCCAGAACATCGCCGGCGACGACCTTGGCGGACGCCGGCATTCGGACATCGACTAGGCCGACGCCACAACTAGCTAGGGGAGGAGCCAAAGGCTTCCACGCGCTCCTGGAGTCCTCCTGAGCACGACTACGTGCTCGGGGGTAAGCTCAGGCGCCTGCAGCTGCGGCAGCACCATCGCCGGCGGCGAGGAGCTCTCGGACTCAGGCAAATTAGCGGCTACGGTGAGCTAACAGTTGCGCAAAGAGAGGGAATGGAACCGGGGCTCACGGCGGTTGCGAGGGCGTCGAGAGCGTGCTCGGGGGAGGCTTGGTGGCGACGAATCGACGGCGGCGAGCTTCGGAGCCGAGGAGGAAGAAGGAGTCGATGGCATCGATCTAGGTGCTCCGGCGAAGCTTGGCTCGGCGGGGACGACCAGCAGCTCGAGGCGGAGCTCGGGGGCTAGTCAGAGGGGCGAGGGAGGCGCTGTTGCTACGCGGGGCGACGACGGCGTGCTTTCGGCTGCGTCGGCCATGGCGAACAGAGGCGAGGGGAGGAGCAGAGGGGAGCGAGAGGAGGAGGAGGCGATCGGGACGGCTCCTGGCGAGCTTATCTGATCGCCAGCGTGACGGGGGAGGCCAGGCAGGCAGCTGCGTGGAGCTCCCGCGCTGCGCCGTGCCCTCCTTCGCCTCTGCCTTTTGGTAGAGGTTGGGGACGACTCGCATTGGCCAAATGGGCCGGCCAGCTGCTGGGCTCCAGGTGAGTCTCTCCCTTTTTAATTCTATTTTTTTTCTGTTTTCTATTTCTGACATTTGTTTTATTTTTGTTTGGCCAAAATACCTAGCACAAAATTACTGAAATATTTTACAGAACATAGTTTGAATATTTCAAACTTCCACACAAAGTTTCAGCATTTTTGAATCCACTAAATAATCATAATGCTTTTATTTATTGATTTCATTAGCATTAAAAGGTTATTTTAAAATGCTATGATTGTTGTGAGAAATAAAATGTCCCCTGATATGTTGTTGCCAACATTTATCAGGATTAGTGAACATTTTTGAAGGGCATTTTGGATTCATTGAAAATTCACAACTATTTGAATTGTTTAGTTATGGTGAGGTGCTAGGGTTTCTGTTAATCCCCATTTCAAGTTGATGAAATGTAAACATGATGCACACTCTAGCTAGCACAATGCAAGGGGAAAACTAGGGATGTGACACTCATGACCCGCCATCGTGTTGTTTACGCTTACTGTTATTGCCTTGTCCCCCCGGGTTCCCACTGTTACCATGGTTTTGATGGCCCTTGACACCGTCGCCTTTCTTATTCTTGCCAGTCTTATCCTCATCTAAGCCGGGATCCTTCGTGTTGTCTGACTCGACATATCTGGTAAGAACATCCATCAAGTCGCCCATATCTTGCAACTTCCGCTTGAGACGGCCATGTTTTTGGACTAGTGGCTGAAAGTGGCAATTCTTTTCGAGGATTAGGACGACCTGAGCTGCCGTGATACTATCCGATGAGTGGATAATTTCAACAACCCGGCGATTCCAATGGTGCGCCGACTCATCCCCACGCTGGACACAATGCTGAAGATCCACAATTGTCATTGGTCGCTTGCACGTTCCCTAGAAATTCTTTATGAATCGCTCCTTCAGCTCTGTCCAAGTGTAGATAGAGTTGGGCGGCAACTTCTTCAGCTATGTTCGAGCCGGTCCTTCCAGCATCATGGTCAGGTACTTCGCGCACACGGCATCCCTGACGTCGAGCATGTCCTTGGCCAACTCATAACTCTTGATCCATGCCGCCGACTCGAGGTCCGCTGTGTAGTTTGGTACCTTATGAGGCCCCTTGAAGTCATTGGGCATATGCTCGGCACGGAGAGCCGGGGATAAGCAAGGGATTCCAATCATCCTACTGTTCACCCCAGCCCCCGTAGTCACTAGTTGAGGATGAAACTGCTGAGTCGCCCGTGCTGCCGCCGCTTCCGCCTCTGCCTGTCGTGCAGCTCTGGTCGCATCGACAACCGCCTGGGCGTCTGACGGCACAGGCCGGGTCGGGGAGACCTGAGGCTGCTGCCTGCGTCCACTGCTAGAAACAGCTGGAGATTCCACATCGCGACTCTTGCTGCGGCTGGCATACGGGGTAGAGTGCATCCGATCACGGCTATAAGAATATTGTGCTTGCTGCACCATCGCTGTTTTCAACATCTCTATGGCGTTCCTGGCCTCGATCTCGACGGGGGTGTTCCCGTGGATGGGAAGCGCTTCCAGATTGCGAGTCGCCGCTAGCATGTTATCAACGGGGTTGGAGAAGTGACCTTGCGGCATCTGGAACCTCGGTGGTGAAGGCTGAGCTAGTGATGGTTGAGCCGGATCCATTTGCCGGGCCGTCTGACGAGGGGGATCCTCTTGCGCTCGTTCAGCCCCTGGCGTCTGATGCGGAGTGGGGAACAAATGGGTCGGCTTGAGATTCAATGCCAGGCGGCTCTTGTGTCTCCTCTGGTGAACTGCCTCAGAGGAATCTCGACGAAGCCCTAACTGCCAAGCCTCGGCCTTCAGACGTTCCAACTCGTTACGGATACGAGCTTGTATTTCTGCCATCCGGGCGTTTTCGGCGTCAATTTCCCTCTGCACCTGAGTCATCTGCTCGCGGAGTTTTACTAACTCCGTATTGCGCTCCTCCTGGTTTTCCGCAGTGACGGGTGTTTCTACTAGCTTCGCCATCTCGGCCATAAGATCTATCATGGCCTGAGATGGTGCTTTGACTGATCCGCCGGAGCCGCCAGCTACACCCGCTGACGACGGGTCTTGTGCTGCCGATGTTCCTGCCATATAGACAGTAATCAGACGAGGCTGCTCAAGTGATTTCCTAGGAACATCCGCTTCTGAAGAGCCCCCAAGTCCACCATCGTAAAGGGGAGAGATCGATTCGATGTCTCCCATGGAGGATTCGCCATCAGAGTTGACGAGGGTGTCCCTGCTACCTGCCGGCTCATCCGAGAGGCCGACTCCCTTGGTGAAACCGACAAAGGCCTGACGCCGACCGACTTGACGCTGGACGGGTTGAGCGCGCCGAGCCGGCTCGAAGATGTTGGTCCTGATGTCCGGCTCGGGAACCGACGCACCGATTTTGCCGATGAAGACGTCGATCTTGCCGAAGGGGGCCTGGTACCCGTACTCTTTTGAATCGGCCGCGGGGCCCAAGCCTGAATCGTTGATGTAGAGCTTGCCGCGGTGGCTTTTGGTCATCTGAGGAACCGCAAATCTCCCGAACCCTAGAAGGGCTCCCTTCGAGAACTCAACTCCACCGGGCGAGAGCCCCACGGTGGGCGCCAACTGTCGTGGTTTTGTCACGGCAAATGTTCTCTTAGGAGAACTTAAGTGTGAGGCCATCGCCGCTAGGTGGTGACTCAAAGGGATTAAACGGGAACGGGAGACGAGTTTACCCAGGGTCGGCCCCTCCGATGGAGGTAATAGCCTACGTCCTGCTTTGTGTCTATATTGATGATGATCTCGATTACAAGGGTGCGGAATCGCTAACCTAGCTTTCGAGGGTGAGTAACTTAAGTCTTTCGGTCCAGGGGCTTGCCTTTATATATAGGCCGAAACCCTTGGTTTTACAAGAGGCCGAGCCGTGCTATGACTCGTGACCTACTATGTTTCTAACTCGCCTTGCCTACTAAGCAAGGAAACTCCTGGCGTCTTCTGCCTCTTGAACCTTGAGTCGCCGTCTTCATGTGCTGGGCCGGCGTACTTGGTAAGCCGCCTTGCCTGCCTTGTCTTCAACAACGCAGCCCGCCTTGAGTATGACACTTGAGCCAACAACATGTTGACCCGGCCTTGTAGGGCGGGTTATACTGCGGGGTTATATCCCCGACACATAGTGAGGCTAATCCTTCATGGACGAAAGCCGTGATGGAATAGACGAGGTTGCTACTTTGTGGACCCTAATAGGTGGAGCCCTCCGTGGACTCTCGCAACCGCTACCCTCCGTGGGTTGAAGTCTCCATCAGCGTAGACGTACGATAGCACCATCTATCGGAACCACAAGAAAAATCTTTGTGTCATCTATTGCGTTTGATCTCCCTATCTCTAGTCCTTCTTACATATGCTTGTCTTTACTTTCCGCTGCTATACTTGTTGACTAGCATGTATAGGTTGCACTAGACTTGTTAGAATTGCTAAAATCTGCCAACCATTAAAATTGGGAAAAGGCTAGGTTTTTAATTTGTCAAGTAGTCTATCCACCCCCCTCTAGACGTCCCTTCTCAATCCCACAATTGATATCACAACTTTGGTCTCCATAGCTCTGGTTTTATCACCATTGCAGGAATATGGATGTGTCTAGTTTGGGGAGTCTTAGTTGTAGAGTGCCCATTCTTGATGGGGAGTACTATAGTCAATGGAAATATAAGATGCTTAAGCTATTCAATGAATTCCATTTGAGCAAGTATGTTAAGAGCCCTTATGTGCCTCCCATTGATCCTTTACATCCTTCACATGAAGAAGAAATTGACATGCTTCGTAATCTTATAACTGTTAATCTTATCATTAGGGGATTGCCAAGACTTGTGTTTGATAAAATAAGAAACTTTGAGTGGGCTTACACCTTGTGGAGTGATATAGAGTATAGATATCAAAATTACTCCTTGAAAAATCTTGATGCCATTCTCCATAAAACTATTGCTTTTCACAAAATGAAGCCTAGTGATCCAAATTTTGACGATTATATATTTGAGCTTAGAGACCTCATGCGTGCTAAAGGAGATGTCATAACTATCAACAACATCATTGTTGAAGCCATTCACATTCATAATATCGAACATTGTCATGATCACAACCTTAACGAATCTCTTGTCTCTTATGACGAGGATATCCCACTTGATCATGACGATGTAGAACATGGCTATACTATGATGAAGATGAGTTGTTCTACATCGAGTATGAGAAGACTATAAAGAATCTAAGTCTCGTGGCAAACTTCAAGGATTTCATGTCCGGAGGAAAAGAGTGGATTCTCGACAATGGATGCACCGATCACATGACCGGAGATAGAGACACGTCTGAAGAGATCACACCAAACCATGGACCACGGAGGTATGTGACTTTTGGAGACAACTCCAAGGGTAAGATACTTGGTCTTGGTAAGGTGGCCATATCTCATGATAGCTCCATTCAAAATGTCATGCTTGTTGAATCCCTTGGTTACAATCTTCTTTCCATATCTAGACTAGCCGAATATGGTTTCAATGTGCTATTTACTAAAGTTGATTGCCAAGTTTTTCGTCAAGACAATCATAACATGGTCTTTACCGGTTTTCGTTGAGGTGATCTATACATTGTTGATTTCACTAAGAGATCCAAACCTCGTACTTGTCTTATTGCAAAATCTTCAAAAGGTTGGCTTTGGCATAGAAGGCTAGGATATGTTGGTATGCATAATCTAGACAAGCTCATCAAAGATGATCATATACTTGGTGTTAAAGATATTATCTTTGATAAAGATAGACTTTGTAGTGCTTGCCAAGCTGGAAAGCAAGTAGTTGGAAGTCATCCCGTAAAGAATATCATGACTACTAGGAGACCACTCGAGTTGCTTCATATGGATCTCTTTGGTCCCAATGCTTACAAGAGCCTCGGTGGAAATTCCTTTGGTCTAGTTATAGTAGATGATTTTTTCCAGATTTACCTGGGTATTCTTTCTCGACGATAAGTCACAGGTGCAAAAGATCTTCAAGAACTTCGCTCGAAGTTTTGTAAGCAGGAGTAAGCGCATTCCCTTTTGAATCAATAAGGTATTGACTGTCCCCTCTGAAGGGACACCCCCCCTTTAGGGAATGAAAGACGTCTGATAATCTTTCTATAGGTTCCCCGAAAGCTCTCTGTAGCACTCATGCTAAGTACTCTATGGTTTGGTGCTTTAGCAGGCAAGGCTCAAAATCAATTTGAAGTGAAGATCAAGAAAGTTCGGAGCGACAACGGATCGGAGTTCAATAACACCAATGTGGACACCTTTCTTGACGAAGAAGGGACTTCACATGAGTTCTCGGCTATGTACACACCTCAACAAAATGGAGTCGTTGAGAGGAAGAACCGGACTCTTATAGAGATGGCTAGAATGATGCTCGACGAATACAAGACGCCAAGACACTTTTGGGTAGAAGCCGTGGAAACAACTTGTCATGCTACGAACCGACTCTACCAACACAAACTTCTCGGTAAAACGGCATACGAGCTACTCACCGGTAACAAGCCCCAAGTTGGATACTTTCGGGTATTTGGCTCCAAGTGTTACATTCTTGATAAGCATCGTTGTCTTGGTTTTGTCACAGCAAGATGTCCTCGTGAGAGAAACTTAGGTGTGAGGCCATCGCAACTATGTGGCAGCTTGAGAGGGGTTGGTCGGAATCGAGAGACGCGAGTTTACCCAGGTTCAGCCCCTCCAATGGAGGTAAAAGCCTACGTCCTGCTTTGTGTCTATATTGATGATGAGGATGATCTCGATTACAAGGGTGCGGGATCGCTACCTCTAATCTCGAGAGCCTCTAATCTGTCTATCTCTAATGACTTGAAGTTCTCCCTCTAGGGGTGCTCTACCCCTCCTTATATAAGTGGAAGGGGTAGGTTTACATGTAGAGTCCTACTAGGAGTAGGATTAGGACTAGTCTCTCTTGAGTCCTAATCCGGGTCTTGTTTCTCTTGTAAGGGAATCCTTCCTCTCCTTTGGGCCTTCTCTGTGAGCCGCCTCGCGCTGGCTTACACGCTGGGCCCTGGGCCTGGTCGTCCTGTGACCCGGTAATAGAGGTGACCTATGAGCCGCCATACGATGGGCTGGGTCATACCTCCTGCCGGGTCATACCTCCTGCCGGGTCACCAATGAGTCGCCAAGCTCGGCTGGCGCAGCAGTGAGTCGCCGAGTCCCGGCCGGGTCATACTTCAGGCCGGGTTATACCGTGGGGTAATATCCCCGACATTATCCCCCAGGTTAGCTTGAATTTATTCATGGTAAGCTCCTGAAATAAGAATAACAAATATGTTACAGGACCGGCTTGCTCCACTGGTCGGCTTAATGAAGTAGCTCCTTGAAAATCCGGGTTTCTTCTTCATATTAATGAGTCGTCTTCACAATCATCTTGCAAGTTCATGTCCTTTGCAAAATATTGGGAATAAAACACCCATACGCCGTTGAGTCGGCCTCCAATGCTTTGGCTTGATGAAATATTGGAGATAAGAAAAACATATGAAGTTGAGCCGGATTCCATTGCTTCGGCTTGATAAAAATATTGGGAATAGAAATTCGTCCATTGTTAAACCACTTCAACCTGTGAAGTTGGGTTGTTTATATAGAATCTGCCGGGTCATGATCGTTGGTGACGCCGGGTCAAAACAAGCGGACTCTAGTTGTCTTGATAAATTTATTGGGAATAAATAAATCCGTGTGATGCTGAGCCGGCTTTCAATGCTTCAGCTCCGTGTAGAAATGAGACCCGTCTCGCTCACAATTGACATCTTGAAAGTGTTCTTCTATTTTTTATATCCATATTACCTATAGCCCCCAAGCTCCGAGTTTATCCATGATAACTTGGTGCTTTTCAATAATATCTTTGATTGTGTAGCCCCCAAGTGCCGGGTTGTCCTGCCTGCAGCAGCCTGGGACTTGTAAATATCTTATGCTCATAAAACTTCAACCATTGTAGCCCCCATGGGCCTGGTCATTATGCAATAATGAGCAGGAACTTTTGTCGATCTGATTATATAGACTTGAGGAGCAATGTGTAGCCCCCAAGGGCCGGCTTAGTAAGACAATACTGGGCTGGGACTTAGAAAAAGATAGAAAGGCCGGCTCATCTCCTTGAGATATCCGGGTCTGTTGACAATGTAATGATTTGAAAAACAACTTGCATTAGCCCCTAAGTGCCGTGGTGCATGCTTGCGGTGACATGGGACTTGCATACTTGATATAAACTGGACTGGAATAATGTAGCCCCCAAGGGTCGGCTCATCATTGAGTGATGGGTCGGGTCTTCAATTTGGACCTTTATAATCTATTTTTCGGCAGCTGAATACCGTAGCCCCCAAGTGTCGGGTCGTATGCCTGCAACGACTTGGGACTTTTGAAAATTTTGCTCTGAGCAGTGTAGCCCCCAGGTGCCAGGTCGTTTGCCTGCAGCGACTTGGGACTTATATGCACTTCTCCTTTGAAAAGAAAAACATCATATGATGTAGCCCCCAAGTGCCGGGTCGTATGCCAGCAGCGACTTGGGACTGTATGAGAATAATATAACCCATCATAATACACTTCAGAAGTTATCTTGAACTAATATTGATCTGATTTGAATGAATCCTTGACCGTGGTTGTAATGTAACCCGGTATGAATATCCTGGAATAATGCCTTTGTCCTTGAATGAAAATCCCTGCTCGTGATTGCGGTGCAACCCGGCAAATATATGTTTGAGAAATCCATAAGTGTTGTAGTTTACTACAGAGCACAATTTGAAAGAATCCAAGAGCCGGTCAATTAGATGACACGGCATTATACTTGATAGGGCGGCTCTTCGGGAATAGTCAATTCTTCCGAGCTGGCTTAAGAAACCCCAATCATTTAATACTGGTTATGATAAACCATGATGAAGATCTAGCCATGTTGGCTATTTAAGATAATAATATAACTTGGTTTGAGAACCTCAAGTATTCAATATTGGTTATAACAACCATAATGGAAATCCAGCCATGTTGGCCATTGAAGATTGGAATATGTATCCCGGTTTGAAAACCGGTTCCTGCAACATAAACCAAGATATCCAGGCATATATGATGCATGATATGACGATGCAATGATGATGCAATGTATGATGCAATGTATGATGATGTATGTGTATGATAACAGAGTATAAAAATGTCGGCTTTCAAGGCTCGACAAAAAGAGACTAGCTCTGTTTCGTTTTTTGAAAAAACTCAAGTTTCGCTTCAAAGAAGCTTGGCATGAAAGCCTTTCATCCCGTAAGCTGGCTCTCACATGACATAAATCCGTCGTTTAAACCTTAACAAGTTCAGGGTCTTAAAAAAGATTGACTGTTAAGAGTACGAACGGGCAACATAGCGGAGAGACTACAGCAGACAAGGCGAGTTTATCCTAGCTCACTGTAAGCCGGCTCTCTCGTGACAAAAGCCGCCATTTAAAACTTGACAAGTTCAGGGTCTTTGTGCGAGTTTGACTATGGAGTTCAGGGTCTCTTAGCAAGATTGACTGTCAAAGGTTCGGCGGGTCACATGGCGGAGTAGCAAGTTGCAAACAGGCATGTTTAACTCGAGCATGGCATATAAAGCCTGGCCAAGAGGGTATGAAAGCTAAACCCAGTGGGTTGGAAGCCCCCAAGTGACCTTATGATGATCCAATAAATCCGGGCACCCATGTTTGAACGGTCGCAGCATGGCGGCTCGTCCTCTTGGGCGACTTTAAATCTTCCACCAATAAAGCAGTGCACCCATGTTTGAACGGTCGCATCATGGCGGCTCGTCCTCTTGGGCGACTTTAAATCTTCCGCCAATAAGGCAGCAACCCCCGGGACCGGGTTACCTTCCCTGCAATGACCCGGGGTTCCAAAATATTTGAACCCGGTTGAATCTGCCGAGTCATGTTTGTGTAGCCCCCGAGTCTTAAGACGACTCGAGGAGTTGGCTTGAGATTCTTCACACTTGGCCGTGGCATAAGCCGGCATATGGTTGATGGCTGATAACTGAATTTTATTCAAGCCAAAAGCGTGTAGCGAGTTGATGATCTTCGTGACACTCATTGTATGTCCTTGGTGTTGATAACGCAACTTGAACCCGCGGAAGGTTGGGATGGCGGGTTATAAATGATCCCATATGAGTTTTGTCAGTAACTCGGCTGATGGTTCGACCCGGATGGTTGTTGAAGTTAACAAAACCGCACTAGCGGCGACTTGTGCGCCTGTCCATTGAGCCATCTGATGCAAGCAGAAGTTGATAATATATATATATTTCTCCTTTGCTCCAGCGTTGTTTGGAGTAGACCGGATCGCAAGGGCGGCGGCTCGCGCACATCCGTTTGGGCGGCTTGAACGAGCAAGCACGACACCAGCGTGTCAATGTAGACTGGACCGGCGATTCACGAGCGTCCGTTGGGTGGCTTCAGTGAGTAGGCGCGGCACCACTGTGTCGATGTAGACCGGACCGCAGGGCGGCGACTCATGAGCGTCCGTTGGGCGGCTTGAACGAGCAAGCACAGCACCAGCATGTCGATGTAGACCGGATCGCAGGGCGGCGACTCATGAGCGTCCGTTGGGCGGCTTGAACGAGCAAGCACAACACCAGCATGTCGATGTAGACGTAGGGGTCAGCCGCGGTGTTCTAAGACGGCGCGGGCGAGTGAGTCGGTCGCGGCGTTATAAACCGGCGCGGATGCGGGCGCAGACGGTAGAACCGACCACAGCATTGGAGGCCAGCACGGACGCGCGAGTCGCACACGGCGTTGTAAGTCGGTGCGGACGTGAGCACGAACAGTAGAACTGGCCGCGGCATTGGAGGCCGGTGCGTGAGACGACCGCGGCGTTTGGAAGCCGGTGCAACGCGATACAGACGAATACCAGTTTAGCGCGCGCTCCATCTCCGTGGTTTAATGCCACTCTTGTAATGAACAATTGTCCTGTGTAAAAATATTACAGGCCAAAGTAATTGTTCAAAAAGAAATTAATATGTACTAAAATAAATTTGATGAATATCACCTGATGTATTTGAATGACAGATGATTAGTATCCGGACTCTGCGTCAGATAGTAATTGTCCAGACTTTTTGAGCTATGCATTTGTCTTGATTTGTGGCTGATGGAGCGCTGGTTTGTTTAGTGATGCGACCTAAGCCGGCGAAGGGTTGAAAAGCGGCTCGTCAAAGTAACCCGCCGTGGTACAACCACATCGGAATCAGCGTAGCCAGAGCCGGCGTGATGAAGAGGTTGAAGTTGACTGTATTGTCGATGGAGTTGATATCCGAATTTGTGGTTTGGATTCGCGGACTCGCCTAGATCTGAAACTTGCTGCGATGCGTGAGTCGCTGACGAAGATCTAGCCATTGGAATTGGCTGAAATTTTGAGGGGTAGTGTAGAATTATGTTCCGCATGATTTCACCGGAGGGATCTTCCAATTGATTTCCGAGTCAACCTTGGCAATTATTTTACTAAGATCATGTCGAGTTCCGTCAAGTTCCGACAGGGCTTCAGTGTTTGACTCGGTGTAGGAGATCTAACCGTCAGAACATGATGAGATTTTGACAGCTGATAGAAAATTTGATTTTGCATCTTTTCACCGAAGGGATCGCCGAGACAATTTCCGAGTCGCTCTCAGCGATGGTCACAATGAAGACGTTCCTGCTGCCCTGCAGTCTGCACGCGAGGGGCGTTGTTGATGTCGACCACCGAGCACTAGCGCGGCCAGTCGCCCGCTGTTGTTTGATGTTTGTTGATGAATATTAAAACCATAGAAATAAAGATCCACGGCGCACGTAGATTCCTCCGAGCCGGCTTGTCTTCATCTGGCAAATTGCGAGCTTCCCGATCGCTGGGAGATCTCCCTTCAAGAACACAACACCACCGTGCACAGGCCCCACGGTGGGCGCCAACTGTCGTGGTTTTATCACGGCAAGATGTCCTCGTGAGAGAAACTTAGGTGTGAGGCCATCGCAACTATGTGGCGGCTTGAGAGGGGTTGGTCAGAATCGAGAGACGCGAGTTTACCCAGGTTCGGCCCCTCCAATGGAGGTAAAAGCCTACGTCCTGCTTTGTGTCTATATTGATGATGAGGATGATCTCGATTACAAGGGTGCGGGATCACATGATGGTTTCCTACTCGGTTACGTATCAAATTCTCACACTTACCGTGTCTACAACAACTTCACACGAAAAGTTGAAGAGACGGTAGATGTGAAGTTTGATGAATCTAATGGTTCGCATGTCGAACAATTGGCTAATGATGTAGGAGATATGGAACCTTCGGAAGCCATTCAAGATTTGTCCATCGACAAGATTCATCCCATGGAGGTGAAGGAAAGCACTTCATCTACACAACTGGAAGCTCCAACCTCGCGTCAAGGCAAACCTCGAAATGACATGGAAGCTTCCACAAGCGGTACACGGCCAGATGAAGAGGAGGAGGAAGTTCATCATGATGATCCACCGCAACCACCTTCACCACCACCTCAAGGAAAATACACCTTCAACAACGATGAAGATGAAGATGATGAGGAAGCTCCACCATCCAACAAGCAAAAGCTACCACGAGTTCAAGCAAGAGTGAACAAAAATCATCCCTTAGAGCAAATCTTCGGTGACATACAAACTGGGAGGATAACTCACTCTAATACTCGTTTGGCTAACTTTTGTGAGCATTACTCATTCATCTCTAGTATTGAGCCTATGAAGGTGGAAGAAGCGCTTGAAGACCCCGATTGGGTGAATGCCATGCACGAGGAGCTACACAACTTCGAGAGGAATGAAGTGTGGACACTAGTGGAGAAGCCCAAGAACGAGCAAAACATCATCGGAACAAAATGGGTGTTTCGGAACAAGCAAGACGAAGATGGCCAAGTGGTATGCAACAAGGCGCGTCTCGTGGCTCAAGGATACACTCAAGTCAAAGGTATGGACTACGGTGAGACCTATGCCCCCGTTGCTAGACTTGAGGCTATTCGCATACTTCTTGCTTATGCAAATCACCATGAGATTACTCTTTACCAAATGGATATCAAAAGTGCATTTTTAAATGGTGAAATTGAAGAAGAGGTCTATGTTAAACAACCCCCTGGTTTTGTGAACCCTAAGAAACCTAATCATGTTTATAAGCTTTGTAAAGCTCTCTATGGTCTTAAGCAAACCCCATGAGCTTGGTACAAATGCTTAACGAAGATTCGTATTGAAAAGGGTTTTGAAATTGGTAAAATTGACGCAACCTTGTTCACTAAAACTTTAACGGTGCATTATTTGTGTGCCAAATTTATCTGGATGATATAATCTTTGGATCTACTAACTCACATTTTAGTGAGAAATTTTGAAGGTTGATGTCCGAGAAGTATGAGATGTCTATGATGTGTGAGCTGAAATTCTTCCTTGGTTTGCAAATCAAGCAACCGAGAGAGGGAACATTCATATCTCAAACCAAGCATACCAAGGACTTGATCAAGAAGTTCAACATGCATGAGTGTAAACGTATGAAAACTCCTATGCCTACTAGTGGACATGTTGATCTCACCAAGGAGGACAAACCGGTTGATCAAAAGGTTTATCAATCAATGATCGTTTCATTGCTATATCTATGTGCCTCCTGACCCAATATCATGCTTAGTGTGTGCATGTGTGCTCGATATCAAGCCGCTCTTAAAGAGGGTCATCTTAAGGCCATGAAAAGAATTGTGAGATACTTGATACATACACCAAACTTTGGCATTTGGTATCCCAAGGGATCTTCTTTTAACCTTGTTGGCTATTCCGACTCGGACTATGCGGGAGATAAGGTTGATAGAAAATCCACCTCGGGTACATGCCAATTTCTTGGTTGATCTCTTGTGTCTTGGTCATCCAAGAAACAAAACTCGGTATCTCTATCTACCGCCGAAGCGGAATACATTGCTGCCGGATCATGTTGTGTGCAATTACTATGGATGACTCAAACTATTAAGGATTATGGAATCCAGGTGAGACATGTTCCATAGTTGTCTGACAATGAGAGTGCTATTAAGATTGCTCATAATCCCGTGCAACATTCTCGAACTAAACATATTCAAGTTCGTCATCATTTCATTCGTGATCATGTTGCCAAAGGGGACATTAATCTCAAACATGTTCGCACCAACAAGCAATTGGCCGATATCTTTACTAAGCCACTTGATGAGAAAGTGTTTTGTCACTTGAGGAGTGAATTGAACATCATTGATGCTTCAAACTTTAGCTAGACTCACTCGGATGCATGCAAGGGCAGGAGCTTACATGACTATTCCTTGATACCTTTGACATACTATCTTATATCTTGGAAATCTATGCCCCCTTGTATTGCATCTAACCTTCTGTAGATACTTGGATGAACTACATTCCACGAGATTGCAAACAACTCACATCATAAGCAATCTTGTCAAAAGCCAAGTATCAACAACCCTATGTTGTGATGGACGAAGAAGACAACACCAAACATATCCTTGACCGACATATGATGAAAATCAAATTCTTGTCATTTGGATATATTATGTTCTTCCTTGCATGACTAACCCTTGTAGGAGGACCTAGCTTCAAAGAAAAGAAGGATTGCTCCCAACGCAAGATGACCTTCATCAACTTCAAGCATCCACTACAAGCCCTCCTACACGTCATGTCATCTTCATCACGCCAAGGTGTGTAATCATATCCTTGAAGAAGCTTTACTCCAAGTCATGAGCTAAAGCAATTCAAGTGATATGAACACATAAAGATGCTTAAACGAAAAATGGGAACCCCATTTTGAGCTTAACATAGAGTAGGACCTATGATCAAGTATTCTTGCTTGGCTCCTAAGTCAACATACTCTAACATAGGTGACCTAGTCACCAACCGTCATCTTGATGTAGTATCTTTTTTGGTTCATCTTATAGTTGCCTGCATTCTTGGAACCACTCAATCTTCATCTAGATGAAAATTCCTTGCAAATCTTTTTGAAAATTCCTTGCAAATATTTTTGAAAATTCCTTGCAAATCTTTTTGAAAATTCATTGCAAATCTTTTGAAAATTCATTGCAAATCCTTTTTATTCTATTTGGAACTTTCTGAAAAACTGTTTTGAGAAGATGGCAAAAACCAACACCGCAAAGTTTCTGGAATGCCTTCGGACCCTCCGATCAAAGTCACTCGGTCTCATCAATAATGCAGATAAGCTGCACATACACACGTCGGTGCCATCGATTCACTTTGCCTCGGAGCCACCGATTTTGCCATCTCTTGTGCTGTTTGTCAAACAAAATCTCAAACATTCCAGGATTCCTTCGTAAAAAGGGGGAGAAATCTTAAAGTTTTCAGATATCTGTAGGGGGAGAAATTATCTTCAAGGATCCCTGTGTCTCAATGCTCTCTATGACCCTTACTTTAAATGACGCTTACTCTCAAGGATCCATTACGCTCTAGCCCTTTTTGGAAATTAATGCCAAAGGGGGAGAAATATCAAAGCTTATGCTTGTTAATAGGGGGCAATATCAAAAGCTTATGCTTATCTAAAGGGGGATAAATAACTCAAGGGGAGAAATGTGAATACTTATGCCCCAAAGGGAAATATCTATGAAGGGGGAGAACATTCACTAAGGAAAGAGAGAAGACCACATTCTTATCATTTTCAGGAGAAAGTGCATATGATCTTGTGTTAGACTTGTCTCACCCTACCTACTCCCAATATTTACATGCTAAGATTCAATGGGAGAGTAAAACTAACAAATCCATATGTAGGGGAGAAAGTTATAAATGCTTTTGGAGACATATCAGGTTTTATGAATTTTATCTTCTATATGTCTTCCATATCTTGGTACTTTTGAACTCTTTTGCATTTGGATGAGTAGAATACTCTTGTGTTTCCTAGCATTGTTTTCTCAAGGGTGTTTCTACTATTAGAATGCTCAAGAACTTCAAGGTAAGTATATGCATCATATCCTTGGTCAAGATGATCTCTTGCTTCTTGCACATTGTTTGCAAGAGTGAAGTCTTGAACATGGAAACATCTCATTCATATCTATTTGATGCATATAGCCAATGTTCACATGACTCATCATATCCCTTCTACTATGTGTGTGCTCATGCATTCCAAAGCAACTATCCTCTAAAAGGGATTGCACACACTTAGGGGGAGCATGTCTTAGTCATGTGTCTCTTAAAGCTTTCATATATTCTTGCATATCTAAATTTGAAGCTTTGATTGTATGTTGTCATCAATTACCAAAAAGGGGGAGATTGAAAGCACATTTGCTCCCTTGGGGGTTTTGATAATTCATGACAACATACATTGTCTCTTGGACTAAATGTTCTACCTAGTTTGTTTCAGATAAAGTCCACAGAGAAGATTGGCCATGGAGTGTGTGGAGAATCCCCAAGGAGAGAAGAAGAAGAAAAGAAATAGGATTGGCAAAATCAACAAGCTTGAAGACTCTACATTTTACATTTTGTGATAAATCACTTTGAGTCCATAGGAAAGCCAATGCTATTAAAAGGGGATGAGGTGTCTATGATGATTTGGTTGCTCAAGTGCTTAGAGATTAGCCACCAAAAATACAAACGAAATTCTCCCATAAATATTCTGTCCAAAACCAAATATCCAAAATCGGTGCAACCAACAATTTCTATTCGGCCCTACCAAGTTTCACTCAGACAGAATCCTAGCCAAAACCCTAGCTTCTCGGTGCCACCAAGTTTTTCATTTGGTGCAACCGAAAACAGTGACCAACCTGCTGGTATCTCTTTTTCAAATATCGGAATTTCCGAGATTTGGAAATTGGTACCACCGAGTTTGTGTAACTACCTAGGACACCCATATCGGTACCACCGAGAATTATATATTGGTCTCACCGAAAAGCCGAAAGTTGCCACATTTTGTACGAGTTGGTACAATCGAGTTTTTGGACCGGTTTCACCGAGTTGGGCAATAATGTTGTAACGGTTGGATTTTTGGAGATGCATATATATACCCCTCCACCTCCTCTCACTCGTAGAGGAAGCACTCAGAATACACTTACACTTGCCCTATCCATTTTTCCGAGAGAGAACCACCTACTCATGTCTTAAGATCAAGACATTCCACTCCAACCATATGAATCTTGATTTCTAGCCTCCCCAAGTTGCTTTCCACCCAATCATCCTCTTATACCAAGCCAAATATGTGAGAGAGTGATTGTGTGTTGAGGAGACTATCTTTTAAAGCACAAGAGCAAGGAGTTCATCATTGTTACCACATCTATTACCTTTTTGAGGGTGGTGCCTCCTAGATTGGTTAGGTGTCGCTTGGGAGCCTCCTTCTTCGTGTTGTGGAGTTGAACCAAGAAGTTTGTACGGGCAAGGAGATCGCCTACTTCGTGAAGATCTACCCATAGTGAGGCTAGTCCTTCGTGGACGGAAGCCGTGATGGAATAGACGAGGTTGCTACTTTGTGGACCCTAATGGGTGGTGCCCTGCGTGGACTCTCGCGACCGCTACCCTCCATGGGTTGAAGTCTCCATCAGCGTGGGCGTACGATAGCACCGCCTATCGGAACCACGGGAAAAATCTTCGTGTCATCGGTTGCGTTTGATCTTCCTATCTCTACTCCTTCTTACATATGCTTGTCTTTACTTTCCGTTGCTATACTTGTTGACTAGCATGTGTAGGGTGCACTAGACTTGTTGGAATTGCTAGAATCTGCCAACCATTAAAATTGGGAAAAGGCTAGGTTTTTGATTTGTCAAGTAGTCTATTCACCCCCCCTCTAGACGTCCCTTCTCGATCCCACAGGGAGGAAAATTCAAAGTTTTTCCAAGCTATGGCAACTGAGAGACATAGGAAAAACTCAATTGCAAGTCTGGTTTTGCCCGATGGATCTATTACTTCTGATCATGACACTATGGCTGGGGAATTTCTTCAAGCCTTCAAAACCAGACTGGGCTGGGTGAAATAAATCTCTTTCCATATGGATTTGAATAGTCTACTGCCACAACTGGAGGGATTAGAAGTTCTCGGCGGGCCTTTTGAGCTTAAGGAAATTGAAGTAGTTATCAAGGAGATGCCCATTGATAAAGCTTCTGGGCCTGATGGTTTTAATGGAATTTTTCTGAAAAAGTGTTGTCCTATAATCTCAAAGGAATTTCTTGCCCTAGTGCAGGAATCCCATGCTGGAACGGCCAAACTTGAGAACCTGAATGATGCCTACATCACCTTGATTCCTAAGAGGCACTCATCTGAGTCAGCGGGAGATTTTAGGCCCATTTCCTTAACTAGTGTGCGTCAGAAACTTCTTACCAAAATGGCTGCCAATAGATTCGAGGATGAGATCTTGAGATGTATTCATAAAAACCAATATGGTTTCATAAAATCAAGATCTATACAAGACTGTTTGGCCTAGGATTTTGAGTATATTCATCAATGCAATCAGTCAAAGAGACCCATTCTGCTGCTCAAATTGGATTTTGAAAAAGCTTTTGATTCCATTCAGCATGAAACAATAATTCAAATAATGAAACAAAGGGCTTTTCTCTTAGATGGATTTCCTGGATTAAGGAACTTTCGTCCCGTGGAACCTCATCCATAGTACTAAATGGGGTCCCTGGTAGGCATTTCAAGGCCAGGAGTGGTGTGAATCTGGGTGATCCCGTATCACCTCTTCTTTTTGTTTTAGCTGCTGATCTATTGCAATCTATGATTAATAATATGCTTCACACAATGAAACATTATGCTTGCCAATTCCTATTCGTGATCTAGATTTTCGAGTAATACACTACGCTGATGACACATTGCTTTTCTTGCTTGCTGATAGAACTCAATTATCTGCTCTTAAGGACACCTTGGGCTCCTTCTCCAAGGCAACTGGTTTAGAGATTAACTTTCATAAATCCTCTATTATCCCAATCAATTTGAATGAAATGGAAGCTTCTTCTCTAGCTGCTGAATTTGGGTGTCGGCTGGGTGTCATGCCTTTCACATATTTGGGACTGCCTGTTGGAACTATCAGACCTAAAACAGCAGATATGATGCCAATGGTGGATTGCATGGAGAGGAGGCTCACTGCTAGTTCTTGGTTTTTGCCTCAGGGGATAAGACTACAGCTAGTAAACTCTGTTCTTTTCTCATTGCCCATTTATTTCCTGTGCAACCTGTCCACCCCATGGAATCCTTAAGTAGCTAGAAAGAATCCAAAGACAATGCCTTTGTAGGGAATATGGGCAATAAAAGGGACATTTTTTGGCAGCATGGCCTCTGGTCTGTAGGCCCAAATACAGGGCTGGACTGGGGATTCTAAATTTAGGTCTGCAAAATGAAGCTCTACTCATGAGAAGCCTCAACAAATTTTACAACAAAGCTGATGTTCCTTGGGTTTAGATGATTTGGAACGCATATTATTTTGATAGAATCCCTCATGAAACCACTCTATGTGGCTCTTTCTGGTGGAGATATGTCTCAAAATTAATGGATAAATTTCGGTTTGTTACTATGGTTAAGGTGAATGTTGGAGATACAATTCTTTTTTGGGCAGATCAATGGGAGATTGAGAATGATAGCAACCCTCTACAAGCAAAATTCCGTAGACTATATTCCTTTGCTACTGATAAAGGCATAGTTGTTAAAGAAGTTATGGGTTGTGACAATATCTATGAACTGTTCAAACTGCCTCTCTTAGAGATGGACTACCAGGAGCCGAACCAACTATCTGCTATGTTGGGTAGAGTGCACTATGACAGGTCATCCAATGATCAATGGCTATGGAGGCATGGCAAGGTATCTGATTACATAGCCAAGAAGTTCTACACTTTTATCCATCAACCAATTATAGCAAACCATATTCTGAATTGGATATGGAAGACTTGTTGCACTATGTCAATCAAAATGTTTGCCTGGCTGGTAATTATGGATAGAATAAACACTAAAGACATGATTCAGCGCACACACTGGAGAATAAATGATGGCCCATAGTGTGTGTTGTGCCCCACTTCACCTCAGGAAGATAGCAACCACCTATTCCTTGAATGTAATTTCGGTGCCAGAATTTGGAATTGTTTGCAGATTGATTGGCCAAACACCAATGAATGGTGGAGATTGCTTTTGGGGCCAGACAGGAATTCAACAAACCTTTTTTGCCGAGGTGGTCTTTTTGGCTTGGTGGAATATCTGCAAGGTCAGAAATGACAAAGCTTTCAGCCACATTCGGCCATCTTTTGGACAGTGGAGAAGTGGTTTTGTTCATGATATCACCCTTCTCACTCACAGAATAAAAAACAAATACAAGGATGCTCTTGTTATATGGATAGATTTTTTGCCACCTTAGATGGCAGGGGTAGTATTCTTTTCCTTTTCCTTTAGTTCTTTCTTCTCGAGGAACTTGTAAATATACCATTGCATTCCTTATTTGTTTTGATTAATAAAATAATGTGGGGTGTAAGCCCTGCAGTCTTCCATGGTAAAAAAGCTGAATGTACTTATGAGCATATTGACAATTTTAATTTTGCATGTGGAACTCTTCAGTTGCAGGACTGAGATCAAAGCAAAAGTATTCCCCTATTCTCTCCAGGGAGGGGTTAAAGCAAAAATCCTCCCTTGGAGGTTTTGATAATTAATGACAACATACATTATCTCTTGGACTAACAGTTTTATCTGGTCTATTTCAGATGAAGTCCAAAGATAGGAGTGGCTGGGAATTATGAGAAGTATCCCCAAGATGAAAAGGAATCCTATTGGTAAAAAGCTTCAAGACTTTACATGTTCTTTTATGTGAGAAATTACAATTGAGTACATAGGAAAGCCAATAATATTAAAAGGGGATGAGGTAATGATAATGATCTGGTTGCTCAAGTGCTTAGAGATTTGCCACCAAAATCCTCAACCAAACTCTCACAAAATATTCTATCCAAAACCCTAACTGCCAAAATCGGTGCCACCAACTTTTCCAAACTAGCCACACCGAGTTTACCAAGACAGAACCCAAAGCCAAAACCCTAACACCTCGGTACCACCGAGATTGCTTTCGGTCTCACCAAAAATCAGTTGCCAACTCTTTGGAATCAAAATGTTTTGCTTCGGAATCTCTGAGTTTTTCATTTCGGTGGCACCGAGATGTGGACCTACCCTAGGTCAACCGAATCGGTCTCACCGAGTTGTTTCCTATCGGTCTCACGGAAAATTTGAAAGTTGCAACCTTTTGAACTAGTTGGTGCAACCGAGTTTTTACTTCAGTTCCACCGAGTTGGGCAATAATGTTGTAACCGTTGGATTTTTGGAGATGGCTATTTATACCCCTCCACCCCTCTCATCCGTAGAGGGACAACACTCAGAACAAGCCAACACTTCCACCATTGATTTTCTGAGAGAGAACCACCTACTCATGTGTTGAGATCAAGATATTCCATTCCTATCGGTCTCACCGAAAAGTTGAAACTTGCAACCTTTTGAACTAGTCGGTGCAACCGAGTTTTTACTTCAGTTCCACCGAGTTGGGCAATAATGTTGTAACGGTTGGATGTTTGGAGATGGATATTTATAACCCTCCACCCCTCTCATCCATAGAGGGAGAGCACTCAGAACAAGCCAACACTTCCACCATTGATTTTCTGAGAGAGAACCACCTACTCATGTGTTGAGATCAAGATATTCCATTCCCACCATATGAATCTTGATTTCTACCCTCCCAAAGTTGCTTTCCATCCAATCATCCTCTTCCACCAAGCCAAATTATGTGAGAGAGTGATTGAGTGTTGAGGAGACTATCTTTTGAAGCACAAGCGCAAGGAGTTCATCATCCATACACCATCTATTATCTTTTGGAGAGTGGTGTCTCCTAGATTGGTTAGGTGTCTCTTGGGAGCCTCTAGATCATGTGGAGTTGAACCAAGAAGTTTGTAAGGGCAAAGAGATCGCCTGCTTCGTGAAGATCTATGATACGTCTCCAATGTATCTATAATTTTTGCTTGTTCCATGCTGTTATATTATCATTCCTGGATGTTTTACAATCATTTTATAGCAACTTTATATCATTTTTGGGGACTAACCTATTGACGCAGTGCCAAAGTGCCAGTTGCTGTTTTTGCTTGTTTTTTACTTCGCAGAATATCAGTACCAAACGGAGTCCAATCACGACGAAACTTTTTGGAGAATTTTTTTTCGACCAGAAGAAGGCCAATGGGGCAAAGAAGTAACCAGGAGGGAGCCCAGGCCGCCCACAACCCACCAGGGGCCCCGGGCACGCCCTGATGGGTTGTGGCCGCCTCGGGAGTCCCCTCCACCACCTCTGAGCTCTATAAATACCCTAATATTCCATAAACCCTAGAGGAGTTGACGAAAAATACATCCAGCCGTCGCAAGTTCCAGAACCGCGAGATCCAATCTAGCACCATCATGGAGGGGTTCATCATCCTCATTGGTGCCTCTTCGATGATGCGTGAGTAGTCCACCATAGACCTACGGGTTCGTAGGCAGTAGCTAGATGGCTTCCTCTCTTTCTTTTGATTCTCAATACAATGGTATCTTGGAGATCTATTTGATGTAAATTTTTTGCAGTGTGTTTGTTGGGATCCGATGAATTTTGAGTTCATGATCAGTTTCTATCCATGAATATTATTTGAGTCTTCTTTGATCTCTTATATGCATGATTACTTATAGCCTCTTATTTCTTCTTTGAATCGTTGGTTTAGTTAGGCCAAATAGATCGAATTTTCTTGCCATGGGAAGAGGTGCTTTGTGATGGGTTCGATCTTGCGGTGTCCTCTCCCAGTGACAGAAGGTGCAGCGAGGCACGCATGTATCATTACTATTAAGGATAACAAGATGGGGTCTATTTCTACATGAATAGATCTTGTCTACATCATGTCACCGTTCTTATTGCGTTACTCTGTTTTTCCATGAACTTAATACACAAGATGCATGTTGGATAGCGGTCGATGTGTGGAGTAATAGTAGTAGATGCAGAATCGTTTCGGTCTACTAATCTTGGACGTGATGCCTACATAATGAGCATCGCCTTGGATATCGTCATGATTATTAGATCTTCTATCAATTGCCCAACAGTAATTTGTTCACCCACCGTGTGCTATACTCATGAGAGAAGCCACTAGTGAAACCTACGGCCCCCGGGTCTACATTTCCAACATATTGTTTTCCGATCTATCTTTTTGTCGCTTTTGTTTTCAGATCTATTATTCCAAAAACCCAAAAATACCTTGCTGCACTTTTTTATTTGCCCCTTTTATTTTGTGTTCTTGAGAGATCTATCTATGCAATCTATCATTACCTAATCTATCCTTTTACCGTAGAGAGATTGACAACCTCTCTTTCGCGTCGGGTTGCAAGTATTTGTTCTTTGCGTGCAGGTGCTGTTTACATAGTGTTGGTGGTCCTCCTACTGGTTCGATACCTTGGTTTCATAACTGAGGGAAATACTTACCGTCGTTGTGCTGCATCATCCCTTCCTCTTTGGGGAAATACCAACGCAGTCTCAAGCCATGTCAAAGGGATTTCTGGCGCCGTTCCTGGGGAGGAAGCAGTCTCTTCAACGTGCAAATCTCTGGCGCCGAGGAGACACCATCCACATCTATCACGTTCCTAATCACAAACCTCATCTCCTTGCAATTACATTATTTGCCATTTGCATCTCGTTTTCCTCTCCCCCACTTCACAAATTTGCCGTTTTATTCGCCCTCTTTTTTGTTTGCCTCTTTCTCGTCGGATCTCTTGTTTGCTTGCAATCTTGTTTGCGTAGTCACGATGACTCAAGAAAATACCAAATTGTGTGATTTTTCCAATACTAATAATAATGATTTTAGTAGTACTCCGATTCCTCCTCCCGCCACTAGTGCGGAGCCTTGTGATATTAATGTCGCTTTGTTGAATCTTGTCATGAAAGATCAATTTTCCGGTACTCCTAATGAGGATGCCGCGTCCCATCTAAACACGTTCGTAGAATTGTGTGATATGCAAAAGAAAAACGATGTGGATAATGATATAGTAAAGTTGAAATTATTTACTTTCTCCTTGCGAGATCGTGCAAAAATTTGGTTTTCTTCTTTGCCTCGCAATAGTATCGATTCTTGGAATAAGTGCAAGGATGCTTTTATTACTAAGTATTTTCCGCCCACGAAAATTATTTCCCTTAGAAAACAAATCATGAATTTTAAGCAACTTGAGCATGAACATGTTGCGCAATCTTGGGAAAGAATGAAATTTATGCTAAGAAATTGTCCTACTCAAGGTTTAAATGTTTGGATGATCATACACAAAATTTTTGCGGGATTGAATTTTCTCTCTAGAAATCTTTTAGATTCCGCCGCGGGTGGTACTTTTATGGAAATTACCTTGGGTGAAGCTACTAAATTTCTAGATAATATTATGTCAAATTATTCACAATAGCATACTGAAAGAGCACCTACTAGCAAAAAGGTTAATTCGGTTGAAGAAATTAGTACTTTGAGTGAAAAAGTTGATGCTTTAATGAAGTTGGTTGCTAGTTAAAATGCTCCTATTGATCTTAATGATGTGCCTTTGTCTACTTTGATAGAGCAAAATAGTTATTCCGTAGATGTGAATTTCATCTCGCGAAACAATTTTAATAACAATGCTTATAGAGGTAACTTTAATCCTAGGCCTTTTCCTAGAAATTCCTCTAATAATTATGGTAATTCCTATGGTAATTCTTCTTACAATAATAATAGGAACCCCTTTGATCTTGAGAGTAATATTAAGGAATTTATCAATGCGCAAAAGGTTTTCAATACTACGATAGAAGAAAACTTGAATAAGATTGATGATATGTCTAGAAGCATTGATAGAATTTCTCATGATATAGAAAATCTCAATTTGAAAGCTTTTTCACCTAATATTGATGAATCAATTAAAGATTTGTATGTCTCTATGGATGAAAGTAAGAAAAGAACCGCTATGCTTAGAGCTAAAAGAGAATTTTGAGAAAAAGCGTTTTTTAGTGATTGCCTTCAGAAAAATGATGAAGATCTTAAAGTGATTGATGTTTCTTCTATTGATTTCTTGTTTAGTAATATTAAAATTGATGATAAAGGGACTGAAGTAGAGTCAACTTTAGCTAGAAGGCGTCCCAATAATTTGGAGGGTGAAAATCTTGATGAATTTTTTTGACGAAAGTGGGTTTGAAGAGGTCAAAACTTTAACTAGTGATGTGCCCACTATTTTGGATTGCAAATATTTTAATTATGATAGTTTCTCTTTGATTGAATGTATTTCTTTGCTGCAATCCATGTTAAATTCACCCCATGCTTATGAATAAAATAAAGCTTTCACTAAACATATCGTCGATGCTATGATGAAATCTTTTGAAGATAAGTTGGAGTTAGAGATTTCTATTCCTAGAAAATTACATGATGAGTGGTAACCTACCATTAAGGTCAAGATTAAGAATTATGAGTGCTTTGCTTTATGTGATTTGGGTGCTAGTGTTTCCACGATTCCGAAATCTCTATGTGATGTGCTTGGTCTTACCAATATTGAAGAATGTTCTCTTAATTTGCACTTGGCGGATTCTTCTATTAAAAAGCCTTTGGGAAAAATTAATGAGGTTCTTATTCTTGCAAATAGGAACTATGTGCCCATAGATTTTATTGTTCTTGATATTGATTGCAATTCGTCTTGTCCCATTATACTTGGTAGACCGTTTTTACGCACTATAGGTGCCGTGATTAATATGAAAGAAGGCAATATTAGATTTCAGTTTCCTTTGAGAAAGGGTATGGAAAACTTCCCTAGAACAAGAATTAATCCACCCTATGAATCAATCATGAGAGCATCCTATGGAGCAAAAACCAAAGATGACAACACTTGAATCTATGTGTTATGCCTAGCTAGGGGCGTAAAACGATAGCGCTTGTCGGGAGGCAACCCAATGAATAAATAAATTTTCATCTTTTTCTTTCTGTTTTTGAGTGTTGAAACAATTATTCCTCTGTTATGATTGTGTTTTTATATTTTTTTTAGTGTTTGTGCCAAGTAAATCCTTTAGGACGATTCATAAGATGAGTAGAAACAATGCTGAATCTGAAACAGAAACTTTACCTCAAGTGCGCGAATTTTCATTTTTTACTGGAGCGTGATATTGAGCTGAAATTTTAACACAGTATTACTACAAAAATTATTTGTGTTATCATAATTTTTAAGAATTTTAAGAGTTACAGAAGTATGTTTAGAGTACAAATTAGTACAGACTGTTCTGTTTAAGACAGATTGTATTTTCGTTGCATTGTGTGTTTGTTTTGATGAATCTATGGTTTGTATTGAAGGGTATAAGCCATGGTAAAGTTAAAATACAGTAGGTATAATGCAATAATAAAATTTTAATGGTTTTGCAACAGTACTTAAAGTGGTGATTTGCTTTATTATACTAACGGATCTCACAAAGATTTTGTTGAGTTTTGTGTGATTGAAGTTTTCAAGTTTTGGGTGAGATCACGATGGATGAAGGAATAAGGAGTGAAAAGAGCCTAAGCTCGGGGATGCTACAGCACACCCAAGATATATCCAAAGAGAAACAAGCAACTAAGCTTGGGGATGCCCCAAGTGGCATCCCCTCTTTCCTCTAACGACCATCGGTATTTTACTTGGAGCTATATTTTTATTCGTCACATATCATGAGTTTTGCTTGGAGCGTCTTGTATCATTTGAGTATTTGCTTGCTTTGCTTTTTAGTTTGTCACTAGTATGTTTGCTGGACACAACTATTTGAGAGAGCCAAAATTATGCTATGATTTGTTAGAATTGCTCTATATGCTTCACTTAAACTTTTTGAGCTATGGAATTGCTCTAGTGCTTCATTTATATCTTCTTGAGCACGGTGTGCTTGGAAATTTTTGTAGAAATACTCTCATGCTTCACTTAGATTAATTTGAGAGTTAGTAAATTTTGAAGAAACACTCTCATGCTTCACTTATATTATTTTGAGAGATGAAGTCTTTATGCTCATGTTCTTCACTTAAATTTGTTTGAGCTTGTCAAAAGCAATGGCAATATTTGAAACTAGTCCCAAAGTGATAGATATTCAAGGAGGATATAATAAAAACTTTCATGAAGATCATTGGACAAATTAAACTTGATTCCTTGTGATAGTTTTGAGACATGATGATAGTGATATGCGAGTCATGTTGGTGAGTAATTATGCTTTAGTAAGAATATTGGTGTTAAGGTTTGTGATTCCCTATGCAAGCACGAAAGTCAATAGTTATGCAATGAAATTACATCCTACTTATGGTGCATTATTCGGTGTTAGTTATGCTCAATGCCCGTTTATGTGAATTTTCGTTTCTTGTTTGGTTGCTTCTCAATCTATTTGCTAGCCTCCACTTGTACTAAGTAGAAATACTACTTGTGCATCCAAAATCCTTAAACCAAGTTTTGCCTTATGAGTCCACCATACCTACCTATATGCGGTATTTCCATGCCGTTTTAAGCAAATTTGTATGTGCCATCTCTAAATTTTCAAAATAAATTTCCTTTTTGTGTGCTCGTACCGCCCATGCAACGGTAGGGGGTATCCAATATTTTTCCATGCTAGATGTGTTATTCTCAAGATGAGTGTTTATTCACTTGTCATTGCACGAGAGTACGGCGGTAATAGGGATGCCTAGTCCCGAAATGAAAAATGAAAAAGAAATTTACTTTATGTTGTCAAATAATAAATTACTTGGAAAGTGTTGGTATGGAAGGCAACCGTGGATACGACCAGCCATGGATTGTGAAAGAATGGTGGGAAAAGGAATAAACTTTACTTTATGTTTGGGAACCATCTATGATATATCTAGCATGGAAAGTATTGCGAACTACTTTTTCGTTTTCGTTGACAGGAAAGGCGTGCCACTCAAACTACTTTTCTCTCTCAATTTAAGCTTTGAGCTCTCACGCCTCTACAAATTCCTACTTCCCTCTGCGAAGGGCCTATCTATTTACTTTATGCAATTTTTATTTTTATTTGAGTCTCCATCTTCTCTTATAAAGCACCAACTAGGGGGCACTATGATCATACTTGTGCATTAGATGTAGCTAATATTTGAGTGTGTTTCATGAATGGATCAATGATTGAGTATGATGGGCTAGGGATAACTTTCTTTAGTGTTGATATTTTGAAAGACATGGTTGCTTGTTGGCATGCTTGATTATAAAAGTCTTTATGTCAAAACTAGACTATTACTTTGAACCATCTAGAAGTCCAAATGTCCATGCTACAAAAGAAAAGAATATGTGATGAACATGTTAGGCAGCATTGCACATCAAAAATTCTGTTTTTATCATTTACCTACTCGAGGACGAGTAGGAATTAAGCTTGGGGATGAGGATACGTCTCCAACGTATCTCTAATTTTTGCTTGTTCCATGCTGTTATATTATCATTCTTGGATGTTTTACAATCATTTTATAGCAACTTTATATCATTTTTTGGGACAAACCTATTGACATAGTGCCAAAGTGCCAGTTGCTGTTTTTGCTTGTTTTTTACTTCACGGAATATCAGCACCAAACGTAGTCCAATCGCGACGAAACTTTTTGGAGAATTGTTTTTTGACCAGAAGAAGGCCAGTGGGCCAAAGAAACCAGGAGGGAGCCGAGGCCGCCCAAAACCCACCAGGGCGCGCCAGGGGCCCTGGGCGCGCCCTGATGGGTTGTGTCCGCCTCGGGAGTCCCTTCCACTGCCTCTGATCTCTATAAATACCCAAATATTCTAGAAACCCTAGAGGAGTCGACAAAAAATACATCCAGCCGCCGCAAGTTCCAGAACCGCGAGATCCAATCTAACACCATCACGGAGGGGTTCATCATCTTCATTGGTGCCTCTCCGATGATGCGTGAGTAGTCCACCATAGACCTACGGGTCCGTAGGCAGTAGCTAGATGGCTTCCTCTCTCTCTTTTGATTCTCAATACAATGGTCTCTTGGAGATCTATTTGATGTAAACTTTTTGCAGTGTGTTTGTTGGGATCCGATGAATTTTGAGTTCATGATCAGTTTCTATCCATGAATATTATTTGAGTCTTCTTTGATCTCTTATATGCATGATTACTTATAGCCTCGTATTTCTTCTTCGAATCGTTGGTTTAGTTAGGCCAACTAGATCGATTTTTCTTGCCATGGGAAGAGGTGCTTTGTGATGGGTTCGATCTTGCGGTGTCCTCTCCCAGTGACAGAAGGGGCAGCGAGGCACGCATGTATCATTGCTATTAAGGATAATAGGATGGGGTCTATTCCTACAAGAATAGATCTTGTCTACATCATGTCACCGTTCTTATTGCATTACTCCGTTTTTTCCATGAACTTAATACACTAGATGCATGCTGGATAGCGGTCGATGTGTGGAGTAATAGTAGTAGATGCAGAATCGTTTCGGTCTACTAATCTTGGACGTGATGCCTATATAATGATCATCGCCTTGGATATCATCATGATTATTTGATCTTCTATAAATTGCCCAACAGTAATTTGTTCACCCACCGTGTGCTATACTCATGAGAGAAGCCACTAGTGAAACCTACAGCCCCGGGTCTACTTTTCCAACATATTACAATCCGATCTATCTTTTTGCCGCTTTTGTTTTCAGATCTATGATTCCAAAAACCCAAAAATACCTTGCTGCACTTTTTATTTGCCGCTTTTATTTTGTGTTCTTGAGAGATCTATCTATCCAATCTATCATTACCTAATCTATCTTTTTACCGTAGAGAGATTGACAACCTCTGTTTCTCGTCGGGTTGCAAGTATTTGTTCTTTGTGTGTAGGTGCTGTTTACATAGTGTTGGTGATCCTCCTACTGGTTCGATGCCTTGGTTTCATAACTGAGGGAAATACTTACCATCGGTGTGCTGCATCATCCCTTCCTCTTTGGGGAAATACCAACGCAGTCTCAAGCCACGTCAATCTACCCCGAGTGAGGCTAGTCCTTGATACGTCTCCAATGTATCTATAATTTATGATTGTTCCATGCTATTATATTATCATTCTCGGATACTTTTTGAGTAATTATTTACCAATTTATATTATTTTTTAGCACTAACCTATTGACCCAGTGCCCAGTGTCAGTTCCTGTTTTTTGTGTGTTTTTTGTTTCGCAGAAATTCCATATCAAACGAAGTCCAAATGCGATAAAAGTTTACGGACATTTTTTTAATATATGTGATTTTTGGGACTCGAAATCAACGCAAGACGGTGCCCGAGGGAGGCACAAGCCAACAGGCACGGCCCAGGGGGGCGCGCCCTGATGGCTTGTGCCTCCCCGTTAAGTTAGTTGGGGCTGTCCTTCCGCCACAAGAAAGATATTCTTGCGATAAAAATCCCCTCAAAATTTCAGCCCGATCGGAGTTACGGATCTCCTGATATTTAAGAAACGGTGAAGGGGTCAGAAACCAGTCACGAAAACAGAAGAGAAACAGAGAGAGATCCAATCTCGCAGGGGCTCCTTCCCTCCGGTAGCCATGGCGGCCATGGACCAGAGGGGAAACTCTCCTCCCACCTAGGGAGGAGGCCAAGGAAGAAGAAGATGGAGGGGGGCTCTCTCCCCCTCTTTCCCGGTGGCGCCGAAGCGCCGCTGGGGCGTCCATCGTGACAGCAATCTACACCAACAACTTCGCCGCCATCGCCACCAACTCTCTCCCCGTCTATGCAGCGGTGTAAAACCTGTCTTCCCCGCTGTAATCTCTACTTAAACATGGTGCTTAATGCTATATATTATTATCCAATGATGTGTGGCTATCCTACGATGTTTGAGTAGATTTCTTTTGTCCTATGGGTTGATTGATGATCGTGATTGGTTTGAGATGTATGTTCTATTTTGGTGATGTCATATGGTGCCCGTCGTGTCGCGCAAGCGTGTGGGATCCCCGCTGTAGGGTGTTGCAATATGTTTATGATTCGCTTATAGTGGGTGGCTAGAGTGACAGAAGCTTACATCCGAGTAAGGGGATTGTTTACGTATGGGATAAAGGGGACTTGATGTTTAATGCCATGGTTGGGTTTACCTTAATGAATTTCTAGTAGTTGCGGATGCTTGATAGAATTCCAATCATAAGTGCATATGATCCAAGTACGGAAAGTATGTTAGCATATGCCCCTCACTCATATAAACCTGCAACAATGATACCGGTCTAGTTATCGATTGCCTAGGGACAAATCTTTCTCTTGTGCTACAAAAAGCTTTCTACTAAACAATTAACCTATTTAATATTTATCTAAATAGCACCTAACTTTTATTTCTACGTTCTTTATTACCTTGCAAAACTATCTTTACAACTACTAAGTACTTCTAGTTTGTTTCCCGCAAAGTAGTTTCATACTTGTTCTAGTTAAAGTAAGTGTTAGCGTGCGTAGAGTTGTATCGGTGGACGATAGAACTTGAGAGAATATTAATTCTACCTTTAGCTCCTCGTTGGATTCGACACCCTTACTTATCGAAAAAGGCTACAAACGATCCCCTACACTTGTGGGTTATCAGTCCTTCGTGGATGTAAGCCATGGTGGAATAGGCAAGGTTGCTTCTTCGTGGACCCTTAGTGAGTGGAGCCCTACGTGGAACCGTTACCCTCTGTGGGTTGAACTATCCATCAACATTGATGTACGATATCACCACCTATCGGAACCACGGCAAAAATCTCCGTGTCTTCATTGCATTTGATCTTCCTATTCTACCATCCTTATGTTTCTTCCAAATGCATGATGTTTACTTTCCGCTGCTCAATGTCTAGATGTAGGAATCTTTGGATGCAACTTAACTTGTGCAAAATCAGACTAAACTTCAAGTGAACCAAAAAAACTGCTCATACATCTTGTTAAGTGACTATTCATCCCCCCCTCTAGATGCCTCTTCTCGATCCCACAATTTGTATCAGAGCTTTGCTCTCCATTTCTTTGGTTTTATCATCATTGGAGGAAGATTGATATGTCTACTTTTGGGAGTATTAGATGTAGAGTGCCTATTCTCAATGGGGAGTACTATGTTCATTGGATAGATGAAATGCTTGATATATTTGATGAATTTAACTTGAGCAAGTATGTTCATACTCCATATGCACCTCCCGTTGACCCCTTACATCCTACTGATGAGGAAGAAGTTGACATGCTACGTAATCTAAGGACTATCAATCTCATCATCAGAGGATTACCAAATATCATACTTGGTTCCATGCAAAACTTTACTTGTGCCTACACTTTGTGGAATGATTTGAAAAAGAGATACCCAAATTTCTCTTTAAAGAATCTTGACGAAATTCTTCATAAAACTACTTCATTCCACAAAATGAAGCCTGGTCATCCCAAGTTTGATGATTGTCTTTTTGAGCTTTGTGATCTCATGCGTGCTAAAGGAGATGTTAGGACCATCAACAATATCATTCTAGAAGCCATTCGCATTCATTCCCTTGAATATTGTCATGATCACAATTCCAATGACTCACTTGATGTTTGTGTCAAGGATATCTCAATTGATGATGACAATGCGGAACATGGCTACTATGATGAACATGAGGAATTCGACATTGAGTTTGGGAAGACAATGAAGAATCTTAGTCTCATGGCAAACTTCAAAGACTACATGTCTGGTGGAAAGGAATGTGGATTCTCGATAGTGGATGCACCTATCACATGACCGGACATAGAGACATGTTTCATGAGATCACACCAAATGATGGACCATGCAGGTACGTGACCTTCGGAGATAACTCCAAGGGGAAGGTACTTGGCCTTGGTAAGGTGGCCATATCTCATAATAGCTCCATTCGAAATTTCATGCTCGTTCAATCTCTTGGCTACAATATTCTTTTCGTATCTAGACTTGTAGATTTCTGTTTCAATGTGCTATTTACTGAAGTAGATTTCCAAGTGCTTCGTCGGGACAATCATAACATGGTCTTTACCTGTTTCCGTAGAGTAGATCTATACATTGTCGATTTCACTAAGAGAGCCCAACCTCGCACTTGTCTTATTGCAAAATCTTATAAATGTTGGTTATGGCATAGAAGGCTAGGACATGTTGGTATGCGTAATCTAGACAAACTCATCAAAGGTGATCACACATTTGCTCCCTTGGTGGTTTTGGTAATTAATAACAACATATATGTCATTGAACTAATGTTTCCACTAAGCATATTTCAGGAAAAGTTCAATGATAGGGATGGCAAAAGGATTGTGGAAATACCCCAAGATGCAAGGAAATAGATTGGCAAAGCTTCAAGCAAGAGGACTCTACATTTTACTTTGTGAGAAATCACTTTTAGTCCATAGGAAAGCCAATACTATTAAAAGGGGGTAAGGTACTGTTGGTGAACAAGATGCTCCACGTGCACAAGTGATAGTCACCAAAAACACCCACAAGCCATTCCACAAAAGTCTATCCAAAGTCAAATATCCAAAATTGGTGCAACGAACACTTTCCACTCGGTGCCACCGATTCCCAAACTCAGACAGACCCATGCCAAACCCTAGCACATCGGTGCAACCGATTCCACTTCGGTGCCACCGAGTTTGGGTTGCCAACTTTCTGTTACCTCGATTCACAAAATCGGTACCACCGAGTTTTCTGGATCGGCGTCACCGAGTTGCGCAATCTGACCGTTGGTCACCTAATCGGTACCACCGAGAATTATATATCGGTCTCACCGAGATTCAAAAGTTGTCACCTTTTGGTCACTTCGGTACCACCGAGATTCACACATCGGTGTCACCGAGTTGGTCACTTTAAGGTGTAACAGTTTGATTTTTGGGGATGCCTATATATACCCCTTCACCACCACCCACTCGAAAGAGAAGCACTCAGAACTATTCCATACTTGCCCCATCCTATTTTCTGAGAGAGAGCCACCTACTCATGTGTTGAGATCAAGCTATTCCACTCCATCCATATGAATCTTGATCTCTAGCCTCCCCAAGTTGCTTTCCACTAAATCAATCTCTTCCACCATAGCCAAATCCGTGAGAGAGTGATTGTGCATTGAGGAGTCTATCATCTTGAAGCACAAGAGCAAGGAGTTCATTGTCATTGCTGAGCCTATTACCTTTTGGAGTGTGGTGCCTCCTAGATTGGTTAGGTGTCGCTTGGGAGCCTCCTACTTCGTGTTGTGGAGTTGAACCAAGAAGTTTGTACGGGCAAGGAGATCGCCTACTTCGTGAAGATCTACCCATAGTGAGGCTAGTACTTCGTGGACGGAAGCCGTTATGGAATAGTCAAGGTTGCTACTTCGTGGACCCTTATGGGTGGAGCCCTTCGTGGACTCTCGCGACCGTTACCCTCCGTGGGTTGAAGACTCCATAAACGTGGATGTACGATAGCACCACCTATCGGAACCACGGGAAAAATCTTTGTGTCTACAAATTGCGTTTGATCTTCCTTCCTACCCTCTACTATACATGCTTGTGGTTTCTTTCCGCTGCTATACTCTTAGACATGCATGTGTAGGGTGTACTTGACTTGCTATCAATGCTAAAATCTACCAACACTTAAAATTGGGAAAAGGTAGGATTTTTATTTGGTCAAGTAGTCTAATCACCCCCCCTCTAGTCCTACATGTGATAATTTGCAGGTTCAAAAGATCTTCAAGAACTTCGCTCGGAAGGCCCAAAATTAGTTTGAAGTGAAGATCAAGAAAGTTCGGAGCGATAACAGATCGGAGTTCAGAACACAATTGCGGATGTTTTTCTTGACGAAGAAGGTATCTCACATGAGTTCTCGGCTACGTACACGCCTCAACAAAATGGAGTTGTTGTGAGGAAGAACCGGACTCTCATAGAGATGGCTAGGATGATGCTCGACAAGTACAAAACTCCATGACACTTTTGAGTGGAAGCGGTGGAAACATCTTGTCATGCAACAAACCGAATCTATCTACACAAGCTTCTCGGTAAAACGGCATACGAGCTACTCATCGGTAACAAACCCCAACTTGGATACTTTCGGGTATTCGGCTCAAAGTGCTACATTCTTGATAAGCATCGTTGCTCTAAGTTTGCTCCTAAATATCATGAAGGTTTCCTACTCGGTTACGGATCGAACTCTCACACTTACCGTGTCTACAAAAACTTCACTCAAAAAGTTGAAGAGATGGTAGATGTGAAGTTTGATGAAACTAATGGTTTGCAAGTCAAACAATTGCCAAATGATGTAGGAGATAAGGAACCTTCAGAAGCTGTCCAAGACTTGTCCATAGGCAAGATTCATCCCATGGAAGTGAAGGAAAGTACTTCATCAACTCAAGTGGAAGCCCCTACCTCGCATCAAGGTGAACCACAAGATAATATGGAGGCATCCACAAGTGGTACACGGCAAGATGAAGAGAGTGAAGAAGTGCATCAAGATGATCCACCTCAACCTCCTTCACCACCTCCACAATGGAACGACAACTTCAACAACAACGAAGAAGAAGATGATGATGAGGAAGCTCCACCGTCCATCAAGCAAAAGCTACCCCGAGTTTGAGCAAGAGTGCACAAGGATCATCCCGTAAAGCAAATTCTTGGTGACATAAGAAACGAGAGAATCACTCGCACTAAAACTCGCTTAGCTATTTTTTGTGAGCACTACTCATTTATCTCTAGCATTCAGCCCATGAAGGTGAAAGAAGCTCTCAAAGGCCCGGATTGGGTGAATGCCATGCATTAGGAGCTACACAACTTTTAGAGGAATCAAGTTTGGACGCTAGTGGAGAAGACCAAGGACGAACACAAAATCATTGGATCAAAATGGGTGTTTTGCAACAAGCAAGATGAAGATGGACAAGTAGTACGCAACAAGGCTCGTCTCGTGGCTCAAGGCTAGACTCAAGTCGAAGGTATGGACTATGGTGAGACATACGCCCCCTTTGCTATACTTGAATCCATTCGCATTCTTCTTACTTATGCCAATCACAATGATATCACACTTTACCAAATGGACATTAAAAGTGCTTTTCTAAATGCTGAAATTGAGGAGGAAGTCTATGTTAAATAACCTCCCGGTTTTGTGAACCCTAAGAAACCTAATCATTATCTATAAACTTCGCAAAGCTCTCTATGGTCTTAAACAGGCCCCTCGAGCTTGGTACAAATACTTAACAAAGTTTCTTATAGAAAAGGGCTTCGAAACTGGTAAAATTGACACAACCTTGTTCACTAAAAGAGTTAATGCTGAATTATTTGTGTGCCAAATTTATGTGGATGATATCATTTTGGATCTACTAACCCACATTTTAGTGAGAAATTTGGAAGGATGATGTCCGAGAAATATAAGATGTCTATGATGTGTGAGCTGAAATTCTTCCTTGGTTTGCAAATCAAGCAAATGAGAGATGATACGTTTGTCTCTCAAACAAAGTATACCAAGGACTTGTTCAAGAAGTTCAACATGCAAGAATGCAAAGGTATGAAAACGCCCGTGCCTACAAGTGGACATGTTATCCTCAATAAGGAGGACAAATCGGTTGATCAAAAAGTTTATCAAACAATGATTGGTTCATTTCTATACCTTTGTGCATCTCGTCTCGATATCATGCTAAGTGTGTGCATGTGTGCCTGATATCAAGCGGCACCCAAAGAGTGTCATCTTAAGGCCGTAAAAATAATTGTGAGATACTTGATACATACACCAAACTTTGGCATTTGGTATCCCAAGGGATCTTCATTTGACCTTATGGGATATTCCGACTCAGACTAAGCCATAGATAGGGTTGATAGAAAATCCACCTCAGGTACTTGTCAGTTTCTTGGGAGATCTCTTGTCTCTTGGTCCTCCAAGAAACAAAACTCGGTATCTCTATCTACCGCCGAAGTTGAATATATCGCCACCGGATCTTGTAGTGCGCAATTGCTATGGATGACTCAAACTCTTAAAGACTATGGGATACATGTGGAACATGTTCCATTGTTTTGTGACAATGAGAGTGCTATCAAGATTGCACAAAATCCCATGCAACATTCTCGAACTAAGCATATACAAGTTCATCATCATTTCATTCGTGATCATGTTGCCAAAGGAGATATTAATCTCAAACACGTTCAAACTAATAAGCAATTGGCGGAAATCTTCACAAAACCACTTGATGATAAAGTGTTTTGTCACTTGAGGGGTGAGTTGAACATCATGGATGCTTCAAACTTGTTCTAGAGACTCAATCGGATGAATGCAAGGGCATGAGGGGTGAGTTGTCACTTGAGGGGTGAGTTGAACATCATGGATGCTTCAAACTTGTTCTAGAGACTCAATCGGATGCATGCAAGGGCATGAGCTTACATGACTATTCCTTGATACTATTGACATGATACTATTTCTTATCTTGGAAACAATGCTCCCTTGTGTTGCATATAACCCTTTTGTAGGTACTTGGATGGATTACACTCCACAAGATTGCCATCAACTCAAACTATATGCAATCTTGTCATGACCAAGTATCAACAACCATTCTTTGTGATGAACGAAGAGGACAATACAACTATATCCTTGACAAATTTTGATACAAAACTTCACTCTTCTCATTTGGATATATTCATGTTATTCCTTGCATGACTAACACATGTAGGAGGATCTATTTCAAAGAAAGAAGGATAGCTCCAAACTCCAACACTTGAGCATCCACAACCAGCCTACCTACATGCTTACGTCATCAACATCATTCAAATGTATGTAATCATATCCTTGAAGAATCTTTACTCCAAGTCATGAGACAAAGCAATTCAATGTGATATAACATCAAAATGCTTAAACGAAACATGGTAACCCCATCTTGAGCTTAACGATGAGTATGACCTATGATCAAGTGTTCTCACTTGGCTCCTAAGTCAATATACTCTAATATAGGTGACCTAGTCGCCGGCCATCATCTGGATGAAGTGTCATGGTTGATTCAACTTTTAATTGGATGTTTTCTTGCTACCTTTCAACATTCATATAGTTGAAAATTTCTTGCAAATCTTATTGAAAATTCCTTGCAAATCTTATTTGAAAATTCCTTGCAAATAATATTGAAAATTCCTTGCAAATCTTATTAAAAATTCCTTGCAAATCTTATTTGAAAATTCCTTGCAAATCTTATTGAAAATTCCTTGCAAATCTTATTGAAATTCTCTTGCAAATCTAGTCAGGTCTTCTAAAAAATCTCTATGGAAAAATGGTCAAGAAAACACTTGCCAAATTTCTGTTTGCAACTCGGAAGCTCTGACTAAAAGGAATCAGCGTCACCAATATAGCAGTTACACTGCATAGTGCTTCCTAAGTGAAACCGACATGAACCACTTCAGTGCCACTGATATCCCCCTGAACCTCAACAGTCATTTCGGTCCTACCGATCCAACTTGCCTCGGAGCCTCTGAATTTTGCTTTTACCACATTTCTTTGCCAAATCTTAAACATTTTTCAAGACAGTGCTCTATGACCATTCTCTCTAGGATCCCTTACCCTCTGACCCTTCTTGTAAATTGATGCCAAAGGGGAGAAATATCAAAGCTTATAGCTATCAAAAGAGCTATCCGAAGGGGGAGAAACATTAAGGGGGAGAGACAAAATCAAGACTATTCTTAAAGGAAAGAGACCACATGATCTGGATTTGACTAACTATGTGTGTTAGACTTCTCTCACCCTACCTACTCCCAATATATACATGCTAAGATTTAGGGGGGGAGTAAAAAATTCATACTCAGGGGAGAAAGTTCTATAAATATTCTTGGAGACATGTCAATCTTAAGAGAAGACTATTTTCTACATGTCATCCATATCTTGGTACATTTAAAATCTCTTGCATTTGTATGAAAGAAACATTCTTGTGTTATCTAACCTTGTTTTCTCAAGTATGTCTCTCTAGTTAAAATTCTCCAGTGTTTCAAGGTAAGTATACGCATCCTCTTCATGTTCAAGACAATCTCTTTCTTCTTGCACATATTGTTTGCAAGAGTGAGTCATGAACATGGACATACTTTATTCACATATATGTTTGATGCATATAGCCAAGTGATACGTCTCCAACGTATCGATAATTTATGAAGTATTCATGCCATATTTGCCTATATTTACAATACTTTTATATGGTTTTGATGCACTTTATATATTTATTTAGAACTAGCCCGGACTGAGGATGTTTTTAGTAGAATTACCGTGGTGTTGTTTTTGTGCAGAAAATGAAAGTTCTTGGAATTGCCCGAAACTTTTTGATGATTTTTTCTGGAGGACATAAGCAATATTGGAGCGAAGAACCACTGGAGGGGAGCCACCTGTGGGCCACAAGCCATCAGGGCGCCCCCAGGCCATGCCGTGTTGGCTTGTGGGGCCCACGTGGCTCCGTTGCGCGTGATTCCAATGTTGAAAAATACTATAAATCCCAGAAACCCCAGAAATAAAGAGAGAACTTCCGCCTCGCCGCCGCAACTCTTTGTATCGATGAAAAACCAATCTGTAGCCTTTTCAGTACCCTGCCAGAGAGGGGAAATCATCTCCGGTGGCCATCTTCATCATCCCGGCGGAGGCCATGACGAGGAGGGAGTAGTTCACCCTCAGGGCTGAGGGTATGTACCAGTAGCTATGCGTTCAATCTGTCTCTCTCTCTCGTGTTCTTGAGATGGCACGATCTTGATGTATCACGGGCTTTGTTAATATAGTTGGATCATATGGTGTGTTTCCCTTGTTATATTGTTGTGATGAATTGAATCTTTCCCTTTGAGATCTCGTTTTGTTGGATTGAACATTGGATTTGAGAACACTTGATATATGTCTTGCATGTGGATACCCGTGGTGACAATGGGGGTGTTCTATTGATTCACTTGATGTATGTTTTGGTTCACAACTTGGGGTTTCCCGAGGTGACATTGGGGTAATCTATGCATAGGGGTTGATACACGTTCTTGTCCTACGTTCTCAGATAGAAATCTTGGGGTGCTCCTTCAAGTTCTTTGTGTTGGATTGAATATGATAGATCTGAATTTTTCTGATGCATGTCGCATAATTTACCCATGGATACTTGAGGTGACATTGGAGTATCTAGGTGACATTAGGGTGGATTGATATGTGTCAATGGTGTTGTTTTAGTACGAACTCTAGGGCTGTTTGTGACACTTATAGGAATAGCTCAAAAGATTGATCGGAAAGAATAACTTTGAGCTGGTTGTACTACCTACGCAATTTCATCTTATTGTTCTCCGCTAGATAGGAACTTTGGAGTGATTCTTTGTTGCACGTTGAGGGATGATCATATGATCCTATTATGTTAGCATTGTTGAGAGATTGCACTAGTGAAAGTATGAACCCTAGGCCTTATTTCCAAGCATTTATATAACGTTTTACTCGCTATTTGCCACTTGCTACCTTGCTGTTTTTATATTTTCAAATTACAAAAACCTATATCTACCTTCCATATTGCACTTGTATCACCATCTCTTCGCCGAACTAGTGCACCTATACAATTTGCCATTGTATTGGGTGTGTTGGGGACACAAGAGATTTCTTGAATTTGATTGCAGGGTTGTTTGATAGATACCATCTTCATCCTACACCTCCCTGATACGTCTCCAGCGTATCTATAATTTTTGCTTGTTCCATGCTGTTATATTATCATTCTTGGATGTTTTACAATCATTTTATAACAACTTTATATCATTTTTTGGGACTAACCTATTGACATAGTGCCAAAGTGCCAGTTGCTGTTTTTCTTATTTTTTACTTCGCAGAAAATCAATACCAAACGGAGTCCAATCGCGACGAAACCTTTTGGAGATTTTTTCTGGACCAGAAGACACCCAGTGGGCCAAACAACTGCCGGAGAGGTAGGCTGTGGAGAGCACAACCCACCAGGGCACGCCAGGGGGGCCCCGGCATGCCCTGATGGGTTGTGCCCTCCTTGGCCCCCTTCCGCACCGCCTCTGATGCCTATAAATTCCCAAATATTCCAAAAACCCTAGGGGAGTCGACGAAACACAATTCCAGTCGCCGCAAGTTCCAGAACCGCGAGATCCAATCTAAACACCATCACAGAGGGGTTCATCTTCCTCATAGGTGCCTCTCCGATGATGCGTGAGTAGTCCACCATAGACCTACGGGTTCGTAGGCAGTAGCTAGATGGCTTCTTCTCTCTCTCTTATGATTCTCAATACAATGGTCTCTTGGAGATCTATTTGATGTAAACTTTTGCGGTGTGTTTGTTGGGATCTGATGAATTTTGAGTTCATGATCAGTTTCTATCCATGAATATTATTTGAGTCTTCTTTGATCTCTTATATGCATGATTACTTATAGCCTCGTATTTCTTCTCCGAATCTTTGGTTTAGTTAGGCCGACTAGATCAATTTTTCTTGCCATGGGAAGAGGTGCTTTGTGATGGGTTCGATCTTGCGGTGTTCTTTCCCAGTGACTGAAGGGGCAGCAACACACGCATGTATCGTTGCTATTAAGGATAACAAGATGGGGTCTATTCCTACATGAATAGATCTTGTCTACATCATGTTATCGTTCTTATTGCATTACTCCATTTTTCCATGAACATAATACACTAGATGCATGCAGGATAGCGGTCGATGTGTGGAGTAATAGAGGTAGATGCAGGCAGGAGTCGGTCTATCTATCTTGGACGTGATGCCTATATAATGATCATCGCCTTGGATATCGTCATGACTATTCGATTTTCTATCAATTGCCCAACAGTAATTTGTTCACCCACCGTGCGCTATACTCATGAGAGAAGCCACTAGTGAACCCTACGGCCCCCGGGTCTACTTTTCTATCATATTGCTTTCCGATCTACGTTTTTGCAATCTTTGTTTTCAGATCTAAAAAACAAAAAACCCAAAAATATCTTGCTGCATATTTCCTCTTTTTATTTGTGTTCTTGAGAGATATATCTCTCCTATCTATCACTACCTAATCTATCTTATTACCGTAGAGAGATTGACAACCTCTCTTTCGCGTCGGGTTGCAAGTATTTGTTGTTTGTGTGCAGGTGCTGCTTATTGGGTGGCGGTGATCCTCCTACTGGTTCGATAACCTTGGTTTCATAACTGAGGGAAATACTTACCGTCGCTGTGTTGCATCATCTCTTCCTCTTTGGGGAAATACCGATGCAGTCTCAAGCCACGTCAAAGGAATTTCTGGCGCCGTTGCCGGGGAGGAGGCGGTCTCTTCTACGTGCCTATCGTAGACGCCGAGGGGACTCAACCATCATCTACCAGGTTCCTAATCACAAATCTCATCTCCTTGCAATTATATTATTTGCCATTTGCCTCTCGTTTTCCTCTCCCCCACTTCACCAATTTGCCATTTTATTCGCCCTCTTTTTTGTTTGCCCTTTTTCTTGCCTGATCTCTTCCTTGCTTGCAATCTTGTTTGCGTAGTCACGATGACTCAAGAGAACACCAAGTTGTGTGATTTTTCCAATACTAATAACAATGATTTTATTAGTACGCCTATTGCTCCTCCCGCCACTAGTGCGGAGTCTTGTGATATTAATGCCGCTTTGTTGAATCTTGTCATGAAAGATCAATTTGCCAGTACTCCTAATGAGGACTGCCGCGTCCCATCTAAAAACGTTCGTAGAATTGTGTGATATGCAAAAGAAAAAAGATGTGGACAATGATATTGTGAAGTTGAAACTATTTCCTTTCTCCTTGCGGGATCGTGCAAAAATTTGGTTTTCTTCTTTGCCTCGCAATAGTATCGATTCTTGGAATAAGTGCAAGGATGCTTTTATCACTAAGTATTTTCCGCCCGCAAAAATTATTTCCCTTGGGACGCAAATCATGAATTTTAAGCAAGTTGAGCATGAACATGTTGCGCAATCTTGGGAAAGACTGAAGTTGATGCTAAGAAATTGTCCTACTCATGGTTTAAATCTTTGGATGATCATACAAAAACAATATGCGGGATTGAATTTTGTCTCTAGAAATATTTTAGATTCCGCCGCGGGTGGTACTTTTATGGAGATTACTTTGGGTGAAGCTACTAAATTGCTAGATAATATCATGGCTAATTATTCTCAATGGCATACCGAAAGAGCACCTACTAGTAAAAAAGTTAATTCGGAAGAGGAAATTAGTCCTTTGAGTGATAAAGTTGATGCTTTGATGAAATTGGTTGCTAGTAAAAATGATCCTATTGATCTTAATGATGTGCCTTTGTCTACTTTGATTGAGCAAAATAGCGATTCCGTAGATGTGAATTTTGTCTCTCGAAACAATTTCAATAACAATGCTTATAGAGGTAATTTTAATCCTAGGCCTTTTCCTGGAAATTCCTCTTATAATTATGGAAATTCCTATGGTAATTCTTCCTACAATAATAATAGGAACACCTCTGATCTTGAGAGTAATATTAAAGAATTTATCAATACGCAAAAGGCTTTCAATACTACGATAGAGGAAAAGTTGAATAAGATTGATGATATGTCTAGAAGCATTGATAGAATTTCTCATGATGTTGAAAATCTCAAGTTGAAAGCTTTTGTGCCTAAGATTGATGAATCTATTAAAGCTTTATACGTCTCCATGGATGAAAGTAAGAAAAGAACCGCTATGCTTAGAGCTAAAAGAGAAATCTTAGAAAAATCGTTTTCTAGTGATTGCCTTCATAAAAAGGATGAAGATCTTAAAGCGATTGGTGTTTCTTCTATTGATTCATTGTTTAGTAATATTAAAATTGATAATGAAGGGACTGAAGTAGAGTCAACTTTAGCTAGAAGGCGTCCCAATAATTTGGAGGGTGAAAATCTTGATGAAATTTTTGATAAAAGTGGGTTTGAAGAGGTCAAAACTTTAACTAGTGATGTGCCCACTATCTTTGATTGCAAAGACTTTATGATAGTTGCTCTTTTATTGAGTGTATTTCTTTGTTGCAATCCATGTTGAATTCACCCCATGCTTATGAGCAAAATAAAGCTTTTACTAAACATATCGTTGATGCCATGATGAAATCTTTTGAAGAAAAGTTGGAGTTGGAGATTTCTATTCCTAGAAAATTACATGATGAGTGGGAACCTACCATTAAGGTCAAGATTAAAAATTATGAATGCTTTGCTTTGTGTGATTTGGGTGCTAGTGTTTCCACGATTCCGAAATCTCTATGTGATGTGCTTGGTCTTACCAATATTGAAGAATGTTCTCTTAATTTGCACTTGGCGGATTCTACTATTAAAAAGCCTTTGGGAAGAATTAATGATGTTCTTATTCTTGCAAATAGGAACTATGTGCCCATAGATTTTATTGTTTTTTATATTGATTGCATTCCGTCTTGTCCCATTATACTTGGTAGACCGTTTTTACGCACTATAGGTGCGGTGATTGATATGAAAGAAGGCAATATTAGATTTTAGTTTCCTTTGAGAAAGGGTATGGAAAACTTCCCTAGAACAAGAATTAAGCCACCCTATGAATCAATCATGAGAGCATCCTATGGAGCAAAAACCAAAGATGACAACACTTGAATCTATTTGTTATGCCTAGCTAGGGGCGTAAAACGATAGCGCTTGTTGGGAGGCAACCCAATGAATATTATTTGAGTCTTCTTTGATCTCTTATATGCATGATTACTTATAGCCTCATATTTCTTCTTCGAATCTTTGGTTTAGTTAGGCCGACTAGATCGATTTTTCTTGCCATGGGAAGAGGTGCTTTGTGATGGGTTCGATCTTGCGGTGTTCTTTCCCAGTGATAGAAGGGGCAGCAAGACACGCATGTATCGTTTCTATTAAGGATAACAGGATGGGGTCTATTCCTACATGAATAGATCTTGTCTACATCATGTCATCGTTCTTATTGCATTACTCTGTTTTTCCATGAACTTAATACACTAGATGCATGCTGGATAGCGGTCGATGTGTGGAGTAATAGAGGTAGATGCAGGCAAGAGTCGGTCTATCTATCTTGGTCGTGATGCCTATATAATGATCATCGCCTTGGATATCGTCATGACTATTCGATTTTCTATCAATTGCCCAACAGTAATTTGTTCACTCACCGTGCGCTATACTCATTAGAGAAGCCACTAGTGAATCCTGCGGCCCCCGGGTCTACTTTTCTATCATATTGCTTTCCAATCTACGTTTTTGCAATCTTTGTTTTCAGATCTACAAAACGAAAAACCCAAAAATACCTTGCTGCATATTTCCTCTTTTTATTTGTGTTCTTGAGAGATCTATCTCTCCTATCTATCACTACCTAATCTATCTTATTACCGTAGAGAGATTGACAACCTCTCTTTCGCGTCGGGTTGCAAGTATTTGTTCTTTGTGTGCATGTGCTGCTTATTGGGTGGCGGTGATCCTCCTACTGGTTTGATAACCTTGGTTTCATAACTGAGGGAAATACTTACCGTCGCTGTGCTGCATCATCCCATCCTCTTTGGGGAAATACCGATGCAATCTCAAGCCACGTCACTCCCACCGATTGATAAACCGTAGGTCATCCACTTGAGGGAAAATTTCTACTGTCCTACAAAACTCTGCATTTGGAGGCCCAACAAAGTCTACAAGAATAAAGTTGCGTAGTAGACATCAAGCCATTTTCTGGCGTCGATGCCGGGGAGGTGAGTACTTGAAGGTATATCTTTAGATCTTGCAATTAAATCTTTTAGTTTCTTCTTTTTCACTAGTTTGGTTTTATAAAAGAAAACTACAAAAAAATGGAATTTAGGTTGCCTCAATTGTTTCGTCTTTTTAATGTCTTCCGTGAAAATGATGGTTCGGAAAATTGTGCTCAATTGGTAGAGGAAGAATTTATGAAAATACTTAATGAGAATTCCTTGAATGATGATCATGATTGCAATGTTGCTAGTTTGAATTGTTCGAATATCCATGATGCTAATGATCATTGTACTACTCGAGATAAAAAGGTTCGGAGAGAGGGCACTCAGAACAAGCCAACACTTCCACCATTGATTTTCTGCGAGAGAACCACCTACTCATGTGTTGAGATCAAGATGTTCCATTCCCACCATATGAATCTTGATTTCTAGCCTCCCCAAGTTGCTTTCCACCCAGTCATCTTCTTCCACCAAGCTAAATTCTATGAGAGAGTGATTGAGTGTTGAGGAGATTATATTTTGAAGCACAAGCGCAAGGAGTTCATCATCCATACACCATCTATTACCTTTTGGAGAGTGGTGTCTCCTAGATTGGTTAGGTGCTGCTTGGGAGCCTCCGGATCGTGTGGAGTTGAACCAAGAAGTTTCTAAGGGCAAGGAGATCACCTACTTCGTGAAGATCTACCCCGAGTGAGGCTAGTCCTTCATGGACGTAAGCCGTGGTGGAATAGGCAAGGTTGCTTCTTCGTCGACCCTTAGTGGGTGGAGCCCTCCGTGGACTCGCGCAACTGTTACCCTCCATGGGTTGAAGTATCCATTAACGTGGACATGCGATAACACCACCTATCGGAACCACGCTAAAAATCTTCGTGTCTTCATTGTGTTTGATCTTCTTACTCTAACATCCTTATGTTTCTTGCAAATGCATGATGTTTACTTTCCGCTGCTCAATACCTAGATATGCATGTGTAGGAATCTTTGGATGCAACTTAACTTGTGCAAAAACTGCCTAAACTTCAAGTGAACCAAAAACTGCTCATATATCTTGTTAAGTGTCTATTCACCCTCCCCCCTCTAGACGCCTCTTCTCGATCCCACAAGGGGCTACAAGGTTGTTAAGACGCCAAGACATAAATACACTAAGTAAGTGGCCAAATTACTCGCTGCATTCTCTTCTTATTATTATCCTCAAGGGAAGCTATATATAATCAGATGGAAGATTAGCTGTTTTGGATAGCGAGAAGGTGAGAAGCTAGTAGATGCATATATAAGGTATCATGAAATACTTCTTGCATGCCCTGAACATCATTATCCTGACTATTTAATAGTCAATTTCTTTTATGGTGGGATCAACTCACAAAGTAAACAAGCTTTAGATCCTGCTTCTAAAGGTTCTTTTTTGGAAAGTGATATATCAGATGCTTGGAGTTTACTTGACACGATGAGGTACAATGTTGATAATTGGTACCTTTGTTTGAAGGAAAAAAAAAGTAAAGTTGATCATGTTTATGATAGCATTAAATCTTTCCTTAGAACTTCAAAAGTTAAAGATTTACATCGTGAGCTAAATATTGGAACTAACCCCATGCTGCATGTTTTGAAAGATTTCACTAAGTTCTTGAATTTGCCAGAGAAAAAGTACTTGAAATTCAGCCAGGGGTCTAAGGCTATTCGTATGGTGGAGCCTATAAAGAAAAAGACTACTCCACCTGAAAGACAAAAAGAAGCTCATTGAAAGCCAGAAGGGATACCCTCTAAAAGGGGGAAGAAGAATGTCAAGGTAGAACAATGCGGAACTCCACCATATGTTAATATAATTAAAGAACTTGCTACACCTATACCGGTGGTGAATAAAGAAGTCTACCTAGATAAAGACACTACCTCTTATCTTAAATAGTGTACCGAAGGTAAAAATGCAGGTAAGAAAATTTAATCATGTTCCTTTCGATGCAGGCCACATTTTGGGTTGTGTGACCCTGGTTCACTAGTCAACATTATTCCTTATAGTCTTTACGCTAAAATATATGATGAGATTTCTCCTTGTACCCTTGGGCCTATTGATGTTATCATTAAGCTTGCAGATAAAACCGATAGGAAACCCTGTGGCATCCTTAAAGATTTCAACATTATAATAGGCTCTGTCATTTATCCCATTTATATTTATGTACTAATGATCACTGAGGATAAAGATTGTCCTATTATTTTTGGGACTTCTTTTCCGAATGTTGCAGGAGCCTACATAAAGAAGAAATCTATCTCCACGAAATGGGGAGATGAAATGATAAAGTTTCCATTTTCTTCTATGTTAAGCAAGCCATATGAGGAGGAAGCTCAAGATACCGAGGAGCAGGAATTAAATCAATTAGCTGATATCCATCTCCAAACACCAGAAGATGAAGTTGAACGAGTATTGGTGAGTCCAAGTACCTTATTAGAAGATGATGAAAAGGAGGAGATTGAAATGATAATGGACACTACACCAATAGTATGGCCGCGTCTAAACAAAGTCTATGAAGCACTTGAAAGGAAGGGAGGTGAGGAATTACCCCCTCCCACTTTGAAACTCTTACCCAAAGGGTTAAGGTATGATTTTATGGATAATACAGAAAGATTTCATGTTGTTGTTAAGGCTGACCTTTCAGGTAAAGAGAAAGAGAAACTCTTAGTGGTGCTAAGCAAACATCGAAAGGCTTTGGGCTACTCAATGAGGGATGTAAAGGGGATACACACTTCTATATATTCTCATGCTATACCTATAGAAGAAGAGGCTAAACCAGTGATTGAGAGCCAACGGAGACTTCATCCGGCCTCCAATAATGTGGTAAGAAAATAAATAATACGTCTCCTTGATGCAGGGGTAATTTACCCCATATTTGATAGCAAATGGGTAAGTTCGGTTCATTGCATTCCTAAAAAAGGAGGAGTTTCCTTGGTAACTAATGAAAACAATGACCTGGTCCCTACTAGGGCTATTGTTGGATATGGAATGTGTGTTGATTTCATGAAACTAAATAACTATACAAGGAAGGACCACTACCCGTTGCCATTCATAAATGAGATATTGGAGAGATTAGCCAACAACACTTATTTTTGCTATCTTGATGGATATTCCGGGTTCTCTCAAATACCAATCCGACCTGAGGATCAAGAAAAGACTACCTTCACCTGCCCGTACAGTACATATGCATATCATAGAATGCCATTTGGTCTATGTAATGGACCACCCTCGTTTCAAAAATGCATATCTAAAATTTTCCCTAACTTTATTGAGAAGATTGTTCAAGTGTTCATGGACAGTTTTTCTATTCAAGGGACGTCCTTTGATAACTGTCTCTATAATCTTACGGAAGTTTTGCAGAGATGTGAAGAAACAGGTTTTGTGCTAAATTGAGAGAAGAGTCACTTTATGGTCACAGAAGGGGTAGTATTGGGACATAGACTATCAGGAAAGAGCATCGAGATAGACCAAGATAGGATTGAGGTAATAGAAAATTACCTTATCCTCAAGATGTGAAAGGTATGCAAACTTTTATGGGACATGCTAGTTTCTACGAGAGATTTATCAAAGATTTCTCCAAAATATCTAAACCTTTGAGTAACCTATTGCACAAAGATGTGCCCTATTCTTCTGATAAAATCTGTGTGCAGGCGTATGAGAAATTAAGAGATGCCTTGATCAGAACCCCTATTATCCAACCTCCAAAGTGGAGTGAACCCTTTAAGGTCATGTGTGATGCTAGCAATTATGATGTTGGTGCTATTCTAGGACAGTGTGCTGATAAAAAACTTAACGTGATCTTTTATGCCAGCAGGAGCTTGGATGAAGACCAAATACATTTGGCAACTACTCAAAAAGAATTGCTAGCTATTGTTTTCACTTGTGACAAATTTCGTCCTTATAATATTAATTCAAAAGTGATAGTCCATGCGGATCATCGTGCCTTACAATACTTCTTGAAAAGAAGGATGCTAAGCCCTGATGGATTCAGTGGATACTGCTTGCCGATAGTAGACCACAAAGGAGAGGACAACCTGGTAACATACCACTTATCACGGATGGAAAGAATACCTTATGATCCAGTACCTATAAATGAATCCTTTCCAGGTGAGATTTTGGCTATAGTTAAAAAGATAAAACTTTGGTTTGCAGATTATGCTAACATTCTTGTAGGAAAGCGCCTGACATGAGTTATCATCAAAGAAAAAAGTTCTTCAATGACCTGAAGTATTATTTCTGGGATGACCCATTTCTCTATCAGCATGGACCAGATGACGTGATAAGGCATTATGTCCCAAAGCATGAGATGAATCCTATACTTGAAGGGTGCCATAGTAGCCCTTATGCAGGACATCATGTTGCAGATAGGTCTGTCGCCAAGGTGCTTCAATAAGGATTTTATTAGCCCACTCTCTTCAGAGATACTCACAGGTTTGTTAAAAATTGTGATGCGTGTCAATGCACAGGTAACATTGGACGGTAGCAAGAAATGCCTATGAACTATAGTGTAGGCTATGAAACTTTTGATGTTTGGGGATTGGACTACTTGGGAGTTTTTCCTGTTTTAGATGGGTACACTCATATTCTTGTGGCTGTAGATTATGCTACGAAGTGGGTTGAAGTTTTACCAACCAAGCATGCAGATGCGGCTACTTCACTAAAGATGATAAAGGACATCATTTTAACTAGATTTGGAGTTCTTAAAATTCTTATCACTGATGGTGGATCCCATTTTATATAGGGAATTTTCGTAGAGTGATTTGTAAGTATGTGCTTACTCACCGAGTAGCTTCACCATATCATCCACAAACTAGTTGCCAGGTAAAACTCTCAAACTAAGAGATAAAGATAAGACTACAAAAGTTGGTTCAAAAGTCTAGAAAAGGCTGGGCAACAAAGCTAAACGAAACACTATGGGCCTAACACACCGCTTACAAGAATCCCATGGGAATGTCATTTTCGTGAACGTTGCATGGGAAACAAAAAATTTCCTACGAACACTTTGGCACTCCCGGTACATTACGGGCGACGTCCGAATTCCTTCCGGTGACCAAAACGGAACTTCCTATATATCATTCTTCACCTCCGGACCATTCTGAAACTCCTCGTGCCGTCCGGGATCTCATCCGGGACTCTAAACAACTTTCGGTCACCAACAAATATAACTCAACTATACTATATCGTCACCGAACGTTAAGTGTGCGGACCCTGCGGGTTCGAGAATGATGCAGACATGACCGAGACACTCTCTGGCCAATAACCAATAGCGGGACCTGGATGCCCATATTGGCTCCTACATATTCCACGAAGATCTTTATTGGTCGAACCACTATGTCAAGGATTCAATCAATCTCGTATATAGTTCCCTTTGTCCATTGGTATGTTACTTGCCCGAGATTCGATCGTCGGTATCTCCATACCTAGTTCAATCTCGTTATCAGCAAGTCTCTTTACTCATTCCTTAATACAAGATCTCGTGACTAACTCTTTAGTCACATTGCTTGCAAGCTTCTTGTGATGCTGTATTACCGAGTGGGCCCAGAGATACCTCTCCGTCATACAGAGTGACAAATCCTAGTCTCGATCCACGCCAACCCAACAGACACCCTCAAAGATACCTCTAGAGCACCTTTATAGTCACCCAGTTATGTTGTGATGTTTGATACACACAAGGCATTCCTCCAGTGTCAGGGAGTTGCATGATCTCATGGTCGTAGGAACTGATACTTGACATGGATAAAGCAGTGGCAATAAACTAAGACGATCAAATGCTATGCTTACGGTTGGGTCTTGTCCATCACATCATTCTTCTAATGATTTGATCCCGTTATCAAATGACAACTCATGTCTATGGTCAGGAAACCTTGACCATATTTGATCAACGAGCTAGTCTAGTAGAGGCTTCACTAGGGACATAGTGTTGTCTATGTATCCACACATGTATCTGAGTTTCCGATCAATACAATTCTAGCATGGATAATAAACGATTATCATGAAAAAGGAAATATGATAATAACCGCTTTATTATTACCTCTAGGGCATATTTCCAACAGTCTCCGACTTGCACTAGAGTCAATAATCTAGTTCACATCTCCATGTGATTTACATTGTAATGTATCTAACACACATAGAGTTCTGATGCTTATCATGTTTTGCTCGTGGAAGAGGCTTAGTCAACGGGTCTGCAACATTCAGATCCGTATCTACTTTGCAAATATTTATGTCCTCCTCCTTGATGTAATCGCAAATGGAATTGAAGCGGCGCTTTATGTGTCTGGTCCTCTTGTGAAACCTGGGCAGTTTGGCTAGAGCAATGGCGCCAGTGTTATCACACAAGAGAGTCATCGGATCCAGTGCACTGGGCACAACTCCGAGATTTTCATGAACCGCTTCATCCAGATTCCTTCCTTCGTCGCTTCCGAAGCAGCTATGTACTCCGCTTCACATGTAGAATCAGCTACCACGCTTTGCTTGGAACTGCACCAGCTTACCGCTCCACCATTCAGAATATATACGTATCCGGTTTGAGACTTAGAGTCATTCGGATCTGTGTCAAAACTAGCATCGACGTAACCTTTTACGACGAGCTCTTGATCACCTCCATAAACGAGAAACATTTCCTTAGTCCTTTTCAGGTACTTAAGGATATTCTTGACCGTTGTCCAGTGTTCCATCCCTGGATCACTTTGAAACCTTCTGGCCATACTTATGGCAAGGCTGACATCTGGTCTCGTGCACAACATAGCATACATTATAGAGCCTATGGCTGAAGCATAGGGGATGACACTCATCTTTTCTCTATTCTCTGTAGTCGCTGAGCATTGAGTCTTACTCAAATTCACACCTTGTAAGATAGGCAAGAACCCTTTCTTGGACTGGTTCATTTTGAACTTCGTCAAAACCTTGTCAAGATATGTGCTTTGAGAAAGTCCTATTAAGCGTCTTGATCTATCTCTATAGATCTTTATGCCTGATATGAGAGCAACTTCTTTGAGGTCTTTCATTGAAAAACTCTTGTTCAAATATATCTTCAATGTTTCCAAAAGTTCTATATTGTTTCCAATCAGCAATATGTCATCCACATATAATATTAGAAACGTTGTAGAGCTCCCACTCAATTTCTTGTAAATACAATCTTCTCCATAAACTTGTATAAAACCATACGCTTTGATCACCTCATCAAAACGAAGATTCCAACTCCGAGAAGCTTGCACCAGTCCATAAATGGATCGCTGGAGCTTGCACACTTTTTCAGCATTTTTAGGATCGATAAAACCTTCTGGTTGCATCATATACAACTCTTCCTTAAGGAAACCATTAAGGAACGCTGTTTTGACATCCATCTGCCAGATCCCGTAATCGAAAAATGCAGCTATTGCTAACATGATCCTGACGGACTTAAGCATCGCTACGGGAGAGAAGGTCTCATCGTAGTCAACTCCTTGAACTTGTGAAAACCCTTTTGCCACAAGTCGAGCTTTATAGACGGTGACATTACCGTCCGCGTCCGTCTTTTTCTTAAAGATCCATTTATTCTGTATGGCCTTACGATCATATGGTAAGTCCTCCAAAGTCCACACTTTCTTCTCATACATGGATCCTATCTCGAATTTCATGGCCTCTAGCCATTTGTTGGAATCCGGGCCCACCATCGCTTCTTCATAGCTCGTAGGTTCACCATTGTCTAACAACATGACCTTCAAGACATGATTGCCGTACCATTCAGGGGCGGTATGATTCATTGTCGACCTACGAGGCTCAGTAGTAACTTGATCTGAAGTTTCATGATCATCATCATTAGCTTCCTCTTCACTTGGTGTAGGCGTCAAAGAAACATCTTTCTGCGTCATGCTACTATCCAACTGAAGTGACCATTCAATAACCTCATCAAGTTCTACCTTCCTCGCACTCAATTCTTTCGAGAGAAACTCTTTCTCAAGAAAGGACCCGTTTTTAGCAACAAACACTTTGCCCTCAGATCTGAGATAGAAGGTATACCCAACTGTTTCCTTAGGGTATCCTATGAAGACGCATTTGTCCGCTTTGGGTTCGAGCTTATCAGGTTGAAGCCTTTTCACATAAGCGTCGCAGCCCCAAACTTTGAGAAACGACAGCTTAGGTTTCTTGCCAAACCATAATTCATACGGTGTGGTCTCAACGGACTTTGAAGGTTCCCTATTTAAAGTGAATGCGGCTGTCTCGAATGCATAGCCCCAAAACGATAGTGGCAGATCAGTGAGATACATCATAGATCACACCATATCCAAAGTATGATTACGTCGCTCGGACACACCATTACGCTGTGGTGTTCCAGGTGGCGTAAGCTGTGAAAGAATTCCACACTGTCACAAATGCATGCCAAACTCATAACTCAGATATTCTCCACCACGATCAAATAGTAGAAACTTTATCTTCTCGTTACGATGATTTTCTACTTCACTCTGAAATTGCTTGAACTTTTCAAACGTTTCAGACTTGTGTTTCATTAAGTAAATATACCCATATCTACTCAAATCATCACTGAAGGTAAGAAAATAATGATATCCACCGCACGCCTCAACACTCATCAGACCGCACACATCAGTATGTATGATTTCCAACAAGTCACTTGCCCGCTCCAATGTACCGGAGAACGGGGTTTTTGTCATCTTGCCCATGAGGCATGGTTCGCATGTATCAAGCGATTCAAAATCGAGTGATTCTAAAAGTCCATCAGCATGGAGCTTCTTCATGCATTTTACACCAATATGACCTAAGCGGCAGTGCCACAAGAAAGTGGTACTATCATTATTAACTTTGCATCTTTTGGCATCAATGTTATGAATGTGTGTATCACTACTATTGAGATTTCACAAGAATAAACCATTCACATTGGGTGCATGACCATAAAAGATGTTACTCATATAAATAGAACAACCAATATTCTCTGATTTAAATGGATAACCGTCTTGCAATAAACAAGATCCAGATATAATGTTCATGCTCAACGCAGGCACCAAATAACAATTATTTAGGTTTACAACTAATCTCGATGGTAATTGAAGAGCGAGCGTGCCGACGGCGATCACATCAACCTTGGAACCATTTCCGACACGCATCGTCACTTCATCCTTCGCCAACCTCCGTTTATTCCGTAGTTCCTGTTTCGAGTTACAAATATGAGCAACCAAACCGGTATCAAATACCCAGGCACTACTACGAGAGCTAGTGAGGTACACATCAATAACATGTATATCAAATATACCTTTGTTGATGTTGCCAGCCTTCTTATCAGCCAGGTACTTGGGGCAATTCCGCTTCCAGTGGCTAGTCTCCTTGCAATAGAAGGACTCAGTCTCAGGCTTGTGTCCAGCCTTGGGTTTCTTCACGGGAGAGACAGCTTGCTTGCCACCCTTCTTGAAGTTTCCCGTCTTTCCCTTGCCTTTCTTGAAACTAGAGGTTTTATTCACCATCAACACTTGATGCTCCTTTTTGATTTCTACTTCCGCGACTTTCATCGTTGCGAATAGCTCGAAGACAGACTTGTCCATCCCTTGCATATTATAGTTCATCATGAAGCCTTTGTAGCTAGGTGGTAGTGACTGGAGAATTCTGTCAGCGACCGTTTCGGGCGGAAGCTCGACTCCCAAATCATTCAAATGGTTGTAGTACCCAGACATTCTGAGTAGGTGCTCACTGACAGAACTATTCTCTTCCATCTTGCAGGCGAAGAAATTATCGGAGGTCTCATACCTCTTGATTCGGGCATTTCCTTGAAATACTAACTTCAACTCTTGGAAAATATCATATGCTCCATGGCGTTCAAAACGCTTTTGAAGTCTCGATTCTAAGCCGTACAATATGGCACACTGAACTATCGAGTAATCATCAGAACGCGCCTGCCAGACGTTCATAACTTCTGTAGACGACACTGGAGGGGGCGGCGTGCCAAGCGGCGCATCAAGGACATAAGCCTTTTGCGAAGCCGTGAGGATAATCCTCATATTACGGACCCAGTCCGCATAGTTACTTCCATCATCTTCCAACTTAGCTTTCTCTAGGAACGCATTAAAATTCAAGCGAGCTACTGCGTGAGCCATTGATCTACAACATAATTTTGCAAAGAAGACTTTAGACTATGTTCATGGTAATGAGTTCAATTAATCATATTACTAAAGAACTCCCACTCAAATCAACATCCCTCAGGTTGTCTAAGTGTGACATGATCCAAATCCACCAACCCAAGTCCGATCATCACGTGAGATGGGGTGGCTTCAATGGTGAACATCTCCATGCTGATCATATCTACTATATGACTCATGTTTGACCTTTCGGTCTCCTATGTTCCGAGGACATGTCTGTAACATGTTAGGCTCATCAAGTTTAACCCAAGTATTCCGCGTGTGTAAATCTGGCTTACACCCGTTGTATGCGAACGTAGAGTCTATCACACCTGATCATCATGAGGTGCTTCGAAACGATGATCCTTCGCAACGGTTCATACTCAGGGAGAAAACAATTTGTCTTGAGATTTATTGAGGGATCATCTTATAATGCTACCGTCGTTCTAAGCAAAATAAGATGCATAAATAGGATAAACATCACATGCAAATCATATAAGTGACATGATATGGCCATCATCATCTTGTGCTTTTGATCTCCATCTCCAAAGCACCGGCATGATCTCCATCGTCACCAGCATGACACCATGATCTCCATCATCGTGTCGTCACGTGGTTGTCGTGCCAACTATTGCTTCTACAACTATGGCTAACTCATAGCGATAAAGTAAAGCAAGAATGGCGAAAATAAATTAAAGACAACCCTATGGCTCCTGTCGGTTGCCGTACTCATTGATACGTCTCCAACGTATCTATAATTTTTGATTGTTCCATGCTGATATATTATCATTCTAGGATACTTTTTGGGTCTTTATTTACCAATTTATAATATTTTTGAGCACTAACCTATTGACCCAGTGCCCAGTGCCAGTTGTTGTTTTCTGCATGTTTTTGCCTTTTCAGTTTAAAGTACCAAACTAAGTCCAATTGCCACGAAACTTTTTGATGATTTTTTCTGGACCAAAAGAAGACCTAGAAGCTTAGGAAGGAGGTCGGGAGGCACATGAGGGCCCCACCACACATCAGGGCGCACCCTGGGGGCGCCCTGATATGTGGTGGGGGCGCGCCCTGATGTGTGGTGGGGCCCTTGTGGCTCTCCCGACATCCCTCTCCGGCCTATAAATTCTCTAATATCGCAAAAACCCTAGAGGCAGTCCCGAAACCCTTTTCCGCCACCGCAAGTCTCTGTTTCGTCACGAGGCCATCTGGAGCTCCGTTCCGGCACCCTGCCGGGGGGGGGTCGGTCACGGAGGGCCTCTTCATCAACCTTGCTACCCTCATGATGATGTGTGAGTAGTTCACGACAGACCTATAGGTCCATAGTTAGTACCTAGATGGCAATCTCTCTATCTTATGATCTTCAATACAATGGTCATCGCATCTCTGCTTTGATCTATCCGATGTAATCCTATTGTGCGGTGTGTTTGCTGGGATCCGATAAGTTGTGGGTTTATGTTCAGATTATTCATGAAAAGTATTTGAGATGCCTCTGATATATATTATCTCTTAATTGCATGATCATTATAGCTTTGTAATGCTCTCCGATCTATTGATGTGCTTTGGCCAAGTAGATTGATATTTCATCGGTGGAAGTGGTGTGTTGTGGTAGGTTCAACCTGGCAAGTTTCTATAACCCAGTGACAAAGTAGGGGACCAGATGCGTCTTTGTGTTGTTGCTACTAAGGATAAAACGATGGGGTTTATTCATATTGATTGAGTTTACTTTGTCTACATCATGTCATCGTTCTCCAAGCATTACTCCGTTTTACATAATACTCTAGATGCATGCTGGATAGCGGTCGATGAGTGGAGTAATAGTAATAGGTGCAGGCAGGAGTCGGCCTATTTGCTTATGGACGTGATGCCAATATACACATGATCATTGTCGTGAAAATCGCATAACTATCCGCTTTTCTATCAATTGCCCAACAGTAATTTGTTACCCACCGTATGCTGCCTACATGAGAGATACCGCTAGGGAACACTATGGCCCCCGGGTCTATTCACTTATATATTTAAAACGCTATTATTACCTCACTGCCTTTATTTTCTTTTTATTTATTTTGCAATTTATATTTATCAAGATTTAATTACACAACTCATTTGCTTGCAAATAACGAGATCAAGGGGATTGACCACCCTCTTGCCCGTGTTGGGTGCAAGTCGTTTGTTCATTTGTGTGCAGCCACTGAAGACGGTTGAGGATTGATATTCCTATTGGTTTGATAAACCTTGGTTTCATAACTAAGGGAAATACTTACCCACTTTGTGTTGCAATTACCCGTTCCTTTTCATGGAAAATCCAACGCAGATCACAAGTATCAAGAAGGATTTCTGGTGCCGTTGCCGGGGAATATCATCATCAACTACCAAGTAAATTCACACAAATTTTCATTCACTTGTTTATATTTTCATTTGCTGTTATATTTAGCTTGTCACATAAAAATCAAAAATACAAAAAATATTTATCTCTGCTTGTTACTAGTTTACTCCTTTGCTTGCTTGAAGTTGCTATCATGTCTGATTTTGAAATTAGTGGTGTTTCCGCCGCTAGTGCGGAAGCCCTAGAACACCCAAATTCACCTTGTGCTAATAATGCTAAAAGAAATTTTTATGAAGTTGCTGAGGAGAAACTTGATAATCTTGCGGATGATGATCCTTCTAAAAGTGAACCCACTATGCAGACAAAGAAACTTCGTATAGGTAGTGGTAATATTATTGGCAAGAGTGTGATTCAAGATATTTTTTCACTTGTGTGGGATCATTGCCATTGATGGGAGGTTCCATTGTTACTAGAACTACAAGTTATGCGGATGCTATATCTATGCTTATAGCACAATTGGAAAGACAATTTGTCCATATCCATCCTTTCATACAATGGTTGTTTCTAGAATTCTCTAATATTCAAGAAGCTCCTACTAAACGTCTAGCCACTATATTTCTTGCTCAAGAATTTGACAATATTATACAAGAGGATAGAGACATATTTTCTTATTATAGGATTAATTGTGAGTGCCCACCAATAGAAGGAATTCTTTATGAGTTGGAAGGGGTAAGAAAACTAAGATCGACGCACTATGTTGCTTATGATGAAAACCTTTGAAAGAAGGTTCCACCTAATGTCCTAGTTGATAAAATCTCTGAACATAATGATCAATTTGCTATACCAAAACTTGGAATAGGTTATGAGCTTGATATATAATTAAGAAAATACCTTCATCAAAATCTTTGCAATGAGGAAATAGTTATCACCTATGAGAAACCTAAGGAAGAACCTCCTATTCCTCCCGTAATAGATCTCTCGGATCCTTGTGTTGTGAAGTTTAGTCCCTTCAATTATTTTTTCTTACCTATTAGAAAACTTGCTGCTGAAAGAAGGGAATATGATTATAGCATGATGGATTGCTTCCGTGGATATTACAATACTTGAAACTATGCATTATGCCTAGCTAGGGGCATAAAACAATAGCGCTTGTTGGGAGGCAACCCAATAGTTATCTTTAAAATTTCTGTTTATTTTTGATAACATGATTGTTTACTCTGTCATTATTATGTTTTTGTGTTTAAATTAGTGTTTGTGCCAAGTAAATCCTTTGGGATGAATCACAAGATGAGTAGAATCGATGCTGAAACAAAACAGAAACTTTTGACTCCAGTACAGGAATTATCATTTCTTACTGGAGAGTGATAATGATATGAAATTTTTACACAGCGTTTCTATATAAATTTTAGAGGCTTTACTAATTTTTCAGAATTTTTAGAGTTATATAAGTATAGGTTCTCTACAGATTGCTACAGACTGTTCTGTTTTAGACAGATTCTGTTTTTGCTTGCATAGTTGCTTGTTCTGATTATGCTATGGATTGTATCGGGGGGTATAAGCCTTGGAGAAGTTAGAATAAAGTACCTATTATGAATTTATTAAATTTTAATCAATTTATAACAGTACTTAAAGTATGCAATATGTTTCTTATACTAACGGATCTCACGAAGTTTTGTTGAGTTTTGTGTGATTGAAGTTTTCAAGTTTTGGGTGTTAGCATGATGGACAAAGGAATAAGGAGTAGCAAGAGCCTAAGCTTGGGGATGCCCAAGGCACCCCAAGGTAATATTTTAAAGGAGACACAAGCGTCTAAGCTTGGGGATTCCCCATAAGGCATCCCCTCTTTTGTCTCAAATCCATCGGCATGTCACTTGAAGCTATATTTTTATTCGTCACATGATATGAGTTTTGCTTGGAGCATCGTTTGCTTTTACTTTAAGTTTGCCACAATCATTGTTTGCTGGACACACCTATTTAAGAGAGACACACCTTCATCATAATTTGATAGAATACTCTATGTGCTTCACTTATATCTTTTGAGCTTAGCAGTTGCTCTTGTACTTCACTTATATCTTCTTGAGCACGATGGCGTGTAGATTTTATAGAAATGATTTCACTCTCGTTCTTCACTTATATTTGTTTGAGATTTAATAAATAGTGACAGTAATTTGCATGTTTCATAAGACTAGTCCAAAAATATTAGGTATTCAAAACCATCATGTAACACATATAGAGAAATTGTGGGTCAATGATATTGATGTGGTAATATGAAATAGGTGCGAGTTCATAATTTTTAAACCATAGAAGTGTCGATATTAAGAGAGGTTGACCCTTTTGTTCATCTAAAAATTAAAGAGGCATGGTGATGATGTGTGAGCATTTCTATTCCTCGTTGAAATCCTAGTGTTGTTTCGGGTCGGAAGCGCACGATGGTTAACTCCTACCAACCTCTTCCCTCGGGCATGCGAGTAGTACTTTGATTTGCGATAAAACTAATAAAACTTTGCAATAAGTATATGAGTTCTTTATGACTAATGTGAAACCATGGACTTACGCAATCTCACCTTCTCATATTTGCTATCCTCTTCAGTACCGTGCATAGCCCGTTCTCACCTCAAGGATCGGTGCAACTTTCACCGGTGCATCCAAACCCCGTGACATGACATGCTCTGTTGCACATAATCCTTATTATATCTTCCTCAAAACAGCCACCATACCTACCTATCATGGCATTTCCATAGCCATTTCGAGATATATTGCCATGCAAATTCCATCGTCACTTCACATGACTAGTTTGTTCATTGTCATATTGCTTTGCATGATCATATAGAGCTAGCATAGTATTTGTGGCAAAGCCACCGTTCATCATATTTTTGATACATGTCACGCTAGATCATTGCACATCCTGGTACACTGCCGGAGGCATTCATACAGAGTCATATCTTCATATCAGTTCTCCATATTGAGTTGTAAGTAAATAAAAGTGTGATGATCATCATTGTTAGAGCATTGTCCCAGTGAGGAAAGAATGATGGAGAAGATGATTCTCCCATAAGTCGAGATGAGACTCCGGACAAAAAAGTAAAGATGGGGGAGGTCAAATGAGCCCACCATCCATTCAAAAAATGAGAGAAAAATGAGAGAAGGGACTTTGCTACTATCTTTTACCACACTTGTGCCTCAAGGTGGCACCATGTTCCTCATGTAGAGAGTCTCATGATATCACTTTCATATGCTAGTGGTAATTACCTATTCATTATTACAAACTTGGCTTGTATATTCCTATGATGGGCTTCCTCAAATGCCCAAGGTCTTCATGAGCAAGCAAGTTGGATGAACACCCCACTTAGGTTCATTTGAGCTTTCATACACTTATAGCTCTAGTGCATCATTTGCATGGCAATCCTTACTCCTTGCAATGACATCTATCGATGGGCATCTCCATAGCCCGTTGGCACGCCTAGTTGATGTGAGACTATCTTCTCCACCTTTTAACCCCTTTGATATCTACCACCATATTCTATTCCACCTAAATGCTATGTCCAATGGCTCATGCTCATGTACTGTGTGAAGAATAAAAAGTTGATGCATATTGAAAAGGTACGATCGAATTGCCTGACTTGGACACCGTGGTGCTTGACATTTGTATTAATGTGGTGAAGATGGAGTCATGCATTGCTAATATAATAAGATGAATGGGGGGTAAATATTTCTTAAGGATCGTATACTTTTAAGGATTGACAATTTAGTTTCTTACACTTTAGTATTGCTATGTTAATATTTGTTGATTCATCTTTTCTCAATGAGCATACATGCATAAGATTACATATTGGGTAGCATGTCACATCAAAAATTCTGTTTTTATCATTTACCTACTCGAGGACAAGTAGGAATTAAGCTTGGGGATGCTTGATACGTCTCCAATGTATCTATAATTTTTGATTGTTCCATGCTGATATATTATCATTCTAGGATACTTTTTGGGTCTTTATTTACCACTTTATAATATTTTTGAGCACTAACCTATTGACCCAGTGCCCAATGCCAGTTGCTGTTTTTTGCATGTTTTTGCCTTTTCAGGTTTACAGTACTAAACGAAGTCCAATTGCCACGAAACTTTTTGATGATTTTTTCTGGACCAAAAGAAGACCTAGAAGCTTCGGAAGGAGGTCGGGAGGCACATGAGGGCCCCACCACACATCAGGGCGAGCCCCGTGGGGTCGCGCCCTGATATGTGGTGGCCCCCTCGTGGCTCTCCCGACGTCCCTCTCTGGCCTATATTCTCTAATATCACAAAAACCCTGGAGGCAGTCCCGAAACCCTTTTTCCGCCGCCGCAAGTCTCTGTTCCGTCGCGAGGCCATTTGGAGCTCCGTTCCGGCACCCTGCCGGAGGGGGATCGATCACGGAGGGCCTCTTCATCAACCTTGCTGCCCTCATGATGATGTGTGAGTAGTTCACCACAGACCTATGGGTCCATAGCTAGTACCTAGATGGCAATCTCTCTATCTTATGATCTTCAATACAATGGTTATCGCATCTTCGCTTTGATCTATCCGATCTAATCCTATTGTGCAGTGTGTTTGTTGGGATCCGATGAATTGTGGGTTTATGTTCAGATTATTCATGAAAAGTATTTGAGATGCCTCTGATATATATTATCTATTAATTGCATGATCATTATAGCTTCGTAATGCTCTCCGATCTATTGATGTGCTTTGGCCAAGTATATTGATATTTCATCGGTGGGAGTGGTGGGTTGTGGTAGGTTCAACCTGGCGAGTTTCTATATCCCAGTGACAAAGTAGGGGACAAGATGCGTCTTTGTGTTGTTGCTACTAAGGATAAAATGATGGGGTTTATTGATATTGATTGAGTTTACTTTGTCTACATCATGTCATCATTCTCCAAGCATTACTCTGTTTTACTTAATACTCTAGATGCATGTTGGATAGCGGTCGATGAGTGGAGCAATAGTAATAGGTGTAGGCAGGAGTCGACCTATTTGCTTATGGACGTGATGCCTATATACACATGATCATTGCCGTGAAAATCGCATAACTATCCGCTTTTCTATCAATTGCCCAACAGTTATTTGTTACCCACCGTATGCTGCCTACATGAGAGATGCCGCTAGGGAACACTATGGCCCCCAGGTCTATTCACTTATATATTTACAAACGCTATTATTACCTTGCTGCCTTTATTTTATTTTTATTTATTTTGCAATTTATATTTATCAACAATTATCTACACAACTCATTTGCTTGCAAATAACGAGATCAAGGGGAGTGACAACCCTCTTGCCCGCGTTGGGTGCAAGTCGTTTGTTCATTTGTGTGCAGCCACTGAAGATGGTTGAGGATTGATATTCCTGTTGGTTCGATAAGCCTTGGTTTCATAACTGAGGGAAATACTTACCACTTTGTGCTGCAATTACCCGTTCCTCTTCACGGAAAACCCAACATAGATCACAAGTATCACTCATCAACATGCAAGTCGTGATAATCTATACAAAACCTGATCATCTCATACATCACATATATCACATCATGTCTTTGGCCATATCACATCACAACATGCCCTGCAAAAACAAGTCAGATGTCCTCTACTTTGTTGTTGCAAGTTTTACGTGGCTGCTATGGGCAACTAGTAAGAACCGTTCTTACCTACACAAAGCCACAATGGTGATATTCAAGTTGCTATTTAACCTTCTACAAGTACCGCCTCTGTCGAATCCGATTCAACTAAAGTGGGAGAGACAGACACCCGCCAACCATCTTTATGCAACAAGTTGCATGTCAGTCGATGGAACCGGTCTCTCGTACGTGGACGAGTAAGGTTGGTCTGGGCCGCTTCATCTGACAATACCGCCGAATCAAGATAAGACTAAAGAAGTAAGCAATCTGAACATAACGCCCACAAACTCTTTTGTGTTCTACTGGTGCATGTTATCTATGCATAGACCTAGCTCTGATACCACTGTTGGGGAATGTTGCATGGGAAACAAAAAAAATCCTATGAACACCCAAGATCTATCTATGGAGATCAACAGCTATGAGAGGGGGAGTGCATCTACATACCCTTGTAGATCGCTAAGCGGGAAGCGTTAAGAAACGCGATTGGTGTAGTCGTACGTCTTCGCGATCCAATCACGATCTGTCTCGATCTAGCGCCGAACGAACGGCACCTCCGTGTTCACACACGTACATCTCGATGACGTCTCCACCTCCTTGATCCAACGAGCGAGGGCAGAGTAGTAGATGAGTTCTTCGGCAACACGATGGTGTGGTGGCGGTGGTGTTGGAGTTGTCCCGACAGGGCTTCGCCAAGTAGTGTCGCGACAGAAACGAGGGAGAAATACTACGAGAGAGAGAGGAGGGCTGCACCATGGCTCTTGGGTGCGGCTGCCCTCTCACCTCTCTAGTATATATTGGGGGAAGGGAGAGGGGGTGGCGCCCTAGGGTTCCCCCCAGGGGAGCGGCGGCCAAGGTGGGGCGGTGCCCCATGGGTGGCTTGGCCCCCAAGGTAGGGTGGCCACCCCCTTTAGGGTTCCCCCCCCCACCAGCCCCTTGGTCGCATGGGCCTAGGTGGGAGGGGTGCCCAACCCACCAGGGGCTGGTGCGGCCCTCTCTCAGCCCATATGGCCTCCCGAGGTTGGTGGACCCCTTTCGGTGGACCCCCGGAACCCTTCGGCACTCCCGATACATTACCAACGACGTCTGAATTCCTTCCGGTGACCAAAACGGAACTTCCTATATGTCATTCTTCACCTCCGGACCATTCCGGAACTCCTCGTGACGTTTGAGATCTCATTCGGGACTCTGAACAACTTTCGGTCACCAACAAATATAACTCAACTATACTATATCGTCACCGAACGTTAAGTGTGCGGACCCTGCTGGTTTGAGAATGATGCAGACATGACCGAGACGTTCTCTGGCCAATAACCAATAGTGGGACCTGGATGCACATATTGGCTCCTACATATTCCACGAAGATCTTTATCGGTCGAACCATGATGTCAAGGATTCAATCAATCCCGTGTACAGTACCCTTTGTCCATCGGTATGTTACTTTCCCAAGATTCGATCGTCGGTATCTCCATACCTAGTTCAATCTCGTTATCGGCAAGTCTCTTTAGTCGTTCCTTAATACAAGATCCCGTGACTAACTCCTTAGTCACATTGCTTGCAAGCTTCTTGTGATGTTGTATTACTGAGTGGGCCCAAAGATACCTCTCCGTCATATAAAGTGACAAATCCCAGTCTCGATCCATGCCAACCCAACAGACACCCTCAGAGATACCTGTAGAGCACCTTTATAGTCACCCAGTTACGTTGTGATGTTTGATACACATAAGGCATTCCTCTGGTGTCACGGAGTTCCATGATCTCATGGTCGTAGGAATAGATACTTGACATGGATAAAGCAGTAGTAATAAACTAAGATGATCAAATGCTATGCTTACGGTTGGGTCTTGTCCATCACATCATTCTTCTAATGATGTGATCTCATTATGAAATGACAACTCATGTCTATGGTCAGGAAACCTTGACCATCTTTGATCAATGAGCTAGTCTAGTAGAGGGTTCACTAGGGACATAGTGTTGTCTATGTATCTACACATGTATCTGAGTTTCCAATCAATACAATTCTAGCATAGATAATAAATGATTATCATGAACAAGGAAATATGATAATAACCGCTTTATTATTGCCTCTAGGGCATATTTCCAACATGTCACCATACAAAATGGTATATAGTAAGGCTTGTCATTTACCTTTAGAACTAGAGCATAAAGTCTTTGGACAATCAAGAATATTAATCTTAGTCTTAAAGAAGCTGGAGAAAAGAGGTTGCTAAATATACATGCTCTAGGTGAACTTCACAACAGCGCTTACAAGAGTGCCAAGTTGTTCAATGAGAAGTTAAGATGTGGCATGATTGTAAGATACTAAAACGAACTTTCACTACAGGGGACAAGGTCCTCCTATTTAACTCTCGTCTCAAGTTGTTTCCAGGGAAGCTTAGGTCTCACTGGGAAGGACCCTATGAGATAGAAGAGGTGTACAATTATGGAGTTGTTCGTCTTAAAGGAGAGAAGAATGGTCCCTGGATCGTAAATGGATAATGTTTGAAAATATATCTTGTGGATGAGCAAAAGGAAGAACGAGACATAGAGGAGGTAAGTTTCCACACGATCGAGCAGGCCGAAGTCCTCCGTAAGGAACGAAAAGTATAAATTAACACTCCAGCAAAATAGATGTGAATACTTAAGTAGAAATTATATTTGTTGTTCCGATAGACTTGCTAATCTTACGACTCCAAAGTTGGATTTTTCGTCTATAGTTGGGAGCTTTGCCACTAATCTTTCGGGGATGAACTTTTTTCTATGGAAGAAACTGACACGGTGGTCGATAGAGCCGGAGACGGCGTTCCAAATGACCGCAAGCACCCGTTTGGGCGGTTGTGTGGAAAGGAGATGGAAGAGGCACAAAAGATAGACACAAAGACAACATTTCATACGGACGCGAGTGCCCGTTTGAGCGGTCGTTTGAGGTGCCCTCGGCGAAGGGCCGAAGGCCACCACATCAGAGTCAAAGACGGTGCTTCAAACAATTAGTTCTGCCCGTATGAGTGGTGGTTTAATACTCTTGATAACGCACAAGTATAGGGGATCAGTTGTAGCCTTTCTCGATAAGCAAGAGTGTCGAACCCAACGAGGAGCTAAAGGTAGAACAAATATTCCCTCAAGTTCTATTGACCACCGATACAACTCTACGCACGCTTAACGTTCGCTTTACCTAGAACAAGTATGAAACTAGAAGTACTTTGTAGGTGTTGTAGGATAGGTTTGCAAGATAATAAAGAGTACGTAAATAAAAATTAGGGGCTGTTTAGATAAATAAACAACTAAGTTAGTTTTAGTAGAAAGCTTTTTGTCACAAGAAAGTTATTTGTCCCTAGGCAATCGATAACTAGACCGGTAATCATTATTGCAATTTTATATGAGGGAGAGGCATAAGATAACATACTTTCTCTACTTGGATCATATGCACTTATGATTGGAACTCTAGCAAGCATCCGCAACTACTAAAGATCATTAAGGTAAAACCCAACCATAGCATTATAAGGTATCAAGTCCTCTTTACTCCCATATGCAACAACCCACCTACTCGGGTTTATGCTTCTGTCACTCAAGCAACCCACCATAGGCAAATCATGAACACATTGCAACACCCTACAGCGAGGATCCCTCACGCTTGCGCGACACGGAGAGCACCATAGGACAGCACCAATAATAAAACATGCAACTCAAACCAATCATGATCATCAATCAACCCATAGGACAAAACGGATCTACTCAAACATCATAGGATAGCCATACATCATTGGGAAATAATATATAGCGTTGAGCACCATGTTTAAGTAGAGATTACAGCGGGGAGAAGGGGTGTTACACCGCTGCATAGAGGGGGAGAGAGTTGGTGATGACGGCAGCGAAGTTGTTGGTGTAGATCGCCGTCACGATGATGGCCCCGGCGGCGTTCCCGTGCCACCGGGAGAGAGGGGGAGAGAGCCCCCCCTCCTTCTTCTTCTTCCTTGACCTCCCCCCTAGATGGGAGGAGGGTTTCCCCTCTGGTCCTTGGCCTCCATGGCGGCGGAGGGGCGAGAGCCCCTCCGAGATTGGATCTCTCTCTCTGTTTCCTTCTGTTTCTGCCTTCCCGATTCTGGCCTTTCACCCTTTCTTATATTCCCGGAGATCCGTAACTCTGATTGGGCTGAAATTTTAACACGATTTTTATCCGGATATTAGATTTCTTGCGGCGAAAGAAGGGCACCAACTGCCTTACGGGGTGGCCACAAGCCCCTATGGCGCACCCTACCCCCCAGGGCGCGCCCTCCTGGCTTGTGGGCCCCTCGGGCACCGGCTTCTGTTGATTCCACTTCCCAAAATTCGCATATATTCCAAAAAAAAATCTCCGTAAGTTTTTATCCCGTTTGGACTTCGTTTGATATGGATTTTCTGTGAAACAAAAAACATGCAACAAACAGGAACTGGCACTAGGCACTGGATCAATATGTTAGTCCCAAAAATAGTATAAAAATTTGCCAAAAGTATATGAAAGTTGTAGAATATTGGCATGAAACAATCAAAAATTATAGATACCACGGAGATGTATCAGCATCCCCAAGCTTAATTCCTGCTCGTCCTCGAGTAGGTAAATGATAAAAAAGATAATTTTTGATGTGGAATGCTACCTAGCATAATCTTGATCATATAATCTAATCATGGCATGAATATTAAGACACGAGTGATTCAAAGCAATAGTCTATCATTTGACATTAAGACAATAGTACTTCAAGCATACTAATAAAGCAATCATGTCTTCTCAAAATAACATGGCCAAAGAAAGTTATCCCTACAAAATCATATAGTCTGGCTATGCTCCATCTTCATCACACAAAGTATTAAATCATGCACAACCCCGGTTTTAGCCAAGCAATTGTTTCATACTCTAGTATTCTCAAACCTTTTCAACTTACACGCAATACATGAGCGTGAGCCATGGATATAGCACTATAGGTGGAATAGAATATGGTGGTTGTTGAGAAGACAAAAAGAAGGAGATAGTCTCACATCAAGTAGGCGTATCAACGGGCTATGGAGATGCCCATCTATAGATATCAATGTGAGTGAGTAAGGATTGCCATGCAACGGATGCACTAGAGCTATAAGTGTATGAAAGCTCAAAAGAAACTAAGTGGGTGTGCATCCAACTTGCTTGCTCACGAAGACCTAGGGCAATTTGAGGAAGCCCATCATTGGAATATGCAAGCCAAGTTCTATAATGAAAAATTCCCACTAGTATATGAAAGTGACAACATAGGAGACTCTCTATATGAAAAACATGGTGCTACTCTGAAGCACAAGTGTGGTAAAGGATCGTAGCATTGCCCCTTCTCTCTTTTCACTCATTTTTTTGTTTTTTTTGTTTTTTTTGTTGGGCTTCTTTGGCCTCTCTTTTTTTATTTGGGCTTCTTTGGCCTCTTTTATTTTTCATAAAGTCCGGAGACTCATCCCAACTTGTGAGGGAATCATAGCTTCCATCATCCTTTCCTCACACGGGACAATGCTCTAATAATGAAGATCATCACACTTTTATTTACTTACAACTCAAGAATTACAACTCGATACCTAGAACAAAATATGACTCTATATGAATGCCTCCGGCGGTGTACCGGGATGTGCAATGATCTAGCGTAGCAATGACATCAAAAAACGGACAAGCCATGAAAACATCATGCTAGCTATCTTACGATCATGCAAAGCAATATGGCAATGATGGTGCATGTCATAATAAACGGAACGGTGGAAGTTGCATGGCAATATATCTCGGAATAGCTATGGAAATGCCATAATAGGTAGGTATGGTCGCTGTTTTGAGGAAGGTATATGGTGGCTGTTTTGAGGAAGGTGGGTTTAATGCACCGGCGAAAGTTGCGCGGTACTAGAGAAGTTAACAAAGGTGGAAGGGTGAGAGTGCGTATAATCCATGGACTCAACATTAGTCATAAAGAACTCACATACTTATTGCAAAAATTTATTAGTCATCGAAACAAAGTATTAGACGCATGCCCCTAGGGGAAGGGTTGGTAGGAGTTAACCATCGCGCGATCCCGACCTCCACACAAAGGATGACAATCAATAAATAAATCATGCTCCGACTTCTTCACATAACGGTTCACCATACGTGCATGCTACGGGAATCACAAACTTTAACACAAATATTTCTACCAATCCACAATTACTCACTAGCATGACTCTAATATCACCATCTTTATATCGCAAAACTATTGCAAGGAATCAAACATATCATATTCAGTGATCTACAAGTTTTATGTAGGATTTTATGACTAACCATGTGAATCACCAATTCCTGTTGACTCTCTAAATAGATATAAGTGAAGCATGAGAGTTTAATTATTTCTACAAAAGATATGCCCACGCTCTAACAAATATAAGTGAAGCAAAAGAGCATTCTACAAATGGCGGTTTTCTATGTGTAGAGAAACAGGCAATCCAAACTTCAAATGATATAAGTGAAGCACATGAAGCATTCCATAAAGCCATACTCAAAAGATATAAGTGAGGTGCAAAGATCCTTCTATAAATCAACCAAGGACTTTCTCATACCAGCATGGTGCATTGTTGAAAGAAAAATAAAAAGCACACGACGCTCCAAGATTTACGCATATCATGTGACGAATAAAAATATAGCTCCAAGTAAAATTACCGATGGTTGTTAGAAGAAAGAGGGGATGCCTTCCGGGGCATCCCCAAGCTTAGTTTCTTGGGAGTCCTTGAATATTACCTTGGGGTGACTCGGGCATCCCCAAGCTTAGTCTCTTTCCACTCCTTATTCCTTCATCCATCGTGATCTCAAGCAAAACTTGAAAACTTCAATCACACAAAACTTAACAAAACCCTCGTGAGATCCGTTAGTATAATAAAGCAAATTACCACTTTAAGTACTGTTGCAAAACCATTCACATTTTATTTTTGCATTGTAGCTACTGTATTATAACTTCTTTATGGCTTATACCACCGATAAAATCGATAGTTTCATCAAAACTAGCAAAACAATGCATCAAAAACAGAATCTGTCTTAAACAGGACAGTCTGTAGCAATCTGACCATTTACTATATTTCTGTAACTCTAAAAATTCTGAAAAATTAGGACGTGGTCAAGAATTTGTATAACAGTATTGTGTAAAAATTTCAGAATTTTTGCACGCTCCAGTAAAATATAGAAATTCAAGCACTGCAGAAAAAGTTTCTGTTTTTACACAGCACATATCAAACAAGCAATTTAAACATCCTAAAGGTAATTCTTGGCACATTATTTTTATAATACAATGGATTTGTACAAGGAGATAATTATTTTTGTTGAAAAGTTTCTGTAATTAAGATTCACAAGGTTTCCATGGGCATGAACAAAGTTCAAGGCATGCTCCCATTTTAACAATGCCCGTCTCTCTCACTTTCACTTTTCTTTTTGAAAAAGTTTTTAGGTTCCCCTCTTTATTTTTTTCTTTTTTAAACTATATAAAAGCACACAACAGAATTAAATGACTCTCTAAAACTTTCGGGTTGTCTCCCTGGCAGTGCTTTCTTTAAAGCCATTAAGCTAGGCATAAAGTGCTCAAGTAATGGATCCACCCGGATCCCAAGGTATATCGAAGCCAATTTTAATTAACAATGATTTGTAATTTAGTAGTGAGCACAAATTAACATATATCATGCAACAACGAAGTCTAACTCTCTTCCTATGCATTGGCATATCATAAAAGAATAATTCATGCACATCAAGTAAAGGCCAATACATAGCATAAGCAGTTTCTTGTAATTTTATCATATTAGAAACAGAGAGAGGTGGAGATGTAGTTCCTCTCTCATAATAATTGCAAGTAGGAGCAGCAAGCACATGCATATTATATCTATCAAAATCACCATGTGCAATAGTAGAACGCAACCCATCAATATAGTCCTTAATAAGCGCAAACTTCTCCGATATAGTATAGTTGGGAGAATTCAAAAAGATAATAGGACTATCATGCGTGGGTGCAATAGCAACAATTTCATTCTTAACATAAGGAACTATAGCAAGTTCATCTCCATAAGCATAATTCATATTGGCATCATGGCCACAAGTATAGCAAGCATCAATTTCATCAAAAAGGGATATTTCAAATGAATCCAAGGGATCATAGCATTCATCCTTCGGTAAGAACGAAGGGAAATTAAACAATGTATGAGTTGAAGAGTTACTCTCATTAGAAGGTGGGCACGGGTAGCTAATCCGCTCTTCCTCCTTTTGTTCTTCGCTCTCCTCCTCATCTTTTTCATCCAATGAGCTCACAGTGTCATCATTTTCTTCTTCCATAGTTTCCTGCAAAATATTAGTCTCCTCTTGGACAGCGGAGGAGTCCTCAATATATGGCTTAACATAAGCATTAGAAGCATAGTTTTCATAGCAATATTTAAGTATGGCAAAACTTTCAGATTTGTAAAGAGTAGCATCATACTTTTCAACCAAAGAAGCAATTTCATAGGCACCCTTAAAAGCAACAAATTCTTCAATTTGCTCAATATCATAGTAATTATAAACACCCTTGACATAATAAGATACGATTCCATTATCCTTAAACTCACATTGATAGGGAAGGTATTTTTTAGGGTCTTCAGAACAACAAGTAAAATCATAAATTTCGCATAAATTCCACGCATAGCATTGCAAAGTATTAATATGATGCCATAAAAGTTTCCCTTTTTGAGATAAGCGGTGTCGCACATAATAAGCATGCTCATTTAATGATTTGCCCTGAACTAAGCTAGTTGGGGTTTCAGCACGAGCACAAACGGGTCGAAGATGACCCAAGTAATATTCTTCGGTGGTACGAAACACTACTGGTTCCTCAACTTTTGGAGCAGCAAGTACATCTATTTTTTTTTGGTATTTTGCATTTCCTACCCATATCTAAAGATAGAAAACAACTAAGAAGAGCAAATAAAATCTACTTAGTGATAAAGCAAACAAGCACACACGAGAATATTCACCCCACGCTATTGCTCCCCGGCAACGGCGCCAGAAAAAGGTCTTGATAACCCACAAGTATAGGGGATCAGTTGTAGCCTTTCTCGATAAGTAAGAGTGTCGAACCCAACGAGGAGCTAAAGGTAGAACAAATATTCCCTCAAGTTCTATCGACCACCGATACAACTCTACGCACGCTTAACGTTCGCTTTACCTAGAACAAGTATGAAACTAGAAGTACTTTGTAGGTGTTGTAGGATAGGTTTGCAAGATAATAAAGAGTACGTAAATAAAAACTAGGGGATGTTTAGATAAAGAAACAACTAAGTTAGTTTTAGTAGAAAGCTTTTTGTCACAAGAAAGTTATTTGTCCCTAGGCAATCGATAACTAGACCAGTAATCACTATTGCAATTTTATATGAGGGAGAGGCATAAGATAACATACTTTCTCTACTTGGATCATATGCACTTATGATTGGAACTCTAGCAAGCATCCGCAACTACTAAAGATCATTAAGGTAAAACCCAACCATAGCATTATAAGGTATCAAGTCCTCTTTACTCCCATATGCAACAACCCACCTACTCGGGTTTACGCTTCTGTCACTCAAGCAACCCACCATAGGCAAATCATGAACACATTGCAACACCCTACAGCGAGGATCCCTCACGCTTGCATGACACGGAGAGCACCATAGGACAGCACCAATAATAAAACATGCAAGTCAAACCAATCATGATCATCAATCAACCCATAGGACAAAACGGATCTACTCAAACATCATAGGATAGCCATACATCATTGGGAAATAATATATAGCGTTGAGCACCATGTTTAAGTAGAGATTACAGCAGGGAGAAGAGGTGTTACACCGCTGCATAGAGGGGGAGAGAGTTGGTGATGACGGCGGCGAAGTTGTTGGTGTAGATCGCCGTCACGATGATGGCCCCGAAGGCGTTCCGGTGCCACCGGGAGAGGGGAAGAGAGCCCCCCCCTCCTTCTTCTTCTTCCTTGACCTCCCCCCTAGATGGGAGGAGGGTTTCCCCTCTGGTCCTTGGCCTCCATGGCGACGGAGGGGCGAGAGCCCCTCCGAGATTGGATCTCTCTCTCTGTTTCCTTCTGTTTCTGCCTTCCCGATTCTGGCCTTTCACCCTTTCTTATATTCCCGGAGATCCGTAACTCTGATTGGGCTGAAATTTTAACACGATTTTTATCCGGATATTAGATTTCTTGCGGCGAAAGAAGGGCACCAACCGCCTTACGGGGTGGCCACAAGCCCCCAGGGCGCGCCCTACCCCCAGGGCGCGCCCTCCTGGCTTGTGGGCCCCTCGAGCACCGCCTTCTGTTGATTCCACTTCCCAAAATTCACATATATTCCAAAAAAAATCTCCGTAAGTTTTTATCCCGTTTCGACATCATTTGATATGGATTTTCTGTGAAACAAAAAACATGCAACAAACAGGAACTGGCACTAGGCACTGGATCAATATGTTAGTCCCAAAAATAGTATAAAAAGTTGCCAAAAGTATATGAAAGTTGTAGAATATTGGCATGAAACAATCAAAAATTATAGATACGACGGAGACGTATCAAATACCTTCTTTGCGGCAGGTATGAAAAAAAGTGGATCTCGACTGCATGTCAAACGACCGGCCATACGAGCACGGGCGCTCGCATGGAAGGCCGTCATCGGGCCGGTCTCCGCGATTCTTTCCCGGTTTCATTTTGATTTCTTTCTAACTAACTTTTTATCTCTTATCTCGTGATTACCTGCAGACTTAGCCTTTATAAGAAGGCTCAGTGGAAGCACAAAGAGGCATTTCCCCGTAAAGAAGGCTACTAAAGGCATACAGCTAGGTGTCGAATCCCACACATAGCAATGCATTTCAACCATACACGCAATATGCACGATATGCGTAGATACAACATGGCATCAGAACAAAACTCTACAACATAACATTTATTTAGAAGGCTCCGAAGAGCCAACATAGTATAATGTTACAAGCAGGGGGGTCACATGACCCAACATTCAGAGCATACAAACAACAAGCGGAAGTTACATGTCTGGGTACAGACATCTACTAAAAGCGGCAAGAGCCTGAAAAGCTACAACGACCTTACAAAAAGATCCAAAATGTTGTCTGGGTTCCCAAGCTAATCCGTCGACGTCAACATCAAGAAGAAATGTAAACTGAACAACGTCTATCTCTGCAAAAACGTAAATAAGCAATAGTGAGTCCGAAGGTACTCAGCAAGTCTTACATCAGCTATCTACTTATGCATCATGTATCAATGAACGGTATAGTGGGGTTTCCTGCAGAAATGTCAGCTTTTACTTTTGGCTAAACTAGATTACGACATTGTATCCAATGTATCATTCATCTCTCGTCTCCCTACAAGAGAGCGCACATGAGTCCACATATCCACCACATCAATTACACAACTATGGATCCTCTCTCGTCTTCCTACGAGAAGCCATCCATAGTACTCACACTTATCTGGAGCATTTTAGAGTATCCATTTAAAGTTATCTATGAACAATTCAAGTCTCCAAGTAGTCCATATCCGCAGACGTGGCTATTCATATAGATATTTTACCCTGTAGGGGTGTACTTCGTCACACATGCTCCCGCCACTTATAGCCATGTGCACGTAAAAAGGCACCTCGGCAACCTTCAAGCGGAAGCCCAGCGAGGGAGTCGGCCACGGACGTTAACTTACAACGACTCTAGCCCAAGGCAGTCACCTAACTGAGTTGGTTACCACAATCGAGAATCCGGCCGTGTTTCACGATTTGGACTCAGAAGTTGTGTGCAGGGCCCGGTTGGGCCGTTCATTCACTTCGCAGGCCCGGCCACATCCTTTCAACGTTTCGACCTACTGCAACTCCTGGGCAGAGAATAGGGTAGGTTAATAGGCCAAGAGGGTCCATTGGTTCCGGGCCCAACGTGTGGTAGTAGCTAGTCTTGGAACACAAATACGGAACTCAGTTCCTATGAGCAGTTTCAATGAGACAACCCACCATGTACTCGTACATGGCATGTCATCGCTACCTTTACCAAAACAGGTTCAACACTTAACTCTCATCATCATAACACAACCATTTCACTCCGGTTCATCACCCAAATGAATCAGACCTGACACAACTCTAAGCATAGCAAGCATAACAGGGTAATAGCACAACATGGCACAAGCATCTACCAGGTATGCTAGGTTGCTTGGTTCTGCTATTTACTGTGACAATGACAGGTCATGCAGAGGAATGGGTTCATCTACCGGAACACAAGTAGCAGTTGAATCGCATTGTCCTAATGCATTGAATGAGAGCAAGAGCGAGAGGGTGGGATTGTATCGAAATGATCAAGGGGGGTTGCTTGCCTGAAAGTCCGGAAGAACAAGGTTGTTCTTCGATGTCGTCGATAACTATGTCTCGCAAGTCTATCGACAAGGGCAAGCAAGGAACAATTTAAACAAGGCAAATACTTCACAATGATGCATGACAATGACATGTTAACATGTTGCTGGTTTGAGATAAAACCTCTATCATAATTAAATGAAGTTCATTTGGTCAATATAGGTCAAATTCAAACTCCACATAAGGCATTTAAATTGCCATTTATTGAATTTTCATATCCAGCAACATTAGTTTGTCCAAACATGCATGAAAATGATACCATCAGATTCTTTGGATTTTTCTGATAATTTTTCATATATAAATTATTTCATTTGGAGCTATGGTTGAATTTCTATGATTTTTAGAAGTTTTAGGTATTTTCTGGAATTACATAAATCCAGAAATCAATTATCGCGTCAGCTCTGTGTTATGCTTGCGTCAGCACGACAACATACCCGGGTCCAGGTCAAACCTGAACTGTGGGGTCCATATGTCAATCGCATAGGGTTTAACAGTACTCAATTAAAAGTAATCTGAGGTTATTAGGGCATCCGAGCCCACCTGTCGTGCACACCGGGTCGTGGTTAGTGGTTAATTAAGCCCAGCCACATCAGCCGGCCGGAGTTAGGCCGCCGGCGACCTTCCAGCGCGGCAGAGCCATGCCGGGGCGGCGCTATGGGTGGCGGATGGACGCGCCGAGGGCACCAGGGCGTAGTCCAGGCTCGCTCGCACCCAGGGGCATGCGGCTGGTCGCAGAGGCGCCGAAGCTGACGGCGGCGAGCTCATCCGCAACGGCCGGAGTTCGGGGTTAACGGCAACGATGATGCGGGGCTCGAGGGTGATAGCTAGGTCGTGCAATGGGATTCTGGGAGCTCCCTGAGCACGTTGGCGTGCTCGGGCACGAGACGCAGTGGCTGTGGCCACGGACACACCATTGCCGGCGGTGAGGAGCTCGGCCATGACGGCGCTACGGCCTAGAGGACGCAGAGAAGCCGGGGAAGAGGGGGAAGCGACGTGGTGGCTCACAGTGTTCGCAAGGAGCGGCTAGGCGAGCTCGGGGAGAGCCGGACGGTGGCGAATCGGCGCCGGGGAGCCGCGGTGAACAGAGATGGAAACGGCGACGGTGGTGGCGGTGAAGGGCCCTCAGGCTCGACTCCTTCGGCGCGGGGAAGAAGTGCTCAACGGCGGAGGCGATGGGCACGGTTGCGGGGCTTGTCGAGGCCGGTGGCCGCGCATTCTACGGTGGCTCGCTCGGACGGGGTTCGGTCATGGCAGAGATCAGACGAGGGAGAGGGGAGGGAGAAGAGTAGGGGCGCGATGTCCTCATCCCGCGAACCAGGCAGGCAGGGGAGTTGGTGGCGTGGTGTCCAGGCGCGCGCGCGCCGTGCTCCATCTCACCTCTGCCTACTGGCAGAGGTTAAAGATGACCCCTTCGCCCCTGGTGGGCTGGGCCATCTCCCTCCTGGGCCAGGTAAGCCAGGTGAAGGCTCTACCTTTCCTTTATTTCTTTGTTTTCTGTTTTTCTATTTTTCTGACATTTGTTTTGGTTTGGAAAAAAATCCAAACCATTTATAAAAACTAGAGAAAAATATCTGTGGACTAAAATGGACTTGTCCAGAGCCACACAATAATTTTCAATGTTTTTGGACATATATTGTATGTATATATCATATATAAGTCCAGGCAAATAATATTTGGATTAACTCAAATGCCCAAATAAAATGTTTCTATGATTTAAAAATATTGGTTCGCATCTTTAACTCAGTCCAATATTTTATTAGAATACCAGGGACATTCTGAAGCAATTTTTATATTGCTTATTTGACAAAAAATTGGATGGTGAGGCTTGATCATTCCTCATTTCTTTTTCAGAAGAAAATAAAAATGCATGCATGGATGCATTAGAAAGCATAGTGAAACTAGGACTGTGACAACTCACCCCCACTAAACAAGAATCTCATCCCGAGATTCAGGAGTAGTCGGGAAGAGTGCAGGGTAATCAAGCCGAAGACGATCTTCGCGCTCCCAGTTTGCTTCATCCTCGGAACGGTGTGACCACTGAACCTTGAGATCTTGATGCTGCGACATCGAGTGCTTCGCTCGGCTTCATCGAGAATACGAACGGGATATTCTCGATATGATAGGTCATCTTGGAGATCAAGCGTTTCGTGGTCTACTTCGCAGACAGGATCCTTGAAGCAACGCCTGAGTTGAGAAACGTGGAACACATCATGAACTTTGGAAAGTTGCGAAGGTAGTTCCAATTGGTAGGCAACCTCTCGTCGTTTGGTGAGAATGCGAAAAGGACCAATGTAACGAGGAGCCAATTTGCCATTGATACCGAAACGATGGGTACCCATCAGAGGTGTAACCCTAAGGCAAGCCTTCTCGTCAACTTCATAACTTACATCCTTATGACGACGGTCATATTGACTCTTTTGACGAGACTGGGCGGTTTTCAAATTTTCACAAATGATGTGAACTTGCTCTTCTGCCTCCTGAATAATATCCGGTCCAAAGAATTGTCTTTCACCGATTTCTGACCAGTTTAATGGCGTTCGACATCTTCGTCCATACAGAACTTCGAAAGGAGCTTTGCCCAGACTAGACTGGAAGCTGTTGTTATAAGCAAATTCGGCGAACGGAAGACATTTCTCCCAAGAGATAACACATGCTCTGAGCATATCTTCGAGAATTTGATTGACTCTTTCGACTTGACCACTTGACTGAGGGTGATAAGCGGTGCTAAAGGAGAGATGGGTTCCCATAGCATTCTGGAAACTGTCCCAAAATCGAGAGGTGAAAAGACTTCCACGGTCTGAATTGATCTCTAGGGGAACACCATGAAGAGAAACTATTCGAGAAACATATAGGTCTGCTAATTGACTAGCAGTTACAGTTTCTCGAACTGGAAGGAAATGAGCAACTTTAGAAAGGCGATCGATGGCCACGAAGATGGCATCATTCCCTTTCTTGGTCTTTGGAAAGCCGGTGATGAAATCCATGCCGTATCCCATTTCCACTCGGGAATAGCCAAGGGCTGAAGGGTGCCAACAGGCCTTTGATGCTCTGCCGTAACGCGACGACAAACGTCACACTTAGCAATGAATTGAGTGATTTCTCTCTTCATCCGGGTCCACCAGAACCTCTGGCGTAGGTCCTGATACATCAATCATGAGAGGAGATTCATGAGCTTCCTTAAGGATCAACCGCCGTAAGTTTCGTACCTTGGGAACCACCAAGCAATTCTCAAAGAATACGACACCTTGATCATTTACAGAGAAACATCTAGCAGCTCCGCTAGCAATATTCCTCTTGATTCGAGAAATACCCGAATCACATTTCTAGGCTTCTATGATCTGATCCGCAAGAGTCGGTTTTGCCACCAAGTTAGAAAGGAATCCTCGAGGAACAATGTGAAGATTAAGCTTACGAAATTCCTCGTGTAGAAGTGGTTGACTTTGTAGCTAAATGAGGTTGTTACAATAGGATTTATGACTTAGTACATCAGCCATGACATTGGCTTTGCCTGGGGTGTAACATATTCCTAAGTCATAGTCCGTAATCAACTCAATCCACCATCTTTGCCTGAGATTCAAATTCGGTTGGGTGAATATACATTTCAGACTCTGGTGATCACTGTATATTTCGCAACGATTGCCCAGAAGGTAATGTCGCTAAGTGGTAAATGCATGAACTACAACGGCAAGTTCCAGATCATGTATTGGATAATTCTCCTCATGTGGACGCAACTGTTGAGATGCGTAGGCAATCACAAGACGATCTTGCATAAGGATGCAACCTAGACCTTGTCGCGAGGCATCATAGTAGATAATAAAGTCCTTTGTGAAATCCGGGGGCACAAGTACCAGGGCAGTAGTCAGTCGTCTCTGCAACTCCTGAAAACTTTCCTCGCACTTTGGAGCCCACTCAAACTTCTTATCTTTCTTGAGGAGTTCAATTAGAGGTTTGGAAACTTTGGAGAAGTTCTCAACAAAGTGGCGACATTAGCTCGCTAAGCCAAGGAAACTCCTAACTTGCTTCACCGATTCAGGTGGTGTCCAATCAAGAACAGCCTGAACTCTCTCGTGATTGACAACAATACCTTTCGCTGGGATTACGTGACCTAGATAGGTCACTTCTGGCAACCAGAATTCGCACTTGGAGAATTTGGCGTAACGGCGGTACTCTCGAAGTTTCATCAATACTAGCCTAAGATGCTCAGCATGTTCTTCTTCGTTCTTCGAATAAATGAGGATATCATCGAGGTAAACCAGGATGAATTTATCTAAGTACTCCATGAAGATTGAATTCATTAAGCGGGAGAAGGTGGCTGGGGCATTGGTTAGACCGAAGGACATGACGGTGTACTCGTATTGGCCATAACGAGTGATGAAGGCCGTCTTAGGAATGTCCCCGTTCCTGATTTTGATTTGATGGTAACCCAATCTCAAATCCATCTTGGAAAAGACTACGGATCCAGCGAGCTGATCATACAGGTCATTGATCCTGGGGAGCGGATATTTGTTCTTTATCATGACCAGATTAACTGGTCGGTAATTGACAACCATCCGATATGTACCATCCTTCTTCTTGACAAAGAGGACATGGCAAGCCCATGGAGAAGAACTAGGACGAATGAAACCTTTCTTCAAAGAGCCATCGAGTTGGATTTTAAGCTCAGCTAGCTCTTGAGGGGAAATCTTATAGGGTCTCCTAGCAATTGGAGTGATTCCTGGAATAAGGTTTATGACAAACTCTACTTCTCTGTCAGGTGGAACACCTGGCAGTTCTTCTGGAATGACATCTGGAAAGTCACGGACTACCGGTATATTTTCAAGGTCGAGAAGAGGATTGGCATTGAGGGAAAAAATCCGGCCTTCTGGAATATTGGTTTGGACATTGACTATCTGGCCAGAAGGATGGATAAGCTGAACGGACCTAGCGAAACAATCAATTTTGGCATGATGAACTGTCATCCAGTCCATCCCCAAAATGATATTGATGTCCGAAGACTTGAGAGCTATCAGAGAAGCAAGGAACACCAACCCATTGGCGTGGCTTGGACTGCGTTGGTATTTCCCCAAAGAGGAAGGGATGATGCAGCACAGCGACGATAAGTATTTCCCTCAGTTATGAAACCAAGGTTATCGAACCAGTTGGAGGATCACCACCACCCAATAAGCAGCACCTCCACACAAACAACAAATACTTGCAACCCGACGCGAAAGAGAGGTTGTCAATCTCTCTACGGTAATAACATAGATTAGGTAGTGATAGATAGGAGAGATAGATCTCTCAAGAACACAAATAAAAAGAGTACATATGCAGCAATATGTTTTGGGGTTTTTGGTTTTGTAGATCTGAAAACAAAGATTGCAAAAAACGTAGATCGGAAAGCAATATGATAGGAAAAGTAGACCCGGGGGCCGTAGGGTTCACTAGTGGCTTCTCTCATGAGTATAGCGCACGGTGGGTGAACAAATTACTGTTGGGCAATTGATAGAAAATCGAATAGTCATGACGATATCCAAGGCGATGATCATTATATAGGCATCACGTCCAAGATAGATAGACCGACTCCTGCCTGCATCTACCTCTATTACTCCACACATCGACCGCTATCCAGCATGCATCTAGTGTATTAAGTTCATGGAAAAACGGAGTAATGCAATAAGGACGATGACATGATGTAGACAAGATCTATTCATGTAGGAATAGACCCCATCTTGTTATCCTTAATAGCAACGATACATGCGTGTCTTGCTGCCCCTTCTGTCACTGGGAAAGAACACCGCAAGATCTAACCCATCACAAAGCACCTCTTCCCATGGCAAGAAAAATCGATCTAGTCGGCCTAACTAAACCAAAGATTCGAAGAAGAAATATGAGGCTATAAGTAATCATGCATATAAGAGATCAAAGAAGACTCAAATAATATTCATGGATAGAAACTAATCATGAACTCAAAATTCATCGGATCCCAACAAACACACCGCAAAAGTTTACATCAAATAGATCTCCAAGAGACCATTGTATTGAGAATCATAAGAGAGAGAGAAGAAGCCATCTAGCTACTGCCTACGGACCCGTAGGTCTATGGTGGACTACTCACGCATCATCGGAGAGGCACCTATGAGGAAGATGAACCCCTCTGTGATGGTGTTTAGATTGGATCTCACGGTTCTGGAACTTGCGGCGGCTGGAATTGTGTTTCGTCGACTCCTCTAGGGTTTTTGGATTTCCAGGGAATCTATAGGCACGGTAGTCGGTTGAGGGGGTGCCCGAGGTGCCCAGCACCCATCAGATCGCGCCAGGGGGCCTCTGGCGCGCCCTGGTGGGTGCTGGCCATCCTGGGCCCCCTCTTCTGGTGTTCTTTGGCCCATCTGGTTTCTTCTGGTCCTTAAAAAATCCACAAAAATCCCCGTAGCGTTTCATCTCTGTTTGGTACTGATTTCCTGCGAAGTAAAAAACAAGCAAAAATAGCAACTGGCACTTTGGCACAATGTCAATAGGTTAGTCCCAAAAAATGATATAAAGTAATAATAAAATGATTGTAAAACATCCAAGAATGATTAAATAACAGCATGGAACAAGCAAAAATTATAGATACGTTGGAGACGTATCAGCATCCCCAAGCTTAATTCCTACTCGTCCTCGAGTAGGTAAATGATAAAAATAGAATTTTTGATGTGGAATGCTGCCTAACATGTTCATCATATTATTTTCTTCTTTGTATAGCATGGACATTTGGACTTGTAAATTATTCAAAGCAATAGTCTAGTTTTAACATAATGACTTCAATACTCAAGCATGTCAACAATCAACCATATCTTTCAAAATATCAACACTAAAGAAAGTTATCCCTAACCCATCATGCTCAATCATTGATCCATTCATGAAACACACTCAAATATTAGCTATGCCCAATGCTCAAGTACGATCATAGTGCCCCCTAGTTGGTGCTTATAAGAGAAGATGGAGACTCGAAACAAAAATAAAAATTGCATAAAGTAAATAGATAGGCCCTTCGCAGAGGGAAGTAGGGATTTGTAGAGGTGCCAGAGCTCAAGGTTTAAATTGAGAGAGAGAAAATATTTTGGGTGGCATGCTTTTCCTGTCAACGAAAATGACAAAGTAACTCACAATACTTTCCATGCTAGATATATCATAGGCGGTTCCCAAACAGAAAATAAAGTTTATTCATTTTTCCACCAAACTTTCACTTTCCATCGCGGGCCGTATCCACGGTTGCCTTCCATACCAACACTTTCCAAGGAATTTATTATTTGACAACATAAAGTAAATATTTTTTTTCTTTTTCATTTCGGGAATGGGCATCCCTATTATCGCCGCACTCTCGTGCAATGACAAGTGAATAAACACTCATCTTGAGAATAACACATCTAGCATGGAAAAATATTGGACACTCCCCACCGTTTCATGAGCAGTACGGGCACACAAAAGAGAAAATTTATTTTGAAAATTTAAAGATGGCACATACAAATTTGCTTGGAACGGCATGGAAATACCGCATATAGGTAGGTATGGTGGACTCATAAGGCAAAACATGGTTTAAGGATTTTTGATGCACAAGTAGTATTTTTACTTAGTACAAGTGAAGGCTAGCAAATAGATTGGGAAGCAACCAAACAAAGAAACGAAAAATCACATAAGTGAGCATTGAACATAACTAACACCAAATCATGCACCACAAGTAGGATGTAATTTCATTGCATAACTATTGACTTTCGTGCATGCATAGGGAATCACAAACCTTAACACCAATATTCCTACTAAGCATAATTACTCATTAACATGACTCATATATTACTATCATCATGTTTCAAAACTATTACAAGGAATCAAGTTTAATTTGTCCAATGATCTTCATGAAAGTTTTTATTATATCCTCCTTGGATATCTATCACTTTGGGACAAGTTTCATATATTGCCATTGCTTTTTGGCAAGCTCAAACAAATTTAAGTGAAGCACATAAGCATAAAGATTTCATCTCTCAAAAACGTATAAGTGAAGCATGAGAGGATTTCTTCAAAAAATTACTAACTCTCAACTTAATCTAAGTGAAGCATGAGATTATTTCTACAAAAGTTTCCAAGCACACCGTGCTCAAAAAGATATTAGTGAAGCACTAGAGCAATTCTAACAAATCATAGCATGATTTTGGCTCTCTCGAATAGGTGTGTACAGCAAGCATACAAAGGAAAAACTAACAAACAAAGCGAGCAAAGATACAAGACGCTCCAAGCAAAACACATGATATGTGACGAATAAAAATATAGCTCCATGTAAAATACCGATGGTCGTTAGAAGAAAGAGGGGATGCCACTCGGGGGCATCCCCAAGCTTAGTTGTTTGTTTCTCTTTGGATATATCTTGGGGGTGCAGTAGCATCCCCAAGCTTAGGCTTTTGCTACTCCTTATTCCTTCATCCATCGTGATCTCACCGAAAACTTGAAAACTTCAATCACACAAAACTCAACAAAATCTTCGTGAGATCCGTTAGTATAAGAAAGCAAATCACTACTTTAGGTGCTATTGTAAACCCATTCAAATTTTATAATTGCATTATACCTACTGTATTTTAACTTTGCCATGGCTTATACCCTCCAATACAAACCATAGATTCATCAAAACAAGCACACAATGCAACAAAAACAGAATCTGTCTCAAACAGAACAGTCTGTAGTAATCTGTACCATACCCATACTTCTGTAACTCTAACAATTCTGAAAAATTATAACAACGTAAGTAATTTGTATAGAAACATTGTGTTAAAATTTCAGCTCAATATCACGTTCCAGCAAAAAATGAAAATTCATATACTGGATGCAAAGTTTCTGTTTCAGATTCAGGATCACTTCTACTCATCCTATGAATCATCCTAACGGTTCTACTTGGCACAAACACTAAATAAACCATAAAAACACAATCATAACATAGGCATAATTGTGTAAACACTCAAAAGCAGAAAGGAAAAAACAAAAATATATTTATTCATTGGGTTACCTCCCAACAAGCGCTATCGTTTTACGCCCCTAGCTAGGCATATTGGATAGATTCAAGTATTGTCTTCTTTGGTTTTGGATCCATAGGATGCCCTCATGATTGATTCATATGGTGGCTTAATTCTTGTTCTAGGGAAGTGTTCCATACCCTTTCTCAAGGGAAATTGAAAACGAATATTGCCTTCTTTCATATCAATCACGGCACCTATAGTGCGTAAAAACGGTCTGCCAAGTATAATGGGACAAGACGGATTGCAATCAATATCAAGCACAATAAAATCAATGGGCACATAATTCCTATTTGAAAGAATAAGAACATCATTAATTCTACCCAATGGCTTTTTAATAGTAGAATCCGCCAAGTGCAAATTAAGAGAACATTCTTCAATGTTGGTAAGACCAAGCACATGACATAGAGATTTCGGAATCGTGGAAACACTAGCACCCAAATCAAACAAAGCAAAGCATTCATAATTTTTAATCTTGACCTTAATGGTAGATTCCCACTCATCATGTAAATTTCTAGGAATAGAAATCTCCAACTCCAACTTTTCTTCAAAAGATTTCATCATGGCATCAACGATATGTTTAGTAAAAGCTTTATTTTGCTCATAAGCATGAGGTGAATTCAACATAGATTGCAACAAGGAAATACATTAAATCAAGGAGCAACTATCATAGTTAAAATCTTTGCAATCCAAGATAGTGGTCACATCACTAGTTAAAGTTTTGACCTCTTCAAACCCACTTTCATCAAAATTTTCATCAAGATTTTCACCCTCCAAATTATTGGGACGCCTTCTAGATAAAGTTGACTCTACTTCAGTCCCTTCATTATCAATTTTAACATTACTAAACAAGGAATCAATAGAAGAAACAACAATCACTTTGAGATCTACATCATTTTTATAGCGGCAATCACTAGAAGACGATTTTTCCAAGATTTCTCTTTTAGCTCTAAGCATAGCGGTTCTTTTCTTACTTTCATCCATAGAGACATACAAAGCTTTCATAGATTCATCAATCTTAGGCACAAAAGCTTTCAACTTGAGATTTTCAACATCATGAGAAATTCTATCAATGCTTCTAGACATATCATCAATCTTATTCAACTTTTCTTCTATCGTAGTGTTGAAAGCCTTTTGCGCATTGATAAATTATTTAATATTACTCTAAAGATCAGAGGTGTTCCTATTATTATTGTAGGAAGAATTACCATAGGAATTACCATAATTATTAGAGGAATTTCCAGGAAAAGGCCTAGGATTAAAATTACCTCTATAAGCATTTTTATTGAAATTGTTGCGTGAGACAAAATTCACATCTACGGATTCACTATTTTGCTCAATCAAAGTAGACAAAGGCACATCATTAATATCAATAGGAGCATTTTTACTAGCAACCAATTTCATCAAAGCATCAACTTTATCACTCAAAGTACTAATTTCCTCTACCGAATTAACTTTTTTACTAGTAGGTGCTCTTTCGGTATGCCATTGAGAATAATTAGCCATGATAATATCTAGCAATTTAGTAGCTTCACCCAAAGTAATCTCCATAAAAGTAACACCCACGGCGGAATCTAAAAGATTTCTAGAGACAAAATTCAATCCCGCATAAAAAATTTGTATGATCATCCAAAGATTCAAACCATGTGTAGGACAATTTCTTATCATCAATTTCATTCTTTCCCAAGATTGGGCAATATGTTCATGCTCAAGTTGCTTAAAATTAATGATTTGCGTCATAAGGGAAATAATTTTTGCGGGAGGAAAATACTTAGTGATAAAAGCATCCTTGCACTTATTCCAAGAATCGATACTATTGCGAGGAAAAGATGAAAACCAAATTTTTGCACGATCCCGCAAAGAAAAAGGAAATAGTTTCAACTTGACAATATCATTGTCCACATCTTTTTTCTTTTGCATATCACACAATTCAACGAAAGTGTTTAGATGGGACGCGACATCCTCATTAGGATTACCGGCAAATTGATCTTTCATGACAAGATTCAACAAAGCGGCATTAATATCACAAGACTCCGCACTAGTGGCGGGAGGATCAATAGGCGTACTAATAAAATCATTGTTATTAGTATTGGAAAAATCACACAACTTGGTGTTCTCTTGAGTCATCGTGACTACGCAAACAAGATTGCAAGCAAGGAAGAGATCCGGCAAGAAAAAGGGCAAACAAAAAAGAGGGCGAAGAAAACGGAAAATTTGGAGAGGAAAACGAGAGGCAAATGGCAAATAATGTAATTGCAAGGAGATGAGATTTGTGATTAGGAACCTGGTAGATGATGATGGCGTCCCCTAGGCGCCTACGATAGGCACGTAGAAGAGACTGCTTCCTCCCCGGCAACGGCGCCGGAAAAATCCTTTAACGTGGCTTGGACTGCGTCGGTATTTCCCCAAAGAGGAAGGGATGATGCAACACAGCGACGGTAAGTATTTCCCTCAGTTATGAAACCAAGGTTATCGAACCAGTAGGAGGATCACCACCACCCAATAAGCAGCACCTGCACACAAACAACAAATACTTGCAACCCGACGCGAAAGAGAGGTTGTCAATCTCTCTACAGTAATAAGATAGATTAGGTAGTGATAGATAGGAGAGATAGATCTCTCAAGAACACAAATAAAAAGAGTAAATATGCAGCAATATGTTTTTGGGTTTTTGGTTTTGTAGATCTGAAAACAAAGATTGCAAAAAACGTAGATCGGAAAGCAATATGATAGGAAAAGTAGACCCGGGGGCCGTAGGGTTCACTAGTGGCTTCTCTCATGAGTATAGCGCACGGTGGGTGAACAAATTACTGTTGGGAAATTGATAGAAAATCGAATAGTCATGACGATATCCAAGGTGATGATCATTATATAGGCATCACGTCCAAGATAGATAGACCGACTCCTTCCTGCATCTACCTCTATTACTCCACACATCGACCGCTATCCAGCATGCATCTAGTGTATTAACTTCATGGAAAAACGGAGTAATGCAATAAGAACGATGACATGATGTAGACAAGATCTATTCATGTAGGAATAGACCCCATCTTGTTATCCTTAATAGCAACGATACATGTGTGTCTTGCTGCCCCTTCTATCACTGGGAAAGAACACCGCAATATCGAACCCATCACAAAGCACCTCTTCCCATGGCAAGAAAAATCGATCTAGTCGGCCTAACTAAACCATAGATTCGAAGAAGAAATATGAGGCTATAAGTAATCATGCATATAAGAGATCAAAGAAGATTCAAATAATATTCATGGATAGAAACTGATCATGAACTCAAAATTCATCGGATCCCAACAAACACACCGCAAAAGTTTACATCAAATAGATCTCCAAGAGACCATTGTATTGAGAATCATAAGAGAGAGAGAAGAAGCCATCTAGCTACTGCCTACGGACCCGTAGGTCTATGGTGGACTACTCACGCATCATCGGAGAGGCGCCTATGAGGAAGATGAACCCCTCCGTGATGGTGTTTAGATTGGATATCGCGGTTCTGGACCTTGCGGCGGCTGGAATTGTGTTTCGTCGACTCCTCTAGGGTTTTTGGATTTCCAGGGAATTTATAGGCATGATAGTCGGTTGAGGGGGTGCCCGAGGTGCCCACCACATCAGGCCGCGCCAGGGGCCCTCTGGCGCGCCCTGGTGGGTGCTGGCCAGCCTGGGCCCCCTCTTCTAGTGTTCTTTGGCCCATCTGGTTTCTTCTGGTCCATAAAAAATCCACAAAAATCCCCACAGCGTTTCATCTTTGTTTGGTACTGATTTCCTGCGAAGTAAAAAACAAGGAAAAACAGCAACTGGCACTTTGGCACTATGTCAATAGGTTAGTCCCAAAAAAATGATATAAAGTTATAATAAAATGATTGTAAAACATCCATGAATGATAATATAATAGCATGGAACAAGCAAAAAATATAGATACGTTGGAGACGTATCACCCATCAACAAGGATTTGATTTCCATGGCTCACTCTAGCAGTTTGCCATCTAGAACCTGGAGTTTGAACTTCCAAAGGAGTGGGCATAATATCAAAGGTCATATCATGCGACATGGCATACCTTTCAGAAATGAAAGAGTGGGATGCTCCAGAGTCAAATAGAACTGAAGCTGGATGAGAATTGACAAGAAGCGTCTTAAGCACGACGTTAGCATCATCTTGAGCTTCTTCTGCAGATACATGGCTCACACATCCACAGGTATAAACAACTGACCTGACATTAAGCTTCTTGATTGGGAGCTTGCCACGACCGACACCATTTCTTGAGGAGAATGGAACATTAGCTCGCAAAGGACAATTCTTTGAATAGTGTCCAGGCTAACTGCACTTGAAGCATGCCCCATAAGTGGGACGTGGATCTGAGTTGAACATTTGGTTGATGAGGTTCGGTGACGCCCTGGATTTGCAGCTACAGTAAACTCTGTAATCGAGCTACAGTAATCTGGGGATTAGGCTAATCCATTTTGCTAATCAAATTGTGATCACTGTTGGAATTAACCTCCGGTTCAAATTCCGTTGCAATTTAAAATTTCATTTAAAAAAATGGATTTAAAAGTTTTGCAAAACTGGAATTAAAAATGTTGGTTGGGTTGCAAATATTCCTTAAGGTTTTATAAAATTAAAAAAGGCATTTTTGGAATTACTTTAGTGCCTCAAATTGTTTAAAAACTGACACTGTTTTTGTTAAATTAAAAAAAAGAAAGAAGAAAAACCTAACCAGGCCGAATTAGGCCGGCCCGGCCGGCTATTATAAGGGGGGCCAGGGGCAACCCTAGCGCCCCCAGCCCCCGATTTCGTTCCCCCCCCCCCCGCGCCGCCGCTCCCCCCCACCGGCGCTCGTCCCCCCCCCCTACCGACCAGTTCGGGAACCGGCCCGACCCGCCCGCGCCGCCGCCCCGACCCGCGCAGACGCCCGCCGGCCCCGACCCGCCGACCGCCGCCGCCGCCGACCCGTTCGCCGCCCGCCTCGTCGCCGCCGCCGTTCGGCCTCCCCCCCCCCCCCCCCCCCCGTGAGCATTCCCCCCCCCCCCCCCCCCCCGCCGACGACCGCGCCGCCGCGCCGGCCGGAGCCCGCGCACGCGTGCATGTGTGCGTGTGTGCTGCGTGTGCGTGTGTGTGTCTGTGCAGTGTATGTGTACGTGTATGTATGTACGTATATGTGTGTATGTACGTATTTAAAACGAAATTTAAATAATAAAAATAATTTTATAAATAAATTAGTTAAATTAGTTAATTAATTAATTAGTGAATTAATTAATTAGGTAATTAATTAATTAATTAGATGATTAAGATTAATTGGGTTAATTAATTAAACTGTTAATTAATCTGTTAATTAATTTAATTAAACAGTATTTACTGTTTTGGATAATTCGGATTTATTAATAAAAAGAAATTCAGAATATTGTTTAATCTTTAAAAATTAATATAAAATAAACCGTAGTCAGGATTAAAAAGTTTTGAACATGAAAGTTGCTCAGAATAATTCCACGAATCCGTATACGCAGTCCGTTAGTTTGTCACATGCCTCTAGCATAGCGAACATGGAACTTTTCCATCGATTTCGCCTGTCCGGTAGTAGCCTGAGACCCGGAAAATATCGTCAGATATTCTTCCGACCCGTCTGCGACGTGTAGTACTGCGTTAGTGCATTCCTAGCCCTGCATATTGCCATGTCATGCATCGTGATGCATTTGTCTGCTTTATATTTATTGTTTCTCCCCCCTCTTCTTACCGGTAGACCCCGAGACTGACGGTGCTGCCGGTTACGACTACACCATTGACGATCAGCCTTTTGCAGCAGAGCAACAAGGCAAGCAACCCCCCTTGAGCATTCCGATATCACCCAATTCTTTCCCTCTCATTCTTGCATTAGATTTTGCTACTGTATTAGCTAGCTCCTATTCTGGTGCATAGCCTGTTTTTGATAAACTGCTACTATACCTGCAATCATATCAACTGCTTAGTATAGGTTGATAAATGAATTCCCCAGTGACCCCTTAGTCCCAGTTGCCGCTGCTTCTTCATCGACGACTCGACGACCCGAAGACTCGAAGACTCGGCCAACCGACCGACGAGCCAGGCCCCTCACATCACCGCACACCCCTTAAGTATGGCACTGCAGAGCTACTATCGAGTGCCGAGGGTGATACCTCACTTAGCACTCCCGATGTTAATTCTGTAGCGTAGCTAATCGGTCGTGGGTATCGAGGGTGATTCCTCCTTCCCATTTATCGATAGTGACTCTTGTCATACACATACCTCGAGTGGGATCCATCAAGGGTGATTCCTCGGATATCCACTTGGTGTATAAACACACAGTTACTTCAACTTGACTTTGTTTACATGTGAAAGACGGGACTGGAGGGACAGGCGGTACCACCCTGGTTGAGGTGGACCTGTGTTCCCGACAGTCTTGAGACGGGTTGGCCCCAAGGGTACCCGTGTGAAAGATGTGGTGGGATGCGCCGGTAAGGCATCCAAAGGATTATGTTGAGGCGTGGACGGGCAGGAGAGGCCCTTGCCACACATCCTCGAGTCGGGGTGACGGGACTGCACTTCATGGGTCGCGATTGCCCCGCATTAATAAAATGCTAATGGGTTGGGTATTTGATCTGAGTTGGGTCGTTGGCCTTTTTACGCACCAAACCATCGCGTGGGAGAAGTTATGGGTACTCAGCGTCGTTGTATCAGCCGAAGATCTTCGGACGTCAGCAATGGAGCGGCGCGCGCCGGATTGGACTGGATGGTACAGCTCTTGGACTGGAGTGTGCTAGGTCTGCTTCCGGCCGCCCACGCATCGTGCAGGAGCGTAGAGGGCAAGTGGTCCCACGACCCCTTTGTGCTTAGGATTTAGACCGGCGGGCTGGCCTCTTCGTTGAGCCTAGGTGGGGCGACGACGTGCTGCTATCCCGAGGCTGGGCATGACCCAGGAAAGTGTGTCCGGCCGGAGGTGATCAGGCGTGTTGGAAATGCGGTGCACCCCTGCAGGGATGAATAATCTATTCGAATAGCCGTGTCCACGGTAACAGGACGACTTGGAGTTGTGCCTTGACCTTATACAACTATAATTGTGATTTAATTTGAAATGAATGTGGCTCCGAGATTGCTTCCTCGCAGGGAGTCGAGGGAGGATCTCTGGGCGTGGTTACTTAATAAAATCTCTACAATAATATGACTATATGTGAGATACCAGTCTACTCTCTTCTAATGCTGCAAGATGCTGAAGATGCTAGTCTTCGATAGGACTAGGCCTTTCCCCCTCATTCTTGCTTTCTGCAGTCAGCCCAGATATAACCCCATTCCTTGATACTGATGCATACTTAGCATAGTTCTGATGTCAGTCTTGCGAGTACTTTGGATGAGTACTCACCGCTGCTTTGCTTTCTCTTTCCCCCTCGATACGATTACCACGTTCAGACGACGGAGCCCAAGAGATGGAGTACGCCGGAGACGACTACTACACCACTGCTGGAGCCTACTACTACGTGGAGGCTGCCATCGACGCTCAGGAGTAGTTAGGAGGTTCCCAGGCAGGAGGCCTCGCCTCTTTCGATCCGCTGCTTATGTTTGTGCTAGCCTTCTTAAGGCAAAACTTGTTTAACTTATGTCTATACTCAGATATTATTTGCTTCCGCTGACTCGTGCTTGTCGAGCTTTGTATTCGAGCCCTCGAGGCCCCTGGCTTGTAGTATGAAGCTGTATGACTTTAATTTGTGTCTAGTGTTGTGTTGTGATATCGATCAGTGAGTCCCTAATCTTGGTCGTACGCATTGCGTGTTTGATTAGCATACGGTCAAGATCGGGGCGTCACAAGTTGGTATCAGAGCCGACTGCCTGTAGGTAGCCCCCTTTCCAACTCCTTGGCCGAAGTTGAGTCTAGTACTTGAAAAACTTTTACTAACATTGTTGTGTGTCTTACGGGCCCACATCTCAATCGGGTGGTATTAGGATCTTTTATTCCTCGTCTATACTCTGGGTTCTGATCTCTCTTCTCATTCGGGCTAAAGATTTTGCTAAATCTAACATTAGGTTCTCGTGATCACATCCACCGGAGAATTGTTTCATCGAAAATTGTCTTCTTTGAAGTTATGATGCACGCACTGTCATTTGACATCTTGAATCTCATTGTTACAGATGCGTCCCGCTAGGCAGATCGTTCGTCTGACCTTCGCGCACGATACGACTGGGTTCCCGGCCATTCTGATCAACCTCTTGATCGGGCTGGGATATCGCTGGTACCCTGAGTACACTGTTTACAAGGACTACCGCGAGTTCAACCAGGAACAGTATGAGGCTGAGATGGTTATTTGGGATCGACAGGACCTCTCCATCACTGAGCTGCACACCTTCCGTGGCATTGGAGTGACTGTTGAGATGCCAGTACAGGATGCTGCCTATGCTGCTATTGTTCGTCTCCGTGCAGCGAACCCTTGTTTGGAGGAGACGGCATACAGATACATCCCGTATGTTCCTGCTGGAGTTGATACTGTAGCCGACGCTGAGGTCTTGACCCCTTTCTCACGGCAGCGTACCGACCGGTCCTACACTGCTGTCTGCACCCCCTACGTGAGTCGTCGTTATGACCCACAGGTTCTGGTCCAGTACACTGAGGCACTGGATCGCACTGTCAGGGCTCTTAACGTTGAGCTGTACGCCACCCGAGCTCGTCTTCATCAGGCTATGGAGCAGTTGTTACCAGCAGTCATTGCGGGGATGCATCCAGAGTACATTCTTCACCCACGTCGGACTGAGTTTCCTCCAGGTCTTGAGTGGCTTGCGGTTGGAGGTCGTACTCCGGCACGTGGACCTGCGCTCCCGCTTGATATGCAGATTATGCATCAGGGTGTGCACGGGATGCAGAACCCTGCCCCCAGGTTTCACATTCAGGGTCACGTGCAGTTCCGTGGTTACTTTCGTTGTCCCCGACGTTGATGTAGCATATCGCTATGTCTCGTTGTTGTATCCCTCCACCGCGTGCTTGCGTGCCGCCTAGTTGTCTAGGTTATTTTCATGCCGGACCTATCGTCTATTTTGTAACGAACTTACGGTTTGTAATAGACCTATGTATGGATCTGTATGTTGAAATTCGAACTACTATGTCGTATCTATTGCACTTCTTTCCTTGTGCAATTTACTTCATGAATGATTCTTTGTCTTTGCAATTGCCAAATGCTAAATTACCACTGTTAAAATTTGACAGAATGGTTTGGCCAGCTGGTCGTGGTCGTGGTCGTGGTGCGCCTGAACCACCACCCCCACCGGAATACATGGCTGGTATGATGCAACAGTTTGAACTGAATCGCCAGTTTATGCAAGGGCTTATGGACCAGTTCCCGAGGCCGAATATGAATCAACAGCCAGCCCCAATGACTCTGCAAGACTTCATGCGTCTCAACCCTGCGATCTACCGCAGCTCAACTCAGCCGCTTGACGCAGATGACTGGCTCCGTGACATCACTTATGAGCTGGAGGCTTCAGGCGCCCCAGTGGCTAGCTATGTCAACTTTGCCTCGTACTTTCTGAAGGGTCCCGCTGCTCAATGGTGGGACAGCCATAGGCGCTCATAGCCTGTTGGGACAATCATCACCTGGCCGGAATTCCAAGCTGCGTTCCATGCTCGTCACATTCCTCTGGGACTGATGGACAAGAAGAAGGGTGAGTTCCGCAATCTAGTCCAGGGCAACAAGACTGTGGATGCTTATCAGCGGGAATTTCAGGACTTATCTCGCTATGCTGAAGAAGACGTTGCAACTGATGCTCGTAGGCAGGAGAAGTTCCGTGAAGGCCTCCACCCTGATATTAAGCTGGCACTCCTTGTTCAAGACATCGATAACTTTGCCACCTTGGTGAACAAGTCTATTCTAGTGGAAACAGGTATGCAGGACTACAAGGACAGCAACAAGCGCAATCATGACATGGGCTCATCTTCGGGCTCAGGAAGTCAGAAGCGCAAGATCTGGATCCCCCACAACATGTACCATGCACCGCCTCCTGCTCCGAGGCCGTCCTATGATGCACCTCGTCTGCCTCCACCCCCACCTAGGCAGCCGAGGCTCCCAGCTCCGCCACCACGAGCTCATGTTCCCCCTTCTCGTCCTGAGGATGGGCTGTGCTTCAAGTGTGGTCGTCCAGGACATCGTGCTAGAGAATCCAGGCAGAATTAGAATCAACTTGCACTGCCTACCAACCAGCCCCGCAACAACAATGCCAGGCCTGCTCAGGGACGTGTTCAAGCCAACAATATTGTTCTGAATGAAGTTCAAGACCAGCCTACTACTGTGATGGGTACTCTTCTTGTCAACTCAGTACCAGCTTCTGTATTGTTTGATACAGGAGCATCGCATTCTTTTATGTCTGAAGATTTCGCTTGCATGCATGACATTAAGTGTGAAGAGATGAACGTCCCAATAGTGGTAAACACTCCCGCGGGCCAATGTCGGACCTCCATTATTAGTCCCAATGTCATCATTGAAATTGAAGGGTTGGAATTCCATGCCTCCCCCATAATGCTGAAGTCTTCCAGTATCGATCTCATTCTCGGAATGGATTGGTTGAAAGCACATACCGCTTCAATTGTTTGTGACACCAGAACCGTCCACCTCCTGCATCCTTCGAATGAGATTGTAAGCTATCATGATCATCTTGTTCGGAATGCCGTAGCCCGACTATATGCCATGAATGCATTAAATGAGTCACCTCTTGAAGGGATTGAAAACATTCCAGTTGTCCGGGATTTCCAAGATGTTTTTCCGGAAGAACTTCCAGGGATTCCCCCTGCTAGAGCTGTCGAGTTTGTTATCGACTTGGTACCTGGTACCACTCCTATAGCCAAGCGTCCGTATAAGATGCCACCACATGAACTCCTTGAACTTAAGCAAAAAATTGACAATTCACTTCGTCTGGGTTTCATTCGTCCAAGTTCCTCTGCTTGGGGAGCACCTTCTCTCTTTGTCAAGAAGAAAGATGGAACGAATCGGTTAGTTCAAGATTACCGTCCCATCAACCAAGCAATGATTCAAAACAAATATCCGCTTCCTCGGATCAACGATCTGTATGATCAACTTGCTGGTTCATCAGTGTATTCAAAACTTGACTTGAGGTTGGGTTACCATCAGATCCGGGTTCGTGAAGAGGATATTCCCAAGACTGCCTTTGTTACTCGCTATGGTTCATACGAGTACACCATCATGTCCTTCGGCTTAACCAATGCTCCAGCAACCTTCTCTCGCCTGATGAACTATATATTCATGGATTACCTCGATAAATTCGTCGTGGTTTATCTGGATGATATTCTGGTTTACTCCAAGAATAAAGAAGAGCATGCTGAACATCTTCGTCTCATACTGGAGAGGCTTCGAGAACATCAACTTTATGCAAAGTATTCAAAGTGTGAGTTCTGGATGGACAAAGTAACCTACCTTGGTCATGTGATCTCCAAGGATGGTATTGCGGTCAACCCTGAACGAGTTCAAGCTATTCTTGACTGGACTCCCCCGAAGAATGTCAAGCAAGTCAGAAGTTTTCTCGGACTCGCCAGCTATTGCCATCGATTCGTCGAGAACTTCTCCAAGATTGCCAAGCCCTTAACTAATCTGCTTCACAAAGGTGTTAAATATGAGTGGACAGAAAAATGTCAGGAGAGCTTTCAGGCACTTAAGGACAAACTGACGTCTGCTCCAGTGCTTGCTCCTCCGGATACTCGTAAGGACTTTGTCATTTATTGTGACGCTTCGCGTCAGGGAATGGGTTGTGTCTTAATGCAAGAGCGAGGAGTGGTTGCTTATGCATCTCGTCAATTGCGTCCTCATGAAGAGAACTACCCAGTTCATGACCTTGAACTAGCAGCAGTAATTCATGCACTGAAAGAGTGGCGACAATACCTTGTTGGTAATCATTGCGAGATCTACACCGATCACCAAAGTCTGAAGTACCTGTTTACTCAGCCAGATCTGAACCTCCGTCAACAGAGATGGATGGAGCGCATAGCAGATTACAATGTGGGTATTTCTTATACCCCAGGCAAGGCTAATGTAATGGCTGATGCTTTGAGCCGCAAGTCATACTGCAATCACCTTCAGGTTCACAAGGTTCACCCCCTTCTTCAAAAGGAATTCCGCAAGCTGAACCTCCATATTGTTCCTCAGGGTTATCTCGCTCCCCCTCCTGTAGGGTCCTACAAAATGAACCTCCACGTTGTTTCCCAGGGTTTTCTTAAAACCCTGGTTGCTAAACCAGATCTTGTGGACGTCATCAAGTGGATCCAGAAGTGTGACAGTGAAGTCGAGAGGACTAATTCGATCTCGCAGAAGGAAAGCCCTCACCCTTCACTATTGCTGAGGATGGCGCTTTGTACTTCAAAGGCCGCCTAGTGGTACCGTGTAAGGAGAAAAACAATGATATGACTCAGGAGGTCATGAAGGAAGCACACGACACTCCGCTGTCTTTTCATCCTGGTAGTACCAAGATGTACCAAGACATTCGTCAAAGATTCTGGTGGTCTAACATGAAGCAAGACATTGCACGCTATGTTTCAGAATGTGACATTTGCCGTCGGATCAAAGCAGAACATCAAAGGCCTGCTGGAACTCTACAACCTATTTCTATTCCTGAATGGAAATGGGATCATGTTGAAATGGACTTCATTACTGGTTTTCCCAGGTCGCAGAAAGGTAATGATGCTATTCTTGTCGTCATTGACCGACTGTCCAAAGTTGCACATTTTCTGGCCGTCAAAGAAACGATCACTGCTAGTCAGCTGGCAGATCTATATATGTCCAGAGTTGTTTCACTCCACGGTATTCCATTGGTGATTAGTTCAGACCGTGGCAGCTTATTCACTTCAAGGTTATGGGCAAGTTTCCAGGAAGCTATGGGAACTCGTTTGTCCTTCAGCACCGCTTTTCACCCTCAATCCCAGGGACAAGTTGAAAGAGTCAACCAGATTCTCGACTTCGAGCTTGTGTCATTTCTTTCGGCAAGAAATGGGAGGAATCTCTCCCGTATGCTGAGTTCTCCTACAACAATAGCTATCAAGCTAGTCTGCAGATGGCTCCCTTTGAAGTATTATATGGACGTAAGTGTCGAACTCCTCTGAATTGGTCAAAAACTGGGGAACTTACACTTATCGGTCCGGATATTATCCAACATGCCGAAGATCAAGTCCGCATTATTCATGCAAATCTGAAGGCTGCTCAGTCTCGTCAGAAGAGTCAGTATGACCGTCATCACAAAGATATGGTATATCAACCTGGCGAGAAGGCTTATCTTCGAGTCACGCCAATGAGAGGTACACACCGCTTTGGAATCAAGGGCAAGCTGGCTCCTCGATATATTGGTCCTTTCACTGTTCTCGAAAGGCGTGGTAAGGTGGCATATCAACTGGAACTACCGCCAAACCTTTCTCAGGTTCACGATGTGTTCCATGTGTCCCAACTTCGTCGCTGCTTCAAGGATCCTATCCGAGCAGTGGATCATGATATGCTAGAACTGCAACAAGACCTCTCTTACAAAGAGCAACCAGTCCGCATTCTCGATGAAACTGAACGTCGGACTCGTCAGAAGGTTACCAAGTTCTTCAAAGTGCAGTGGGCAAATCATTCTGAAGATGAAGCCACCTGGGAACGCGAGGATCATCTTTGTGCCGAATACCCCGGGCCCTTTCCTTCTACTTCTTGATTCTCGGGACGAGAATTCTTTTTAGTAGGGGAGAATTGTGACGCCCTGGATTTGCAGCTACAGTAAACTCTGTAATCGAGCTACAGTAATTTAGGGATTAGGCTAATCTATTTTACTAATCAAATCGTGATCACTGTTGGAATTAACCTCCGGTTCAAATTCCGTTACAATTTAAAATTTCATTTAAAAAAATGGATTTAAAAGTTTTGCAAAACTGGAATTAAAAATGTTGGTCGGGTTGCAAATATTCCCTAAGGTTTTATAAAATTAAAACAGGCATTTTTGGAATTATTTTGGTGCCTCAAATTGTTTAAAAACTGACACTGTTTTTGTTAAATTAAAAAAAAACTAACCGGGCCGAATTAGGCCGGCCCGGCCGGCTGTTATAAGGGGGGCCAGGGGCAACCCTAGCGCCTCCAACCCCCGATTTCGTTCCCCCCCCCCCCCGCGCCGCCGCTCCCCCCCCCCCCCCGCGCTCTTCCCCCCCCCCCCCCCCCGCCGACCGGTTCGGGAACCGGCCCGACCCGCCCGCACCGACGCCCGCCGGCCCCGACCCGCCGCCCGCCGCCTCCCCGTTCACCGCCCGCCTCGTCGCCGCCGCCGCACGTCGCTCCGCCGCCTCGCACTGCCGCCGTTCGGCCTCCCACCCCGTGAGCACCCCCCCCCCGCCGACGACCGAGGGCGACCGCGCCGCCGCGCCAGCCGACGCCCGCGCGCGCGCGTGCATGTGTGCGTGTGTGCTGCGTGTGCGTGTGTGTGTCTGTGCAGTGTATGTGTACGTGTATGTATGTACGTATTTAAAACGAAATTTAAATAATAAAAATAATTTTATAAATAAATTAGTTAAATTAGTTAATTAATTAATTAGATGATTAAGATTAATTAGGTTAATTAATTAAACTGTTAATTAATCTGTTAATTAATTTAATTAAACAGTATTTACTGTTTTGGATAATTCGGATTTATTAATTAAAAGAAATTCAGAATATTGTTTAATCTTTAAAAATTAATATAAAATAAACCGTAGTCCGGATTAAAAAGTTTTGAACATGAAAGTTGCTCAGAATAATTCCACGAATCCGAATACGCAGTCCGTTAGTCTGTCACATGCCTCTAGCATAGCGAACATGGAACTTTTCCATCGATTTCGCCTGTCCGGTAGTAGCCCGAGACCCGGAAAATATCGTCAGATATTCTTCCGACCCGTCTGCGACGTGTAGTACTGCGTTAGTGCATGCCTAGCCCTGCATATTGCCATGTCATGCATCGTGATGCATTTGTCTGCTTTATATTTATTGTTTCTCCCCCCTCTTCTTACCGGTAGACCCCGAGACTGACGGTGTTGCCGGTTACGACTACACCGTTGACGACTAGCCTTTTGCAGCAGAGCAGCAAGGCAAGCAACCCCCCTTGAGCATTCCGATATCACCCAATTCTTTCCCTCTTATTCTTGCATTAGATTTTGCTACTGTATTAGCTAGCTCCTATTCTGGTTCATAGCCTGTTTTTGATAAACTGCTACTATACCTGCAATCATATCAACTGCTTAGTATAGGTTGATAAATGAATTCCCCAGTGACCCCTTAGTCCCAGTTGCCCCTGCTTCTTCATCGACGACTCGACGACCCGAAGACTCGAAGACTCGGTCAACCGACCGACGAGCCAGGCCCCTCACATCACCGCACACCCCTTAAGTATGGCACTGCAGAGCTACTATCGAGTGCCGAGGGTGATACCTCACTTAGCACTCCCGATGTTAATTCTGTAGCGTAGCTAATCGGTCGTGGGTATCGAGGGCGATTCCTCCTTCCCATTTATCGATAGCGATGTTGGGGAACGTTGCATGGGAAACAAAAATTTTCCTACGCACACACAAGATCTATCCATGGTGATGAGCATCTACGAGAGGGAGAGTGAATCTACATACCCTTGTAGATCGCTAAGTGGAAGCGTTAAGAAACGCGGTTGATGTAGTCGAACGTCTCCGCGATCCAAATCGCAAGTCGTCCCTCGATCCGATCACGAACTAGTGCCGAACGGACGGCACCTCCGCGTTCAACACACGTACGGCTTGATGACGCCTTCACCTCCTCGATCCAGCGAGCGATGATGAAGTAGTAGATGAGTTCCGGCAGCACGATGGCGTGGTGATGGTGGTGAGGAACAATCTCTGCAGGGCTTCGCCAAGCACTACGGAGATTATGACGGGAGAACTAGAGGGTTAGGGTTGCCGACACACGGCTTGGGAAATCTTGATGTGTCCCGTGTGCTAGCCCTGCCCCTCTATTTATATGTTGAGTCTTGGGGTCTAAACTTGGAGTAAAAGCCTCCTCCAAGTCGGTTTTTCCCGCACAAGTTCGGTTTGGCCCGCAGGGAAAGAGTCCAACTCGGATCCCTGCAGTACCACGCACAAGCGGTAGTACCGCTTCACACAAGCGGTAGTACCGCTTGGGCGGTAGTACCGCTTCACACAAGCGGTAGTACCGCTTACGCGGTAGTACTGCCTTACCAGCGGTAGTACCGCTTAAGGCAGCAGCAAAACTTCCTTTTGCACTTTCCAATACCTTGTGGGCTTTACCCCTTTGGCTCATATAAAGTGTTGCTGCACCCGAACACTTCAGTAAACATCCGGAACCCCTTCCAGTGAATTCTGGAACCCTTCCGGAGATCAAAACACTATTATCACATATATCAATCTTTTACCTCCGGACTCTTCCGGAGATCCTCGTCATGTCTGGGATCTTATCCGGAACTCCGAACAACCTTCGGTCACCAACAAAATAACTCAACTATACTAATCGTCACCAAACGTTAAGTGTGTAGACCCTGCGGGTTCGAGAACTATGTAGACATGACCGAGACACCTCTACGATCAATAACCAATAGCGGGACCTGGATGCCCATATTGGCTCCTACATATTCTATGAAGATCTTTATCGGTCGAACCTCTATGTCAAGGATTCAGTTAATCCCGTATGCTGTTCCCTTTGTTCTTCGGTATGTTACTTGCCCGAGATTCGATCATCGGTATCTCTATACCTAGTTCAATCTCGTTACCGGCAAGTCTCTTTACTCGTTCCGTAATACAAGATCTCGTGGCTAACACTTTAGTCACATTGCTTGCAAGGCTCATTGTGATGTTGTATTACCGAGTGGGCCCTGAGATACCTCTCCGTCATACGGAGTAACAAATCCCAGTCTTGATCCATGCCAACCCAACAGACACCCTTGGAGATACCTGTAGAGCACCTTTATAGTCACCCAGTTACGTTGCGACGTTTGATACACACAAGGTACTCCTCCGATGTCAGGGAGTTGCATGATCTCATGGTCATAGGAACAGATACTTGACATGCAGAAAACAATAGCAATAAACTGACACGATCATATGCTACATTTATAGTTTGGGTCTTGTCCATCACATCATTCTCCTAATGATGCGATCCCGTTATCAAATGACATCTCATGTCAATGGCTAGGAAACCTTAACCATCTTTGATCAACGAGCTAGTCAACTAGAGGCTTACTAGGGACACAGTGTTGTCTATGTACCCACACATGTATTTGAGTTTCCAATCAATACAATTATAGCATGGATAATAAACGATTATCATGAACAAGGAAATATAATAATAACCAATTTATTATTGCCTCTAGGGCATATTTCCAACAAGCGATTCTTGTCATACACATACCTCGAGTGGGATCCATCGAGGGTGATTCCTCGGATATCCACTTGGTGTATAAACACACAGTTACTTCAACTTGACTTTGTTTACATGTGAAAGACGGGACTGGAGGGACGGGCGGTACCACCCTGGTTGAGGTGGACCTGAGTTCCCGACAGTCTTGAGACGGGTCGGCCCCGAGGGTACCCGTGTGAAAGATGTGGTGGGATGCGCCGGTAAGGCATCCAACGGATTATGTTGAGGCGTGGACGGGCAGGAGAGGCCCTTGCCACACATCCTCGAGTCGGGGTGACGGGACCGCACTTCATGGGTCGCGATTGCCCCGCATTAATAAAATGCTAATGGGTTGGGTATTTGATCTGAGTTGGGTCGTTGGCCTTTTTACGCACCAAACCATCGCGTGGGAGAAGTTATGGGTACTCAGCGTCGTTGTATCAGCCGAAGCTCTTCGGACGTCAGCAATGGAGCGGCGCGCGCCGGATTGGACTGGACGGTACAGCTCTTGGACTGGAGTGTGCTAGGTCTGCTTCCGGCCGCCCACGCATCGTGCAGGAGCGCAGAGGGCAAGTGGGCCCACGACCCCTTTGTGCTTAGGATTTAGACCGGCGGGCTGGCCTCTTCGTTGAGCCTAGGTGGGGCGACGACGTGCTGCTATCCCGAGGCCGGGCATGACCCAGGAAAGTGTGTCCGGCCAGAGGTGATCAGTCGTGTTGGAAATGCGGTGCACCCCTGCAGGGATGAATAATCTATTCGAATAGCCGTGTCCACGGTAACAGGACGACTTGGAGTTGTGCCTTGACCCTATACAACTATAATTGTGATTTAATTTGAAATGAATGTGGCTCCGAGATTGCTTCCTCGCAGGGAGTCGAGGGAGGATCTCTGGGCGTGGTTACTTAATAAAATCTCTACAATAATATGACTATATGTGAGATACCAGTCTACTCTCTTCTAATGCTGCAAGATGCTAGTCTTCGATAGGACTAGGCCTTTCCCCCTCATTCTTGCTTTCTGCAGTCAGCCCAGATATAACCCCATTCCTTGATACTGATGCATACTTAGCATAGTTCTGATGTCAGTCTTGCGAGTACTTTGGATGAGTACTCACCGCTGCTTTGCTTTCTCTTTCCCCCTCGATACGATTACCGCGTTCAGACGACGGAGCCCAAGAGATGGAGTACGCCGGAGACGAATACTACACCATCGCTGGAGCCTACTACTACGTGGAGGCCGCCCCCGACGCTCAGGAGTAGTTAGGAGGTTCCCAGGCAGGAAGCCTCGCCTCTTTCGATCCGCTGCTTATGTTTGTGCTAGCCTTCTTAAGGCAAAACTTGTTTAACTTATGTTTGTACTCAGATATTATTTGCTTCCGCTGACTCGTGCTTGTCGAGCTTTGTATTCGAGCCCTCGAGGCCCCTGGCTTGTAATATGAAGCTGTATGACTTTAATTTGTGTCTAGTGTTGTGTTGTGATATCGATCAGTGAGTCCCTAATCTTGGTCGTACGCTTTGCGTGTTTGATTAGCGTACGGTCGAGATCGGGGGCGTCACAGGTTCTTCTTGGGAACATGTGGCATTGGCAGGCGAGGTGCCACATAGGATGGCCTCGGTGCATATCCTGGAGGAAGAGCGGTGTTCAGAATTCATATTCTACGCCTCTGAGATATAGAGACTGAAGATGATCCAAAATCGCAGTTGCGCTTGCGGGATTCCTCATAGGTCATCCTACCAGTTTCTGCTTGGATGGCTTTGTTCACAAGAACCTGGAAGGTAGCTAACTCATGCAAATTGAGGTCACAACGTAGCTCTCAATCGAGACCTTTCCTGAACCTTGCTTGCTTCTTGGCATCTGTGGATACTTCTTTAGGTGCATAACGCGCAAGGCGTCCAAATTCACGGCTATAGGCATCCACATCCATCTTGTCTCCTTTAGCCACGTTTGCATAACGCAGCTTACTGCTGATACTGCAGAGCCAATCATCTGCATCTAGTGGCTCAATGGAATGGTGGAAGGCGGGTGGCTGCAATTTGATGAAGTCTGTGATGGATACTAGCTCATTGCGCTGATGGGCTGTATTCTGCTCGATGTGCTCCAACAGACGGTTGGTGGCACGCTTGTTCCTCTCAACTTCTAGCATAACCTCCGCCAACAAAGGCCGGTCGGGAGGATCTTCTTCATCCCTACCACCTCCACAGTTCTGACTACGACCAGCAGATCTCCGGGTAACTGGCGGCATCCTAAAGGAAACAACCAGGGTTCAGAACAAGGAAGAACACCGGAACATATCTAAACCTAGGATAACTCGGACAACATAACGGCTGTACGGGTATGAAATATGAGGCAACCTGCACAAAATTTGGGCAGCATAACTGCTCAACATCATGGTTCAAGGCACAATGAGAACATAGGCATCACTTCTCACGACTCTGATGGGAACATGATTGACATGGAGCAACCATCCTATAAGTCTACAGATCCAATAACTCGTGATCCTAGCAGATAGGTAAGAAGCCTAGTCCTTAATCCCCGTAGAAAGGAAGAGGGTGACCCAGAATAGAGTAACTTGAGGAAATGAGTAAAAAGAGCCTTACGTTCCCTTCCTAAATCAATTCCCTTATATAACTAAAGTATTACTAGACTCAACATCGACCAGTTTGGCTTGATAATCCTACAGACAGTTCGGCTCTGATACCAACGCTGTCGGGACCCCGATCCTAAGCCATACGAATCTAGCATGTAACACATCATATCACTTTGCGGCCCCACGCACGGTAATCCCCACGGATGCAACCTTATCTTGGCTGGGACCGTTTGCGCCTTTTGGCTCACGAATATGAATATGTCGCTAGCAATCATACGTCAAAGAAACCGGGTCGACATGACTAGTTATAGACCCAAGTGGCACAACCGTACAGGGACAGGCATACGTAACCTAGCAATGCAGGTGTCGGTCATCAGCGTGTGTAGACGAGTCATGGCAAGCTACAAGGACTCCATTACACCGCATGACATTTCCCCGTAGGGACAAACACAACAGCAAAGAAGGATACACGCCGGTCAATCAATGTGTCCGAAGCAGTAGCAAGCTACCAAGGCCCAGTGGAAGCACAAAGAGGCATTTCCCCATAAAGAAGGCTACTAAAGGTATACAGCTAGGTGTCGAATCCCACACATACTAATGCATTTCAACCATACACGATTTATGCACGATATCCGTAGATACAACATGGCATCACAACAACACTCTACAACACAACATTTATTTAGAAGGCTCCGAAGAGCCAACATAGTATAATGTTACAAGCAGGGGGGTCACATGACCCAACATTCAGAGCATACAAACAACAAGCGAAAGTTACATGTCTGGGTACAGACATCTACTAAAAGCGGCTGGAAGAGCCTGAAAAGCTATAACGACCCTACCAAAGGAGTCAGACTGATGTCTGGGTTCCCAAGCTAATCCGTTGATGTCAACATCAAGAAGAAACGTAAACTGAACAACGTCTATCTCTGCAAAAACGTAAATAAGAAACAGTTAGTACGAAGGTACTCAGCAAGTCTTACATCAGAACTATCTACTTATGCATCATGTATCAATGAACGGGATAGTGGGGTTTACTGCAGAAATGCCAGCTTTGACCTTTGGCTAAACTAGATTACGACAATGTATCCAATGTATCATTCCTCTCTCGTCTTCCTACGAGAGAGCGCACACGAGTCCACATATCCACCACATCAATACACCACTATGGATCCTCTCCCGTCTTCCTACAAGAAGCCATCCATAGTACTCACACTTATCTGGAGCATTTTAGAGTATCCATTTAAAGTTATCTATGAACAATACAAGTCTCCAAGTAGTCCATATCCACGGACGCGGCTATTCTAATAGATAGTTTACCCTACAGGGGTGTACTTCGTCACACATGCTCCCGCCACTTATCGCCATGTGCACGTAAAAAGGCACCTTGGCAACCTTCAAGCGTAAGCCCAGCGAGGGAGTCGGCCACGGACGTTAACTTACAACGACCCTAGCCCAAGGCAGTCGCCTAACTGAGTTGGTTACCACAATCGAGAATCTGGACGTGTTTCACGATTCGGACTCAAAAGTTGTGTGCAGGGCCCCAAGCCGGTCCCGGTTGGGTCGTTCATTCACTTCGCAGGCCCGGCCACATCCTATCAATGTTTTGAACTACTGCAACTCCTGGGCAGAGAACAGGGTAGGTTAATAGGCTGAGAGGGTCCATTGGTTTCGGGCCCAATGTGCGATAGTAGGTAGTCTTGGAACACAAATATGGAACTCAGTTCCTATGAGCAGTTTCAATGAGACAACCCACCATGTACTCCTACATGGCCTCTCATCGCTACCTTTACCAAAACAGGTTCAACACTTAACTCTCATCATCAGAACACAACCATTTCACTCCGGTTCATCACCCAGATGAATCAGAGCTGACACAACTCTAAGCATAGAAACCATAACAGGGTAATAGCACAACATGGCACAAGCATCTACCAGGTATGCTAGGTTGCTTGGTTCAGCTATTTACTGTGACAATGACAGGTCATGCAGAGGAATGGGTTCATCTACCGGAACACAACTAGCAGTTGAATCGCATTGTCCTAATGCATTGAAATGAGAGCAAGAGCGAGAGGGTGGGATTGTATCGAAATGATCAAGGGGGGTTGCTTGCCTGAAAGTCCTGAAGAACAAGGTTGTTCTTCGATGCCGTCAATAACTACGTCTCGCAAGTCTATCGACAAGGGCAAACAAGGAACAATTTAAACAAGGTAGATGCTTCACAATGATGCATGACAGTGACATGTTAACATGTTGCTGGTTTTAGATAAAACCTCTAGTCATAATTAAATGAAGTTCATTTGGTCAATATAGGTCAAATTCAAACTCCACATAAGGCATTTCAATTGCCATTTATTGAATTGTCAGATACAACAGCTTTAGGTTGTTCAAACATGCATGAAAATTACACCATCAGATTCTTTGGATTTTTCTGATAATTTTTCATATATAAATTATTTCATTTGGAGCTATGGTTGAATTTCTATGATTTTTAGAAGTTTTAGGTATTTTCTCGAATTAGATAAATCCAGAAATCAATTATCGCGTCAGCTCTACATCATGCTTGCGTTAGCAGGTCAACAGACCCGGGTCCAGGTCAAACCTGACCTGTGGGGCCAATATGTCAATCACATAGGGTTTAACAGTACTTAACTAAAAGTAATCCGAGGTTATTAGGGCATCCGGGCCTACCTATCATGCACACCCGGTCGTGGTTAGTGGCTAATTAAGCCCAGCCACGTCGGGGCGGTGGTTGGACGCGCCGAGGGCACCAGGGCGTAGCCTAGGCTCGCCCGCACCCAGGGGCATGCGGCTGGTCTTAGAGGCGCCGGAGCTGACGGCGGCGAGCTCATCCGCGACGGCCGGAGATTTGGGTTAACGGCAACGACGATTCAGGGCTCGAGGGTGCTAGCTAGGGCGTGCAATGGGCTCGTGGGAGCTCCCTGAGCACGTTGGCGTTCTCGGGCGCGAGCCGCAGTGGTTGTGGCCACAGCCACACCATTGCTAGCGGTGAGGAGCTCGGCCATGACGGCGCTATGGCCTAGAGGACGCAGAGAAGCCGAGGAAGAGGGGGAAGTGACGCGGTGGCTCACAGTGGTCGCGAGGAGCAGCTAGGCAAGCTCGGGGAGAGCCGGACGGTGGCGAATCGGCGCCGGGGAGTTGCGGTGACCAGAGATGGAAACGGTGATGGTGGTGGCGGTGAAGGGCCCTCGGGCTCGATTCCTTCGGCGCGGGGAAGAAGTGCTCGACGACGGAGGCGATGGGCACGGTTGCGGGGCTCGTCGAGGCCGGTGGCCGCGCATTCTACGGCGGCTAGCTCGCACAGGGTCCGGCCATGGCAGAGATCAGACGAGGGAGAGGGGAGGAGGCAAAAATGAGGACGGGGAGAAGAGCAGGGGGCGCGGCGTCCTTATCCTGCGAACCAGGCATGCAGGGGAGCTGGTGGCGTGGCGTCCAGGCGCGCGCGCCGTGCTCCATCTCACCTCTGCCTACTGGCAGAGGTTGAAGATGACCCCTTCACCCCTGGTGGGCTGGGAGATCTCCCTCCTGGGCCAGGTAAGCCAGGTGAAGGCTCTACCTTTCTTTTATTTCCTTGTTTTTTGTTTTTCTATTTTTCTGACATTTTTTTTGGTTTGGAAAAAATTTCAAACCATTTATAAAAACCAGAGAAAAATATATGTGGACTAAAATTGACTTGTCCAGAGCCACACAATAATTCTCAATGTTTTTGGACATATATTGTATGTATATATCATATATAAGTCCAAGCAAATAATATTTGGATTAACTCAAATGCCCAAGTAAAATGTTCTGTGATTCAAAAATATTGGTTGGCATTTTTAACTCAGTCCAATATTTTATTAGAATACCAGGGACATTTTCTTGGTTCATTTTGAAGCAATTTTTATATTGCTTATTTGAAAAAAAATTGGATGGTGAGGCTTGATCATTCATCATTTCTTTTTCAGAAGAAAATAAAAATGCATGCATGAATGCATTAGTAAGCATAGTGAAACTAGGGCTGTGACACAAGAGTAGATGGTCTTTCACATAAGATCAGGCTTATGATTGATACTCTTAACAACAACACTACACAACTTGAGTTTTTTACCCAGGTTGTAGATGATCAACGAGCCGTGGTCGAGGAACTGAAGAACGAGCTTAAGAGCATATATGCTACCTTCCAAGGATTACAGGAGTGAGCATGAAACGCTTAGTTCCTGGATCTCCCCGCCATGCTTGTAAGCTTAGGGTAGATTCATGTGCACTTTGTATCTTTACCCTTTCTGCATTTACTTTTCAGCAAGATTAGAGAATAAGTTTTATTTTCAATAAGGTTGAGCTATCAGTTTTCCTCTTGAGTAAGGGATGACCGTTCCAATGAGCATATACATATCTTAATGTGTGAGATCATTGCTTTTGTTTGAGAACATGCTTGATGGTTGTTGTGATCAAAATGGTAGTACATAATTACTTGCATCATGATTATAAGTCCCCCGCATCTTAGTTGTATTTTTTAAAAGGAGATAAAACAACTATATATGCTAGCTCATTGAAGAGTTCAACTTACTTAAGGGCAAGCAAAGAACTTAATCCTTTGCTAAAATTTAAGAAGTACCTTTGGAAATGAAGTTTCTTTGAGAAATATGGTTGGCTTGCATACTAAATTTTTGATGAGCCGTCATCATGATTCAACGACGAGAGACAAAACCTTTTTAAATGAAAGATCTCTACAAGGAAAACGAGGAGAAGAAAAAATTGCGTGCCCAGTTGAAATAACAATGTACTAGGATATGAAGTTGTTACTTGTCCTTAGTGAAATTCAACGAAAAGGTATGGATGTCTGCATGATCATTACCAAAGTATGTATGAGCTATCATTTGTCACGTATACTCATCAATAAATGTTCCTCTTAGAAGTGATGGACTCATATCTTTTGATATATGTATCTTATAAACGCAAGGTTGGCCTTGTTCTTTACAAGCCACGATACTTGCTCGGGGATGAGCAAGACTTAAGCTTGGGGCAGCTGATGACTCCAATTTATGTGATATTTTTCCTATGTATTTTGGTGCCTACAAGGTGGGCTTTCTGGAATTTTACCGCGTTCGCGCACTTCTTTTGTTGATAATGCCTCAGGTAACGTCTATTGGAGCAATTCTCATTTAATGGAGAAAATCCTCAAAAATGGTAGTGCAATCACGTATTAAAGGTGATAATCACTTTCCATAAAAAATCAAGCAAGAAGGCCAAAGAAACAGTCATCGTCGCGCTTCCAGAGCGAACGATGGCGTTCCATATGACCGCAAGCGCTCGTATGAGCAGTCGTATGGCGCGCCGCCGCCACCGCCAGATCGACTATTTTCACCCCGTCAAAGTGGATCGTGAATCATACGTACAGAGACTCCAGAAACTCGTCCAGAAGGCAGAACCCTAGCCTCCGGAGCCCATCCGAAGGGAGGATCAACCAAGAGAAGAAGGGGATTCCTCTCACCGCGAAGGGGACGACATCATCTCCACCATCTTCATCATCACCGTCTTCATCGTCATCATTATCCGCGCCCTTATCATCTGCAACATCAAGAACCCTAGTGGATCCTTCGGTGTATCATTTCAATCCTTCATCCATGTATTCCATTATCATTGCCATGATCATTGTTGTTCCCATGTGTGAGTAGACCCCTAGTTCTTGGGGACATGGGTGAACCTTGGTATGTGTAGGATCTAAAACGTTTATTATGGATATGAGATCCTCTATTGAATTCTTAGTTTAATAACTTCATGAATGTTGTGAAGGGGCTCCACTCAGCATTTATGCCTTTATTGGCCATGAAGTATATCAATTTCTTTGCATAGGTCTAGGTTGTGGAGGTAATTTGAGGTGACAGTAAAAGCCTACTGGTCCTAACCTTTACAAGTGATCGGGGATTTATGGAGAACCCTTAGAGAGGTCGCGTCCATGGGGAAACCCTTAATTATCATGAGTTGTAACCCATAGGGGGAGACTATGATGGTGGTGTGCGTGGCATGAACGCTACCACGAGTAGGACGTGTTTTGTACCCGGCTCCACATAGATAATCGTCAACAGTGGCTCAAGTATCCGTTCCATGCTATGCTTTTGCATAGTAGTGCTAGAAACAAACCAATGGGGATTCCAGACTCTCTGAGAATGCCTTCTTAATTCTGTTGTTCCACCGCCATTACAATTCCTTTCTTTTATGTACTTTTATGTTATTTAGGTACAAGTCACTATTTTACTCAATCCTTATTTGAATCCGCCCTCACTCTGCTTTAAGTGTACAAATATATGCAGGCACAAATTACATAATTATCTACAAGTGGCAAAATCTTGATTCATGTGCTCCTTGTGGGATCGATACTCTTACTTCGAGAAGGCTTCAACTAAACCATGTGCACTTACAGGCTATCAGCACTGTACCGAAGAGGCTAGCAAATTACGGAAAGGTGGGAGTGCATATAGTCCATGAACTCACATTAGTCATAAAGAACTCATGTACTTATTGTGAAATTTTTATAGTTATATCGAAGCAAAGTACTATCAGTGCACCACTAGGGAGGAGGTTAGGAGGAGTTAACCATCACGCGCCCCCACTCAAACGGCACAAGGATTTCAACGAGGAATAAAAGTGCTCCAACATCCCGGTCATGCCATGACCGACACTTAAATGAGTAATTTAATAACAAGCTTTAATATTTGTATCTTTATTAACCACTGATCATGAATCGAACCCTTTCATATTACTATGTCAATATAAACAACCCAAGCAAGCCATATCAAGTGCTACATGCAATTTTTTTATTATATCCCTCTCATATACCTATCATTTTCTGACTAAACATATAATATGTCAAGTTACCACTTCCTATTTCAGAGACTCTCAAAAAGATTTAAGTGAAGCATGAGAGTGCTAATTTATTTCTATAAAATATACCTTCTGACATGCTCTATAGATATAAGTGAAGCATATGAGCATAATTGCCTTAACTCAAAAGATATAAGCCAAGCATAATGAGCATTCTAATAAATTATGACAATTGTGTGTCGCTCTCAAAAGGTGTTTCCAACAAACAATGAATGTGGCAAACTAAAAAGCAAATAAACTATTATACATGACACTTCAAGCAAAACTCATATCCTGTGATGAATAAAAATATAGATCCAAGTAACATACCGATGGACTGTACACGAAAGAGGGGATGCCGTCCAGGGCATCCCAAGCTTAGACGCTTGGGTCATCCTTGAATTTTACCTTGGGGTGCCTTGGGCAACCCCAAGCTTAGGGTCTTGCCGCTCCTTATTTCTTTATCCATCGCGATCTAACCTAAAACTTGTAATAATAACCTCGTGAGATCCGTTAGTATAATAATAAGATCGGATAATTAATTAGTATCATAAATAGATTCATAATTGTTCTCTCATAATACCTACTGTACTCTAACTTTCCCATGATTTATACCCCCCTTTACAATCCATAGAATCATTAGAATAAGCACACTATGCAAGTAAAAAACAAAATATGTCTAAAACAGAACAATCTGTAATGATCTTTACTAAAACCATAGTTCTGTAACTCCGGAAATTCTGAAAAATTAGGAAACCCTGGGAAATTTATATCTCGATACTGTGTAAAAAAATTCAGGAATTTATCATGTTCCAGAAAAAATTCAAAATTCAAATATTGGGCGTAAAAGTTTCTGTTTTTGCACCGCATCAATTCAACTATCAACAAAATCATCCCAAAGGATTTACTTGGAACAAACACTAATTTAAATATAAAAACACAATCATTACAGCAGAAACAATCATGTCATCACACAAAAACAGAATATTAAAGTTGGAAATAAAATAAACATTGGGTTGCGTCCCAACAAGCGATATTGTTTTGTGTCCCTAGCTAGGCATAATGAATAGTTTCACATTTTGTCCTCCTCATAAAACTTGGCTATCTTAGCTGGCCCTTTCTCAAAGCCTGGAGCTTCCTTATGTTTGCTGGTAACTTCTAAGAGTAAATTTACCATTTTCTCAAGGGTTTCAAACCTTTTGTTGGAAACAGTGAGAAGAGAATTCATACAATTAAGGTTTGAGCCTAGGGTTTTAATGGATTCATTTAGCTTTTGTACGGTACTCGTATTTTTCTGCATGTCCCCTAGTTTTTCTAATATTTGAAACCCTTCATGAGTATAAGAAGTAATTTGTGGTAGGGGAGGAATTCCGACTATTCCCTCTACTATTTCATGAGCAGCATTAGAGTACATCTCAATAAAGTTTCCTTTAGCGGCAAAGTCTAAGATTTTTCTATTAGGCATAGTGAGTCCCACGTAAAAATTACGAAGAAGAATCTTCATATCATTTTTATAGTAGCATTACGATGAGACTCTATTATTCGGTACCAAGCATCTTTTAGGCTCTCCCCTGCCTTTGCTTAAAATAGAGTACTTCAAAATACGGAGAGACATTGATAGATGAACCAACCATGATAACAAGCACAAAAGATATTTTCGGTATTTTTGATTTTTATAAAACTGAAAATAAAAGCAAGTAAAAGGATAGCGAGTAATGGATAATGTGTGTGAAGGGACATGTGGTATGTTTCTTGATACTCCCCGGCAACGGCGCCAGAAATCCTTTTGCTACTTTGTGTAGATGAGTTGGGTTTTTCCCCTAAAAGGAAGGGATGGATGTATTAAAGTAGCAATAAGTATTTTCCTCGGTAAGAACCAAGGTTTATCGAACCAATAGGAGGATCAAAAAAACTCTCGTGAACAGTACCTACACACAGAAGAACAAAATATTTGCACCCAACGCGGGCAAGAGGGTTTTCAATCCTCTCGTATTCGTCAGTTGCAAGGATCGAATCTGATAGTGGTAGATAGATAAATATATATAAATAAAATAAATAAAAGGAAAATAAATGCAGGAAGGTAAATAGGTTTTTAGTAAATATATTTGATAGACCCGGGGTCCATAGTTTTCACTAGAGGCATCTCTCTCAAGAACATAGCATATGGTTGGTAAACAAATTACTGTTGGGTAATTGATAGAAATGCGCACAGTTATGACATTATTTATGGCATGATCATTGCCATAGGCATTACGTCTGTGACAAGTAGACCGACTCCAGCCTGCATCTACTACTACTACTCCACCAATCGACCGTTGTCCAGCATGCATCTAGGGTATTAATTTCATGATAAACAGAGTAACGTTGTAAGCAAGATGACATAATGTAGACAAAGTAAGACAAGCAATATGTTCATACCCCGTCATTTTATCCTTAGTGGCAAGAATACAAATATGTACCTCACTACCCCTTCTCTCACGTGGTGAGGACACCGCAAGATTGAACCCACTACTATGCACCACTCCCTCTGATGATCTACTCATCTACTTGGCCAAAGCAAAATCATAGATCGAAAAGCATACATAGCTATAACAATCACACATAATAAAGTTGAGATTTGACTCAATTACTTTCAATGAATAATCTGATCATAAACCCATAATTGATTGGATCCCAACAAACACACCACAAAAGAGGAATACGTCGGATAGTTCGTCAAGAAAATATTGTGTTGAAGATTAAAGAGAGAGAGAGAGAGAGAGAGAGAGAGAGCCATCTAGCTAATCACTATGGACCCGTATGCATGTGGTGAACTACTCATGCATTATCATGGAGGCAGCAAGGTTGATGAAGATAGCCTCCGTGATCGATTCCTCCTCCGACAGAGTACCGGCGGAGGCCTCCAGATAGGATCACGGAAGAACGGAGGCTTGCGGCAGCGGAAAAAAATCGGGTCCCCTCCTGGTGATTTTGGGATTTTATAGAATTTATAAAAGTGGAATTAGGTCAGGGGGACCTACGAGGGGCCCACAAGCCCCCTGGCGGCGCACCGCCTGAGCTTGTGCCCCTCTCGTGCAGCGTCTGGTCTCCCTCTGATGCTCCCTGGGTCCCTTCTAGTCTAGAAAAAATAATCGTAAAGTTTTGCTTCAATTGAACTTCGTTTGGTATTGTTTTTCTGCAAACCAAAAAATAGGCAAAAAATAGGAACTGGCACTGGGCACTAGATCAATAGGTTAGTTCCCAAAAATGATATAAAATGGCTTCTAAAGCATATAATATTGATAATATAATAGCATGAAATAATTAAAAAATTATACATGCATTGGAGACGTATCATACCTCTTTGGAAAAATGGGCAGTGTACCAAAATGTGGCGCATCAACCTCTCGTGCGCCTCAATCCGTTCTCTCCGGATGAAATCATGGCGAAACACGGTACCGTCGTGCTTCGACTTCTTCCTCTTGTGCATAGCCACTAGCATAGCAATATCCTCTTCTTCGGTCAAATCAAATTCCTCATCGGACGAGGAATCATGCACGTACGAGGAGTCGCATGAGCTCATCTACAATATGGAAATCACCATCAAACTATATCATCACGCCCGATAAAAAACTCATAGTTTGCACAGTTTTTTACCTCGGGGGAATTTCCTCAAACACCTTGTGTGCGAGGTGGAAGAAATCGGTCGACGGCGGGTTGGGCAGCCATTCCACGGCGGCTTTTGTGAGCGGTGGCTGCAGAAGAACTATGCACAGCCATGACCCTGCAGAGAGCATGGCGGTAGCTCCGTGCGCGGCGGGAAGAACGGCGGAGGCAGGCAGGTGTCGGGCGGGCAGCGTGGCGCGCCTCCCCTAGCTCTTGTGGCGGGTCAAGGAGCAAAAAAACAGCACATCCACCATGACGACGACGTCGACGAGATTACAGCAACCGGACCTTTGGCGAATCTTTGAATCGAATCGGCGGCTACGGTCGTTGCTACGCCGGCGAGGCAGGCAGCGGGGACAGGTGGACGGGGTCGCGGTGGGGTCGGAGGTAGGCGGGTGGGCAGCTGCGGCAGTGATTTTTGGGCCAAATTCGCCGGCGGCAGAGTCGGGCAGCCGTCAGGCGACGGGCGGAATGAAAATGAAGACAGTTGGGCGGTTGGCACGCAACCCTCGTTTTACATGTCGTGGAGGTAGAGATGCAAATTTGCATCTCCAGGTATTATATTTTACGTCACCTGTAGGTGGAGATGTAATTTTTTTTCCGCATCTACATCATCTGTTGGAGTTGGGTTTTTGGGCCCCGGAGATGTATAAGTTAGTTATATTTGAATCTACATCACCTATTGGAGATACTCTAAATAGTCAACCCTTGGACTACGCGTTCATGGTAGTAGCCAAGATATAATCTCTCCCTTTTGTTGATCAATACAATAACCGTTTGAGTTGCCCTATATAATTGTGATTAATCCAATGTAGACCCTAGTGATGATGTTGATCATGTGATGAATTATTTCTTTATGTTCATATTGTATTGATGCCCTAGGTTTAGTTTATATATGCATAATTTTCTCCGGTTATTTATCTTCTTTGGACCGGTCAAATAAGTAATCGGTAGTGAAAAAGTTGGGTTTAATCTTCCGAGTTACCATGGTGAGACTACATGGAAAAAAGCTTGTATTTATTATTGTCATTAAGAATCAATGTTTGTACGCCACTCTAATGAAAGCATGCAATACAACAATGTCATCTTAGTTAAGGCAATTATATGTATTTTATACTTCAATCTTGGACGGTGTAGATGGTCTCTCGCTCTACAAGTGGATTGTTAGTTATAGATGCAGGGAGGGTCCTGGTCTATAGAATGATGGATGTAACGGAAATTGCTTTTGGAGGCCGAGCTTCATGGAGGCCTCCAAATGCAAAATCCAAAATTCATGAAAATTCATATTTTTATATTTCAAAAAGTTCTTAAAAAATACAGAGATAAGTGAGGGTGTAACACATATGTGTGTAAATTTTCAATAAAAAATACGTTGAAATGAGGCCTGTACAAAAAAGACAAATCTGGGACTTTTTAACACATGATACTATTCATCGTCCTAGGCCATGAATTTGTCTTTTTTGTGCAGATCGTATTTCAAGGTATTTCATCCTAAAAATTTACACACATACACATAACATCCTTCTTTACTTGCATAATTTTTTTCAATTTTTTTGAAACAGAAAAGTTTGAAATTTGAATTTTTCAAAAATGTCGAGCTCCATGGAGCTCCTCCTCCAAACGTCTGTTCTCTGGATGTAATTCCTATATAACATCAACACGAAGAATGAACATAAGATATTTCATATGCATTTTTTCGCATGACTATGTTAATTGCCGCAATTTTAACTATCGAGAGTTACACTTGGTGAACCTATGAATACCAATCCAATTTTTAGCATAAGAAAATACTTTCGAGATCTTTTACTCGGACTTTATTATCAATTATAATTTCGGAAAATACAAAAATATTATCTATCACATTATCATTTAATATCTTATACACCTAGCAAAGTCGACACTCTTGTTGGGGGCACAAATAAGTTTTATTTGTGCTGCAGAACTTATTATATCTTGGTTTCTCATTGAGAAAAAGTTCGACACTTTCTAGTAACCCTTCCACTTAGGGTCCAACTGATTGTTGGGCTATACACCTACCACCGAACAAGAACCGAGTAGAATCAGTGTTGCAACTCGATGGTCGATGTTGCAGGGCATCAGTCACTCGTGTTGCTGCAATTGGATTCTCGCCGGTGCTGCGGGGCGGCAATCGTAGCAACGCCGCTGCTGCAAGCTAGAGTTGCACAAGTCGTGGTTTGCCGGCGGTGGTTGCTGCAGCGCTGGTGCTGCATGAGAGTCATCTTAGTCGCATCAATGCCGATGCCGCGGGGGAGCGGTCGCAGCTGCAAACTGGTGGAGATGCGGGTCTCAGAGGTGCAACAACGCCGGTCGTCCTGCTGCTCGCATGTCCGATGTTGTTGCGAAGCAGTACTGTGGATGAAAGTGTGGCCATTGGATCTGCGTGGGAGTCGTCGGTTTAGATAATGCACATCTACGGTTGTTCCTTATAACTCTGAATTATCAGTCGGATGACTTGTGATAGATGAAAACCAATCGCGAACACATCAACCAATCCAACCAAACAAAAGATTATGAATGTCCATGGGCAGAGGAAGATGCCCTCCACTAACCCACTATGTCACTCAAACCAAAACGCAAGCACACCCTGTACACATCACGGCCCTGCCCGAGCCCGGCGACACGACTGCACGATCGCGCGCCTGATCCGCAACGGCCGACGTCGTGAGTGATCCGCGCAGCGCGAGGACGTAGAAATGGGACAGCGGTGTGTCTCGCACGGTGATCGCGCCTTGACGTGGTGGTGATTCGGGCCGGGGGATTTGGGGATTCACTCTCTTAAGCGTGGATTTGGTGCTTGTCCTGAACGATGCCACGTGACCGTGACTAGGACGGCCTTGTGTCATCAGCAAGCCAGACGCGAACATTCAACACTTGTGTTTCGGCTTGTTCTGGATCTTCCTCGCTATCACTGCTCTCCGTCCGGGCCAACCGATGATTCCTGATTGCGTGTTGCCCTCTAGCTCGGCCTCCTGATCCTCCGAGGGTTATGAAATCTATCCTTTCTAAAGTAATCCAGATCTTTTATGCCAGCAGTGCATGCAGCACGCCGCCCTCGTCATCATCCGACCGAGCAACGGCCAAAGGAGCTTCAAAACTACTACTAGTGGATAGTACTTAGTTTGGATTGCATGCATGTCTCATGAAGCTCTGCGTGTACGCGTACTCGAGTACAGCGTAAGCGTACGTGGGAAAACAGACAAACAATCCTAGCTAGTCCAGCGCACAAGCCTCTGCAACGTGTTGGTTTGACGTGGAAACAGTTTGTTGTAGTTCGATCAGTTTCGTGTGCAAAGTTGCAAACGATTTGTTGTTGTAGTTTTATCGTTATCGTGCACCACTTCACGAATGGATGACCTCGCGTTTCTTTTTTGTCTTTTTTTTTCAATCAAGAAGAAGAAATATAAAAGATTTCTTGCGTGGAACAGAAAGATTTCTCGTGCGACTTCTGCTGTTGCTCGGGGATCGCTCACGCATGTGGCCTCGACGAGGCGCTCAAACTGCCGCCGAGTGCGCTGCCGCTTTTACCGCCGTGCCTTACGCTCCGGCACCAGCTAGCCCAACGTACACACACCACCGGTAGCCTAGGCTGCTCAGCGGCGGCGGCTGTACATTGCACATGGAGAACGGTGGAGGCTTATCCGCAACGCTCGCGTGGTTGCTAAAATCTGCAGCTGCAACCATTCAGGAACATGGCGAACTCCCTCAGAAAAAAGAAAAAAAAGGAACATGGCGAACGGCAAGAACCCAAACCGGTGGGAGGTGGGGGCGTGTCGGAGCGAATGTGCTAGGCGCCGGTCAACCGGCGCTAGCCTTGACCGGTCGCATCTCACATTGTGCAATGCGACGTATGTCCGCCACCAGATCTGCCTTTCCTCGCTTCATCCCCATGCATCGTTCCGAGCACATTAGGGGGGGGGGGGGATTCTCACCACCCTCGCCTGGTCGCCCTGGCTGTCGGTCGCAACTTCCTCCTCCACTTCTCTTTCTCCGATGACGTGGTGGCCATGGCCGATGCAAAAATCACCGATGGTTGTTGCTCCATCGTGGGCGGGTTGCAGGATAATGGCTAGAGATACTCCGCTATCCATGGTCGCAACATTGTCAGCAAAGGTGGTAGCTCCTCCACCCGCAGTTGCGGCTTCGCTGGCAACGGTTCCAACATCATGCATCGCCGGTTGCAGCTTCGATAGAAACCAGTCCCGGCAAAATTTGCCTGCCGGTCCTAGCGAAAGATCACCTGCTGATTGCAGCTCCATGTAGTCGCTGGTCCTAGCAAAAATCGTCTACCGGTTGCAACTATGGTAGTCATCGGTCCCAGCAAAGCAGATGGTACCACCCCACTGCAGCTGCAGGACTCGTTGATCCCAACAAAATGACTCACCAGTCGTAGCAAAAAGTCTCATGGTTGCAGCTTTAGTAGTGGCCACTTTCAACAATCATGGCGGTTGGTTACACAATGGGGCTATTCACATGGTTCGGACCCCCAATCGCATACAGTTTCCGTAACTATGTGCTCGAGTGGGTTGGCGAAGAGGTCCATCACAAACCAATGAGAAATCATATGTGACGTGATAGAGGCGAGGGTCCCGATCTTTCGATGAGATGATAACTATCGATTTGTTGGAGACGACTTTGAAGATCCGACTACAAACGTGCACAACGTTGCGCCTTAGCAATCGATAAACCAACTACAAGAAGGTTATTGACCACGCCAGAGCACGATCAGCCTGACCACGAAGGTCTATTGCTGCAAGCAATCAAAGAACAAGCAAGAATATGATAATGCAATCTGAATATTGCGAATTTAGATGAAGTATTGACAAAGGTGGGGTTCCGAAAGCGGTTTTGGTCTAGTCGTTGGACACAAACGAAGTACACGAAGTTGCAATGGCTAACTTTTAACTAAACAAAACCCAAGAAAAAAACTACTAGATTGATCTACTTATATAGGAGCAAGGGGTGGCGGCCAAGGAGGTGGAAGGACGTCCCAAGGCAGCCTAAAACTAACCCTAGGTCGTACAAGGCCCATGGGCCCAAGTGGAGGTGATGCAACACCTTTGGACATGTAGTTTGATTCGGATTCTGCTGCAACGTCAGATTGTTTCATCAATATCTCCATGATCCGGATGAATTTGAAGGGGATTCCAATTGGGCTGGAAAGCATATGAAATCTACTTTCCAACAAAAAAAAAGAATCACCCAATTCGAAGTCCGGATGGAAAAGTTCTTGGCGTTTTGAGACAGGTATGTCTATGTAGTCCGAATCTAACTCCAAAACGTGAGAGACTTGGACTCTATCTTCTCTTGGGCTAAAAGTGACGTGAGAGAACTTCTTGAACAGCACCTAAACATCTCCTTTTCCCTTATCTTCATATGTGGATTGTACAAGTGTCCAGTAGTTCTGTAATTAGACATGAAACAAAAAGAGGTGAAGTACTTTTGTTCTGTATAGCATAAATAAATTATTACATAACTTTTATCAGAAATCACCTCAAATAAATACGCATATGCAATATTTGTGATCATATCCAAGGTAGTCATGTCCTCATCATCCTCCCCTTCTTGAAAACAAAGTCGCCATCAGTGTTGCTTAATCTGAAATGTGGCTAACAAAAGATAGACAAGGTGTACTATATATATATATATATATATATATATATATATATATATATATATATATATATATATATATATATATATATATATATATATATATATATGTCATCCATTTTTATTTTCCTTGGTTTTTGCACATATGACACATGTATACATGAGTAATTTCCATATGTTATGAAATATAAAGCCAAAATATTATAACAAGAAGTAAAAGGCATGAAAATATTGCAACTCAGTTTGCACATATAAATGAAGGCCTTATTCATATCAAAAGATTGACAATGTTCATCATTAAACCATCCCAACATTGGTAAATAAACTTGAATTATTTCAAATTTAGATGCTACAACATGCTTAAATGAGCAAACAAGCAACATGTCATTTGACACAGAATCATCACCAAGATTGGAGGTCATATCAAAATGATTAAACAGTGCCAGAATTATTTTCAAACATATTTGATTCAAATTTGATTTATTTCCTGATTCACATGGTTCTTTCTCATCAACAGTTAATTCAATGGGTACACTCAAAATTATTGATATTGCAGTTATTTGATCACATGACAAAGTCAAATCGTGAACATAGTCCTCGAAAATAGATGGTGTGATCAAAGTAATGGGTAGCTCATCACAGTGTACATTGGAATTGACAAGGCATTCATCATACTCATGTGGAGGTGGAAGATCAGTATATTTGTCATTACCTCTTATGATCAACTCAGATGATGTAGGCACTCTCGGTGTTGACGTGTCACATGGTGAAGGTGATGTATCCCTCACAACAATTGATGTGGTTGTCATAGTATGCCTAGTAGTTGAAGGAACAGCCGTATCAACTCTTGGAATGTGCACCTTGCGCTCTTTCTCCTTGTGGGCAACACGTTGTTTTATTTCCTGTTCAGCTTTGCAAGCAAGACGAAACAAACGATCCATAGGATAACACTTTTCATGAATTAGTATCTCGTGAATATCATGGTTTAATCCTCCCCGAAATCTATCCATAAAATCTTCTTCACTTTCTTCTAATGAGGAATGCAACAAGGTCGTTTGTAAATCATCATAATATTTCGTTACGGTGTCACTACCTTGTTTTAAATGTTGTAACTTTTTAATCATGTCACGAGTATAATAAGCAGGAACGAATGTGTGTCTCATGGCAAGTTTCAAATCATCCCAAGTAGTAGGTATATAATTAGAGTGTAACCGAAATATTCGCTCCACAAAAACGAGGCATAACTAGTGAATGTACCAACCGCAACCTTAAGTTTTTTATGTTCAGCAAAATTATGGGAAGCAAATATATCATTCACTGCGAAATCCCATTTAATATATAAAGCAGGTCTAAAATGGCCATTAAATGATGGTATAGAAATATTAACCTGATCGTGTGTATTGGGATGTCTTTGCACTTCTCGTGACGGTTGTGGCATTTGCTTAGGTGGTGGCACGTCTCCCACGATCGACGAAGCCCACAAACTGACAACTTCGGATCCTGTCATGATTAGTAGAAACAAGAAACAAAATCCAAGAATATTGTTCCTATGAACTACTGGGATGTGGTGGTAAAACGCTCACAGTAAAGCAAATATCAATGTCTTACAAATTCTTACCATGCAGCAGGTGGTGACCGACAACCGACGGTGTCAATATCTCCGAAGATTGAGTAAAGCGATTACCAGGTGAACGTATGTATACACGGTGTAGAAATATGCGGAGCTTGGAATGCTTAATGTATGGTAGCAAAAGATTAGCAATAATCAATTCAGAGATGCAATGTTGAATAAACGCTCAACGACGATACTGTGCTGGTCCTAGGCTAGACCGCACTAGAGACGTGATCCTAGAACACTAATGGAGTCACGACAAAGCACAAATAGAAGCAACGGATGATATAAAGTAGCTCTGGATAGCAAGATATAAGTGAAGATCACAATGATAGTAAAGACGATGATGATAAATAACCGCCAAGAAGGATATACCAAACTCTCTCTACAACTTTCCTCTCGAAACTATTATGCCAATTTTTGATATTTTTTCTCAAGATTGCTACTGGCTAGAAATTTCCAATGCAAAAGGAATCACTCTATTCCAAGTTCGTATGAGGAGTCAAAAAAATCGGGAACGGACCTGAAAAATATTGACAAACTGTGTTCACGACCTTCGTAGAGCAAAAAGTCCTATTTATAAGTCGATTTTTAGGTCACAATAATGAACTAGCTTGATGAACTATTCAGATGCGGCTCGTCGATAACTTGAATTTGAGTACTCGTGGAGCCAAAACGGATTTCGGATGAGGAAGATATGCCTGTTTTACCGAACACTACGCAAAACAGATTTCAATCCAAATTCAGATACGAGATTGAGTCTAGGTAGATTCAATTTTTTTCTCTTCTCTCTGTTTTTTCTCTCACTTTTTTCTACTTTTTTTCTTCTCTCTATTTCTCTCTCGCTTTTTTTTTACTTTTCTCTCTCTTTTTTTTCTCTCACTTTTTTTCTTCTCTCCAACAAGTCAGATAACATACATATTGGATAAAGTGTAGATGCAAAAGACCTCAAGTGTGATAATGACAATGACCGGTGGAAGCAGGTGGTGAAAATTGATGGATGGTGGTGGGCGACAACGGAAGGGAAACGGCAGCGTGGTTGTGGTATATGGCAGCAGCGATGAAGATGGTGCAGCGGTGGCGTGACAACTTGTGAATAGAACTCGAAACTCTAAAAGACTAGACGCTAAGACCAGCAACTCGACACAACGATGCAACCGCAAATTCAACAAAGCAAAACACCGAATAGAAAATTGCAAAAAGGCTCGGATTGGTTCGGATATGATGATCTAACCCTATTTTTTTGTGGCTTTTTCGTGGACTGTAGGTATGAAGAACAAATGTGATCTAAACTGCGAAAAACTGGTAAAATCTCACCGAGCAACCTGAAAACTGATACCACTTGATAGAGGCGAGGGTCCTGATCTTTCGATGAGATGATAGCTATCGATTTGGTGGAGACGACTTTGATGATCCGACTACAAACGTGCACAACGTTGCGCCTTAGCAATCACTAAACCAACTCCAAGAAAGTTATTGATCACGCCGAAGCACGATCAACCTGGCCACGAAGGTCTATTCCTGCAAGAAATCGAAGAACAAGCAGGAATATGATAATGCAATCTGAATATTGCAAATTTAGATGAAGTATTGATAAATGTGGAGTTCCGAAAGCTGTCTTGGTCTGGTCGTTGGACACAAACAAAATACATGAAGTTGCAATGGCTAAGTTTTAACTAAACAAAACCCAAGGAAAAAGCTACTAGATGGATCTTGATACGTCCATTTTGCATCATGATTTCCTACTGTCATTTACTTTGTTTTGTTGAATAATAATGCTTTGGGGAGTGATTCTAATGCCTTTTCTCTCATAATATGCAAGGTTTACACAAAGAGGGAGAATACCGGCAGCTGGAATTCTGGACCCAAGAAAAGCATGTTAGAGATACCTATTCTGCATAACTCCAATGAAGCTGAAATTTTACGGAGATTATTTTTGCATTTAATAAAAAATACTGGAGCAGAAAACGACCGGAGGGGGTCTCCCAGGTGGGCACAACCCACAAGGGCGCGCCAGGCCCCCTGGGCGAGCCCTGATGGGTTGTGGCCACCTCGGCCCACCTCCGGTGCCATCTTCTGGTATATGGTCACACTTGACCTAGAAAAAATCAGAGGAGGACTTTCGGGATGAAGCGCCGCCGCCTCGAGGCGGAACTTGGGCACGAGCACTTTTGCCCTCCGACGGAGCGATTCCGCCGGGGGAACTTCCCTCCCGGAGGGGGAAATCGAAGCTATCGTCATCACCAACACCCCTCTCATCTTTGGGAGGCCAATCTTCATCAACATCTTCAACAGCACCATCTCCTCTCAAACCCTAGTTCATCTCTTGTGTTCAATCTTTGTACCGGAACCTCAGATTGGTACATGTGGGTGACTAGTAGTGTTGATTACCTTGCGTAGTTGATTACTATATGGTTTATTTGGTGGAAGATTATATGTTCAGATCCATTATTCTATTCAATACTCCTCTGATCTTGAGCATGATTATTATTTGTGAGTAGTTACCTTTGTTCTTGAGGTCACGGGAGAAGTCTTGTTGCGAGTAATCATGTGAATTTGATATGTGTTCGATATTTTGATGATATGTATGTTGTGATTTCCTTAGTAGTGTCATGTGAACGTCGACTACGTGACACTTCACCATTCATGGGCCTAAGGGGATGCATTGTGGAGTAGTTATTAGATGATGGGTTGCTAGAGTGACAGAAGCTTAAACCCTAGTTTATGCGCTGCTTCGTAAGGGGCTGATTTGGATCCAAACATTTAATGCTATGGTTAGATTTTATCTTAATACTTTTCTCGTAGTTGCGGATGCTTGCGAGGGGGTTAATCATAAGTGGGAGGTTGTTCAAGTAAGAACAGCACCCAAGCACTGGTCCACCCACATATCAAATTATCAAAGTAGCGAACACGAATCAAACTAACATGATAAAAGTGACTAGACAAAATTCCTGTATACCCACAAGAACACTTTGCCTATTACTAGTGATTGTTCTGGCATGTCCTTTGCCTCAAAAGGATTGGGCTACTTTGCTGCACCTTGTTTACCGTTACCGTTACTTGCTTGTTACCAATTATCTTGTTATCAAACTATCTGTTACCTACAATTTCAGTGCTTGCAGAAATTACCTTGCTGAAAACCGCTTGTCATTTCCTTCTGCTCCTCGTTGGGTTCGACACTCTTACTTATCAAAAGGACTACGATTGATCCCCTATACTTGTGGGTCATCAAGACTCTTTTCTGGCGTCGTTGCCGGGGAGTGAAGCGCTCTTGGTAAGTGGAAGTCGGTAAGGAAAAACTTATACTAGGTGCTGAAATTTATCGCTACTTGCTACCATGGAAAACAATCCTTTGAGGGGTTTGTTCGGGGTATCTTCACCTTGACCGGAACCACAATTAGTTGCCCCTAAACCTACAACACCTACCGAAAATGTTACTTATGAAATCCCTTCGTGTATGTTAGAACAACTGCTTGCTAAACCTTATGTAGGAGATGGGACTGAACATCCTGATATGCATCTCTTATATGTGAACGAAATTTGTGGATTATTTATGCTTGCAGGTTTACCCGGAGATGAAGTTAAGAAGAAGGTTTTCCCTTTATATTTGGAGGGAAAAGAATTGACATGGTATAGGCTATGTGATGATCTTGGATCGTGGAACCGGAATCGTTCGCAATTGGAATTTCACCAAAAGTTTTATCCCATGCATCTAGTTCATCGTGATCGGAATTATATATATATTTTTTGGCCACGTGAAGGAGAAAGTATCGCTCTAGCTTGGGGGAGGCTTAAGTCAATGTTATATTCATGCCCCAATCATGAAATTCCGAGAGAAGTTATCATTCAGAATTTTTATGCTCGGCTTTCTCATAATGATCAATCCATGCTCGAGATTTCTAGTGCTGGTTCTTATATGAAGAAGACTATTGAATTCAAGTGTGATCTCTTAGAAAGAATTAAACGCAACTCTAAAGATTAGGAACTCGACGAAGGTAATGAGTCAGGTATAAAGCTTGAATTTGATTGTGTTAAATCTTTTATGATTACCGATACTTTTCACAAGTTTAGCACTAAATATGGACTTGACTCTGAGATAGTAGCCTCTTTCTGCGAAGCATTTGCTACTCACGTTGATCTCCCTAAGGAGAAGTGGTTTAAATATCATCCCCCTATTAAATAAGAAATTAAAGAGCCGGTCATAGCTAAAGAAGAAACTATCTTTTACAATGTTGATCCAGTTGTGCCTTCCGCTTATATTGAAAAATCACCTTTCCCTATTAGGATAAAGGAACATGCTAAAGTATCAACTGTGGTTCGTAAGAGTAATATAAGAGCACCTAAACCCCCTGAGCAAATTAAAGTAGAACCTAGTGTTGCTATGGTTAAAGATATCTTGGTAGAAAATATTGATGGGCATGTTATCTAGTTTTGTGATGAAGCTGCTAGAATTGCTAAACCCGATAAAAAGATAAACATAGACCCATACAAGACATGCCTGTTGTCTCAGTAAAAATAGGAGATCATTGCTATCATGGTTTATGTGATTTGGGTGCTAGTGTGAGTGCTATCCCTTTTACCTTATACCAAGAAATTATGGATGAAATAGCACCTGCTGAAATGGAAGACATTGATGTTACTATTAAACTTGCTAATAGAGACACTATCACACCACTTGGGATAGTTAGAGATGTCGAAGTCTTGTACGGGAAGGTAAAATACCCTAATGATTTTCTAGTCCTTGGTTCCCCACAAGATGACTTTTGTCCCATTATCTTTGGTAGACCTTTCTTGAGCACCGTCAATCCTAAGATAGATTGTGAAAAACAAACTGTCGGTGTCAGTTTTGGTAATGTGTCTCATGAGTTTAATTTTTCCAAGTTTAGTAGACAACCTCGCGATAAAGCGTTATCTAGTAAGGATGAAATAATTGGTCTTGCTTCTATTGATGTGCCTCCTACTGATCTATTAGAACAATATTTGCTCGACCATGAAAATGATATGCACCTTGATACGTCTCCAACGTATCTATAATTTATGAAGTATTCATGCCATGTTTACAATAATTTTATATGATTTTGGTATGATTTTATTAGAACTAACCCGGACTGACGCTGTTTTCAGCAGAACTACCATGGTGTCGTTTTTTGTGCAGAAATAAAAGTTCTCGGAATGGGCTGAAAATTTACGGAGAATATTTTTGGAAAATATAAAAAATACTGGAGCAAAAAGATACCGGAGAGGAGTCCCGAGGCGGCCACAAGCCTAGGGGGCGCCCCCCTAGGGCGCGCCCCCTGGCTTGTGGGCCCCTCGGGAGTCCCCTTGACGTGAGACCGACGCCAAAAATTCCTATAAATACCAAAACCCCCAGAAAGAAACCTAGATCGGGAGTTCCGCCGCCGCAAGCCTCTGTAGCCACGAAAAACCAATCGGGAGCCCGTTCCGGCTCCCTGCCGGAGGGGGAAACCATCACCGGAGGCCATCTTCATCATCCCGGCGGTCTCCATGACGAGGAGGGAGTAGTTCACCCTCGGGGCTGAGGGTATGTACCAGTAGCTATGTGTTTGATCTCTCTCTCTCTCTCTCTCATGTTCTTGAGATGACACGATCTTGATGTACCGCGAGCTTTATTAATATAGATGAATCATATGGAGTTTTCCCCTCTCCATCTTCTTGTGATGAATTGAGTTTTCCCTTTGAAGTTTTCTTATCGGATTGAGTCTTTAAAGTATTTGAGAACACTTGATGTATATCTTGCGATGGGATATCCGTGGTGACAATGGGATGTTCTATTGATCCACTTGATGTATGTTTTGGTGATCAACTTGCGGGTTCCGTGACCTTGGGAATCTATGCATAGGGGTTGGCACATGTTTTCGTCTTGACTCTCCGGTAGAAACTTTGGGGCACTCTTTGAAGTTCTTTGTGTTGGATTGAACATGATGAATCTGAAATTGTGTGATGCATATCGTATAATCAAACCCATGGGTACTCGTGGTGACATTGGAGTATCTAGGTGACATTAGGGTTTTGGTTGATGTGTATCTTAAGGTGTTGTTTTAGTACGAACTCTAGGGTTGTTCGTGACACTTATAGGGATAGCTCATACGATTGATCGGAAAACATAACTTTGAGGTGGTTTCGTACCCTACAATAATTTCTTTGTTTGTTCTCCGCTATTTGTGACTTTGGAGTGGACTCTTTGTCGCACGTGAGGGATTTACATATGATTCAACTATGTCAGTATTGTTGAGAGAACTTGCACTAGTGAAAGTATGAACCCTAGGCCTTGTTTCTAAGCATTGCAATACCGTTTGTGCTCACTTTTATCATTAGTTACCTTGCTGTTTTTATATTTTCAGATTACAAAAACCTATATCTACCATCCATATTACACTTGTATCACCATCTCTTCGCCGAACTAGTGCACCTATACAATTTACCATTGTATTGGGTGTGTTGGGGACACAAGAGACTCTTTGTTATTTAGTTGCAGGGTTGTTTGAGAGAGACCATCTTCATCCTACGCCTCCCACAGATTGATAAACCTTAGGTCATCCACTTGAGGGAAATTTGCTACTGTCCTACAAAACTCTGCGCTTGGAGGCCCAACACGAGTCTACAAGAAGAAGGTTGCGTAGTAGACATCAAGCTCTTTTCTGGCGCCGTTGCCGGGGAGGTGAGTGCTTGAAGGTATATATTTAGATCTTGCAATTAAATCTTTTAGTTTCTTGTTTTTCACTAGGTTGGTTTTATAAAAGAAAACTACAAAAAAATGGAGTTTAGGTTGCATCAATTGGTTCGTCTTTTTAATGTCTTTCGTGAAAATGATGGTTTGGAAAATTGTGCTCAACTGGTAGAGGAAGAATTTATGAAAATACTTAATGAGAATTCCTTGAATGATGAGCATGATTGCAATATTGCTAGTATGAATTCTCTGAATATCCATGATGCTAATGATATGCAAACCCACAAGCTTGGGATGCTATGTTTGATGAAGATGATATTTTTAGTCCCCCAAGTTTTGATGAGCAAATTTGTTATGATAATGACATGCCTACTATCTATGATGATTATGATGATGACATGTATGCTATAAAGAGTGATAGTAACCATGAAACTTGCCATCAAGATTTCAATATTCAAAGTGGTTATGTCAAACAAGTATCTCATGATAGTTATTTTGTTGAGTTTGCTCCCACTATTATGAATGAGAAGAAATATGCTTATGTGGAGAGTAATAAATTTTCTATGCTTGTGGATCATGAAAAGAATGATTTATGTGATAGTTATATTTTTGAATTCATTCATGATGCTACTGAAAATTATTATGAGGGAGGAGTATATGCTTGTAGGAATTGCAATAATATCAAGTTTCCTCTCTATGTGTTGAAAATCTTGAAGTTTTGCTTGTTTTACCTTCCTATGCTAGTTGATTCTTGTTCCCATAAGTTGTTTGCTCACAAAATCCCTATGCATAGGAAGTGGGTTAGGCTTAAATGTGCTAGTAATATGCTTCATGATGCTCTCTTGCATGTTTCAATTCTTATCTTTTATGTGAGCATCATTAAAATCATCATGCCTAGCTAAAAGGCATTAAAGAAAAGTGCTTGTTGGGAGATAACCCAACACTTTTACTTTCTGTTTTTGTGTGTTCACATGATTAAGCTACTGTATTAATCATGTTTTATAGCTTTTGTTTCAATAAAGTGCCAAGTAAAGCCTTTGGGATGACTCACAAGATGAGTAGAACTGATGCTGAACCAAAACAGAAACGTGTGACTCCAGTACAGGAATTTTAATTTTTTACTGGAGCTTGATAATGATCTGAAATTTTTACACAGTCTTCATATACAATTTTTTCAGGTTTTACTAATTATTAAGAATTTTTCGAGATAGGTAAGTATGGCTACACTACAGATCTTCACAGACTGTTCTGTTTTTGACAGATTCTGTTTTGCATGCATAGTTTACTTGTTTTAGTGTTTCTATAGCTTATATTGAGTGATATAAATTATGGGAATGATAGAATAAAGTAGGTATGATGTGGGAACAATTATGAATCTTGTCTTGACAGTACCTAAGTGAATGATTTATCTTTGTTACACTAACCCTTCTCACGAAGTTCCGTTAAGTTTTGTGTGATTGAAGTTTTCAAGTTTTGGGTGAGACACCGATATGAGGAGAATAAGGAGTGACAAGAACCTAAGCTTGGGGATGCCCAAGGCACCCCGAAGGTAATATTCAAGGAAGACTCAAGCGTCTAAGCTTGGGGATGCCCCGGAAGAAGGCATCCCCTCTTTCATCTTCAACACTATCGGTATATCTTACTTGGAGCTATATTTTTATTCGTCACCTAATATGAGTTTTGCTTGGAGCGTCATTTTATTTTCTTGTTCTATGTTAGGTGTCATTTATAATCTTGTTTTTCAATAAATTTCCATGAATTGCCTTAGGATGCTTGCATTGCATGTTTGATGTGTGTTGTGTAAAAAAAAACAGAAACTTTTGCTGTAGTGTTTGAATTTTCATATTTTACTGGAACGTGGAAAGTTTCTGAAATTTTTACATAGTATTGTCATATAAATTATTTAGCATGTCCTAAATTTTAATAATTTTTTGAGTTACATAAGTACACTTTTTTCATAAATTTCTACAGACTGTTCTGTTTGGACAGATTGTTGTCACAGTTTCGTTAACTACTTATCCTATAGTTTCCATAGCCTATATTGGTAGATATAAATTTTGGAGATGATAGTAAACAGTAGATTATGTTTGAAAATTATTGTGCAACTTGTCTTTGCAATACATAAAGAGTTGATTTATTATTATGTGTACTAACCTATCTCACGAGTTCTTTTCGAGTTTTGTGTGGATGAAGTTTTTGAGAATAGATGAAACCATGATATGAGAGGATTGAACGAGATACAAAAGCTCAAGCTTGGGGATGCCCAAGGCACCCCAAGTAAATATTTCAAGAAGTCTCAAGCATCTAAGCTTGGGGATGCTACGCATCCCACCTCTCTTCATCAACAATTATCGGTTAGCCTATGTTGAGCCTAAATTTTTATTCGTTCACATGATGCGTGCTATTCTTGGAGTGATATTTTTCTTTTGCTTGCTGTTTAATAAAATACTTAAGATCTGAAATTCTTAGATGAGAGAGTCTTCACATAGTTATTTAATTGTTGACTACGCATTGATCTTCACTTATATCTTTTTGGAGTAGTTTGTCATTCACTCTCGTGCTTCACTTATATCCTATGAGTAAATGGTTGAATGAATTGAATATCATAAATCTGAAATTAAATATGCTTCATATACTTATCCCATGGGGAGTAATGACTTCACACATAATAAGTATAGGTGGTAAAATTTATTGAAAGTTAGCAAACACCGCATTGGTCACTTGAACAATTCATGAAAGAATATTGAAGGAAGAGAGATTCCACATATAAATATACTATCTTGGACATCTTCTATGATTGTGAGCTCATTAATTATTTTCAAACTCGAGCAAATTAGTTAAAATTAGACAAGGAAGACAACTTAATGAGTTATGTTTGGGTATATTTGTATAGAAGTTATATTGTTATGGATCCTCCAACATGTGGTGCTTGCGTCCACCTCATACTAGCCAAAACTTCCGCACCAAGTAGAAATACTACTTGTGCATCCAAACACCCTTAAACCAGTTTTGCCATGAGAGTCCACTATACCTACCTATGGATTGAGTAAGATCCTTCAAGTAAGTTGTCATCGGTGCAAAAACAATAAAAATTGCTCCTAAATATGTATGATCTTTTATTGTAAGGGAAAATAAGCGTTGTACGAACTTGTGATGGTAAAGAAATAAAAGCGACGGACTGCATAATAAAGGTTGCTATCACAAAGGGCAATACAACGTGACGTTCCTTTGCATTAAGGGTTGCACATCCAAAAACAAAAAGCGCATGACAACCTCTGCTTCTCTCTGCGAAGGGCCTATCTTTTACTTTCTAGTACTTACCTTTATGCAAGAGTCATGGTGATCTTCACCACTCCTTATATTTCGCCTTTTTCTCTTGGCAAGCGTCATGTGTTGGGGAATGATCTAGGCATATATATCCACACAAATATATTTAATCATGAATTATTATTGTTGACAATTATCTATATGATAAATAAGTTGGGAGGCGAAACATTAAGCCCCTATCTTTCTCTGTGTTCGATGGATGCTATTTGTTCTAAAAATAAGCTTTGAGTGTCAATAATCATGGAAGACTATATGATAGTTGAGTATGTGGAATTTGCTAAATCAAAGCTCTTACATAGACCCTTCCTGAAAATAAGATGAATTGCAATTGTTCGAAGATTAGGAATATGGTTTGTTAGTTTCCAAGAAACTTTCTGGTCTATACTTTAACATGTGAATAGCTTGTTACTTGATCATGAGAAGTTTTATGAGATGAGCTACTGTTTATGGTTTATATTGATGCTAGAAAAAGTGATTGGAATTGATCAAACTTGTGCACTTGCTAGCATTCACACTTCATAAATTATTTCTTTTATCATTTACCTACTCGAGGACGAGCAGGAATTAAGCTTGGGGATGCTGATACGTCTCCAACGTATCTATAATTTATGAAGTATTCATGCCATGTTTACAATAATTTTATATGATTTTGGTATGATTTTATTAGAACTAACCCGGACTGACGCTGTTTTCAGCAGAACTACCATGTTGTCGTTTTTTGTGCAGAAATAAAAGTTATCGGAATGGGCTGAAAATTTACGGAGAATATTTTTGGAAAATATAAAAAATACTGGAGCAAAAAGATACCGGAGAGGAGTCCCGAGGCGGCCACAAGCCTAGGGGGCGCCCCCCCCCTAGGGCGCGCCCCCCTGGCTTGTGGGCCCCTCGGGAGTCCCCTTGACGTGAGACCGACGCCAAAAATTCCTATAAATACCAAAACCCCCAGAAAGAAACCTAGATCGGGAGTTCCGCCACCGCAAGCCTCTGTAGCCACGAAAAACCAATCGGGAGCCCGTTCCGGCACCATCACCGGAGGCCATCTTCATCATCCCGACGGTCTCCATGACGAGGAGGGAGTAGTTCACCCTCGGGGCTGAGGGTATGTACCAGTAGCTATGTGTTTGATCTCTCTCTCTCTCGTGTTCTTGAGATGACACGATCTTGATGTACCGCGAGCTTTATTAATATAGATGAATCATATGGAGTTTTCCCCTCTCCATCTTCTTGTGATGAATTGAGTTTTCCCTTTGAAGTTTTCTTATCGGATTGAGTCTTTAAAGTATTTGAGAACACTTGATGTATGTCTTGCGATGGGATATCCGTGGTGACAATGGGATGTTCTATTGATCCACTTGATGTATGTTTTGGTGATCAACTTGCGGGTTCCGTGACCTTGGGAATCTATGCATAGGGGTTGGCACATGTTTTCGTCTTGACTCTCCGGTACAAACTTTGGGGCACTCTTTGAAGTTCTTTGTGTTGGATTGAACATGATGAATCTGAAATTGTGTGATGCATATCGTATAATCAAACCCATGGGTACTCGTGGTGACATTGGAGTATCTAGGTGACATTAGGGTTTTGGTTGATGTGTATCTTAAGGTGTTATTTTAGTACGAACTCTAGGGCTGTTCGTGACACTTATAGGGATAGCTCATATGATTGATCGGAAAAGATAACTTTGAGGTGGTTTCGTACCCTACAATAATTTCTTCGTTTGTTCTCCGCTATTTGTGACTTTGGAGTGAACTCTTTGTCGCACGTGAGGGATTTACATATGATTCAACTATGTCAGTATTGTTGAGAGAACTTGCACTAGTGAAAGTATGAACCCTAGGCCTTGTTTCTAAGCATTGCAATACCGTTTGTGCTCACTTTTATCATTAGTTACCTTGCTGTTTTTATATTTTCAGATTACAAAAACCTATATCTACCATCCATATTACACTTGTATCACCATCTCTTCGCCGAACTAGTGCACCTATACAATTTACCATTGTATTGGGTGTGTTGGGGACACAAGAGACTCTTTGTTATTTGGTTGCAGGGTTGTTTGAGAGAGACCATCTTCATCCTACGCCTCCCACGGATTGATAAACCTTAGGTCATACACTTGAGGGAAATTTGCTACTGTCCTACAAAACTCTGCGCTTGGAGGCCCAACACGAGTCTACAAGAAGAAGGTTGCGTAGTAGACATCACACTTGCGTGAAAGAAATGAAATAGATCAAATTTTCTTCGAACACCAACCTCTCTTGAAACACAATTTGCCTATTGAAACTCTTGGAGGTCCTCCTCCACCTAAAGGTGATCCTGTGTTTGAATTGAAACAATTGCCTAACACTTTGAAGTATGCTTATCTTGATGAGAAAAAGATATATCCTGTTATTATTAGTGCTAACCTTTCAGAACATGAAGAAGAAAGATTACTAAAAGTTCTAAGGAAGCACCGAGCTGCTATTGGATATACTCTTGATGATTTTAAGGGCATTAGTCCCACTCTATGTCAGCACAATATTAATATGGAACCTGATGCTAAACCCGTTGTTGATCACCAACGGCGATTGAATCCTAAGATGAAAGAAGTGGTAAGAACTAAAATAGTAAAGCTTCTGGAAGCAGGTATAATCTATCCCATAGCTGATAGTAGATGGGTAAGTCCTGTTCATTGTGTCCCTAAGAAAGGAGGTATTACCGTTGTTCCCAGTGATAAGAATGAACTCATTCCACAAAGAATTGTCACTGGCTATAGAATGGTAATTGATTTTAGAAAATTAAATAAAGCTACTAGGAAAGATCATTACCCTCTACCGTTCATTGATCAAATGCTTGAAAGACTATCTAAGCACACACACTTTTGTTTCTTAGATTGGTATTCTGGTTTCTCTCAAATACTTGTGTCACAATCCGATCAAGAGAAAACTACCTTTACTTGCCCTTTTGGAACCTATGCTTATAGACGTATGCCTTTTGGTTTATGCAATGCACCTGCTACCTTTCAAAGATGTATGACTGCTATATTCTCTGATTTTTGTGAAAAGATTGTGGAGGTTTTCATGGATGATTTTTCCGTTTACGGAACTTCTTTTGATGATTGCTTAAGCAACCTTGATCGAGTTTTGCAGAGATGTGAACAAACTAATCTCGTCTTGAATTGGGAGAAGTGCCACTTTATGGTTAATGAAGGCATTGTCTTGGGGCATAAAATATCTGAACGAGGTATTGAGGTGGATAAAGCTAAAGTTGATGCAATTGAGAAAATGCCATGTCCTAAAGATATTAAAGGTATTCGAAGTTTCCTTGGTCATGCTGGTTTTTATAGGAGGTTCATTAAAGACTTCTCTAACATTTCTAGGCCTCTTACTAATCTTTTGCAAAAGGATATTCCTTTTGTTTTTGATGATGATTGTGTGGAAGCCTTTGAAACACTCAAGAAAGCCTTAACCTCTGCACATATCGTTCAACCACCTGATTGGAACTTGCCTTTTGAAATCATGTGTGATGCTAGTGATTATGCTGTTGGTGCTGTCCTAGGACAAAGAGTTGATAAGAAATTGAATGTTATCCATTATGCTAGTAAAACTCTAGATAGTGCCCAACGAAACTATGCTACTACTGAAAAAGAATTTTTAGCAGTTGTGTTTGCTTGTGATAAATTTAGATTCTATATTGTTGACTCCGAAGTTATTGTTCACACCGATCATGCTGCTATAAAATACCTTATGGAAAAGAAAGATGCTAAACCTAGACTCATTAGGTGGGTTCTCTTGCTTCAAGAATTTGACTTACACATCGTTGATAGGAAGGGAGCTGAGAACCCCGTAGCTGATAACTTGTCTAGGTTAGAAAATATTCTTGATGACCCATTACCTATTGATGATAGTTTCCCTGATGAACAGTTAGCTGCAATAAGTTTTTCACAAAACACACCTTGGTATGCTAATTACATTGTCGCTAAATATATACCACCTAGCTTCACTTACCAACAAAAGAAAAAATTCTTCTATGATTTGAGACATTACTTTTGGGATGACCCACACCTTTATAAAGAAGGAGTAGATTGTATTATTAGACGTTGTGTACCTGAGCATGAACAGGAACAAATCCTATGGAAATGTCATTCTGAAGCTTATGAAGGACATCATGCGGGAGATAGAACTGCTCATAAGGTATTACAATCTGGTTTTTATTGGCCTACTCTCTTCAAGGATGCCCGCAAGTTTGTCTTGTCTTGTGATGAATGTCAAAGAATTGATAATATCGGTAAGCGTCAGGAAATGACTATGAATTATTCACTTGTTGTTGAACCATTTGACATTTGGGGTTTTGATTATATGGGGCCTTTTCCTTCCTCCAACGGGTACATTCATATTTTAGTTGTGGTTGATTATGTCACTAAGTGGGTAGAAGCTATTCCAACTAGTAGTGCTGATCACCACACCTCCATTAAAATGCTTAAAGAGGTTATCTTCCCGAGGTTTGGAATCCCTAGATATTTAATGACCGATGGTGGTTCACATTTTATTCATGGTGCTTTCCGTAAGATGGTCGCTAAATATGATGTTAACCATAGAATTGCATCGCCCTATCGTCCTCAATCTAGTGGTCAAGTAGAACTTAGCAATAGAGAAATAAAATTAATATTACAAAAAACTGTCAATAGGTCTCGTAAGAATTGGTCCAAGAAATTAGATGATGCACTTTGGGCCTATAGAACAGCTTATAAAAATCCTATGGGTATGTCTCCATATAAAATGGTATATGGGAAAAGCTTGTCATTTGCCTCTAGAATTAGAACACAAAGCATTTTGGGTAATTAAAGAACTCAACTATGATTTCAAACTTGCCGGTGAGAAGAGGTTATTTGATATTAGCTCACTAGATGAATGGAGAACCCAAGCGTATGAAAATGCTAGGCTATTCAAAGAAAAAGTAAAAAGATGGCATGACAAAAGAATCCAAAAGCGGGAATTCAAAATAGGAGATTATGTTCTTTTGTTCAACTCTCATTTAAGATTCTTTGCAGGAAAGCTTCTCTCCAAATGGGAAGGACCATATATTATCGAAGAGGTTTATCGTTCTGGAGCTATCAAGATTAATAACGCCGAAGGTACTAACCCGAAGGTGGTCAATGGACAAAGAATTAAGCATTATATCTCAGGTACGCCTATTAACGTTGAAAGCAATGTTATCCAAACCATGACACCGGAGGAACACATAAAAGAAATCTTCCGGAACACTCCAGAATTCTTAAAAGTAGGAGGTACGTGATACGGTAAGTAAACGGACTCCGAAAAATCCGCAAAAATATTTTTTGTCAGTTTTGGAATATTTTAAAATTTTGGAAATAAAGAAATAAACCGGAAGGTGATCGAGGTGAGCACGATACACCAGGGCGCGCCAGGCACCCCTGGGCGCGCCCTGGTGGGTTGTGCCCACCTCGGATGCTTTCCCGACTCCTTTTCCTTCCATATACTCGTTTCCCAAGAATAAAAATTCTCTATATATACCCCCGACTGTTTCGATGACCTCATCGTAGAAAAATCCTTTGTTCTTGTTTCTTGCTGTTTTCCTATCAGATCTGTCAAGTCAGGCATCATGTCTTCTCCCTCTTCTAACAACATGGAAGAAGATGCCTGGCTAATGAAGATAGAGTTGAAGAGGGAGGAGACGAAAGAAGCCAACATGGAAGAGAAGGGCAAGGAGGCTATGGTGGATTATTCCCCTGAAGGAGATCAATCCATGCCAGCAAAGGAGGGAGAGAAAGAAGATATCCTTCAACCTTACTACAGTCATCTCACCCCTATTGAAATCGAAGCCTTTAGAGCTTTCGAAGAGGTTCGTGTTCAGAATAAATTTCTCATCCGTGAAAATATTTTGCTAGAAGAGCACATCAATAACCTTAGGAGGGTCATCCGCAAATTGGAGCATCTTTTGAAGCTGAAGTGTGACATCATATCACCACCACCTTCTTCATCACCACCACCAAAGGAGACTTAAGCACACGGGTATGGGCACTCCCCTTGGCTTGAGCCAAGCTTGGGGGAGGTGCCCCGGTATCGTATCACCACCACTTTTATTCACCTTTACCTATTTTTAGTTTGATCTTTAGTTTTCCCTTGCTTTAGTTGAATAAAAATTTAGCATGATCTATTTTCGTGTGTTAGTTTCGTGGCCTACCTACCTATGTAATCGAGTGAGAGTTATATAATAAAGTTTAGTTTGAGTTTTTGCCTCTCTACTTTCTTGTTGCAATCAAAATAAAGAGAAGAAACAAATGAAAAAGATCATATGCTAATCTTATGGTGAGTAATGACATCACATAAGGAAAAGTATAAGTAGTAAAATTTATTGGAGATTGACAAACAGAGCATTGGTCAATGATGCAATTCATGAAAGAATTAATAAGGGAAGAGAAGATTCACATGCAAATACACCATCTTGGACATCTTTTATGATTGTGATCCCCCATCAAATATTATATGTCAAAATTGTTGACGTTGGACAAGGAAGACAACGTAATGATTTATGTTTGTTCATATCCACATAGAAGTTATATTGTCATAGATCCTTTAACATGTGGTGCTTGCTCAATATCTTTGCTAGCCAAAAATCCCGCACTAAGTAGAGATACTACTTGTGCATCCAAAAACCCAAACCCAAATTCTTTCTTTGAGTGTCCACCATACCTACCTATGGATCGATAAAGATCCTTCAAGTAAGTTGTCATCGGTGCAACAAGGCAATAAAAATTGCTTCTAAAAATGTTTTGATCAATTAGTGTAAGAGAAAATTGAGCGCTATACGAACTTATGATGGCAAAGTAATAAAAGCGACGGACTGCATAATAAAGGTTGCTATCATAGGGGGCAATATAGCGTGACGTTCTTTTACATTAAGGGATTGGGCATACAAACCAATAAGCGCATGACAACCTCTGCTTCCCTCTGCGAAGGGCCTATCTTTTACTTTTATGTATTTACTTTTATTCAAGAGTCAAAGTATTTTTCTCTATTCCTTTTTACTTTTTCTTTTGCAAGCATCATGTGGTGAGGAAAGATCTAGGCACATATATCCAGTTGGATATGGGTGGGCATAAGTTATTATTGTTGACATCACACTTGAGGTGAGTAAGTTGGGAGGCGAAACTATAAGCCCCTATCTTCTTATGTGTCTGGTTGAAACTTTTTGTTCATTGGTATGCCGTGAGCGTTAGCAATCATAGAAGACTAAATGATGGTTGAGTATGTGGACTTTCCAAAAGGCTCCGACATGAGACCCTTCCTGAAAATATGATGAATTGTAGTTGCAAAGTTGACTGGGAACATAGTTTGTTGGTTCCCAATAAGGTTTATGCTTCATACTTCTATGTTGTGATGAATTGTTACTTGTTCATGAGAAGCTATATGATAAAAATGTATTGAAATAAGTTCTTATGTTAGAGTTTGTTGCTATTATATTAATAAGCATGATGCTTCTATGTCCACATTTTGTTTTTATCGACACCTCTCTCTCAAACCATGTGGACATGCTTTTCAATATCGGCTTTCGCTTGAGGACAAGCGAGGTCTAAGCTTGGGGGGGTTGATACGTCCATTTTGCATCATGATTTCCTACTGTCATTTACTTTGTTTTGTTGAATAATAATGCTTTGGGGAGTGATTCTAATGCCTTTTCTCTCATAATATGCAAGGTTTACACAAAGAGGGAGAATACCGGCAGCTGGAATTCTGGACATGCGACACCTATGGGATCGCGTGGGTCCCTTTTATGGTTCGGCAGGGAAAAAGGTGTGCACAAAGAGCAGATCCAGCGATCAACGCGAGGGATTTTTACCCAGGTTCGGGCCGCTGAGAAGCGTAAAACCCTACTCCTGCTTTAGTGTATTGTGAGTCTTTGAACTCTGGCTCCAGGAGCGCTATGTGATAAACAGTACACATCCGCTATCCTCTATCTGGGCCAGAAGGTCCTCCCCCCTGTAGCTACGCCTTGGGCCTCCTTTTATATGTCGAAGGGGTCACCAACAGTGGCGTACAGTACATACAAGAGGTGTAAAGTTGCTACAGTGTTTCATGATTATCACTGACATCTTAGGACAAACGCATTAAATTCTTCGTTTAGGTGTCCCTTAATTTCTTGGGGACGGAAAAAGGGCCCGTCCCATCAGCACCGCTTAACCCCATCCGCCGCTAATGCCATGACACGTATCCAGGAGGACAAACCCCGTCTGACAGGCTGGTCGCTGCACTGGAGCGGTGGCAAGGTGGCGGGATCTTGCCGGGTGCGAATCTTGCCAGGTCTTCGCTAGCCATCCCGGCAAGCATCTTGCCGGGATCCCAGCCTTCGGTCTTCTGTGTTCTGATCATCGTCTTGAATGCCTTCTTGATAGTCTTGTGCTTGTTCCCAGTTGTCCCCCGGCAAGCATCTTGTCGGGAGTCCAACATCGGGTCTTCTCGGTGACCTGCCTGGAGGTCTCCTCCCAGGAAGGCTCGCTTCCCGGAAATTCTATCCTGATCTTGCCGGCCTTTGAGCTTGCCGGTGATGGGTAGGCCTGCTCCCGGCAAGTAATCCTTGCCGGAAACCTGGGTCCTAGATGTGTCCTATAAGTGGATTTCTTCTCTGCCATGCCCTTCCCGCCTGGAGGCTGCAACTTGCCGGTGCGTGTCCAAGGGTAATGAACACCGCCTGTTCACTACACCGACAGGAGCCCCCGGGCCTGGGCCGGACAAGCGTGCACAGTGTTTGTCTGGGCTAGGCCCAAAAACATGCACCGGTACACGTGCGGCGAGAAGTAACCATCACTCATGACTTTTTAACTGCACGCTGATGATGACGCAAGAGAGCTTGCGGTTTGCCGGGCCTTGGGCTTGCCGGCAGCGTGGGCAGACAGAGCAGGACGGCAGTAGGAGTCGTGTGCCCAAAAGGGAGTGCCACACCGTGCGACGAAGAGCCAACCCCCGAGCCTTCCCCATAAAGGGTACCGCGGGTGCGGTGCTCGATTCATACAGTCATCCCTGCTGTCGCCGCCGTCTACTGCGAATGCCTCACTGCCGTCTTGCCGGTCTCCAGCACGGCGCCCTTGGCTTTCTCGGCTGCCGCGTGCCGCCGAGAATAAAGCAACCGCCGAGACTGAAGTACTTTTTGCATACCTGTTGCTACAATGGCGCATGTAGAGAAATAATTAATCTTAGTCAGGCCAATCTTTATGTATGCAAGACATGTTTCTTTATGCTAAATGAATGTTTGCTTCCCTCTTGATTAATTCCGCCCTTGCATATATCTTATATCCTATGCTGTTTGGAAACCTTGCCGGTACGCACGTTTGCCGCGAGCGCTTTGAGGAACAGGTCCCTAGCAGCCTGCTGGAAACACCGCCGCCGGCAAGGCGACTTGCCGGGTCAGAACGCGGCTGCTAAGCCTGCCGAGCGGACTCAGGGCGAAACTAGAGCGCGGGCTCACCACGACAAGGTTCCTTCGCGTGCAGATTAATGTACAAGGACGAAAAATTAATCAAGACGACCCATGCTTGCCGGAAAGCTTTCTGGTGTGCACGCTCCAGTCGGCAGCGCTTGGAGGAACGGCTCCTTAGCGGCTTGCCGGGAACGCCGCCTCCCGAAAAGGTTTACCTTCCCGGTGTCTGTGTAGCCGCCTAAGTTGTCGAGCGGACTCAAGACAACTAGGGGCGCTATTGGCCCCGGGAAGGCTCCTTCGCGTGTAGGTGTAAGGAGCAAGTGAGGACAGCAAAAGAAATGTAATTGTCACAAGTTTTTGTAACTTAGCTTTTCCTGCTGTTCATCTCGCATAGCGAGGCCGCGCTCGTGGTGATGACCGGCAGCTCTCTAGAAGGTTACTCTCTAGGGCGCTGCCAGCCCCCGAGCCCGCCTTCCATGTGTATTCCTGCAACACTGATTGGACATGTAATGCCACGACAGCGTTTTAGCACAACAAGTTAATTAGCTTCTGGTTTATGATTAATTTGTTGTAATTTTGACTTCTGTCGAATGTTCCCTTGCTTGCCGGAACACTTTCCGGTGCACACGATCCAGTCAGCAGCGCTTTGAGGAACAGGTCCTTAGCGGCTTGCAGGGAACGCCGCCTCCCGAAAAGATTTACCTTCCCAGCTTTAGTGCAGCTGCTCACATCGCCGAGCGGACTCGAGGCGACTAGGAGCGCAACTAGCCCTGGGGAGGCTCCTAAGCATACGGGTTTACGCAGAAATCCGAAAGTAAAACTTATCGAGCCTTTTCCTTGAACAATTGCATTTTTGTACAATGAATCCCTACGCTTGCTGGAATACTCCCCGAATGCGCACGTTCTGGTCGATGGCGCTTAGGATCGGGTCCTGTCTAGCAGCCTATCGAGAACGCCGCCTCTTCAGGAGCTTAATGCTCTAGAGACAACCGCAGCTGCATCTGTGTTGTTGGGCGGACCCAGAACAACCAGGAGTGCAGAGTGTTTCTAGAGCGCTCCCTCGTGCACAGGTTATACAAAACTACCATCAAGGATAAGGCTACACAACAAAAAGCAATCAAAGTTTTAGGACTTAGCTTTCTGTAAGTAGAGCGAAGTCGCCATGGACGATGAAGCTGATGCGCTGACCGCTAGATCAGGTTCGCGCAACCTTTCCCCCTACCTGGCGCGCCAAAGATGTCGGCGTGCGACACCTATGGGATCACGTGGGTCCCTTTTATGGTTCGGCAGGGAAAAAGGCGTGCACAAAGAGCAGATCCAGCGATCAACGCGAGGGATTTTTACCCAGGTTCGGGCCGCTGAGAAGCGTAAAACCCTACTCCTGCTTTAGTGTATTGTGAGTCTTTGAACTCTGGCTCCAGAAGCGCTATGTGATAAACAGTACACAGCCGCTATCCTCTATCTGGGCCAGAAGGTCCTCCCCCCTGTAGCTACGCCTTGGGCCTCCTTTTATATGTCGAAGGGGTCACCAACAGTGGCGTACAATACATACAAGAGGTGTAAAGTTGCTACAGTGTTTCATGATTATCACTGACGTCTTAGGACAAACGCATTAAATGCTCCGTTTAGGTGTCCCTTACTTTCTTGGGGATGGAAAAAGGGCCCGTCCCATCAGCACCGCTTAACCCCATCCGCCGCTAATGCCATGACACGTATCCAGGAGGACAAACCCCGTCTGACAGGCTGGTCACTGCACTGAAGCGGTGGCAGGGTGGCGGGATCTTGCCGGGTGCGAATCTTGCCGGGTCTTCGCTAGCCATCCCGGCAAGCATCTTGCCGGGATCCCAGCCTTCGGTCTTCTGTGTTCTGATCATCGGCTTGAATGCCTTCTTGATAGTCTTGTGCTTGTTCCCAGTTGTCCCCCGGCAAGCATCTTGTCGGGAGTCCAACATCGGGTCTTCTCGGTGACCTGCCTGGAGGTCTCCTCCCAGGAAGGCTCGCTTCTCGGAAATTCTATCCTAATCTTGCCGGCCTTTGAGCTTGCCGGTGATGCGTAGGCCTGTTCCCGGCAAGTAATCCTTGCCGGAAACCTGGGTCCTAGATGTGTCCTATAAGTGGATTTCTTCTCTGCCATGCCCTTCCCGCCTGGAGGCTGCAACTTGCCGGTGCGTGTCCAAGGGTAATGAACACCCCCTGTTCACTACACCGACACGACCCAAGAAAAGCACGTTAGAGATACCTATTCTGCATAACTCCAATGAGGCTGAAATTTTATGGAGATTATTTTTGCATTTAATAAAAAATACTGGAGCAGAAAACTACCGGAGGGGGCCTCCCAGGTGGGCACAACCCACCAGGGCGCGCCAGGCCCCCCTGGGCGCGCCCTGATGGGTTGTGGCCACCTCGGCCCACCTCCGGTGCCCATCTTCTGGTATATGGTCACACTTGACTTAGAAAAAAATCAGAGGAGGACTTTCGGGATGAAGCGCCGCCGCCTCGAGGCGGAACTTGGGCAGGAGCACTTTTGCCCTCCGGCGGAGCGATTCCGCCGGGGGAACTTCCCTCCCGGAGGGGGAAATCGAAGCCATCGTCATCACCAACACCCCTCTCATCTTTGGGAGGCCAATCTTCATCAACATCTTCAACAGCACCATCTCCTCTCAAACCCTAGTTCATCTCTTGTGTTCAATCTTTGTACCGGAACCTCAGATTGGTACCTGTGGGCGACTAGTAGTGTTGATTACCTTGCGTAGTTGATTACTATATGGTTTATTTGGTGGAAGATTATATGTTCAGATCCATTATTCTATTCAATACTCCTCTGATCTTGAGCATGATTATTATTTGTGAGTAGTTACCTTTGTTCTTGAGGTCACGGGAGAAGTCTTGTTGCGAGTAATCATGTGAATTTGATATGTGTTCGATATTTTGATGATATGTATGTTGTGATTCCCTTAGTGGTGTCATGTGAACGTCGACTACGTGACACTTCACCATTCATGGGCCTAAGGGGATGCATTGTGGAGTAGTTATTAGATGATGGGTTGCTAGAGTGACAGAAGCTTAAACCCTAGTTTATGCGCTGCTTCGTAAGGGGCTGATTTGGATCCAAACATTTAATGCTATGGTTAGATTTTATCTTAATACTTTTCTCGTAGTTGCGGATGCTTGCGAGGGGGTTAATCATAAGTGGAAGGTTGTTCAAGTAAGAACAGCACCCAAGCACCGGTCCACCCACATATCAAATTATCAAAGTAGCGAACACGAATCAAACTAACATGATAAAAGTGACTAGACGAAATTCCCGTGTACCCTCAAGAACACTTTGCCTATTACTAGTGATTGTTCTGGCATGTCCTTTGCCTCAAAAGGATTGGGCTACTTTGCTGCACCTTGTTTACCGTTACCGTTACTTGCTTGTTACCAATTATCTTGTTATCAAACTATCTGTTACCTACAATTTCAGTGCTTGCAGAAATTACCTTGCTGAAAACCGCTTGTCATTTCCTTCTGCTCCTCATTGGGTTCGACACTCTTACTTATCGAAAGGACTACGATTGATCCCCTATACTTGTGGGTCATCAGATCTACTTATATAGGAGCAAGAGGTGGCGGCCAAGGAGGTGGGAGTACGTCCCAAGGCAGCCTAAAACTAACCCTAGGTCGTACAAGGCCCATGGGCCCAAGTGGAGGTGATGCAACACCTTTGGACTTGTAGTTTGATTCGGATTCTGCTGCAGCGTCAGATTGTTTCGTCAATATCTCCACGCTTCGAACGAATTTGAAGGTGATTCCAATTGAGGTGGAACGCATATGAAATCTACTTTCCAACAAAAAAAAAGAATCACCCAATTCGGAGTCCGGATGAAAAAGTTATTGGCGTTTTGAGACAGGTATGTCTGTGCAGTCCGAATCTGAGTCCAAAACGTGAGAGACTAACTCTATCTTCTCTTGGGCTAAAAGTGACGTGAGAGAACTTCTTGAACAACACCTAAACATCTCCTTTTCCCTTATCTTCATATGTGGATTTTACAAGTGTCCGGTAGTTCTGTAATTAGACATGAAACAAAAAGAGGTGAAGTAATTTTGTTCTGTATAGCATAAATAAATTATTGCATAACTTTTATCAGAAATCACCTCAAATAAATATGCATATGCAATATTTGTGATCATATCCAAGGTAGTCATGTCCTCGTCATGACGGGTCGTGCAAAACCACACGCATGCTACCACAATCATGTGTTATAGTATGAGTATTCACTCATGATCTGTTTCTGAAAAGCATGTGTAATTGAAAGAATATCTCAGTTGGATATTTGGTGCAAAATTGTGTGCGATATTTCTGTTGGGCGCACACGAGTTATGTCATCCTTATCATGTGCAATTGTTACATTATATTTGGCAGCTATTTTGAAGTGAATCGTGTGTGATAATTGTTGAATATTTGAGGAATTTTTCATGAAGTTTAATCCAGAAAAATAGTGAATAAAACATGAATAACAACATAACAATGATAATAGAAACAAGAAACAGATTGTTGAAACTAGTCATGCAATCGAGATCATAAGCAAAACACACCATATTCATATTGATTGCTACTAACAGTAAATCAATAATATCCCTAATAGAGAGAATATGATGACATACGGAGAGCAACAGAGGAGGATGCAGGTGCGTCATTCGTCATGTCGCATAGGAGGCGGTCGATGTTTGGGAAAAGTCGTCGTTGGGGAACTCGTCATCGACGATGTCACCGTTCACAGCCACAATGAATCAAGATCCAACGGTCACGCAAGAGAGTTTCCAAAAAACCTAACCGCTCCTCTCTCGTGTAGGATCACAAGAGACGGAGTTTCGAACGCCTGCTATCTCACTCCTCGGTGCACGCCGAGAAGCGAGAATGGAAAGCGGTAGGCGTAAATCTTGGAACTAGAGGTAGAAGATTAAGTGGCATTTGTTTACAGAAGAGCAACCTCTTTTATAGACTCCAGGAAATGGATGCGAAACTGAAACACAATGAAAAGATGAAACTGAAACTTTAATAACATCAATGGAAAACATTCACAACGTTTGGTTTCATTTTTCACCAGTGTAAAAGCATTACAACTTCTTGCATGGAAAAAATAGGCTAGCACGCATGGAATGAAGAAACCAATGTACTAATGGTGAAAAAAAACGAAACCAAAACATTGATGCCATCATTGGGGAGATGAATGGAAGCATTCACAACCATTCGGTTTCATTTTCCACGAGCGCGAAAAAATAAGCTTTTTCTCTTGTAATGCATGAATGTGCCACATGGGCCTATGGGGTTTTCCTACGAATTATTGGATATAACAAATGAGAGATAGCCCAATAATTCCAAACATATGTCTCTATTGCAAGGACCTACATACATGGAGTTAATGTTACTAGAAAGGTGTATGCAATTGCACAATATGTATTTTCTAACGGAAGAAGCAAACCTTACTCCCGTAAATTGCAGTCTTTTATTATGAACTTGTGATTTCATCAAGTAGTTATAATTAGTTGAAGTATGAATTCTGAGATGTACATGAATGTTCAGCCAGAGTTCATGGTCCAAATTCACAACGTAAACTTGTTCAAACATCAATGGACTTCATCCACACACGGATCAAACAAAAAATTGTCTCTCAAGTAAAAGTTGCACGCTCTTCATGCTTTCATGATATACCGACCCATAATTAAACCAAACTTTAAAATACATGAAACGGACCTCAAAAAATATAAAGGACACGATGTTGTACCCATAACGGTACACCACTTTCGACGCAGAGTTAAGGAATTGAACTTATTCCTCAACAAACTTGCATCGAATTAGCAGGTTAAAAAAAGGTCAACAGTAGTGATATAAATTGCCAATCTTCAAGTGCACAACATAGATAAGCAACTTTGAATCCATTTAATAAAATTTCAATTTCCTGATCGTTCTTATTTCGCTTGCAGTTGCGGTTGCTGTTTCTGTTCCTTCTGGCTTTACCTTCCGTTGACTCTTGGTTTTCTCATGTTGACATGTGACGACGACATGTGCGTTGTTTCTTCACCCGTCGTTTGCCATCTTTGTTAGTTATGCCATGGTGTTAAGCTTGCCTTCTTAACATCATCAAGGAAGAGGCTCTCCTTTGGGCGACCGTGGATGCAAAAAAGTTGGGTCACATAATACCATGAGAGTAATATTTGTGTGTGTGTGTGTGGATGGGTGCTGCAACAAACTCTCTATTCCTCTCTTAATTAATATATGAGGCAAATATTCCGCCTCTTATTAAAAAAACATGTTGTACATTATAAAATTGTTGCCAGCATATTCCTTTTCTAGCGAATAAACATGTAGTTGAATGATTAGGAGGATAGTGGTATCCCTTGCCCACCAGAGTTCAAGTCCCAGACTTGACATTGGTGCTCGCATTTTTCTGGATTTATTGCAGGTCTTCCAACGATGTGCGTTCATGTGGAGGAGACGTTCCTGTCGACTACGAATGCATCTATGGCGACTTCGTCAATCTCAAGATGATGTACCGGCTCTGTATCTCGAATGTGCTCATAGGGGTAGAGTGTGCATGCGTTCATAGGGATAAGTGTATGTGTGTATGTATGAACATCCGTGTTTGTACTGTGTTTAAAAACATATATATTCCATGTATATGGGTTTTTTTAGGGGTAAAGCAATTCTAACTCATGAAATACCACATGTTGTGGGATACAATTCAAGTGGTGGGTTGTTACCAACTACAAGTGGCGCCCTATAAGGAAAGACAAAACCTAATTAGTTTATGAGCGTCAATATTAACGGAAAGGCCTTCGAAAGTAAATTTACAAGTAAAACTCGCTGCATTTGTGATATTCGACGTCTCTGGTAATGCCACTTATTAGCAAACAATGCATTTGTATTTCGCAAAAAAAAAAAAAAACAATGCATATGTGACGTGAAATACAGCGAGGCCCGTGGCGAACAATGCTTATCCGAAGGAGACGATGACATCCACTTGTTATTGCGTGGCCGCACCGCAAATAGGTCCCCGTCGAAGTAGCGAATGAAAACGAAGCGCGAATGGAAGCACACAAAAGGCTGCAGTTGAGTGTGGAGATAGACACGGCGAGCTCGCTGCGTCGCCCGGTGCCTCAAGCGTGAGGTCGCGTAGAAGCCTGGGCCAAACACAATCCGGCTGGGAACAGGAAAATGATCAGCTCGAACCAGCTCCCTGTCTTGAACATCCAATTCGCGAAATGTACGTGAATGAAATCGGGACTCGACGTGACCCGGAGCTACTGCAGACGCACTTGTTTCGCGTGCATGGACACCCATCCAAATGTGGACAGCGGTGACAGTAGTAGCCCAAATCCCGACAGCCGAACGATGCTCAAGCAAAACCACTGCTACTCACAAGCGACTGGGCCCGGAACGTTAGACAAGTTGCTGCTCTGCTCAATGTAGGTGACCAGTGGACACCAAGGAAACGCTGTCTAGCGTCGCCATGACCGCAGCCGAGGATCCAGATTTTTCAAGTGGAATTTATCTACTCCCAAAAGTTGTATTTTTTAAATAAAAAAATCTCAAAAGTTGTAGTAGTAGAGTAAGCATCGTGTTAACGGAAATAGATCCAACCGAAATCCGGCGCAGCGAGTCCCGGGAAGCTTTGACCGGCGGCCAGCACGGCGCGCACAAAGCACAGGCGCAAGCGTCGCACCACCTCTGCAGGGGCCAAACGATGCCAATCGCGGCAATCGCACAGCACGGCACAGCACAGCCACCACCCTGAACAAAAACTAACCAACACTAAGCTAAAATAATAAACTAACCTAAGCAAAGCTGCGTCCCCCTCGCAGGGAGGGCAAGATAAATACGCACTCCAAAGCGGCACACACACAAACGCAAACACATCCACGCAGCCCGAAACAAAAGCACCACCACCGCCGCCGCGGCAGCTCGCAGCAGCAGCAGCTCGGCCGGCGGCTTGCTTGTTTAGCTGCGAGGAGCCGTGAGGCGCGCGCGCGCGCGCATTGGCGCGTACGGCCGTGCGCCGGCGGGCTAGCCACACACACGCGCATCGCCGGGCGTCGCGTTGGCGGCCTAGCTAGCGGCGAGAACAAGAATCGGCCGCGCCGTCGGCAATGGCGGGTCGCCGCCTGACGGCCCTGCTGCTCGTCGCGGTGTCCGCCGCGTTCTTGGCGGGCGCAAGCGGCGGCCGCCCGAGCAACTCGGCGCGGTTCGACCTGCTGCGCCTCGAGCCGGCGTCCCTCGCCGACCTGGCGCGCAGCGACCGGCAGCGGATGGCGTTCATCGCCTCGCACGGGCGGCGCCGCACGCGGGAGACCGCCGCTGGCTCGTCGGCGGCCGCGGCCTTCGCGATGCCGCTCACCTCCGGCGCGTACACGGGCATTGGGCAGTACTTCGTGCGCTTCCGCGTGGGCACCCCGGCGCAGCCGTTCCTGCTGGTGGCCGACACCGGCAGCGACCTCACCTGGGTCAAGTGCCGCCGCCCCGCGCCCGCCTCCGCCAACTCGTCGGCCCCGGCCGACTCGGGGTCCGGGCGCGCGTTCCGCCCCGAGGACTCGAGGACATGGGCGCCCATCTCGTGCGCGTCGGACACCTGCACCAAGTCGCTCCCCTTCTCCCTCGCCACCTGCCCCACGCCCGGCAGCCCCTGCGCCTACGACTACCGGTCAGCATTCTCCCGCTCGTCATTCGCATTGCTCTCTGTCCCCTCTACTAACCAGCCTTCATACGAACGCCACCCGCGCTTTACTGCCGCCACCACTTGTACTCCTCCTATACTTACTACTTAGCCTGTGCGTGCGTGCGTGCTAATCACCATCGACTGAATCGATCTGTGGGTGGGGCGTCGTTAATTGGCCCTGGCATTGATGAGGAGACGCGAGCAGCAGAAGCAGCAGGAGGAGGCAGGAGCCGCCATTAGTGGTTGGTTGGTGGGCGAGTCGGATCTCGCAGCGAGAGGACGATTGCAATTTGCGAGATGGCAAATGGCAATGGGGCCGCAGCGTTTAATCAATGCGGTGCCATTGATGCTATGCTATGCGCAGCTGCAGCTCCCTGCTCCGGCCAGCTCCGGCCTGCCTCGCCTTACTGGTACTGGCACTGGCACTAGTACCACTTGTACTGCGAGACCGCGGCACTGCACGGCATTGATTGGCTCGGCCATGTAGGTCGACGATGCCCCTTCTCGTATGTACTCCTACTACTACCTGTGATGGAGACGGGAGTCCTCACGCTGATTGAGCTCAGCTCCGCCCCCCTCTGAAATCTCCGGTCGATTTGCCGCTCGCTTGGCCCCGGCGTCAAAGTCATATTTATTGCGTCTACTTGTGGAGGCGTGGGCTTGCTATGCTTTCATGGGGCTGCCGCGGACAAACACGCACACAGAGGGACATGGCGCGCCATCGTCACTCCGCTCATGTCCCGAAGGCCATGGACCGAAACGAACACGCCGAGAAGAAGAAGAAGGCATCGACGCTGCCTCATGCCCCGAACCCTGCTCACAAAAGCGACGAGATCGATCGATCCATCACATGCGCGCATATGCATCGGATCCTTGCAGCGCTCGCTCGCCGCCGGCCAGAAAGGGGTCGCGCAGGATATCTATCTAGTTTTTGCGTGTGATTATCTATCGGTGTGGGCGCTTGCTGCATGTGCACGGTGCCGGGTGTTCATATCTAGGCCGGCCATTTTCTTTCTTTCTTGTTTAACAACAGTGGGCAGAGAAAGGGGAACGGCGGTCGCAACTGTGGTGGCTGCAGTATTACTATACTCGACTTTGCTTGGCTTGGCTTGGTCATGTGCACGGTGGATTGGGCTCTACTCCATCAGTGTCCGCGTGTCAGGACATTGAACATATTCCTTAGGAAAGCAGCCACCGAAAAATAATCAAAGTTGGTACTCCATACCGCTGTAATATATATACGTACGCCGATCTGAAATGAGATGCTTCTTAGTACGCTGTTGGTGATAGTCCCAACCCAAGCAGGTACCGTAGCAAACGGTGCTGCTCGACTTCTTGATTCCACAACAAATAGGTGTACGTACGACGTGATGTAAGGACAAGAATAGGTCTCATGGAGTTGGTGAGGAGTAGTAGTGAGCACTAGTAGGACTCCTGCATGATGTCGACGAAGATGCATGCAACTTGGAGACTGTCCTTGTACTACGTTGTGCTGCCTGCCTGTTTTGTTTGTAAAAGGAAGAGAAATGGAGTGCCCAACTCGTCTTGCTGAAACATGACGGTTGGTCTTATTGGTTTGCTTGCTGCATTTCCTCCCGACTACTCTTCCTCGATGCCAAAGGTTAGAGCAGAGTATAGTAGAGTATCATCTTGTGTTTATGCAGAGAACCAGGTTCTGCTATCTACTGTCAAAAGTCAAATGCTCTATCTATCGGTTTTTTGGGAGGCAAAAGAAAGGCAACCTCCCTCACCGGCATAACAGTACTTCTACAGTACAGTAGCATACACGGTTTCTTCGGGAGGGACTTTGACCATACCTGGGCCACGTTCCCCTTGATCAAAACTGGTTTTGACTGGAGTAATAAAATAATTCATCCTCCAGCTCAGACGCACATACTCTCGCCGCTAACCAATCAGGTCGGCATGCATTCGCCAAAAAACACTGATGAACGTAGGACATATCTGCACTGCGGCCTGAGGTCCACTTGTTGGTAGCATCCTCTCCTTTGTCCTAGCTCCGTTCAGGTTTATTAGGACCCTTTTGTATTTTGTGTCAGATTTTGACCATCTATATTACTAAAAATATATGATACAAAAAGTACATCATTGGATTTGTATTTGAAAGAGCTTTCCAACAATATAATTTTTGTGACATATAGTTTACATTTTAGTAGTTAAAATTATAGATCAAACTTTAACACAAAATAAGATGGGCCTAATAAGGGCCTCTTTGATTCGTAGGATTTTGAAAACTCAGGAATAAGAAAAGTACGGGGTTGGAGTGGCATGTTCATTTGAACCCTATAGGATTAGCAAGAGTGTTTGATGCCATAGGAAAAACAAAGGAATTGTAAAAAGAGGTTGGAGTGGATGTTAGATTTCCAATGAAATGTAGTACAAAAGATTCCATTGGAAAAAATCCCATGGGATCCAATCCTATGAATCAAAGGACCGATGTAGGAAAAATTCGTAAGGATCTCAATCCTTCAAAAATCCTATAGAATTCGTTTGAATCAAAGGAGCCCTAAAGCTGGACGGAGGAAGTACAATTCATGGAAAGCATTACCCTTTCCATCGGCTTAATGATTTGCATTTGCAAGTCAGTCCTTGTTGTGCCATGCCGGATCACGTACGTAATTAACTAACCGTCGGGCGGCGCGCATGCATGCAGGTACAAGGACGGGTCGGCGGCGCGCGGCACGGTGGGCACGGAGTCGGCGACCATCGCGCTGTCGGGGCGGGAGGAGAGGAAGGCCAAGCTCAAGGGCCTCCTGCTCGGCTGCACCAGCTCCTACACCGGCCCCAGCTTCGAGGCCTCCGACGGCGTGCTCAGCCTCGGCTACAGCGACGTCTCCTTCGCCTCCCACGCCGCCTCCCGCTTCGGCGGCCGCTTCTCCTACTGCCTCGTCGACCACCTCTCCCCGCGCAACGCCACCAGCTACCTCACCTTCGGCCCCAACCCCGCCGTCGCCTCCTCCTCCTCCCCGCACGCCCCCGCCTCCTGCACCGCCGCCGCCCCCCGCCCCCGCGCGCGCCAGACGCCGCTGCTGCTCGACCGCCGGATGCGCCCCTTCTACGACGTCACCGTCAAGGCCGTCTCCGTCGCCGGCCAGTTCCTCAAGATACCGCGCGCCGTCTGGGACGTCGAAGCGGGAGGCGGCGTCATCCTCGACTCCGGCACCAGCCTCACGGTGCTGGCCAAGCCGGCCTACCGCGCCGTCGTGGCCGCGCTCAGCAAGGGGCTCGCCGGGCTGCCGCGTGTCACCATGGACCCGTTCGAGTACTGCTACAACTGGACGTCGCCGTCGGGCGGGGACAGCGACGTCGCCCTGCCCAAGTTGGCCGTGCACTTCGCCGGGGCGGCGCGGCTGGAGCCTCCCGGGAAGAGCTACGTCATCGACGCGGCGCCCGGCGTCAAGTGCATCGGCCTGCAGGAAGGCCCTTGGCCCGGGATCTCCGTCATCGGGAACATCCTGCAGCAGGAGCACCTCTGGGAGTTCGACATCAAGAACCGACGGCTAAAATTCCAGAGGTCGCGGTGCGCGCACTGATCCTGACCGTCGCTCCGGATCCAACCACGTCTTGTGTTTTTTCTCCCTGTGGCGGTGGTGGCCTCGCTGATTATTGTTTGTTTTTGCCCCCTGTTCACATCTACACTAATGCAATGAGAAATGTGCCTTGCAAAAATGAGTAAGCTGTAATAAGTTTTCTGCTTCTCTTTTTCTTTACCACATTTGGTATCTTCATTTCAGTGAATATATTATACGTTTAGAGCCGGTTCGTTTGTTTGTTCCAAAATTGTGCATATGTTATACTACCACCGAAAAATGTTTTGAGATTGGTATATGAGGCTGTGTCCGGCATTGCGGTGGGTTATGGTAATCCAGCTTATATATTCAACTAGCTTTTCTTTATTTTAGGCTAGCTATTGTATATTTTGTTTTTATTTAACCAAATTGTCTCTAATCTTGTGGCTATTTTCGCACAACAAGTTAGTGTGAAATAGACACAATGCAACAGAATTTGGCAATCGCAAAACTGGGTCTAGGAGGCTAAGACACAACAAAAAAAATGACCAAGCGATGATTTGTCTTTCACAAATTCATTATTATTGATTAGTTGGGCAAAATCTAGAGATATGTCCTGGAAATGTGGGACAGAATGATCTTTTTTCTAATGGAGTAAGTACAAAAAAGGGATAGCTCCTAGGACATGTAATCCTTGTCATCTGAATGTGACATACTACACTGTTTCCTCGCAAACAAAACAAAACATGTTACTCCTTGTCATCTGAGAGTACCCGGTTCATCAATCATTTATGGCTCGAGAACCGCTAAACCTACATTACATGCAATAGTAGACCTAGAATTGCTACTGGAAAAATATAGTACAAAAGATCGTTGGGTCATGCGGGTTCCCCGTAATAATTATGTCTCACCCCAATAGCTAACTTAGCTCTTAATACATGATCATTTAAGTCTGGTTTCTTTGTTATTGGGGTAGGTGAACTCTTTAGGATCCATCCCCCAAAGGAACCGGACATGAGAATTTATCATCATCCGGCTCAAGCAAGAGTGAAAAAAATAAGACCGTGGAAGATCCTTAATAGAATTACATGTTTCCCCTTCTCTATGTTTAGGATAGCCTGGTCATATTTAGTATTGATTATATCGCTTGCATGTTTGGAATTGATTTCCATGACCAAGCGAGGCCTTTGATGTTGTTTCCGAATTGCAGGGAGATTGTGTTGTATAATTGATGTGTTGCTTTGATAAGTGTAACATGAATCTACTGGCGGAGAGCCCTGCACCCCCCCCCCCCCCCCCCCGCCCCAACATAATTGATTTAGCCCTAACATGCATGTAAACGGTGATTAAATTGCTGCTAAATTGGTGCATTTTCAAGGACCGCCCCTCCCCAACCAGGCTTAGTAACACGCAGCCCTCCTCATTCGATTTTTCTGGCTCTGCCACTCCATGAATCACTCAACTAGAATACTCTAACAAATATTTGAACTCTACCTTCATGTGATGGAAGATGCAATAAACCACCATGGGACTCCAAATCCAGCACGGGATTTGTGGTCTACGGTCTGTTTGAATGCAAAATAAATTTAAACGGGCAATATGAATACCATAAAATTTACTGTTGTAAAATACCAGAGTTTGTGGGTACCAGATTTTTACCCCTTCTTTTTGCAAGACTATGCAATGTTTTGCGCTACTTACTAGAGTATTTTGGTTATACAGTATGGAAAGTAGTTCTTATTAAGAAAAAATGAATACAAATGCACGCATACATGTGAGGTGACAATGCAAAGTGTTTGCTCAAGTAGCTTGTGGTACTAATACGTACGTGCGTCGCAAAGAACCCAACAATACGGTAAAATCTCTATCGGATGTGTCACATGCTTGCGTGCAATGGCTGAGGTAGACGGAATCAGTTGTGTGTGTGGGAGGGTGACAAAATACGAGTGTTTGGGGTCGGGTTGAAAAGCTAAAAAAAATCATGTAAGCCCCCCCACCCCCCTTGTAAAATACCAGAGTTTGTGGGTACCAGATTTTTACCCCTTCTTTTTGCAAGACTATGCAATGTTTTGCGCTACCTACTAGAGTATTTTGGTTATACAGTATGGAAACTAGTTCTTATTAAGAAAAAATGAATACAAATGCACGCATACATGTGAGGTGACAATGCAAAGTGTTTGCTCAAGTAGCTTGTGGTACTAATACGTACATGCATCGCAAAGAACCCAACAATACGGTAAAATCTCTATCGGATGTGTCACATCTTGCGTGCAATGGCTGAGGTAGACGGAATCAGTTGTGTGTGTGGGAGGGTGACAAAATATGAGTGTTTGGGGTCGGGTTGAAAAGCTAAAAAAAATCATGTAAGCCCCCCCCCCCCTTTTTTTCCTTCACAAGTTGGTTCCAAGGTTGCGTTTGTAAATCTCTCCCTTGCTTTTATTTGTATATTCACTATTTCATTTGTTTCGTTTTTTTATGTTGGTACACGCGTGATTTTGATTGGCATAAATGTTGCTAATGCAATCAACTAGACAAGCGCATGGGAGGGCGACATTGAGATGACTACAAATCAGGCCACAAAAAATAGGAAGAAACAAAAACTCGACATTGACATGTCTCATTAACTCAACCAAGACAAAGTAGATCTTCGCATGGCTTGGTTCCTTGGCCATACTGACATGGCCATGCTACAAGGCTCAGTTCCTTGGCAGCCATGATCCCAAATATTTGGAGAATTTGGATGCCCACTAATTGCAAGTTCTTCACATGGCTTACAATCAACAATAGGATTTGGAGGCTAATAGGCTTCAGTGTCGTGGGTGGCCAAATTGTACCTTGTGCCCCTTATGCAAGCAGGCCTAGGAGTCGGCAGCCCACCTTCTTTTCCATTGTGATACACTATTAGAGTTTGGTGCATGATCAAAGAATGGCTTGGACTTCATGTTGGAGTTGTGTCGAATATTTTGTACAAGGTAGGTTACAGTTGGACTCTGAGTTGTATTGTTTTTAGACTGGAAATGGAGTCGTGTCCGAATAGGACACTTGTATCCTAGACCTCTTATATAATGAGGGGTAGACACACGATGTAATCTATGCCAACATAATAGCACATGCACGTAGGGGAAGCTGGCGGCGTGTGCCGGCGCCCGGGCTGTCGGGGTGCGGTATTATGACGGTGTCACGGGAAGGAGCGCATGTAGTCAGGCCCCGGGGATGTAGCCATGTCGGTGAACCTTGTTAACAAATCTCAGTGACATGCTTGTGTGATTGTTTGTTCCTCGGTGGATCGACTGTGTACCTCAGATTAATTCTAACACTTCATAATGTGCATCCTTCCGATTGGGGTGAACTAACTTTCGTTAAAGAGTGGTGGACTTACAACACTGCCAAGAAGGCCCAATCGTGCAAGCCGCTGCCTTCCTTGATGTTGCTTGTCTCTTGGGCAGTGGCGGAGCTTAAAAGAAAAGGTTGGGCGGGCCATCTCAAAGGAGAGCACAATTATCAAGTCTGCAACTACCCTAGTTCCTTAGTTTTCGAGTTTTTAGTTGTTGCTTTTCTATAAGGTCTTTGTCCTACATGAGCATCACCTTTGGTTCGGTCATTTTCTAGGAGCATGTATCTGGTTGGTTTTTGACGTGTGGGCATGTTAGTCGTGTACAAAGCATAGGTATTAAAATTTTGGCCAAAATCCTGGGCGGGCCATGGCACAGGTCTGCCCCAATGATGCCCCGCCCCTGCTCTTAGGAGTCGTGGAAATAGAGGAATGAGTGGATCTTTCGTAATTCCGTCGTCCCGATGGGAGTGATCGTCACTACGATTAAAGAGGAGACCTTGCTTTGGAGCATTGCAGGGGCGTGCCACTCGAGCATTGTAAGGTTGGGAGAGTGGCTGTTTATAATTTCGACCTTAGGCCTTAACCTCTGAGCCTTCCTCCTTAATCAATGACACTGGCAAATCTTTTGCCTCATTTCAAAAAACAAAGATATCTTCAATTTCCATTCTCATCTAACCAAACAAAAGTTGCTTTGAGCGTTGGCTGCTTGGTTGCCCACCAACAACACTCCTCAAAAAGAGAGAGATGAGTATCCCATGGGAACAAGGTGATCCAGTGTGGTTGGAGGACTCGCCAAACCTAAGTTTTACATGAAAACATTTGGATCTTCACTAACACGACCGAACAACAATACTAATCAGCCAACCTTGCAATTTAGCATTTAAGAGGATGAACCAAGGAGCAGCCGCCATCACAAAGTTGTTACCACAGATCTCATATACCAACTATTTGCAATGCAGCCGAGACATCGACCAACTAATGTTCAAAGGCAACACCCTCGGGAGGGAACAACCGTCATCAGGTTAGAAACTGGTTTTACGTGTTTTTGCTTGAAGGGCACTTAGGGTAGATGAGGTGTAAAAACTTCACAACAACAACTCCAACAAGGAATACAATGCCCTAGAGCGTCACCATTTCCGGTGACATCAAAGCTAGCACAGTATGCTCATAGTATCACACCTCTACACCATCGTCAAACCATGCCATCCGCTGATTGAGCCAGTGTCCTCCTACCTAGTACACCCGGTTTGCCCACGTGGTGACGGGTGCTCGGTACTCACCAAGATCCCTGCGAGGCTGTGACGTTGTTTTTCATATTATTTTCCGAGAACGCGCAGGAGATCTACATGCATATGTATTAAGATATAAAGCAAGTGCATTTACAAAAATTGTCTCAAAGCATCGACAAAACGACGTCATAGATGTCATTCCACCACAAAAACTACCTAGGGGATCCCAGTCGACCGAGACTTGGTTATGCCTCGGTCCATGCTATATTCAAAAGATCTTACATTGAGATCTATGTAATTATTTTCCAGTTATTTCTTTTTCTTACATGTTATGCGAGTTGACTGTGCTGACTAAGACCTAGCCACAATCTTAAAATTATCATGAATCTTGTGACCGCCCGGTGGGAGGAGTCGACGAATTGTGGAAAATCTTGCCGTCGTGCTTGTTTCAAAATTTTCAAGTTAACATGATTATGGACGTGACCATCTTTTTTGGATGACTAGGATTTTGGGTGGCTCAGCAACTAATTCTTGACCGAATGCGGCGGTTGGGTGATAATTGTGCAACCCGCGATTAAAAAATAAATAGATTGTGCAACCCAAGCCACTCCCCAACCGCGTTTAGGGGCTTCACAGTTCAGCTCACGAAAGGAGAATCGTGAGACGAGTCCGAAAATCCAACCGGAGACTTCAAGAAATGGAAGCCGCCGGCCCGCCAACGCAGCCGCCGCCGCCGCACCCATCGGTGGCTCCGCTGTCGTTCCTGCTGGGCAAGTGGCGCGGGGAGGGCGAGGGAACCTTCCCCACCATCGCCCCGTTCCGCTACGGCGAGGAGATCCTCTTCTCCCATCACCCTTCCAAGGTACGCCGCCGTCTCCCGGCCGTATGTGTCCCTTCCGTCCGGGCAAAAACTTTGCCTTCGGTTGGCCGACCTTAGAGCTTTTCATGCCTTTGCCTGACTCGGCGTGGGTGCGCGCAGCCGGTGATCTCGTACACGCAGAGGACGTGGAAGGCGGCGTCCGGCGACCCGATGCACGCCGAGAGTGGGTACTGGCGGCCCCGCCCCGACGGCTCCGTCGAGGTGGTCATTGCCCAGAGCACAGGCCTCACCGAGGTCCAGGTGTGTTCGTACTGACTGCCCATTGAGTTCTTGCAAGCATAGTTCTGTCTGGTGCTAGATTGAGTATGGTATGCATTTTGGAGGCAGCTGCAAATGGCAACTCTGTTTGGGTATTGCCTGTTGGTCTTCGTTATGGGCCATCGCAATCCCTGTTTCTAATTTGCAGGGCAGGTTTCTCATGTTCAGTTTAGTGTCTGCATACTGCAGTTATATTGTTCATATCTGAAGATTCTGAACTGAATACTGAACAACATTCTAGCATAGTTGCTTGCAACAGTAGTTGGGTTAATTATCCTTATCTCACCTGCTAAGCTGCGAAAAGAAGGGACAAAGGAGCATTGATGTCATTGCAATATTGTACTGATTTATGTGGAGTTGTTTTGATCTCTTATGGACTGTAGAATGGAAAGGAATTTGTATAGAAATAGGAAGTGAGTTGACGCATGCAATCTTTGGATCCTTTAATACTGCAAAGTGTAAATATGCGAAAGTTATCAGAAAACTAACAAATACCATTCCACGAAAACCCACGTAATAGCAGATTATTAATTACTCCCTTCGTTCACTATAATACGATGTTTTAACTTTTTTCTAAATCGGATGTATATAGATGCATTTTAGTGTGTTCACTTGTTTCTGTCTGTATGTAGTCTTATCGAAATGTCCAAAACATTTTATAATAGTGAACGCAGGGAGTAATATTTGAAAACTATACCAAAGTATATTTTAAATTTACATTTTAAAGATTAAAGTGCAGTTTTGTCACTATCAAATATCTGCTTGAAGTTAAAAGTGTATTTATGTTATGGTTTTGAATAAAGATAGTATAGGCTTGTGATATTCGCTCTCTTTGCAAATTCGTTGCAACTGGTGGTCCCTTTCCCCCCTTATTTTCGCTCAACAACTGTTAATGCAAATACCAGAAAGTAGCACTGGAGGCTTGCTGATAAATGATAAATAGAGGGCACATCTAAACACCAGTGGTCCTCTTATATAAGTTGCTTATAGGGCCAAAAGGTTCTCACAAGGCCATAGCTCATAGCTCACGCAGGAATTCTAAGAATTAGGTTTCATCGGACTGATCTATATCACTAAGTAAAATAAGTTTTTTTTGCGAGAACTAAATAAATTGGTGTGTTACTTTAGTTATTTATATTCCTTTATTTTAGCTAAACTGTTACTTGTTGCCACAACTTTGCTTCTAAACTGCAGACAGGTTCATATGATAGTGAAAAGAAAACAGTGACACTCCAAAGCGAACTTATTGGCAATGCATCAAAGGTACCTCCCATAGGACGATTGTATATGATGTCTCTTATTATTATCTATTTTGAGTATCTTTATTACTATGCCACATGGTATTCTGATGGTCAATTTTGCTTCGGAGTAATGTTTTTCGTTTTTGCTTTCAACCTACCACGCGCAATTATTTGTCCAAAGAGCTTAGGTACTTTGTTGTTAATTATAATCTGATTATGAGTAGGATGGGATAGTGTATTTTGTTTTTCACAAATCAGGATGGGATGTGTTGCTCACCTGTGCAGGTGATGACTCGCGATGTACTAAGCTTTTATCTCGTCTTCTAAGCTAATATTGAAATTTATATTTGCACACCCAGATATCTATATTTAACAAGGGATAAATCCACCTGTAGAATTTCTGAATTCTGGAAGCAATGCCCTACTTTCTTCTGCAGTTGTCTCATTTGTTTAAAATTCAGAAACGATGACGCTTGGATCTGCTTTTGTGTTCATGAATCGAAAATAGGAGGGTGTATCACCCATCTTGCTGGTGGCATTTCATTGTATTGTTTGTAATAGGTTCGCAACACTTAAGCTTTTGCAAATCAAAGTAGGAGGGGGTATGACTCATCTTGCTGGTCATTCCATGTTGGAGTTGCTAAACTAGTAATGTCATCTTCAGGGTTAGTCTTGCATCCTCCTAAGTTGCCTGAATCTCCTAAGCAATCTTGTGTAATTTTTTCAGGTGAAGCAGATCACAAGGGCTTTTCACGTGGTGGATGGGGAGCTCTCTTACATCGTTCAGATGGCGACAATCACAAACAGTCTTCAGCCCCATCTGAAAGCCCTTCTCAAGAGGATCTGAGCAATCTCCTTGGATGGGATTGCCATTGCAATATACCGTATCTAAGTTCTACTCCCTCCGTATCGAAATATAAGACGTTTTTGCAGTTCAGGTACAGAGGTAGTAGATTATTTGGGAAACCTAAAATTCAGCTAATAAGGAACTTCTATGTATTATTGAGAACATGAAAAGCCATCATTTGCGGGAATCTGAAGATTATTCAGGGCTTCGTACATTCCGTATAAGCTTATGACGTCCGCTGTGTGACCAACTTTTTAAAAAATCTGATTTGTGAGGACGTGAATTTCAAATAACACTTGCATCGTCTGCTAGAGAAATAGCAATAAAATCAGGGGTGAATCAACTTGTGGTTAGAAGGACAATGGTATCCCCACCCATCAAGGTTCAAATCCTAGACTTGAAGTCGGTGCTGGCATTTTTCTTGATTTGTTTTAGGCTTTTCGGCGATGTGTGTTCAGGTAGAGGAGATGTTTTCGTAGTAAACATCTCTCGCGACTTTGTCAATTTCAAGATGATGTGTCAGTTTAATCTATCAGAGGTGTTCATAGACGTGAGTGTATGCATATGTATGAGCGTATGCATCTGTCAAGAATAATCACGGGTTCTTCCAACCACACAACGAGGGAGAATTAGGGCAAAGTTTCCGCACAGTAAAGGGTTGGTTTAAGTAAGGACATGGGGTATGTGAGCTTGAGCTCACGTGCACCTTTGCTACAATAAAATTGATGAAATATTTTAAAAATTAAAAAAATCTGAATTTTTTGGCAACAAACATCGACGTGTGTTTCACATGCGTGTCAATTTTCGTGATGAAATGACATTTGTGGAGGTCTTGGCCAAAATAAACAACATCATGTTCTAAAAATACTGTTTTTGTAAGCATTTTTTAGCGACGATTTTTCTTCTGTGGTGACCTGCATGAATGTCATTTTGTCACGAATTTTTACACGCATGTGAAAAGCACATTGGCAAAAAAAACAGATTTTTTTATTTTTTAAATATTTTTTCGAATTTTACCGTAGCAAAAGGTGCATGTGAGCTCAAGCTCATAACAGCACTTTCAGCTTTATAGTGTTGGTTTGTTTATCTGGAAAAACAGTTTTCAAAAAGGGCACGTTTCAAACATTGACTGTCGGTCGCCGCGCGTGCGTTACATTTCGTCTTCGTTGTCTTGACCGAACAAGTCAACAAAAAAATCCCCCTACTCTCCCGGCATAAGCCATGCTGTCAACGCTCGCCGGCCACCCGTGACGACCCCTAGGCCGGCCGAGTCGTTTGCCGATCGCCCGGCCATGAACATTTGGCTTGGTTTTGTTTTGTGCAGACCTCCACGGACGTTTTTCCAGCACGAAACTTTGCATTTAGTAAAACATTTAACAGCGTTTATCACAAAAGGAAATCAGACATTTTCTCCCTATTTTTTCATAAGTTACTGCTCATCCCAGGTGCTCCAAAACAAAATGAGAATACACAATTCTCCAAGATTCCATGCGTTCATAGAAGATCTTATCCTAAAGAATGGCTTGTGGTTGGGTGGAGAGGGTTAGGAAAGCGGGATACAGGCTAAGGGAAGTAACATTGGCATCACATATAGAAACAGGATGACATCAAGCATAACAGGCAACTGTCGGGACATGCTTCCAGGTTTAAAAGATCCTAAAATCAGAAGCCAGAATTACTAGCAGATATCCATTGCTGAATAGCCAAAATACAGAGATTTTAAGTCTTTAATTCCACTACACAACCACGGAATTCCTCAAGATAACAGTAGTAGTGCAATCAAGCTTCGGTCTGCTCCCTCAAACGACGGATCGTGCTCCTGACGGTGACCGCACTAGCCGTGCTGCACAGACATATCACAAAATTAGCATAAAACAATATAAAAATGAACAGATTATCTAGAAGAAGGTCACAACATATGCTTACTTCATGGTATAGGCACCACCAGCCTTGACCTTCCCACAGTCCTTGCATCCCCAAATTCCAACAGCTTTCCTCTTCACAGCAAACTGGTTATGATTCAAAAGCAGAAGGCGTCGTTTTAGACAACTGAATGCAGGTTTCGATATTTCTAATAAAACAGAAGTTAATAGAAAACCAAATATATGCTACAAAATTACTAGCATAATATAGACTATGGGTAGCATGTTGAATATAACTCCCTTTCATGTACTCAGATTACTACAGTAATACAGGCCATCCGTGGTGACGACAACATGTACAATAAGATGACATTTTTGTATGATGAAAGTACAATTACAATGGCAACAATAAAACCAAACTGGACAGAGAAACAGCTTAAACAACACAAGATACTGCAGGATAACTACATAACAAGGTGAGAGGAATTTACCGCTAACACAGCAAAACTATCACTGGGATAAAAGAACATAGAAAGCGGTACAAAATACCACAGCAAGCATCAACAAATATGAAGGTGAATGGAAAGCTCCTCGCTAGTCAGCGTACAGTACTACCCCAGCATACAATAACAGTTCATTGTACATAGCAGATAACATTCGCATAATGCACTGAGTAATCAAGTAGGTGACAGAAGACATACCTTCCCACAGAATTCACAGAAGTACTTGGAGTGCTGAGACACCTCCATCTTCTTGATCTGCTTACGCAAACTGGCACCATACCTGGTCCCTATAACATTGCAAGGGCTAATTTCAGAAAAAAGCACAAGCACGTGAACAGGGAAAAGAGTCATATGTTACAAGCGCATACCATACTTCCCGACGATTCCGGCCTTCTTGGTGCGCTTTGTCTGAATAGACATTGCAAAACAACAAATTACCCAGCAGCATAATAGAATAAACATCATGATATAATCAGTGAAGCAATTGCTAGTGCATATTTACGATTTAACATTGCATTTGGGCAAATGACTAAAATGGCTGTGGAAAGCTTAAGATCGACCAATCCTCAATGGTACACCAGATAACGAAAAAGCTCTGATATTACATCCAGTTTGTATCATTCCCCCAACAAAATAGCATACGCTCCACTCAACCACTTGAGCAGATGACATTTTTCTACCTTGCAAGCCACAAGCTCACAACACCATGCCAATGCAGTTCTTGTACACCATGGGACTGGTTGAGTACCAGGGAAGTATCCTAATACACCTAGGATCCAAGCGAATTGTAGAACACATCGATTAGCCCAGAGGAAGTTTGCATACAAAAACACAAAGCATAACTCCGGGCTAGCACAAGTGGTGCAAAGGGGGAGCTCGTGAGAGCTCAACGTATTAGTAACGCACAATCCAATTGCCGCGCCATGATTTCGCACCTAGAAACACTACATCTCGCAGGATCAATCCTGAGAAACACCGCAGCCAAGACCGAAACGCGTTTCACTATCGCCATAGGTTGCGCGTAGAAAGGAATTACGAGAGGAACGTACCATCTCGGCGGCGGGTAGCAGGAGGCGGCTGCTGCGGCGTAGACGGGGAGATGGCGGCGCGCGTGCGAGGGTTCGGGGAGGGGGCGCTAGAGGGAGCTTATATATCGGAGGCTAGGGTTTCCGTGGAAGTGGGCCTTCGACGGTTGGCCTGTTACATGTGGGCTGGGTCAAGTGGACAGATAGGTGGGCTTATCACTCCAGGTAGTAGTACGGAGTGGGCTTTCTTCACTCGGTAAAAACGTTCAAGTTTTTTTAGTGGGAAAGCTGTTTTTTCTTATTCTTTTTAAGCACAGTTGTTTTTTCTTATCTACACCTGTATATTACGGACCAGTAAAGAGATGATTGTTTATGCCTGTCCGTCACACAATTGCCCTGAAGTTGGCAGAATTTACCGCCAAATGCCATCGGTTAGTGAAAAAAGACGCTTCATCTCCCGCCGATTTTTCGAATAAAGAAATTCACCATCGTCCATGACCGCACTCTCCACCTCCGCCTCACACGCCTCGTCGTCCTCTGCGCTCACAGTATCGTCACACCCCCACCGCTCTGGGCCATCACCAGGGATTACCGATTGGCACGGATCCCGCTTCCCTTTACCCGCATTGTTGTTGTAGCCCCCGCACCCGTGCAACCGGCAGGGGCGGACCCAAAGAGAAAATTATCCGGTGTCCCAGCATATAATCACTTATAATTTTAAGACTAGGGTATCCTACACTATAGTTTGCATGAAACTTGCAAAAAAAATGCACCCGGTGTCCATTGCACCCGGGTGGCTCAACGTGGGTACGCCCATGGCAGACGGGATCCTCCAGCGTTAACCTTCGTTCCACAGTGCACCACCCCATCCGTGGCGGCGTATGCTTGATCTCTCGTAAGAGTGGTTGGGTAATCCCCAAGTACAAGGGTGAAGTAACCTAACAATAAGTATTTTCCTCGATTGAGAACCATGGTTTATAAAATCAGAAGGAGTTCTTTCAGCAAACAAAATCACGAGTACACGCACACAAAACACTCTTGCCCCCAACGTTTCAAGAAGTTTGTCAAGCTTATTGTTCTCCTAGTTAAAAGGATAAATTGCACGGTATGGTAGGAATTGAAAAATTGGTGAAATAAATAAAACAGTACAACAAAGAATAATATTTTTGTAAATGTTTTCACTAATGGAAAATAGATCACTGAGGGCCATAAGTTCACTAAGTGGCATCTCTCCAAGTAGTAAGTGTGGTGTAGAGAGCAAATTACAGTCTGGTGGCGATTAATTTGTAGTATATTTGTATTTATGACTATGATAATTCATTGCATAATCTTGCATAGACATTACGTCTGTAATATGTAGACCATTATTCAACTGCATCTACAGCCAATGCTCCACCCCAAGACGGTTATCCAGCATGGATCTCGAGGTATTGAGTTTATAATAAATAGAGTATCGCAATAAGCATTATGACATAGTGTAGACAGTAAAACTGTCATCTAAGTGTGATGCAGAAACCACTGTTTTATCCTTAGTGACAACAGTACAATAGATGTCCAATCCATTATTGTCATTGGGATCAAATTCACCACGATATTGAACCCACTATCATGCACAACTCCCTCTGAAGAACTACCTATCAATCTTGGTCTTTTTCAGTAGCAGTCTTGTAAGCAAGCGTCGTACGTTCAATCTATACTGGCGAGAGCCTTTCCTCTTATAATACAAAGCTTGAGTGCGTTGCATGACTTAATGCTAGCTCTTCAACATACATCTTATGTAGAACCAATAAATATGAATGATATGTGTTAGCACATCTTGTTCGTGCTCTGCAACACATTTTTCCTGTATATAGGCAGCTAGCATCCCATCAGTAACCTACGAGCGAGATTTCTTGAGGGGGGGCTGGCCATGGTTTTTTAACCCACCCTGTCATTCACTTAAGACCCAAAGTATAAAATACAAATAGATTGGAAAACATACATGGCTACTTAATTATGCAGCAAAGAAACTTAAAAGGATTCCATATAATTTAATGAACAATATGATCATAAAGTGATAATTCATCATATCCCAACAAACACAACCACAGATTACATCATATTCATCCGATCATGTGAGGCATCTCACAGGAACTTTGTATCGAATCATGGGAGAGAGGATGCCATCTAGCTATTGGTATGGACCCTAAGGCCCTAAAAAAACTACTCACACACATTCATGGTGGTAGCAAGGTTGATGAAGATGGCTCCGGTGATAGATTCCCCCTCCGGATGGGTGCCCGAACAGGCCTCCGGATTGGATCCCCGGAACAGGAACTTACAACGCCGGAAAAAATCATGAAAAAATGGTACGGAGGTTTTCGAAAAATATGGGATTTATGGGTAAAGGAATCAACATAAGGCAGTGCTAGGGCGCCACATGGCCACCCCACGCGGGTGGGCCCCTGGCCACGTGGAGACCAGGGGTAGCTCCCTGGCCCCTCTAGACACTTTTTAGATTCTTATATACATGAAAAATATCATCGTAAATCACCATGGTATTTTGAGCTTCGTAGATATTGATTTTCTGAAAAGTGAAAAACATGCAGAAAACAGCAAGTCGGCAACTGGCTCTATTGATATGTTTAGAATGTTTTTGATAAAAAGTATTCAAAAGTAATATTATAATAGCATGAAATAAAAAAAATATAGATACATGTGAGATGTATCATTGTGGCTCCCCATCAGCCGCCTTTAGACTTTGAGGACACTGTCGCGCCCCTTTTTGTTAGCCCGCTCTTGCCTACTAGCCGCATCGGCGACTCCACCACCTACTGGCATTGGACCAGGGCTGAACAGGAGGGACAACGCCACAAATGACACGAGGCCATCATCGCCATTGTCAACACCCCGAGGTATGTCTCCTTTTTCCCGAGAAAGAGAGAGAGAGAGAGAGAGAGAGAGAGAGAGAGAGAAAGAGAGATAGAGGTTCGGGAAACTAGTTGTCGGATCCTGTCGCCGCGTCGCGCTTGGAGCCAGATCCGGCCTTCATTGAGCGGCGGCGGATCCAGTGTAGGAGAACTAGGCGTCGTTAGTGTTGGGGCAGGAAGGGATGGATCGGCGTGGCGGAGCATGCGACAGTTTGATGAGGACTGGTGGTTGTGGAGCACAGGGGAATAAGAAAGTTTGCCAACAAAAGTTAGCTTGCTCACTCAACGGTGCTCTGGACAGGAGAGGAGCGGCTGAGGAAGTAATTTTCCTTTGTCGTTGTTTTGGCGTGCTATGGCTAGGTGGACTTTGGTGGAATTATGCGGGGCAACAGATGTGGGTTGGGAGGCGGCAGAGGTGGAGCTACTAAACGTTGGCCTACTGCTACTGTGAGGGTAAGAGAAGAAGTGGTCGATGATGAGGCAATGCAAGAGATGGAGGGAGAAGGGTAGCACGAGTTGTCGGAGGTGGGTACGGGAGTGTTAGGGCGCAGCCGCCGCTGGAGAGACGTTGAGATCAGCGCAGACATTGTGACACTTTTTCCACAAGGTCGTTGTAACACTCCTTGGCTGACGAGACACCCGATGATACGGTCGTGCATGTCGTTGCAGCTGAGACCATCCTAACGACTAAAGACATCGCCAAGCAAAGCCATGATGCCTATGATATTCGCTCGGGCTCAACATCGCACTGACCACCGTGCCATGTCTAATAACCAAGGCCCGCCCCCTACTAGCACACTTGCCTCTATTGCTGGAGGTAATTAGCGAGTCACCCAATGGTACTTCTGTTTTAATGAATGTTGTTTCTTCGGGTGAAGATCTGGCCAGACGGGGATCTTTCAATTTTGATATGGCAATCCTCAATTTCTATTTTGCATAACTTGAATCTTTTTATCAAATACTTACTAGGTGGCAGTCACGCGTTGAGTGCAGTGCCTTGTAGGCCCCATGGTTTTGGTATTTGCAAGGGCCGCTCATGATCCCCTCGTACGAGCGGGATGAGTGCCTTGTTCTTCCTTTGTCTTTGCTTCTCTTGCTGGTCCTTTTAGTGGCCTCCTGTGTGGTGGCCATTAGTTGAGGCCTCCTTTCGCTTGCGGCCGTGTCCTTGGTTTTTGTTCGAGGGTGAAAGTCATAGAAGTGAATGGCAAATGAACCCTTCTATTGATTGATGAAAAAGTTACATTATATACGTCCAGAACAAATGCAACGATACAAAGAGGTGTCGGTTCCTAGCGAATAGATGCCGCATCTCTATAGGGATGGAATCGTACGTCAGTTAGGATGAGGGTAGATTTCCCCTTAATTAAATGTAGTTAACTAAATTCTAACACTCCCCCTAATCTACGCTTGTCCTGGTAGAATCTCCACACGCTTGTCTGGGTAGGATCATCATCTTGAAGATTATCTATTGTAATATCATCACCTCGGAAAGATTATTATTCAAAAATTCTTCATAAAAAACCTTGATGAGAACCTGAAACATAAACTCACAAAGAGAAAGAGTGCAATATGAAGTTTGAACATGAATAGTTTTAGGAAGATACTCCCCGTTATACTTGCAAGTCCCGAAGTCGACGCATACCAATTCCATGAATATATTTTTTGAATGTAGAAGTTGGTAGAGACTTGGTAAATAAGTCAGGAAGGTTTTCACATGATCTAACTTGCAAGATGTTTATTTCTCCATGGGGAAATACCATTTAGGGGAAATATGCTAGTGATATTACTCTTGATGTATCATGTTTGCATCTGTGCAACACAAGCCGCATTATCTTCATAGATAATGGTAGGTGATTCAATAGAACCAAATCCACATGACTATTATATGTGATTTATCATTCCGCGATGCCACACACATTCGCGTGATGCCTCAAATAATGAAATTATTTCAGAATGATTGGTAGATGTTGCCATCAGAGTCTGTTTAGAAGACTTCCATGATATGGCAGTTCCACCATGTAGGAACACAAAGCCGGACTGCGATATAGCATTATGGGGATCAGATAAATAGCCAACATGTGTGTATCCAATCATATTAGAGTCATGATTTCTCTAGAACTGAAAAAATAAGCCAAGATCCTTTGTGCCTTGGAGATATCAAAAAATATTCTTCGCTCCAGACCAATGGCGTTTGGTGGGAGCTGCGTTGCGTCTAGCAAGTAAATTCACTGCAAATGCGAGGTCAGGTCTCATGCAATTTGCAAGATACATGAGCGCTCCAACGGCACTAAGATATGGAACCTCGGGTCCCAATATTTCTTCTCCGTCATCCTTTAGCCTGAACGGATCTTTCTCTACGTCTAGAGAACAAACCACCATGGGAGTTTTAGATGGATAGGACTTGTCCATATAGAATTTATCTAATATTTTTTGGATAGACAGCTTGGTGTACCATGATTCCTGAGGGAAGGTGCTCAAGTTGAATACCTAAGCAAAATTTGGTCTTACCCAAATCCTTCGTCTCAAATTCCATCTTTAGGTGATTGCATGCTTCATCAATGTCTTGCGTGTTGTCAATGATGTTGAGGTCATCGACGTACACTGAAATGATGCAAAATCATGTAGAGGGCTTTTTGATAAAGACACATGGGCAATCACTACTATTGGAGTAACCTTTCTATAGAAGGAGCTCACCGAGTCAGTTGTACCACATCCGTCCCAACTGTCTTAAGCCATACAATGACTTATTCAATTTTACACAATACATGTTGTGTTTTGCGCTTGAATTCGGGATAGAGATTCTGTCACGAACCTTCATATACATGTCTGAATCTAGTGACCCGTAAACATATGCGGTCACGACGTCCATCAACCGCATAGATAGACGATTTTGCACTGCCAAAGATACAAGGTATCGGAAAGTGGTTCCACTCATTACACGATAATATGTCTCATTGAAATCAATGCCGTGTCTCTGTGTGAACCCTTGTGCTACGAGCCTTGCTTTGTATCTCACCACCTCATTGTTCTCATTCTGTTTCCAGAGAAAAACCCATTTGTATCCGACAGGGAAAACATTGGGAGATGTCGGTATTGCTTCAGTGAATACCTTTCTTTTGTTAAGCGAGGAAATTTCTGCTTGTATTGCATCCTTCCATTTAGGCCAGTCAGGGCGCTTTTGGCACTCTATGGTAGTCTTTGGATTATGATCAGTGAGATGGGTATCTGTAATTTTTTTAGCAAAATAAATGTCGACAGTAGTAGACTTAGGATCAAAAGATTCTCCAGAATTGATATAGTTGATGGAAATTTCTTGCACCCCTAGTGACTCTTCATGATTTCCCAATACGTGTGAGTCTTGGTGTTCCGATGGCCCAGCCAGTGTGTGCAAACTGAAGCTGGGTTGTGGAGGTTGCCCTCCCACTGGGTGTATACTACCCATAAGGTGTTTGTCAACGTTGAGCTGACTTGCTTATACTAACTCCGAGGTTTTTCTCCTCGATTTCCTTTGTTGCTTGTTGGAAGCTTGTTCCAGGTCAGAGGCCGTACTACTCCCCCTCTTTTTAGGGACAGGGAGTTGAGTGGTTTTTATTGGTACCTCAACTCTTTCGGGCGCATTTCCGGTCGGATTTAAGGACTTTGTAACACCTTTTAGATCAGTAAATAAATCTAGCATATTATTTGCAAGATGTTGCAAATTAATGATTTTCTGAACTTGTAGTTTAGTCTCTTGAGTATGTGGATCAGAGGACGAAATGGCTTGAGCATTCCAAACAATTTTCGGGCATTCTTTCTGGTACTTGAAATCTCCCCCTGATGCCGGAAAGTGTTCCTCATCAAATATACAATCAGCGTGACGGGCAGAGAACAGGTCCCCAGTAAGGGGTTCCAGGTACTTAATAATCGACGGCGATTTATACCCCACATAGATCCCAGTTTCCAATGTGGGCCCATGGATGTCCGCTGTGGTGCTGAGATCAGGATGTATGCAATACATCCGAACTCACGCGGATGGGAAATGCTAGGAGGATTTCCACGTACCAGTTGTAGTGGGGAAGTATTATGATATGCAGTAGGCCTCAATTGTATCAAGTAAGCAGCGTGTAGAACCGCATGACCCCAACAAGAGGTTGGCAAGTTACAATTCGCTAATAGAGGTCTTGCAATGAGTTTGATTGTCTTAATCAATGATCCAGCCAAACCATTTTGTGTATGAACATATGAAACAGAGTGCCGAACTTCAATCCCCAGGCCCATGCAATAATCATTTAAAGCACGCGAGGAGAATTTTGTAGCATTGTCCATGTGAATTGTCTTAATTCAACTTTCCAGATAATGGGCTTGTAACTTAATGACTTGCCTCATTATCTTAGCAAATGCATGATTTCGTGCGGATAGAAGGCACACGTGTGACCATCGTGTAGATGCATCAATCAGAAGCATGAAATACTGGGAAGGTCCAGATAATGGTTGGATGGGATCACAAATGTCTCCTTGAACATGTTCAAGAAACTGAAGTGGTTCAGCTTGTATTTTGAGGTGACAGGGCCTCAAAATTAGCTTTCTCGTGGCACAAGAAGTGCACACAAAGTCTGAAGATTGAGGAAATTTTGACTCAAGTAAATGATGATCAATGGAATTGCTTGTAATTTTTCTCATCATCCCGATTCCGGGATGGCCTAGGCGATGATGCCAGGTTTGAAATGCGTCAACATATTGAAAATTTACTTTATATGCAACATGTTCTATGGGTTTGATGTACGTATAGTACAAACCAGACGATAGAGGAGGAATTTTTTCATGTACCTGCTTGCCATATCCGTGATTTTTGGTGAAGAGTAGATACTCCTCTTTGTTGTCTTCATGGGTTTCAATGTGAAGCCATTTTTACAGATATCTCTATAACTAATTAGAGTACGTGATGAATTGGGATACAACAAAGCATCCTCAATGGTCACTTGATACGGGGCAAACCCGAGGGTGGCCCGATCTTCACGAATTGGAGGTGGATTTGAGGAAGAACACGATGAACACGAAGAACACAAGGGGAAAACGTGGAGAGAATCAAAGGGAAAACACTCTATTGGACAAGATCCACACCAAGTACTCCTCAAATCACAAGCAATACAAGAGGTGCATCAAGATCCAAGAACAACAACGGAAATAAAGATACATGGGTAGTTCATCCAAATCTCTAGGAGAGATGGGCCTTGAATCCGTAGACGGATCTTCCCTTGAAGGGGCCTTGACATCCTCTAGGGATCTTCTCCGGTGGAGGCCTCGGTCTCCATGAGAGAAGTAGAGGAAGAAGCAAAGCTCATCTAAGAATGAGCTATCACTTTGCTAACCCTAGAAAGGAGGAGGAGGGGTCCTATTTATAGTCTTAGTGCAAATGAGGGCGAAGGAGAGGGAATACATGGGCCTTTGGCCCGCGTCTGCCCGCACAGGGGCCGGATGTCCGGGCCAGGGCCGGATGTCCGGGGCTTCAAGGTGGTGCCGGATGTCCGGGCTGTGGAGGCCGGATGTCCGGGGCTCGGGCGCTGGCTGCAGGTGCTCTCTGTGTAGAAGGGCCCGAATGTCCGGGGGTCTTGGGCCGGATGTCCGGGGCCTTGGCGCTGGTTTTGATGCTCTCTGTCTACGCTCGGCCGGAAATCCGGGGCCGAAAGCCGGATGTCCGGCGCCTGTAGCCTTCTTCAGCTGGGCCTTGGCGCCTGCGCAGTCTCCAGGGGCCGGACGTCCGGGGTATGGGCCGGATGTCTGAGGCCTAGAAGGTTTCTAGGCCTTCTTCCGACATCGCTTCCATGCTTCCCTCGCGGATGGTGTAGTTGTACGTAGGTGCCGGCACTCCTCCTCGTCATCCGTGAAGCTCCGGCAATACCTATGCATACACACGAGAGGAGTGTCAAGTAGTAAACCATCCTCGAAGGGGTCAAGTGAACACGTGTAAAGGAGATGATTCACCTTTATGTATGTGAAGTAGTTGTGGCACGTGTCACTTGCCAAACGGACTCTTGTCATGGTGATGTCCGTAGGATGCTCCGCATCATCCCCTTCCCCTTGGGAAAGATCCGTCCTCGGATCAAAATCCAAATCACCATGGAAAGGAGATGGCGTCGCCGTGTAGATGTGGACGATCACCAAACACTCATCATCAAGCTCGAAGGGGGCACTCTCCAATGTCTCACCGCCTAGGAATTCCTTCAAAAGGAGCAAATACGACAAACACTTGGAAAAACAAATGTGGTTAGCGTTAGTGCAAAACCAAACATTCAAGTGGTGAATCACCGCACAAGTGTTGTCATCATGCATAACATATGGTGTGACAAGGGATTGTGTCATGGCATGTAAGCATACAAATTGAGCACAAGCAATGCGATCATGGAAACAAGTTGAGGTAGGGATACAAATATGCGTGACAATATAACAAGCATCTACCTCATGGTCATAGAAATAATGCACAAGGCAATCAACGAAAGGTCTATGGTAGGCATATGAATCATTCACAACACCAAGTAGAATGAAGTGTTTAAACACATGGTGCAATCCAAAGTGGAAGACAATCCAAGCATAATGTGCACATGGTGTAGTGAAGATAGTGTGGCACTCAACACAATAGAAAGAGCAATTGTTCATCATGTGTGAGGCAATCAAGTCAAGCATGTAGCAAGCAATTGGACATGGCATATGTGAAGAAATGACATTGTTGCAACCAAACATATGATAGGAGAAATCAATCCACAAGTTGGATGCAACACACAAGGTTAATATGTCATGAGGCATGGCAATGTGGCAATCATGATTGGAATCAATATCACTATCATGTGTGCAAATATGTGGTCCAAGATGACCAATATGTGACATGGTACAAGCAGCACAGATAAGATGATCCACAATATCCATGCTCAAGAAGGATGTCACCTTGAAAACTTGTCCTTGTGCTTCCGTCACAATGCCGATGCGCAAGCAAGTGCGATGTAGAAACGCGTCGATGTAGAATGGCTCGCTCTCAAGAGCTCGAATCATCAACTCACGTGAAGTGGAAGTTGACATGTAGTCGAAGTATCCTACACATGCACAAACAAAAGCAAAGAATGTATATGCATGGTAGATAAACACATCATCCATCATGATGGTTCTCTTCTCTTGCACATAACCGTTAGGATCAAAAGTGCATGAAGAATATGATGCAACAATGGCTATATTCATGGCACGAGGCATATGGTGCAAAGAAGGAAGGATGGCATGCTTCACATGAAATATGTCAAAAGCTCCAATAATATGAGAGAAAGCTATGAGGGCAATCTCATTAGCAAAATGAATAGCATTGTTGCACTCAATACATGGCAAATCATCTAGCATGAGAAAGGCAACACATGGAGACATATGACAACAAGCAATAGCAATCATGTGCGAAGCATGGCAATGGTTGTCATCAACCGCATGAAATGAGCAAGTAGTAATCATCGGTGATGCAACACAAGCAAGCATAGTGATCATGTCGTGCAAACTAGTAGTGCGAAGATGCAACATACTAGAGGAAATCATGGCAATCATGTCATGTGAGCAAATAGTGGACAACAATAATGCACATGACATATCGCAAGCACGGGAACAAAACATGAGCAATGTATCATTATAGGCATGGGGCACAAACCAAACATGGCAATAGCAATCAATATCTCCACCAAGCTTGCAAATACACATACAAGTCATAGAATCAAGTGTCATGTGAGATGCAAGGCATGGGTCACAATTGCATGGCAAGGGCATAGAAATGTGCATATCATGCAAAGTGAACATGGCAATATGGGCATAATAAGTGTAATGAGTAAGAAGCCATAGCCATGTGAGAACCATGTATAAGAAATGCGCGAAGTCCTTGCGCGAGGGGAATGGTTGGAGACACATTCCGGTGAATCCCAAAGCATCGGTGCTCTCAAGAGCTCTCTTCGTCAACTCATGGGATTGTGAGGTTGACGTATTTTCGTTAGTACCTACACACAACAAAGACAAAAGAAAAATTGTGTGCGTGGTATATGTACACATCATCCGTTAGGATGTGTATGTGCACATGAGAGTTAGCACAATATAAGCAATGCTCAAATAAGTTCGATGCATGGTATAGGAACATGTCGTCCATCATGAAAGAATAGTTATTGTGTATAACACGATGGGGACACAAATTGAGCATGCAAATATATGGCACGTCAATAGCATTCATATTCATGGGTAGCGTATTGTGCACACAAATATGGAAGTCATGCAAAGGATGGGATGGAACACAATCTCCTATAATGTATGAGGAAATTATGGGGGTCTCCTCATGTGCAATAGCGGAATCATAATTCGGAGAATTTGGACAACATCCAAAACAATGCATTTCCAAAGCATGGTGTTCATGGCATGGCATATGAGAACAATTGCGCAAATGATGCAAAGGGAGCATGGCAATATCATCACAAGAAAAGCAAATGCCGATAACCATGGGCTTGTCATCTATGCCATATGTGCAAATTGGGTTTATTTTAATAGCATATGCATAGTTACTATGATGAGATTGCAAAGATGCAATATGGGTGATCTCATGCATAGCATATGACAAGTCAAGCGGAGTGTCAAACATGATGTGACCAATAGAATTCTCACAATGTATCCTATGCAACATGGCATCACAAGTAATAGACTCCACACGAGAATCATCAAACTCATCATAAATGGGCAATTCATCACATGAGGAAGTCGCATAATCATGAAGCATGGAAATAGGGTGATCATCATCATGCAAGCAATCAATGTTCACTAGTGGGACAAAAGCATCACCTTCACCTATGTTACCTTTGTCATTCCAAACATGTGGTGTAGGTGAGGTGGCATCGACCAACTTGTGGTCATCTTCATCGTGATGGAACCATGTGGTGGGTGCATCATATTCCACCATGGCCATCATCTTGTCCAAAGGGAGGACGAAGTCGTCAAGGATCGGTGCGTCATCGTACATGGGACCTAGCACCAAAGGAGAAGACACAATAGAGGTAGAGGTTAATTTGTTAGAAATTAAAATGGCCTCACATGCCCTATCAACTACCTCGCTCGCTCTATGTGGTTGTGGCTCACTCACTCCCTCAAGGTAGGCGCGCTCATACTCACATATGGTGGAGTCACTCATCTCACTCAAGTTGTGGGGGTTGTGGCTCTCCTCACATGGGAATTTGGGCAACTCATCATATATGGGGCTAGTGGTGACCTCACTCGCACTCTCAATATGGTGGCAAAAGTCTCTCAACTCAGCTCCAAACGCCGCCGTGGTCGAAGGGAAAATCCCATGCTCAACCATCTCGTCACCGTCGCCGTGGATGAAGGCCGAAGATGGCACATCATCACTCACCTCCATGACCGAAGGGAAAATCCCATGCTCGATCATCTCACTCTTGCCTCCAAGGATGGAAGCATCATCCTTGCTCGCCACCTTGTCGCTCGCCTCCCAAGTATGTTCCTTGAGTGGATCCGTAGTCGTAGTCGTCGCCGCACCGTCTTAAAAAAGAGTCGTGGTAGACTCGGCATCGTCAATGCCACAAAGAGGGGTGGCGGTGAAGTCGAAGTTGGGAGCATCATCTTGGAGCTCGTCGGGCTTGGACATCTTGGTGGTACCATCCTCATGCTCGTAGTCGTGGAGCTTGAGGTAGGTGTCCATCTTGCGCTCCCACTCGAGGTACTCTTTGGGGTCATGAGTCCCATAGAATGGAATGTCGAAGTCATCGTAGCTCGTGGAAGTCGCGGTCTTGAGCTTGGGGAGCTTCTCTTGAGGTGCTTGTCGGCGAAGATGCCGCATATCCAAAGGCAAAGATGCTTTGAAGTCGCTTGGCGAAGATGCCAAGGTAGGTGGTGAAGTCATCGAGCGGTGGTTGGTGTCGAGATCATGACCTTCACACTTGTTCTTTGTTGGACGCCTTGATGTTGGCGTCGTTATTTCTTCATGTCTTTGATGTTGTCGATGCCGATGAGATCTTGCCGGAGATGGTAGCTCGGGAGCATGTGCACTTGAGTGTCTTCTCGAAGAAGCCGAAGACCTCTTGCGGTTCTTGATGAGGACCTTGAGCTCCTCCATTTGAGCATCCAACTTGGCATCGATGATGTTCTTCATGGCACCGAACTTGTCGTTGTGGTTGTAGACCGAAGTAGATGTGTCGTCCCTATCCATGGAAGCACACGAGGAGGTGTGAGAACGAGATGGAATGAACATACCAAAGTTACCTCTTTCCAAAGTTGTAGATGGATCTCAAAAGACCACAATATATGCTAGGAAAAGAGTGCACTTGGTGAAAAACCTTGTCCAATTCTCACAACCTACACAAATGGCTTATAGTGGAGCTCGATGGGGTTAGTGGCACAAAAATCAAGCAAAATGAAGTCCAAGATATTGTAAATGTTGAAATAAATCCAATGGACTCAAAATGCAAAGCAAGTGATCACAAATATAGAGGAGGGCAATAAAAAAAACACGGTGGGATAATGGGGCTTATGCAACTATAGGAATGAGCACTACAAAATTGCCTAACGAAGACTAAAGCTCGTGTTGCACAAATACAAGGAGAGACGCTAGCTTGATTGCACATTTGGGCACGATTCACCACTTGGCACCAATCCTATTCATGCAAGCAAAACGTTTCCTATTCCATGTATCCTCATGCACAAGTATCTATTTTCATGCTCAACTCTATGCTTATAAGCTTATGATCTTTCTTTCTTGCTTAGAAGCTTTTTTTGACTCTTCTCTTCGTTTCCACTATTCTTATTGAGCCTCAACCAAATATATGAGACAAGTATCACAATATATGCACGGGAGTAAGCAATGGCACTATAAGATATTTCAAATGATGTAACACTATCATGTCGTATCACTATGGTGCTCAAGTTTTCGCGAAGCCCGGCAATACTCGGATAGCTAGTCTCAATAGGTATGAAGGTAATCGCAAAGATGGTGGGGATATCAAGATGTAATGGCAAGGCAGGAAAAGTGTATGATGGAATGTATACCTTCGTCACACTTAACCTTTCACGAAGTCGGGGTAAACCGGCCTTGCTTCCGGTTGAAGATGGTCTCAAAGGATGGATGGTCGTCGTCGATGTCGATCGTCGATGGTCGATGTAGATGATGGACCGATACAAGTCACCAGTGGTTGATGAAGAAGTAACCGTCCCTAATTAGCCGAAACACCTTAGGAGACTCAAACCACAACTCAAGCAACCATAAATGCAAAGGTAACCAAAATGGGTTAGGTTGCGGAAGTCTACGGTGGTATTCCGGATGATATGGTGGAGGGCCTAGGCAAACTTGCCAAAATTTGAAAAATATGATGGTGTAAAATGATGGTGGAACTAATTTTGTGGGATCGTGGATGTCAATAGCTACAAAACGATCTAAAGAATGCCTAAATCGGAGTCCGTATGAATTAGTTATGGCCGAAACGGTGAAACACGAAAGGCTGAAACCTACAGGGGCCGGACATCCGGGGGTCGGGCCGGAAATCCAGGGCCTGATGTCCAGAACCGAGTCTGTTTTGGCTCTCCAGGAGCCGGAGGTGACCTGGATATCCGGCTAGGGGCCCGGATGTCCGGCCCGATGCCCGGAAATCCGGCCTGACAAATCCAGATCGCGATTCGGGGCTCGAGAACTCGATTTGGGGCGGAAATTGGTGATTCCAAAGTCAAAATTGGATGGGGAAAAGGTGGAATTAGGGCTAGGGGACGCCAAGGGAGGTAGATCCACTTGCCAAACACCAAATCAACGGATCAAAATCAACAAAAACTCACAAGAACAACAAATCACAAGAAAAATTTTGGGGCTATTTTTGTGGGGAATTTTCGAAATTGGGGAGAAAAATTCGAACTAATGGCTAGAACATGAGGGGTAGGGCTCCAAATTTGTGGCAACGTGGCTCATGATACCAATATGATACGGGGCAAACCCGAGGGTGGCCCGATCTTCACGAATTGGAGGTGGATTTGAGGAAGAACACGATGAACACGAAGAACACAAGGGGAAAACGTGGAGAGAATCAAAGGGAAAACACTCTATTGGACAAGATCCACACCAAGTACTCCTCAAATCACAAGCAATACAAGAGGTGCATCAAGATCCAAGAACAACAATGGAAATAAAGATACATGGGTAGTTCATCCAAATCTCTAGGAGAGATGGGCCTTGAATCCGTAGACGGATCTTCCCTTGAAGGGGCCTTGACATCCTCTAGGGATCTTCTCCGGTGGAGGCCTCGGTCTCCACGAGAGAAGTAGAGGAAGGAGCAAAGCTCATCTATGAATGAGCTATTACTTTGCTAACCCTAGAAGGAGGAGGAGGGGTCCTATTTATAGTCTTAGTGCAAATGAGGGCGAAGGAGAGGGGATACATGGGCCTTTGGCTCGCGTTTGCCCGCACAGGGGCCGGATGTCCGGGCCAGGGCCGGATGTTCGGGGCTTCAAGGTGGTGCCGGATGTCCGGGCTGTGGAGGCCGGATGTCCGGGGCTCGGGCGCTGGCTGTAGGTGCTCTCTGTGTAGAAGGGGCCGGATGTCCGGGGCCTTGGCGCTGGTTTTGATGCTCTCTGTCTACGCTCGGCCGAAAATCCGGGGCCGAAGGCCGGATGTCCGGCGCCTGTAGCCTTCTTCAGCTGGGCCTTGGCGCCTGCGCAGTCTCCAGGGGCCGGACGTCCGGGGTATGGGCCGGATGTCCGAGGCCTGGAAGGTTTCTGGGCCTTCTTCCGACGTCGCTTCCATGCTTCCCTCGCGGATGGTGTAGTTGTACGTAGGTGCCGGCACTCCTCCTCGTCATCCGTGAAGCTCCGGCAATACCTATGCATACACACGAGAGGAGTGTCAAGTAGTATACCATCCTCGAAGGGGTCAAGTGAACACGTGTAAAGGAGATGATTCACCTTTATGTATGTGAAGTAGTTGTGGCATGTGTCACTTGCCAAACGGACTCTTGTCATGGTGATGTCCGTAGGATGCTCCGCATCATCACTTGTGTACCACCTGGAAGGGTAAATATGGCATGTCCAGTGCCAACGATTATCGTATCGCGACCAGCGATAGTTAGAGTATCTCCATTCATCTTTTTCAGAGTTTGGAAATATTTCAACTCCACCAGTATTGAGTTTATGGTTGCACTGTCCACAAGGCATAATTCCTCTTCCATCGGATTGTCACCGTAGAGAACTATATATAAGACAAAGAACTTTCAATAAGAAAATCTCATGTAAATACATAGAATACAATCTTATTTATATCAAATATATTGGTACAGTTACAATCTTATTATATCAAATGTGTTGATACAATATAAAAACAACAACAATACTTATGTTCTTATTACAACATCACAAATGGGCATAGCTAAATAGATCACTAAGGGATTGTGGGACTAGTTGAAGTCTCCGAACACGTCGTTTGAGGTATGCTCAATCATCATGTTCTCCATGTCAGCAAGGTCCTCTGGCTGATGGAATGCAATGGTGTTGTTCGTTCCAGAAGGAACATCGTGTGAACTACCGACTCCATTGGCGTTGTCTGGATGAAGGTTGAAGTTGGCTTCGAACCTCTTCCCTTGAGGTGCTCAGCGTCCCTGAGATTGTTGGTACAACATAACCAGATGCTTTGGGATCTTGCACTTGTCAGTGGGGTGTGAGTAGTATCCACACTTGTTGCAGAGCTGAGATTTATCATGCTTGGGCTTTGAAGTGCCATTTCCCTTGTCTGAGAGCCTAGACTTCCTGTTCCTCTTGCATTTTCGCTTGTTCTGGAAATTTGATTGATTGCCCCTAAAGGCACCATCAAACTTTTGTCTGTTCGCGACATTCATATGAACTTCAGGTAAAGGTTGTGCCCCAACTGGGCGCTGAGAGCCATTCTTAGCGAGTAGCTCATCATGCTTTTCAGCCTGAAGTAACATACGAATAAGCTCAGAATAGACAGTATAGTTGCGAGCACGGTATTGCTGCTGGAGGATCATGTCTGAAGGGAGCATAGTAGATAAATTTTTCTCTATCTTCTCCACATCAGTAGGTTCCTTCCTGCAAAAATGCAATTTGGAACTTATCTTATGAACCTTGTGATTGTACTCATCGATGGACTTGAAATCCTGAAGACGAAGGTGAGTCCAATCATGGAGTGCTTGTGGCAGGATGACTGCCTTCTATTGTTCTTATCTCGTTTTGAGAGTTAGGAACAAAGTACTGGGAGATTCCTCCTCTAAGTACTCAGACTTTAGATCTGGGTGAATATGGTGCCTTATGATGTATAAAGCTGCATAGTTTTGTTGTTCAGTCAGCGGCATTGCTCCGACCGGTAGAGGAGTCTCTAGATCCTGGATTGCACGCGCTATCCCACGGGAAGCAAGACCGATCTTGATGTCCATGGCCCATGTAGGGTAGTTATGGCCATTGAGGGCAAGCTCCTCAAATTCTTTTGCGGTCATCGTTTACATACATGGATGAACCAGAGATAATCAATTTACAAAGGGTAAATTAAAAACCATCATGGTTGTGTCGTAATAATGGTGCAAAATTTGATACTCAAGTGAAGAACTTGAATGATGTAGACCTCAATTGATTAAACATAACACGTCAAAGATCGCATAGATCTCACAGTAATAGGCTACATAATCTGACAATGTCAGTAGATGCGCATGTTTCTATTACCTTGTGTATGTTGTCAATTTAAATATAAGGAAGTGCACATTGAAGGTAATCGTTTGTCGAGATTGACAAAACGTAGACCTCACGGTAAGAGTGGATAGTCTGTAATCGATCACTAGATCCATCTCATTACCTTGTGTTTCCAAATATAGTGAGGGAGGTGTGTATCAAAAATTTGCAAATTTGTTGTCCGAGAGAAATTAATCTCAGTCGTTGAAACATGTTCTAGAAAATTGCTATGTGGTAAACACATTGAACATGTCATTTCTACATAAGGTCTGGTACTGTATTTACATTTTCAAGTACCTTATATAATGTAAAGACACACCTACGAATATTTACACAAGTCCTAAAATAGAGTAAATCTAAATACTAGACTAGAATGTAAATCACAACATCTACATAGGCTAAACAGTACTAAAATAATGTGAAATTACTGCTAAAACTATTGTTAAAAGAAATAAAACAAGAGATAATCCAGAAAAAAAATCTAGGAAATTGGCCCGTGGCCACAGGCGACCTGGGCCAGGCCCATGACCCAAGAGGAGATGGGGCGGTGAGCCAGCCTTATCTGGCGAGCGGTTAGGGATCGGGGGATCCCAATCCCCTCCCGACCAGATGCATGGGCGCCACCACCCCCTCCACTCCCTTGTCGTACTGCACATGGGGGGCTCGCCGGTGTGCCTCCCTCTTCCTCCGAAGAGGAGATGTAGACGACAGCGGAGGAGAAGCTAGAGTGGCGGCTTGGGCGGCGGTCGATGGCGCGACCGAAGATGCGGCGGCGTCCCTCCATGCTCATGGAATCCAGGAGGATTGTTTGGGAGGCCGTGCGCGGGGATGGCGGTTCCTCGCCCGGGACAACATCGACAACGCGACGCGACTCGGGCCGACGTCCTCGTCTCCTGGCGGCGCCACTAGTGTTGGACCGACGCCTTGGGTCGTCACTGCACCGACGTTCGGGAACGACACGAAGACGAAGAACCCCCACTCGTCAGCCGGCACCGGAGGCGGAGGTGGAATCCTAAGGGGAGCCGCGAGCGCGGGCTCCTGGATGCCATCTCCTGCGCGGTCACGCGGACCACCATTGGGGAATGGTCGCCTCGTGCAGCGACGCGATGGCCGTGTCCAGGGGCGCGGAGGCCATGTCGAGGGTCGCGTGCGGCGGCATGATGGCCTAGTCCAGCGCCACGGCGTCCACAGCGGCGGAGGCGGTGCACATCTCAGCGAAGTGAGTGGCGTACGCCTACTCCATGATGGCCACAGGTTGCAAAAAGGCGACGGCGGCCGTCCTCACGAATGAGGCAGAGAAAGAAAGAAGCAAGGTTAGGCATCTCACCATCGACGAGGCCTTTCTGTGCTCTCGACAGAGCGTGGGCTGATAACATGTTCAAGGGTCAAAGTCACAGAAGTGAATGGCAAATGAACCCTTCTATTGATTGATGAAAAAGTTACATTATATACGTCCGGAATGGACGTGACGATACAAAGAGGTGTCGGTTCCTAGAGAATAGACGTCGCATCTCTATAGGGTTTGAACCGTACGTCGGTTAGGATAAGGGTAGATTTCCCCTTAATTAAACGTGGTTAACTAAATTCTAATAGTTTTGGCTATGGTTGGAGTGTCCTTCGTCACCGCGCGTGTCGGCTGGCTTCGTTGGTCGTTCGTAATGGCGGCCTGCGCGGGCGGTCCCCTTGCCTATGGTGAAGTCGTTTGCGACCTTCATGAGGGATGCCATGTTTGGTAGCTTTCCTTGGGCCCTCTTCCCCACGAGTTTTTGCCTGAGCATGGGGTCTAGTGCCCCGTAGACTAATGCCTCAATGGCCATTCTATCGGAAATATTGGGTATGGTATTTTTCTTCTTGAGCCAGCATGCGATGTAGTCGCGGACTGATTCCTTTTCTCCTTGGATTAAGTTGTGGAGGTTGACGGCTCTCCCTGGACCGTAGTATGTGCCCTCAAAATTGTTGAGGAATTCGTGCTCGAATTCCGCCCAGTTGTGGATGGGGTTTGGAAGTGGCCCGTTGAGCCATGTTCGTGCTGACCTTGATAAGCACAGTGGAACGTGGCGTACGGTGTTGCCGATGTCGCCGTGCACCAGCTCGACGGGTGATAACCCACAAGTATAGGGGATCGCGATAGTCTTCGCGGGTAGTATTTCACCCTAATTTATTGATTCGACACAAGGGGAGCCAAATAATATTTATCGGCCTTGACAGTTGAGTTGTCAATTCAACCGCACCTGGGATATCTCTCTGCAACAAAGATTTAGTAGCACGGCAAATGATTGTAGTAGCAATAATAGTGATAGCAACAATTTTGGTAACAGTAGTAACAATAGCAATTGAGTAGCAAGTGTGACAGTAACAACATCAGTAGTAACTTAGCAAGATTCAATATATGTAAAGCGTAGGCCATGGTGCAGTGATGGGAATATATGGATGGCATCAATCGTGTAACAGTTACACACTAGGGAGACACAGAACTAGCTCCAATTCATCAATGTAATGTAGGCATGTATTCCGTATATAGTCATACGTGCTTGCGATAAGAACTTGCATGCCATCTTTTGTCCTACCCTCCTGTGGCAGCGGGGTCCTATTGGAAACTAAGGGATATTAAGGCCTCCTTTTAATAGAGAACCGGAATAAAGCATTAATACATGGTGAATACATGAACTCCTCAAACTACGGCAATCACCGAAAAGAATCCCAATTATTGTCACCTTGGGGTATGCGGATCAAGACACGTAATAGGTGCATACAACTTGCAAGATAGGATCCAAATCACTCTTATATTCATGAAAACATAATAGGTTCAAATCTGAAATCATGGCACTCGGGCCCTAATGACAATCAATAAGCATAGCAAAGTCATAGCAATATCATTCTCAGAACATAGTGGATACTAGGGATCAAGCCCTATCATACTTAACTCGATTACATGATCAATTCCATCCACACCTCTCACCGACCAGCAAGCCTACAAAGGAATTACTCACTCCCGGTGGTGAGCATCATGGCGGTGTTGATGAAGAAGGGTTGGTGATGACGACAGTGACGAATCCCCCTCTCCGGAGCCCCAAACGGACTCCAGATCAGCCCTCCCGAGGAAGAACAGGAGGTGGCGGCGGCTCCGTCTCGTAAAACGCGATGAAATCTTCTCTCCGATTTTTTCCCGAAGATGTGAATTTATAGGACTGGGATTAGGGTCGGGGGGTGGGCGCGCCCTGATGGCTTGTGGCCCACGGGCAGCCCCCCTCTGGTGGATCTTCGCTCCATAATTCGTTATTTATTCCAAAATAATTCACAAAAAGTTTTGTCCAATTCCAGGAACTTTTATTTCTGCACAAAAATAACACCAAGGTAGTTATGCTGAAAACAACGTCAGTCCGGGTTAGTTCCATTCAAATCATGCAAATTAGAGTTCAAAACCAGAGCAAAAGTGTTTGGAAAAGTAGATACGTTGGTGACGTATCAACTCCCCCAAGCTTAACTCATTGCTTGTGCTCAAGCAATTTAGTTGATAAACTGAAAGTGATGAAAAAACTTTTACAAACTCTTTTGTTCTCGTCATTGTACACATGCTTAGCTAGTGTTCAAGTTTTCAGCATAAAACATAAATAACCACATCCATGATAGCAATTAAATATCACATTCACTCATGGCAATACATAACCAACTAGCAAGCAATAATAAGATATCTCACATGCCAACAGTTTATCAAAACAATCATGATATAATATGGTGACATGGTATTTCGCTAGCCCTTTCTAAGACCGCAAAACATAAATGCAGAGCACCTCTGAGGTTCAAGCAGTGACTAAACATTATAATTCAGGGTAGAAAAGATCCAGTCATGCTCATATCCAACATTAACTAGACTCAATGCATAAAGATGACAATAGTGCTCTTCGGTCTGGTGCTTTTAGTAAGAGGGTGATGACTCAACATAAAAGTAAATAGATAGGCCCTTCATAGAGGGAAGCATTGATTTGCAGAGGTGCCAGAGCTCAAGGTTTAAAACAAGATTGAAAATATAGTTTTTGGTGGTGCACTTTTCTTGTCAACGTTACGAACAAAGGTTTTCAATATCTTCCATGCTAAACTCATTATTGGCGGTTCCCAAACAGAATTGTAAAGTTTACTCCTATTCACCATCCATACACAAACCATGGCTGACCGAATCCACGAGTGCCTGCCAACATATCAACTGTCCCAAGGAGTTTTTATAATTAATTTTGATTTTGTAGGACCGGGCATCCTTTTTACCAGCCTCTCTCGTGCAATGACGACGAATAAACGACCGTCCTGGGAATAACTCACTTACAATGGAAGATACCGACCACCTCGTCGCTGCATGAGCGGGACGAGTGCACAGAACATATGTTTATTTGAATATTAGAGGTGGCACATGCAAATTTACTTGGAACGGCGGGGTAATACCGTATGTAGGTAGGTATGGTGGACTCATGTGGAATAACTTGTTTTAAGGATTTTGGATGCACAAGCATTATTCCCGCTTAGTACAGGTGAAGGCTAGCAATAGATTGAGAAGCCACTAGCTAGAGAGCGAAAACGGTCATAATCATGCATTGTGAATAATTAACAGACATAGCATGAGTAGGATATGAACACTCTGAATTTAAACATCATGAAGGCTGCATTGGTTTTGAATCAACTACATGTTTTCATATGGGCCATGTCAAGCCGCTCAAATTACTCAGAGGAAAATACCATACCACCATACCACATCATAACCATTTTAATGCATGTTGACACACAAGATAAATCATTATACACTCCTAGATATTTAGCATGGCATGAGAAACTATAATCTCTAATTGTCATCCTAAACATGTTCACTCATGATATACTGAATCAAGATTGAGCGAGCTAAACATATTTAAAAAAAATGGAAAACAAGAAGAGTTCATACCAGCTTCCTTTGCCATGATCACTTCATCAAATATCGTCATTATTGCCTTTCACTTGCACGACCGAATGATGTGATAATAATAATAATGCAAGAATGCCGTGGACTAAGCTGGAATTTGCAGGGCAGTTTTATCCAAAGGAGGAGACAAGGTAAAATTGGCCCTCTATTAGATCAACAATAAAGCATATGGGAGCCACTCAACATTTTCATCGTGGTCTTCTTCTTTCGACGACTCAATGAAAAGAAAATAAATTCAGAGAAACACACTAAAATATTTTTGAAGTTTTTGTTTTTATCAAGAAAGCAAATAAACAAAGGAAAAACAAGAACGAGAAAAATTATCTACACGGGAAAGCTCCCAACATGCAAAGGAAATATTTTTGGGTTTTCTTTATAATAGTGCAACTAGTTAAATGGGAAAGAAGAACCGAAAAGAAGCGAGAGATATTTTTTGGGTTTTCATAGTTTTCCAAACACACAAGAAGAAAGCGGAAAAAATAAAGCTAACATGGATATACAATGAAAGAGGATGAACACTGACAATTTATATGAAGTGTGTGAACATGAATGTAATGTCGGTGAGAAATACGTACTCCCCCAAGCTTAGGCGTTTGCCTAGCTTGGTGATCACCACTGCTGGTCTGGGTAATAGTTGAAATGGTAACTCGTGGTTGCGTTCCATGCCTCCTCTGCTAAGCGAACGGCCTCCACTGCGGCTTTGTACTCACGTACCTCGTCCTCAAGAACATAGTATCTTTGTCGAGCCTGAAAATCAAAGAGAGCAGGCGCATGCAAAGTGACAGAAACAAGCTTATATTTATTAAACGTTAGGCTGTACTCATAACCCCTAGCACTGTCCATGATAAAGTCATGACGACGCATGGCTTCAAAGTCTAAATATCTCTCAGGAAAAATAGGATCACGAGGTTGAGGCGACACTCTCAATTTTGCAGCCACGCGGGAGGCATAAATTCCTCCATACAAATCACTGTTACATGCGTTAGCCTGCAGTCTGCGGGCAACAATTGCACCAAGGTTATAGTGTTTTTCACGGTCACCGCATTGTGACTAAGGCTCAAGTCCGGAGCACACAATGCATTGCAATCTTGTTTGCCTACTATACATTTCCCATTAAACAGTGCAAAGTAACGAATAGAAGGAAAATGAATGCTTTTTATTCTAGCTTGCGTCACTCCTCTATCTTCTCCAATGTAAAGACTCTCGAGGAACATATTATAATCAGTTTTTGACGGTTTTTCTAGAGAGCCCCAAATTGGAAGTTTGCATGCATCTGAGAATTCTTCTAGAGTCATACTAAAAGATTTATCATAAAGATTAAATAGCACCCTAGAAGTATGGGGATGATATCGAAATCCATGCGTGAATGAACGGGTAAGGTTATAGTGTTGAACACACTTATCTGCAAGGAAGTCGGTGAGGCCGGAATTTGTAAATGTAATGGTCAAATTCCTCCTTGATACCTGCACCTCTCATGAACTCACCGCACTGCCGACATCATGATTTGGCGTCGGCCATGACTATCAGGTTTGTCCGGGACTCAACATAAGCTTGTCGTACCGAGCCCTCGCTCGACGACTCACCCGAAGTACGTCTTCTTGAAGAGCTCCTCCTAAATAAACTCATCCTCCTAAGCACAAATTTCTGAAATTTTTGAGCCACAAATTTATGTCAATATAACTTTGTAAGATTGATAGCAACTACTCATATAGGTACCTAGAGGCCATATCAAGCATTCATACTACATAGAACTCCAAGAATTCAACATGCAACCTCATTTTCTGTAGTACCAAGTGCAGCAAAATATGCAAAATATAAACCACTAAAGCAAAAACTAATTGGAGGAATGGGAGAGTCACATACCAAGGAGCAATTGCTCAAAACAGTTTCGGAAACGGAGTTCCGAGCAAAGAGATCGAAAATTTCAGTTTCTAGAGAAAGAACACGGGAGAGAGAGAGAGAATTTTGTCTGGAGGTAGGGGTTGCAGTGAGCTGAAGGGATAAGGCAGGGGCGCCCTGTGGGCCCCACAAGCCATTTGGGCGCGCCCAGGGGGGTGGGCATGCCCTATTGGCTTGTGGTCCACAAGTGTACCTCCCTGCTGTAATTTTTATGCCAAAAGTTCTTAAATAATCCAGAGAAAATCATGCTAAAATTGTGTGGCAATCTGAGACTTTTTATTTTTGAGTCATTTTTTTATTGCACGAGAAAATCAGAAAACAGGAAAATCAAACTAATTTATTTTTCTTAACTGAAAATAACAGAAGATAAACTTGTGATACAGAGAGTTGTGCAAACTAAATTCATCAATCACATGTCTTTCGAAAAGGATTCATTAATAAGGTTGATCAAGTCTTATTAACAACCGTTTTCGATTGACATGAAACTGAAGAATTTCAGTATAGCACTAAGTTACCTCAATGGGGATTCGCACCTCCCCAACAATAAGATTATAATAATTCTTCTTGATAGTAGGTAGAGGGATTTTAAAATCTCCAATGATAATTGTGGCACTTGGCTCAATGACATTAATATTATTGACCAAAGTTTGCTTCTTCGGAAAATGCACGGTATGTTGTTTGCCATTGACGTGAAAAGTAACCTTGCTTTTTATTGCAATCAATAACAGCCCCTGCAGTATTTTAAAAAGGGTCTACCAAGGATGATCGACATATTATCGTCCTCTGGCATATCAAGAATAACAAAGTCTGTTAAGATAGTAACATTTGCAACCACAACAGGAACGTCCTTGCAAATTCCAATAGGTAAAGCAGTGGATTTATCAGCGATTTGCCAAGATATCTCAGTAGGCGTGAGCTTATTCAAATCAAGTCTTTTATAAAGAGAGAAAGTCATAACACTAACACCGGCTCCTAAATCACATAAACCAGTTTTAACATAACTTCTTTTAATAGAGCAAGGTATCGTGGGTATACCCGTGTCTCCCAACTTCTTAGGTACTCCACCATGAAAAGAATAATTAGCAAGCATGGTAGCAATTTCAGTTTTAGGTATTTTTCTTTTGTTGGTAATAATATCTTTCATATACTTAGCATACGGAGGCATTTTCAATATACCAGTCAAGCGAGTGCGCAAAAGGACGGGTCTAATCATTTTAGCAAAGCGTTCAAAATCCTCATTGTCCTTATTTTTAGAAGCCTTACGAGGGAATGGCATGGGCTTTTGAACCCATGGCTCTCTTTCCCTACCTTGTTTCTTAGCAACAAAGTCTTTCTTCTCGTATTGTTTATTTTTAGGGTGTGGGTTATCAAGATCTTTAGCAGGTTCTATTTCCACATCATTATCATGTTCTTTATTAGGTTGAGAGTTTGCGTGAACATCATCATTTTTATCATTTTCATTATCACTAGGTGCATGTTCACTACCAGATTGTGTCTCAACATCAGAAATAGAAACATCATTATGTTGCTCGGCAGGTTTTTCTATAACAGATTCACTAGAAGCATGCAAGTTCCTATCATCTTTCTTTTTCTTTTTCTTTTTAGATGAACTAGGTGCATCCTCATTAATTCTCTGAGAATCTTGTTCAATTCTTTTAGGGTGTCCCTCATAATAAAGAGGTTCCTAAGTCATTCTACCTCCTCTAGTCATTACTCTAACAACATGATCATTCGTATTATTACTTATTTCAGCAAGCAAGTCATTTTGTGACTTAGCAACTTGGTCTAGTTGGACGTGAACCATAGAAGCATGTTTACCTAGACCTTTCACATCATTAGCGATTCTAAACATCAAGTCACTCAAGCGATCTATCATCATGGCATTACGTCTTAATTGATCCTTAACATAATTATTGAAGTGCTCTTGCTTAACAATGTAATTATCAAATTCGTCAATGCATGCATTGACTAGGGGTCTTAGTATCAGGTATATCACTTTCATTAAAGGCACGGAGATATTTTACCTCTACTACCTGTGTCGGGACGTCAAGTCCATGTATTTCTTCGATAGGTGGTAATTTCTTGACATCTTTAGTTTTAATACCTTTCTCTTTCATAGATCTTTTTGCTTCTTGCATATCTTTAGGATTAAGGAATAGAATACCTCTCTTCTTTTGAATAGGTTCTGGCGGTGGTTCAGGAAGTGTCCAATCATCGGCATTTTGCAATATATTATTCAATAGTTCTTCAGCTTGTCCAACAATTATTTCCCTGAAAACACAACCAGCACAACTATCTAGGAAGCCCCTAGAAGCATCGGTTAGTCCATTATAAAAGATATCAAGTATTCCATTTTTATTAAGAGTATGATAAGGTAAAGCTCTAAGTAACTGGAGAAGCCTTGACGTGGCTTGAGACTACGTCGGTATTTCCCCAAAGAGGAAGGGATGATGCAGCACAGCTAAGGTAAGTATTTCTCCCAGTTATGAAACTAGGTTATCGAACCAGTAGGAGAACCAAGCAACACTATGTAAACAGTACCTGCACACAAAGAACAAATACTTGCAACCCGACACGTAAGAGAGGTTGTCAATCTCTCCACGGTAAAAAGATAGATTAGTTTGTATGAGATTGGATAAATAGATCGCACAAGAACACAAAATAAAAGATGCAAATAAAAAGTTCAGTAAGGTATTTTTGGGTTTTTGGAATAATAGATCTGAAAACAAATGCGGAAAAAGATAGATCGGAAAGCAAAATATTAAAAGGATAGACCCGGGGGCCGTAGATTTCACTAGTGGCTTCTCTCATGAGTATAGCACACGGTGGGTAAACAAATTACTATTGGGCAATTGATAGAAGATCAAATAATCATGACGATATCCAAGGCGATGATCAATATATAGGCATCACATCCAAGATTAGTAGACCGAAACGATTTTGCATCTACTACTATTACTCCACACATCGACCGCTATCCAGCATGCATCTAGTGTATTAAGTTCATGGAGAAATGGAGTAATGCAATAAGAACGATGACATGATGTAGACAAGATATATTCATGTAGGAATAGACCCCATCTTGTTATCCTTAATAGCAACGATACACGCGTGCCTCGCTGCCCCTTCTGTCACTGGGAGAGGACACCGCAAGAAAGAACCCATCACAAAGCACCTCTTCCCATGGCAAGAAAAATCGATCTAGTTGGCCTAACTAAACCAACGATTCGAAGAAGAAATACGAGGCTATAAATAATCATGCATATAAGAGATCAAAGAAGACTCAAATAATATTCATGGAAGAAACTGATCATGAACTCAAAATTCATCGAATCCTAACAAACACACCGCAAAAAGTCATTACATCAAATAGATCTCCAAGAGACCATTGTATTTAGAATCAAAAGAGAGAGAGAAAGACATCTAGCTACTGCCTATGGACCCGTAGGTCTATGGTGGACTACTCACGCATCATCGGAGAGGCACCCATGAACAAGATGACCCCTCCGTGATGGTGTTAGATTGGATCTTGATGCTCTGGAACTTGCGGCGGCTGGATGTGTTTTTCGTCGACTCCCCTAGGGTTTTCTGAATATTTGGGTGTTTATAGGCATCAGAGGCGGTGGAGGGGGGCCCCGTGGAAGGCACAACCCATTAGGGCGCGTCGGGGGCCCCCTGGCGAACCCTAGTGGGTTGTGGCCTCCACAGCCCACATCTCTGGCACTTCTTTGGCCCACTGGGTGTCTTCTGGTCCAAAAAAATCGCCAAAAAGTTTTGTCGCGATTGGACTCCGTTTGGTACTGATATTCTGCGAAGTAAAAAACAAGCAAAAACTGCAACTGACACTTTGGCACTATGTACGGACCCATAGGTCTATGGTGGACTACTCACGCATCATCGGAGAGGCACCAATGAGGATGATGAACCCCTCCGTGATGGTGTTAGATTGGATCTTGTGGTTCTGGAACTTGCGGCGGCGGGAAGTGTATTTCGTCGACTCCTCTTGGGTTTTTGGAATTTCTGAGAATTTATAGAGCTGAGAGGCGGTGGAAAAGAGCTCTGTGGGCCCCACGATACATCAGGGTGCGCCGGGGGCCTCTAGCGCCCTGGTGTATTGTGGGCCACACGGGCCTCCTCCCGGGTGCTTCTTTGGCTCACTGGTTGTCTTCTGGTCCAAAAAAATCTCCAAAAAGTTTCGTGGCAATTGGACTCCGTTTGGTACTGATATTCTACAAAGTAAAAAAACAAGCAAAAAACAACAACTGTCACTGGGCACTATGTCAATAGGTTAGTCCCAAGAAATGATATAAAGTTGCCATAAAATGATTGTAAAACATCCAAGAATGATATTATAACAACATGGAACAATCAAAAATTATAGATACGTTGGAGACGTATTAGCATCCCCAAGCTTAATTCCTGCTCGTCCTTGAGTTGGTAAATGATAAAAACAGGATTTTTGATGTGGAATGCTGCCTAACATGTTAATCACATATTCTTTTCTTTTGTAGCATGGATATTTGGACTTTTAGATGGCTCAAAGCAATAGTCTAGTTTTGACATGAAGACTTTAATACTCAAGCATAGCAACAAGTAACCATGTCTTTCAAAATATCAACACTAAAGAAAGTTATCCCTAGCCCATCATGCTCAATGATTGATCCATTCATGAAACACACTCAAATATTAGCTACACCCAATGCACAAGTATGATCATAGTGCCCCCTAGTTGGTGCTTTATAAGAGAAGATGGAGACTCAAATTAAAAATAAAAATTTCATAAAGCTTAAATTGAGAGAGAAAAATATTTTCGGTGGTATGCCTTTCCTGTCAACGAAAACGACCGAGTAGTTCTCAATACTTTCCATGCTAGATACATCATAGGCGGTTCCCAAACAGAAAATAAAGTTTATTCCTTTTTCCGCCATTCTTTCACAATCCATGGCTAGTTGTATCCATGGTTGCCTTCCATACCAACACTTTCCAAGGAATTTGTTATTTCACAACATAAAGTAAATTTCTTTTTCATTTTGGACCGGGCATCCCTATTACCGCCGTACTCTTGTGCAATGACAAGTGAATAAACACTCATCTTGAGAATAACACATCTAGCATGGAAAAATATTGGACACCCCCTACCGCTTCATGAGCGGTACGAGCACACAAAAAGGAATTCATTTTGAAAATTAGAGATGGCACATACAAATTTGCTTAGAACGGCATGGAAATACCGCATATAGATAGGTATGGTGGACTCATATAGCAAAACTGGGTTTAAGGATTTTGGATGCACAAGTAGTATTTCTACTTAGTACAAGTGGAGGCTAGCAAATAGATTGAGAAGTAACCAACCAAGAAACAAAAATTCACATAAACGGGCATTAAGCATAACTAACACCGAATAATGCACCATAAGTAGGATGTAATTTCATTGCACAACTATTGAGTTTCGTGCTTGCATAGGGAATCTCAAACCTTAACACCAATATTCTTACTAAAGCATAATTACTCACCAACATGACTCACATATCACTATCATCATGTCTCAAAACTATTACAAGGAATCAAGTTTAATTTGTCCAACGATCTTCATGAAAGTTTTTATTATATCCCTCTTGAATATCTATCACTTTGGGACTAGTTTCATATATTGCCATTGCTTTTGACAAGCTCAAAATGAATTTAAGTGAAGAAAATGAGCATAAAAATTTCCTCTCTCAAAATAATATAAGTGAAGCATGAGAGAATTTCTTCAAAATTTACTAACTCTCAAATTAATCTAAGTGAAGCATGAGAGTATTTCTTCAAAATTTACTAACTCTCAAATTAATCTAAGTTAATCATGAGAGTATTTCTTCAAAAATTTAAAGCACACCGTGCTCAAAAAGATATAAGTGAAGCACTAGAGCAATTCCATAACTCAAAAAATTTAAGTGAAGCATATAGAGCATTTCTAACAAATCATAGCATAATTTTGGCTCTCTCAAATATGTGTGTCCAGCAAGGATACTTGTGACAAACTAAAAATCAAATCAAGCAAATACTCATATAATACAAGACGCTCCAAGCAAAACTCATGATATGTGACGAATAAAAATATAGCTCCAAATAAAATACCGATGGTCGTTAGAAGAAAGAGGGGATGCCAATCGGGGCATCCCCAAGCTTAGTTGCTTGTTTCTCCTTGGATATTATCTTGGGGTGCCATAGCATCCCCAAGCTTAGGCTCTTTTCACTCCTTATACCTTCATCCATCGTGATCTCACCCAAAACTTGAAAACTTCAATCACACAAAACTTAACAAAACCTTCGTGAGATCCGTTAGTATAATAAAGCAAATCACCACTCTAAGTACTGTTGCAAACCCATTTATATTTTATTATTGAATTATATATATATATACTTTATTCTAACTTTACCATGGCTTATACCCTCCAATACAAACCATAGATTCATCAAAATAAGCACACAATGCTACGAAAACAGAATCTGTCAAAAACAGAGCAGTCTGTAGTAATCTGTACTCTAACCATACTTATGTAACTCTAAAAATTCTGAAAAATTAGGAAAACTTAAATAATTTGTATATAAATACTGTGTTAAAATTTCAGAGTATTATCACGCTCCAGTAAAAAATAAAAATTCCTGCACTGGAGTCAAAGTTTCTGTTTCAGATTCAGCATCGTTTGTACTCATCTTGTGAGTCATTCCAAAGGCTTTACTTGGCACAAACACTAATTAAAACATAAATAACACAATCATAACAGTAGAATAATTGTGTCAACACTCAAGAGCGGAAACAAAAAGGTAAACAATTTTTTTTTCAATGGGTTGCCTCCCAATAAGCGCTATCGTTTTATGTCCCTAGCTTGGCATAATGCATAGATTCAAGTGTTGTCATCTTTAGTTTTTGCTCCATAGGATGCTCTCATGATTGATTCATATGGTGGCTTAATTATTGTTTTAGGGAAGTGTTCCATACCCTTTCCTAGTGGAAATTGAAATTTAATGTTGCCTTCTTTCATATCAATCCCGACACCTATAGTGTGTAAAAACGGTCTACCAAGTATAATGGGACAAGACGGATTGCAATCAATATCAAGAACAATAAAATATATGGGCACATAGTTCCTATTTGCAAGAATAAGAACATCATTAATTCTTCCCAAAGGCTTTTTAATAGTAGAATACGCCAAGTGCAAATTAAGAGAACATTCTTCAATATTGGTAAGACCAAGCACATCACATAGAGATTTCGGAATTGTGGAAACACTAGCACCCAAATCACATAAAGCAAAGCACTCATAATTTTTAATCTTGACTTTAATGGTAGGTTCCCACTCATCATGTAATTTTCTAGGAATTGAAATCTCTAACTCCAACTTTTCTTCAAAAGACTTCATCATGGCATCAACTATATGTTTAGTAAAAGCTTTATTTTGGTCATAAGCATGGGGTGAATTTATCATGGATTGTAACAAAGAAATACATTCAATCAAAGAGCAACTATCATAATTAAAGTCTTTGCAGTCCAAAATAGTGGGCACATCACTATTTGAAGTTTTGACCTCTCCAAACCCACTTTCATCAATTTTTTCGTTAAGATTTTCACCCTCCAAATCATTAGGATGCCTTCTAACTAAAGTTGACTCTTCTTCAGTCCCCTTATCATCAATTTTAATATTACTAAACAAGGAATCAATAGAATAAACACCAATCACTTTAAGATCTTCATCATTTTTATCTTCTAGAGAGACTGGTTTAGCGGCCATTTGATTTACTAAAGTAGCTTGTGCGTCCGATATTTTACCTAGCAGATTTTCAGCATGAGCATACTTAGATTGGAGATTAGAAACTTCCCTACTAATATCATCAAGTTGTTTTGTTATGGCATCTAGTACGGTAGAGTGTTCTTTAAGCTCCTCGGTAAAATACTTATTATGCTCAAATTGTGTAGTCATATATTCCTTGGTACTTTTCTCAATCTCAAGAAAAATATTGAGGTAAGGAACATCATAAGACTTTCATTGAGGCATCATGACTACGCAAACAACATTGCAAGCAAACAAGAGATCTGACGAGAAAAAGGCAAACGAAAAAGAGGGCGAATAAAACGGCAAATCTTTGTGAAGTGGGGGAGAGGAAAACGAGAGGAAAATGGCAAATAATGTAAATTGCAAGGAGATGAGATTTGTGATCAGGAACCTGATAGATGTTGATGATGTCTCCCCGGCAACGGCGCCAGAAATTCCTTTGACGTGGCTTGAGACTACGTCGATATTTCCCCAAAGAGGAAGGGATGATGCAACACAGCTACGATAAGTATTTTCCTCAGTTATGAAACCAAGGTTATCGAACCAGTAGGAGAACCAAGTAACACTATATAAACGGTACCTGCACACAAAGAAAAAATACTTGCAACCCGACGCGTAAGAGAGGTTGTCAATCTCTCCACGGTAAAAAGATAGATTAGTTTGTATGAGATTGGATAAATAGATCGGACAAGAACACAAAATAATAGATGCAAATAAAAAGTGCAGCAAGGTATTTTTGGGTTTTTGGAATAATAGATCTGAAAACAAATGCGGAAAATGATAGATCAGAAAGCAAAATATTAAAAGGATAGACCCGGGGGCCGTAGATTTCAGTAGTGGCTTCTCTCATGAGTATAGCACACGGTGGGTAAACAAATTACTGTTGGGCAATTGATAGAAGATCAAATAATCATGACGATATCCAAGGCGATGATCAATATATAGGCATCACGTCCAAGATTAGTAGACCGAAACGATTCTGCATCTACTACTATTACTCCACAGATCGACCGCTATCCAGCATGCATCTAGTGTAATAAGTTCATGGAGAAACGGAGTAATGCAATAAGAACGATGACATGATGTAGACAAAATCTATTCATGTAGGAATAGACCCCATCTTGTTATCCTTAATAGCAGCGATACATGCGTGCCTCGCTGCCCCTTCTGTCACTGGGAGAGGACACCGCAAGATCGAACCCGTCACAAAGCACCTCTTCCCATGGCAAGAAAAATCGATCTAGTTGGCCTAACTAAACCAAAGATTCGAAGAAGAAATATGAGGCTATAAATAATCATGCATATAAGAGATCAAAGAAGACTCAAATAATATTCATGGATAGAAAGTGATCATGAACTCAAAATTCATCGGATCCCAACAAACACACCACAAAAAGTCATTACATCAAATAGATCTCCAAGAGACCATTGTATTGAGAATAAAAAGAGAGAGAGAAAGCCATCTAGCTACTGCCTACGGACCCGTAGGTCTATGGTGGACTACTCACGCATCATCGGAGAGGCACCAATGAGGATGATGAACCCCTCCGTGACGGTGTTAGATTGGATCTCGTGGTTCTGGAACTTGCGGCGGCTGGAAGTGTATTTCGTCGACTCCTCTAGGGTTTCTGGAATTTCTGAGAATTTATAGAGCTGAGAGGCAGTGGAAAAGAGCTCTGTGGGCCCCACGATACATCAGGGCGCGCCGGGGGCCTTTGGCACGCCCTGGTGTATCGTGGGCCACACGGGCCTCCTCCCGGGTGCTTCTTTGGCTCGCTGGTTGTCTTCTGGTCCAAAAAAATCTCCAAAATGTTTCGTGGCAATTGGACTCCGTTTGGTACTGATATTCTGCAAAGTAAAAAACAAGCAAAAAACAACAACTAGCACTGGGCAATATGTCAATAGGTTAGTCCCAAGAAATGATATAAAGTTGCCATAAAATGATTGTAAAACATCCAAGAATGATATTATAACAGCATGGAACAATAAAAAATTATAGATACGTTGGATACGTATCAAGCCTCCCCCAAGCTTGAGGGAGATTCTCTTCTTCAATTTGCACAAAGTAAAATATTTCCTGTAAGGCAGCTTGTTTCTTATGAGCAGGAACATATTTTTTAGAGAAGTAATAAATCATATCCTGAGGGCTACGCACACAACCAGGAGCAAGAGAGAGGAACCATTCTTTAGCCTCGCCTTTTAGCGAGAAAGGAAAAAGCTTAAGGATAAAGTAGTAGCGCATCTTTTCCTCATTAGTAAACAAAGCAGCAATATCATTCAGCTTCATGAGATGTTCGACAACAATTTCATTTTCATAACCATGGAAAGGATCAGACTCTGCCATATGAATCAATTCAGGGTCTATAGAGAATTCATAATCCTTATCAGTGACAAATATAGGAGAAGTAGCAAATTTAGGATCATGTTTCATTTTTTCCATCATAGATTTTTCTTTGAGTTTGCATAGTAGTTTCTCCAAATCATCTCTATTCTCACAAGCAAGAAAGTCCCAAGCTACCTCACCATCCATAATATAACCTTCAGGTACGTAAGGAAATTCATATCTATTTGGCGAGCAAGGTGTAACAGGTGATTCAAAGTCTTCATCAGTTTCAGCATTTTCAAGTTCCCTAGCTTTAGTAATATGAGCATCAAGTTCATGTGACAAATCAGGACGATCAAGAGGTGGTGGTGTAACAAGCTGATTCAAAACAGTAGGTGAATCAAAAGTAGAGCTAGATGGCAGTTCCTTACCCGCTCTCATATAAGAAGGGGCGATCTTAGTTCGATTATCTTTCAGATTCTTCATAGTGGCAATTGGATATCCTCAACTTAACACAATAAATAGAGCTATGCTCCCCGGCAAAGGCGCCAGAAAAAGGTCTTGATAACCCACAAGTATAGGGGATCGCTGATGTCTACTACACAACTTTATTCTTGTAGACTTTGTTGGGCCTCCAAGCGTAGAGTTTTGTAGGACAGTAGCAATTTTCCCTCAAGTGGATGACCTAAGGTTTATCAATATGTGGGAGGTGTAGGATGAAGATGGTCTCTCTCAAACAACCCTGCAACCAAATAATAAAAAGTCTCTTGTATCCCCAACACACCAAATACAATGGTAAATTGTATAGGTGCACTAGTTCGGCGAAGAGATGGTGATACAAGTGTAGTAATGATAGTCTCTACTCCTAAAGGGGGAGTTGGTAGCTTCTTTCTTGTTTTTTTTCGTTTCCCCTCCCACCTTCGTCTGGGTTTTTTTGTCCGGTTTTTTTTCGTCCCTTCTTCCATCATCATATATTTAGTAATGTATTTATGTGAAAGAATCAATCATCTAATAAATCTTTAAAGACCAAATCTAATGAATCAATCAATCTAATGAATTAATTAACCTTACCATAAATGGCTCAATCACAGTAATTAATATTGCCATACATCACCGAATTACATTAATTAACATTCCGTTTCAGGGTTTTTTCGTCTCTCCTCCCACCTTAGGAGGAGGCGTTGGTAGCTTAGGTTCAAGATTTTTTTCGTCTCCTCTCAACTTCGTTTGGTTTTTTTCATCAGGTTTTTCTTCGTCTCTCCTTGCATCATCATATATTTAGTAATCTCTACTCCTAAATGCTCAGTTGGTAGAATTGCATCCACAGTTTATTTTCGTCCGGCTTATTTTCGACTGGTCTATTTTCGTCTCACGTCCCACCATCATCTCCTCACATTGGTTTTTTCACCATCCCATTAAAAACTTTACTAACATTTTTAAACTTTCCTAATGAGACACGTTACAAACGGGCAGACAACAATAGCACATTACCAAATAATGAAATCAATTTCACGCATGTTTCCTAAACCAACACTTTCCTAACATACAAAAGATCTCCCATCAATGCAATACTTTTTAGGAAACAAATAACATATTTTAAGAAAACAAAATCCTCTCCACTCTTTCCTTGTAAACCAACACTTTCCTAACATACAAATGATCTCTCATCAATGCAATTTATTTTTGGAAATAAATAACATAGTTTAATCAAAAATCTGATTGACTAAAAACAGAGTAAATATCTCTACTCCTAAAGACTCACGTCATAGGTTGTCGTTGGTTTTCGTCCGTTCTTGCCCTCCTTCGATCCCCCTTTGTCCACCGATTTTTTTACATACAAAAGAACGTGCCCCCATACAAAACCCCTCCTCCCATCAGGCCGTCACCCAAAGTACCATAGCCAAAAGAACAGAGAAATAGCCAGCCAGAACCATCCAAGCGCCTATATAAAACCAACACAACACCCGAGCAAATAAACTGTACGCATCGCCAGGCATCGCAAAATTCACGCATCGCCACTGTTGCCGTCGCCGTAATTCCCCCGACGGTTGCCCCCCTCCCCCCTCCACATCACCCCAGCACGTGTGGATTCTTGAGCTACCTCAACTTGGATCAGGTTTTTTGAGAATGGATGCCTACCATTCAGAGGTAAATGGCGCTCTTCAGTTTCGCTGTTGTCTGATTTGGCTTGCAGTTTCTACAAATGATGTGAGGATTGGCTTTGGATAGTAGATGATCTGCTCCCGTGTCTAATTCCACGTGTTGACAGATTTATGCGCTTCAAATTGTTTGTAATTTATAGAATTCACTATGGTACTTGTTCGTTCATGTATATGTGGTGGGATTCTGATGGAGAAGATGAAGACAACTACTAACCTGAAAATGATTTTACATCCTGGTTGGAAATGTAAAAGGGGAATCTTCGAGTAAAGGCATGTTCTACTGCAAAGGAACTTCCCGAGGGATCTCATTGAAATTCAAAGTATGTTTCTTTTTTTATTCCTAGATTTTGAGCATCTTGAAGTTTCATCCCTTGATTTTCACTACAACATCATGTTTTATGTTACAACCCATCTGAAGAGAAATTTCAGAGATACCTTCCCGCTTATATGGAAATGTTGCAGCAAGTGGATTCCATGGATGTCTTTGATGAGGTAATATTTTTGTTGGACTTGTTCTTACTATTGACAATTATTCTCTTATTATAAATAATAATAATTATAATTAGTTTCATTATAGTATCTTGTTATTGTGAGGCTTCTGCAGTTTTTCAATTAAAAAAAGTTTTGCAAGTATGTGGAAGTTGTGTTTATGAATGCTAGGCCAACGCTGCACCATCATGGGTGGACGGGATAGTTTGGAGGCGGTGACTGACGCCTACACCCCAACCCCTCGCTGGCACCCGTGCTGAACGATGCCGCCGGCGTGCCAACGACTGACTTTGCATGGATGTCTCATCTTGGACCGATGCTGTAGGGGCAACTAATCCACGCCACCACAATATGGTAATGCAAATCCACCTCCCTTTTTTTTGTTCTGAGTCAATGTTAATCATCTGACTAGAGTTGGTCAATGGTAGAGGATTGGGCTTTCTGGTTGCATTGTATATCTAAGTTATTTGCCTTGGTTTATTGGCAAAGAGAAACCAAGACCTTGCTGATTTGAGGCTAATATCTTGCTAATTTCAGTTATGGTATTGTGAAACCAAGACCTTGGAAAATATCGGTTTGTGTGCCTAATAAGTATTTGTGTGCAGTATACCAAGATTTATGTTTTATACTTTTGACTTCTATACGTTACTGAATTAAAGATATACCAATGTTCAGGAGAAGATGCAGTGTTGCAAACAACTCATTATTCTCATAGTATCTAGGAAATCATCTTATATTATGAGTTATTGCACTCTCCATGTATAATGTTACTATTTTTTGGATAGTCGTAGTATTTATTTCTGCACATGTTTAATAAATTATTCACGTTTGCATGGCCAGATTTCTTCAGCAAAGGAGAGATGTATCGGTGGTAGATTTTTGGCTTGCAATATCTATCTAATACCACTAAAGATAAATGTTCTTGCTCTGTGCCACTTGGATAAGAGATCTGATGATGCTACTTGAAAATTGTACCTGGATACGTGACATTCTGATGGTTGCATATATTAGAGAGAAAAAATGGACAAGGTATTGTATTTTTTCTTGCCATCTTAGTTTTAAATAATTACCCGGTACCTTAGTATTTATAGATATTTTTTTTGTATAGCAAAGGCGATAGCTAGATCATAAAATTGGCTGATTTGCGTGCCTGATTTGAAAGTAAAATTCGTACTCATAGTGAGGCTTTTATCGCTCAATATGTCAGATGCTTACATTCTTGGCTGTTCATTGTATATCTTATTACAATGAGACATACTTCCCATTGTGTTATCCCGCTAATGAATGTATCCAATTTATAATGTAGTGGTTCATGGAAAATACAACAGAGCTCCCGGGTGCTCCACACCCCTGTACGAATATTAAACCTAAAAAATACCCAATTTTTTAAAAAAAACTAAAATTTGGGGATAGCGAACCAGAATTCTCAATCTACTCCCGTGTCAAGTTTCGTGACAAAATACCAGGAAACGTATCCGTGGCGAAGGAATTTCTGTTCAAAAAAAATCGATCCAAACAGTCTTTTTCTATACATGGGAATTTTTTGTGTTGTTTGCCACAAATACTTTTCCTGGTATTTTTCACATAATTTCATACGGGAGTAGATTGGGAACCCATGTTTGATATCCCCAAATCCCAGATTTTTTTTCAAATTTCTCGGTATTTTTTTGAGTTTAATGTTCGTATAGGGGTGTGGAGCACCCAAGTGCTACAAATCCGCTTCCCTAATTTCATGAACTAAGTAGGCGTTATAGATTTTTTCCTTTTCATTTTAATGGTGGATATGTACTCCTGCACAACATGCCTTCTTGCTTAATTACATCAATAGAATTGTTACACTAAAATTAAAAAAGCTCTTACGTGACATTTACTTATGTGACAATTTTGCACATTTTATCACTAGATCAGTCGCTTAATCTGTTCACTAAACTGCACATCACTTAATTACATTATTTATTGCAGAGCTTTTACTTGGTGTATGTTAAATAACAGTTTGTTATAGTGATACTTGGTTGTTGAAGGGTAGTAGCGTTACTCGGTATGAGAAGTATTCAAACAACACTAAGGAAACCAATTTTCCTTTAGTTGTTCAGGATTTCTATTAATTCTATTGAACATACAATTTTCAGGCATTTACAATCAATTTGAGTCACCAAAAAGCCTCCTCCATAAAAGGAGGGATGGGCACCGAGAGATTTGCGAATGCCCCCGAGCACATTAGATTTTTTGAAAAGTAAAAGCAATGGCAACCCAGTTGTTTGCACTGGTGTATACTAGACATCTCCCTCTTCTTGGCATCCCTGATGGCTCTTGCCATTTTCTTATAGTAGTTACTTCTATGTTTCTATCAATAACTACACTAGATGTTCTTCTACTTCTTCTACAGTCACATTCTTATGTTTAGGCTGTTAGTACTCTTACTTATTCCTTTTTAACACGGATCAGTTAAGAACATCAAATAAACCACGTCGGTGCATGTAGAATTTCGTCCAGTGTCTAAAAATAGCCATGTTGTACACATGCAAGATGATGTTATAACCATATTCTAGAGAAGATCGTTGGAGGATGTCTGCAGCAGTATTGTGTTCACTATGCTCTCCACTAGCATGTCAGCATTACTTTTATCTTTCGAAGTTCCCAGGAATTAGAATTTAGACAGTGAAACTCCTTCAAATGTTGAGTTTTTGAAGATTTCAATATGTATCTGCAACTTACAAGATGTTGTGTACCTTGCAAGGGTTGATCACATCGAGAAAAACAATACTATTCTTTGTTTGAGGGGTCTCTTCTATTAAAATTTAGTACAAATGATGTTGTGGCCAACACTTTATGGTATGTTATATTTGATCAGACCGACAAGCATATCACATATTTCATTGTCAAATATGCTTCATTGTTTTCCCCATAGTGTAAATAGAGACGGGCCAGCAAGTTGTGCAGAATATGGATGCCAGTTCGCTCCCTTATTGATAATGCAATTCATGAAGGAAAATATGTCCTATTGAGATGATATCAGTATTTCTAGCAGTTTTATACAACATATATGTTCCAATTTCTTGAAGCTACTATTTAGAGAATTATGTTTCAATACAAATGTATTTTCAGATAAAGCACGTGCAATCGCACGGGTGAAGTCGCTCAGGATGGACTAGAGCTGCATTTTGAATACTGTATAATTGAAGTACCATCACATTTTAGTGTGTGGAATGTACCCATGTGACAATATTGATATAAGTCACAAAGAGTTTATCTTAATAATTGATTGCATAGTATGAGATATTGCCATAAATTTTCATCTCTCGCCAAACATTTGGTAGCCCTTTTCATTATGTTTATTAGGGATGGTCAACCGGAGTTGGACAAGACACTTGGTGCTATTGTGCAAGGTCAAGGCTAGGAAAGAAAACATGGAGTAGAAAGGATCGTGGAAGGAAGTGGAATACTATCATTGTGGTGGGCGATAAGAGGGAGGTGAGAGGACGATAATGAGGAGATGCATTTATGTACCACTTGAGGACCATGAGATATCATCCCATGTGAATAGTCTATGACTCTCATGTCACATGTAATTTTTCTTCGTACACATATTTTATTAGTCCATGGCAACGCACGGACATTATACTAGTAGATATTGATTTTTGTAATAGTAACAATAAAAAACAGCAAGGTAGAAAGTAACAAAAGTGAACACAAACGGTATTGCAATGCTTGAAAACAAGGCCTAGGGTCCGTACTTTCGCTAGTGCAATCTCTCAACAATGCTAATATAATTGGATCACATAACCATCCCTCAACGTGCAACGAAGAATCACTCCAAAGTTCTTATCTAGCGGAGAACATAAGAAGAAATTGTTTGAAGCGTACGAAACCACCTTAAAGTTATCCTTTCCGATCGATCTGTCCAAGAGTTCGTACTAAAATAACACCAAGTTATCCTTTCCGATCAATCTATCTAGAGTTCGTACTAAAATAACACCATATGATACACATCAACCAACTCTAATGTCACCTAGATACTCCAATGTCACCACAAGTATCCATGGGTTAATTATACCATACGCATCAGACAATTTCAGATTCATAATACTCAATCCAACACAAAGAACCTCAAGGAGTGACCCAAGATTTCTATCAGAGAACATGGTATAAAAACGTGCAATCAACCCCTATGCATAGATCCCCTAGGTCACCGGAATCCGCAAGTTGATGCCTCAACATATTGATGTTGGGAAACGTTGCATGGGAAACAAAAAAATTCCTACGCACATGCAAGACCTATCCATGGTGATGAGCATCTACGAGAGGGAGAGTGGATCTACATACCCTTGTAGATCGCTAAGCGGCAAGTGTTAAGAAACGCGGTTGATGTAGTCGAACGTCTTCGCGATCCAAATCGCCGAGCGTCCCGCGATACAATCACGATCTAGTACCGAACGGACGGCACCTCCGCGTTCAGCACACGTACAGCTCGATGACGATCTCCGCCTTCTTGATCCAGCAAGAGGGAGCAGAGAGGTAGAGGAGTTCTTCGGCAGCGCGACGGCGCGGCGGCAGTGGTGGTGGAACTATTCCAGCAGGGCTTCGCCTAAGCGTCACTGAAAAACAGAGGAAACGATCTATTGGGAGAGAGGGCTGCACCGTGGCCTATTGGGTTCAAGTGCTATGGCGCTCTCTCCCTCTAGTATATATAGGAGGGAGGGGAGGGGTCGGCGCCCTAGGGATCCTCCCCTAGGGTCTGCCGAAGTGGGAGGAGAGGGAGTTGGACTCCAATCCTACTCCTAGTAGGACTCCTCCCCCACTTGGAAACCCTTCCCCTTTTGGGCTTTTGCCCTTTCCTCTCACCCCAGCCGCATGGGACCCTAGGGGCTGGCTTGCCCAGCCCACTAAGGGCTGGTGCGCCACCCCTAAGGCCCATGTGGCCTCCCGGCGTGAGTGACCCCTCCCGATGGCCCTCCGGGACCCTCCCGGCACTCCCGGTACACTATCGGAAACACCCGAAACTTTTCCGGTGGCCAAAACGGGACTTCCTATATATCAATCTTTACCTCCGGACCATTCCGGAGCTCCTCGTGACGTCCGGGATCTCATACGGGACTCCGAACAACCTTCGGTCACCAACATACATAACTCAACTATACCGAAACGTCACCGAACCTTAAGTGTGCAGACCCTGCGGGTTCGAGAACTATGTAGACATGACCGAGACACCTCTACAGTCAATAACCAATAGCGGGACCTGGATGCCCATATTGGTTCCTACATATTCTACGAATATCTTTTATCGGTTGAACCTCTATGTCAAGGATTCAGTTAATCCCGTACGTTGTTCCCTTTGTTCTTCGGTATGTTACTTGCCTGAGATTCGATCATCGGTATCTCTATACCTAGTTCAATCTCATTACTGGCAAGTCTCTTTACTCGTTCCGTAACACAAGATCCCGTGAGTAACACTTTAGTCACATTGCTTGCAAGGCTCATTGTGATGTTGTATTACCGAGTGGGCCCTAAGATATCTCTCCGTCATACAGAGTAACAAATCCCAGTCTTGATCCATGCCAACTTAACAGACACCTTCGGAGATACTTGTAGATCATCTTTATAGTCACCCAGTTACGTTGTGACGTTTGATACACACAAGGTATTCCTCCGGTGTCAGTGAGTTGCATGATCTCATGGTCATAGGAACATATACTTGACATGAAGAAAACAAGGGCAATAAACTGACACGATCATATGCTACGTTCATAGTTTGGGTCTTGTCCATCACATCATTCTCCTAATGATGTGATCCCATTATCAAATGACATCTCATGTCTATGGCCAGGAAACCTTGACCATCTTTGATCAACGAGCTAGTTTACTAGAGGCATACTAGGGACATAGTGTTGTCTATGTACCCACACATGTATTTGAGTTTCCAATCAATACGATTATAGCATGGATAATAAACGATTATCACGAACAAGGAAATATAATAATAACGAATTTATTATTGCCTCTAGGGCATATTTCCAACAGTCTCCCACTTGCACTAGAGTCAATAATCTAGTTCACATCACCATGTGATTTACATTGTTATGAATCTAACACCCAATGAGTTCTGGGGTTCGATCATTGATACGTCTCCGTCGTATCTACTTTTTCAAACTCTTTTGCCCTTGTTTTGGACTCTAATTTGCATGATTTGAATGAAACTAACCCGGACTGACGCTGTTTTCAGCAGAATTGCCTTGGTGTTATTTTTGTGCAGAAATAAAAGTTCTCGGATTGACCTGAAAATTTACGGAGAATATTTTTGGAATTAATAAAAAATATTGGTGAAAGAATCAACTGTAGGGGGCCCACCACCTGGCCACAAGCCAGGGGGCACGCCCACCCCCCTAGGGCGCGCCCCTGTGGCTTGTGGGCCCCCTGTTGCTCCTCCGACCTCGTTTCCACTTCTATATATTCCTATTCGGGGAGAAAAAAATGAGAGAGAAGAGTTCATCGCGTTTTACGATACAAAGCTGCCGCCACCTCCTGTTCTTCCTCGGGAGGGCAAATCTGGAGTCTGATTTGGGCTCCGGAGAGGGGAAATCGACGCCGTCGTCATCACCAACCATCCTTCATCACCAATTTCATGATGCTCTCCGCCGTTCGTGAGTAATTCCATCGTAGGCTTGCTGGACGGTGATGGGTTGGATGAGATTTACCATGTAATCGAGTTAGTTTTGTTAGGGTTTGATCCCTAGTATCCACTATGTTCTGAGATTGATGTTGCTATGACTTTGCTATGCTTAATGCTTGTCACTAGGGCCCGAGTGCCATGATTTCAGATCTGAACCTATTATGTTTTCATGAATATATATGTGTTCTTGATCCTATCTTGCAAGTTGTAGACACCTATTACGAGTTATGATCCGCATCCCCCAGGGTGACAATAACTGGGATTCTTTCCGGTGATTACCGTAGTTTGAGGAGTTCATGTATTCACTAAGTGCTAATGCTTTGGTCCGGTTCTCTATTAAAAGGAGGACTTAATATCCCTTAGTTTCCATTAGGACCCCGCTGCCACGGGAGGGTAGGACAAAAAATGTCATGCAAGTTCTTTTCCATAAGCATGTATGACTATATATGGAATACATGCCTACATTACATTGATGAATTGGAGCTAGTTCTGTGTCACCCTATGTTATAACCGTTGCATGATGAATGCCATCCGACATAATTATCCATCACCGATCCATTGCCTACGAGCTTTTCATACATTGATCCTTGCTAAGTTACTTTTCCGTTGCTACTGTTACAATCACTACAACACTGCTACTGTCACTTTGCCATCGTTACCGTTACTTCCATACTACTTTGCTACTGAATACTTTGCTGCAGATATTAAGTCTTTCAGGTGTGGTTGAATTGACAACTCAGCTGCTAATACTCGAGAATATTCTTTGGCTCCCCTTGTGTCGAATCAATAAATTTGGGTTGAATACTCTACCCTCGAAAACTGTTGCGATCCCCTATACTTGTGGGTTATCAAGACCTTTTTCTGGCGCCGTTGCCGGGGAGCATAGCTCTATTCTCTGAGTCACTTGGGATTTATATCTGTTGATCACTATGAAGAATCTGAAAGATGCCAAAACCAAGATCTACCCCTCAACTACGAGGATAGGTAAGGAACTGCCGTCTAGCTCTGCACTTGATTCACCTTCTGTTATGAGTAAATTTGCGACACCACCACCTGCTAGTAATTCTGATATGTCGCAAGTAATTGATGATGCTACTTCTGCTATGCATGATGCTTATGATGATACTTTGCTTGATACTACTATGCCACTGGGTGAATTTCTTGATGAACAAATTGCTAGAGTCAATGCTGAAACTGATGATATTTCTGAATCTGATGAAATTATTGAAACTAAACACTATGAGACACCTGCTAGATCTAGCTCTCCTAGATATGAATTGCCTGATATACCCGAGGGCTATGTTATGGAAGGAGAGGTTGCTAGGGACTTTCTTGCTTGTAAGGAAAGAGATGATCTTAAGAAATTGCTACGCAAGTGGAAATAAAAATCTTTGAATGCTAGAATGCAATATGATCCTAAGTTTGCTACTTCGCCTATCTTTGTTACTGATAAGGATTATGAATTCTCTGTTGATCCTGAGTTAATTACTTTGGTTGAATCTGATCCTTTCCATGGTTATGAATCTGAAACTGTTGTGGCACATCTTACTAAATTGAATGGTATAGCCACCCTATTTACTCCTGAGGAAAAAAATTCGCTATTAGTATATTCTTAAGTTGTTTCCTTTCTCATTAAAGGGTGATGCTAAGATAAGGTTTAATTCTCTTGCTCCTGGCTGTGTGCGTAGTCCCCAGGATATGATATATTACTTTTCTGAAAAATATTTTCCTGCCCACAAGAAACAAGCTGCCTTGCAGGAAATATTTAACTTTGTGCAAATTGAAGAAGAGAGTCTCCCACAAGCTTGGGGGAGGCTTCTCCAATTACTTAATGCTTTGCCTGATCACCCTCTCAAGAAAAACGAAATACTTGATATCTTTTATAATGGACTAACCGATGCTTCTAGGGACCACCTAGATAGTTGTGCTGGTTGTGTTTTCAGGGAACGAACTGTTGAACAAGCTGAACTCCTACTGAATAATATATTGAGCAATGATAATGATTGGACTATTCCCGAACCACCTCCAAAGCCAACTCCGAAGAAAAGAGGTATTCTATTTCTCAGTCCTGAAGATATGCAAGAGGCAAAGAAATCTATGAAAAAAAGGTATTAAAGCTGAAGATGTTAAGAATCTACCACCTATTGAAGAAATACATGGTCTTGATAACCCGACACAGGTAGTAGAGGTAAATTCTCTCCGTAGATTTGATGAAGGATATATTCCTTATAATAAGTCTGCTAGCCAATGCTTGGATGAATTTGATAACTTTGTTGTTAAGCAAGAAAATTTCAATGCTTATGTTAGTAGATAATTGGAACATAATGCTTATATGCTTGATCGCTTGGGTGATTATTTGAGTAGAACTATCAATGATCTTAAGCTTATTAGTAAACATGCTTCTATGGTAACTACTCAAGTAGAACAAGTACTTAGGGCACAAAATGACTTGCTTAGTGAGATGAATAGTAAGAACAATGATCATTCTGTTAAAGTTGTGACTAGAGGTGGTAGAATGACTCAGGAACCTTTGTATCCTGAGGGCCATCCTAAGAGAATTGAGCAAGATTCTCAGAGAGTTAACACGGATGCACCTAGTCGTCCCAGTAAGAGTAGGAAAAAGAATGACGATAGGACCTTGCATGCTGCTAGTGAACCTGTTATTGATACACCTGAGAACCCAAATGATATTTCTATTTCTGATGCTGAGACACAATCTGGTAATGAACATGAGCCTAGTGATAATATTAATGATGATGTTCATGATGATGCTCAACCTAGTAATGATAATGATGTGGAGCTTGAACCTGCTGTTGATCTTGATACCCACAACCTAAGAATAAAAGATATGATAAAAGAGACTTTGTTGCTAGGAAGCATGGTAGAGAAAGAGAACCATGGGTTCAGAAACCCATGCCCTTTCCTCCTAAGCCATCCAAGAAAAAGGATGATGAGGATTTTGAGCGCTTTGTTGAAATGCTTAGACCTGTCTTTTTGCGTATGCGCTTGACTGATATTCTGAAAATGTCTCCTTATGCTAAGTATATGAAAGATATTGTGACAAATAAAAGAAAGATACCGGAAGCTGAGATTTCCACCATGCTTGCTAATTATACTTTTAAGGGTGGAATACCGAAGAAACTAGGAGACCCCGGAGTACCTACTATACCATGCTCTATTAAAGGAAATTATGTTAAAACTGCTTTATGTGACCTTGGAGCTGGTGTTAGTGTTATGCCTTTCTCCTTATATCGTAGACTTGATTTGAATAAGTTGACACCTACTGAAATCTCTTTGCAAATGGCTGATAAATCAACTGCTTTACCCATCGGTATTTGTGAGGATGTGCCTATTGTGGTTGCAAACGTTACTATCTTAACGGACTTTGTTATCCTTGATATTCCCGAGGACGACAGTATGTCGATCATCCTTGGTAGACCCTTTTTGAATACTACAGGGGCTGTTATTGATTGCAACAAGGGCAATGTCACTTTTCATGTTAATAGTAATGAGCATACGGTACATTTTCCGAAGAAACAACCTCAAGTTCATAGTATCAACTCCATTGAAAAGGTTTCAATGATTATTATTGGAGGCTTTGAATTCCCTCTTCCTACTGCTAAGAAGAAATATGATATACTTATTGTTGGGGACATGCATATCCCCATTGAGGTAACCTAGCGTCATTCGAAAATTCTCCGGTTCCGCGTTATTCGAAAAAAAAGTTTGTCAATAAGACTTGATCAACCTTATTGATGGATTCTTTTTGAGAAGCATGAGATGGATGAATTTAGAAGGCACAACTTTCTGTACCCAACTCTCACTTTCTGTTATTTAGATTAAATAGAGTAAAAATGCTATTATTCTCCTGTTTTCTGTTTTATCCTTGCAATAAAAAAATGACCTGAAAATAAAAGTCCTCGGAATGCCCTGAAAATTTAGTATGATTTTTTCTGGAATATTTTAGAATTTTTGGCACTGAAAACACATCAGGGGGCTGCACCAGTGGGCCGCTTGTGGGTCCCACGTGGGCCCCCCTCACTTATTCCAGCCACCTTCCACTTCGTCTTCCTCCAGAAAAAATCCCACCATTGCTCAAACTCGTGTTCTAGCTCATTTTGCTGCCATTTTCGATCTCCTTGCTCAAAGCCCCATTTGCAAAACTGTTTTAGCGGATTGTTCATCGGTATGTGACTCCTCTAATGGTCCAATTAGTTTTTGTTCTAGTGCTTTACATATTGCAAATTTTGCTGCTGTGGTGACCTTGTTCTTGAGCTTGCATGTCAAATTTGTATGGTCCCAAGTAGTTTTGATGCATGATATAGCTTCTAGGCACTCATGGGAGTAGTTGCTATAAGTTTTGTTGAGCTTTGTTTACCTTTATTTTGAGTCACTAAAAATTTCAGAAATTTTTTCAGAGAAAGAAAAGATGTTGAGGAGAATGTACCAAGGTGGTTCCTCGAGCAAGAAGACTCCGAGACTCGCGATACGTGAGCCCGACTTTGAACCACCGAGGGAAGCTCAAGTGCGGCCTTGTGAATGGCCGTCGGATCAATTCATGGACCATGCCGGGTTCAAGGAAGAGTTTTACGCGTACATAAGGAATGTTGGCCTTGAGGATTTTATTTCAGACCGATGCAAGCAATATTATCAACTCACTGATTTCTTCGTGCGGAGGTTTGAATTTTCATCCAGGCATAATTCGCATTCTGTTCTATTTAATCTTTATGATAAGTCCTACACCATGGACCTGGAGGATTTTAATGATGCATGCAAAATTCCACAATGGGATAGCCATAGCGATCCTCACAAAAATGAGTATAATAATTCCCTTGCTAGCATCACGGTGGGAGAAACTAGAAACATTACACAAGCTACTTTGGGGAGCATTGACTTTCCTGCTATACATTATTTTGCTCTCTTCATAGGTAGATGTATTAACGGTAAACATGATCATAGCCACCTTTGCGTACCTGATCTTAGTATTCTTAAGAGTGTGGTAATGGGAGATAGACGATATAACTTGGGGGCTATTATTGCCAGGAGGTTACATCTTAATGCTAAGGATGGAGATTTCTTTGGTGGAATTTATGCCACTCGTGTAGCTAAGTATCTTGGGGTACCCATAAGGGAGAATGATATTGAGTTACCACCTGCTTTTCTTGATTATGAGGCTTTGGTGCGCTATCAGTTTCTTGAGAGGGACGAACAGTCCTTCCTGTACCGACTAATTTTTAACAAACAGCGTGCTGTCCATATTACCCTTCCTGCTCCTGCCTTCTTTAACTTTCAGGAAAAACGAAGACACTTTATAACCAGAGAGGAGGCAAATGAGTATGAGAGAGAGGCGGAAGCCGCTCGCCTCCACGCTGCAGCTGTTCAGGCAGTAGCCGCCGCAGCCCAGTACCACGCCAACTATGATTTTGGATATTATCCGGGCCAGCCATGGCCCTAGATCAACTTAGGCCAAAAGCCTAAGCTTGGGGGAGTACGTATTTCTCACCGACATTACATTCATGTTCACACACTCATTTCAGTTGTCGGTGTTCATACTTTTTCATTGTATCATCCATGGTATTTTATTTCCTCTTTTTCTCGCTTTTTCTTGTGTGCTTTATAAACCTTAAGAAAAGCCAAAAAAATTAGTGTAACTTTACCTTTTAGTTTGTCTAGTTGTAGTATTAAAAGAAAACCCAAAAAGATTTCTCGTTCTTCTTTCGCTTGTTGGGAGCTTTCCCGTGTAGATAGTTTTTCTCGTTCTTGCTTTGAAATTTCTTTCCTTTGGGTCGTAAGGAGAAGGCCGCAATGAAAATGTTGAGTGGCTCTCATATGCACTATTGTTTATCTATCAGAGAGCCCATATTACCTTGTCTTCTCCTTTGAGTTATCATTTGCAGATTCCAGCTTAGTCCAATGCACGTGCACTCTTATTATTATTCACACCATTCGGTCGTGCAAGTGAAAGGCAATAATGACGATATGTGATGAAGTGACTGAGATGGAGAAAAGCTGGTATGAACTCGACCTATTTTGTTTTTGTAAATATGATTAGCTCATCGTTCTGAATTCAGCCTATTATAGATGAAACATGTTTGCAATGACAATTAGAGATCATAGTTACTCATGCCATGCTTAATTAGCTAGGAGTGCATAATAGTTTGTCTTGAGTGCCAACATGCATTTTAAAATGGTTGTGATGTGGTATGATAGGATGGTATCCTCCTCTGAATGATTCAAGTGGCTTGACTTGGCACATGTTCACGCATGTAGTTGAAACAAAATCAACATAGCCTCCACGATATTTATGTTCATGGTGATTTATATCCTACTCATGCTTGTATTCAATGTTGGTTAATCTCAAAGCATGTTGATTACTGTTGTCGCTCTCTAGTTGGTCGCTTCCCAATCTCTTTCTAGCCTTCACTTGTACTAAGCGGGAATACTGCTTGTGCATCCATCTCCATAAACCCAAAGTTGTTCCATATGAGTCCACCATACCTACCTATATGCGGTATTTACCTGCCGTTCCAAGTAAATTTGCATGTGCCAAACTCCAAACCTTCAAATAATATTCTGTTTTGTATGCCCAAATCGCTCATGTAGCGACTGGGGGCTGTCAGTATATTCCATGCTAGGTGGGTTATTCTCACGATATGTGTTGATTCACTGTCATTCACGAGAAAGTGGCTGGTAATCGGAATGCCCAGTTCCATGCTCAAAAATCAAATCAAAATATAATAAAACAAAACTCCCCCAAGATTGTGTTTGTATGGACGGTACCCGTGAATTCGGCCCGCCGTGGAGTGTGATTGATTTGGTGGAGGGGGAGTAAAAACTTTACTATTCTGTTTGGGAACCGCCTATAATGTATCTAGCATGGAAGATATCGAGATCTCTTAGTTGTTATGTTGGCAATGAAAGCATACCGCTCAAAACCATTATTCATCTCTGTTTTAAAAGCTCGAGCTCTGGCACCTCTGCAAATCAATGCTTCCCTCAGCGAAGGGCCTATCTATTTTACCTTACTGTTGAGTCATCATCCTCTTATAAAAAGGCACCAGTTAGAGAGCACCACCGTCATTTGTATGCTTTGCTATTAATTGATATTGAGTATGAGTATGACTGGATCTCTTTTACCATGAATTACAATGTTTAGTCAGTCCTTGTTCTTTAGAGGTGCTCTGCATTTATGTTTTGCGGTCTCAGAAAGGGCTAGCGAGATACCATCATGTCATATTGTATCATGATTGTTTTGATAAAATGGTTGACATCCGAGATTCATTATTATGGCTCGCTAGTTGATTATGTCATCGATATGAGTAAATGTGAGACCTAAATGTTATTGTGAATGTGGTTAGTCTATAATCTTTGCTGAAAGCTTGAACATCAGTTGGACATATTTACAACAACAAGATCAAATAGAGTTCGTAAAAGTTTTTCTTTATCACTTTCAGTTTATCAACTGAATTGCTTGAGGACAAGCAATGGGTTAAGCTTGGGGGAGTTGATACGTCTCCGTCGTATCTACTTTTTCAAACTCTTTTGCCCTTGTTTTGGACTCTAATTTGCATGATTTGAATGAAACTAACCCGGACTGACGCTGTTTTCAGCAGAATTGCCTTGGTGTTATTTTTGTGCAGAAATAAAAGTTCTCGGATTGACCTGAAAATTTACGGAGAATATTTTTGGAATTAATAAAAAATATTGGTGAAAGAATCAACTGTAGGGGGCCCACCACCTGGTCACAAGCCAGGGGGGCACGCCCACCCCCCTAGGGCGCGCCCCTGTGGCTTGTGGGCCCCCTGTTGCTCCTCCGACCTCGTTTCCACTTCTATATATTCCTATTCGGGGAGAAAAAAATGAGAGAGAAGAGTTCATCGCGTTTTACGATACGAAGCCGCCGCCACCTCCTGTTCTTCCTCGGGAGGGCAAATCTGGAGTCTGATTTGGGCTCCGGAGAGGGGAAATTGACGCCGTCGTCATCACCAACCATCCTTCATCACCAATTTCATGATGCTCTCCGCCGTTTGTGAGTAATTCCATCGTAGGCTTGCTGGACGGTGATGGTTTGGATGAGATTTACCATGTAATCGAGTTAGTTTTGTTAGGGTTTGATCCCTAGTATCCACTATGTTCTGAGATTGATGTTGCTATGACTTTGCTATGCTTAATGCTTGTCACTAGGGCCCGAGTGCCATGATTTCAGATCTGAACCTATTATGTTTTCATGAATATATATGTGTTCTTGATCCTATCTTGCAAGTTGTAGACACCTATTACGAGTTATGATCCGCATCCCCCAGGGTGACAATAACTGGGATTCTTTCCGGTGATTACCGTAGTTTGAGGAGTTCATGTATTCACTAAGTGCTAATGCTTTGGTCCGGTTCTCTATTAAAAGGAGGCCTTAATATCCCTTAGTTTCCATTAGGACCCCGCTGCCACGGGAGGGTAGGACAAAAAATGTCATGCAAGTTCTTTTCCATAAGCATGTATGACTATATATGGAATACATGCCTACATTACATTGATGAATTGGAGCTAGTTCTGTGTCACCCTATGTTATAACCGTTGCATGATGAATGCCATCCGACATAATTATCCATCACCGATCCATTGCCTATGAGCTTTTCATACATTGATCCTTGCTAAGTTACTTTTCCGTTGCTACTGTTACAATCACTACAACACTGCTACTGTCACTTTGCCATCGTTACCGTTACTTCCATACTACTTTGCTACTGAATACTTTGCTGCAGATATTAAGTCTTTCAGGTGTGGTTGAATTGACAACTCAGCTGCTAATACTCGAGAATATTCTTTGGCTCCCCTTGTGTCGAATCAATAAATTTGGGTTGAATACTCTACCCTCGAAAACTGTTGTGATTCCCTATACTTGTGGGTTATCAATCATGCTTTGCATGTGAGAGAGGTCTTTAGTCAACGGTTTGCAACATTCAGATCCGTGTGTTCTTTGCAAATCTATATGTCATACTGAAGATGCTACCACGCTCCACTTGGAACTATTCCAAATGGCTGCTCCACTATACGTATCCGGATTGCTACTCAGTGTCATCCGGATTGGTGTCAAAGCTTGCATCGACGCAACTCTTTACGACAAACTCTTTACCACCCCCATAATCGAGAAACATTTCCTTAGTCTTCTAGTTACTAAGGATAATTTTGACCGCTATCCAGTGATCCACTCCTGGACCACTCTTGTACCCCTTGACAGACTCATGGCAAGGCACACACCAGGTGCGGTACACAGCATGGCATACTATACAGAGCCTATGGATAAGGCATAGGGGACGACCTAAGTCCTTTCTCTTTCTTCTGCCGTGGTCGAGCTTTGAGTCTCACTCAACTCCACACCTTACAAATCAGGCAAGAACTCTTTCTTTAACTGATCCATTTTGAACTCTTTCAAAATCTTGTCAAGGTATGTACTCATTGAAAGTTTTACCAGATGTCTTGATCTATCTCTATAGATCCTGATGCCCAATATTTAAGTAGCTTCATTCCAGGTTTTCCTTTGAAAAACTCCTTTCAAACAACCCTTTATGCTTTCCAGAAATTCTACATCATTTCCGATCAACAATATGTCATCCACATATACTTTTCAAAAATTCTATAGTGCTCCCATTCACTTTATTGTAAATACAAGTTTCTCATAAACTTTGTATAGACCTTAAAACTTTGATCATCTCATCAAAGCGTACATTCCAACCCCGAGATGCTTGCTCCAGTCCATAGAAGGATTGCTGGACCTTGCATACATTTTAGCATCCTTAGGACTGACAAAACCTTCTGGTTGTATCACATACAACCTTTCCTCACGGGAACCGTTAAGGAAACTATTTTTTGACATCCATCTGCCAGATTTCATAATCGAAAAATGCAGCAACTGCTAACACAATTCCAACAGACTTTAGCATCGCTACGGGTGAGAAAGTCTCATCATAGTCAACTCCTTGAACTTGTGAAAAACCCTTTGCCACAAGTCGAGCTTTATAGACGGTGACATTACCGTCCACGTCCATCTTCCTTTTAAAGATCCATTTGTTCTGAATGACCTTTCGCCCTTCAGGTAATACTTCCAAAGCCCATACTTTGTTTTCATACATGGATCCCATCTCGGATTTCATGGCCTCTAACCATTTCTCGGAATTCGGGCCCATCATTGCTTCTCCATAGCTCGTAGGTTCATCGTTGTCCAACAACATGACCTCTAAGACAGGGTTGCCGTACCACTCAGGAGCAGTACGCATCCTTGTCGACCTACGAGGTTCGATAGTAACTTGATCCGAAGCTTCATGATCATCATCATTAACTTCCTCTTCGACTAACGTAGGCTCCATAGAAACAACTTTCTGCGCTGCGCTACTCTCTGGTTGAAACAAAGGTTCAACAACCTCATCAAGTTCTATCTTCCTCCCACTCAATTCTTTTGAGAGAAACTCTTTCTCGAGAAAGGACCCGTTTTAGCAACAAACACTCTGTGCTTGGATCTAAGATAGAAGGTTTACCCAACTGGTTAGGGTATTCTATGAAGATGCATTTGTCCGCTTTGGGTTCGAGCTCATTAGGTGAAAACCCTTTTTCACATAAGCGTCGCAGCCCCAAACATTAAGAAATGACAGCTTAGGTTTCCGCCAAACCAAAATTCATACGGTGTCATCTCAACGGACTTAGATGGTGCCCCTTTTAAAGTGAATGTAGTTGTCTCTAATGCATAACCCCAAAACGATAGTGGCAAATCGATAAGAGACATCATAGTTCGCACCATATCCAATAGAGCACGACTACGACGTTCGGACACATCATCACACTATGGTGTTCCAGGTGGCGTGAGTTGTGAAACAACTTCCACATTGTCTTAAGTTGTATACCAAACTCGTAACTCAGATATTCAACTCCACGATCATATCGTAGACATTTTATCTTCTTGTCATGATGATCTCAAACTTCACTCTGATTTTGTTTGAACTTTTCAAACGTTCCAGACTTGTGTTTCATTAAGTAAATATTCCCATATCTACTCAAATCATCAGTGAAGGTAGGAAAATAACGATATCCACCGCACGCTACAACACTCATTGGACCGAATACATCAACATGTATCATTTCCAATAAGTTACTTGCCCGCTCCATCATACCGGAAAACGGGGTCCTAGTCATCTTGCCCATGAGGCATGGTCCGCATGTCTCAACCGATTCGAAATCGAATGAGTCCAAAGATCCATCAGCATGGAGTTTCTTCATTGGTTTTACACCAATATGACATTTAGCGGCAGTGCCACAAGTATGTGGTACTATCAATATTAACTTTGTATCTTTTGGCATCAATATTATGAACATGTGTATCACTACGATCAAGATTCAATAAACCATTCTCATTGGGTGCATGACCATTGAAGGTATTATTCATGTAAACAGAATAACCATTATTCTCTAACTTAAATGAATAACCGTATTGCAATAAACATGATCTAATCACGTTCATGCTCAACGCAAACACCAAATAACATTTATTTAGGTTCATCACTAATCCCGAAGGTAGAGAGAGCGTGCGATGGTGATCACATCAACCTTGGAAACACTTCCAACACTCATCGTCACCTCACCCTTAGCTAGCCTCCGTTTATTCCATCGCTTTTATTTCGAGTTACTAACATTTATCATCCGAACCGGTATCCAATACCCAGGTGCTACTAGGAGTACTAGTAAGGTACACATCAATAACACGTATATCAAATATACTTCTGTCGACGTTGCCAGCCTTCTTATCTACCAAGTATCTAGGGTTGTTCCGCTTCAGCAACCGTTCTCATCATAATAGAAGCACTTAGTCTCGGGTTTGGGTTCAACCTTGGGTTTCTTCACTCGAGCAGCAACTGACTTGCCATCCATGAAGTTTCCCTCCTTGCCCTTGCCCTTCTCGAAACTAGTGGTTTTACTAACCATCAACACTTGATGCTCCTTCTTGATTTCTACCTTCGCGGTGTCAAACATCGCGAATAGCTCAGGGATCATTATTTCCATCCCTGGCATTTTATAGTTCATCACGAAGCTCTAGTAGCTTAGTGACAGTGACTTGGAGAACTATATCAATCACTATCTTATCTGGAAGATCAACTCCCACTCGATTCAAGCGATTGTAGCACCCAGACAATCTGAGCACATGCTCACCGAGTGAGCTATTCTCCTTCATCTTGCAGGCAAAGAATCTTGTTGGAGGTCTCATACCTCTCAACACGGGCACGAGCCTGAGATCCCAATTTCAGCTCTTAGAACATCTCATATGTTCCGTGACGTTCAAAATGTTTTGGAGCCTCGATTCTATGCCGTAATGCATGACGCACTGAACTATCAAGTAGTCATCAGAACGTGCCTGTCAGATGTTCACAACATCTACAGACGACGCTTGAGGGGGTGGCGCACTGAGCGGTGCATTAAGGACATAAGCCTTCTGTGCAGCAATGAGGACAATCCTCAGATCACGGACCCAGTCCGCATTATTGCTACCATCATCTTTCAACTCTATTTCTCTAGGAACATATAAAAAATCAAGGGAGCTATAGCGTGAGCTAGTAATCTACAACATAATTTGCAAAGACATTTTGACTATGTTCATGATAATGAGTTTAGTTAATCATATTACTTAAAAAACTCCCACTCAAATTGACATCCCTCCGGTCATTCGAGTGTCACATGATCCAAATCCACCAACGCAAGTCCGATCATCACGTGAGTTGAGATGGTTTCAATGGTGAACATCTTCATGTTGATCATATCTACTATATGACTCATGTTCGACCTTTCGGTCTCTTGTGTTCCGAGGCCATGTTTGTACATGCTAGGCTCGTCAAGCTTAACCCGAGTGTTCTGCACGTGCAACACTGGCTTGCACCCATTGTATGTGAACGTAGAGTCTATCACACCCGATCATCACGAGGTGTCTTGAAATGACGAACTTTCACAACGGTGCACACTCGGGGAGAACACAATTTCATCTTGAAATTTAAGTGAGGGAACACCTTATAATGCTACCGTCGTCCTAAGTAAAATAAGATGCATAAAAGGATTAACATCACATGCAAATCATAAGTGACATGATATGGCCATGAACTTGTGCTTTTGATCTCCATCTCCAAAGCACCGGCAAGATCTCCATCGTCACCGGCATGACACCATGATCTCTATCATCTTGATCTCCATCAACGTGTCGCCATGAGGTTGTCGCGCCAACTGTTGCTTCTACGACTATTGCTAACTCATGGCGATAAAGTAAAGCAAAAACGGCGAAAATAAATTAAAGACAACCCTATGGCTCCTGCCGGTTGCCATACTCATCGACATGCAAGTCGTGATATTCTATATAAAACATGATCATCTCATACATCACATATATCTCATCATGTAATTGGCCATATCACATCACAACATACCATGCAAAAACAAGTTAGACATCCTCTAATTGTTGTTGCAAGTTTTACGTGGCTGCTACGGGTATCTAGCAAGAACAATTCTTACCTACGCAAAAACCACAACGGTGATACACAAATTGCTATTCAGCCTTCTCAAGGACCGCCTTTGTCGAATTCGATCCAACTAAAGTGGGAGAGACAGACACCCGCCAGCCATCTTTATGCAACGAAGTTACATGTCAATTGATGGAACCGGTCTCTCGTAAGCGTACGAGTAAAGTTGGCCCGGGCCGCTTCATCCCACAATACCGCTGAATCAAGAAAAGACCAAGGGAGGAAGCAATCTGAGCATCAATGCCCACAAACTCCTTTGTGTTCTACTCGTGATCTCATCTACACATAGACCTAGCTCATGATGCCACTGTTGGGAAATGTTGCATGGGAAACAAATTTTTTCCTACGCACACGCAAGATCTATCCATGGTGATGAGCATCTACGAGAGGGAGAGTGGATCTACATACCCTTGTAGATCGCTAAGCGGGAAGCGTTAAGAAACGCGGTTGATGTAGTTGAACGTCTTCGCGATCCAAATCGCCGAGTATCCCGCGATCCAATCACGATCTAGTACCGAACGGACGGCACCTCCGCGTTCAGCACACGTACAGCTCGATGACGATCTCCGCCTTCTTGATCCAGCAAGAGGGAGCGGAGTTCTCCGGCAGTGCAACGGCGCGGCGGCGGCGGTGGTGGAACTATTCCAGCAGGGCTTCGCCTAAGCGCTGCTGAAAAACAGAGGAAACGATCTATTGGGAGAGAGGGCTGCACCGTGGCCTATTGGGTTCAAGTGCTATGGCCCTCTCTCCCTCTAGTATATATAGGAGGGAGGGGAGGGGCCGACGCCCTAGGGATCCTCCCCTAGGGTCGGCCGAAGTGGGAGGAGAGTGTGACGCCCTGCTTTTGTGCTACAGTAATCTCTGTAATTAAGCTACAGTAATCCCACGCTAATGTTGCCACATCACCACGATTACTGTTGTTAAACTCGCGTTGGTTCATACCCCGTTCAATTCCGTTGCAATTTAAATTCGTTTGAAAGGTGGATTTAAAAGTTGTGCAAAACTAAAAATAAAAATGTTGGATGGGTTGCAAATATTCCCAATGTATTTATAAAATTGGAACCAGAATTTTTCGAGGTATTTTAGAGCCTCTAAATAATTAAAACAGACGCTGTTTAATAATTAAAAAAAAGCCTAACTGGGCCGAAAGGGGCGGCCCAGCCGACAGCTATATGGGGAGCCAGGGGCAACCCTAGCGCCAGCCCCAGCCGCCCCCGCTCGCTCCCGTCCCCCCCCCCCGCCGCCAGGAGCCCGCCCGGCCGGCTCCCTCGTGCTCCGCCCCCCCCCCCCCCCCCCGACGACGCCGGTCGGCGCCAGACCGGCCCGACCCGGTTGCCCCCCCCGCCGGCGGATCCGGCCGCACCGCCGCCCGTCCGTTCCCCCGCCCCCCCGACCGACGCGGCCGGCTCGGCGCCCGCCCCCGTCCGCCTCACCGCCGGTCCCGCCGCCCGCCGGCCCGCCACCTCGACCGCCGTTCGCCGACCCGATGTGAGCCCCCCCCCCCGACGACGGCAGCGCGGCCGGCCCGGTTCGGCCGGCCGGTGCGTGTGCGTATGTGCGTGTGTGCAAAGTGTGTGTGTGTGCTGTGTATGTATGTATGTATGTATGCATGTATATGTGTATGCATGTATGTATGTATGTATGTACGTATTTACTAAAAACGAAAATTAAAATAAATAAAAATAATTTTATAAATAATAAATAATATTAGTATTAATTACTTAATTAGATTAATTAATTAGTTAAATTAAATTGATTAATTAATTAGTTAATTAGATTAATTAATTAACTAAACAGTATTTACTGTTTTGGATAATTCGGATTTATTAATTAAAAGAATTTTAGAATATTATTAAAACTTTAAAAATTAATATAAAATAAACCGTAGCCCGGATTAAAAAGTTTTGAACATGAAAGTTGCTCAGAACGACGAGACGAATCCGAATACGCAGTCCGTTAGTCTGTCACGTGCTCCTAGCATAGCAAACATGGAACTTTCCCATCGATTTCGCCTGTCCGGTACTAGCCCGAGACCCGAAAAATATCGTCAGATATTCTTCCGATCCGTCTGCAACGTGTAATACCGCGTTAGTGCATGCCTAGCTCTGCAAATTGACATGCCATGCATCGTGATGCATTTGTCTGCTTTATATTTATTGTTTCTCCCCCCTCTTCCCTCCGGTAGACCCCGAGGCTGACGGTGCTGCCGGGTACGACTACGCCGTTGACGATCAGCCTTTTGCCGCAGAGCAGCAAGGCAAGCAACCCCCCCTTGAGCATTCCGATATCGCCCGTTCTTCCCTCTTATCCTTGCATTAGATTTTGCTACTGTATTAGTTAGCTCCTATTCTGATGCATAGCCTGTTTTTGATAAACTGCTACTATACCTGCACTCATATCAACTGCTTAGTATAGGTTGAACAATGAATCCCCTGTGACCCCCCTTAGTCCCAGTTGCCCCTGCTTCTTCATCGATGACTCGACGACTCGAAGACTCGGTCAACCGACCGACAAGCCAGGCCCCTCACATCACCGCACACCCCTTTGTTGTACGACTCTGCAGAGCTACTATCGAGTACCGAGGGTGACACCTCGTGAAGTACTCATGATGCTAACTCTGTAGTGTAGCTAGTCGGTCATGGTTATCGAGGGTGATTCCTCCTTCACCACTCCCGACGATGACTCTGTCGTGCAACCCCTCAAGTGTGGTACCCTCGAGGGTGATTCCTCTAAGTCCACCTTGACGGTTTTCATCGAGCGGGGCCCTTTGAGGGTGATTCCTCAGGTTCCGTCTTGATGTGTTATACACACAGTTACTTTGACCTGGTTACAGAAACATGTTGGTGATGGGTCGGCCCTGAGGGGTACCCACGGTTTGATGATGATGAGGTGTGGACGGGCAGGACAGGCCCTTGCCACACATCCTCGGGACGGGGCGACGGGACCGCAATTTATGGGTCGCGCTTGCCCCGCATTAATAAAATGCTAATGGGTTGGGTATTTGATCTGAGTTGGGTCGTTGGCCTTTTTACGCACCAAACCATCGCGTGGGAGAAGTTATGGGTACTCAGCGTCGTTGTATCAGCCGAAGCTCTTCGGACGTCAGCAATGGAGCGGCACGCGCCTGAGTGGCCTGGACGGTACAACTCTTGGACTAGAGTGTGCTAGGGCTGACCTCGTCCGCCCTCGCATCGTGCAGGTGTGCAAAGGGCGATTGGCCCATGACCCCTGCGCGCTTAGGATTTAGACCGGCGGGCTGGCCTCTTCGTTGAGCCTAGGTGGGGCAACGGCGTGCTGCTATCCCGAGGCCGGGCATGACCCAGGAAAGTGTGTCCGGCCGGAGGTGATCAGGCGTGTTGGAAATGCTGTGCACCCCTGCAGGGATGAATAATCTATTCGAATAGCCGTGTCCACGGTAACAGGACGACTTGGAGTTGTGCCTTGACCTTATACAACTATAATTGTGACTTTAATTTGAAGTGAATGTTGACTCCGGGATTGCTTCCTCGCAGGGAGTCGAGGAAGAATCTCTGGGCATTGTTACTTAATAAAATTGCTACAATAATATGACTATATATGAGATACCAGTCTACTCTCTTCTAATGCTGCAAGATGCTGAAGATTCTAGTCTTCGATAGGACTAGGCCTTCCCCCCTATTCTTGTTTTCTGCAGTCAGTCCAGATATACCCCATTCTTTGATAATGATGCATGCTTAGCATAGTTCTGATGTCAGTCTTGCGAGTACTTTGGATGAGTACTCACCGCTGCTTTGCCTTCTCTTTCCCCCTCGATATGATTCTGCGTTCAGACGATGGAGCCCAGGAGATGGAGTACGCCGGAGACGACTACTACACCACCGCTGGAGCCTACTACTACGTGGAGAGTGCCGACGCTCAGGAGTAGTTAGGAGGTTCCCAGGCAGGAGGCCTCGCCCCTTTCGATCCGCTGCTTATGTTTGTGCTAGCCTTCTTAAGGCAAAACTTGTTTAACTTATGTCTGTACTCAGATATTATTTGCTTCCGCTGACTCGTGCTTGTCGAGCTTTGTATTCGAGCCCTCGAGGCCCCTGGCTTGTAATATGAAGCTGTATGACTTTAATTTGTGTCTAGTGTTGTGTTGTGATATCAATCAGTGAGTCCCTAATCTTGGTCGTACGCATTGCGTGTTTGATTAGCGTACGGTCAAGATCGGGGGCGTCACAGAGAGGGAGTTGGACTCCAATCCTACTCCTAGTAGGACTCCTCCCCCACTTGGAAACCCTTCCCCTTTTGGGCTTTTGCCCTTTCCTCTCACCCCAGCCGCATGGGCCCCTAGGGGCTGGCTTGCCCAGCCCACTAAGGGCTGGTGCGCCACCCCTAAGGCCCATCAGGCCTCCCGGCGTGAGTGACCCCTCCCGATGGCCCTCCGGGACCCTCCCGGCACTCCCGGTACACTACCGGAAACACCCGAAACTTTTCCAGTGGCCAAAACGGGACTTCCTATATATCAATCTTTACCTCCGGACCATTCCGGAGCTCCTCGTGACGTTCGGAATCTCATCCGGGACTCCGAACAACCTTCGGTCACCAACATACATAACTCAACTATACCGAAACGTCACCGAACCTTAAGTGTGCAGACCTTGCGGGTTCGAGAACTATGTAGACATGACCGAGACACCTCTACAGTCAATAACCAATAGCGGGAACTGGATGCCCATATTGGTTCCTACATATTCTACGAAGATCTTTTATCAGTTGAACCTCTATGTCAAGGATTCAGTTAATCCCGTACGCTGTTCCCTTTGTTCTTTGGTATGTTACTTGCCCGAGATTCGATCGTCGGTATCTCTATACCTAGTTCAATCTCGTTACTGGCAAGTCTCTTTACTCGTTCCATAACACAAGATCCCGTGACTAACACTTTAGTCACATTGCTTGCAAGGCTCATAGTGATGTTGTATTACCGAGTGGGCCCTGAGATACCTCTCTGTCATACGGAGTAACAAATCCCAGTCTTGATCCATGCCAACATAACAGACACCTTCGGAGATACTTGTAGAAAGGATGACGACTTCATCATGATGCCCTGATACAGCAAGTTAAAGACATCAATGCCATGGATCAACCTCTTCGAGAAGAGCAACCAAGAACAAGAAGACTCGTTAGAATTTCGTGACCAAACTTTCTCCCCCTTACTCTACCTCTAAATTCTCGAGACGAGAATTCTTGTTAAACGAGGAGAGTTGTAACACCCCCAGTATTAGGCCACATTAATCTCACATGATAATGCCAAGTCATCATGGTTAATTATGCTTGATCATCATTTGCATCATATCTCCTTCCACTTCCCAATTCAAATTGAAATTCAAATGCATGTGAAATATTAAGTTGCTCAAACACTGATGGAAAAATGTTCATTAAATAACAAATGATCCAGAGGCAATTCTAAAATTATAATCAACATTTATGGGATTAGTTAAGTGACTCTAATAGTCTGAAACAGTAACCAAACAGCACCATTTAATGCTTATTCAGTTAAATAAAATCCTAGTGAAATCATTTATTTACCAAACCAATTTCTGACAGTGCTAGATATTTCACTGTAATTAATGGGCCATGTCACACATTTTTGCTATAAAGGAAATTGGCTAAAAGAAATTAAAACAGAAGCTAGAAAAGAAATCAAAAAAAAGGGAAGAAAAAGAGAAAACGCCCTGTGCACTTGAGCCCATCAGCTACAGTGGCGGCCCAGCCCACTCCCCACCGTCTCCCACCTCCCGCACTGCTCACCCGCGGCCGCTGTCGAACACAGCGCGTGCGCGCGCGCCCGCAGCCAGGCCCCCCTATCTCTCGCTCGACAGCGCGCCCGCGCTCGACGTGGAGGATAAGAACGCCCCCCTGCACCCCCTGGACGCCTCTGCTCCTCCTCCCGCTCTCTCCCTCGCTTGCTCTCCTCCCTCCCGAGCGCCACCGCCGCCATGGAGGCCGGCTAGTCGCGCCCACCGCCACTCCCACGCCTTGCCGTCGCGCCAAGGTGCTCCGCCGCGACGAACCCTTCCTCCTCGACCGCTGGAACGAGCCCCGGAGCCGCTGCATCGCCTCCACCTCGTCGTCTTCTTCCTCGGATCGCCGCCGCTCGCCGTCGTCGATTCGCACCACTGAGCCCCCCTCGAGCCCACCTTGCGCATCTACAGGGCCCAGTGAGCTCCCCCGCATCCTCCTCTTCCTCCCGTAGCTCGAGTAGGCCACCGTTGCATGCCCACGCCGTAACTGAGCTCCGCCGCCCGCCATTGCTCTCGGGCATGAGCCGCGCGAGCTCTTGAGCACCCACGCGTGCAGTTGGCGCGCTCCAGAGCGCCCGTAGGACCGATCCCGAGCCGTAGTTAGGTCGCTAGTGAACTGCTGCTGCTGTTTCGCCACGCGCCCGAAGGCTCCTCCGCCTCTGCTCGTCGCCGGCGTCACTCCGGTGACTGGTTGGTCCAGCCGACGCCACCATTCGATTCCCCCCATTGCGTAGGTCCTCGTAGCACCTCTGGTCCGCTCGTTTGCATGCCGTTTAGCGCGCTGCCGTAGATGCCCGAGCACCGCCGCCGCTGCCGTCGATGTAGCGCTCACCACCGTCCGCCGTTGCTCCTCCCGATGGCTGGAATGGAACGATGACGACGCCAGCTCGCGAACGCACGAAACGGCGTTCGATTTGGTGCCCTGTGCGCCATTTCCGAGCATCCCCGCCATTTCGGGAGCTCGCCGGAGCTCCTCCGGTGGCCGGCCGCCGCTGCCGACGACATGGACCACCTGGGGCCACTGCCAGGGTCACTGGCAGCTGGGTCCCGCGGTCGCCGTTGACCCGTTGACCTGGTCAACTGCTGACTGGACCTGGTCCAGTCACTGACATGTGGGGCCCCAAGCCCCTGTGTCTATGACAGTGGGCCAGCCCTATCAGCTAATCAATTTAGTAATTAGATTATTTAAAAAATAATTAAAATAGCCTAATGACTCACTGACAGATAGGCCCCACTTGCTAATTAATCTGATTTTGAATTAATAAAACACTAATTTAAAATGAGTCTATGACAAGTGGGACCCACTAGTCAGGTTTGACCTGGTCAGCCCCACTGTTGACTGCTGATGCAATGCTGACCTCATGCTGACGTCACCCCTGCACTGTTCTGGATAATGTTGATTTAAATAAATAGAATTAATTCCAGAAAATGATTAAATCTTTGAAAAATCATAGAAATTAATCGGTAACTCGGATGAAAATAATTTATACATGAAAGTTGATCAGAAAAATCCCACGAATCCGAATACGCTATCCGTTCGTCTGTCACATGCTCCTAGCATAGCAAACATGGAACTTTCCCTTTCGGATCGTCTGTCCGATAAATCGAAAGACCTAGGAAATATCGTCAGATATTCTCCCGTTCCGTTTGATACGTGTAGTACTGCGTTAGACTACCTGGCACTGCATATTGTCATGTCATACTTTGTGTAGCATTGTTTGCTTTATATTTATTGTTTCTCCCCCCTCTTCTTACCGGTAGACCCCGAGACTGACGCTGCTGCCGGGTACGACTACACCGTTGACGATCAGCCTTTTTGCCGCAGAGCAGCAAGGCAAGCAACCCCCTTGAGCATTCCGATATCGCCTTATTCTTTCTCCCTCCTGCTTGCATTAGATTTTGCTACTGTACTAGCTAGCTCCTATTTCTAATGCATAGCCTGCTTTTGATAAACTGGTACTAAACATGCAAACATATCAACTATTTAGTATAGGTTGATCAATGAAACCCCTAGTGACCCCTTAGGCCCAGTTGCCCCTGCTTCTTCATCGACGACTCGACGACTCGAAGACCCGCAGACTCGGTCAACCGACTGACGAGCCAGCCCCCTCACATCACCGCACACCCCTTAAGTATGGCACTGCAGAGCTACTACTGAGTGCCGAGGGTGATACCTCACTTAGCACTCCCGGTGTTAATTCTGTAGCGTAGCTAATCGGTCATGGGTATCGAGGGTGATTCCTCCTTCCCATTTATCGATAGCGACTCTTGTCATACACATACCTCGAGTGGGATCCATCGAGGGTGATTCCTCGGGTTTCCACTTGGTGTATAAACACACAGTTACCTCAACTTGACTTTGTTAACATGTGAAGACGGGACTGGAGGGACAGGCGGTACCACCCTGGTTGAGGTGGACCTGAGTTCCCGACAGTCTTGAGACGGGTCGGCCCCAAGGGTACCCGTGTGTGAGATGTGGTGGGATGCGCCGGTAAGGCATCCAAAGGATTATGTTGAGGCGTGGACGGGCAGGAGAGGCCCTTGCCACACATCCTCGAGTCGGGGTGACGGGACCGCACTTTGAGGGTCGCGCTTGCCCCGCATTAATAAAATGCTAATGGGTTGGGTATTTGATCTGAGTTGGTCGTTGGCCTTATTGCGCACCAAACCATCACGTGGGATAGTTATGGGCACTCAGCGTCGTTGTATCAGCCGAAGCTCTTCGGACGTCAGCAATGGAGCGGCGCGCGCCGGATTGGACTGGACGGTACAGCTCTTGGACTGGAGTGTGCTAGGTCTGCTTCCGGCCGCGTTCGCATCGTGCAGGAGTGCAAGGGCAAGTGGGCCCACGAACCTGCGCGCTTAGGATTTAGACCGGCGGGCTTGCCTCTTCGTTGAGCCTAGGTGGGGCGACGACGTGCTGCTATCCCGAGGCCGGGCATGACCCAGGAAGTGTGTCCGGCCGAAGGTGATCAGGCGTGTTGGAGATGCGGTGCACCCCTGCAGGGATGATTAATCTATTCGAATAGCCGTGTCCACGGTAACAGGATGACTTGGAGTTGTACCTTGACCTTATACAACTATAATTGTGATTTAATTTGAAATGAATGTGGCTCCGAGATTGCTTCCTCGCAGGGAGTCGAGGAAGAATCTCTGGGCGTTGTTACTTAATAAAATTGCTACAATAATATGACTATATATGAGATACCAGTCTACTCTCTTCTAATGCTGCAAGATGCTGAAGATTCTAGTCTTCGATAGGACTAGGCCTTCCCCCCTATTCTTGTTTTCTGCAGTCAGTCCAGATATACCCCATTCTTTGATAATGATGCATGCTTAGCATAGTTCTGATGTCAGTCTTGCGAGTACTTTGGATGAGTACTCACCGCTGCTCTGCTTTCTCTTTTCCCCTCAATACGATTCCGCGTTCAGACGATGGAGCCCAGGAGATGGAGTACGCCGGAGACGACTACTACACCACCGCTGGAGCCTACTACTACGTGGAGAACGCCGACGCTCAGGAGTAGTTAGGAGGTTCCCAGGCAGGAGGCCTCGCCTCTTTCGATCCGCTGCTTATGTTTGTGCTAGCCTTCTTAAGGCAAAACTTGTTTAACTTATGTCTGTACTCAGATATTATTTGCTTGCGCTGACTCGTGCTTGTCGAGCTTTGTATTCGAGCCCTCGAGGCTCCTGGCTTGTAATATGAAGTTGTATGACTTTAATTTGTGTCTAGTGTTGTGTTGTGATATCGATCAGTGAGTCCCTAATCTTGGTCGTACGCATTGCGTGTTTGATTAGCGTACGGTCGAGATCGGGGGTGTCACAAGTTGGTATCAAAGCCAACTGCCTGTAGGTAGCCCCCTTTCCACATCCTTGGCCGAAGTTGAGTCTAGACGTTGAAAAACTTTTACTAACACTGATGCTGTGGCTTACGGGCCCACATCTCAATCGGGTGGCATTAGGATCTTTTATTCCTCATCTATACTCTGGGTTCTGACCTCTCTTCTCTTTCGGGTTAAAGATTTTACTAACTCTAACCTTAGGTTCTCGTAACTACTTTCTCCCAGAGAGCCCCTCATTCCAGAAGATCGCCTACCTCATCAGAAGATTCCGAAGATATTCTCCGATGTCCTTCCGAGAACTTGTGCCCATTGCTTTTGCGATTCCCTTCTGCCATCAACCCCTATGGATGACTACTTACAACTGTCGTTCATACTCATTCCCAGTTGCTCTTGTTAGTACAAGATACATCGAATTATCCTCCGACTTTTAAGAATCCCTTGTGTCACTTCCTGGCAGTTCTAGTCACATGATTACACCTACGAAAAATTCCTCACACTTACCGGGGAATTCGTTCATCCTTAGATGTCATGTGTTTCACAAAATTCTTCGAAACGCTATTCGATCTTCCGAATCCTCAGTAGCCTATTGCTCTTGACCTTCCTTACCTGCTTGCATTATGGATAATTCCATATGTCTAGCAATAATTATTAAAATCCTTTGTGATTGTCATCTAATTTAATGGATTCAACCTGTGTGTGTGAATGCACGCAATCATCAGTTGATCCTTATAAATTATCTGTCCGACTCAGACGTCTTTCCAAACATGAGTTGGTTCTCGACAAATCAACTTTGATTGATTGTCTATCTAAGTCTATTCAACTTGCTTGTATTTGATCGGAGCATCTGTTTCTGATACACCAATTTGGAAATCTTAATTCCTTTGGTTATTTAAGCATCAAATTATCTGGATGTTCTATGATCTGATGCCTTGCATTCTTCTCCCTCTAATTTGGTACCGATGCTCCCATCAGGTCCTTTGTGGACCGCCAGACCCATTGTTGGGTTAGTATCCGACAACATCCTTCACATTCAAAACCCTTGTGAGTTCTTCCCCTGATGCATGATGCCATTGGTAAATTGTGCCTTCTCCCTCTAATAAGTTGTGTTTTATGCTTTTATCAGCCATGCTCTTTTGTCAAGCATGTGTTAATTACTCTTGAAGCTTGTGGTATATGTTCCTAAGATGCCCCGATGGGTTGAACCTATGCCTTCCTTAATTCGTGTGAACTCAAGAGTTTTCACGGGTCCTACTCTTCTGGTGTTTTGCCGGATAATCTTTCAAAACTACAACTTTATCGAAGGCGAGAAGTGAATGAGAGGTTATGCCTTGAAGAAGTGGGAGTCGACCTTGAACTTTGTGTTCATGTCCATGGACCCGTTGTATGACTTATCATGGAGCTTCTTGTAACAATAATCATTCTCTTTGTATGGATTGATCTTGTATCTATGTTTTGCTACTTTGCAACCGTGGTTTCGACCATGATTGTTCTTCTTTGATCCCATTTCTTGGACAAGTTCAAGCACTTGTCTTCGGCAGATCAATGCACCTGCCCAACCTCTATTTTGATCTACCTTCGAGTATTACCCCCTGGTATCTCGAGGATATCATGTCACTGCACTACATCTTATGAATTTTAGATGAAGTAATGCTTTTCCCTGTCATAGTCACTCCACGGGTTCTGGGTTGTCATCAACCGAGAACATCGAATGGTGAATCGAGTCCGCACTGCAATTCAACAACTCATAGTAAACTTCTTTGTTTACGAGTTTGTACTCGGTCATGTCATTCCCAGCTAATTGGCTACCTCATCATCGTCATGCTGAAGCTTGACCATGCTACCTAAGTCCTTCATTCCTAGAACACAATTCCAACAGTGCGCTAAGCTTACATCGAGTTTTCAACATCATGATTGGTTGTCTTGAAGGACAATATCGATTTTGAGCTAGCAATCTTATCTGTGGTTCCGATAACCTTTCGCTTCACCATTCCTTTGCTTGATGTCGTCGCTGATCGATTACATCTTCATGAAACTTCTCGACAAATGTGTCGTGATCATCATCAACATTTGAGCTCTTCCAAGTATCAATCGAATTCATGGTGAGAAATACTATCCTTACCCCTCAATGATTTCTGATATCATCGACAACATTCTCGCCTTCCCTCCAACGCAAACTTATTAATGTTCTGTGTTGCACCTTGAGTTCCTTGATATCCAACTTATGTTCTGTTCTACCTTGGCATAATGCCATATCTTATGTCAATGGTGTCATGAGAATTTCACCATCTCTTAAGAATTCTTGATATAGTGATACTCCTTACCATCACCATTCATTTCTTGGTCCCCGTGATTGTTTCTAAACGGAGTACCGACAAGTGAACTGTGAATTGTGAATTCAATACTTCAAGCATTCCTATTACTTCAAAGTTTATGAGTGGTAATTTCATTCTTAGTGTGTTAGTTGTTGAATCACCATTCTAACATTGATCGTGCCGCTTGGTCTATAACTCCGGGTGCACTTCTTGATCAATGTTTAATTGTGGATGTTTTTCTCGAACATTCATCATTATATCATTGGTGTGACCAATGCTATCACCTTGTTCACGTAATTGTGGAAAATCACGTTTATGGAAATCTTGATAAATCGTTGTTGAGCCCGTCGGCCACCTTCTCATCTTCTCCATGGTTAATGATGGACTCCTGTTTCGGAGCTTGCTTCCGTATTCCATGTTCTGAGATTCTTGCAACGTGATCTTGACGATTTGTGTTGCAACCCTTTTCCTTCTCAGGCCTGCTAAGTCTGAGGTATCGAAATACCAAACATATCTGAATCTCAGTCAGGTATGATGGTTGGAACATCTTCCAAGAATTATAACATTGGTCTCTAGGTACCCGATAAGGTGATGTCATGTCGGACACACGTGGCCGGATGACCTATTGTTATAATGCCTTGTTCAGCAAGAATTGCAATTCTTCCATGGGGAAATTGTAAGACTTATTTTATAAGTTGTTCCTACTGGATCCTTGTGTAACCAAAGTCTGACCTTTACCTGGTGACCATGTCATTGCTATCTCGAAGCGTGTCTGTGGTACACCGATCCTCAAAACAAGAACATTGGAGGCATAATGCTAAATATTTCTTGATCAATTATCCAAACATCGTTGTATGGGTAAACATCATAAATTCCTTGCCCCTTAGTCTTAATGGTTACCTACCTGGAGCCTTGTCATGATTGTCTCGCTCTGCCTGCTCTTGGAAAGAATATACACCTAATGCTCGTGTATACACATTTTCCTTTCCATTGGTCTATTTAATGTGATAATCACATTTTCCTTTCCATTGGTCTGTTTAACCTTTCTTGAGATTTATTTGATCTGAGCAGTGATAATTCCCTGCTTAGGTAAATACCTCGGTGTACCACTCTGTCAGTAAGACCCTGTTACTATTGTTTTTAACATTTCGGTAACCGCCGATGGACGAGAACTTTGCCTATTGGTCCGCCTCGTTTCGACGAGCAGGAAGATGGTTCTCTTCATCCCCCGCCCTTGGTACCGATGTTGTTGCCGACATAGTTGACAGACTATCCTCTGACTTGTCTTGCTAACATGACCGTGCAAGATGTCACCGCTCTTCCTACTCTTAATCCACATGATGGGCCCATAACCCATAGTTCCACAGGATCGAAACCTGACTCTCCTGTACCACTTTGATTCCAAGGTATATTTTGCACTTGACTTCGTAAGTAATTCCCGAGCCACCGTCCAATGGAAGGTCTAATCTAGTATCAGACGCAATATTTAATTCGTTGCTCTGAACCCCTCCATCCTTGATTAGGCATCGAATGATTGCCTACCCGTTTGCAACTTTTGTAACATCGCATTTTGCTCTCAATGAATTCCTTGAGTTACGACTCGAGAAATAATTCATGACTTCTTCCTTGAACTCACTGTCAGATATCCAACTTTGTGGAGATACGTCTTTTCAGAATTTTCCCTTTTATTGCATTCGTAGGACAATGAAGATCCCAAAGAAAGGATGACGACTTCATCATGATGCCCTGATACAGCAAGTTAAAGACATCAATGCCATGGATCAACCTCTTCGAGAAGAGCAACCAAGAACAAGAAGACTCGTTAGAATTTCGTGACCAAACTTTCTCCCCCTTACTCTACCTCTAAATTCTCGGGACGAGAATTCTTGTTAGACGAGGAGAGTTGTAACACCCCCAGTGTTAGGCCACAGTAATCTCACATGATAATGCCAAGTCATCATGGTTAATTATGCTTGATCATCATTTGCATCATATCTCCTTCCACTTCCCAATTCAAATTGAAATTCAAATGCATGTGAAATATTAAGTTGCTCAAACACTGATGGAAAAATGTTCATTAAATAACAAATGATCCAGAGGCAATTCTAAAATTATAATCAACATTTATGGGATTAGTTAAGTGACTCTAACAGTCTGAAACAATAACCAAACAGCACCATCTAATGCTTATTCAGTTAAATAAAATCCTAGTGAAATCATTTATTTACCAAACCAATTTCTGACAGTGCTAGATATTTCACTGTAATTAATGGGCCATGTCACACATTTTTGCTATAAAGGAAATTGGCTAAAAGAAATTAAAACAGAAGCAAGAAAATAAATCAAAAAAAAGGAAAGAAAAAGAGAAAACGCCCTGTGTACTTGAGCCCATCAGCTACAGTGGCGGCCCAGCCCACTCCCCACCGTCTCCCACCTCTCGCTCTGCTCACCCGCGGCCGCTGTCGAACACAGCGCGTGCGCGCGCGCCCGCAGCCAGGCCCCCCCCTCTCTCGCTCGACAGCGCGCCCGCGCTCGACGTGGAGGATAAGAACGTCCCCCTGCACCCCCTGGACGCCTCTGCTCCTCCTCCCGCTCTCTCCCTCGCTTGCTCTCCTCCCTCCCGAGCGCCACCGCCGCCATGGAAGCCGGCTAGTCGCGCCCACCGCCACTCCCACACCTTGCCGTCATGCCAAGGAGCTCCGCCGCGACGAACCCTTCCTCCTCGACCGCTGGAATGAGCCCCGGAGCCGCTGCATCGCCTCCACCTCGTCGTCTTCTTCCTCGGATCGCCGCCGCTCGCCGTCGTCGATTCGCACCACCGAGCCCCCTTCGAGCCCACCTTGCGCATCTACAGGGCCCAGTGAGCTCCCCCGCATCCTCCTCTTCCTCCCGTAGCTCGAGTAGGCCACCGTTGCATGCCCACGCCGTAACCGAGCTCCGCCGCCCGCCATTGCTCTCGGGCACGAGCCGCGCGAGCTCTTGAGCACCCGCGGGTGAAGTTGGCGCGCTCCAGAGCGCCCGTAGGACCGATCCCGAGCCGTAGTTAGGTCGCTAGTGAACTGCTGCTGCTGTTTCGCCACGCGCCCGAAGGCTCCTCCGCCTCTGCTCGTCGCCGGCGTCACTCCGGTGACTGGTTGGTCCAGCCGACGCCACCATTCGATTCCCCGCGTTGCGTAGGTCCTCGTAGCACCTCTGGTCCGCTCGTTTGCATGTTGTTTAGCGCGTTGCCGTAGATGCCCGAGCACCGCCGCCGCTGTCGTCGATGTCGCGCTCACCACCGTCCGCCGTTGCTCCTCCCGATGGCTGGAATGGAAGGACGATGACGCCAGCTCGCGAACGCACGAAACGGCGTTCGATTTGGTGCCCTGTGCGCCATTTCCGAGCCTCCCCGCCATTTCGGGAGCTCGCCGGAGCTCCTCCGGTGGCCGGCCGCCGCCGCCGCCGACGTGGACCACCTGGGGCCACTACCAGGGTCACTGGTAGCTGGGTCCCGCAGTCGCCGTTGACCCGTTGACCTGGTCAACTGCTGACTGGACCTGGTCCAGTCACTGACATGTGGGGCCCCAAGCCCCTGTGTCTATGACAGTGGGCCAGCCCTGTCAGCTAATCAATTTAGTAATTAGATTATTTAAAAAATAATTAAAATAGCCTAATGACTCACTGACAGATAGGCCCCACTTGCTAATTAATCTGATTTTGAATTAATAAAACACTGATTTAAAATGAGTCTATGACAAGTGGGACCCACTGGTCAGGTTTGACCTGGTCAGCCCCACTGTTGACTGCTGATGCAATGCTGACCTCATGCTGACGTCACCCCTGCACTGTTCTGGATAATGTTGATTTAAATAAATAGAATCAATTCCAGAAAATGATTAAATCTTTGAAAAATCATAGAAATTAATCGGTAACTCGGATGAAAATAATTTATACATGAAAGTTGATCAGAAAAATCCCAAGAATCCGAATACGCTATCCGTTCATCTGTCACATGCTCCTAGCATAGCAAACATGGAACTTTCCCCACGGATCGTCTGTCCGATAAATCCAAAGACCCGGGAAATATCGTCAGATATTCTCCATTTCGGTTTGATACGTGTAGTACTGCGTTAGACTACCCGGCACTGCATATTGTCATGTCATACTTTGTGTAGCATTGTTTGCTTTATATTTATTGTTTCTCCCCCCTCTTCTTACCGGTAGACCCCGAGACTGACGCTGCTGCCGGGTACGACTACACCGTTGACGATCAACCTTTTTACCGCAGAGCAGCAAGGCAAGCAACCCCCCTTGAGCATTCCGATATCGCCTTATTCTTTCTCCCTCCTGCTTGCATTAGATTTTGCTACTGTACTAGCTAGCTCCTATTTCTGATGCATAGCCTGCTTTTGATAAACTGGTACTAAACCTGCAAACATATCAACTGTTTAGTATAGGTTGATCAATGAAACCCCCAGTGACCCCTTAGGCCCAGTTGTCCCTGCTTCTTCATCGACGACTCGACGACTCGAAGACCCGAAGACTCGGTCAACCGACCGACGAGCCAGCCCCCTCACATCACCGCACACCCCTTAAGTCTGGCACTGCAGAGCTACTACCGAGTGCCGAGGGTGATACCTCACTTAGCACTCCCGGTTTTAATTCTTTAGCGTAGCTAATCGGTCATGGGTATCGAGGGTGATTCCTCCTTCCCATTTATCGATAGCGACTCTTGTCATACACATACCTCGAGTGGGATCCATCGAGGGTGATTCCTTGGGTTTCCACTTGGTGTATAAACACACAGTTACCTCAACTTGACTTTGGTAACATGTGAAGACGGGACTAGAGGGAGAGGCGGTACCACCCTGGTTCAGGTGGACCTGAGTTCCCGACAGTCTTGAGACGGGTCGGCCCCAAGGGTAACCGTGTGTGAGATGTGGTGGGATGCGCCGGTAAGGCATCCCAAGGATTATGTTGAGGCGTGGACGGGCAGGAGAGGCCCTTGCCACACATCCTCGAGTCGGGGTGACGGGACCGCACTTTGAGGGTCGCGCTTGCCCCGCATTAATAAAATGCTAATGGGTTGGGTATTTGATCTGAGTTGGTCGTTGGCCTTATTGCGCACCAAACCATCACGTGGGAAAGTTATGGGCACTCAGCGTCGTTGTATCAGCCGAAGCTCTTCGGATGTCAGAAATGGAGCGGCGCGCGCCGGATTGGACTGGATGGTACAACGCTTGGACTGGAGTGTGCTAGGTCTGCTTCCGGCCGCGTTCGCATCGTGCAGGAGTGCAAGGGCAAGTGGGCCCACGAACCTGCGCGCTTAGGATTTAGACCGGCGGGCTGGCCTCTTCGTTGAGCCTAGGTGGGGCAACGACGTGCTGCTATCCCGAGGCCGGGCATGACCCAGGAAAGTGTGTCCGGCCGGAGGTGATCAGGCGTGTTGGAGATGCGGTGCACCCCTGCAGGGATGATTAATCTATTCGAATAGCCGTGTCCACGGTAACAGGACGACTTGGAGTTGTACCTTGACCTTATACAACTATAATTGTGATTTAATTTGAAATGAATGTGGCTCCGAGATTGCTTCCTCGTAGGGAGTCGAGGAAGAATCTCTGGGCGTGGTTACTTAATAAAATTACTACAATAATATGACTATATATATGAGATACCGGTCTACTCTCTTCTAATGCTGGAAGATGCTGAAGGTGCTAGTCTTCGGTAGGACTAGGCCTTCCCCTCATTCTTGCTTCCTGCAGTCAGTCCAGATATAATCCCCCATTCCCTTGATAATGATGCATACTTAGATTTGCTTCCGCTGACTCGTGCTTGTCGAGCTTTGTATTCGAGCCCTCGAGGCCCCTGGCTTGTAATATGAAGTTGTATGACTTTAATTTGTGTCTAGTGTTGTGTTGTGATATCGATCAGTGAGTCCCTAATCTTGGTCATACGCATTGCGTGTTTGATTAGCGTACGGTCGAGATCGGGGGCGTCACAAACATACAACTCACATCCATAACATCATACCACAATTAACCCATAGGACAAACGAGATCTACTCAAACATCATAGGATAGCCAAATATCATTGGGAAATAATATATGGAGTTGAGCACCATGTTTAAGTAGAGATTACAGCAGGGAAGAGAGGTGTTACACCGCTGCATAGAGGGGGAGAGAGTTGGTGTTGACGGCGGCGAAGTTGTTGGTGTAGATCGTCGTCACGATGATTGCCCCGGTGGCTTTCCGGCTCCACCGGGAGAGAGGGGGAGAGAGCCCCCCTCCTTCTTCTTCTTCTTCCTTGGCCCCCCCCCTAGATGGGAGGAGAGTACCCTCACTGGTCCATGGCCTCCATGGCGGCGGAGGGGCAGGAGCCCCTCCTAGATTGGATCTCCCTCTCTGTTCTTTTTTGTTTCGCGTTCCTATTTTCTGGCCGAAAACCGTTTCTTATATTCCCGGAGATCCGTAACTCCGATCGGGCTGAAATTTTGAGGAGATTTTTATCCAAAAATTAGCTTCCTTGCGCCCGAAGGAGAGCACCAACCGACGTACGAGGTGGGCACAACCCACCACCCCGCGTTTGGGCCCCTGGGGCGCGCCCTGGGGTATCTTGGGGGTTGTGGGCCTCCGTTTGCGTTGATTCCACTTCTCAAAATTCACAAGTATTCCAAAAAAAATCTCCGTAAATTTTTATCGCATTTGGACTTCGTTTGATATGGATATTCTGCGAAACAAAAAACTTGCAACAAACAGGAACTTGCACTGTGCACTGGATCAATAGGTTAGGCAATTAAATCATATAAAATATTGCCAAAAATATATGAAAGTTGTATAATATTGCATTGAAACAATCAAAAATTATAGATACGATGGAGACATATCAGCATCCCCAAGCTTAATTCCTGCTCGTCCTCGAGTAGGTAAATGATAAAAAAATAATTTTTGATGTGAAATGCTACCTAGCATAATCTTGATTATATTTCTAATCATGGCATGAATATTAAGACACAAGTTATTCAAAGCAATAGTCTAGTTTTGACATAAAGACATTAATACTCAGGCATCCCAACAAACAATCATGTCTTTCAAAATATCAAGGCTAAAGAACGCTATGCCTACAAAATCATATAGCCTTGTCATGATCTGTCTTCTTAACACAAAGTATAAATCATGTACTACCCCGGTGTCAGCCAAGAAATTGGTTCATACTTTTTAACGCGCTTCATCATTTTCAACTCTCACGCAATACATGAGCGCAAGATATGGATATAGCACTATGGGTGGAATAGAATATGGTGGTAGGTTTCAAAGGTGTAAAAGTGGAGAAGAAAGTCTCGCATCAACTCAGCGTATCAACGGGCTATGAAGATGCCCATCAATAGATATCAATGCGAGGACTAGGGATTGCCATGCAACGGATGCACTAAGAGCTGTAAGTGTATGAAAGCTCAATATAAAAACTAAGTGGGTATGCATCTAACTCTAGAATGAAAAATTCCCACTAGTATATGAAAGTGACAACACAGGAGACTCTCTATATGAAAAACATGGTGCTACTTTGAAGCACAAGTGTGGAATTAGCATGCCCCTATTCCTTCTTCTTTCATTTTTTTCTTTCTTTTCTTTTTTTTCCTTTTTTTTCTTTTTTTCTTTGTCCGGAGGCTCATCCCGACTTGTGGGGGAATCATAGTTTCCATGCATCGGCATGTCATACAAGAACAATTCATGCACATTAACTAAAGGCCAATGCATAGTATAAACAATTTCTTGCAATTTTATCGTATTGGAAACATAAAGAGGTGGAGATGTAGTTCCTCTCTCATAATAATTGCAAGTATTAGAAGCAAGCACATGCATATTATATTCATCAAAATCATCATGTGTAGTAGCAAAACGCAACCCGTAAATATAATACTTAATAAGAGCAAACTTCTCCGATATAGTGTAGTTGCGAGAATTCAAAAAGATAATAGGACTATCATGTGTGGGTGCAACAGCAACAATTTCATGCTTAACATAAGGAACTATAGCAAGTTCATCTTCATAAGCATAATTCGTATTGGCATCATGGCCACAAGCATAGCAAGCATCAAGTTCATCAAAAAGGGATATTTCAAATGAATCCAAGGAATCATAGCAATTATCATAGCATTCATCCTTCGGTATGTGCGAAGGGAAATTAAACAATGTATGAGTTGAAGAGTTACTCTCATTAGAAGGTGGGCACGGGTAGCTAATCCGCTCTTCCTCCTTTTGTTCTTCGCTCTGCTGCTCATCTTTTTCATCTAACGAGCTCACAATTTCAGCAACTTCCTCATCCATAGATTCCTGCAAAATTTTAGTCTCTTCCAAGGCAGCGGTCATTCTTTCAATAAATTCTTTAACATAAGCATTAGAAGCAAAATTTTCAGACTTGTAAACAGTACCATCACACTTTTCAATCAAAGAAGCAATTTCATAAGCATCCTTAAAAGCAACAAATTCTTCAATTTGTTCAACATCAAAATAACAATAGGCTTCCTTGGCATAAGAAGATAGTACTTCATTTTCATTAAACACACATTGGTAGGGAAGGTGTTTTTTAGTTTCTTCAGAACAACAAGTAAAATCAAGTAATTCACATAAATTCCAAGCATAGCAACACAAAGTATTAATTTGATGCCACAAGAGTTTCCCTTTTTGAGATATGCGGTGTCGCACATAATAAGCATGCTCATTTAATGATTTTCCGTCAACTAAGCTAGTTGGGTTTTCAGCAAGAGCACAAATGGATCGAAGATGATCCAAATAATATTCTTCGGTAGTACAGAACACTAGTGGTTCCTCAACTTTGGGAGCAACAAGTACAACTAATTTTTTTGGTATTTTGCGTTTCCTACCCATATCTAAAGATAGAAAACAAGAGCACAAAATAAAAACTACTTAGTCATAAAGCAAACAAGCACACACGAGAATATTCACCCCACGCTATTGCTCTCTGGCAACGGCGCTAGAAAAAGGTCTTGATAACCCACAAGTGTAGGGGATCATTTGTAGCCTTTTTCGATAAGTAAGAGTGTCGAACCCAACGAGGAGAAAAAGGTAGAACAAATATTCCCTCAAGTTCTATCGACCACCGATACAACTCTACGCACGCTAATGCTTGCTTTACCTAGAACATGTATGAAACTTTGCGGGAATAAAACTAGAAATACTTTGCAAGGAAATGAAGAACGTGGAAATAAAAGTTAGGTGCTGTTTTAATAAAAGAACAAAAAGAGTAAATAACTTAGTAGAAAGCTTTTTGAGTAACGCGAGAGAAAGATTGTCCCTAGGCAATTGAATATAATATGATAGATACTTGTCATATGCAATGGGGGAGAGGCATACGCTAACACACTTTCCGTACTTGGATCATATGCACTTATGATTGGAACTCTAGCAAGCATCTGCAACTACCAAAGTTCATTAAGGTAAAACCCAACCATAACATTAAGTTGTTGGAAATATGCCCTAGAGGCAATAATAAATTAGTTATTATCATATTTCCTTGTTTATGATGATCGTTTATTATCCATGCTATAATTGTATTGATTGGAAACTCAGATACATGTGTCGATACATAGACAACAAAGTGTCCCTAGTAAGCCTCTACTAAACTAGCTCGTTGATCAAACATGGTCAAGGTTTCCTAGCCATAGACATGAGATGTCATTTGATAACGGGATCACATTATTAGGAGAATGATGTGATGGACAAGACCCAAACTATGAACGTAGCATATGATCGTGTCAGTTTATTGCTATTGTTTCTGCATGTCAAAGTATCTGTTCCTATGACCATGAGATCATGCAACTCACTGACACCGGATGAGTACCTTGTGCGTATCAAACGTTGCAACGTAACTGGGTGACTATAACGTTGCTCTACAGGTATCTCCGAGGGTGTCTGTTGAGTTGGCATGGATCAAGACTGGGATTTGTTACTCCGTGTGACGGAGAGGTATCTCAGGGCCCACTCGGTAATACAACATCACAATGAGCCCTGCAATCAAAGTGACTAAAGAGTTAGTCATGGGATCTTGTATTATGGAACGAGTAAAGAGACTTGCCGGTAACGCGATTGAACTAGGTATGGAGATACCGACGATCGAATCTCGGGCAAGTAACATACCGAAGAACAAAGGGAACAACATACGGGATTAACTGAATCCTTGATATAGAGGTTCAACCGATAAAGATTTTCGTAGAATATGTATGAACCAATATGGGCATCCAGGTCCCGCTATTGGTTATTGACCGTAGAGGTGTCTCGGTCATGTGTACATAGTTCTCGAACCCGCAGGGTCTGCACACTTAACGTTCGGTGACGTTTCGGTAGTATTGAGATATATGTGTTGGTGACCGAAGGTTGTTCGGAGTCCCGGATGAGATCCCGGACATCACGAGGAGCTCCGGAATGGTCCGGAGGTAAAGATTTATATATAGGAAAGTGATATTTGGGTTCCGGAAAAGTTTCGGGTATTTCCGGTAGTGTACCGGGAGTGACGAATGGGTTCCGGGGGTCCATCGGGTGGGGCCCACCCACCCCGGGGGGGGGGCACATGGGCCCAAGAGGTGGCGCACCAGCCCCTAATGGGCTGGGGAACTGACCCCATAAGGGCCCATATGCCCAAGAGGAAAAAAAAGGGGGAGATAGGAAGGAATAGGACTCCTTCCTAATATGAATCCACTTCCTAGTAGGAAGTGGATTGGACTCCTCCTTGCCCTGGTTCGGCCGACCCCTAGGGGAAACCCTAGGGAGGCTTGCTCCTCCCTCTCCCTCCTATATATACTAGAGGAATAGAGCCCCAAAGGACACGGCCACGTGCTAGTTCTCTATTCTCTAGTTCCTCCACCAAATAGATTCCGGTAGTGCTTAGGCGAAGCCCTGCCGGGATAAGTCCACCACCACCACCACGCCATCGTGCTGCTGGAGATCTCATCCACCTCTCCGCCCCCTCTTGCTAGATCAAGAAGGCAGAGATCGTCATCGAGCTATACGTGTGCTGAACGCGGAGGTGTCGTTCGTTCAGCGCTAGATCGGGACGGATCGTGATTGGATCGCGGGATGGCTTGCGATTTGGATTGCGAAGACGTTCGACTACATCAACCGCGTTTCTTAACGCTTCCCGCTTAGCGATCTACAAGGGTACATAGATCCACTTTCCCTCTCGTAGATGCTCATCACCATGGATAGATCTTGCGTGTGCGTAGGAAATTTTTTGTTTCCCATGCAACGTTCCCCAACAGTGGTATCATGAGTTAGGTCTATGCGTAGATGAGATCACGAGTAGAACACAAAGGAGTTTGTGGGCCTTGATGCTCAGATTGCTTCCTCGCTTGGTCTTTTCTTGATTCAGCGGTATTGTGGGATGAAGCGGCCCGGACCAACCTTACTCGTACGCTTACAAGAGACCGGTTCCATCAACTGACATGTAACTTTGTTGCATAAGATGGCTGGCGGGTGTCTGTCTCTCCCACTTTAGTTGAATCGGATTCGACATAGGTGGTCCTTGTAGAAGGTGAAATAGCAACTTGTGTATCACCGTTGTGGTTTTGCGTAGGTAAGAATCGTTCTTGGTAGATACCCATAGCAGCCACGTAAAACATGCAACAACAAATTAGAGGACGTCTAACTTGTTTTTGCAGGGTATGATGTGATATGTTATGGCCAGAAACATGATGAGATATATGTGATGTATGAGATGATCATGTTTTGTATAGATTATCAGGACTTGCATGTCGATGAGTACGGCAACCGGCAGGAGCCATAGGGTTGTCTTTAATTATTTTCGCCGTTTTTGCTTTACTTTATCGCTATGAGTTAGCAATAGTTGTAGAAGCAATAGTTGGCGCGACAACCTCATGGCAACACGTTGATGGAGATCAATAAGATGGAGATCATGGTGTCATGCCGGTGACGATGGAGATCATGCCGGTGCTTTGGAGATGGAGATCAAAAGCACAAGATCATGGCCATATCATGTCACTTATGATTTGCATGTGATGTTAATCCTTTTATGCATCTTATTATGCTTAGGACGACGGTAGCATTATAAGGTGATCCCTCAGTAAAATTTCAAGATAAAATTGTGTTCTCCCCGAGTGTGCACCATTGAGAAAGTTCGTCGTTTCGAGACACCACATGATGATCGGGTGTGATAGACTCTACATTCACATACAACGGGTGCAAGCTAGTGTTGCACATGCGGAACACTCGGGTTAAACTTGACGAGCCTAGCATGTACAGACATGGCCTCGGAACACAAGAGACCGAAAGGTCGAACATGAGTCATATAGTAGATATGATCAACATGGAGATGTTCACCATTGAAACCACCTCATCTCACGTGATGGTTGGACTTGGGTTGGTGGATTTGGATCATGTCACACTTAGACAACCTGAGGGATGTTGATTTGAGTGGGAGTTATTAAGTAATATGATTAATTGAACTCATTATCATGAACATAGTCAAAGTGACTTTGCAAATTATGTTGTAGATCAATAGCTCGCGCTGTAGCTCCCCTATTTTTATACGTTCCTAGAGAAAATAGAATTGAAAGATGATGGTAGCAATAATGCGGACTGGGTCCGTGATCTGAGGATTGTCCTCATTGCTGCACAGAAGGCTTATGTTCTTAATGCACCGCTCGGTGCGCCACCCCCTCAAGCGTCGTTTGTAGATGTTGTGAACATCTGACAGGCACGTTCTGATGACTACTTGATAGTTCAGTGCGTCATGCATTACGGCTTAGAATTGAGGCTCCAAAACATTTTGAACGTCACGGAATATATGAGATGTTAATTCTAAGAGCTGAAATTGGGATCTCAGGCTCGTGCCCGTGTTGAGAGGTATGAGACCTCCAACAAGATTCTTTGCCTGCAAGATGAAGGAGAATAGCTCAATCGGTGAGCATGTGCTCAGATTGTCTGGGTGCTACAATCGCTTGAATCGAGTGGGAGTTGATCTTCCAGATAAGATAGTGGTTGATATAGTTCTCCAAGTCACTGCCACAAAGCTACTAGAGCTTCGTGATGAACTATGAAATGCCAGGGATGGAAATCCGTGAGCTATTCACGATGTTTGACACCGTGAAGGTAGAAATCAAGAAGGAGCATCAAGTGTTGATGGTTAGTAAAACCACTAGTTTTGAGAAGGGCAAGGGCAAGGAGGGAAACTTCATGGATGGCAATCCAGTTGCTGCTCCAGTAAAGAAACCCAAGGTTGAACCCAAACCCGAGACTGAGTGCTTCTATTATGAGGAGAATGGTCGCTGAAGCGGAACAACCCTAGATACTTGGTAGATAAGAAGGCTGGCAACGTCAACGGAAGTATATTTGATATATGTATTATTGATGTGTACCTTACTAGTACTCCTAGTAGCACCTGGGTATTAGATACCGGTTCAGTTGCTAATGTTAGTAACTCGAAATAAAAGCTACGGAATAAACGGAGACTAGCTAAGGGCGAGCTGACGATGTGTGTTGGAAGTGTTTCCAAGGTTGATGTGATCACCATCGCACGCTCCCTCTACCTTCGGGATTAGTGTTGAGCCTAAATAAATGTTATTTGGTCTTTGTGTTGAGCATGAACATGATTGGATCGTGTTTATTGCAATATGGTTATTCATTTAAGTCAGAGAATAATGGTTATTCTGTTTACATGAATAATACCTTCAATGGTCATGCACCCAATGTGAATGGTTCATTGAATCTCGATCGTAGTGATACACATGTTCATAATATTGATGCCAAAAGATGCAAAGTTAATAATGATAGTACCACATACTTGTGGCACTGCCGCTAAAGGTCATATTGGTGTAAAGCACATGAAGAAACTCTATGCTGATGAGCTTTTGACTCACTCGATTTCGAATCGGTTGAGACATGCGGACCATGCCTCATGGGCAAGATGACTAAGACCCCGTTTTCCGGTATGATGGAGCGGGCAAGTGACTTATTGGAAATGATACATGTTGATGTATGCGGTCCAATGAGTGTTGAAGCGTGCGGTGGATATCGTTATTTTCTTACCTTCACTGATGATTTGAGTAGATATAGGTATATTTACTTAATGAAACACAAGTCTAAAACGTTTGAAAAGTTCAAGCAATTTCAGAGTGAAGTTGAAGATCATCGTGACAAGAAGATAAAATGTCTATGATATGATCGTGGAGGTGAATATCTGAGTTACGAGTTTGGTATGCAACTTAAGACAATGTGGAAATTGTTTCACAACTCACGCCACCTGGAACACCATAGTGTGATGGGGTGTCCGAACGTCGTAGTCGTGCTCTATTGGATATGGTGCATACTATGATGTCTCTTATCGTTTTGCCACTATCGTTTTGGGGTTATGCATTAGAGACAACTACATTCACTTTAAAATAGGGCACCATCTAAGTCCGTTGAGATGACACCATATGAATTTTGGTTTAGCAGAAACCTAAGCTGTCGTTTCTCAGAGTTTGGGATTTTGACGCTTATGTCTAATAAGCTCGAACCCAAAGCGGAAAAGTGCATCTTCATAAGATACCCTAAGGAAACAGTTGGGTATACCTTCTATCTCAGATCCAAGGGCAAAGTGTTTGTTGCTTAAAACGGGTCCTTTCTCGAGAAAAGTTTCTCTCGAAAGAATTGAGTGGGAGGAAGGTAGAACTTGATGAGGTTATTGAACCGTCACTTCAGTTGGATGGTAGCACGACGCAGAAAGATGTTTCTGTGGCGCCTACACCGAATGAAGAGGAAGTTAATGATGATGATCATGACACTTCGGATCAAGTTACTACCGAACCTCATAGGCCGAGAAGAACTCGTACCGCCTCTGAGTGGTACGTCAATCTTGTCTTGGAGGTCATGTTGTTAGACAACAATGAACCTACGAGCTATGAAGAAGCGATGGTGGGCCCGGATTCCAACAAATGGCTAGGAGCCATGAAATCCGAGAAAGGATCCATGTATGAAAACCAAGTATGGACTTTGGTAGACTTGTCCGTTGAACGGCAGGCCGTTGAGTACAAATGGACCTTTAAGAAGAAGGCAGACGCTGATGGTAAATGTCACCATTTATAAAGCTCGACTTGTCGCAAAGAAGTTTCCGACAAAGTTCAAGGAGTTGACTACGATGAGACTTTCTCACCCGCAGCGATGCTAAAATCTGTTGGAATTATGTTAGCAGTTGCTGCATTTTTCGATTATGAAATCTGGCAGATGGATGTCAAAACATCGTTTCCTTAACGGTTTCGTTGAGGAAATGTTGTATGTGATACAACCGGAAGGTTTTGTCAGTCCTAAGGATGCTAAAATGTATGCAAGCTCCAGCAATCCTTTAATGGACTAGAGCAAGCATCTCGGAGTTGGAATATACGCTTTGATGAGGTGATCAAAGTTTTTGGGTCTATACAAAGTTTATGAGAAACTTGTATTTACAATAAAGTGAGTGGGAGCACTATAGAATTTCTGATAAGTATACGTGGATGACATATTGTTGATCGGAAATGATGTAGAATTTCTGTAAAGCATAAAGGGTTGTTTGAAAGGATTTTTTTCAAAGGAAGACCTGAATGAAGCTACTTAAATATTGGGCATCAGGATCTATAGAGATAGATCAAGACGTCTGATAAGACTTTCAATGATTACATACCTTGATAAGATTTTGAAAGAGTTCAAAATGGATCAGTCAAAGAAAGAGTTCTTGCCTGATTTGTAAGGTGTGGAGTTGAGTGAGACTCAAAGCTCGACCACGGCAGAAGAAAGAGAAAGGACGAAGGTCGTCCCCTATGCCTTATCCATAGGCTCTATATAGTATGCCATGCTGTGTACCGCACCTAGAGTGTGCCTTGCCATGAGTCTGTCAAGGGGTACAAGAGTGGTCCAGGAGTGGATCACTGGACAACGGTCAAAATTATCCTTAGTAACTAGAGGACTAAGGAAATGTTTCTCGGTTATGGAGGTGATAAAGAGTTCATCGTAAAGGGTTACGTCGATGCAAGCTTTGACACCTATCCGGATGACTCTGAGTAGCAATCCGGATACGTATAGTGGAGCAGCCATTTGGAATAGCTCCAAGTGGAGCGTGGTAACATCTGCAGTATGAAAAATAGATTTGCGAAGAACACACGGATCTGAATGTTGCAGACCGTTGACTAAAACCTCTCTCACATGCAAAACATGATCGAACCCCAGAACTCATTGGGTGTTAGATTCATAACAATGTAAATCACATAGCGATGTGAGCTAGATTATTGACTCTAGTGCAAGTGGGAGACTGTTGGAAATATGCCCTAGAGGCAATAATAAATTAGTTATTATCATATTTCCTTGTTTATGATGATCGTTTATTATCCATGCTATAATTGTATTGATTGGAAACTCAGATACATGTGTGGATACATAGACAACAAAGTGTCCCTAGTAAGCCTCTACTAAACTAGCTCGTTGATCAAACATGGTCAAGGTTTCCTAGCCATAGATATGAGATGTCATTTGATAACGGGATCACATTATTAGGAGAATGATGTGATGGACAAGACCCAAACTATGAACGTAGCATATGATCGTGTCAGTTTATTGCTATTGTTTCTGCATGTCAAAGTATCTGTTCCTATGACCATGAGATCATGCAACTCACTGACACCGGATGAGTACCTTGTGTGTATCAAACGTCACAACGTAACTGGGTGACTATAAAGGCGCTCTACAGGTATCTCCGAGGGTGTCTGTTGAGTTGGCATGGATCAAGACTGGGATTTGTTACTCCGTGTGACGGAGAGGTATCTCAGGGCCCACTCGGTAATACAACATCACAACAAGCCTTGCAAGCAATGTGACTAAAGTGTTAGCCACGGGATCTTGTATTACGGAACGAGTAAAGAGACTTGCCGGTAACGAGATTGAACTAGGTATAGAGATACCGACGATCGAATCTCGGGCAAGTAACATACCGAAGAACAAAGGGAACAACATACGGGATTAACTGAATCCTTGACATAGAGGTTCAACCGATAAAGATCTTCGTAGAATATGTAGGAACCAATATGGGCATCCAGGTCCCGCTATTGGTTATTGACCGTAGAGGTGTCTCGGTCATGTCTACATAGTTCTCTGATGTCTACTACGCAACCTTCTTCTTGTAGACTCGTGTTGGGCCTCCAAGCGCAGAGTTTTGTAGGACAGTAGCAAATTTCCCTCAAGTGGATGACCTAAGGGTTATCAATCCGTGGGAGGCGTAGGATGAAGATGGTCTCTCTCGAACAACCCTGCAACCAAATAAAAAAGAGTCTCTTGTGTCCCCAACACACCCAATACAATGGTAAATTGTATAGGTGCACTAGTTCGGCGAAGAGATGGTGATACAAGTGTAATATGGATGGTAGATATAGGTTTTTGTAATCTGAAAATATAAAAAGAGCAAGGTAACAAGTAACAAAAGTGAGCAAAAATGGTATTGCAATGCTTAGAAACAAGGCCTAGGGTTCATACTTTAACTAGTGCAAGTTCTCTCAACAATACTAACATAGTTGAATCATATGTAAATCCCTCACGTGCGACAAAGAGTTCACTCCAAAGTCACAAATAGCGGAGAACAAACGAAGAAATTATTGTAGGGTACGAAACCACCTCAAAGTTATCTTTTCCGATCAATCTTATGAGCTATCCTTATAAGTGTCACGAACAGCCCTAGAGTTCGTACTAAAATAACACCTTAAGATACACATCAACCAATACCCTAATGTCACCTAGATACTCCAATGTCACCACGAGTACCCATGGGCTTGATTATACGATATGCATCACACAATTTCAGATTCATCATGTTCAATCCAACACAAAGAACTTCAAAGAGTCCCCCAAAGTTTCTACCGGAGAGTCAAGACGAAAACATGTGCCAACACCTATGCATAGATTCCCAAGGTCACGGAACCCGCAAGTTGATCACCAAAACATACATCAAGTGGATCAATAGAACATCCCATTGTCACCACGGATATCCCATTGCAAGACATACATCAAGTGTTCTCAAATCCTTTAAAGACTCAATCCGATAAGAAAACTTCAAAGGGAAAACTCAATTCATCAGAAGAAGATAGAGAGGGGAAAACTCCATATGATTCATCTATATCAATAAAGCTCGCGGTACATCAAGATCATGTCATCTCAAGAACACGAGAGAGAGATCAAACACATAGCTACTGGTACATACCCTCAGCTCCGAGGGTGAACTACTCCCTCCTCGTCATGGAGACCACCGGGATGATAAAGATGGCCTCCGATGATGGTTTCCCCCTCCGGCAAGGTGCCAGAACGGGCTCCCGATTGGTTTTTCGTGGCTATAGAGGCTTACGGCGGCGGAACTCCCGATCTAGGTTTCTTTCTGGGAATTACGGGATTTATAGGAGTACTTGGCGTTGGAATCAAGTCAGGGGGACTCCCGAGGGACACACAAGCCAGGGGGCGCGCCCTGGGGGGGGGGCCTATGCTTGTGGCCTCCTCGGGACTCCTCTCCGGTATCTTTTTGCTCCAGTATTTTTTATATTTTCCGAAAATATTCTCCGTAAATTTTCAGCCCATTCCGAGAACTTTTATTTCTGCACAAAAACAACACCACGGTAGTTCTGCTGAAAACAGCGTCAGTCCGGGTTAGTTCTAATCAAATCATACCAAAATCATATAAAATTATTGTAAACATGGCATGAATACTTCATAAATTATAGATACGTTGGAGACGTATCAGCATCCCCAAGCTTAATTCCTGATCGTCCTCGAGTAGGTAAATGATAAAAGAAATAATTTATGAAGTGTGAATGCTAGCAAGTGCACAAGTTTGATCAATGATAATTCCAATCACTTTTTCTAGCATCAATATAAACCATAAACAGTAGCTCATCTCATAAAACTTCTCATGATCAAGTAACAAGCTATTCACATGTTAAAGTATAGACCAGAAAGTTTCTTGAAAACTAACAAACCATATTCCTTGTCATCGAACAATTGCAATTCATCTTATTTTTAGGAAGGGTCTATGTAAGAGCTTTGATTTAGCAAATTCCACATACTCAACTATCATATAATCTTCCATGATTATTGACACTCAAAGCATATTTTTAGAACAAATAGCATCCATCGAACACAGAGAAAGATAGGGGCTTAATGTTTTGCCTCCCAACTTTTTTATCATATAGATAATTGTCAACAATAATAATTCATGATCAAATATATTTGTTTGGATATATATGTCTAGAAAATTCCCAACACATGACGCTTGCCAAGAGAAAAAGGCGAAATATAGGAAGTGGTGAAGATGACCATGACTCTTGCATAAAGGTAAGTACTAGAAAGTAAAAGATAGGCCCTTCGCAGAGGGAAGCATTGATTTGCAAAGGTGCCAGAGCTCGAGCTTTTAAAACAGAGATGAATAATAATTCTGAGCGGTATGCTTTCATTGTCAACATAACAACCGAGAGATCTCGGTATCTTCCATGCTAGATACATTATAGGCGGTTCCCAAACAGAATGGTAAATTTTTTACTCCCCCTCCACCAATCAATCACACTCCACGACGAGCCGAATCCACGGGTACCGTCCATACAAACAACAATCCTGGGGGAGTTTTGTTTCATTATATTTTGATTTGATTTTTGAGCATGGAACTGGGCATCCCGAATACCAGCCACTTTCTCGTGAATGATAGTGAATCAACACATATCGTGAGAATAACCCACCTAGCATGGAAGATACTGACAGCCCCTAGTCACTATATGAGCGATTCGGGCATACAAAACAGAATATTATTTGAAGGTTTAGAGTTTGGCACATGCAAATTTACTTGGAACGGCAGGTAAATACCGCATATAGGTAGGTATGGTGGACTCATATGGAACAACTTTGGGTTTAAGGGTGTTTGGATGCACAAGTAGTATTTCTACTTGGTGCGGAAGTTTTGGCTAGTATGAGGTGGAAGCAAGCACCACATGTTGGAGGATCCATAACAATATAACTTCTATACAAATATACCCAAACATAACTCATTAAGTTGTCTTCCTTGTCCAATTTTAACTAATTTGCTCGAGTTTGAAAATAATTAATGAGCTCACAATCATAGAAGATGTCCAAGATAGTATATTTATATGTGGAATCTCTCTTCCTTCAATATTCTTTCATGAATTGTTCAAGTGACCAATGCGGTGTTTGCTAACTTTCAATAAATTTTACTACCTATACTTATTATGTGTGAAGTAATTAATCCCCATGGGATAAGTATATGAAGCATATTTAATTTCAGATTTATGATATTCAATTCATTCAACCATTTACTCATAGGATATAAGTGAAGCACGAAAGTAAATGACAAAACTACTCCAAAACATATAAGTGAAGACCAATGCGTAGCCAACAATTAAATAACTATGTGAAGACTCTATCATCTAATAATTTCAGATCTTAAGTATTTTATTAAACAGCAAGCAAAAGAAAAATAGCACTCCAAGAATAGCACGCATCATGTGAACGAATAAAAATTTAGGCTCCACATAGGCTAACCGATAATTGTTGATGAAGAGAGGTGGGATGCGTAGCATCCCCAAGCTTAGATGCTTGAGACTTCTTGAAATATTTACTTGGGGTGCCTTGTGCATCCCCAATCTTGAGCTTTTGTATCTCGTTCAATCCTCTCATATCATGGTTTCACCTATTCTCAAAAACATCTTCCACACACAACTTGAGAAGAACTCGTGAGATAGGTTAGTACACATAATAATAAATCAACTCTTTATGTACTGCCAAGACAAGTTGCATAATAATTTTCAAACATTAGGTACTGTATACTATCATTTCCACAATTTATATCTACCAATATAGGCTATGGAAACTATAGGATAAGCAGATAACAAAACTATGACAGCAATCTGTCCAAACAGAACAGTCTGTAGCAATTTATGAAAACAGTGTACTTATGTAACTCAAAAAATTATGAAAATTTAGGACATGCTAAATAATTTATATGAAAATACTTTGTAAAAATTTCAGAAACGTTCCACATTCCAGTAAAATATGAAAATTCAAACACTACAGCAAAAGTTTCTGTTTTTACACAGCACACATCAAAACATGCAATGCAAGCATCCTAAGACAATTCTTGGAACTTTTTATTGAAAAACGAGATTATGAATAACACCTAACATAAAATAAAAAATATATAATGATGATCCAAGCAAAGCACATATTATGTGACGAATAAAAATATAGCTCTAAGTAAGATATACCGATAATGTTGAAGACGAAATAGGAGATGCCTTCCGGGGCATCCCCAAGCTTAGGCGCTTGAGTCTTCCTTGGATATTACCTTGGGGGTGCCTTGGTCATCACCAAGCTTAGGTTCTTTTCACTCCTTATTCTCCTCATATCGGTGTCTCACCCAAAACTTGAAAACTTCAATCACACAAAACTTAACGGAACTTCGTGAGATGGGTTAGTATAATAAAGATAAATCATTCACTTAGGTACTGTCAAGACAAGATTAATAGTTTTTCCCACATGATACCTACTGTATTCTACCATTACCATAATTTATACCACTAAATATAAGCTATGGAAACACTAAAACAAGCAAACTATGCATGCAAAACAGAATCTGTCAAAAACAGAACAGTCTGTGAAGATCTGTAGTGTAACCATACTTCCCTGTCTCTAAAAATTCTGAAAAATTAGGACAACCTGAAGAATTTGTATATAAAGACTTTTGAAAAATTTCAGATCATTATCACCCTCCAGTAAAAAATTAAAATTCCTGTACTGGAATCAAAAGTTTCTGTTTTGGTTCAGCATCAATTCTACTCATCTTGTGAGTCATCCCAAAGGCTTTACTTGGCACTTTATTGAAATAAAAGGCATAAAACATGATTACTACAGTAGCTTAATCATGTGGACACACAAAAACAGTAGGTATAAATATTGGGTTGTCTCCCAACAAGCGCTTTTCTTTAATGCCTTTTTAGCTAGGCATGATGATTTCAATGATGCTCACAAAAAAGATAAGAATTGAAACACAAAGAGAGCATCATGAAGCATATGACTAGCACATTTAAGCCTAACCCACTTCCTATGCATAGGTATTTTGTGAACAAACAATTTATGGGAGCAAGAATCAACTAGCATAGGAAGGCAAAAGAAGCATAACTTCAAAACTTTGAACACATAGGGAGGAAACTTGATATTATTGCAATTCCTACAAGCATATGTTCCTCCCTCATAATAATTTTCAGTAGCATCATGAACGAATTCAACAATATAACCAGCACATAAATCATTCTTTTCATGATCTACAAGCATATAAATTTTACTACTCTCCACACAAGAAAATTTCTTCTCATGACTAATAGTGGGAGTAAACTCAACAAAATAACTATCATGAGATACTTGATTGACATAACCACTATGAATATTAAAATCATGATGACAAGTTTCATGATTACTATCAATCTTAATAGCATACGTGTCATCACAATAATCATCATAGATAGGAGGCATGCCATCATCATAATAGTTTTGCTCATCAAAACTTGGGGGACTAAAAACATCATAATCATCAAACATAGCATCCCAAGCTTGTGGCTTTGTATATCATTAGCATCATGAATATTCAGAGAATTCATACTAACAATATTTCTATCATGCTCATCATTCAAGGAATTGTCATCAAGTATTTTCATAATTTCTTCCTCTACCAATTGAGCACAATTTTCTGAATCCTTATTTTCACGAAAGACATTAAAAAGACGAACCAATTGATGCAACCTAAACTCCATTTTTTTGTAGTTTTCTTTTATAAAACCAAACTAGTAATAAAACAAGAAACTAAAAGATTCAGTTGCAAGATCTAAAGATATACCTTCAAGCACTCACCTCCCCGGCAACGGCGCCAGAAAAGAGCTTGATGTTGGGCCTCCAACGGCAACCTTCTTCTTGTAGACTCGTGTTGGGCCTCCAAGCGCAGAGTTTTGTAGGATAGTAGCAAATTTCCCTCAAGTGGATGACCTAAGGTTTATCAATCCGTGGGAGGCATAGGATGAAGATGGTCTCTCTCGAACAACCCTGCAACCAAATAACAAAGAGTCTCTTGTGTCCCCAACACACCCAATACAATGGTAAATTGTATAGGTGCACTAGTTCAGCGAAGAGATGGTGATACAAGTGTAATATGGATGGTAGATATAGGTTTTTGTAATCTGAAAATATAAAAACAGCAAGGTAACAAGTAACAAAAGTGAGCAAAAACGGTATTGCAATGCTTAGAAACAAGGCCTAGGGTTCATACTTTCACTAGTGCAAGTTCTCTCAACAATACTAACATAGTTGAATCATATGTAAATCCCTCACGTGCGACAAAGAGTTCACTCCAAAGTCACAAATAGCAGAGAACAAACGAAGAAATTATTGTAGGGTACGAAACCACCTCAAAGTTATCTTTTCCGGTCAATCTTATGAGCTATCCCTATAAGTGTCACGAACAGCCCTAGAGTTCGTACTAAAATAACACCTTAAGATACACATCAACCAATACCCTAATGTCACCTAGATACTCCAATGTCACCACGAGTACCCATGGGCTTGATTATACGATATGCATCACACAATTTCAGATTCATCATGTTCAATCCAACACAAAGAACTTCAAAGAGTCCCCCAAAGTTTCTACCGGAGGGTCAAGACGAAAACATGTGCCAACCCCTATGCATAGATTCCCAAGGTCACGGAACCCGCAAGTTGATCACCAAAACATACATCAAGTGGATCAATAGAACATCCCATTGTCACCACGGATATCCCATCGCAAGACATACATCAAGTGTTCTCAAATCCTTTAAAGACTCAATCCGATAAGAAAACTTCAAAGGGAAAACTCAATTCATCACAAGAAGATAGAGAGGGGAAAACTCCATATGATTCATCTATATCAATAACGCTCGCGGTACATCAAGATCGTGTCATCTCAAGAACACGAGAGAGAGAGAGATCAAACACATAGCTACTGGTACATACCCTCAGCCCCGAGGGTGAACTACTCCCTCCTCGTCATGGAGACCGCCGGGATGATGAAGATGGCCTCCGGTGATGGTTTCCCCCTCCGACAAGGTGCCGGAACGGGCTCCCGATTGTTTTTTCGTGGCTACAGAGGCTTGCGGCGGCGGAACTCCCGATCTAGGTTTCTTTCTGGGAATTACGGGATTTATAGGAGTACTTGGCGTTGGAATCAAGTCAGGGGGACTCCCGAGGGACCCACAAGCCAGGGGGGCGCGCCCCCTAGGCTTGTGGCCTCCTCGGGACTCCTCTCCGGTATCTTTTTGCTCCAGTATTTTTTATATTTTCCAAAAATATTCTCCGTAAATTTTCAACCCATTCCGAGAACTTTTATTTCTGCACAAAAACAACACCACGGTAGTTCTGCTGAAAACAGCGTCAGTCCGGGTTAGTTCTAATCAAATCATACCAAAATCATATAAAATTATTGTAAACATGGCATGAATACTTCATAAATTATAGATACGTTGGAGACGTATCATTCTCGAACCCGCAGGGTCTGCACACTTAACGTTCGGTGACGTTTCGGTAGTATTGAGATATATGTGTTGGTGACCGAAGGTTGTTCGGAGTCCCGAATGAGATCCCGGACGTCACGAGGAGCTCCGTAATGGTCCGGAGGTAAAGATTTATATATAGGAAAGTGGTATTTGGGTTCCGGAAAAGTTTCGGGTATTTCCGGTAGTATACCGGGAGTGACGAATGGGTTCCGGGGGTCCACCGGGTGGGGCCCACCCACCCCGTGGGGGCACATGGGCCCAAGAGGTGGCGCACCAGCCCCTAATGGGCTGGGGAACCGACCCCATAAGGGCCCATATGCCCAAGAGGGAAAAAATGTGGAGATAGGAAGGAATAGGACTCCTTCCTAATATGAATCCACTTCCTAGTAGGAAGTGGATTGGACTCCTCCTTGCCCTGGTTCGGCCGATCCCTAGGGGAAACCCTAGGGAGGTTGCTCCTCCCTCTCCCTCCTATATATACTAGAGGAATAGAGCCCCAAAAGACACGGCCACGTGCTAGTTCTCTATTCTCTAGTTCCTCCACCAAATAGATTCCGGTAGTGCTTAGGCGAAGCCCTGCCGGGATAACTCCACCACCACAACCACCACGCCGTCGTGCTGCTGGAGATCTCATCCACCTCTCCGCCCCCTCTTGCTGGATCAAGAAGGTGAAGATCGTCATCGAGCTATACGTGTGCTGAACGCGGAGGTGCCGTCCGTTCGGCGCTAGATCGGGACGGATCGTGATTGGATCGCGGGACGGCTTGCGATTTGGATCGCGAAGACGTTCGACTACATCAACCGCGTTTCTTAACGCTTCCTGCTTAGCAATCTACAAGGGTACGTAGATCCACTTTCCCTCTCGTAGATGCTCATCACCGTGGATAGATCTTGCGTGTGCATAGGAAATTTTTTGTTTCCCATGCAACGTTCCCCAACATAAGTATCAAGTCCTCTTTACTCCCATACGCAACAACCCACCTACTCGGGTTTATGTTTCTGTCACTCAAGCAACCCACCATAGGCAAATCATGAACATATTGCAACACCATACAACGGGGATCCCTAACGTTTGCGCGACATGGAGGGCACCATAGGACAACACCATATCAACATACAACTCACATCCATAACATCTTACCACAATTAACCCATAGGACAAAAGAGATCTACTCAAACATCATAGGATAGCCAAATATCATTGGGAAATAATATATGGAGTTGAGCACCATGTTTAAGTAGAGATTACAGCGGGGAAGAGAGGTGTTACACCGCTGCATAGAGGGGGAGAGAGTTGGTGTTGACGGCGGCGAAGTTGTTGGTGTAGATTGTCGTCATGATGATTGCCCCGACGGCGTTCCGGTGCCACCGGGAGAGAGGGGGAGAGAGCCCCCCTCCTCCTTCTTCTTCCTTGGCCTCCCCCCTAGATGGGAGGAGAGTTCCCCCTCTAGTCCATGGCCTCCATGGTGGCGGAGGGGCAGGATCCCCTCCTAGATTGGATCTCCCTCTCCGTTCCCTTTTGTTTCAGGTTCCTGTTTTCTGGCCGAAAACCGTTTCTTATATTCCCGGAGATCCGTAACTCCGATCGGGCTGAAATTTTGGGGGGATTTTTATCCAAAAATTAGCTTCCTTGTGCCCGAAGGAGAGCTCCAACCGACGTACGAGGTGGGCACAACCCACCACCCCGCGTTTGGGCCCCTAGGGCGTGCCCTGGTGTATCTTGGGGGCTGTGGGCCTCCGTTTGCATTGATTCCACTTCTCAAAATTCACAAATATTCCAAAAACAATCTCCGTAAATTTTTTATCGTGTTTGGACTTCTTTTGATATGGATATTCTGCGAAACAAAAAACATGCAACAAATAGGAACTGACACTGGGCACTGGATCAATAGGTTAGTCCAATAAATCATATAAAATGTTGCCAAAAATATGTGAAAGTTGTATAATATTGGCATGAAACAATAAAAAATTATAGATACGACGGAGACGTATCACATATATCAAGTGAATCAATAGAATACCCCAATGTCACTACGGGTATCCCACGCACACGTACATCAAGTGTTCTCAACCAAAATATTCAATCCAACATAATGACATCTCAACAAAGGGAAAGATTCAATTCATCACAACATGATAGCAAGGGAATAACATCATATGATCCGACTATACTAACAAAGCCCGTGATACATCAAGATCGTGACATCTCAAGAACACGAGAGAGAGAGAGATTGAACACATAGCTACTGGTACATACCCTCAGCCCCGAGGGTGGACTACTCCCTCCTCGTCATGGCCTCCGCCGGGATGATGAAGATGGCCACCGGAGATGATCTACCCTCTCTGGCAGGGTACTGGAATGCCTCCAGATTGGTTTTTCATCGATACAGAGAGTTGCAGCAGCGGAACTTCTCATCTAAGGTTATTTCTGGGGGTTTCTGAATATATATGATTTTTGGGCGTCGGTTTCACTCGAAGATGGGCCTCGAGTGGACCACAAGACACCAGGGCGCGCCAGAGGGGCCTGGCGTGCCCTGGTGGGTTGTGCCCACCTTGTGGCTCTTCTGGCCCTCCAATGAAGCTTCTAGTGCCTCTTTTGTTCCAAAAAAATCGTCAAAAAGTTTCGTTGCATTTGGAGAACTTTGATTTCTGCACAAAAAACAACACCACGGTAGTTCTACTGAAAACAGCGTCAGTCCGGGTTAGTTCTAAATAATCATGTAAAGTGCATCAAAAGCATATAAAAGTATTGTAAACATAGGCAATCATGACATGAATACTTCATAAATTATCGATACGTTGGAGACGTATCAGCATCCCCAAGCTTAATTCTTGCTCGTCCTCGAGTAGGTAAATGATAAAAGAACTAATTTATGAAGTGTGAATGCTAGCATAATATATAAGTTTGATCATTGATAATTTTAGTCAATTTCCTAGCATCATAACCAGCAACTTTTTCTCATAAAAATCATCATGATAAAGTAGCAACCAATTCACATGTTATGGTTCAAACAATGAATTCTCTTGAAACTTAACAACCTATGTTCTTAGTCACCAAACAATTACAGTTCAACTTATTCTCAACAAAGTCTAAGTAAGAGCTCCATATACTCAATCATCATATAGTCTTCTATGATTGCTAGTACTCAAATCATATTTTTAGAACAAATGGCATCCATCGAACACAGAGAAAGATAGGTGCTTAATGTTTAGCCTCCCAACTCATTTATCATAGAGATAATTGTCAACAATAATAAGTCATGATCAAATATATTTGACTGGCCATATGTGCCTAGATATTTCCCCACCACATGATGCTTGCCAACTAGAGAATAATTGAGGTTGAAATGAGAATGCATACTATTGACTCTTGCATAAAAGTAAATACTGAAAGGTAAAAGATAGGCCCTTCGGAGAGGGAAGCATAGATTTGCATATGTGCCAGAGCTCATTGTTTAAAACAGAGATGAATATGTAATTTTGAGTGGTGTGCCTTTCCTGTCAACGTCACAACAGAGTATTCAATATCTTCCATGCTAATCACATTATTGACGGTTCCCAAACAGAATTTAAATTTTTACTCGCCCTCCACCATTCAAACACATTCCATGGCCGGCCGAATCCACGGTTGTCCTCCAAACAATCAACTTTCTAGGGGGAGTTTTTGTTTATTTATTTTTGTGTTATGTAGGACTGGGAATCCTTTTTACCAGCCTCTCTCATGCAATGACAAGTGAATAAACACTCATCTTGAGAATAATTTGCTTAGCATGGAAGATAATGACCGCCCCATCGCTCCATGAGCGGTACGAGCACACAAAACAGATGTTTACTTGAATGTTTAGAGGTGGCACATGCAAATTTACTTGGAATGGCAGTGAAATACCATATATATGTAGGTATGGTGGACTCTTATGGAAGAAACTTGGCTCAAGGATTTGGATGCACAAGTATTATCTCTACTTAGTACGAAGTGTTGGCTAGCAAAAGGTTCTAAACAAGCACCACATGTTGGAGGATCCATAATAATGTAACATCTATGCAAATATACCCAAACATAACCATTACGTTGTCTTCCTTGTTCAACTTCAACTATTTGATCAAGTTTGAAAATAATTGATGGGTATTCACAATCACAAAAGATGTCCAATATAATATATTTGTATGTGAAAGTTCTCTTTCTTATACTAATCATTCCTGAATTGCTCATATGACCAATACAGTGATTGTTAAACTTCAATAGATTTTACTTTCTAAACCAAATGTGAACCTGCTACTAAGAATATAGCACATTGATAATTTCAGATTTATGATATTTCATTCATTCACAATTTACTCTTAGGATATAAGTGAAGCACAAGAGTAAACATCAAACCAGGGCCGGCCTTGTGTTTCGGGAGGCCCTAGGCGAACTCGACGACATGGGCCCCTATGTCCTAAGACCACATACCTTTAGTTTAAAATTTGACTATAATAATTAGACTCACTCCATCGAGAACAATAATAATCAAATTCCAACTTACACAATCGATAACAATAATACTAAAATTACGAAGAAAAGAGGATACAAAGAATTAGGAATTTATACATCGGATGATTAAAACCCTAGGAATACATGGATAAATAGTTGAATAGTGAATAGTACATACTAATTACTAAATAAAGATGGATGGATTGACCAGGGATACGTACGCACTGAAGTTGAATTGTTGATTACTGCTTCTGATGTTCTGATGGATCATGGATGGATGGCCGGGCCTCGTTGGCTTCGTACAGGAATACTGCTACTGCTGCTGTCTGCTGATTACTGTTGCTGCTGCTGGAATTGGTGGGGCGATGGCCGGACTGCCCGGCGGCGCGCGCAGCGGCCAGTAGCGCCAAGCCGGCCGAGGCGGACGGAGGCGCCAAGCGACGCCGGATGGACGAACTGCAAGCCGACGATTCTGAAGAGGAGGGCACTGGACACGAGGCATCGAGGCGACGAGAGGCGAAGGAAAACGAGGGTATGATGCTTCGTCAATTCAACCGTCGCGGCATCGATCGATTGATTGTAGTTTTCTACGACGTCGTGCACAGGGCCTGGTCGTACGCTAGACAATCGATAACTAATGGGCCTATTTTTGCCTATTTTTTCATGAGCTACAGTGTATATATATACTATGTCATGGCCCCCCCCTCTGCGTGGGCCCTGGGTCATCGCCCCGCCGGCCATACACCAGGGCCGGCCCTGCATCAAACTACTCTCAAAAGATATAAGTGAAGATCAATGAGTAGTCAAACAATTAAGTAGCTATGTGAGGACTCTCTCTCAATAAAGATTTTCAGATCTGAGTATTTTATTCAAACAGAAAACTAAATAAAAATTCATTCCAAGAATAGCACATATCATGTGGATAAATAAAACTTTAGGCTCAACATAGGCTAACCGATATTTGTTTGATGAAGAGAGGTGGGATGCGTAGCATCCCCAAGCTTAGATGCTTGATACTTCTTGAAATATTTACTTGGGGTGCCTTGGTCATCCCTAAGCTTGAGCTTTTGTATCTCATTCAATCCTCTCATATCCCGGTTTCACCTAAGTCTCAAAAACTTCATCCACAAAAAACTCAAAAAGAACTCGTGAGATAGGTTAGTGCACATAATAATAAATCAACTCTTTATGTACTGCCAAGACAAGTTGCATAATAATTTCAAACATCATCTACTGTTTACTTTCATTTCCACAATTTATATCTACCAATATAGGCTATGGAAACTATAGGATAAGTAGATAACAAAACTATGACAGCAATCTGTCCAAACAGAACAGTCTGTAGCAATTTATGAAAACAATGTAATTCTGTAACTCAAAAAATTATGAAAATTTAGGACGTGATAAATAATTTATATGAAAACACTATGTAAAAATTTCAGAAACTTTCCACGTTCCAGTAAAATATGAAAATTCAAACACTACAGATAAAGTTTCTGTTTTTACTCAACACACATCAAACATGCAATGCAAGCATCCTAAGGCAATTCTTGGAACTTTTTATTGAAAAACAAGATTATAAATAACACCTAACATATAATAACAAAATATAATGATGATCTAAGCAAAGCACATATTATGTGACGAATAAAAATATAGCTCTAAGTAAGATATACCGATAATGTTGAAGACGAAAGAGGGGATGCCTTCCGGGGCATCCCCAAGCTTAGACAGTTGAGTCTTCCTTGGATATTACCTTGGAGGTGACTTGGGCATCCCCAAGATTAGGTTCTTGTCACTCCTTATTCTCCTCATATCGGGTCTCACCCAAAACTTGAAAACTTCAATCACACAAGGCTTAACGGAACTTCGTGAGATAGGTTAGTATAATAAATAAAGATCATTCACTTAGGTACTGTCAAGACAAGATTCATAATTGTTCTCACATAATACCTACTGTATTGTACCATTCACATAATTTATATCACTGAATATAAGCTATGGGAACACTAAAACAAGCAAACTATGAATGCAAAATAGAATCTGTCAAAAACAAAACAGTCTGTGAAGATCTGTAGTATAACCATACTTCCATGTCTCTACAAATTCTGAAAAATTAGGAAAACCTGAATAATTTGTATATCAACACTGTGCAAAAATTTCAGATCATTATCACGCTCCAGTAAAAAATGTAAATTCCTGTAGTGGAGTCAAAAGTTTCTGTTTTGGTTCAGCATCAATTCTACTCATCTTGTGAGTCATCCCAAAGGCTTTACTTGGCACTTTATTGAAATAAAAGACACAAAATAATGATTAATACAGTAGCTTAATCATGTGAACACTCGAAAACAGAAAGTAAAAGTGTTGGGTTGTCTCCCAACAAGCGCTTTTTTTAATGCCTTTTAGCTAGGCATGATGATTTCAATGATGCTCACATAAAAAGTAGTAATTGAAACAAGCAAGAGAGCATCATGAATCTCATGACAAGCACATTTAAGTCTAACCCACTTCCTATGCATAGGGATTTTGTGAGAATTTTTTTTATGGGAGCAAGAATCAACTAGCATAGGAAGGCGAAACAAGCATATCTTCAAAATTTTCAACACATAGAGAGGAAACTTGATATTATTGCAATTCCTACAAGCATATGTTCCTCCCTCATAATAATTTTCAGTAGTATCATGAAGGAATTCAACAATATAACTATCACATAGATCATTCTTGTCATGATCTACAAGTATAGAAAATTTATTACTCTCCACATAAGCAATTTTCTTCTCATTCATTGTAGTGGGAGCAAACTCAACAAAATAACTATCATGAGATACATGATTGACATAACCAAATTGAAAACTAAAATCATGATGACTAGTTTCATGGTTACTATCACTCTTTATAGCATAAATGTCATCATCATAATCATCATAGATAGGAGGCATGCCATCATCATAATAAATTTGCTCATCAAAACTTGGGGGACTAAAAATATCATCTTCATCAAACATAGCATCCCCAAGCTTGTGGCTTTGCATATCATTAGCATCATGAATATTCAGAGAATTCATACTAAAAATATTTCTATTGTACTCATCATTCAAGGAATTCTCATTAAGTCTTTTCACAAACTCTTCCTCTACCAATTGAGCACAATTTTCCGAACCATCATTTTCACGAAAGACATTAAAAAGACGAAACAATTGAGGCAACCTAAACTCCATTTTTTTGTAGTTTTCTTTTATAAAACCAAACTAGTGAAAAACAAGAAACTAAAAGATTTAATTGCAATATCTAAATATATACCTTCAAGCACTCACCTCTGCAGCAACGGCGCCAGAAAAGAGCTTGATGTCTACTACGCAGCTTTATTCTTGTAGACTTTGTTGGGCCTCCAAGCGCAGAGTCTTGTAGGACAGTAGCAATTTTCCCTCAAGTGGATGACCTAAGCTTTATCAATCCATGGGAGGTGTAGGATGAAGATGGTCTCTCTCAAACAACCCTGCAACCAAATAATAAAAAGTCTCTTGTGTCCCCAACACACCAAATACAATGGTAAATTGTATAGGTGCACTAGTTCGGCGAAGAGATGGTGATACAAGTGTAGTAATGATAGTAGGTATTGATTTTTGTAATAGTAACAATAAAAAACAGCAAGGTAGCAAGTAACAAAAGTGAGCACAAACGGTATTGCAATGCTTGAAAACGAGGCCTAGGGTCCGTACTTTCGCTAGTGTAATCTCTCAACAATGCCAATATAATTGGATCATATAACCATCCCTCAACGTGCAACGAAGAATCACTCCAAAGTTCTTATCTAGCGGAGAACATAAGAAGAAATTGTTTGTAGGGTACGAAACCACCTTAAAGTTATCCTTTCCGATCGAGCTATCCAAGAGTTCGTACTAAAATAACACCAAGTTATCCTTTCCGATCAATCTATCTAGAGTTCGTACTAAAATAACACCATATGATACGCATCAACCAACTCTAATGTCACCTAGATACTCCAATGTCATCACAAGTATCCATGAGTTAATTATACGATATGCATCAAACAATTTCAGATTCATAATACTCAATCCAACACAAAGAACCTCAAGGAGTGCCCCAAGATTCTATCAGAGAACATGGTATGAAAACGTGCAATCAACCCCTATGCATAGATCCCATAGGTCACCGGAATCCGCAAGTTGATGCCTCAACATATATCAAGTGAATCACTAGAATACCCCAATGTCACTACAGGTATCCCACGCAAGACGTACATCAAGTGTTCTCAACCAAAATATTCAATCCAACATAACGACATCTTAGCAAAGGGAAAGATTCAATTCATCACAACATGATAGCAAGGGAACAACATCATATGATCCGACTATATTAACAAAGCATGTGATACATCAAGATCGTGACATCTCAAGAGCACGAGAGAGAGAGAGAGAGAGAGAGATTGAACACATAGCTACTGGTACATATCCTCAGCCCCAAGGGTGGACTACTCCCTCCTCGTCATGGCCTCCGCCGGGATGATGAAGATGGCCACCGGAGATGATCTACCCTCTCCGGCAGGGTACTGGAACGCCTCCAGATTGGTTTTTCGTCGATACAGAGAGTTGCGGCGGCGGAACTTCTCATCTAGGGTTATTTCTGTTTTTTTTAATATATATGATTTTTGGGCGTCGGTTTCATGCGAAGATGGGCCACGAGTGGACCTCAAGACACCAGGGCGCGCCAGAGGGGCCTGGCGCGCCCTGGTGGGTTGTACCCACCTAGTGGATCTTCTGGCCCTCCAACAAAGTTTCTAGTGACTCTTTTGTTCCAAAAAAACCCGTCAAAAAGTTTCGTTGCATTTGGAGAACTTTGATTTCTGCACAAAAAACAACACCACGGTAGTTCTGCTGAAAACAGCGTCAGTCCGGGTTAGTTCTAAATAAATCATGTAAAGTGCATCAAAACCATATAAAAGTTTTGTAAACATAGGCAATCATGGCATGAATACTTCATAAATTATCGATATGTTGGAGACGTATCAATCGCGACAGTCTTCACCGGTAGTATTTCACCCTAATTTATTGATTCGACACAAGGGGAGCCAAAGAAGATTTATCGGCCTTGACAGTTGAGTTGTCAATTCAACCGCACCTGAGATATCTCTCTGCAACAAAGATTTAGTAGCACAACAAATGATAGTAGTAGCAATAATAGTGATAGCAACAATTTTGGTAACAGTAGTAACAGTAGCAATTGAGTAGCAAGTGTGACTTTAACAACAACAGTAGTAACTTAGCAAGATTCAGTATATGTAAAGCGCAGGCCACGGTGTAGTGATGGGAATATACGGATGGCATCAATCATGTAACAGTTACACACTAGGGCGACACAGAACTAGTTCCAATTCATCAACGTAATGTGGGCATGTAGTCCGTATATAGTCATACGTGCTTGCGATAAGAACTTGCATGACATCTTTTGTCCTATCCTCCCGTGGCAGCGGGGTCCTATTGGAACTAAGGGATATTAAGGCCTCCTTTTAATAGAGAACCGGAATAAAGCATTAACACATGGTGAATACATGAACTCTGTCGGCGTTCTGGGAACGGGGGTACCCAGACCTGCCTGCCTGCGGCCCAAGGCGTAGCCCACTTTGACGGCCTGGTACGGCCCGGCGCAGGATCGCTCAAGAACAAGGCCCTCGCGAGAGCCCCGCCCTCGTGGGGGAGGCGATGCCAAGACCCCCGGAGGGAGGAGGCCTCTCCAGGCCCCCTCCCGAGGGGAGGAGATTTCTATGCAGCGCTCGGCCTCGAGAGGCTGAGGTGACGTCAGCCGGGCCAGGCTGGCGCCAGCAGGCACAGAAGGAGCAGTTTCCTCTTTGGTGCAAAGGAGGCAAGGACGTACGCAGGTTCCCAAGGCATCCCCCCAAAGGTTTCCATTCCGATGCAATGAGACCAAGACCACGAGCCCCGCAGGACGGACGTCATCGCCGAGCCCACCTCTGCATCGCTACCAGCTACTTTGCAGGCGAAGACCACCTTTCGTCAGGATAAGGTATACTCCTTGTCTCCCTTCGAATTTGGCCATTGTGGGATCCCTTCCCGCCGGTGCAATAAGGGAAGAGGACCCGGGCTATTATAAATAGAGGTGAGGCTGTGCCGTAGAGGAGAGATCCAAAACCACCCGAGTGCCCTCGCGAGGTTGCTCACCACTGTACCAGTTCATCCACAAACCTCCTCGGGAGGCAATCCACCAAAAGGCAGGAGTAGGGTTTTACGCCTCGCAGCGGCCCGAACCTGAGTAAATCCTCGTGTGTTAGTCTTCTTCCTCGCGATTGAGTGAGTTCGTCCGGCTAGGCTGTGGAGCTGTGAGCTTGAGGTCGAAGCTGGTGGGGATCTTCGCACACGCCCCTGAGTTTGAACCTCTTTGGGTTTTGCGGAGCCCAAAATCCGACATTTGGCGCACCAGGTAGGGGGCGTGTCGAAGCCTCTCCATCCGCGACTGCAGTCAGGCCTCGACTCGTTATCTCCATGGCCGGCGTCGCCTCCGAGGTCAGGCAGCCCATGGCGTGCGGGGTCGCCGCGGCTTGCCTGGCCAATCCTGCAGTCGCATGCATCCTCGGCGGATCGCAGGCGCCTGCTTCCAACCGCCATGTCAAGCAGTTCCTCCGCCAGGCGGGCGCGGTTCAGCCACGGCTCGAGGCCCCGCAAGGGCGTGGCCGGAGGTCGACATCACCTTCGGCCCCGACGACCACCCCAAAACGACGGTCGCCGCCGGTGCACTCCCCATGCTGTGCACACCGACCATAAGCAACGCGGCCATCACCAAGACCCTTATCGACGGCGGTGCCGGCCTCAATGTCCTCTCCGTGGAGGCCTTCAACACGCTTCAGGTGCCCTACGACCAGCTCGCACCCTCAAGGCCCTTCTCTGGGGTGGCCAGGGGCTCCGTCGCCTCGCTGGGGCGGGTGCGCCTCCCCGTCACCTTCGGCACCCGCTACAACTACCGCACCGAGCAGATCGACTTCGACGTCGCCCACATCCACCTCCCTTACAACGCGATCCTCGGCTACCCCGCCCTCGCAAAGTTCATGGCGGCAACGCACCCAGGCTACAACGTCATCAAGATGCCTGGGAGAAACGACATCATCTCCGTCGCCGGGGACGGCAGGGACGCGGTCCAAGCACTCAAGCTTGCCTACAAGGCCGCGGCCGCGACGCGCCCCGATGTTGGGACGCCGCGCAGGCTTCGGAGGACGCTGGGGACGCCGCGCCAGTGAAGAAGAAGCAGCTGTTCTCTCAGAACCGGGCTGAGACGAAGCAGGTGCCCGTAGGCGACGGGGACCCTGGCCCCACCTTCACCATCGGCGCCGGCCTTCCTCCAGAGCAGGAGGAGGCGTTGGTGGCCTTTCTCCGCGCAAACAAGGACGCGTTTGCATGGAAAGCATCCAACTTGGTGGGGGTCCCGAGGGATGTGATTGAGCACCACCTCTTGGTGTGCCCCAACGCACGTCCGGTAAAGCAAAAAGCGAGGATACATGCCCAGGAGAAGCAAGAGTTCATCGCCCAAGAGGTCGGCAAGCTGAAGGAAGCCGGGGTTATTCGAGAGGTGCGATACCCAGAGTGGCTGGCCAACCCAGTGGTCGTCCCGAAGAAGTGCGGGAAGGAGCGCATGTGCGTCGACTTCACGGACCTCAACAAGCTTTGCCCCCAAGACTCGTTCCCACTGCCACGCATCGACCAGATCGTGGACTCCACCGCCGTGTGCGGCCTCCTATGCTTCCTGGATGCCTTCTCCGGCTACCATTAGATCAAGATGGCGGTGGAGGACGTCGAGAAGACGGCCTTCCTCACCTCGTGCGGTGTGTTCTGCTATAGTTGCACGGCCTTCGGGCTGTGGAACACTGGCGCAACCTTTCAGCGGTTGATGCACATCGCCCTGGGGCAGCAGCTCGGAAGGTTCGCGGAGGCCTACGTCGATGACATTGTGGTCAAGTCGCGGGAGGCCAAGACCCTGATCGAGGACCTGGAGGAGACATTCGCCAGCCTACGGCGGTTGAACCTAAGGCTGAACCTCGAGAAGTGTGTCTTCGGGGTCCCGTCGGGTAAACTACTCGGTTTCTTGGTGTCGCACCGGGGGATCGAGGCAAACCCGGAGAAGATCAGGGCTATAAGCAAGATGAGTCCGCCTCAGACCCTCAAGGAAATGCAGAAGCTGGCGGGCTGCGTGACCTCCTTGGGGCGTTTCATCTCCAAGCTTGGCGAGCGCGCCCTCCCGTTCTTCAAGCTCATGAAGAGGAAGGGCCCCTTCGAATGGACTCCGGAGGCGGATGCAGCATTCGAAGAACTCAAGCGGTACCTCACGAGCCCACCGGTGATGGTGGCGCCCCGCCTTCGTGAGCCCCTGGTGCTATACCTGGCTGCCACCCCACACTCTGCTAGTGCTGCGCTCGTGGCGGTCAGGGAGGAATGTGCCGGCACACGCGCAACGCCCTCAGGCGTAGGCGGGTCCCCGGGCACGAAGCAAGGTGACTCACGGGATGCCCCGAAGCCCTCACCTCCTCAAGATGGCTCTCCTGAGGCATCAGCCGCCCCGGCGACCCATGAAGCACCAGGATCTCGTGTGCCCGCTGCGGAGCAGGGCGGCACGGATGGCTTGTCCCTCGTCGAGCACCCGGTGTACCACGTTAGTACCGTACTGCGGGACGCGCACTCGCGTTACCCTATGCAGCAGAAGCTCCTGCTCGCGCTTCTCGCCGCTTCAAGGAAACTGCGCCATTACTTTCAGTGCCACCCCATCAAGGTCGTCTCTGCGTATCCCTTGGAGAAGGTGCTGCGCAACCCCAACGCAGCGGGGAGGGTCGCAGAGTGGAACATCGAGCTGCAGGCCTTCAAATTGGAATTCAGTACAACCAGGGTCATCAAGGGAGCAGCCCTGGCGGACTTCGTGGCCGAGTGGACAGACGCTCCCGATCGAGGGCTGGAGGAGGGCCAGTCCCTCACCCCCGGCGACCAGGCGCCCGATGGTTGGGTCATGCATTTCGATGGGGCCTTCGCGCGCCGGGGTGCGGGGGCCGGAGTTGTGCTCATCTCCCCGACCGGGGACAAGCTCTACTACGCCGTACAGCTTTGTTTCCAGCATGGCGAGAAGGTCTCCAATAACATCGCGGAGTATGAGGGCTTGATCGCTGGCCTCAAGGCCGCGGCGCCTCACCATCAAGGGCGACTCCCAGCTCCTCGTCAACTTCTCCAACAAGGAGTATACGCCGAAGGACGAGCACATGGAGGCATACTTGGAAGAGGTACGTAAGATTGAAAAGCATTTCCAGTGCTTGGAATCGCAGCACATCCCACGCGGCGCGAACAAGGAGGCCGATGACATCGCCAAGAGGGCCTCGCATCGCGAGCCTCAGGAGCTAGGCGTCTTTGAGGAAAGGCTCTTCAAGCCGTCCGCGGCACCTCCAACCGCGGACCAGGCGCCGCTGCGTGAAGATCTGCCCCCAGCGCCGCCCTCGGGAGCTCCAACTTGTGGCCCAGCCTCAGGAGCTTGACTGCTCCTCGCACTGGAGCCTCAGGCCGACGACTGGACACAGGAGTTCAAGGCACACCTGCTCCACAGCATCCTACCAGGAAAGGAGGAAGACACAGAGCGTGTGGTTCGTCAGGCCACAACTTATTGTTTGCAGGACAGCGAGCTATACCGTAGGCGTCCGAACGGCGTCGCGCTGTGGTGCATGTCCGAAGAACAGGGGCGCGAGCTGCTGGCCGACATCCACGGAGGAGACTGCGGACACCACTCCTCGTCCCGCACCCTTGTAGGGAAGGTGTTCCGCAGTGGCTTCTACTGGCCTACAGTGCTCAACAACGCCACCGAGCTGGCCCGGTCCTGTGAGGCTTGCCAGTTCCACACCAAGAAGATTCATCAGCCCGCGCAGGGCCTCCAGACCATCCCGCTCTCCTGGCCCTTCGCGGTCTGGGGGCTGGATATACTGGGGCCCTTTCCGCGAGCGGCCGGCGGATACCGCTACCTCTACGTCGCCATCGACAAGTTCACCAAGTGGGTGGAGGTGGAGCCCGTCCGCACCATCCCCGCCGGCTTAGCCGTCAAGTTCATTAAGGGCCTCGTGAGCCGCTTCGGCGTCCCCAACCGCATCATCACCGACAATGGTTCGCAGTTCACAAGCAACCTTTTCAGGACATAGTGTACTAACCTTTGAACGCAGATATGCTACACTTCGGTGGCGCACCCACGAAGCAACGGCTAGGCCGAGCGCGCCAACGTGGAGGTCCTATGGGGCCTCAAGGCAAGAAGCTTCAAAAAGAAGCTTGAGGCCTGCGGCAGGGGTTGGCTCGATGAGCTTCAGTCCGTGTTGTGGTCCATCCGCACCACTTCGACTAAGCCCACCAGCGAGACCCCGTTCTTCCTCGTCTACGGAGCTGAAGCCGTCCTCCCACACGAGGTCAAGCATCGATCCCCGCGGGCCTTGGCATTCGACGAGGAGCGTCAGGATGTCTCGCGGGGGATAGACCTCGTGCTTGGGGAGGAGGCCCGTCGCCAAGCCTCGCTCTGAGCTGCGAGGTACCAGCAGGCGTTGTGGCGTTACCATTGCCGTAGCGTCCGCTCCAGGACCCTCGAAGACGGAGACCTCATCCTGAGGCGGGTCCTTTCCAGGGAGGGCTTGCACAAGCTCTCGCCTATGTGAGAGGTCCCGTTTAGGGTCGCCCGCGTCTCCAGGCCTGGCTCCGTGCGCCTGGAGACTCAGGACGGGGTCCCCATCCAGAATGCCTGGAACATCCAGCATCTCCGCAAGTTCTACCCGTGACACTCTCACGTAATAATGAGTGGGCTGTATACGCCCGGAGCCCCCCGAGGACGCGGAGGGGTTCCCACCCACGTCCAAGTGGAAGCCCCATGCTCCGCGCTGGCGAACAACACCGTCCTCCAATGACTATGCCCATGCCTAGTGGATGCCCTATGCTCCGCGCTGGGGGAAGACGAAGACTAGCCTATGTGCCGGACGCGACTGTTCTTAGCCTTTTTCTGTATTCGAATTTGCCATTTTCTGGAATGAAACTCGAGGCTTTTCAACCTTATTTGAAAAAAGGGGTGGGAATTTTTTCTCCTTGCAGTTCTCTGTCTTGAAGTTTCTTCTTCCGAGTCAACACCTGCCAGCCTCTCCCACTCGCGCCCCGCGAGCGGGGGCTACGGGCACAGTGCGCACACCTTGCCAAGGCCTTGGCATCCTGGCCCTCGCGTGGCGCTCTCGAGTGAGCCAGCAGGCGCGTGTTGCCTCACCCTTGCTCGGGGGCTCCTGGCACGTCATCATGGAGCCCCGGGAGGGGAAAGGAACGGTATGGGAGCCGCTTGAGCGTCAAGGGGGACTCCTGAGCAACGCGACTCAGGAGCCTCACTGGTCACGTAGCCCCTCGCCCCTTGGTCTCGTCCTGGTGATCCGGACGCCCCAACGGCGCTCGAGGTACACCCGGGACTGGGCCCTACCGACATAGAGCGCCAAGAGGGCTCCCAAACCGCCTCGCTCGCAAGAAAAAAGAACCCCCTGGCAAGACCCCCAAGCTCCCCAGGTGCCACTACCAGACCTCATGGCGCAGAGGCCCGCCGCGGACGCATCAAGCTAAGTACCCTAATCATGACCAACATGAAGTCTCAATTAACAGTAATGCAAGGATCGGGATGCACGACGAAAGTGCTAAAGCAAGGACGCAAGCGCCAGAATTCATTACACGCCCCGAGGGGCCCTCCATGATTTTTTTTTTGTAGGGAAAGGAAAAAGAAGAAGAAGGCGAAGGAGGCCCCCCCTCGGGGGCTCCTGAGGTCCTGGCTCCAGCGTGCCAGCGCTCAGTCGGAGTCCTCCTCCTCCTTCACAGGCTCGTGGTGGCACGCCGGCGTAGCAGCCCCCCGGACGGGATTGCGACGTCGCCTCTGCCTGCCGCCCTCCGAGGTCCGAGTGCGCCGACACGGAGGCACGTCGCAAGTCTCGTTGCTCGGCCTCTCCTCGGAGGAGGTGTCGCTGCCGCTGGAGGCATGATGCCCGTCGCTAAGGACAAGCTCACCTCCAAGGCCGCCGCCGTCATCACCCTCCGGGCAGCACCCCAAGCGCCTGCCGTCCTCCCCGAAGATCCTGACGAAGAGTGTCGCCGCGCCGTCATACTTGAAGTGAAGTGTGAGCCTCCCCTCCAGGCCATGGGCGCGAGCGAAGGTCTGCCACCTGCGGCTCAGGAAGGCGTAACCCGCGGGGGTGACCTCAATCTCCACCCACGACGCGCCGCCACAGCAACCATCGGCTTGCAGCCACAGGCCCGCAGGCTCGTCGGCCTGCAGCACCTCCGCAAAGAAGCATGGAAGTTGCAGCCAGGTGATCGCCGGCCTCTCCACCCACACCACGAACTCCTGGCCCGCGTCGGCCGTGTGGGACCACGAGCGGGGTGACCGGGCACTCGCTGCAAGTCCCCATCTTCGACCACGGACACCACGCCCGCCAGCACCGCCTGCCCTGGAGGAGGCCCTTCCACGGCCACCGGAGGAGGCACCTGCCCTCGTGGAGGTGCGGCCGCGCCCCCGGGGGGCCACCGCTGGCGTAGCGGTGTACTTACGGGGACGGCCCCGGCCACTCTTGGGTGGCGGCGAGTCCGGCCTCTCCTGGAGGGCCTTCCCTTTCTCGGCGGCGGAAAACCTTCGCAATGGCGTCATGGTTGAGGAGGCGAAGGTCAGGAGCTGGGAAGCAAGGAGCAGAGATGGGCTGGGGGCTCTACCCCCTCTGCTCATTTATAGCCGGGTGGAGGCCAACCGACGCCCCTCTACATTCCGGGCAATGATGGCCCCACGCCACGCGCCGGTCTGTGGTCAACCGGGGCAGTTGCCGAGGCGGCGCGGAGAAGCCAAGGCATCCGCACCTCGTCGTGCGCCACGCGCCCGTCCGGGCCGCAGGCGATTTGGGCCTGCGGCGCCATGGCCTGTCTTCTCAGGCTCCGCCCCGAAGCCCACCCCAGCGCGCCTTGGGCCCGGGGGCTGCCGTCGGCGTTCTGGGAACGGGGGTACCCAGACCTGCCTGCTGGCGGCCCAAGGCGTAGCCCACTTCGACGGCCTGGTACGGCCCAGCGCAGGATCGCTCAAGAACAAGGCCCTCACGAGAGCCCTGCCCTCGTGGGGAAGGCGACGCCAAGATCCCCGGAGGGAGGAGGCCTCTCTAGGCCCCCTCCCGAGGGGCGGAGATTTCTATGCAGCGCTCGACCTCGAGAGGCTGAGGTGACGTCAGCCGGGCCAGGCTGGCGCCAGCGGGCACAGAAGGAGCAGTTTCCTCTTTGGTGCAAAGGAGGCAAGGACGTACGCAGGTTCCCAAGGCATCCCCCCAAAGTTTTCCATTCCGGCGCAATGAGACCAAGACCACGAGCCCCACAGGACGGACGTCATTGCCGAGCCCACCTCTGCATCACTACCAGCTACTTTGCAGGCGAAGACCACCTTTCGTCAGGATAAGGTGTACTCCTTGTCCCCCTTCGAATTTGGCCGTTGTGGGATCCCTTCCCGCCAGTGCAATAAGGGAAGAGGACCCGGGCTATTATAAATAGAGGCGAGGCTGCGCCGTAGAGGAGAGATCCAAAACCACCCGAGTGCCCTCGCGAGGTTGCTCACCACTGTACCAGTTCATCCACAAACCTCCTCGGGAGGCAATCCACCAAAAGGCAGGAGTAGGGTTTTACGCCTCGCAGTGGCCCGAACCTGGGTAAATCCTCGTGTGTTAGTCTTCTTCCTCGTGATTGAGTGAGTTCGTTCGGCTAGGTTGTGGAGCTGTGAGCTTGAAGTCGAAGCTGGTGGGGATCTTCGCACACGCCTCTGAGTTCGAACCTCTTTGGGTTTTGCGGAGCCCGAAATCCAACAAACTCCTCAATCTACAACCATCACCGAAAAGAATCCCAATTATTGTCACCTTGGGGTATGCGGATCAAGACACGTAATAGGTGCATACAACTTGCAAGATAGGATCCAGATCACTCTTATATTCATGAAAACATCATAGGTTCGGATCAGAAATCATGGCACTCGGGCCCTAGTGAAAAGCATTAAGCATAGCAAAGTCATACCAACATCAATCTCAGAACATAGTGGATACTAGGGATCAAGCCCTATCAAACTTAACTCGATTACATGATCAATTCCATCCACACCCCTCACCGACCAGCAAGCGTACAAAGGAATTACTCACTCCCGGTGGTGAGCATCATGGTGGTGTTGATGAAGAAGGGTTGGTGATGACGACAGCGACGAATCCCCCTCTCTGGAGCCCCAAACGAACTCCAGATCAGCCCTCCCGAGGAAGAACGGGAGGTGGTAGTGGCTCCGTCTCGTAAAACGCGATGAAATCTTCTCTCCGATTTTTTCTCCGAAGATGTGAATTTATAGGACTGGAATTAGGGTCGAGGGAGCCAGGTGGGCCCCACAAACGATCAGGGCGCGCCCTGTTGGCTTGTGGACCACAGGCAGCCCCCCTGCGGTGGATCTTTGCTCCATAATTCATTATTTATTCCAAAAATAATTCACAAAAAGTTTCATCCAATTCCAGGAACTTTTATTTCTGCACAAAAATAACACCAAGGTAGTTCTGCTGAAAACAACGTCAGTCCGGCTTAGTTCCATTCAAATCATGCAAATTAGAGTCCAAAACCAGAGCAAAAGTGTTTGGAAAAGTAGATACGTTGGAGACGTATCAACGGGCATCGGGTAGTCACTAAGCTAGAGGTCGGGCTTTGTGTTGCCTGAGTACTTCTCAACGCCATGCAATGAAGGGCTGAGGGAAGTGATGGGTCAGGACCTCGTATCCAAAGCATGCCAGTGCAATGCCTGAAGTTAACCAAGGTATTGAGGCCTCGTAATCTGGCCCATAGCGCTGCGTGGCTCGAGCTCGTAAGTGATCGCGAAGATTTGGGCAAAATCTGAGCCGGTCGTGGATGGACGCTCGTTGGTTTATTGTATTCGTGGCTTTTACTGTGTTGCGGAGGTTGGCGGCGTCAAGCGTTGTGTTGTCCTTCTGAGCGCTGCTTGGTTCGTGTACTTCGAGTGCCGGCTCCTCACAGGATGTTGATAGGATGCTTTGTGCATCATTCATATGCTTGTCCTAGAGCTCAGTCGTCTTGTGTACAGCTTTGATGAGGTCTGCCAGGAGGTTCTGATCTATGGGTGCGTCCTTTCAACCTGTCCACCGGTGCTACTGCTTCTTGGATACTCTTAGCTTGTGAGGGGAGCCTTGTCGGTTTGTACCGCTCTGAGGGTCCTCTGCTGCCTTCCCAGCCGCTGGTCGCCTTGTTGCTTTGCTGGTTCGCGCGGTGGATGGGTTCCGCGAAGCGTTTGACGACGTTGTCTGTTATGCAAACCTTGTAAGTAAATCCAAACTTGGTTTTACTATAAATCCAAACCACGTCAGTAATTCATGAAACTTGGGCATGGTGTCATGACCTTGCCTGTTGTGTGTTGTGATAAAAAAATGCCTAATTTTGGACAAGTTTTGGCACAAGCCTCTTACAAACTGGGGATTCTCACAAGAAAGCCATGTGGCTCCGATAGGGAACGTTCACCTTTTATGTGCGAAAACAACATCCGATGTCTCCTCTCACCTTGAATTTATTTCTAGAGGCACCATAGAGCAACATGACTGTCGTGCTAAACTATGGAATTATTTAGGGGTTCATTTGGCCTATTTTATACATTAATTGAGTTTTCTAGGCATTTAATGTGCATAATTCAAATTTGAACTATAATCACAAGGTCCAGTGCCTGAAAATTGGTTGAAAACCCAAATATGAGTCTCTGGCTACATGGTTAAGTCCCATGCAAGAAATGGGAATGAATCCAAACATCTCAGTGTCTTGGCTTGGCCGCAAACATTGAGAAACTTGCTTTTCAAATTCCCGTAAATCCAAAACTCGTCAGAAATTCATGAAACTTGGCATGACATCATGACAAGGCACACATATGCCGTGGTAATTTTTTTTGTTCAACTTGGACATGTTTTGGCACAAACCTCTTACAAACTGGAGCTTCTCACAATAAGCTACGTGGTTTTGATAGGGAACATACATGTCACATCTGCGGGTGAAACGACATCCGATGCCTCTTCTCTCCTTGATTTTTTTTCTAGAAACAACATAGACCAATAGGTGCGTAGTGCAAAAATACAAAATTATTAAGGGTTCGTCTAGCTTTTTATACATTAATTGAGTTGTCTGTGCATTTAATGTGCATAATTCAAATTTGATCTACAATCACAAGGTACAGTGCATCAAAGTGGGTTGAAAAAATCATATACGTGTCCCTGGACCCGTGTGCTTAGTACAGACAGGTAAGATTTGCATCTGTCATATTGGGTAAATTGCCATTTGTCAAATTAGAAACGTTGACATTTGTCGATCTAGTAACATTGACATTTAACAACATTGTAACACTGAAAGTCGTCAAATTTTACAGGAACAAAATCACTATTACAGTACTATTTTGCAACTGAAATTCACTAAACATAGATTTCATTCATAGATTAAGCAGTGGTATTTGTACAAAACAATTCAACCCGACAGCTGAACGGAACAAACTTTTCCCCAATTGTTGCCAACCACGTACTGAAATAGCTAGTTCAACTATATGTACTCGCTAATTTAGAGTACGTGGTACAGTTCAACCATATCTATAGTCAGATGAACTGAACAAAATAGCCCCTAAATACTAATACAGAGGGGCTTTCTACACTTCCAGCAGCCAGCCTCTCCACTGCTAAGCGCGTTCAGTAAGAGGAGAGGAGGAGGAGCCTACCGACGAGCTGGAGGAGTCGAATCCGTCACCTGTCGTTGCTGCCTCCGCCGCTCCTGACACGTCTCCTCAAAGCGGCGGGACTTGGCATAGATCTCCTCATTCCGCACCATTGCTGTGGCGTCTGCTGTGGCCACGGTAGCGGTGAGCCTTGATACGTCTCAAACGTATCTACTTTTCCAAACACTTTTGCTCTTGTTTTGGACTCTAATTTGCAAGTTGAATGACACTAACCCGGACTGACGCTGTTTTCAGCAGAACTACCTTTGATGTTGTTTTCGTGCAGAAATGAAAGTTCTCGGAATTGGACGAAACTTTTTGTGGATTTTTTCTGGAATAAAAATAATAATGGAGCGAAGACCCACCAGAGGGGGGCCACATGTTGGTGCCAAGCCAACAGGGCGCGCCGTGATGGCTTGGGGCCACCTCGTGGCTCCTCCGACCCTAATTCTAGTCCTATAAATTCCTATTTACGGAGAAAAAAATAGGAGAGAAGTTTTCATCGCGTTTCACGAGATGGAGCCGCCACCACCTCCTGTTCTTCCTCAAGAGGGCTGATTTGCAGTCCGTTTGGGTCTCCGAAGAGGGGGATTCGTCGCCATCATCATCTCCAACCCTTCTTCATCAACATCGCCATGATGCTCACCACCGGGAGTGAGTAATTCCTTTGTAGGCTTGCTGGATGGTGATGGGATTGGATGAGATTGATCATGTAATCGAGTTATTTTGATAGGGCTTGATCCCTAGTATCCACTATGTTCTGAGATTGATGTTGCTATGACTTTGCTATGCTTGATGCCTGCCACTAGGGCCCGAGTGCCATGATTTCAGATCTGAACCTATTATGTTTTCATGAATATGAGAGAGTTTTAGATGCTATCTTGTAAGTTGTATGCACCTATTGTTTTTGATTCACCTACTGTTTTGAATCAGCTTAGGACACCACCAAATGCTGCTCGTTCTGATATGTCTCAACTCTCAAGTACTTGATGATGCTACTTATGAAATTAATGATGCTACTACTGCTAAGCTTGATGAAACTAAAACTGTGCCACTGAATGAATTAGTTGATGCTCATATTGCTATAGCTAGAGAACTTGAGAATGTTGAAATCGATGAACACTTTGATTCACCTATTATGCCTAGCTCTCCTAATAGATATGAAATGCCTGATGTACCTGAGGGTTATGTTATGGATGGGGAGATAGATAGAGACTTCATTGCTTGTAATGATAGAGATGGTTTGAAGAAACTACTATGCAGACTGAGAGAAAAAAAATCTATGATGGAGAAAATGAAACGTGATCCTAAATTTGCTACTTCTCCTATATGTGTTACTAATAAGGATTAGGAATTCTCTGTTGATCCTAAATTAATCACTATAGTAGAATCTGATCCTTTCCATGGTTATGAAACTGTAACCGTTGTGGCACAGCTCACTAAAATGAATGATATTGCCACTTTGTTTGCTCATGAGGAAAAGATACACTATTATTATATACTTAAGCTTTTTTCCTTTTTGGCTAAAAGGCGATGCTAAGAAATGGTTCCTCACTCTTGCTTCTGGTTGTGTGTGTAGCCCCCAGGATATGATCTATTACTTCACTGAAAAATATTTTCCCGCTCATAAGGAAAAGCTGCTTTACAGGAAATATTTAACTTTGTGCAAACTGAAGAAGAGAATCTCCCTCAAGCTTGGGGGAGGCTTCTCGAGCTACTAAGAGCTTTGCTTGACAATCCTCTTAAAAAAAATGAAATACTTGATATCTTTTATAATTGACTAATTGATGCTTCTAGGGACTACCTAGATAGTTCTATTGGTTGTGTTTTCAGGGAAAGAACTATTGGACAGACTGAAGAACTATTGGATAATATTTTGAAGAATGCTAATGATTGGACACTTCCTGAACCATCGCCGGAACCTATTCAAAAGAAGAGAGGTATTCTATTCCTCAGTCCAGAAGATATGCAAGAAGCCAAGAGAACCATGAAAGAAAAAGGTATTAAATCTGAAGATGTCAAAAATTTACCAGCTGTTGAAGAAATACACGGACTTAACATCCCTATACAGGTAGTAGAGGTAAATTCTCTTCGTAGATTTGATGAAAGTGATATACCTTATACTAAGACTCCTAGTCAATGCATGGATGAATATTATAATTATATTGTTAAGCAACAACATTTTAATAATTATGTCAAGGATCAATTACAACGTAATGGTATGATGATAGATCTCTTGAGTGACTTGATGTTTAGAATTGCTAATGATGTTAAAGGTCTAGGTAAACTCAATTAGACCAAGTTGCTAAGTCACAAAATGATTGCTTACTGAAATGAATGAGAACATGAATGATCATGCTGTTAGAGTAATGACTAGAGGTAGAATGACTCAGGAACCTCTTTTTCCTGAAGGTCACCCTAAAGGAATTGAACAAGATTCTCAGAGAATTAATGTTGATGCACCTAGTCCATCTAAAAGAAAAAGAAAAATGATAGGACTATGCATGCTTCTAGTGAACCCGTTATAGAAAAACCTACACAGAGTCATAATGATGTTTCTATTTTTGTGATGCTGAAACACAATCTGGTGATGAACATCCACCTAGTGATAATGATAATGCTCATGAAGATGCTCCACCAGATAATGATAAGGAAAATGATAGAGGTAGAAATATAACCTGCTGAAGATCTTAATAACCCACCTCCTCAGAATAAATGTTATGATAAGAAAGACTTTGTTGCTAGAAACATGGTAAAGAAAGAGAACAATGGGTCCAGAAACCCATGCCTTTTCCTCGTAAGTCTTCTAAGAGTAAGGATGAGGAGGATTTTGAGTGCTTTGCTGGAATGATTAGACCTGTCTTTTTGCGCACTCGCTTGACTGGTATTTTGAAAATGCCTGTGTATGCTAAATACATGAAAGATATTATCAGTAATAAAAGATAGATACCTGAAACTGAGATTTCCACCATGTTTGCTAATTATTCTTTTGATGGTGGAGTGCCTGAGAAGTTGGGAGATCCAGGTATACCCACAATACCTTGCTCCATTAAACGAAGTTATGTTAAATCTGCTTTATGTTATCTAGGAGCTGGTGTTAGTGTTATGTCATTCTCCCTATATAAAAGACTTGATTTGAATAAACTCACACCTACTAAAATATCTTTGCAAATGGCTGATAAATCCACTGCTATACCTATTGGAATTTGTGACGATGTACCTGTTGTGGTTGCAAATGTTACTATCTTAACAGACTTTGTTATTCTTGAGATGCCCGAGGACGACAACATGTCGATTATCCTTGGTAGACCCTTTTTAAATATTGTAGGGGATGTTATTGATTGAAAAAAAAAGAAAGGTTACTTTTCATGTCAATGGCAAACAACATACAGTGCACTCTCCGAAGAAACAAGCTTCGGTAAATAATATCAATGCTATTGAGCAAGTGACCACAATCACTATTGGAGGGTTTAAATTTCCTCTTCCTACTTCCAAGAAGAAATATGATATTCTCATTGTTGGGGATATGCAAATCCCCATTGAGGTAACTTAGTGTTATATGAAAATTCTTCGGTTTCATGTCAATCGGAAACGATTATTAATAGGACTTGATCAACCTTATTAATGGATCCTTTTTCAAAGGCGTGTGATTGATGAATTTAGTAAGCACAACACTTTGTACCTTTAGTTTACTCTATGTTATTTTTAGTTTAATAAAATAAAATGCCATGATTATCCTGTCTTCTAAATTACTCGTGCAATAAAACTGAACCAAAAATAGAAGATTTCAGATTGCCATAAAATTTCTACAGAGTTTTTTCTAGAATATTTTAAAAAAATTGGAGCAGAAAACACCTCAGAGGGGTGCACTTGTTGGTGCCAAGCCAACAGGGCGCGCCCACTCCCCCTGGGCATGCCCTGATGGCTCGGGGGCCCACAGGCACCCCCTCGCTTATCCCTTCAGCCCACTCCTTCTCCTACCTCTAGAAAAAATCCTGGTTGCTCTCTATCTCGTGTTCTAGCTCAGAACCAGAGATTTTCGATCTCTTTGCTCGGAACTCCATTTCCGAAACTGTTTTGAGGGATTGCTCCTTGGTTTATATTTTGCATATTTTGTTGCACTTGACTGAAAATGAGCTTGCATGTTGAATTCTTTGAGTTCCAAGTAGTTTGAATGCTTGATATGGCCTCTAGGCATCTATATGAGTAGTTGCTACCAATCTTACAAAGTTTTATTGACATAATTTTGTGTCCAAAATTTTCAGAAATTGGTTCTTAGGAAAATGAATATCTTTTGGAGGGGCTGATGTCTACTACACAACTTGTTCTTGTAGACTCGTGTTGGGCCTCCAAGCGCAGAGTTTTGTAGGACAGTAGCAAATTTCCCTCAAGTGGATGACTGATACGTCTCCAACGTATCTATAATTTTTGCTTATTCCATGCTGTTATATTATCATTCTTGGATGTTTTACAATCATTTTACTACAACTTTATATCATTTTTTGGGACTAACCTATTGACATAGTGCCAAAGTGCCAGTTGCTGTTTTTGCTTGTTTTTTTTACTTTGCAGAAAATCAGTACCAAATGGAGACAAAACACTGCGGGGATTTTTGTGGATTTTTTATGGACCAGAAGAAAGAAGATGGGCCAAAGAACACCACAAGAGGGGGCCCAGGGTGGCCAACACCCACCAGGGCGCGCCAGAGGCCCCCTGGCGCGACCTGGTGGGTGCTGGGCACCTCGGGCACCCCCTCAACCGCCTCCGATGCCTATAAATTCCCATATATTCGGAAACCCCGAAAAATAACCATTGACTCTCCGCTCCGCCGCCGCAACTCTCTGTATCGACAAAAAAACAATCTGGAGACATTCCAGTACCCTGCCGGAGAGGGGAATCCATCTCCGGTGGCCATCTTCATCATCCCGGCGGAGGCCATGATGAGGAGGGAGTAGTCCACCCTCGGGGCTGAGGGTATGTACCAGTAGCTATGTGTTCAATCTCTCTCTCTCGTGTTCTTGAGATGTCACGATCTTGATGTATCACGGGCTTTGTTAATATAGTCGGATCACATGATGCTATTCCCTTGCTACCTTGTTGTGATGAATTGAATCTTTCCCTTTGAGATATCGTTATGTTAGATTGAATATTGGATTTGAGAACACTTGATATATGTCTTGCGTGCGGATACCCGTGGTGACAATGGGGTGTTCAATTGATTCACTTGATATATGTTTTGGTACTCAACTTGCTTATTCCCGCAGTGACATTGGGGTAATCTATGCATAGGGGTTGATACACGTTCTTGTCCTACTTTCTCCGATAGAAATCTTGGGGCACTCTTTGAGGTTCTTTGTGTGGATTGAGTATTATGAATCTGAAATTGTTTGATGCGTATCGTATAATTAACTCATGGATACTTGTGGTGACATTGGAGTATCTAGGTGACATTAGAGTTGGTTGATGCGTATCATATTGTGCTATTCTAGTACGAACTCTTAGATAGATCGAACGAAAAGGATAACTTGATGTTATCTTAGTACGAACTCTTGAATAGATCGATCGGAAAGAATAACTTTAAGGTGGTTTCGTACCCTACAAACAATTTCTTCTTATGTTCTCCGCTAGATAAGAACTTTAGAGTGATTCTTCGTTGCACATTGAGGGATGGTTATGTGATCCAATTATATTACCATTGTTGAGAGATTGCACTAGCGAAAGTACGGACCCTAGGACTTGTTTTCAAGCATTGCAATACCGTTTGTGCTCACTTTTGTCACTTGCTACCTTGCTGTTTTTTATATTTTCAGATTACAAAAACCTATTTCTACCATCCATATTGCACTTTTATCACCATCTCCTCGCCGAACTAGTGCACCTATACAATTTGCCATTGTATTGTGTGTGTTGGGGACACAAGAGATTTCTTGTATTTGATTGCAGGGTTGTTTGAGAGAGACCATCTTCATCCTACACCTCCCATGGATTGATAAACCTTAGGTCATCCACTTGAGGGAAAATTGCTACTGTCCTACAAAACTCTGCGCTTGGAGGCCCAACAAGAGTCTTCAAGAATAAAGTTGCGTAGTAGACATCAAGCTCTCTTCTGGCGCCGTTGCCGGGGAGGTGAGTGCTTGAAGGTATATCTTTAGATCTTGCAATTAAATCTTTTAGTTTATTGTTTTTCACTAGTTTGGTTTTATAAAAGAAAACTACAAAAAAATGGAGTTTAGGTTGCATCATTTGTTTCGTCTTTATAATGTCTTTCGTGAAAATAAGGATTCAGAAAATTGTGCTCAATTGGTAGAGGAAGAAACTATGAAAATACTTAATGAGAATTCTTTAAATGATGAGCATGATAGCAATATTGTTAGCATGAATTTTTTGAATATCCAAAATACTAATGATGATTGCACTAGTAATGATAAAAAAATTTGTGGAGTGCATAAAGTTTGTGAGGACGTTGTCGGTGTCAAAACCGGCGGATCTCGGGTAGGGGGTCCTGAGCTGTGAGACTAGAATCGATGGTAACAAGAGATGGGGGAGACGATGTTTACCCAGGTTCGGGCCCTCCTATGGAGGTAATACCCTACGTCCTGCTTGATTATATTGATAGTATAAGGGTTACAGAGTTGATCTACCTCAAGATCGTATAGCTAAAACCCTAGATGAGTTCTCTTGCCCTATAACCTAAAACCCTCCAGCTTATATAGACGCCGAGGGTACCTAGGGCTTACACATAGTCGGTTGCACATCAAAATGAAAAACATGCCTATGTACTGTCGACAACTTGGAGGACACGCCATGGCTCCTTGAAACTTCCACCTTGGCGACGGGGCCCTTGATCACCCAATGCTCATCCAGTGGCCCACATAGTCCGGCCCATGAGAAACAGGTCGGCTATCCGAGGACCCCTTAAACCAGGACTCCCTCAGTAGCCCCCGGACTAGCCTCCAACGCCGAGGTATATCCGAACAATCTTGTGCGCCGAAGTCTTCGGCTTGCGAGGCGAGTCCCTTCATTCCTTCTAGTTCGGCAACCATCCTGTCATCGGTGAAATCCCAAACGTCACGGGCTTGTTGGGTCCATCGTAATAGCGTTTCTTGATTTTCGCGCATCGTGGGGAGACGAGCGGTTCAGTAGCTTTTTACAAAACTACCCCTCCCACAAAGGAGGTACCACCCATTTAAACAAACTGAATCGTGGTCCAAGCCATATCTTCTTCTTCCCCATCGGAAAAAGCTTCCAGCGAAAGATCACCATCAAAACATGGCGAGCGCCCCCAGTTCTTTCTCGCACCCTTACGGCTCCCGTCCCGGGGACTGGACAAGCTGCTCCATGTCCCTCCTTCGACTACGTGACCTCGAAACCCAAGGATACCTTCCCTCCTCAGATCTGGCAGTTGTCCGCGCCGGTTTGTCTTCATTCAACGGCGAGGCCCTCGCAGAGAATTTCCCCCATCCACGAAAGGGGGAGCGCGTATGTTTCGTGCCCTTCCTCCTGCGGGGTCTCGGGTTTCCCATTCATCCGTTCTTGAGAGGGTTACTGGTGTTTTATGGAATCCAGCTCCACCACCTCGCCCCAGGGTCTATTCTGCACATCTCGGGCTTCGTCGCCCTTTGCGAGATGTTCCTGGGCTGCGAGGCACACTTCGAATTGTGGAGGAAGTACTTCTGCCTCGTCCCTTGCACTCGAGACAAGACAATTTTTGAGGTCGGTGGAGCCGAAGTATGCCGCATAGAGGGGACGGGATATCCTGTGGGGACGCCTAAGGAGTCCGAAGAATGGCCTTCGGAATGGTTCTACATCGAGGACGTCCCTCTATTCGATCCAGCTCGGAGGGGTCTGTCCGAATACTCCGACGCCCCGTTGAAGAAAAGGTACAACTGGCGCCCGAAGAGCCTGTCCCAAGAGGACAGCGCTGAAGTGCAGCGCTTAGCAGCCCGTGTGAGGGTACTAGCCCACCACAAGCTGACCATGATAGACGTCATGGCCGCCGCCATCACCCGGTGCGTCCAACCCCTTCAACAGAGGATACACCCCTTGTGGTGTTACAACGGGACAAGCGACACTACTCTCTCCCGAAGACTGGGCCCTGCCGATCAAACAGCATTAGCTGCCGCTCTTGCCGACCTATACAAAGGGGAGCAAGAAGATTTTATTCGGAGGTCGACCAAGGAGGGATACTCAAGCCACAATCCCATCGAATGGGTGAGCCTTTCAACCCCGTGACCACAATTCGGGTTTTCAATTTGTCCCTTTTTGACCGAAGTCTTTTATCTTTATGTGAACAGGAATGGAGGAGCTTCATCGAGACAGTTAACTGACCGGCCCCCCAACCTAAGGACTATTCCCGTGATGATGATCCGGGCTTTCATGATGACCCGGATCTGTCGATCGAGCTCGAAGAGGGGGTTTTCTACCAGGAGGGCCTTGATGGCTCCAAGGTGGCTATCATAGCCAATTACCCTGGATCGTTCCCTTCCCCTGCGATAAGCAAGAAGAAAAACTCGTCCTGCAAAAGGCAAGTATTCCTCCAACGACCCAAACGCGACGGCTCCTACTCCCAAGCGCCGTAGATCCGCGCGACATACATCGGCAACGGCGGCAGTGCCCGGGCCGGAAAACAACAAGGGTCTGATAAATGAACCGGTCGCGGGGACGAGCCCGTCTACACGTTCGTCCCAAAGGTACTTCGCTCGACCGTTTGATCTATTATCATGATTGATGAAGCCTCACCAGAGGCCTTATGTCGATATACTCAGGCAAAGAGTTCAGCCATCTCCCGCCGAGGATGTCTCCAGGACGTCGGGCGGTGCCCAAAATTCCAAGCCTTCCGCTCATGCTGAACATACTGCGGAGGTTCCCATGGTCAATCCGGCCCCTGCCGATTCCGGTGACGCTGTGTCCGTTACCAAATCTGAGGTAGGAAGCGCCATGAATCATCGGCGGCGACGAGAAGCCCTGCGTCACCCAGCCTTCTTCGAACATGAGTTCAGTGCTCTACGCACGGCGGATGCGCACATCGGTGCTGCCCGAGCTGGGTTCGGGGAGGCCATGAAGTTGATATCGTCCAGCCTGCAGGTGAGTAGTCGGTTATTAGAGTCCGAACACTCGTGTAAACCCAGTAGCCCCCGAGCCTTAAATTGGTCGGTACGACCGAATTAAGGATCCTTGTATTGTTTTACTGCTAATGCAGGCATGGAAGCAATAGAGCGAGCAACTGGCCAAGGAACTAGAAGCCAGCCGAACACAGGTGGAATCTGTAATGGCCGAATTGGAGCAAGTGAAGAGCTTTACTCGGGAGGCACGTGGTGAGTATATCTGTTCTGCTGATCTTAGTATATTCCCACGCTGGCGCGAGGGTACTATGTAGCAGCTGAATCAATAGGGCAATTACAAAGAGATTTGGATGTAGCCCGAGAATCTCAACGATATGCCGAGTCCCAGCATGAGGCTGGCTGTCGTGTCTTGCAACGACACCTTGAAGAGAAGAACCGCCTTAAGGAGGAGAACAAATAGCAGGGTGAAGAAATTGAGAGCTTAAAGACTCAATTGGCCCAGGCCCAAGGAGAGAACCAGAAATTACAGAGGGGCATGTTCGGTAAGTGTGATTCTAACATCAGAAGGTATTTCCTATGAATAAAGCATAATACGCATGCCGTGACTCATGTACAGGTCTCCTGTCTGGGCGACCCGAAGAAGAGATCGGATCCTACCAGGGCAGCCTTCTGAAGGAGCTGTCCGCCCTTCATGAGCGGGCTCGGAAGGCCATGAAGAGCATGGTGAAAGCATTGTGGCCCGCCAAGCCACCTCCGGAGGGGATGACCAAACTAGTCGATCGGTTCAAGGGAGCCCGAAGTAGGTTCGAGCTGTGGAAGACATCGGCTTGTCGAGAGGGAGCACGAGAGGCGTGGGCGATGATCAAGACCCGCTATACCGGACTTAACCCGGAGCGCATGGCTCAGGTTGGGCCAGTAGGGTCAGATGGACAGGAAGTGCCGCTCCACCTGGTATACGACCAAGTGATGCCTGCCGCCCGTCTGTCACAAGAAGATTGCTCCCTGGACACCATAATCAACAATCTCGATTGGCAGCCAGATGTATGATTATATGCAACTATGTACTAATAATCAAGGAATTGCTCCTTCTGCGTTGTAAACTTTGTCTTAACCGGCCATCGGCTTTGGCCTCCCGCGCTAAGAGCTTGGGAGTGTTCCTTGTAAATTTTCACCCTAGGGGAGTGAATTATGTTCGGGGAACCAGGCAATCCGGCCATGTGGTGCGAACAGACAGAAAGCACACAGGGAGATATGTTATATTACTGCTTAGCGTAGGAAACATCTTCCGAAGAAAATAGTACCTCTATCGATACCTTTCTTCAGGGTGCTACGTAAATCGTAGGTAGAAGGCCATATACTGTTAGTATGCGACTAAGGGCTTTTGTAAGAGAAGAAGCCCGAGTAATGGTCATGACGACCATAGTCTTATTAGTTGATTCCGTCGTAGCCGATCAATTGTCTGCTGAAGATAGCTAGCTTTTGGCTTCACCCGTCTGAGGTACGTATCCGAATGACCCGGTCGTAACAATCGCAGAGGTGCTCCCTTTACCCTCTAGCCGAACAATCGGGAACGTAGAGGGTAACCACAGGAGCGAGGCAACCTAGCTTGGCAAAGTCTTAGTTCGAATTGATGCATATGATGGCTTAAAAACGACAAGGAAAAGCATGCGTACACAATAAATGTGAATAAATGCTTATAACATAAAAACAATGGCTTCGAAAGGAAGCCCCCAAGTGCTGTGTTCGGATTAAACACTTAAGGGTGTAGGCCGAAAATCTTAGTACAACATCGGTTGAGCCGAACATAGAGTTGGGAAGAAAAGGAAAGAATTCAAACCTGCCAAAAATCAATGTGGGAGGGAAAGGAAACAACAAAGAAAAGAAAGAAAAGGGGGGGGGTAAAGAGTATGACGACACCGGTCTAGCCGTAGAAGCGCCGAAGACGAGCTGCGTTCCATGGGTTTGGTTCAAGGCGGTTGTCCGGCGGGTTCCGAAGATGGTAAGCCCCTCCTGCGAGTACTTCATCAATTATGAATGGGCCTTCCCATTTGGGCTTGAGTTTATGCTTCTGCTTCTCCGGGAGCCATAGGACGAGTTCGCCCACGGTGTATGCTTGTGCCCTGACCTCCCTGCTCTGGTAACGTCAGGCCTGCTGTTGATAAAAGGTAGAACGGGCCCGAGCTATGTCGCGTTCTTCTTCCAAGGCGTCCAAGTCATCTTGCCGATCTAACTCGGCCTCCTTTTCTTCGTACATGCGCACCCTTGGTGCGTCGTGAATAATATCACAAGGAAGGACCGCTTCTGCCCCATAGACCATGAAAAACGGTGTGTATCCCGTTGATCTATTCGGGGTGGTGCGCAGGCCCCATAGAACGGAGTCGAGCTCCTCAACCCAATGACAGTCGGACTCATGAAGAGACCGGGCCAAACGTGGCTTAATGCCGCTCATAATGAGGCCGTTTGCTCGTTCGACTTGTCCATTGGTCTGCGGGTGATAAACTGATGTGTAATCGAGCTTAATGCCCATTTTTTGCGCACCAGTCTTTGACCTCTTGGGCCGTGAAATTGGATCCATTGTCCGTTATTATACTTTGCGGAACGCCGTAACGGTGTACCACGCCGGATATAAAGTCGATTACTGGTCCGGATTTGGCTGATTTGACAGGTTTTGCCTCTATCCATTTGGTGAACTTGTCCACCATGACCAGTAGGTATTTATTCTTCTTGGTCCCCCCTTTAAGTGGTCTGACCATATCTAGCCCCCAGACCGCGAAGGGCTAGGTGATCAGAATAGTCCAAAGAGCTGTTGGGGGCATGTGACTTTGATTTGCGAAAAGTTGACACCCCACGCAGTGTTTGACAAGTGACTGGGCGTCCGTCCGAGCTGTGGGCCAGAAAAAACCAGCCTGGAAGGCCTTGCTAGCTAAGGCTCTTGCTGCGGCGTGATGACCGCCCATCCCTGCGTGGACTTCAGCTAAGAGCTGCCGACCTGCTTCCTCAGATATGCACCGCTGTAGTATTCCGGTGGTGCTTTTCTTGTATAACTCACCCTCGTGTACTTTGTAGGCTTTGGATCGCCGAATTATGCGTCGTGCCTCCGTCTGATCGTCGGGAAGTTCTTTGCGAAGAAGGTAGGCGAGGAAGGGCTCGGTCCATGGCCCGATTACTGCCATGACCTTGTGAGCCGAAGGCGTTTCGTTCGTTACGGTGCCGCCGATGATTTGATCGTCTGGTTCATTTATAGGGGGAACAATGTCGGATTTCGGGCTCCGCAAAACCCTTGAGATTCGAACACAGGGGCGTGTGCGAAGATCCCCAACGGCTTCGCCCAACCTAGCTTGCTACTCGATGAACACAACAATGGACTCGCACGATGACGAGGAAGAAGATGAACACGACAGTTTACCCAGGTTCGGGCCGCTGCGAAGCTTAATACCCTACTCCTGCTTTGGTGGATTACCTCTCGAGGAGGTGGGCGGATGAACTAGTATAGTGTTTTAGAGCCTCGTGAGGGCTCTCCTGAGGTATTCGAGGCCCTCTGTGGCTTGGCGATGGATCAGTGGTGGAATGGATCCGGTGGTCTCTCCATCTACGGTGCTGCCTACCCTCTATATATACCGGTGGCACGGGTCCTCTTCCCTTATCGCAATGGCGGGAAGGGATCCCACAACGGCCAATTTTGAAGGGGGACAGGAGTACATGCTCACTCTGCCCACAGGCGGTCTTCGCCTGCAAAGCAACTGCCGATGATGCAGAGGTGGGCTCGGCGATGACATCCGCCCTGCGGGGCTCGTGGTTGCGGTCTTGTTACACCGGAATGGAAACCTTTGGGGGGTGCTTTGGGAACCCGCGCTCGTCCTTGCTCCCTTTGCACAAAAGGGGAAACTGTGCCGTCTGGCGCGCTGGCGCCCGCCTGCCCTTCCTTGCGTCATCTTTGACTCCTGAGGCTGGGCCTTGCATAGAGATCTCCGCCACTCCAGAGGGGGCCTGAGAAGGCCCATCCTTTGCCGGTCTTGACGCCGCTCCCCCTCGCGAGGCTAGGGCCCTGGCGAGGGCTTTGTCTTGAGTGGGGCCGCGCTTGGCTGTGTTTGGTTGGTGAAGTGGGCCATGCCCTGGGTCACAGGCAGGCAGGTCTGGGTACCCCCCGTCCCAGAACGTCGACAGTAGCCCCCGGGCCCAAGGCGCGCTGGAGCTGGCTTCTGGGAGAAGCCTTGCGGGCGGCCCGAAGCGCCACGGGCCCCACATGCCTGCGGGCCAGGCTTCACATGCGGCAGTCCGAGGGACCGTCGCCCCTTCTCCTCCACACCGGACCGGTCATTGCCAGGTTTGTCGAGTCGTCCGGCCCACGCCACTGGGCCGCCTTTGTCGCCCGTCGATTTCGCCGTTTGTTCTCGCCTCCTCCGCGGCCCTCATCCCTTCCGCCGAGTCCCGGTGCGCGCCGGCTCGCTCCCCCTCCCCCTCTTGCCATGGCTCCGAAGAAGGGGGAAGGCGAAGGCTTGAGGTGGCCGACGACCGCATCCACGCCTAAGCCCGCGTTGGGCCAGTCATCGGTGGTGAACTCGAAGGGGTTGGAGAAGGTTCAGCTGATGGTCGCCGCCGGCTCCAATGAGTGGGGGGCCACCAAGATCTGGCCAGGCTCGCGGCCCCAGAGCGAGCTGGAGGCCTCCGTTGTCCCCCTTCATATCCACGCCCTTCTCTCGGGCATGCTGCCGCCATTCTCAAGTTTCCTCTCCGCTATGCTTTCGCATTACCAGATCCACGTGCTCCACCTTGACCCTGGTTCTCTCGTCCTCCTCTCGGCCTTCGCGTTCCTGTGCGAGGCCTTCGTTGGTGTTTTCCCCTCCGTGGCCTTATTACGCCAGTTCTTCTCCCTTGAGTTGGCTTCGGGGGAACAGTGCTCCGGGTGCGCGTCCTTGAGAACGGCAGACGCATCGGCCCGGGGGGCCCTTGATGCCGGAATCTCTCCGGAGGCAGATGGGTTCCGGCGGCAATGGGTATACATCGACGCCGCCGGGGCTGAGACTCTGTTTCAACCCCCGGTGACCCCCACAACGCCAAACCGCGGGTGGAGGCACGAGGAGCTTGCCGACCCTGGGCTCGCACCGGTTCTAGCCAGGCTGGCGAGGCTGAAGCAGGCGGGCGTGACGATGGCGATGGTGGTGCGGGAGTTCACTCGCCGACGAATTGCCCCTCTCCAGCGCCATTCCCGTTCGATGTGGGCCTTCACGGGCCCCCGTGATCCAATGAGGGTCCATGTCCCGCCTCTTTCCCCCGACGTGCTGCGCGAGCTTCTCCGCCGCCTGACTGGTGGTGAACCTGACGAGCTTCCCCGGGACGGACTCCCCTTGTACAACTACAAGGACCGGGAAGCTCTCATCGCAAAGATGCCGCGTTTCGACGAGAAGGGGTTCTTCCCTTTGGTGGAGGCGTACCCCCAGGGTGCCTCTTTCTTGGGGGCCCCGCTCTCCGAGAATCCGAGGGACGCCGCCCCTCCTGAGACCGGGGTGGGTCGCCCTTCGCTGCCCGTTAGTCCGGCCCCCGCCCCGGGTCAGTCCGAGGTCGGAGGTGATGCCCAGCTGATGATGAAAGTTGCCGTCTCCGCCGCTGAGTGTCAATCGCCGGTCGTCGGTTCATCGCCCCCGGCTCCTGCGCCAGCCGGAAGAGGAAAACGCCCAGGGGCAACCGCCCCTCGGCGCCGTGGGCTCCGGTGAAGAGGAAGTGGATCGCCATAGATGAGTAAGTGCCCGCGCCCCTTTCGACCTTCTCTTCGGCGCCTTCCTTCTGAGCTTCTGTTTCGCAGGCTCCCCATCGGCGATGGAAGAGACGGGTCGGTGTCGCCCGCTCCTGCGGCCGCCGAGCCTCTTGCGGTCTCTTCTCTCGTTGGCCGTGGGGTTCGGCCCACCGGGGCACCCACACCTGAGCCTGTTCTGATGTCCGGTGGCCCCAAGCGCGAGCCCCCTGCGGTCTTCTTCGCCTACGGCCTCCAGCTCCCTAGAATGGGGCCACTTCCCCTGCCTGCGGCCTTCTCCGGGGTCGTGCCATGCCTCATCCTCGGGCCCCCTTTGCTCAGCGACATGGGGCCCCAGGAGGTGCGTCCTTCTTCCGGAGTGCCTGTACGGGAGCCCCCAGCCCCTGGGCATACGTTTGGGCTGGGAGGCTCCTCGCGCTCCTCCCCCATTCACCCTGGGGAAGGTGGGAGCCCTGGTTGGCCCCTTGAGCCCGCTGACGACCGGGACGCCATGCCGTGGGGTTTGCTCCACACCGCGACGGACGCGCTGAGGCACCTGGGGGTGGGGCTCGCCAACAATGATGCCCGCTTGGAGGAGGAGCGCCAGCGCCTTGCGCAGGGATGGCACCAGCTTGAGGTTGCCGTGAATCTCGGCCGCCTGCAGCGCGAGTGCGCCCGCGCGAAGGTCGAGGAGTCTCTTGCCGCGACGGTGGAGGCCCGCGAACGCGCTCTTGCCGAGGCTCAGGGAGACGATGGCCGGCGCAGGGCCTCCGAGGATCACCTCAGGGAGCTTCAGGCCTTCAACGCCGACCTTGAAAGGCAGATCCAGATGCGGAGGGCCACACTCGAGGGCCGGTCAGGCGAGTCCCCTTCCTCCAGCGCGAGCCCCCAAGCGCTTGTTGACTCGTTAGCGCTGGAGGCGCTGGAGCAGAGCTTGGAGCAGAAGAGGCTGGAGGTGAGGGAGCGCCAGGTGTCGCTTGCTGAGGAGTCCCTTGCCTCCCGTGAAGCGAAGTTCCAAGAAGAGGTCGACAACAGGGTGGCAGAAGCTTGGCGTTCCCTTCTCCAGGACTACCACGCGAAGCTGAAGCTCCAGGAGTCCCGTTTCTGCCAGCGTCGCGACCACCTGAAAGGCGAGGTTGATGCCCTCAAGAAAAGCTTAAACCAGGAGGAGGGGTGCCGGCGAGCCGCGATGGACGCCCAGGCTACTGCCGAGGCCGAGCTAGCCTTTCTCTACAAACAAGTGAAAGGTGTTGCTTCCCTGGTAGAAAAAGCTTCGGAAGAGGCGGGCCGTGCTCGCGGCCTCCAGCCCGCGCGCTCCCAGATGTTTCGGTTCCTCGAGGGAAGGGCTGCCCGGGCCTTGAGCGACATCTGTGGCATGAGCGTCTCGAGCCCCTTGGTCCCAGACGACGCCGGGTACCTGGGCTTCTTTTCCAGGGTCGTGGAGTGCCTGAAGTGACTTGCGCCGCCCTCGCCGCGCGGGTCCAGGACCATGTGGACGACCTGATAAAGGAGCTTTTCTCCGACGAAGCCGAGGGCAGCGCCTGAGCCTGGGCGCGCGAGGCCATTGCCGGATAGTGACGACGAGAGTAGCGGCGATGACGGCCTTCTCTCCCTGAGTGGCCCTTTTGTTCTCCTGACAGGGTTATGTATGTGGCCTAGCGACAACACTTATGTATTTTGGAAGATACCTTTGAATGTGTCCCCGAACGACGAGGTGTGCTGCGCTGCGCTCCATCCTGTCCGGGGTTGCTGCCGATCTGGTCGTCGTGCTTGCGGTAGCCTTCGGCGTCGTGGGGGTTAACCATAACGCCTGGGGAGGGGTCCGGACGTCCCGGGGGTTTCCTGTTCACGTGAATGAGGTGGGTCGGCATCCCTTTCGGCACTCTGTGTCTGCAGGCCCCAGTCCCACACATTTTCCCACCGCCGTTAGGTACGACCGGATCACCTGGACGCACTTCACGGGGCGAGACCTCGACACCCTAGATGCCGACCGGAAACCAAGGACCGCACCCAGGGAGACGAGTGGCCTTATGACCGGTAAGGCTCCTGAGGCTTGATGCTCAGGAGCCCCCTTTGACGCTCAAGCGGCTCTACGTCGGCAGGTCCCAGTCCCGCACATTTTCCCACCACCGTTAGGTACGACTAGATCACCTGGACGCACTTCACGGGGCGAGACCTCGACACCCTAGATGCTGACCGGAAACCAAGGACGGCACCCAGGGAGACGAGTGGCCTTATGACCGGTGAGGCTCCTGAGGCTCGGTGCTCAGGAGCCCCCTTTGACGCTCGAGCGATTCCTATTTTGTCCTGCCGAATATCGCCTCAGGAGGCCCTAGGGCCTCCCGAGGTTCCATGCGGCGGTACCGTGCTGCGGTCGGAGCCCCCGGGTGGGGGTCGACTGCAAAAAGATGCAAGTCTCTGAGGCGCCAGGGCGCAGTTACTCAGCTCCGAGGCGCCTCGGGAAGGGCCGCAGCACGGCTTCTTGCAAAACGCCAATCCAGAAAGAGAGGAAGAACTCAAGACCGGTAAAATAAGAGAACAAAGAGAGAAAAAGTCCCCGCCCCTTTTTCTTTTAAACATAAAGTCTCGAAATCCTCGAACTTCCAACAGCTTCGGGCACAAAAAGGATTCTCGAAGGTTGCAACTCGGAATACAAAAAAGGGCAAGAAAACGGCCGCGTCCGGCTTTTGAGGGTAGTCCTCGCCTTCGTCTTCCCCCAGCGCTGGGCGTAGGGCATCCACGTTGCATGGGCATAGCCATTGGTGGGCAGTGTTGTCTTCTCCGACAGCTCGGAGCTGTGGCTACCACATTGCATGGGAGGAACCCCTCCGCGTCCTCGGGGGGCTCCGGGCGTATACAGTTCGCTCATTATTACGTGAGAGTGTCACGGGTCGGTGTTGGTCCCGGGGGTGTATAGGGAGCTCCATGCCTCGCGGGCACGAAGCCCACTCCCAGCCCCCGGGCTCGTCGCGGCGAAGTAGGGTCTGCCCTGGGCGGGCCCTCGAGCGTAGGGGGAGCCCCTTGCGCCCTCTGGCGGGAAGGCCCGCCCCAGAAGAAGGCCCTGGGCTCCCCGGGCGGTGCCCCAGCGCGCCTCGCTGGGGTACCCGGGGTTCCCATGCTGGTACTCGGGGCCCTGCCCCCAGGCCGGGCGAGCCGGGCCTGGGGATATGGGCGAGTACATGATCGCCCGCTGGTGATCGAACGAAACCCATCCCAGAGACATGGGCGTGTGTTCCACCCTCCGTCTCCAAGCGAGCATCGCACGCCCCGGAGACTCGGGCGCATGTTCCACCCTTTGTCTCCAGGTTGGGATCGTCTGGCCCGAGGACATGGGCGTGTGTTCCACCCTCCGTCCCCAAGCTGGAGCCTCTCGGCCCGGGAACGAGGGTGCATGTTCTACCCTCCGTTCCCGGGCGAGAGCCCCCCGGTCCCCAAACCCAGACGCCTGCTCAAGGCAGCTCCCTACCAGCGGGCGTGCCTCACGAGAGTCCCCGCGCCGGGCATCCTCGCGAGGCCAGCTGCGCGAGCCGCCTCCGCGAGGTTGCGCATACCAACCTGCACGGGGGCTGGCCGCGAGGTCACATGCGCGCCTGCTGTCGCCGTGGTAGCCGGCGCCGCTCCCCTCGGGGCCCGGGCGCACGTCAACAGGGTCGTCGTAGAGTTGCACGAGCCCCCGGGCGCCAGCATAGTTGAGCCTCCGATCCTCCTCCCTGGTTCCGGCAAGCGTGCCAAGAGGCGCGATGCGACGCCCCTCTCGTGTGGCCAGCATCTCCCACCGGTTCCTGCTGGCGCCTGCGGCCAGCCCCTGCGCCCCCGATGGCCCGAGCCCGGTCACCAGCGAGCGCGGGCCGCCGTGGGCGTCCTGAGTGCGCCCGCGCGGCCCAGGCGTCGTGTCCGTCGGTCGTGCGAGTTCACGAGCGCGAGCCTCGCCAAGATGCGCCTGGGTATCGTTGGTGGCGGCGCCGCCTCCAGGGGCGCGCCTGGTCTCGTCGATGTGGCGGTCGCGGGCAGCGTGTTGGCGCCGCAGCTCGTGCGCCACGAGGAGTGCGGCGTGCCTGTGAGTTGGGTCTTGGCAGACTCGGTAAGGTGGCGGTGCGGTCCGAACGCGGGGGAGGGCCGGGGCGACGGCGGCGTGCCGCGTGGTTGGTGAAGGTGACAGCCCGCAGCGCCCGTCGAGAGTCTGGTCGGCGACGGTGCCTGCTGGCGGTGTGGCAGAACGACGCGTGGCGCCATGGCCCGCCGGCGCCGGCCGTGCCACGCGGGCAGCCCGCCGCTCAGCGCGGGCTCGACGTCCTTTTGCCATGAGTGCAATGAGCGAAGGCGAGGCGAGACCTGAGGGAGATTTCGACACGCCCCCTACCTGGCACGCCAAATGTCAGATTTCGGGCTCCGCAAAACCCTTGAGATTCGAACACAGGAGCGTGTGCGAAGATCCCCTGCGGCTTCTCCCAACCTAGCTTGCTACTCGATGAAGACAGCAATGGACTCGCATGATGACGAGGAAGAAGATGAACACGACAGTTTACCCAGGTTCGGGCCGCTGCGAAGCATAATACCCTACTCCTGCTTTGGTCGATTACCTCTCGAGAAGGTGGGCGGATGAACTAGTACAGTGTTTTAGAGCCTCGTGAGGGCTCTCCTGAGGTATTCGAGGCCCTCTGTGGCTTGGCGATGGATCAGTGGTGGAATGGATCCGGTGGTCTCTCCATCTATGGTGCTGCCTACCCTCTATATATAGCGGTGGCACGGGTCCTCTTCCCTTATCACAATGGCGGGAAGGGATCCCACAACGACCAATTTTGAAGGGGGACAGGAGTACATGCTCACTCTGCCCAAAGGCGGTCTTCGCCTGCAAAGCAACTGCCGATGATGCAGAGGTGGGCTCGGCGATGACATTCGCCCTGCGGGGCTCGTGGTTGCGGTCTTGTTACACCGGAATGGAAACCTTTGGGGGTGCTTTGGGAACCAGTGCTCGTCCTTGCTCCCTTTGCACAAAAGGGGAAACTGCGCCGTCTGGCGCTCTGGCACCCGCCTGGCCTTCCTTGTGTCATCTTTGACTCCTGAGGCCGGGCCTTGCATAGAGATCTCCGCCACTCCGGAGGGGGCCTGAGAAGGCCCATCCTTTGCCGGTCTTGACGCCGCTCCCCCTTGCGAGGCTAGGGCCCTCGCGAGGGCCTTGTCTTGAGTGGGGCCGCGCTTGGCTGTGTTTGGTTGGTGAAGTGGGCCATGCCCTGGGTCGCAGGCAGGCAGGTCTGGGTACCCCCCGTCCCAGAACGCCGACAAACAACCTCGTCCGCACTGGTTGGTCCGGTGCCCATATTGTCGTCCTGCCAAACCACTGATGGCTTAAAGAGCCATTGCAGGAAAGTGTTTTTTTGGGATGGGGTCGCGTTTGGCCCCCATGCGGGATAACATATGAGCGGCCTGGTTGTTGTCTCTAGCGACATGATGAAATTCCAGCCCCTCGAACGGTGCGGATATTTTAAGGACGGCGTTTCTATATGTCGCCATCTTCGGATTTTTGGCATCGAACTCGCCGTTGATTTGAGAGATGGCCAGGTTGGAGTCTCCCTGCACCTCCAGCCGCTGTATGCCCATTGAGGCTGCCATCTGAAGACCATGCAAGAGGGCTTCGTATTCGGCTCCATTGTTGGAGTCGGCTGTGACACCCTGGATTTTGGCTACAGTGATCTTTGTAATTAAGCACAGTGATGACCATGAACAGTGCCTAATCATTTTGCTAAGTAGAATGTGATCAAGTTGAAAATCATATCTCATTTTAAATTTCCCCTAAAAAGGGCATTAATTTTTAATGTGATAAAATAAATTAGCAAATAGCATATGAAAAATGTTGCACACTTGTTAAAAATCTCAAAACTAATGTTGTTAAAGAAAACAACATCACTCTTTTGCAAAAATGAACAGTAGCAATTAAACAGTGCTAATTCAACACTTTAAAATTGCTTTTTCATTTATGAAAAATACAAAATATATCCACTGGCCTCCAAAATATTTGTGGCACTGTCTATACTCACTAGTGAATTAATGGGACACTTCCCATATTTTTCTAAGTGAACAGTGTGCCCAAATATTCTTCTACTTCTCTCTATTTATTAATAAAAAGAAAAACAGAAAAGAAACAAAAGAAAAAGGTCAGAAGCCCACTTACCTAGCGACTGGGCCGCGCTGGCCCAGCCCACTCCCACCTGCCCACCGTCCTTCTTCCCTCCATGTCGCTCCCGCCGTGGACAGAGCCGCGCCGCGCCGTCGCCGTTCGCCACACCGACGGGAGCAGGTGGGCGAGGGGATAAGCCTCGCCCCGAGCCGTCCCCCTGGCCACCTTTGCCATTCGCCTCTCCTCTCCCTCTCTCCAGCTCTCGCTGGCCCTCCTCCCTCCCGAGCGCTGCCGCCGCCATGGACGCCGGCTGAGCTCGTGGCCACAGCCCCTCCCCCGCCTCCGTAGCCTGTCCAGAAGAACCGCCGCGACGAGCCCCTCCTCCTCGACCACTAGACCAAGCCCCTGGAGCCCTGCGCCGTCGCCATCGACCCTTCTTCTTCCTCTGGACCCGGAGCTCATCGCCGACGAGCCGCCGGTGACCAAATGGTCCCGGGCGTGCCACCATCGTGCTCGCCGCGTTGCGTAGAGTCGCCCAGCACCTTTAGTTCGCTCGCTAACGCACTGCATCGCCGTTTGCCACCACGCCCGAGCGTCGCCGCCCGCCGTCGCCGTCGTAGAGCTCGCCACAGGCCGTCCCAGATCGCCCCGATGCCCGGAATGGAACGGCGGCAACGCCAGCTTTCGAACGCGCCCAATAACGCATGATTTGGTGCCCCGTAGAGGATTTCCGAGCCGCGCCACCGTTTCGGGAGCTCGCCGAAGCTCCTCCGGCGGCCGGACGGCGCCGCCGCCGACGTGGCCCGGTCGGGGCCACCCGCAGGGTCACTGGCCAGTGGGCCAGCCTGACCCCGTTGACCTGTTGACCAGGTCAACGTGCTGACTGGGCCTGGTCCAGTCACTGACTGGTGGGTCCCAGTCCCCCTGTGTCTATGACATGTGGGCCACCCCTGTCAGATAACTAATTAGTTAATTAGGTTAATTAAAATAATTAATTTAGCCTAATGTGTCTATGACAGATGGGCCCCACTTGCTAAATTAGTCTCTGTTAGTTTAATTTAACTCTGATTTGAAAATGAGTCTATGACATGTGGGTCCCACATGTCAGGTTTGACCAGTCAGCTGAGACTGTTGACTGCTGATGCAATGCTGATGTCAGCATGATCTCATAATAGCATTTTTCGAATTAATTTAATTCTATTAATTCCAGAAAATGATTAAATCTTTGAAAAATCATAGAAAATAATCTGTAGCTCAGATAAAAAAACTTTGTATATGAAAGTTGATCAGAAAAATACCACGAATCCAAATATGCCATCCATTCATCTGTCATATGCTTAGTATAGGTTGATCAGTGAATCCCCTGTGACCCCCTTAGTCCCAGTTGCCCCTGCTTCTTTATCGACGACTCGACGACTCGAAGACCCGAAGACTCGGTCAACCGACCGACGAGCCAGGCCCCTCACATCACCGCACACCCCTTAAGTATGGCACTGCAGAGCTACTATCGGGTGCCGAGGGTGATACCTCACTTAGCACTCCCGATGTTAATTCTGTAGCGTAGCTAATCGGTCGTGGGGATCGAGGGTGATAACTCCTTCCCATTTATCGCTAGCGACTCTTGTCATACACATACCTCGAGTGGGATCCATCGAGGGTGATTCCTCGGATATCCACTTGGTGTATAGACACACAGTTACTTTAACTTGACTTTGTTCACATGTGAAAGACGAGACTAGAGGGACAGGCGGTACCACCCTGGTTGAGGTGGACCTGAGTTCCCGACAGTCTTGAGACGGGTCGGCCCCAAGGGTACCCGTGTGTGAGATGTGGTGGGATGCGTCGGTAAGGCATCCAAAGGGTTATGTTGAGGCGTGGACGGGCAGGAAAGGCCCTTGCCACACATCCTCGAGACGGGGTGACGGGACCGCACTTTACGGGTCGCGCTTGCCCCGCATTAATAAAATGCTAATGGGTTGGGTATTTGATCTGAGTTGGTCGTTAGCCTTATTGCGCACCAAACCATCACGTGGGAAAGTTATGGGCATTCAGCGTCGTTGTATCAGCCGAAGCTCTTCGGACGTGAGCAATGGAGCGGCGCGCGCCGGATTGGACTGGACGGTACAGCTCTTGGACTGGAGTGTACTAAGTCTGCTTCCGGCCGCGTTCGCATCATGCAGGAGTGCAAGGGCAAGTGGGCCCACGAACCTGCGCGCTTAGGATTTAGACCGGCGGGCTGGCCTCTTCGTTGAGCCTAGGTTGGGCGACGACGTGCTGCTATCCCGAGGCCGGGCATGACCCAGGAAAGTGTGTCCGGCCGGAGGTGATCAGGCGTGTTGGAGATGCGGTGCACCCCTCCAGGGATGATTAATCTATTCGAATAGCCGTGTCCACGGTAACAGGACGACTTGGAGTTGTACCTTGACCTTATACAACTATAATTGTGACTTTAAATTAAAATGAATGTGGCTCCGAGATTGCTTCCTCGCAGGGAGTCGAGGAAGAATCTCTGGGCATGGTTACTTAATAAAATTGCTACAATAATATGACTATATATGTGATACCAGTCTACTCTCTTCTAATGCTGCAAGATGCTAAAGATGCTAGTCTTCGATAGGACTAGGCCTTCCCCCTATTCTTGCTTTCTGCAGTCAGTCCAGATATAACCCCTCCCCTTGATAATGATGCATATTTAGCATAGTTCTGATGTTAGTTTTGCGAGTACTTTGGATGACTACTCACCGCTGCTTTGCATTCTCTTTCCCCCCTCGATACGATTCTGCATTCAGACGATGGAGCCCAGGAGATGGAGTACGCCGGAGACGACTACTACACCATCGCCGGAGCCTACTACTACGTGGAGACCGCTCCCAACCAGCAGTAGGATAGGAGGTTCCCAGGCAGGAGGCCTCGCCTCTTTCGATCCGTTGTTATGTTTGTGCTAGCCTTCTTAAGGCAAAACTTGTCTAACTTATGTCTGTACTCAGATATTATTTGCTTCCGCTGACTCGTGTTTGTCGAGCTTTGTATTCGGGCCCTCGAGGTCCCTGGCTTGTAATATGAAGCTGTACGACTTTAATTTGTGTCTAGTGTTGTGTTGTGATATCAATCAGTGAGTCCCTAATCTTGATCGTACGCATTGCGTGTATGTTTAGCGTACGGACGAGATCGGGGGCGTCACAAGTTGGTATCAGAGCCGACTGCCTGTAGGTAGCCCCCTTTCCAACTCCTTGGCCGACGTTGAGTCTAGTCATTGAAAAACTTTTACTAACATTGTTGTGTGGGTTACGGGCCCACTTCTCAATCGGGTGGTATTAGGATCTTTTATTCCTCGTCTATACTCTGGGTTCTAATCTCTCTTCTCTTTCGGGTTAAAGATTTTGCTAAAATCTAACATTAGGTTCTCGTGATCACATCCACCGGAGAATTATTTCATCGAAAATTGTCTTCTTTAAAGTTATGATGCACACACTGTCATTTGACATCTTGAATCTCCTTATTACAGATGCGTCCCGCTAGGCAGATCGTTCATCTGACCTTTGCGCACGATACGACTGGGTTCCCGGCCATTCTGGTCAGCCTCTTGAAGAAGCTGGGATATCGTTGGTACCCCGAGTACACTGTTTACGAGGACTACCGCGAGTTCAACCAGGAGCAGTATGAGGCTGAGGTGGTTATCTGGGATCGACAGGACCTCTCCATCACTGAGCTGCACACCTTCCGTGGCATTGGAGTGACCGTTGAGATGGCAGTACAGGATGCTGCCTATGCTGCTATTGTTCGTCTCCGAGCAGCGAACCCTTGTTTGGAGGAGACGGCATACAGGTACATCCCGTATGTCCCTGCTGGAGTTGATACGGCAACCGACGCTGAGGTCTTGATCCCTTTCGCACGGCAGCGTACCGACCGGTCCTACACTGTTGTCTGCACCCCCTACGTGAGTCGTCGTTACGACCCACATGTTCTGGTCCAGTACACTGAGGCTCTGGATCGCACTATCAGGGCTCTTAACGTCGAGCTGTACGCCACCCGTGCTCGTCTGTATCAGGCTATGGAGCACTTGTTGCCAGCAGTCCGTGCGAGGATACATCCGGAGCACATCCTTTACCCGCCTCGGACTGAGTTTCCCCCAGGTCTTGGATGGCCTGAGGTTGGAGGTCGTACTCTGGCACGTGGACCTGCGCTCCCGCTTGGTATGCAGGTTCTGCATCGGAGTGTACACGGGATGCAGGACCCTGCCACCGGGTTTCACAATCAGGGTCATCTGCAGTTCCGTGGCTACTTTCGTTGTCCCCGGCGTTGATGTAGCTTATCACTATGTCCCGTTGTTGTATCCCTCCACCGCGTGCCTGCGTGCCGCCTAGTTGTCTAGGTTATTTTCATGCCAAACCTATCGTCTATTTCGTAACGGACTTATGGTTTGTAATAGACCTATGTATGGATCTGTATGTTGATTTCGAACTACTATGTTGAAATTCGAACTGCTATGTCGTATCTATTGCACTTCCTTCTTTGTGCAATTTACCTCATGAATGATTCCTTGTTCTTGCAATTACCAAATGCTAAACTACCACTGTTAAAATTTGACAGAATGGTTAGGCCAGCTGGTCGTGGTCGTGGTGCGCCTGAACCACCACCACCACCGGACTACATGGCTGGTATGATGCAGCAGTTTGAACTGAATCGCCAGTTTATGCAAGGGCTGATGGACCAGATCCCGAGGCCGAATATGAATCAGCAGCCAGCCCCAATGACTCTGCAAGACTTCATGCGCCTCAACCCTGCGATCTACCGCAGCTTAACTCAGCCGCTTGACGCAGATGACTGGCTCCGTGACATCACATATGAGCTGGAATCTTCAGGCGCCCCAGAGGCTAGCTATGCCACCTTTGCCTCGTACTTTCTGAAGGGTCCCGCTGCTCAATGGTGGGACAGCCACAGGCACTCACAGCCTGTTGGAACAATCATCACCTGGCCAGAGTTCCAAGCTGCGTTCCGTGCTCGTCACATTCCTTAGGGAATGATGGATAAGAAGAAGCGCGAATTCCGCAACTTAGTCCAGGGCAACAAGACTGTGGATGCTTATCAGCGGGAATTTCTGGACTTATCTCGCTATGATGAAGAAGACATTGCAACTGATGCTCGTAGGCAGGAGAAGTTCCGTGAAGGCCTCCACCCGGATATCAATCTGGCACTCCTTGCTCAAGACTTCGGTAACTTTGCCACCTTGGTGAACAAGTCCATTCTGGTGGAAACAGGTCTGCAGGACTACAAGGACAGCAGCAAGCGCAACCGTGACATGGGCTCATCTTCGGGCTCAGCAAGTCACAAGTGCAAGATCTGGATCCCCCACAACATGTACCATGCACCGCCTCCTGCTCCGAGGCCGTCCTATGCTGCACCTCGTCTGCCTCCACCCCCACCCAGGCAGCCGAGGCTCCCAGCTCCACCACCATGAGCTCCTGCTCCCCCTTCTCGTCCTGGGGATGGGCTGTGCTTCAAGTGTGGTCGTCCAGGACACCATGCTAGAGAATGCAGGCAGAATCAGAATCAACTTGCACTGCCTTCCAACTAGCCCCGCAACAACAATGCCAGGCCTAACACTGGTCGTGTCCAAGCTAACAATGTTGATCTGAATGAAGCTCAAGACCAGCCTGCTACTGTGATGGGTACTCTTCTCGTTAACTCCGTACCAGCTTCTGTATTGTTTGACACAGGAGCATCGCATTCTTTCATGTCTGAAGATTTTGAATACATGCATGGCATTAAGTACGAAGAGATGACCGTTCCAATAGTGGTAAACACCCCCGCTGGCCAATGCCAAACCTCCATGGTTTGTCCAGATGTCCCCATTGAAATAGAAGGCCTGGAATTCCATGCCTCCCCCATAATATTAAAGTCTTCCAAGATCGACCTTATTCTGGGAATGGATTGGTTGAAAGCACATACTGCTTCCGTCGTTTGTGCCACCAAAACTATCCACCTTCTGCACCCTTCGGATGAGATAGTCAACTACCATGCTCATCTGGTTTGAGATGCTGAAGCCCGACTATATGCCTTGAATGCATTAAATGAGTCACCTCTTGAAGGGATTGAAAACATTCCAGTTGTCCGGGATTTCCAAGATGTTTTTCGGGAAGAACTCCCAGGGATCCCCCCTGCTAGAGCTGTCGAGTTTGTCATCGACTTGGTACCTGGTACCACTCCTATTGCCAAGCGTCTGTATAAAATGCCACCACATGAACTCCTAGAACTTAAGCAAGAAATTCACAATTTGCTTCGTCTGGGTTTCATTCGTCCAATTCCTCTGCTTGGGGAGCGCCTTCTCTCTTTGTCAAGAAGAAAGATGGTACGAATCGATTGGTCCAAGATTACCGTCCCATCAACCAAGCAACGATTCAAAACAAATATCTGCTTCCACGGATCAATGATCTGTATGATCAACTTGCTGGATCATCAGTATTTTCTAAACTCGACTTGAGGTTGGGTTACCATCAAATCCGAGTTCGTGAAGAAGATATTCCCAAGACTGCATTTGTTACTCGCTATGGTTCATACGAGTACACCGTCATGTCCTTCGGCTTAACCAATGCTCCAGCAACCTTCTCTCGCTTGATGAATTATATTTTTATGGACTACCTCGATAAATTCGTCGTGGTTTACCTGGATGATATTCTGGTATTCTCCAAGAATAAATAAGAGCATGTTGAACATCTTCGTCTTATACTGGAGAGGCTTCGAGAACATCAACTTTATGCTAAGTGTTCAAAGTGTGAGTTCTGGATGGACGAAGTAACCTACCTTGGTCATGTGATCTCCAAGGATGGTATTGCGGTCAACCCTGAACGAGTTCAGGCTATTCTTGACTGGACTCCCCCGAAGAATGTCAAGCAAGTCAGAAGTTTTCTCGGGCTTGCCAGCTATTGCCGTCGATTCGTCGAGAACTTCTCCAAGATTGCAAAACCCTTAACCAATCTGCTTCACAAAGGTGTTAAATATGAGTGGACAGAAAAATGTCAGGAGAGCTTTCAGGCACTTAAGGACAAGCTGACCTCTACTCCAGTGCTTGCTCCTCCGGATACTCGTAAGGACTTTGTCATTTATTGTGATGCTTCACGTCAAGGAATGGGCTGTGTCCTAATGCAAGAACGCAGAGTGGTTGCTTATGCATCTCGTCAATTGCGTCCTCATGAAGAGAACTATCCAGTTCATGACCTTGAACTTGCCGCGGTAATCCATGCACTGAAAGAGTGGCGGCAATACCTTGTTGGGAACCGTTGCGAGATCTACACCGACCACCAAAGTTTGAAGTATCTGTTTACTCAGCCAGATCTGAACCTCCGTCAACAGAGATGGCTAATGCTTTGAGCCGCAAGTTGTACTGCAATCACCTTCAGGTTCACAAGGTTCACCCCCTTCTTATACCCCAGGCAAGGCTAATGTAATGGCTAATGCTTTGAGCCGCAAGTCGTACTGCAATCACCTTCAGGTTCACAAGGTTCACCCCCTTCTTCAAGAAGAATTTCGCAAGCTGAACCTCCATATTGTTCCTTAGGGTTATCTCGCTCCCCCTCCTGAAGGGTCCTACAAAATGAACCTCCATGTTGTTTCCCAGGGTTCTCTTAATACCCTGGTTGCTAAACCAGATCTTGTGGACGTCATCAAGTGGATCCAGAAGTGTGACAATGAAGTCGAGAGGATTAAACGCGATCTCGCAGAAGGAAAGCCCTCACCCTTCACTATTGCTGAGGATGGCGCTTTGTACTTCAAAGACCGCCTAGTGGTACCGAGTAAGGAGAAAAACCATGATATGACTCAGGAGGTCATGAAGGAAGCACATGACACTCCGCTGTCTATTCATCCTGGTAGTACCAAGATGTACCAAGACATTCGTCGAAGATTCTGGTGGTCTAACATGAAGCAAGACATTGCACGCTATGTTTCAGAATGTGACATTTGCCGTCGGATCGAAGCAGAACATCAAAGGCCTGCTGGAACTCTACAACCTATTTCTATTCCTGAATGGAAATGGGATCATGTTGAAATGGATTTCATTACTGGTTTTCCCAGATCGCAGAAAGGTAATGATGCTATTCTTGTCGTCATTGACCGGTTGTCCAAAGTTGCACATTTTCTGGCTGTCAAGGAAACTATTACTGCTAGTCAGCTGGCAGATCTATACATGTCCAGAGTTGTTTCACTCCACGGTATTCCATTGGTGATTAGTTCAGACCGTGGTAGCTTATTCACTTCAAGGTTCTGGGCAAGTTTCCAGGAAGCTATGGGAACTCGTTTGTCCTTTAGCATCGCTTTTCACCCTCAATCCCAGGGACAAGTTGAAAGAGTCAACCAGATTCTCGAAGACATGCTTCGAGCTTGTGTCATTTCTTTCGGCAAGAAATGGGAGGAATCTCTCCCGTATGCGGAGTTCTCCTACAACAATAGCTATCAAGCTAGTCTGAAGATGGCTCCTTTTAAAGTATTATATGGACGTAAGTGTCGGACTCCTCTGAATTGGTCAGAAACTGGGGAACGTACACTTATCGGTCCGGATATCATCCAACATGCCGAAGATCAAGTCCGCATTATTCATGCAAATCTGAAGGCTGCTCAGTCTCGTCAGAAGAGTCAGTATGACCGTCATCACAAAGATATGGTCTATCAACCTGGCGAAAAGGCTTATCTTCGAGTCACGCCAATGAGAGGTACACACCGTTTTGGGATCAAGGGCAAGCTGGCTCCTCGATACATTGGTCCTTTCACTGTTCTCGAAAGGCGTGGTAAGGTGGCATATCAACTGGAACTACCGCCAAACCTTTCTCAGGTTCACGATGTGTTCCATGTGTCACAGCTTCGTCGCTGCTTCAAGGATCCTATCCGAGCAGTGGATCATGATATGTTGGAGCTGCAACAAGACCTTTCTTACAAGGAGCAACCAGTCCGCATTCTCGATGAAACTGAACGTCGGACTCGTCAGAAGGTTACCAAGTTCTTCAAGGTGCAGTGGGCAAACCATTCTGAAGATGAAGCTACTTGGGAACGCGAAGACCTTCTTCGTGTAGAGCACCCCGGGCTCTTTCCTTCTACTTCTTGATTCTCGGGACGAGAATTCTTTTTAGTAAGGGAGAGTTGTGACACCCTGGATTTTGGCTACAGTGATCATTGTAATTAAGCACAATGATGACCATGAACAGTGCCTAATCATTTTGCTAAGTAGAATGTGATCAAGTTGAAAATCATATCTCATTTTAAATTTTCCCTAAAAAGGGCATTAATTTTTAATTTGATAAAATAAAATTGCAAATAACATATGAAAAATGTTGCACACTTGTTAAAAATCTCAAAACTAATGTTGTTAAGGAAAACAACATCAGTCTTTTGCAAAAATGAACAGTAGCAATTAAACAGTGCTAATTCAACACTTTAAAATTGCTTTTTCATTTATGAAAAATACAAAATATATCCACTGGCCTCCAAAATATATGTGGCACTGTCTATACTCACTAGTGAATTAATGGGACACTTCCCATATTTTTCTAAGTGAACAGTGTGCCCAAATATTCTTCTACTTCTCTCTATTTATTAATAAAAAGAAAAACAGAAAAGAAACAAAAGAAAAAGGGCAGAAGCCCACTTACCTGGCGACTGGGCCGCGCTGGCCCAGCCCACTCCCACCTGCCCACCGTCCTTCTTCCGTCCATGTCGCTCCCGCCGTGGACAGAGCCGCGCCGCGCCGTCGCCGTTCGCCACGCCGACGGGGGCAGGTGGGCGAGGGGATAAGCCTCACCCCGAGCCGTCCCCCCTGGCCGCCTTCGCCATTTGCCTCTCCTCTCCCTCTCTCCAACTCTCGCTCGCCTTCCTCCCTCCCGAGCACTGCCACCGCCAAGGACGCCGGCTGAGCTCGTGGCCACAGCCCCTCCCCCGCCTCCGTAGCCTGTCCAGAAGAACCGCCGCGACGAGCCCCTCCTCCTCGACCACTGGACCAAGCACCTGGAGCCCTGCGCCGTCGCCATCGACCCTTCTTCTTCCTCTGGACCCGTAGCTCACCGCCGTCGATCCGCCGTCTGCACTGCACGCCAACTGCACCGGGCCTTCTCAGCAACGACAGTGAGCTCCCCGGCGTCCTCCTCTTCCCCTGGTTGCTCCTCTAGGCCGCCGTAGCTAGCTTCCACCGCACCCGAGCTCCGGTCGCCGCCTTTGAGCTCGTGGTCGTCGCCACCGTTGCCGTCAGGCTCGCCTGAGCGCAGCACCGTGCTCCTGGTGCTCCCAGGAGCACAACGCGCACACGCACGCCCCCGCTCGTGCCTCCTAGCGCCGTCTGCAACGCGCGCCCGAGCATTCCTCTGCCTGAGCTCGTCGCCGACGAGCCGTCGGTGACCAAATTGTCCCGGGCGTGCCACCATCGTGCTCACCGCGTCGCGTAGAGTCGCCCAGCACCTTTAGTTCGCTCGCTAACGCAGTGCATCGACGTTTGCCACCACGCCCGAGCGCCGCCGCCCGCCATCGCCATCGTAGCGCTCGCCACAGGCCATCCCAGCTCGCCCCGATGCCCGGAATGGAATGGCGGCAATGCCAGCTTTCGAACGCGCCCACTAACGCACGATTTGGTGCGCCGTAGAGGATTTCCGAGCCGCGCCACCGTTTTGGGAGCTCGCCGGAGCTCCTCCGGCGGCCGGACGGCGCCGCCCCCGACGGGGCCCAGTCGGGGCCACCTGCAGGGTCACTGGCCAGTGGGCCAGCCTGACCTCGTTGACCTGTTGACCAGGTCAACGTGCTGACTGGGCCTGGTCCAGTCACTGACTGGTGGGTCCCAGTCCCCCTGTGTGTATGACATGTGGGCCACCCCTGTCAGATAACTAATTAGTTAATTAGGTTAATTAAAATAATTAATTTAGCCTAATGTGTCTATGACAAATGGGCCCCACTTGCTAAATTAGTCTCTGTTAGTTTAATTTAACTCTGATTTGAAAATGAGTCTATGACATGTGGGTCCCACATGTCAGGTTTGACCAGTCAGCTGAGACCGTTTACTGCTGATGCAATGCTGATGTCAGCATGATGTCATAATAGCATTTTTCGAATTAATTTAATTCTGTTAATTCCAGAAAATGATTAAATCTTTGAAAAATCATAGAAAATAATCTGTAGCTCAGATCAAAAAACTTTATATATGAAAGTTGATCAGAAAAATCCCACGAATCCAAATATGCCATCCATTCATCTGTCACATGCACCTAGCATGATAAACATGGAACTTTTCCCCTCCGGATCGCCTGTCCGATAAATCCAAAGACCCGGGAAATATCGTCAGATATTCTCCCGCTCCGTCTGCAACTTGTAGTACTGCGTTAGTGCATGCCTAGCTCCGAATATTGCCATGTCATGCATCATGATGCATTTGTCTGCTTTATATTTATTGTTTCTTCCCCCCTCTTCTTACCGGTAGACCCCGAGACCGACGCTGCTGCCGGGTACGACTACGTGACTGACGATCAGCCCTTTGCCGCAGAGCAGCAAGGCAAGCAAACCCCCCTTGAGCATTCCGATATCGCCTATTCCTTTCCCTCTTATTCTTGCATTAGATTTTGATACTGTATTAGCTAGCTCCTATTCTAATGCATAGCCTGTTTTTGATAAACTGTTACGTTACCTGCAATCATACCAACTGCTTAGTATAGGTTGATCAGTGAATCCCCTGTGACCCCCTTAGTCCCAGTTGCCCCTGCTTCTTTATCGACGACTCGATGACTCGAAGACCCGAAGACTCGGTCAACCGACCGACGAGCCAGGCCCCTCACATCACCGCACACCCCTTAAGTATGGCACTGCAGAGCTACTATCGGGTGCCGAGGGTGATACCTCACTTAGCACTCCCGATGTTAATTCCGTAGCGTAGCTAATCGGTCATGGGTATCGAGGGTGATTCCTCCTTCCCATTTATCGCTAGCGACTCTTGCATACACATACCTCGAGTGGGATCCATCGAGGGTGATTCCTCGGATATCCACTTGGTGTATAGACACACAGTTACTTTAACTTGACTTTGTTCACATGTGAAAGACGGGACTGGAGGGACAGGCGGTACCACCCTGGTTGAGGTGCACCTGAGTTCCCGACAGTCTTGAGACGGGTCGGCCCCAAGGGTACCCGTGTGTGAGATGTGGTGGGATGCGCCGGTAAGGCATCCAAAGGGTTATGTTGAGGCGTGGACGGGCAGGAAAGGCCCTTGCCACACATCCTCGAGACGGGGTGACGGGACCGCACTTTATGGGTCGCGCTTGCCCCGCATTAATAAAATGCTAATGGGTTGGGTATTTGATCTGAGTTGGTCGTTGGCCTTATTGCGCACCAAACCATCACGTGGGAAAGTTATGGGCACTCAGCGTCGTTGTATCAGCCGAAGCTCTTCGGACGTCAGCAATGGAGCGGCGCGCGCCGGATTGGACTGGACGGTACAGCTCTTGGACTGGAGTGTACTAGGTATGCTTCCAGCCGTGTTCGCATCGTGTAGGAGTGCAAGGGCAAGTGGGCCCATGAACCTGCGCGCTTAGGATTTAGACCGGCGGGCTGGCCTCTTCGTTGAGCCTAGGTGGGGCGACGACGTGCTGCTATCCCGAGGCCGGGCATGACCCAGGAAAGTGTGTCCGGTCGGAGGTGATTAGGCGTGTTGGAGATGCGGTGCACCCCTGCAGGGATGATTAATCTATTCGAATAGAAGTGTTCACGGTAACAGGACGACTTGGAGTTGTACCTTGACCTTATACAACTATAATTGTGACTTTAAATTAAAATGAATGTGGCTCCGAGATTGCTTCCTCGTAGGGAGTCGAGGAAGAATCTCTGGGCATGGTTACTTAATAAAATTGCTACAATAATATGACTATATATGTGATACCAGTTTACTCTCTTCTAATGTTGCAAGATGCTGAAGATGCTAGTCTTGGATAGGACTAGGCCTTCCCCCTATTATTGCTTTCTGCAGTCAGTCCAGATATAACCCCTTCCCTTGATAATGATGCATATTTAGCATAGTTCTGATGTCAGTCTTGCGAGTACTTTGGATGAGTACTCACCGCTAGTTTGCATTCTGTTTCCCCCCTCGATACGATTCTGCGTTCAGACGATGGAGCCCAGGAGATGGAGTACGCCGGAGACGACTACTACACCACCGCCGGAGCCTACTACTACGTGGAGACTGCTCCCGAAAAGCAGTAGGATAGGAGGTTCCCAGGCAGGAGGCCTCGCCTCTTTCGATCCGTTGTTATGTTTGTTCTAGCCTTCTTAAGGCAAAACTTGTCTAACTTATGTCTGTACTCAGATATTATTTGCTTCCGCTGACTCGTGTTTGTCGAGGTTTGTATTCGAGCCCTCGAGGCCCCTGGCTTGTAATATGAAGCTGTATGACTTTAATTTGTGTCTAGTGTTGTGTTGTGATATCAATCAGTGAGTCCCTAATCTTGATCGTACGCATTGCGTGTATGTTTAGCGTACGGACGAGATCGGGGGCGTCACATCGGCATACATGATCTGCAACACGTATCGAACGTTGTCGCCTGTGGGGGATGTGAGAATAACTCCAGCCCCCAGTCCGGCCAAAGTTTTGGATCCATCGAAGTACATCATCCAATGGGAGTATGTACTATATTCCCTAGGGAGCTCGGCCTCTGTCCATTCGGCGAGAAAATCTGCCAGCACCTGAGACTTAATAGCTCGACGTGATTTGTAGGTAATTTCAAAAGGAAGGAGCTCAATGGCCCATTTGGCTATGCGGCCGGTGGCGTCCCTGTTGTTGATTATATCGTTCAGGGGTACTTCGGAGGCCACCGTGACCGAACACTCTTGGAAGTAGTGTCTTAGTTTCCATGATGCCATAAATACTGTATAGGCTATCTTCTGGTAGTGCGGGTATCTGGACTTGCATTGCGTTAGTACTTCTGACACGTAATATACCGGCTTCTGTATCCGGAATTTGTGTCCCTCCTCCTCTCGTTCGACAACGAGCACTACACTAACGACTTGGTTGGTGGCCGATATGTATAATAACATGGGCTCACCCGCGCCTGGTGCTGTGAGTACGGGATTGCTTGCCAGGAGTGTCTTAATTTCTTCTAACGCAGCCTTTGCTTCATCGGTCCATTCGAATTTCTTGGTCCGTTTCAGCAATTTGTAGAGCGGTAAAGCCTTTTCACCGAGGCGGGAGATATAGCGGCTTAACGCCGCCACGCAACCAGCCAACCTTTGGACATGCTTTAGCTCTGTGGGAACTGCAAGTTCTGATAAGGCACGGATCTTGGCCGGATTCGCTTCTATTCCCCTATGGGAAACGATGAATCCGAGCAGTTTACCAGCGGGAACTCCGAAGACACACTTCTCTGGATTTAGCCGTATATCGTACTCGCTTAGGCTGGCAAAGGTTTGCCTAAGGTCGTCGACCAGCTGGCTGACGTGTTTGGTTTTAATGAACACATCATCAACGTATGCCTCGACTGTTTTGCCAACCTGTTTTTCGAGACAAGTCTGGATCATGCGCTGGTATGTAGCCCCAGCGTTCTTTAGCCCGAAAGGCATTGTGTTGAAGCAGAATGGCCCGTATGGGGTGATGAATGCGGTTGCAGCCTGGTCGGATTCCTTCATTTTGATATGATGGTATCCGGAGAAAGCGTCGAGGAAACACAGTGAATCGTGTCCGGCTGTGGCGTCGATGATCTGGTCTATCCGTGGTACGGGGAAAGGGTCCTTGGGGCAGGCCTTGTTAAGGTCTTTGAAGTCGACACACAGCCGCGAGGATTTGTCTTTCTTTGGTACCATCACTAGATTTGCCAACCATTCGGGATGTTTAATCTCCCGAATGAATCCGGCCTCTAGCAGTTTGGCTAATTCGTCACCCATAGCTTGTCGTTTGGGCTCGGAAAAGCGGCGCAGAGTCTGCTTGACGGGCTTGAAGCCTTTGATGATATTCAGACTGTGTTCTGCTAGCCGCCGTGGGATTCCGAGCATATCAGAAGGGTGCCAGGCGAAGATGTCCCAATTTTCTCATAAGAATGCTCGTAGTGCGTCGTCCACCGTGGAGTCCAACTGAGCTCCGATGGACGTTGTTTTGTTGGGGTCCGTCGGGTGTACCTGGAATTTGACGATTTCATCTGCAGGTTTAAAGGACGTGGATTTGGGCCTTTTGCTAAGGATCACATCGTCCTTGTCTATCGTTGACCGGAGCGTGGTCAATTCTTCTGCAGCGAAGGTCTCAGCTAGTGTCTCGAGGGCGAGCGCTGCTGTTTTGTTTTCGGCTCGAAGGGCTATGTTCGGATCACTGACGATTGTGATTACTCCGTTTGGGCCTGGCAGTTTGAGCTTCATATACCTGTAATGTGGTATAGCCTGGAATTTTGTGAAGGCGTCACGCCCCAGCAGGGCATGGTAGCCGCTTGGGAAGGGCACGATATGGAAGAGAAGCTCTTCTGATCGGTAGTTTTCGGGCGTGCCGAACACTACGTCCAGGGTGATACACCCTGAACAACGCGCCTCTCTCCCAGGGATGATCCCTCGGAATGTTGCGTTGCTATGCTCGATGCGAGATCGGTCGAATTGCATTTTTTCTAGGGTATCTTCGTAGATCAGGTTTAAACCACTGCCGCCGTCCATTAGCACCTTGTGTAACCTGAAGCCATCGATGATGGGGTTCAGGACTAGGGCGGTCGGTGAATGACCGGGAAGAGTGGATGGTCGGTCAGTATCTCCGAAGGTAATGGGCATGTCTGCCCAGGCACTTGTTGCTGCCACATGATATATCTGTTCGAGTTCTTTAAGAGCTCTTTTCCTCCTGTTCCTTGAGGGGAACGTTTCGTAGATCGTCAGGACTTTGGCGTTATATTCTGGTGGCGATGTGGAGCACCTGTTCGGCGGTGGTGCCTCAAGAATGGCTTCACCGCTTTTTGCGATCTGCCTGACGACCCAGCAAGCTCTAAGGCCGTGAGTCGGAGCTGTGTTCATCAATACGGAGTGTATAGGGCAAGGTTTATCCAGTAGTCCATCAAGGACGGTACTGACCCCTGAAGGGGGCATGTTTCTCTTTTCGGCGGGTTAGAATCTGGCTGGCCACTTTGGAGGTATCCTCTTTTTCCGATCTCCGCTAGGGTATTCGGTAAGGGTTGGTTCCGAAAACAGCCGTTCGGCTTGCCAAGCGCTTTCCATGGCACAATATTTTTTTACCAAATCTGACAGCTCGGTGAAGTCACGAATGTGCCGACGAGCCAGGGTGTTGAGAATCCCTTCGTCATGGCAGTTGCATTTGAAGGTTGCCATTATCTCTTGATCACTAAGGCCCCGTACTTTGTTTCGAGCGAGTAGGAGTCTGGCCTAGTAATGATGAACCGACTCTCCTGATAAATGTATAATGTCTGGTAAGTCCGAAGACTTGGGCTCTGCTGCGATGCTTGAGTGATCGGCTTGGGAGGTGGATGGTAAAAGATTTGACTCCACGCCACGGTGGGAGTTCGGAGTCACAGTCTCCGAACTGTGTGATAGATCAGGGACGAATACCGGACTGTTTCCGGAGCGAACGCCAGAGTCTGGGTTGTAGGCGAGGTCTCGATGATCGGAGACTGGGGTATAGACCGTTTTTAATTCCGGTCGCTGGGGGGACGAGCCCCCGCCGAACACTCGACGGTGGCAACAAGGTGGGTGACCGTGGGGATGTGAATCTCCCTATCGTCGGGTTTAAGCCCGAGCTGGTCATAGACCGGGATCTGGTCATCAGCCATATGCATGATCTCAATCCGATCAAATAGCTCGTTCAGAAACGAGGCGATCGTAGGATGCGTGTCGCTGAAGCGAGTGGGGTCGGTATGTGGCGTTGCAGTTCCGGAGTCGCACGAAAGCGGACCCAGGTCCTGTTTAACCATGGTGGATCCGGTCACAACGACCGGATTGGGCGGTCCAGACAACCCGGGGATAACGACCTCATCATCGGAGGCGAGGCCCGATGTCTTCGGCGTCGAGGCGTCGGGATCTGCGGGCTCCTCCGTAGGAGTCGACGGTTTTATCAAGACGAGTTCTCCCCGTGAATCAGCGACGAACTCTAGGGTTCCGAACCTGATTCCTCGATCGGGGGAGAAGTTTCCGATCTGGCCAAGGTGGCCGATCGGGTAAGCGTGCGACGAGATGTTGCCGCTTGCGAGGATCTGATCCGGGGAGAGAATCCCCTGTGTGCAGATCTCGTTGCTTGTGACAAGGCGAGTCATCGATTCCTTTGGCGATCACAGCGGAACTCTCAATGAAAGCACCAATGTCGGTGTCAAAACCGGCGGATCTCGGGTAGGGGGTCCCGAGCAGTGAGACTAAAATCGATGGTAACAGGAGATGGGGGAGACGATGTTTACCCAGGTTTGGGCCCTCCTATGGAGGTAATACCCTACGTCCTGCTTGAATATATTGATGGTATAAGGGTTACAGAGTTGATCTACCTCGAGATCGTATAGCTAAAACCCTAGATGAGTTCTCTTGCCCTATAACCTAAAACCCTCCGGCTTATATAGACGCCGAGGGTACCTAGGGCTTACACATAGTCGGTTGCACATCAAAGGGAAAAACATGCCTATCTACTGTCGACAACTTGGAGGACACGCCATGGCTCCTTGAAACTTCCACCTTGGCGACGGGGCCCTTGATCACCCAGTGCTCATCCAGTGGCCCACATAGTCCGGCCCATGAGAAACAGGTCGGCTATCCGAGGACCCCTTAAACCAGGACTCCCTCAGACGTGCCTTATAGGGATGATAGATTTTGCAAGAAGCATAAACATGATAGAACCAATTATTTGCTCAAAGTGATAGATGAATTTGCTACAAAATTATGTTCTCTTTGTCCTATTACTTGTGAACTTTGCAATAAAGTTGGTCATCTTAGTTTCCAATGCAAACTTTTTCATGATCAAATCATGGCCAAATATTGTAATGACTTGATCACCCTTGAACTTTATAATGAGCTTTATCTATTTTTGGGGAGTGAAGAATTGACACATAAAAATAGTTGGTTTGAAGTATTCATTCTCACGGACGACATTGAAAATAATCTAAAAAATATCTATATGTTTTGCATGGTAAATTGCTATGAGAATGCTTATATTGCCAACTATAGAAAGATGGGAAAACTAATAGAATATAAAAGGAATACTAATGAAAGGGTAAAGAATTCCACTTTCCCTCCTATTGTCTCTCATGATGTAATAGGTGATGAGGAGGACCTCCCTATTCAACCAATCTCATCAATAAGAAGCTCGGAAAAATTACTCAAACCCACAGATGATGTGATGAAGAAGAAGAAAAGAAGAAAGAGTAGAGGTAAAAAGGTATCTCTCCCAAATGATGTTGCTCCTATTATTGTTGTGCCTCATGAGGATGAATCAAAAATAATTTTGGAAGATGATACACTTGATGATGATTTTTTTATGCCTATTGCTTGTTGTGATGACTATGATTGGGAAGATAATGATACTTCTTATAATCTTGAAAATCTTTTTGGCACCAACGTGGTGAATTATGATGATAATAATTGTTATACGATTGGTGCTATTCATACTATTAATGATGAGAGTGATTATGCTTATGATATGCCAAGCCACAAGCTTGGGGATGCTATGTTTGATGAGAATGACATGTTTGAGAATTTATTTGCTGCAATTAATGTTTGTCCCAAGCTTGGGGATGTTATGCTTAATGAAGATGATCTTTTTAGTTCCCCTACTTTGAATGATCAAATTTGTTATGATGATTGCATGCCTCCTATTTATGATGATTGTGATATTTATGAAAGTGGGTTTGGGAGAGTGTCAACTTTAGATAATTATTATCCCACTATTTTGGAGGGTGTTGAATTTTATTATAATGATAAAAGTGGATTTGGAGAGTGTTGGGGAACGTTGCATGGGAAACAAAAAATTTCCTACGCACACACAAGATCTATCCATGGTGATGAGCATCTACGAGAGGGAGAGTGGATCTACATACCCTTGTAGATCGCTAAGCGGAAGCGTTAAAAAACGCGGTTGATGTAGTCGAACGTCTTCGCGATCCAAATCGCCGAGCGTCCCGCGATCCCATCATGATCCATCTCGCGATCCAATCACGATCTGTCCCACGATCAAATCACGAATTGTCTCGCGATCCTGATCACGGTCCTTCCGATCTAGCGCCGAACGGACGGCACCTCCGCGTTCAGCACACGTATAGCTTGATGACGCCTTCACCTCCTCGATCCAGCGAGCGATGGTGAAGTAGTAGATGAGTTCCGGCAGCACGACGGTGTGGTGACGGTGGTGGTGAAGAACAATCTCCGCAGGGCTTCGCCAAGCACTACGGAAACTATGACGGAGGATGAACTAGAGGGGCGGGGTTGCCGGCACACGGCTTGGGGATTTCTTGATGTGTTCCGGGTGCTAGCCCTGCCCCTCTATTTATATGTTGAGCCCTGGGGTCAAAACTTGGAGAAAGAGCCTCCTCAAAGTCGGTTTGGCCTGCAAGGCAAGAGTCCTCCTCGGACTCCAGGACCAGACGCCAGGGTCCTCGGCGTCTGGCCCCAGATGCCAGGGTTCCTGGCGTCTGGCCCCTGGCCTCCGCGAAACTCCTTTTGCACCTTCCTTAAAGCCTCGTGGGCTTTACCCCTTGGCCCAAATAAAGTGTTCTCGTACCCGAACATTTCGGGAAACATCTAAAACCCCTTTCGGTGAATTCCGGAACCCTTCCGCAGACCAAACACTATTATCCCATATATCAATCTTTACCTCCGGACTATTCCGGAGCTCCTCGTCATGTCCGGGATCTCATCCGGGACTCCGAACAACTTTCGGTCACCAACATAATAACTCAACTATACTTATATCGTCACCAAACGTTAAGTGTGTAGACCCTGCGGGTTCGAGAACTATGCAGACATGACCGAGACACCTCTATGGTCAATAACCAATAGCGGGACCTGGATGCCCATATTGGTTCCTACATATTCTACGAAGATTTTTATCGGTTGAACCTCTATGTCAAGGATTCAGTTAATCTCGTATACTGTTCCCTTTGTTCTTCGGTATGTTACTTGCCCGAGATTCGATCGTCGATATCTCTATACCTAGTTCAATCTCGTTACCGGCAAGTCTCTTTACTCGTTCTGTAATACAAGATCCTGTGGCTAACACTTTAGTCACATTGCTTGCAAGGCTTGTTGTGATGTTGTATTACCGAGTGGGCCCTGAGATACCTCTCCGTCACACGGAGTAACAAATCCCAGTCTTGATCCATGCCCACTCAACAGACACCCTCGGAGATACCTGTAGAGCATCTTTATAGTCACCCGGTTATGTTGTGACGTTTGATACACACAAGGTATTCCTCCGGTGTCAGTGAGTTGCATGATCTCATGGTCATATGAACATATACTTGACATGCAGAAAACAATAGCAATAAACTGACACGATCATATGCTATGTTCATAGTTTGGGTCTTGTCCATCACATCATTCTCCTAATGATGTGATCCCGTTATCAAATGACATCTCATGTCTATGGCTAGGAAACCTTAACCATGTTTGATCAACGAGCTAGTCTAGTAGAGGCTTACTAGGGACACTTTGTTTGTCTATGTATCCACACATGTATTTGAGTTTCCAATCAATACAATTATAGCATGGATAATAAACGATTATCATAAACAGGGAAATATAATAATAACCAATTTATTATTGCCTCTAGGGCATATTTCCAACAGAGAGGTCATGACTTTATTTAGTAATGATTCCACTATTTCGGAAGAGGTTTCACTTGACTATGACGAGAACAAAGTTGCTACTTATGATGATTATTGTGATGATACTTATGTTATAAAAAGTAGTGATAACTATTATCATAATTTCGAATATCCTTTTACTAAACATTACTCTTTTAATGTGGAAACCGTTTATAATATTTGAGTTTCATTTGATGCTCCCACTACAATGAATGAGAAGAATTTTGCTTGTGTGGGTAGTAATAAAAATTCTATGCTTGTGCATCATGAAAAGAATGATTTATGTGATATTTATATTATTGAATTCTTTCATGATGCTACTGAAAATTATGATGAGGGAGGAACATGTGCTTGTAGGAATTGCAATAATATCAAGTTTCCTCCCTATGTGTTCAAAGTTTTAAAGTTGCACTTGTTTTGCCTTCCTATGCTAGTTGATTCTTGATCCCATAAATTGTTTGATCACAAAATCCCTATGCATAGGAAGTGGGTTAGACTTAAATGTGCTTTGTCATGTGATTCATGATGCTCTCTTGCATGTTTCAATTATTATTCCTATACGAGCATCATTGAAATCATCATGCCTAGCTAAAAGGCATTAAAGAAAAGCGCTTGTTGGGAGATAACCCAACACTTATACTTTCTGTTTTGATGTGTTCACATGATTGAGCTACTGTATTAATAATGTTTTGTGCCTTTTATTTCAATAAAGTGCCAAGTAAGCCTTTGGGATGACTCACAAGATGAGTAGAATTGATGCTGAACCAAAACAGAAACTTTTGACTCCAGTACAGGAATTTTCATTTTTTACTGGAGCGTTATAATGATCTTAAATTTTTACAAAGTCTTCACATACAAAATTTTTTTCAGAATTTTTAGAGACAGGGAAGTATGGCTATACTACAGATCTTCACAGACTGTTCTGTTTTTGACAGATTCCGTTTTGCATGCATAGTTTGCTTGTTTTAGTGTTTCCATAGCTTATATTTAGTGGTATAAATTATGGGAATAATATAATACAGTAGGTACCATGTGGGAACAATTATGAATCTTGTCTTGACAGTACCTAAGTGAATGATTTATCTTTATTACACTAACCCTTCTCACGAAGTTCCGTTAAGTTTTGTGTGATTGAAGTTTTCAAATTTTGGGAGAGACACAGATATGAGGAGAATAAGGAGTGACAAGAACCTAAGCTTGGGGATGCCCAAGGCACCCCCAAGGTAATATCCAAGGAAGACTCAAGCGCCTAAGCTTGGGGATGGCCCGAAAGGCATCCCCTCTTTCGTCTTCAACATTATCGGTATATCTTATTTAGAGCTATATTTTTATTCGTCACATAATATGAGTTTTTCTTGGAGCATCATTTTATTTTGTTATTTGCTGTTAGGTGTTATTTATAATCTTGTTTTTCAATAAAAAGTTCCAAGAATTACCTAGGGATGTTGCATTGCATGTTTGATGTGTGTTGTGTAAAAACAGAAACTTTTCCTGTAGTGTTTGAATTTTCATATTTTACTGGAACGTGAAAAGTTTCTGAAATTTTTACACAGTGTTATCATATAAATTATTTAGCATGTCCTAAAGTTTCATAATTTTTTGAGTTACATAAGTACACTGGTTTAATAGATTGCTACAGACTGTTCTGTTTGGACAGATTGCTGTCATAGTTTTGTTATCTACTTATCCTATAGTTTCCATAGCCTATGTTGGTAGATATAAATTGTGGAAATGATAGTAAACAGTAGATGATGTTTGAAAATTATTGTGCAACTTGTCTTGGCAGTACATGAAGTGTTGATTTGTTCTTATGTGTACTAACCTATCTCACGAGTTCTTTTCGAGTTCTGTGTGGATGAAGTTTTTGAGAATAGGTGAAACCGGGATATGAGAGGATTGAACGAGATACAAAAGCTCAAGCTTGGGAATGCCCAAGGCACCCCAAGTAAATATTTCAAGAAGTCTCAAGCATCTAAGCTCGGGGATGCTACACATCCCACCTCTGTTCGTCAACTATCGGTTAGCCTATGTTGAGCCTAAATTTTTATTCGTTCACATGATACGTGCTATTCTTGGAGTTCTATTTTTGTTTAGTTTGCTGTTTGAATAAAATACTCAGATCTGAAAATATTTATTGAGAGAGATAGAGAGAGAGTCCTCACACAACTACTTAATTGTTTGACTACTCATTGATCTTCACCTATATCTTTTGAGAGTAGCTTGTCATTTCCTCTCATGCTTCACTTATACCTTTTTGAGGGATGAAATTTTTATGCTCATGTGCTTCACTAAAATTTGGTTGAGCTTGTCAAAAAGCAATGGCAATATATGAAACTAGTCCCAAGGTGATAAATATCCAAGGAGGATATAATAAAAACTTTCATGAAGATCATTGGACAAATTAAACTTGATTCCTTGTAATAGTTTTGAAACATGATGATAGTAATATGTGAGTCATGTCAATGAGTAATTATGCTTAGTAGGAATATTGGTGTTAAGGTTTGTGATTCCCTATGCATGGACGAAAGTCAATAGTTATGCAATGAAGTTACATCCTACTTGTGGTGCATTATTCGGTGCTAGTTATGCTCAATGTTCACTTATGTGAATTTTCGTTTTTTGGTTTGGTTGCTTCCCAATCTATTTGCTAGCCTCCATTTGTACTAAGTAGAAATACTAATTGTGCATCCAAAATCCTTAAACCAAGTTTTGCCTTATGAGTCCACCATACCTACCTATATGTGATATTTCCATGCCGTTCCAAGCAAATTTGTATGTGCCATCTCTAAATTTTCAAAATAAATTTTCTCTTTTGTGTGCCCGTACCGCTCATGAAACGGTGGGGAGTATCCAATATTTTTCCATGCTAGATGTGTTATTCTCAAGATGAGTGTTTATTCACTTGTCATTGCACGAGAGTGCGGCGGTACTAGGGATGCCCATTCCCGAAATGAAAAAAAAAACATTTACTTTATGTTGTCAAATAATAAATTCCTTGGAAAGTGTTGGTATGGAAGGCAACCGTGGATACGGCCCGCCATGGAAAGTGAAAGTTTGGTGGAAAAAGGAATAAACTTTATTTTCTGTTTGGGAACCGCCTATGATATATCTAGGATGGAAAGTATTGTGAGCTACTTTGTCGTTTTCGTTGACAGGAAAAGCATGCCACCCAAAATATTTTTTCTCTCTCAATTTAAAACTTTGAGCTCTGGCACCTCTACAAATCCCTACTTCCCTCTGCGAAGGGCCAATCTATTTACTTTATGCAATTTTTATTTTTGCTTTGAGTCTCCATCTTCTCTTATAAACTTCTGGAGCCGGGTGAAGTACATAAAAAGGACTTAGCCCCGTCTTGCTGCAGGCGGCTTGAGGTTCTACCAGTAAAGATTTGACAATTGTATTGAGATCCTGGTCTGTCAAGGGAGTCTGGTTGAAGCGTTGAGGGTCGTTCACTTCACCAGTATGTTGACACATTAAAGCGTTGCAGCGGCTCAAAGGCAAAATCCTCCAAGAGACCCAGCAGCAGGTCAGATCAACACCTGTTAACCCGTTGGCTAACAGGGCCCATATCTTCGAAAAGGTTGGACCATACTGGATGCGCTGTGCAGCGGACATCCGGTTTGGGAGCTCGGTGTCGGTGAGCCGGTAAGGACGATAACCTGGCAGTGGATTCTCTCCTTCTGGGGAAGTGTCTTTGCAGTAAAACCAAGTTTTGTTCCAGTCCTTGGGATGACTTGGCAGAACTGCTGCAGGGAAGAGTACATCCCTCCGTCTCTGAAGAGTAACGCCTCCAAGCTCAAGACTCGGTCCATCCGCCATTTCTGTTTGGCGGTTGACGTAGAAGTATTATTTGAAGAGGTTAACAGACGGCTCTTCTTGCAGATAAGCTTCACAGATGGTTTGGAACTGGCACAGGTTGGTGACAGAATTGGGGCCAATGTCTTGAGGGTGCAGTTTATACAAGTGTAGGGCGTCCCGGAAAAATTTAGACTCGGGTGGTGAGAAGCCACGAAGAAGATGGTCTGTGAACACAATGACTTCCCCATCCTCAGGCTTGGGAGTGGTTTCATTGCCCGGAACCCGCTAGTGGATCACATTCTGAGCCGGCAAAACTCCCATGGTGACAAAATCCTTGAGTGATTCCTCAGTCACCCCGGACCTTACCCAGTCGCAGGAAGCTGGGGCTTTAGACATGGCGGCGGCTTAAAAGACTACGAAAGGGCATGAGTATATGGCGGGTTAAAAATGTGTTATGACCAAGGCAGCTACGACTCTAAAAATGGTGACGGTATTTGGCGGGTTAGTATAAAATTATGAGCCGCCGAAGCAGGCCGCAATATGACAACGTGAGCCGGCAGTACGACGGTGGGTCAAGTTTGCCAGTGAGTATTGGAAAAATTGCTAAGTGTGGAAAAACAGATTCCAACAGCTACAACTACCGAATTCAGATCTACCGGCGAGATAAAAGAAAAATATTTCCTAAACCTAAAAAGCCAGTGGAAGAACAGGCGGTTCCTATGCGGATTACAGTGAGCAGATAATCGATAATGAGCATGGTATATTTACCAAGCGGGTGGCCGCATGGTTTGGCTAACGTTATAAAGCCTAAAGAAGTGTTTTTCTCTGATCTATGAAGAATGCTCTGATGAACGGTGATGAACACGAAGAAAAAACCCGATGAACTCAGGGGAAGTCTGAAGAACTAATGCAGATCTATAGAAGGGGAAAAGATGGAACCTGAGAAGTGCTGATGGAGCGGCCAGACGCGGGAGTGCTCTGGATGCGATCAGGGTGATGCAGCGGCCGGAGTTGGAGACGACGGCGAGGACTGGACGGCGAGGGAGAGCTTCAGTGGCGCGGGCGTCTGGAGGAAGAAGAAGAAGGCCGCGGCGGGGAAAGTAAAAATGATGGGACCCCCCTGCACCTATTTATAAGGGGATAATGAATAGCAACAGTCCGGTGCGGGAATCGAGGAGACACGATGACGATTGACCTGGAAAGTGCCTCGATTCTCGGGCTAGTCATATTAATGAAAAATATCCGTTGTGACGTCAGGGGAATCTTTTTGATTTTCCTGAGATGACGTCATGGCGGGTCATGAAGATTGATCAGAGATGACGTCACCCATTTTTCAGGCATGACAGGTCAAGAAGATTTGTCAAAGAATGCAAGATTCGCCAACCGGAAGACTTAAAGATTGACATGAACCGGTTCAAATCAATCTGGGGCCTAATGTTGGGGATATAACCCCATGGTGAGACCCGCCCAGGTGGGGCCGGGTCATGAGGTTGGCATCTTAACGGTAAGGTTTGGAAGAAGCTCGCCCAATGGGCCTAGAGGCCCAGAGCCAGAAGACAATGTGTGACCCAGTGGCGTAAGCTGCCGGTGGCGGCTTGCCAAACAAGGAAAGAGTAGTTAGAGGCAAGGTCGGTTATTAAGTATGACCCGGCCTGGACTCTTGTAAGCCCAGGGCCTCGACCTGTGTATATAAAGGCGGGTTACCAGGGCGGCTTAGACAACGAAACCTTTGATCGAGTACTAGGTCAAGCGAATCCGCTCCCTTGTAATCGATACCCAATCAATACAACTCAAAGCAGGACGTAGGCTATTACCTCCTTAGAGAAGGGCCGAACCTAGGTAAACCTGTCTCTTTCGTCCCGATCAACCCCTTCGAGTTAACCGCCGTAGCGATGGCTTCACACCTAAGTTCTGGCACTAGGACATCTGCCGTGACAAAACCACGATAGTTGGCGCCCACCGTGGGGCCGATGCTCGGTGGTTTGGAGTACTCGAAGGGCTCTCTCCCAGGGATCGAGGGATACGCCGTTGGCAGGATGACCAAGAGTGGCCGCGGCAAGCTCTACATCGACGACGCTGGCTGGGGCCCCGAGGCCGACTCAATCGAGTACGGGTATCGGGTCCCCTTCGGCGGAATTCACGTTTTCATTGGCAAGATCGGCGGATCTAAGCCCGGGCCGGACATCTGCACCAACCTCGTTGAGCCGGCCCGGCGCGCGCAACCCGCCCGGGTTAACCCGGGCCGGAAGCACGTCTTCGTCGGCTTCACCCAAGGCACGGAACTCGAAGGTTCTATGTCGCGGGAGGAAACCCTCATCTGCTCGGATGATGGATCCTCGAGCGGGGAGGCGGAATCAATCTACCAGCTCCACAACGGCGGGCTTGGGGGCTACTTCGAGGGTTACCATGACCCAGAATATTATGAGCCGCCGAACAGAGCCACTGTCTTCATGGCTGGATCGGTGCCGGCTTCTGGCAGCACGGCAGCCGGGACAGCAGCCGCTGGCGCAACGAGAGCCGGGTCAGCCAGGCCGCCGGCTCAAGTTTTGCTGGATCTGATGAATGAACTTAGGACTCTGATGGGAACCGAGGTCACGGCCGAAAACCAAGCAGCCCGTAACATGGAGATCGCGAGGTTGAAGGACCAGATGGCCAGTGCCCAAGAGGAAATCAATGCGCTGAAAGCTCAGATGGATGCTGAGTCGGAGCGCCTTAGGGCGGAAGCCTTCCACCTTGACCTGGATCAACAAACCGCAGACGCAGTTCGTCGGGTGAGGCACCAGACTCGTCTGCCGGATCAGTATGAGCCTAGGAACCTTTTCAACACGCCGGGGTCAGGACGGAAGGCACCTCTGACCTTGACCCGGACGGCGGAAGTACCTGGGAGCAGGGCGGCGGTTTAGCATCGGCTACCAGACCCGCCCCGCAGGAACCAGACCCCGCCGCAGCACTTTCCAACACCACTCGGTCATTATTCCAACCTGGTGGAGAACATGGTGGCAGCGGCAGTCAGGCTTGGCGCGCTCCCCATCCCTGATGGAACGCCTTTTGTGGAAGAAGCGTGGAACGCCATTGGATATTTGCAGACAGCGGTGGCGCAACAGGAGAAGTATACCTATAGTCGGAGCAGCGTGCACTCGACCCCTATCCCAAGTCGCAGTTACAGCCGACGTATAGAGTCGCCTGTGATTTCTAGCAGCGAGCGACGTCGGAACCCGGCGCGGGATGATCCGCCTGCTGTTGATGCCCAGGCACTTGTAGATCGTGCAAGAGCACAGCGAGAGGCGGCAGTAGCGGTGGCCGTGGCGGCTTATCAAGAATCACCCACAGTCGCACCTTCTGTTTCGGTAGGAGTCGGAGTGACCTCCAGGGCTGTGGGAGTGCCGTGCTTGGTACCGGCTCTACGGAATGAACGCCTGCCAAAGGACTTCAAGGGTCCGCATAAGGTGCCAAATTACACTGCTGATCTACCTCCGGAGGCTTGGATCGAGAGTTATGAGCTAGCCATGGAGATGTTAGACGTCAGTGATGCAGTCTGCTCCAAGTATTTCATCATGATGCTAGAAGGGCCGGCTCGTACGTGGTTGAAGGGTTTGCCACCCAACACCATTAATTCCTGGGCCGAGTTGAAGGCGAAGTTCATCAAGAATTTTCAAGGAATGTGCAAGCAGCCCATGACAATCATGGATTTGGATCATTGTGTGCAGTGTGAAGATGAGTCAGCCCACCATTGGGTCCGGCGGGTCTCAACCATTATCCACTCCTCTGATAATATCACGGCGGCTCAGGTGGTTTTAATTCTGGAGAAGAATTGCCACTTTTTGCCCCTTAAACAGAAGCTTGGGCGGCTCAAGCATTCATGCCAGGATATGGGGGAGCTTATGGCGGCTCTAACCAAATACGCAAACTGTAACAGTACAAAGGATCCTGGGTCTGATGAGGAGAAATCGGCTAGGGTAAGAAGAATGGCAATGGCAAGGGTCAACAGCAGAGTGGGGCAGGAAGTAATAATGCCGGCAACGGCGGTAAACGGAAACACCCAGACGGCGGGTCAGATCTGGTGGCCAACACTAGTGCTGGGAGCAACCGCGGCAAGGGCAATGGTAAACCGCCTTTCGGCAAGTCTAAGCCTTTCAATATGGAAGCAATGTTGAATGCCCCTTGCCCAAAACATAGTGTTCCCGATAAACCATCCACTCATGCCTGGAAGGATTGTTGGGTCATGCGAGAGTTCCGGAATTACAGCATTAACCAGCATCAGGGTGGCGGCAATGGACCGTCTGGCGGGTCAGGATCCGGCTCTCCTGGGTCCGGCTTTGGTGCCAGTGGCTTAGGTTCTAGTTATCAAGGTCAGGGAAACCATGGAGGTCATAATCAATAGTCTGGCAATGGAGGTCAGCAACAAAACAACCAGTCCGGGTATCAGAGTAACCCAAAGCAGCTTAATGGAGGTCAATACCACGTCTTTACGACAAGCCTTGACAAGCGGGATCAGAAGGTGCGCAAGCGGGCGGTTAATGCGGTCATGCCGGCTCTCCCGCAGTACCTGAAGTGGTCTGAGTATGACATAACTTGGAGCAGGGAGGATCACCCGCCGCGTGTGGATAACCCGGGGCAGTTGGCCTTGGTAGTAGCCCCCCAAGTAGGAGGCTACGTGTTTACCAAGGTGCTTATGGATGGTGGCAGCAGCATCAACATCCTGTACAATGGCACGTTCCGCCGGATGAACTTGCTTGACAAGGATCTCAAGCCATCTTCAACGGTTTTTCACGGTGTGGTGCCCGGAAAGTCGGTTTATCTAGTTGGAAAGATTTCCCTGGAAGTAGCCTTTGGTGATGAGTTCAACTACAGGGTGGAGACCTTATGGTTCGAGGTGGTCAAAATCAAGAGCCCGTACCACGCTTTGTTTGGGCGGCCAGCTTATGCCAAGTTCATGGCTAGGCCTTGTTATGTCTACTTGCAGCTCAAGATGCCCGGATTAAACGGAACGATTACAGTGCATGGTGATCGCAAGATTGCTCTTGAGTGCGAGGAAGGCGACGCTGCGTATGCAGAATCAAGTTGTGCTGAGGCAGAGCTCAAGTTTTATAAGGAGAATGTTGACCCGGCAGACATGACCCCGTTGAAGAAACCCAGCACGGAATCTGAGCCGCCCCTGAAGTTTGTGGCAGAAGATACCAAGCTGGTGGATTTTACTCCTGGCAATTCATCGCAGCAGTTCACTATAGGGGCCAATATGGATCCCAAATAGGAAAGCGCACTCATCGGATTCATCCGTGAGAATCGGGACATCTTTGCATGGAAGCATTCTGACATGCCGGGTGTACCGAGAGAATTCGCTGAGCACCATCTTAATGTGGATCCTAAGTTTAAGCCGGTCAAACAGTTCTTACGTCGTTTTAACGAGGAGAGGTGCAAAGCTATTGGAGAAGAGGTAGCCCGGCTCTTGGCAGCAGGGTTTATCATCGAAGTGTTTCACCCGGAGTGGTTAGCTAATCCCGTGCTTGTACTTAAAAAGAACGGCACATGGCGCATGTGTGTGGATTACACTGATCTCAACAAGGCGTGTCCGGTTGATCCGTTTGGTCTCCCCCGTATCGACCAGATTATTGACGCAACGGCGGGTTGCGAGAGCTTATGTTTCCTGGACGCTTATTCGGGTTATCATCAGATCAAGATGGCAGTCAAAGACCAAGAGAAGATGTCTTTCATTACGCATTTTGGAGCTTTCTGCTATGTGTCTATGCCTTTCGGGCTCAAGAGCGCTCAGGCGACTTATCAGCGCTGTGTGCAGAACTGTCTTCATGGTCAAATTGGGCACAATGTTCATGCTTATGTGGATGATATTGTGGTCAAGTCAAGAAAGAAGGAGACTCTGTTGGCTGATTTGAAGGAAACCTTTGATAATCTGTGGGTTTACAAGATGATGCTTAACCCGACAAAGTGTGTGTTTGGTGTGCCTGCAGGCAAGCTCTTGGGATTCTTGCTCTCCGAGCGTGGCATTGAGGCTAACCCGGACAAGATAAAGGCCATCACTTCTTTGGCTAAGCTGACGTGTATTAATGATGTTCAGCGCTTGGCGGGTCGTATTGCCGCTCTGAGCCGTTTCATAAGCCGCCTGGGTGAGAAAGCTATTCCTCTGTATCAGATGATGAAGAAGATAGATAACTTCGTCTGGAGTGATGCGGCTAATGATGCGTTCGAGGCGCTCAAGAAACAGTTGGCTGAGCCGCCCGTTTTGGCTGCACCGGTGGAAAAAGAGCCTTTGCCCTTGTACGTGGCGGCTAACAACAGAGCTGTCGGTGCTGCAGTTGTGGTGGAGCACAAGGAGGCGGATAAGGAGTACCTAGTCCAGCGGCCGGTTTACTATGTCAGTGAGGTCTTGACGAAATGCTAGCAAAGATATCTGCATTGGCAAAAGCTCGTGTTTGGGGTACTCCGGCACCCAATCACAGTGGTCAGCTCTGCTCCTTTGGGAGATATCATTCAAAACAGAGAAGCTACTGGCAGGATCGCTAAGTGGGCAATTGAGCTTGGGCCTCTCAATCTGAAATATGCGCCCCGGACGGCTGTCAAATCTCAAGCCCTGGTGGACTTTATCAATGACTGGACAGAGTGTCAAGCACCTGAGGAGAAGCCGGATAATACATATTGGACAATTCATTTTGATGGCTCCAGGCAATTGGAAGGCTCAGGGGCTGGAGTTGTTTTAACTTCCCCACGAGGTGACAAATTTTGCTATGTTTTGAGGTTAATGTTTCCTTGTACTAACAATGCAGCTAAATATGAGGCTTTGCTTCATGGGCTCCGTGTGGCAAAGGAGATGAATTTGAGCCGGGTCAGATGTCTCGGCGACTCAGACCTGGTGGCTCAGCAAGTCTATGGCACGTGGGACTCTAAGGACCCTCGCATGGCGGCTTACCGCCAGGCGGTTGATATTATTGCTGGCCACTTCAAGGGCTATCAGGTGGATCATATTGATTGGCGAAAGAATGAGGCGGCTGACGCATTGTCAAGACTAGGATCTCAGCGTAAGCCGGTGCCGCCTAATGTGTTCCTAGACGTATTGCATCATCCGTCGGTTAAGCTACCGTCGGAAGAGGATTTGGCTGTACCTGACCCGGAAGGACAATTGGTGGCGGCTCTCCGCGCAATCCCTGATTGGATGCTGCCTTATCTGGCGTATCTGACCCGCCGCGAGTTACCCCAAGATGAGACTCTGGCGCGGCAGATTATAAGATGGTCTAAATCTATGACTATTGTCAATGGCGAGTTACATAGGTGCAGTGTGACTGGCGTCTTCCAGTGATGTGTTTCTCCTGACGAGGGCCGTGAAATCCTGCAAGATGTACATGCCGGCGATTGTGGTCATCACGCCGGGTCAAAATCTTTGGTGGCCAAGGCTTTTAGACACGGTTTTTACTGGTTAACAGCTCATCAAGATCGTGCCAAATCAAGAACACGAGAGAGAGAGATTAAACACATAGCTACTGGTACAAACCCTCAGCCCCGAGGGTGGACTACTCCCTCCTCATCATGGAGATCAGAGGGATGATGAAGATGGCCTCCGGTGATGATTTCCTCCTCCGACAGGGTGCCGGAACGGGATCTAGATTGGTTTTTCATCGATACAGAGAGTTGTGGTGGCGGAACTTCTGATCTAGGGTTATTTCTGGGGGTTTCTGAATATATAGGATTTTTGGGCATCAGTTTCACGCGAAGACGGGCCACGAGGGGCCCACAAGACACCAGGGCATGCCGGAGGGGGCTAGCGCGCCCTGGTGGGTTGTGGCCACCTCGTGGCTCTTCTGGCCCTCCCACGAAGCTTCTAGTGCCTCTTTTATTCCAAAAAAATCGTCAAAAAGTTTTGTTGCATTTGGAGAACTTTTATTTCTGCACAAAAAAACAACACCATGGTAGTTCTGCTGAAAACAGCGTAAGTCCGGGTTAGTTCCAAAAAATGATATAAAGTTGCTATAAAATGATTGTAAAACATCCAAGAATGATAATATAACAGCATGGAACAATCAAAAATTATAGATACGTTGGAGACGTATCAGGGGCTCTACGCACCGGAGTCCCAAGGGAGTTATTGGGAGTACCCAGCGCCAAAACATCAACATCGTTCGCAACACGGAAGTTAGGCCGTGCGATTGGCCACACACAACTTTCATGAACGAAGTGGGTTTCTACCAAGACTTCACGCAATTCATTGCAAATGTCGGGATGACCAATTTCCTCATAGATGAGTGTGATCAATACTATCTCCTTACAAACTCCTTTGTGCAAAATTTCCTTTTCATGCCTAGGCTCAATATCCCCATTGTGCGCTTTGATTTATACACTGAACATTTTGAAATACCATTCACCAAGTTCTGTGAAATATGCTTGATTCCCTCGGACGGGGGATTAAATGAGCCTAGGCCGGAGGAGTTCGAGGACTTCCTCCTCACTTCGACTGTGGGTGAACGTAGGGGCGTGTCGAACGCTCGAGCTACTAGCCCGCATTTTCCTGCTGTGCACTACTTTGCATTATTTATATGGAAATGCTTAATTGCTCTGGAGCAGGGTGGCGGTCTTAGTGCCCCCACCCTTGCTATTTTGCACCGGGCATTATTTGGCGATAACACATACAACTTAGGAGCTATCGTTGCGTCGTTTGCATGGTAACGGACAAGGGGAAAGGTCCATGGTGGCATTTATGCCACTCGTTTTGCTACGCATTTTAATATCAATATACGCCCCACTGATTACTGGTTACCTAAGGTTTATCTTGATCACTAGTCTATCATAGAACACCACTTAATCGATGAACCCGAGATTCCGCACCGCATTCCATACAATGTGGTGTATAGCAAGAGGACTCGCGATGTTATTAAATTGCATGCACCCTCTTTGTTTAACTATCATGTCAGGCACGGATATGTTGTCATGCCGTCAGATATAATTGCTTACCGGAACGAGTTAGCTGAGGCAAAGGCCGCAGCCTAGGCTTGGGACGCTCAAGTGCCTCAGCCTAACTACTTTCCTCCTGGACCCAATTGCTACTTCGGATGGTGATCACCAAGCTAGGCCAAAAGCCTAAGCTTGGGGGAGTACATATTTCTCACCGACATTACATTCATGTTCACACACTTCATCTCAATTGTCAGTGTTCATCCTCTTTCATTGTATATCCATGTTAGTTTTATTTTTTCTGCTTTCTTCTTGTGTGTTAGAAAAACTTTGAAAACCCAAAAATATTTCTCGCTTCTTTTCGGTTTTTCTTTCCCATTTAATTAGTTCATAGTATTAAAAGAAAACCCAAAAATATTTCCTTTGCATGTTGGGAGCTTTCCCGTGTTAATGGTTTTTCTCGTTCTTATTTTCCCTTTGTTTATTTGCTTTCTTTAGAAAACCAAAAACTCCAAAAACATTTTAGGGTGTTTCTCTGGAAAAAATTCAGTGAAAGGAGAAAGACCATGATGAAAATGTTGAGTGGCTCTCATACGCATTAATGTTGATCTAATGAAGAGCCAATATTCCCTTGTCTTCTCCTTTGTATAAATTGTTTCGCAGATTCCAGCTTAGTCCACGGCACACTTGCACTATTATTATTATCACATCATTAGGTCATGCAAGTGAAAGGCAATAATGACGATATTTGATGAAGTGATTGTGGTAAAGGAAGCTCGTATGAACTCTTCTAGTTTTCCGTTTTGGTAAATATGTTTAGCTTGCTCGATCTTGATTCAACATATTATGAGTAAGCATGTTTATGATTAAAATTAGAGATTATAGTTGCTCATGTCATGCTTAAATAGCTAGGAGTGAATAATGATTAATTTATCTTATGTGTTAGCATGCATTAAAATGGTTGTGATGTGGTATGGTAGTATGGTATCCTCCTCTAAGTAATTTGAGCAGCTGGACTTGGCACATGTGCAAACATGTAGTTGATTCAAATCCAATGCAGCCTTCATGATATTTATGTTCAGAGTGTTCATATCCCACTCATGCTAGTGTTCAACGTTAACTATTCGCAATGCATGATTATGACTGTTTTCTCTCTCTAACTGATCGCTTCTCAATCTATTGCTAGCCTTCACCTGTACTAAGCAGGAATGCTGCTTGTGCATTCACAATCCTTAAACCCAAGTTGTTCCATATGAGTCCACCATATCTACCTATATATGGTATTATCTTGCCGTTCCAAGTAAATTTGCATGTGCCACCTCTAAAACATTCAAATAAACATCCATTTTGTATGCTCGAACCGCTCATGGAGCGACGGGGCGGTCAATATTTTTCACGCTAAGTGGGTTATTCTCAAGATGGGTGTTTATTCGCCTATCATTGCACGAGAGAGGCTGGTAAAAAAAGGATGCCCAGTCCTGCATAATCAAAAATAAATTAAACAAAACTCCTGGGATAGTTGATATGTTGGAGTGCACCCGTGGATTCGGTCAGCCATGGCTTGTGTATGTATGGTGGAGGGGAGTAAACTTTACAATTCTGCTTGGGAACCGCCAATAATGTTAGCATGGAAGATATTGAAAACTCAGTCGTGACGTTGACAGGAAAAGCACACCACCCAAAATTACAATTTCATCTCTGTTTTAACTTTGAGCCCCGGCACCTCTGCAAATCAATGCTTCCCTCTGCAAAGGGACCTTCTATTTAAATTTATGTTATTTTACTCTTTATTCTTGAGTCATCATCGTCCTCCTAAAGCACCAGACCGGAGAGCACTATTGTCATTTTTATGCATTGAGTCTAGTTAATGTTGGATGTGAGCATGACTGGATCTTTTCTACCCTGAATTACGATGTTTAGTCACTGCTTGGACCTCAGAGGTGCTCTGCATTTATGTTTTGCGGTCTCAGAAAGGGCTAGCAAGATACCATATCATCATATTATATCATGATTGTTTTGACAAATTGCTGGCATGTGAGATATTTTATTATTGCTTGCTAGTTGGTTATGTTATAGCTAAGCGTTACCATCGATGTGATTATTTATGATCTATGTTGAAAACCTGAACACTAGCTAAGCATATATATGACAACGAGAACAAAAGAGTTTGTAAAAGTTTTCTTTATCACTTTCACTTTATCAACTGAATTGCTTGAGGACAAGCAATAAGTTAAGCTTGGGGGAGTTGATACGTCTCAAATGTATCTACTTTTCCAAACACTTTTGCTCTTGTTTTGGACTCTAACTTGCATGATTTGAATGAAACTAACTCGGACTGACGCTGTTTTCAGCAGAACTACCCTTGATGTTGTTTTTGTGCAGAAACGAAAGTTCTCGGAATTGGACGAAACTTTTTGTGGATTTTTTCTGGAATAAAAAATAATAATGGAGCGAAGACCCACCAAAGGGGGGCCACCTGTTGGTGCCAAGCCAATAGGGCATGCCCACCCCCCTGGGCGCTCCCTGATGGCTTGGGGCCACCTCGTGGCTCCTCCAACCCTAATTCCAGTCCTATAAATTCCTATTTCCGGAGAAAAAATAGGAGAGAAGTTTTAATTGCATTTCACGAGAAGGAGCCACCGCCACCTCATGTTCTTCCACGGGAGGGCTGATCTGGAGTTTGTTTGGGGCTCCAGAGAGGGGGATTCGTCACCATCGTCATCACCAACCCTTCTTCATCAACACCGCCATGATGCTCACCATCGGGAGTGAGTAATTCCTTTGTAGGATTGCTGGAAGGTGATGGGATTGGATGAGAATGATCATGTAATCGAGTTATTTTGATAGAGCTTGATCCCTAGTATCCACTATGTTTTGAGATGATGTTGCTGTGACTTTGCTATGCTTAATTCTTGTCACTAGGGCCCGAGTGCCATGATTTCAGATCTGAACCTATTATGTTTTCATGAATATGAGAGTTTTAGATCCTATCTTGCAAGTTGTATGCACCTATTACATGTCATGATCCGCATACCCCCAAGGTGACAATAATTGAGATTCTTTCCGTTGATTGCCGTAGTTTGAGGAGTTCATGTATTCACCATGTGTTAATGCTTTGTTCCGGTTCTCTGTTAAAAGTAGGCCTTAATATCCCTTAGATTTCCTTATGGACCCCGCTGCCACGGGAGGGTAGGACAAAATATGTCATGCAAGTTCTTATTATAACCACGTATGGCTATATACGGAATACATGCCTACATTACATTGATGAATTGGAGCTAGTTCTGTGTCGCTCTAGTATGTAACTGTTACATGATTGATGTCATCTAAATCATTATCCATCACCGATCCATGGCCTACGCTTTTCATTTTGTTAACCAACCTCCTCCCTAGGGCCATGCGAGTAGTACTTTGCTTCGAGAGAGCTAATAAAGCTTTGCAATAAGTATGTGAGTTCTTTATAACTAATGTAAATCCATGGATGTACGCACACTCACCTTTTCATATATGCTAGCCTCTTCGTTACCGTGCATTGCCTATTCTCACCTCGAGGATCGGTGCAGCTTTCGTCGGTGCATCCAAACCTCGTGACATGATACGCTCTGTTGCACATAAGCCTCCTTATACCTTCCTCAAAACAGCCACCATACCTACCTATTATGGCATTTCCATAACCATTCCGAGATATATTGCCATGCAACTTCCACCGTTACATCATATGACTTGTGCACTCATTGTCATATTACTTTGCATGATCATGTAGCTGACATAGTATTTGTGGCAAACCCACCGTTCATCATTGTTTACATGTTACGCTAGATCATTGCACATCCTGGTACACTGCCAGAGACATTCATATAGAGTCATATTGTTTAGTAGTTTTTCATATCGAGTTGTAAGTAAATAAAAGTGTGATGATTATCATTATTAGAGCACTGTCTCAGTGAGGAAAGTATGATGGAGACAATGATTCCCCCACAAGTCGGGATGAGACTCCGGACGAAAAATAAAAAAAGAGAGAAAAAAGAGAAAAAGAAAAAAAGAGAAAGAAAAAAGGAGAAAAAGAAAAAGAAAAAAAGAAGAAAAGAAAAAAAATAAAATGATAATAATAATAATAATAATAATAAGAGAGATAAAGAGAGAAGGGACAGTGTTACTACCTCTTTTTCCACACTTGTGCTTAGAGAAAACACCATGTTTTTCATATAGAGAGTCTCATGTTTTATCATTTTCATATGCTAGTGGGAATTTTTCATTATAGAACTTGGCTTGCATATTTCGATCATGGGCTTCCTCAAACTGCCCGAGGTCTTCATGAGCAAGCAAGTTGGATGCACACCCACTTAGCTTCATTTGAGCTTTCATACACTTATAGCTCTAGTGCATCTGTTGCATGGCAATCCCTACTCCTCGCATTGATATAGATTGATGGCATCTCCATAGCCCGTTGATCCGCCTAGTTGATGCGAGACTTTCTTCTCCACTTTTACCCCTTTGAAACCTACCACCATATTCTATTCCACCTATATGCTATGCCCATGGTTCATGCTCATGTATTGAGTGAGGTATAAAATGCTGAAGCGCATGAAAAAGTACGATCCAATTGCTTGGCTTAACACCATGGTGGAGACGGAGTCATGCAATGCTAATATGATAAAATGAATGGGGAGTAAATGATACGTCTCCAACGTATCTATAATTTTTGATTGTTCCATGCTATTATATTATCATTCTAGGATACTTTTTGAGTAATAATTTACCAATTTATATTATTTTTGAGCACTAACCTATTGACCCAGTGCCCAGTGCCAGTTCCTGTTTTCTGCGTGTTTTTTACTTTTCAGGTTTACAGTACGAAACGAAGTCCAATTGCCCCGAAACTTTTTTATGATTTTTTCTGGACCAAAAGAAGACCCGGAAGCTTCGGGAGAAGACCGGAGGTCACACGAGGGAGGCACAAGCCAACAGGGCGTGCCCAGGGGGGTGGCCGCACCTTGATGGCTTGTCCCTCCCTGGTGGCCCTCCTGTCCCCGTTCTCTGGCCTATAAATTCACATATATTCCAAAATACCTAGAGGGCTTCCCGAAACTCTTTTTCCGCCGCCGCAAGTCTCTGTTCCGATGGGATCCCATCTGGAGTTCCGTTCCGGCACCCTACCGAAGGGGGGATCGATCACGAAGGGCCTCTGCATCAACCTTGCTGCCCTCATGATGATGTGTGAGTAGTTCACCACAGACCTACGGGTCCGTAGTTAGTACCTAGATGGCTCTCTCTCTCTCTTTTGATCTTCAATACAATGACCATCGCATCTTCGCTTTGATCTATCCGATGTAATTCTTTTGTGGCATAATTCATAGCATGTGGTGGTGTTGCAAGCTTACTCATAACAGAAGGTGAATCAAGTGCAGAGTGTGATGGCAATTCCTTACCTCCCCTTCGTAGTAGAGGGAAAAATCTTGGTCTTAGTATCCTTCAGATTCTTCATAGTGATAGATTAGTATAAATCCCAAGTGAATCAACAAATATTGCTATGCTCCCCGGCAACGGTGCCAGAAAAAGGTCTTGATAACCCACAAGTATAGGGGATTGCAACAGTTTTCGAGGGTAGAGTATTCAACCCAAATGTATAGATTCGACACAAGGGGAGCCAAAGAATACTTGAGAGTATTAGCAGTTGAGTTGTCAATTCAACCACACCTGGAGATTAAATATCTGCGGTAAAGTGATCAGTAGCACAGTAATATGATAGTTTGGTAGTGGTAGTGACAGTAACAATAGCGGTAACAGTAGTAGAAATAGTTTTGTAGCAGTTGGAACAGCAGCAACAGCAATAGTAACTTAGCAAGAACAATAAGTGAAAAGATCGTAGGCACTGGATCGGTAACTCGTTGGATGATATTCGTCATGTAACAGTCATAACCTAGGGCGATACAGAACTAGCTAAGTTCATCAATGTAATGTAGGCATGTATTCCGTAAATAGTCATACGTGCTTATGGAAAAGAACTTGCATGACATCTTTTGTCCTACCCTCCCGTGGCAGCGGGGTCCATAAGGAAACTAAGGAATATTAAGGCCTCCTTTTAATAGAGAACCGGAACAAAGCATTAACACATGGTGAATACATGAACTCCTCAAACTACGGTCATCACCGCGAAGTATCCCAAATATTGTCACTATGGGGTTGACGGATCATAACATGTAATAGGTGCATATGACTAGGGAAGATCGGATCAAGAACATAGATATAGAGATGATAACATAAACGGTTCATATCTGAAATCATGGCACTCGGGCCCTAGTGTCAAGCACTAGGCAAAACAAAGTCATAGCAACATCAATCTCAGAACATAATGGATACTAGTGATCAAGCGCTAACAAAACTAACTCGATTACATGATGAATCTCATCCAACTCCTCACCGACCAGCAAGCCTATGAAGGAATTACTCATTCCCAGGGGGGAGCATCATGGAATTGGCGATGGAGAAAGGTTGGTGAAGATGAAGACCGAAGATTCCCCTCTCCAGAGCCCCAAACGGGCTCCAGATCTGGCCTCCCGATGAAGAACAGGAGGTGGCGGCGGCTCTGTATCGTGAAACGCGATAATTCTTTCTCCCTGATTTTTTTCTCTAAAATTAGGAATTTATAGTGGCAGAGTTAGGGCAAGTGGGGCCACGAGGTGGGCACAACCCACCAGGGCGCGCCCTGGTGGTTGATGCTCACCCTGGCCCCCTCTTCGGTGTATTTTGGCTCCAATAATTCTCATTTATTCTGAAATAAATCTCCAAAAAGTGTCGTTCCATTCCGAGAACTTTTATTTTTGCACAAAAACAACACCATGGTAGTTCTGCTGAAAACAGCATCAGTCCGGGTTAGTTCCATTCAAATCATGCAAATTAGAGTCCAAAACAAGGGCAAAAGAGTGAGGAAAAGTAGATACGTTGGAGACGTATCAACTCCCCCAAGCTTAAATCTTTGCTTGTCCTCAAGCAATTCAGTTGACAAACTGAAAGTGATAAAGAAAAAAAATTATGAACTCTTTTGTTCTTGTTTACATATATATGCATTAGTAGCACCCAAGTTTTTAGCAAAGATTATGACTAACCATGTCAACAATAACTCTTAGAATTTATATTTACTCATAACAATAACATAAGCAACTAGCGAGCAATAATAAGATATCTCAAGCGCCAACACTTTGTCAAAACAATCATGATACAATATGACAATAGTGGTATCTCGCTTGCCCATTCTGAGACCGCAAAACATAAATGCATAGCACCTCCAAAGTTCAAGCAGCGACTAAACATTGTAATTCATGGTAGAAAAGATCTAGTCGTGCTGCACCCAACATCAACTATACACAATGCATGAGGATGACAATAGTGCTCTCAGGTCTGGCGCTTATTCGAGAAGGTGATGACTCAACATAAAAAGTAAATAGATAGTCCCTTCGCAGAGGGAAGCATTGATTTGCAGCGGTGGCAGAGCTCAAAGTTTAAAACAGAGATAGATATAATTTTGGGAGGTACACCCTTCCTGTCAACGTCACGACCAAGAGTTATCAATATCTTCCATGCTAAACAAATTAGCGGCGGTTCCCAATCGATAAAAATAAAGGTTTACTCCCCCTCCACCAACAATCACACTCCACGGCGAGCCGTATCCACGGGCACCGTCCAAACCAACAACATTCCTAGGGGAGTTTTGTTTAATTATTTTTGATTTTTGATTTCGGGACTGGGAATCCCTATTACCGCCCCTCTCGTGTAAGGACAAGTGAATAAACACTCATCATGAGAATAACCCGCTTAGCATGGAAGATACTGACCGCCCCCTGTCGCTTCATGAGCGGTCCAGGCACACAAAACAGATGTTCATTTGAATTTTTAGAGGTGGCACATGCAAATTTACTTTGGAACGGCAGGGTAATACCGCATGTAGGTAGATATGGTGGACTCATCTGGCATAACTTGGTTTAAGGGTTTTGATGCACAAGCAGTATTCCTGCTTAGTACAGGCGAAGGTTAGCAATTAGATTGAGAAGCGGCCAGCTAGAGAGTGAAACGGTCATGAACATGCATTACATATAATCAACATTGAATACTAGCATGAGTAGGATATGGACACCATGAACATAAATATCATGAAGGCTATGTTGGTTTTGATTCAACTACATGCGTGAACATGTGCCAAGTCAAGCCACTTGAAACATTCAAAGGAGGATACCATATCATCATACCGCATCACAACCATTTTAATGCATGTTGACACCCAAGATAAATCATTATCCACTCCTAGCTACTTAAGCATGGCATGAACAACTATAATCTCTAATGGTCATTGCAAACATGTTTGATCATAATGAGCTGAATCAAGGGATACTAGGTTAAACATATTTACAAAAACAAAAACAAGTTGAGTTCATACCCGCTTTTCTCTGCCACAGTCAATTCATCAAATGTCGTCATTATTGCCTTTCACTTGCACGACCGAATGATAAGAAAATAATAATAGTGCAAGAGTGCCATGGACTAAGCTGGAATCTGCAAACATTTTATTCAAGAGGAGAAGACAAAGTAATATGGGCTCTTTGTTGGATAAACAATAATGCAGATGAGAGCCACTCAACGATTTCATTGTGGTCTTCTCCTAGGTACAACTCAAGTAAAAAGAAAAGAATTTCAGAGAAACACACTGTAATATTTTTGGAGTTTTGGTTTTTCTTGAAGAAAGTAAATTAAAGAAGAAAAACAAAAACGAGAAAAACTATTTACACGGGAAAGCTCCCAACAAATAAAGAAGAAGCGATAAATCTTTTTGGGTTTTCTTTTGATGCAACAATTAAACTAGGCTAGAAAGAAAAACTAAAAAGAAGTAGGAAATATTTTTGGGTTTTCTCAAAGTTTTTCAAACACACAAGAAGAAAGCGAGAAAGCAAATCAAGCATGGATAATACAATGAAAAAGTGTGAACACCGACAACTGGAATGAAATATGTGAACATGAATGTCATGTCAGTGAAAATACGTACTCCCCCAAGCTTAGGCTTTTGGCCTAGCTTGGTAATCACCATCCGTAGTAGCCGTCCGGTCCCAAGTCGTAGTGAGGCGGAGGCGGCACCTGAGCATCCCACACCTGGGGCTCCTCCTCAGCAGCTGCTAGGTTGTTCCGGTAAGCTATAATGTCATCTGGCATAATCCTATATCCGTTCCTGGCATTAGGATCAAACAAAGCAGGTGCAGGCAATAGAATAACATCACGTGTTCCTTGCTAAATACTAGGTTATAATGAATATCATGCGGAGAGTCAATTACATCAAGGAATTGGTGAGCCTGCAGTGTCTTATGATCAAGGTAAACTCGGGATAAGAGATAATCATGTGGGCAAAATGGAATTCCAAAGTGGTTCGCTAAACGAGTAGCATTAATACCACCATGTATCTTTCCCTTAGTTTTGTTAAGATGTAAGCGTCGAGCAATAATAGCCCCCGTACTAAAGGTGTGATCATCATAAAGTGCACAACGTAAAATAGCAAGGTCAGGAGCACTGAGTGCGCCGACCTTCTCCCTAGCGGTTAAACACTTAGTGATGACCAAAGCGAAATAATGTACTGAGGGAAACTGCAAGCTAGTCACAGTGGCGCTCCACACGCCTCTATCCTCACCCACGGTTAGCGCGAGGAGAAAATCCTCAAACTCAGATGGCCTAGGTTCTCTCAAATCTCCATTTGAAGGGATCAAGCATATGCTACAGAAGTCAGTTAGTGACATTGTGTAAGTTTCAGCATAAAGATTAAACTGCACTTCAGGAGGATTGTTTCTCCCTAGATAATTAAAGCTTTGCACAAAGGAATTTGTAAGGATGTGATATTGGTCACACTTAGCTGCGAGGAACTCGGTTAACCTGGCGTTTGCGACGAACTGAGGGAACTCTTGATGGAACCCGGCCTCCTCCATGAAGGCATCATGCGGCCATTGACACGGCCGCACCTCCACCTTTCTTGGGGTGTGAAGGTCATTGTCCGATGATTCCCCAATAACTCCCTTGGCATTTTTCTTGGAGGAAAACTTCCTAAAGATTTGCATTTTATTCCTATAAAAATTCTGAAAAAAAATTAGTCCACAAAATTTTTGTCAACAAAACTTTGTAAGATTGTTAGCAACTACTCCTAAGCATGCATAGAGGCCATATTGAGCATTCAAACTACTTAGAACTCTAAGAATTCAACATGCAAGCTCATCTACAGCAGCACCAAAAGTGGCTAATTACTCAAAAAATAACCCACTGAAACAAAAACTAATTGGAGTAATGGAGGAGTCACATACCAAGAAGCAATCCCTCCAAACAGTTTCGGAAACGGAGCTTCGAGCAAAGAGATCGAAATCCGCGGATTTAAGAGCAAGAATACAAAAATGGTGGCTGTGGTGATTTTTTGCTGGGGGTAGGTGATGATGTGGGCTAAAGAGATAAGTGAGGGGGCCCACGTGGGGGCCACAACCCACCAGGGCGCGACTAGGGGTGCTGGCGCGCCCTGGTGTCTTGTGGGCACCAGGTGCACCCCCCTCTAGTGTTATTTGCACCAAAAATTCATAAATATTCAGAAAAAAACCGTGTTAAATTTTCAGGGCATTTTGAGAATTTTTATTTTTTGGTCATTTTTTATTGCACGGAGAAAACAGAAAACAGGATAAGCATGGCATTTTATTTTATTTAACTAACTAAAACAAAAAATAAAAGGTGGTAGCAGAGAGTTGTTCTTACTAGATTCCTCAACTTCATACCTCTCAAAAATGATCCATTAATAAGGTTGATCAAGTCTTATTAACAACCACTTCCGATTAGCATGAAACCGAAGAACTTTCGTAAAACACTAAGTTAACTCAATGGGGATGTGCATATACCCAACAATAAGTATATCATATTGATACATCTCAATCGTATCTACTTTTCCAAACTCTTTTGCCCTTGTTTTGGACTCTAATCTGCATGATTTGAATGGAAATAACCCGGACTGACGTTGTTTTCAGCAGAATTGCCTTGGTGTTATTTTTTGCAGAAATAAAAGTTCTCGGATTCACCTGAAAATTTACGGAGAATATTTTTGGAATTAATAAAAATACTGGCGAAAGAATCAACCAGAGGGGGTCCACCCATTGGCCACAAGCGAGGGGGCGCCCCCCCTAGGGCGCGCCCAGGTGGCTTGTGGGCCCCCTGCAACTCCTCCGACCTCAACTCCAACTCCATATAACCCTATTCGGGGAGAAAAAAATCAGAGAGAAGAGTTCATTGCGTTTCATGATATGGAGCCGCCGCCACCTCCCGTTCTTCCTCGGGAGGGCAGATCTGGGGTCTGTTTTGGGCTCTGGAGAGGGGAAATCGACGCCGTCGTCATCACCAACCATCCTTCATCACCAATTTCATGATGCTCTCCGCCGTTCGTGAGTAATTCCATCGTAGGCTTGCTGGACAGTGATGGGTTGGATGAGATTTACCATGTAATCGAGTTAGTTTTGTTAGGGTTTGATCCCTAGTATCCACTATGTTCTGAGATTGATGTTGCTATGAATTTGCTATGCTTAATGCTTGTCACTAGGGCCCGAGTGCCATGATTTCAGATCTGAACCTATTATGTTTTCATGAATATATATGTGGTCTTGATCCTAGCTTGCAAGTTGTAGACACCTATTACGAGTTATGATCCGCATCCCCCAGGGTGACAATAACTGGGATTCTTTCCGGTGATTACCGTAGTTTGAGGAGTTCATGTATTCACTAAGTGCTAATGCTTTGGTCCGGTTCTCTATTAAAAGGAGGCCTTAATATCCCTTAGTTTCCATTAGGACCCCACTGCCATGGGAGGGTAGGACAAAAGATGTCATGCAAGTTCTTTTCCATAAGCACGTATGACTATATATGGAATACATGCCTACATTATATTGATGAATTGGAGCTAGTTCTATGTCACCCTATGTTATAACCGTTGCATGATGAATGCCATCCGACATAATTATCCATCACTGATCCGTTGCCTATGAGCTTTTCATATATTGATCTTTGCTAAGTTACTTTCCCATTGCCACTGTTACGATTGCTACAAAACCGTTACTTCCATACTACTTTGCTACTAAATACTTGCTGCAGATATTAAGTCTTTCAGGTGTGGTTGAATTGACAACTCAGCTGCTAATACTCGAGAATATCCTTTGGCTCCCCTTGTGTCGAATCAATAAATTTGGGTTGAATACTGTACCCTCGAAAACTGTTGCGATCCCCTATACTTGTGGGTTATCAAGACCATTTTCTGGCGCCGTTGCCGGGGAGCATAGCTCTATTCTCTGAGTCACTTGGGATTTATATCTGTTGATTACTATGAAGAATCTGAAGGACCTAAAAACCAAGATCTATCCCTCTACTACAAGGGGAGGTAATGAACTGCCATCTAGCTCTGCACTTGATTCACCTTCTGTTATGAGTAAATTTGCGACACCACCACCTGCTATTGGTTTTGATATGTCGCAAGTAATTGATGATGCCACTTCTGCTATGCAAGATGCTTATGATGATACTTTGCTTGATAATACTGTGCCACTGGGTGAATTTCCTGATGAACAAATTGCTAGAGTCAATGCTGAAACTGATGATATTTCTGAAACTGATGAAATTATTGAAACTGAACACTATGAGACACCTGTTAGACCTAGCTCTCCTAGATATGAATTGCCTAATATACCTAAGGGTTATGTTATGGAGGGAGAGGTAGCTAGGCACTTTCTTGATTGTAAGGATAGAGATGATCTTAAGAAATTACTATGCAAGTGGAAGGAAAAATATTTGAATGCTAGAATGCAATATGATCCTAAGTTTGCTACTTCACCTGTCTTTGTTACTGATAAGGATTATGAATTCTCTGTCAATCCTGAGTTAATTACTTTGGTTGAATCTGATCCTTTCCATGGTTATGAATCTGAAACTGTTGTGGCACATCTTACTAAATTGAATGTTATAGCCACCCTATTCACTCATGAGGAAAAAATTCGTTATTACTATATTCTTAAGTTGTTTCCTTTCTCATTAAAGGGTGATGCTAAGACATGGTTTAATTCTCTTGCTCCTGGTTGTGTGCGTAGTCCCCAGGATATGATATATTACTTCTCTGAAAAATATTTTCCTGCCCATAAGAAACAAGCTGCCTTGCAGGAAATATTTAACTTTGTGCAAATTGAAGAAGAGAGTCTCCCACAAGCTTGGGGGAGGCTTCTCAAGTTACTTAATGCTTTGCTGATCATCCTCTCAAGAAAAATGAAATACTTGATATCTTTTATAATGGACTAACCGATGCTTCTAGGGACCACCTAGATAGTTGTGCTGGTTGTGTTTTCAGGGAACGAACTGTTGAACAAGCTGAACTACTACTGAATAATATATTGAGCAATGATAATGATTGGACTATTCCTGAACCACCTCCAAAGCCCACTCCGAAGAAAAGATGTATTCTATTTCTCAGTCCTGAAGATATGCAAGAGGCAAAGAAATCTATGAAAGAAAAAGGTATTAAAGCTGAAGATGTTAAGAATTTACACCTATTGAAGAGATACATGGTCTTGATACCCCGACACAGGTAGTAGAGGCTTGTGGGCCCCCTGCAACTCCTCCGACCTCAACTCCAACTCCATATAACCCTATTCGGGGAGAAAAAAATCAGAGAGAAGAGTTCATTGCGTTTCATGATATGGAGCCACCGCCACCTCCCGTTCTTCCTCGGGAGGGCAGATCTGGGGTCTGTTTTGGGCTCTGGAGAGGGGAAATCGACGCCGTCGTCATCACCAACCATCCTTCATCACCAATTTCATGATGCTCTCCGCCGTTCGTGAGTAATTCCATCGTAGGCTTGCTGGACAGTGATGGGTTGGATGAGATTTACCATGTAATCGAGTTAGTTTTGTTAGGGTTTGATCCCTAGTATCCACTATGTTCTGAGATTGATGTTGCTATGACTTTGCTATGCTTAATGCTTGTCACTAGGGCCCGAGTGCCATGATTTCAGATCTGAACCTATTATGTTTTCATGAATATATATGTGGTCTTGATCCTAGCTTGCAAGTTGTAGACACCTATTACGAGTTATGATCCGCATCCCCCAGGGTGACAATAACTGGGATTCTTTCCGGTGATTACCGTAGTTTGAGGAGTTCATGTATTCACTAAGTGCTAATGCTTTGGTCCGGTTCTCTATTAAAAGGAGGCCTTAATATCACTTAGTTTCCATTAGGACCCCGCTGCCACGGGAGGGTAGGACAAAAGATGTCATGCAAGTTCTTTTCCATAAGCACGTATGACTATATATGGAATACATGCCTACATTATATTGATGAATTGGAGCTATATCTGTGTCACCCTATGTTATAACCGTTGCATGATGAATGCCATCCGACATAATTATCCATCACTGATCCGTTGCCTACGAGCTTTTCATATATTGACCTTTGCTAAGTTACTTTCCCGTTGCCACTGTTACGATTGCTACAAAACCGTTACTTCCATACTACTTTGCTACTAAATACTTTGCTGCAGATATTAAGTCTTTCAGTTGTGGTTGAATTGACAACTCAGCTGCTAAGACTCGAGAATATTCTTTGGCTCCCCTTGTGTCGAATCAATAAATTTGGGTTGAATACTCTACCCTCGAAAACTGTTGCGATCCCCTATACTTGTGGGTTATCACATATTTCTTTTTGATAGTAGGTAGAGGTAATTGAAAACTTCCAATAGTAATGGTCGGAGATTCTTCAATAACATTTATACCATTCACTTGGAATTGTTTCTTCGGAAAGTGAACCGTGTGCTCATTACCATTAATACAAAAAGTGACTTTGCTTTTATTGCAATCAATAACAGCCCCTGCAGTATTCAAAAAGGGTCTACCAAGGACAAAGTCCGTTAAGATAGTAACGTTTGCCACAACAACGGGCACATCCTCACAAATACCAATAAGTATGGCCGTTGATTTGTCAGCCATTTGCAATGATATCTCAGTAGGTGTGAGTTTATTCAAATCAAGTCTTTTATATAAGGAGAAAGGCATAACACTAACACTGGCTCCCAAATCACACAAAGCAGTTTTGACATAGTTTCTTTTGATGGAGCTAGGTATAGTTGGTATTCCAGGATCTCCAAGTTTTTTAGGTACTCCATCCTTAAAAGAATAATTAGCAAGCATGGTGGAGATTTCAGCTTCCGGTATCTTCCTTTTATTTGTGATGATGTCTTTCATATACTTAGCGTAAGGGGCCATCTTCAAAATATCAATTAAGCGGGTACGCAAAAAGACTGGCCTAATCATTTCAGCAAAGTGCTCAAATTCCTCATCATCCTTTTTCTTAGATGGCTTAGGTGGAAATGGCATGGGTTTCTGAACCCATGGCTCTCTTTCTTTACCATGTTTCCTAGCCACAAAGTCTCTTTTATCATACCGTTTATTTTTAGGTTGTGGGTTATCAAGATCAGAAGCAGGCTCTATTTCAACATCATTATCTAGTTCTACATCATTACTAGGTTGAGCATCATCATGAACATCATCATTATCATTTTCATTATCACTAGGTGAATGTTCATTACCAGACTGAGTTTCAGCATCAGAAATAGAGACATCATTATTATCAGGAGGTTTTTGTGTCTCCGGTTCACTAGAGGTATGCAAAGTGCTATCATTTTTCTTTTTCTTTTTCTTCTTAGAAGGACTAGGTGCATCATTATTAATTCTCTGAGAGTCTTGTTCAATTCTTTTAGGATGACCCTCAGGATAAAGTGGTTCTTGGGTCATTCTACCTCCTCTAGTTACTACTCTAGCAGCAAAATCATGCATATTACTATTCATTTCATCAAGCAATTCTTTTTGAGACTTAGCAACTTGTTCTAACTGCGTTTGAACCATAGAGGCATGCTTTCCTACACCTCTAACATCATTACTGATTCTAAATAGCAAGTCACTCAAGTGAGCAATCATATCAGAATTGTATTTCAATTGTTTCAGAACATGGGCATTGAAATGATCTTGCTTCATAATATAGTTGTCAAACTCATATAAGCATTGACTAGGATGTTTATTGTGAGGGATGTCACTTTCATTAAACTTTAATAAAGAATTTACTTCTACCACCTGTGGAGGCGGTGGTGTGTCAAGGCCATGTATTTCTTCAATAGGTGGCAAATTCTTAACATCCTCAGCTTTAATACCTTTTTCCTTCATAGATTTCTTTGCCTCTTGCATATCTTCAGGACTGAGAAATAAGATACCCCTCTTCTTCGGAGTGGGTTTAGGCGGTGGTTCAGGAAGAGTCCAATCGTCATAATTTTTCAATATGTTACTCCCTCCGTTCCTTGATATAAGGTGTATAGATTTTTGAGAAAAACTCTGGAATATAAGGTGTATTGCTTTGCACCACTCGTTTGGATATTTGTTTTAGGGATTTGATTACATGTCCTTATATAAGGCAAGCTCCTCTATTTTTTGATGTCAATTAGTCAGGTGTAATCTTGCCCAAAACTTGCGAAATTTTCCCTCCACGTGCGTTCTTTAATTTCCGTGCCAAAAACTATACACCCTATATTTAGGAACGGAGGGAGTATTCAATAATTCCTCAGCTTGTTCAACAGTTCGTTCCCTGAAAAGACAACCAGCAGAACTATCTAGGAAGTCCCTAGAAGCATCGGTTAGTCCATTATAGAAGATATCAAGTATTTCATTTTTCTTGAGAGGATGATCAGGCAAAGCATTAAGCAATTGGAGAAGCCTCCCCCAAGCTTGTGGGAGACTCTTCTTCAATTTGCACAAAGTTAAATATTTCCTGTAAGGCAGCTTGTTTCTTGTGAGCAGGAAAATATTTTTCAGAGAAATAGTAGATCATATCCTAGGGACTACACACACAACCAGGAGCAAGAGTATTGTACCATGTCTTAGCATCACCCTTTAATGAGAACGGAAATAACTTAAGGATATAATAGTAGCGAATCTTCTCATCATGAGCAAAGAGGGTGGCTATATCATTCAGCTTAGTAAGGTGTGCCACTACAGTTTTAGTTTCATAGCCATGGAAAGGATCAGATTCAACCAAAGTAATTAACTCTGGGTCGATAGAGAGCTCATAATCCTTATCGGTAACAAAGATGGGTGAAGTAGCAAACTTAGGATCACATTTCATTCTAGCATTCAAAGTCTTTTCCTTATACTTGCATAGCAATTTCTTAAGATCGTCTCTATCCTTGCAAGAAAGAATTTCTCTAGTTATCTCATCGTCCATAACATAACCTTCAGGTATCTTAGGCATTTCAAACTTAGGAGAGCTAGGACTAATAGGAGTTTCATAATTATCATCAGTTTCATAAGCTTCATCAGTTTCGGCAGTCTCAACAATTTCAGTAGTTTCATTCTCTATAGCTCTAGCAATTTGTTCATCAAGAAATTCTCCTAGCGGCACATTATCATCAAGCATGGTACTAGCATCATCAATAGCATAATTCATAGCAGAGGTAGCATCATCAATAACTTGCGACATATCAGGATTACTAGCATGTGGTGGTGTTGCAAGCTTACTCATAACAGAAGGTGAATCAAGTGCAGAGTGTGATGGCAATTCCTTACCTCCCCTCGTAGTAGAGGGAAAAATCTTGGTCTTCATAGTGATAGATTAATATAAATCCCAAGTGAATCAACAAATATTCCTATGCTCCCCGGCAACGGCGCCAGAAAAAGGTCTTGATAACCCACAAGTATAGGGGATCACAACAGTTTTCGAGGGTAGAGTATTCAACCCAAATTTATAGATTCGACACAAGGGGAGCCAAAGAATACTTGAGAGTATTAGCAGTTGAGTTGTTAATTCAACCACACCTGGAGATTAAATATCTGCGACAAAGTGATCAGTAGCACAGTAATATGATAGTTTGGTAGCGGTAGTGACAGTAACAATAGCGGTAACAGTAGTAGCAATAGTTTTGTAGCAGTTGGAACAACAGGAACAGTAATAGTAACTTAGCAAGAACAATAAGTGAAAAGATCGTAGGCACTGGGTCGGTAACTCGTTGGATGATATTCGTCATGTAACAGTCAGAACCTAGGGCGATACAGAACTAGCTCAGTTCATCAATGTAATGTAGGCATGTATTCCATAAATAGTCATACGTGCTTATGGAAAAGAACTTGCATGACATCTTTTGTCCTACCCTCCCGTGGCAGCGGGGTCCATAAGGAAACTAAGGGATATTAAGGCCTCCTTTTAATAGAGAACCGGAACAAAGCATTAACACATGGTGAATACATGAACTCCTCAAACTACGGTCATCACCGCGAAGTATCCCAAATATTGCCACTATGGGGTTGACGGATTATAACACATAATAGGTGCATATGACTAGGCAAGATCGGATCAAGAACATAGATATAGAGATGATAACATAAACGGTTCAGATCTGAAATCATGGCACTCGGGCCCTAGTGTCAAGCATTAGGCATAGCAAAGTCATAGCAACATCAATCTCAGAACATAATGGATACTAGTGATCAAGCCCTAACAAAACTAACTCGATTACATGATGAATCTCATCCAACTCCTCACCGACCAGCAAGCGTACGAAGGAATTACTCACTCCCGAGGGGAGCATCATGGAATTGGCGATGAAGAAAGGTTGGTGATGACGAAGACCGAAGATTCCCCTCTCCGGAGCCCCAAACGGGCTCCAGATCTGGCCTCCCGATGAAGAACATGAGGTGGCGGCGGCTCTGTATCGTGAAACGCGATAATTCTTTCTCCCTGGTTTTTCTCTCTGAAATTAGGAATTTATAGTGGCGGAGTTAGGGCAAGTGGGGCCACGAGGTGGGCACAACCCACCAGGGCGTGCCCAGGGGGCCTGGCGCGCCCTGGTGGGTGATGCTCACCCTGGCCCCCCTCTTCGGTGTATTTTGGCTCCAATAATTCTCATTTATTCTGAAATAAATCTCCAAAAAGTTTCGTTCCATTCCGAGAACTTTTATTTCTGCACAAAAACAACACCATGGTAGTTCTGCTGAAAACAGCGTCAGTCCGTGTTAGTTCCATTCAAATCGTGCAAATTAGAGTTCAAAACAAGGACAAAAGAGTGAGGAAAAGTAGATACGTTGGAGACGTATCACCTCTCCAACGTATCTATGATCTTTGATTATTCCATGCTATTATACTATCATTCTAGGATACTTCTTAGGCAATTACTTGTTGTTTTATATTATTTTTGAGCACTAACCTATTAACCCAGTGCCAGGTGCCATATGTTGTTTTTTGCATGTTTTTGGCTTTTCACGAATAGTGTACCGAACGATGTCCAAATACCCCAAAACTTTTTGATGATTTTTTCTGGACCAAAATAATACCTGGAAGCTTCGAAGGAAGACCGTAGGCCACACGAGGTGCCCCCGAGCCATCAGGGCGCACCCATGGGGGGTGACCGCGCCCTGATAGCTTGGGGCCACCTCCCCACTCTCCTGGCCTTGATCTCTGGCCTATAAATTCTCTAATATTATGAAAACCCTAGAGACCCTCCCGAAACACTTTTTCTGCCGCCGCAAGTCTCTGTTCCGCCGTGTGCCCATCTGGAGCCCTGTTTCGGTGCCTTACCGGAGGGGGGATCGATCACGGAGGGCCTCTACATCAACCTTGATGCTTCCATGGAGATTTGCGAGTAGTTCACCGCAGACCTACGAGTCCGTAGTTAGTACCTAGATGGCTATCTCTCTCTATATGTTCTTCATTGCCAAGATCCCCGCGATTCCCGCGGTGATCTATCTTATATAATCAATCTTTGCGGTGTGTTTGTTGGGATTCGATGAATTGTGGGTTTATGTTTAGATTATTCATGAAAAGATATTGAATACTTGCTAGTATTTTATTTGCATGATTCTTATATCTTCGTAATGCTCTCCGATCTGTCGGTTTGGTTTGACCAACTAGATTGATTTATCTTCAAGTGGGAGTGGTGCGTTGTAGTGGGTTCAATCTTGCGGTGCTCAATCCCAGTGACAGAAAGGGACATGACATGTATTGTATTGTATTGCTGCCACCAAGGGTAAAATTATGGGGTTCATTCATATTAATTGGATTTACTTTGTCTACATCATGTAATCATCCTCCAAGCATTACTCCGTTTTTACTTAATACTCTAGATGCATGCTGGATAGCGGTCGATGGGTGGAGTAATAGTAGTAGATGCAGGCAGGAGTCGGTCTACTTGTTTCTGGATGTGATGCCTATATACATGATCATTGCCGTGAATAACTATTATATAACTATGCGCTTTTCTATCAATTTCCCAATGATACGTCTCCAACGTATCTACTTTTCCAAACACTTTTGCTCTGGTTTTGGCCTCTAATTTGCATGATTTGGATGGAACTAACCCGGACTGACGCTGTTTTCAGCAGAACTACCTTGGTGTTATTTTTGTGCAGAAATAAAACTTCTCGAAATTGGACGAAACTTTTTGTGGATTTTTTCTGGGAATTATAATGAATTATGGAGCTAAGACCTGCTGGAGGAAGGCCACCTGTGGGGCACAAGCCAACAGGGCGCCCCCTAGGCCGCGCCCTGATGGCTTGTGGGGCCCACGTGGCTCCCCCGACCCTAATTCCAGTCCTATAAAATCACGTCTTTAGAGAAAAAAATCATAGAGAAGTTTTCATCACGTTTCACGAGACGGAGCCACCGCCACCTCATGTTCTTCCTCGGGAGGGATGATCTGGAGTCCGTTTGGGGCTCTGGAGAGGGGAAATTGTCGCCGTCGTCATCACAACCCTTCTCCATCAACACCGCCATGATGCTCACCACTGGGAGTGAGTAATTCCTTTGTAGGCTTGTTGGACGGTGGTGGGATTGGATGAGATTGATCATGTAATCGAGTTAAGTTTGATAGGGCTTGATCCCTAGTATCCACTATGTTCTGAGATTGATGTTGCTATGACTTTGCTATGCTTAATGCTTGTCACTAGGGCCCGAGTGCCATGATTTCAGATCTGAACATATTATATTACCTCTGAATATAAGAATCATTTGGATCCTATCTTGCAAGTTGTATGCACCTATTACGTGTCTTGATCCGCATATCCCAAGGTGACAATAATTGGGATTCTTTCCGTTGATTGCCGTAGTTTGAGGAGTTCATGTATTCACCATGTGTTAATGCTTTGTTCCGGTTCTTTATTAAAAGGAGGCATTAATATCCCTTAGTTTCCAATAGGACCCCGCTGCCACGGGAGGGTAGGACAAAAGATGTCATACAAGTTCTTATCGCAAGCACGTATGACTATATACGGAATGCATGCCTACATTACATTGATGAATTGGAGCTAGTTCTGTGTTGCCCTAGTGTATAACTGTTACATGATTCGTGTCATCTAAATGATTATCCACCACCGATCCACGTGCCTACGCTTTACATATACTGAATCTTGCTAAGTTACTATTGCTACTGCTACTGTCACAACTGCTACAAAATTGATGTTGTCACTACTATTGTCACTACTATTGTTACTTCTGTTACTACTATTTGCCGTGCTACTAAACCTTTGCTGTAGAGATATATCCCAGGTGCGGTTGAATTGGCAACTCAACTGTCAAGGCCAATACATATTCTTTGGGTCCCCTTGTGTCGAATTAATTAATTAGGGTGAAATACTACCCGTGAAGACTGTCACGATACCCTGTACTTGTGGGTTATCAAGACCTTTTTCTGGCGCCATTGCCGGGGAGCATTGCTCTATTTATTGTGTTAAATAGAGGATATCCAATTGCCACTATGAAAAATATGAAAGATAATCGAACTAAGATCACCCCCTCTCGCACGAGAGGAGATCTAGCTCTGCTTTTGATTCACCTACTGTTTTGAATCAGCTCGTTACACCACCACCCGTTGATCATCCTGATATGTCACATGAAATTGATGATGCTACTTCTGAAATTAATGATGATACTATTGTTAAACATGCTAAAACTGAAACTGTGCCACTGAATGAATTACTTGATGCTCATATTGCTAAAGCTAGAGAACTTGAAAATGCTGAAACTGATGAGGACTTTGAATCACCTATTACACCTCGCTCTCCTAATAGATATGAATTACATCATGTACCTAAAGGTTATGTTATGGATAAGGAAACAACTAGTGATTTCTTTGCTTGTGAAAATAGAGATGACTTGAAGAAACTACTATGCAAACTGAAAGAAAAATCTATGATGGAGAAAATGAAATATGATCCTAAATTTGCTACTTCTCTTATATTTGTTACTAATAAGGATTATGAGTTCTATGTGGACCCTGAGTTAATTCCTATAGTAGAATCTGATCCTTTCCATGGTTATAAAAATGAAACTGTTGTCGAACACCCTATGAAACTGAATGATATTGTTGCTCTGTTTACCGATGATGAAAAGATGCGCTACTATTATATCCTTAAACATTTTCCTTTCTCGTTAAAAGGCGAGGCCAAGAAATGGTTTCTTTCTCTTGCTCCTGGTTGTATGCGTAGTCCCCAGGATATGCTCCATTATTTTTCTGCAAAATATTTTCCTGCTCATAAGAAACAAGCTGCCTTACATGAAATATTTAACTTTGCGCAAAGTGAAGAAGAGAATATCCCTCAAGCTTGGGGGAGGCTTCTCCGGTTACTTAGAGCTTTGACTGATTGTCCTCTTAAGAAAAATGAAATTCTCGATATCTTTTATAATGGACTAACCGATGCTTCTAGGGACTTCCTAGATAGTTGTGCTGGTTGTGTTTTCAGGGAAAGAACTATCAGTCAAGCTGAAGAATTATTGAATAACATATTGCAAAATGCCGATGATTGGACACTTCCTGAACCACCTCCAGAATCTATTGAGAAGAAGAGAGGTATTCTATTCCTCAACCCTGAAGTTATGCAAGAAGCAAAAGGATCTATGAACGAGAAAGGTATTAAAATTGAGGATATCATGAAATTACCACCTATTGAAGAAATACATGGACTTGATACCCCGACACAGGTAGTAGAGGTAAACTCTCTCCGTTCCTTTAGTGAAAAAGATATACCTTACACTAAGTCTCCTGAACAATGCATGGATGAATATGACAATTATGCTGTTAAGCAAGAACACTTCAATAACCATGTTAAGGATCAATTGAGACGTAATGCCATGATGATAGACCGCTTAAGTGACTTGATGTTTAGAATTGCTAATGATGTAAAAGGTCTAGGTAAACATGCTTCTATGGTTCACACCCAACTAGACCAAGTTGCTAAGTCACAAAATGATTTGCTTGCTGAAATAAATAATAATATGAATGATCATGTTGTTAGAGTAATGACTAGGGGAGGTCGTATGACCCAAGAACCTCTCTATCCAGAAGGTCATCCTAAAAGAATAGAACATGATTCCCAGAGAATTAATGATGATGCACCTAGTTCCTCTAATAAGAAAAAGAAGAAGAAAAATGATAGAAACTTGCATGCTCCTAGTGAACCTGTTATAGAAACACCTACTGAGAAACATAACGATGTTTCTTTTTCTGATGCTGAGACACAATCTAGTAGTGAACGTGCACCAAGTGATAATGAAAAGGATGATGAAAATAATACTATGCATGCAGATGCTTCACCAGATAGTAATAAAGAACATGATAACGATGTAGAGATAGAACCTGCGGAGGATCTTGATAACCCACCTCCTAAAAATAAATGTTATGATAAGACAGACTTTGTTGCTAGAAAACATGGAAGGGAAAGAGATCCATGGGTTCAAAAGCCCATGCCATTCCCTCGTAAGCCTTCTAAAAGTAGGGGCGATGAAGATTTTGAGCGCTTTGCTGAAATGATTAGACCTGTCTTTTTGCGTACTCGTTTGACCGATATATTGAAAATGCCTCCGTATGCTAAGTACATGAAGTATATTATTACCAACAAAAGAAAAATACCTGAAACTAAAATTGCTACTATGCTTGCTAATTATTCTTTTGATGGAGGAATACCTAAGAAGCTAGGAGATCCTGGCATACCCACAATACCTTGCTCTATTAAAAGAAATTATGTTAAAACTGCTTTATGTGATTTAGGAGCCGGTGTTAGTGTATGCCTTTCTCCCTTTATAAAAGACTTGATTTGAGTAAGCTTACACCTACTGAGATATCTTTGCAAATGGCTGCTAAATCCATTGCTTTACCTATTGGAATTTGCGAGGACGTTCCTGTTGTGGTTGCAAATGTTACTATCTTGACAGACTTTGTTATTCTTGATATGCCCGAGGACGACAATATGTCGATCATCCTTGGTAGACCCTTTTTAAATACTGCAGGGGCTGTTATTGATTGCAATAAAAGCAAGGTTACCTTTCACGTCAATGGCAAGCAACATACCGTGCATTTTCCGAAGAAGCAAACTTTGGTTAATAATATTAATCTCATTGAGCCTACTCCCACGGTTATCATTGGAAATTTTGCAATTCCTATACCTACTGTCAAGAAGAAATATTATAATCTTATTGTTGGGGAGATGCAAATCCCCATTGAGGTAACCTGGTGATATACAAAAATTCTTCGGTTTAATGTTGAACGAAAGCGGTTGTTAATAAGACTTGATCAACCTTATTAATGGATATTTTCCGAAAAGCATGTGATTGATGAATTTAGTACTCACAACTCTCTGTATCAAAAGTGTATCCTTTGTTATTTTCAGTTTATATAAAATAAATTAGCATGATTTTCCGTTTTTCTATTTTTCCCGTGCGCAGAAAAATGCTAGAAAATAAAAAGTCTCGGATTGCCACAAAATTTTAAAATGATTTTTTATGGAATAAATAAGGATTTTTGGCATGTTTTCTGCCTTTTATTTCAAAAATGTGTCAAGTAAATCTTTGGGATAGTATGGATACTTGTTGATTTGATTCTGTGCAAAAATAGAAACCTTTGCCTCAATTAAATAATTTCTCTGATTTTACTGGAGCATCAAAAAATTCTGAAATTGTTTTACAATATTTACATTCAAATTCTATAAGTTTTCCTAATTTTTCAAAAAAATTGGAGATAGGGAAGTATGGTTATACTACAGATCTTCACAGACTGTTCTGTTTTTGACAGATTCTATTTTGCATGCATAGTATGCTTGCTTTAGTGTTCCCATAGCTTATATTTAGTGATATAAATTAAGGGAATGATAGAATACAGTAGGTATTATGTGAGAACAATTATGAATCTTGTCTTGACAGTACCTAAGTGAATGATCTTTATTTATTATACTAACCCATCTGACGAAGTTTCATTAAGTTTTGTGTGATTGAAGTTTTCAAGTTTTGGGTGAGACACCGATATGAGGAGAATAAGGAGTGAAAAGAACCTAAACTTGGGGATTCCCAAGGCACCCCCAAGGTATATCCAAGGAAGACTCAAGCGCCTAAACTTGGGGATGCCCCGGAAGGCATCCCCTCTTTCGTCTTCAACACTACCGGTATATCTTACTTAGAGCTATATTTTTATTCATCACATGATATGTGTTTTGCTTGGAGCGTCATTATATTTTGTTGTTCTCTATTAGATGTTACTTATAATGTTCTTTTTCAATAAAAAGTTCCAAGAATTGCCTTTTAGGATGCTTGAATTGCATGTTTGATGTGTGCTGTGTAAAAACAGAAACTTTTGCTGTAGCGTTTGAATTTTCATATTTTACTGGAACATGTAAAGTTACTAAAGAATTTACACAGTATTTTCACATAAATTATTTATCATGTACTAAATTTTCATAATTTTTAGAGATATAGAAGTGCACTTTGTAAATTAATTTCTACACACTATCCTGTTTAGACAGATTGCAGTCATAGTTTTGTTATATACTTCTCCGATGGTTTTCATGACTTATATTGGTAGATATAAATTGTGGAAATGATAGTATACAGTACATAATGTTTGATAATTATTGTGCAACATGTCTTGGCAGTACATAAATTGTTGATTTATTCTTATGTGCACTAACCTATCTCACAAGTTCTTTCCAAGTTTTTTGTGGATGAAGTTTTTGAGACTTAGGTGAAACCGGGATATGAGAAGATTGAACGAGATACAAAATCTCAAGCTTGGTGATGCAAAAGGAACCCCAAGTAAATACTTCAAGAAGTCTCAAGCATCTAAGCTTGGGGATGCTACGCATCCCACCTCTCTTCGTCAACTATCGGTTAGCCTATGTTGAGCCTAAATTTTTATTCGTTCACATGATATGTGCTATTCTTGGAGTGCTATTTTTGTTTAGTTTGCTGTTTGAATAAAATACTCAGATCTGAAAATCTTTATTGAGAGAGAGTCCTCATATAGCTACTTAATTGTTTGACTACTCATTGATCTTCACTTATATCTTTTGAGAGTAGTTTGATGTTTACTCTTGTGCTTCACTTATATCCGGAGAGTAAATTGTGAATGAATTGAATATCATAAATATGAATTTATCAATGTGCTTTATGATTAGTAGTAGTTTCACATCTGGTTTATAAAGTAAACTCTATTGAAGTTTGACAATCATAGTATTGGTCATACAAGCAATTCATGAATGACTAGTATAAGAAAGAGAACTTTCACATACAAGTATATTATCTTGGAAATCTTTTATGATTGTGAATACCCATTAATTATTTTCAAACTTGATCAAATAGTTCAAGTTGGACATGGAAGACAACGTAATGGTTATGTTTGGGTATATTTGCATAGAAGTTATATTGTTATGGATCCTCTAACATATGGTGCTTCTTTGGAACCTTTTGCTAGCCAAAACTTCGTACTAAGTAGAGATACTACTTGTGCATCCAAATCCTTGAGCCAAGTTTCTTCCATGAGAGTCCACCATACCTACCTATATATGGTATTTCACTGCCATTCCAAGTAAATTTGCATGTGCCACCTCTAAAACCTTCAAATAAACATCCGTTTTGTGTGCTCGTACCGCTCATGGAGCAATGGGGCGGTCATTATCTTCCATGCGAAGCGAGTTATTCTCAAGATGAGTGTTTATTCACTTGTCATTGCACCAGAGAGGCTGGTAAAAAGGATGCCCAGTCCTGCATAATACAAAAATAAATAAACAAAAACTCCTCCTAGAAAGTTGATTGTTTGGAGGGCAACCGTGGATTCGGCCAGTCATGGAATGTGTTTGAATGGTGGAGGGGGGGTAAAATTTCAAGTCTGTTTGGGAACTGCCAATAATGTGATTAGCATGGAAGATATTGAAAACTCTGTTGTGACGTTGACAGTAAAAGCACACCACTCAAAATTACATATTCATATCTGTTTTAAACAATGAGCTCTGGCACCTATGCAAATCCCTGCTTCCCTCTGCGAAGGGACAATCTATTTACTTTCATGCTATTTCCTATTCATGTTGAGTCAACTTCTTATTCCAACCTCAGTCTATTAGTTGGGAAGCATCATGTGGTGGGGAAAGATCCAAACATATATATCCAGTCAAATATATTTGATCATGATTAATTATTGTTGACAATTATCATCATGATAAATATGTTGGGAGGCGAAACATTAAGCCCCTATCTTTCTATGTGTTCGATGGATGTTGTTTTTTCTAAAAATATGCCTTGGGTATTAGCAATCATAAAAGAATATATGATAATTGAGTATGTGGAGCTCTTACTAGACTTGATGATGCATTGAAATTGTTTGGTGACCAAGAACATAGATTGTTAAGTTTCAAGTGAACGAATTGTTTGAACCATGACATGTGAATTGATTGCTACTCTATCATGATGATTTTTATGAGAAAATGTTGTTGGTTATGATGCTAGAAAAGTGACTGAAATTATCAGAGATCAAACTTATAAATTATGCTAGCATTCACACTTCATAAATTATTTCTTTTATCATTTACCTACTCGAGGACGAGCAGGAATTAAGCTTGGGGATGCTGATGCGTCTCCAATGTATCGCTAATTTATGAAGTATTCATGCCATGATTGCCTATGTTTACAATACTTTTATATGATTTATATGCGTTCTCATGAGTATCTTGTAAACCGTGCTAGGGGTTATGGGTATAACTTAATATTTGGGAAATATACGCCTATGCCTGTCACTTTGCCTACACCTGCACTCTTTGATTTTCAGGCTCGACAATGTTACTATGTTCTTGAGGAAGAGGTGCGGGAATACAAAGCTGCAGTGGAGGCTACTCGTTTAGCGGAGGAGGCTGCTAGGAATGCCTCCACAAGCTATCGTTTTAACCATTTTCCAGATTATCAGTGGTGATCACCAAGTTATGCAAACGCCTAAGCTTGGGGGACTACATATTTCCCACCGACATTACATTCATGTTCACACACTTCATACAAATTGTCGGTGTTTGATATGCCTCTAACATATCGATAATTTATGAAGTATTAATGCCATGATTGCCTATGTTTACAATACTTTTATATGGTTTTGATGCACTTTATATGATTTATTTATAACTAACCCGGACTGACACTGTTTTCAGCAGAATTACCGTGGTGTTGTTTTTGTGCAAAAAATGAAAGTTCTCGGAATAGCCTGAAACTTTTTGGTGATCTTTTCTGGAGGAAATAAGCCATATTGGAGCAAAGAACCACCGGAGGGGAGCCACCCGTGGGGCACAAGCCATCAGGGCACCCCCCTAGGCCGCACCATGATATGTGGTGGGGCCCACGTGGCTCCGTTGTGCGTGATTCCAATGCTGAAAAATCCTATAAATCCCAAAAACCCCAGAAATAAACAGAGACTCGTCGTTCCGCCGCCGCAACTCTCTGTATCGACGAAAAACCAATCTGGAGACGTTCCAGTACCCTGCCGGAGAGGGAAACCGTCACCGGTGGCCATCTTCATCATCCCGGCGGAGGCCATGACGAGGAGGGAGTAGTTCACCCTCGGGGCTGAGGGTATATACCAGTAGCTATGTGGTAAATCTCTCTCTCTCTCTCTCTCATGTTCTTGAGATGGCACGATCTTGATGTATCACCGGCTTTGTTAATATAGTTGGATCATATGATGTTTGTCCCTTACTATCATGATGTGATGAATTGAATCTTTCCCATTGAGATCTCGTTATGTTGGATTGAATATTTGGTTTGATAACACTTGATGTACGTCTTGTGTGGGATACCCGTAGTGACATTGGGGTATTCTATTGATTCACTTGATATATGTTGAGGCATCAACTTGCAGATTTCGGTGACCTTGGGGATCTATGCATAGGGGTTGATTGCACATTTTCATACCACATTCTCCGGTAGAAATCTTGGTGTGCTCCTTGAAGTTGTTTGTGTTGGATTGCATATGATAGATCTGAAATTGTTTGATGCATGTCGCATAATTTACCCATGGATACTTGAGGTGACATTGGAGTATCTAGGTGACATTAGGGTTGATTGATATGTATCATTGGTGTTGTTCTGGTACGAACTCTAGGGTTGTTTGTGAAACTTATAGCAATAGCCCAAAAGATTGATTCGGAAAGAATAACTTTGAGGTGGTTCTACTACCTACACCAATTTCATCTTATTGTTCTCCGCTAGATAGGAACTTTGGAGTGATTCTTTGTTACACGTTGAGGGATGATCATATGATTCAACTATGTTAGCATTGTTGGGAGATTGCACTAGTGAAAGTATGAACCCTAGGCCTTATTTCCAAGCATTTATATAACGTTTCGCTTGCTGTTTTACACTTGTTACCTTGCTGTTTTTATATTTTCAGATTACAAAAACCTATATCTACCATCCATATTGCAATTGTATCACCATCTCTTTGCCGAACTAGTGCACCTATACAATTTACCATTGTATTGGGTGTGTTGGGGACACAAGAGATTTCTTGTATTTGATTGCATGATTGCTTGAGAGAGACCATCTTCATCCTACACCTCCCACGGATTGATAAACCTTAGGTCATCCACTTGAGGGAAAATTACTACTGTCCTACAAAACTCTGTGCTTGGAGGCCCAACAAAGTCTACAAGAATAAAGTTACGTGATAGACATCAAGCCATTTTCTGGCGCCGTTGCCTGGGAGGTGAGTGCTTGAAGGTATATCTTTAGATCTTGCAATTAAATCTTTTAGTTTCTTGTTTTCACTATTTTGGTTTTATAAAAGAAAACTACAAAAAACTGGAATTTAGTTTGCCTCAATAGTTTCGTCTTTTTAATGTCTTTCGTGAAAATGATGGTTCGGAAAATTGTGCTCAATTGGTAGAGGAAGAATTTATGAAAACAGTTAATGAGAATTCCTTGAATGATGAGCTGACGTGGCTTGAGACCGCGTCGGTATTTCCCCAAAGAGGAAGGGATGATGTGGCACAGCTACGGTAAGTATTTCCCTCAGTTATGAAACCGAGGTTATCGAACCAGTAGGAGAACCAAGCAACACTATGTAAACGGTACCTGCACACAAGGAACAAATACTTGCAACCCGACACGTAAGAGAGGTTGTCAATCTCTCCACGGTAAAAAGATAGATTGGTTTGTATTAGATTGGATAAATAGATCGCACAAGAACACAAAATAAAAGATGCAAATAAAAAGTGCAGCAAGGTATTTTTGGGGTTTTGGAATAATAGATCTGAAAACAAATGTGAAAAAGATAGAAGAAAGCAATATATTAAAAGAGTAGACCCGGGGGTCGTAGATTTCACTAGTGGCTTCTCTCAAGAAAATAGCACACGGTGGGTAAACAAATTACTGTTGGGCAATTGATAGAAGATCAAATAATCATGACGATATCCAAGGCAATGATCAATATATAGGAATCACGTCCAAGATTAGTAGACCGAAACGATTTTGCATCTACTACTATTACTCCACACATCGACCGCTATCCAGCATGCATCTAGTGTATTAAGTTCACGGAGAAATGGAGTTATGCAATAAGAATGATGACATGATGTAGACAAGATCTATTCATGTAGGAATAGACCCCATCTTGTTATCCTTAATAGCAATGATACATGCGTGCCTCGCTGCCCCTTCTGTCACTAGGAGAGGACACCGCAAGATTGAACCCATCACAAAGCACCTCTTCCCATGGCAAGAAAAATCAATCTAGTTGGCCTAACTAAACCAAAGATTCGAAGAAGAAATACGAGGCTATAAATAATCATGCATATAAGAGATCAAAGAAGACTCAAATAATATTCATGGATAGAAACTGATCATGAACTCAAACTTCATCGGATCCTAACAAACACACCGCAAAAAGTCATTACATCACATAGATCTCCAAGAGACCATTGTATTGAGAATCAAAAGAGAGAGAGGAAGCCATCTAGCTACTGCCTACGGACCCGTAGGTCTATGGTGGACTACTCACGCATCATCGGAGAGGCACCCATGAGGATGATGAACTCATACGTCCATTTTGCATCATGATTTCCTACTATTATTTATAATGTTTTTAAGCATAATAATGCTTTAGGGAGTGATTCAAATGCCTTTTCTCTCATAATATGCAAGGTTTACACAAAGAGGGAGAATACCGGCAGCTGGAATTCTGGACCTGAAAAAGCATATCAGAGATACCTATTCCGCACATCTCCAAATAAGATGAAACTTCACGGAGAATTATTTTGGAATATATGAAAAATACCGGAGCAAATAACTATCGGAGGGGGGCCACCTGGTGATCACAAGACACCAGGGCGCGCCAGGGCCCCCAAGCGCGCCCTGGTGGGTTGTGCTCAGCCCAGCCCACCTCCGGTGCCCATCTTCTGGTACTTAAGGTCTTTTGACCTAGAAAACATAACGAGAGTACTTTCAGGATGGAACGCCGCCGTCTCAAGGCGGAACTTGGGCAGGAGCACTTTTGCCCTCCGGCGGAGCGATTTCGCCGGGGGAACTTCCCTCCCGGAGGGGGAAATCGAAGCCATCGTCAGCACCAACACCCCTCTCATCTTTGGGAGGCCAATCTTCATCAACATCTTCAACAACACCATCTCCTCTGAAACCCTAGTTCATCTCTTGTGTTCAATCTTTGTACCGGAACGTCAGATTGGTACCTGTGGGTGACTAGTAGTGTTGATTACATCTTGTAGTTGATTACTATATGGTTTATTTGGTGGAAGATTATATGTTCAGATCCATTATGCTATTAAATACCCCTCTGATCTTGAGCATGACTATTATTTCTGAGTAATTACCTATGTTCTTGAGGTCACGGGAGAAGTCATGTTGCAAGTAATCATGTGAATTTGATATGTGTTCCATATTTTGATGATATGTATGTTGTGATTCCCTTAGTGGTGTCATGTGAACGTCGACTACATGACACTTCACCATCCTTGGGCCTAAGGGAATGCATGTGGAGTAGTTATTAGATGATGGGTTGCTAGAGTGACAGAAGCTTAAACCCTAGTTTATGCGCTACTTCGTAAGGGGTTGATTTGGATCCAAACGTTTAATGCTATGGTTAGATTTTATCTTAATACTTTTCTCATAGTTGCGGATGCTTGCGAGGGGGTTAATCATAAGTGGGAGGTTTGTTCAAGTAAGAACAACACCCAAGCACCGGTCCACCCACATATCAAATTATCAAAGTAGCGAACGCAAATCAAACCAACATGATAAAAGTGACAAGATGAAATTCCCGTGTACCCTCAAGAACACTTTGCCTATTATAAGAGACTTTTCTGGCCTGTCCTTTGCTACAAAATGATTGGGCTACCTTGCTGCACTTTATTTACCGTTACCGTTACTAGCTCGTTACCAATTATCTTGCTATCAAACTATCTGTTACCTATGTAGGAGATATGCCCAAGAGGCAATAATAAATGTTATTATTTATCCCCTTGTTCCTAATTAAGTTTATATTCCATGCTATAACTGCAATGATTCTCGAGTCTGCAATATCCACGAGGCCCGGAGGGAAACTCATTTGCACGTGTGGTATAATAAACGGTAAAATGTATTCCTAGTCTTGCCTCTAAGACTGGCTCAAGTATTGCATGATGATCCTGTTTTGGCATGGCTATGCCGGCAATTTTGAGGGCGCAATGTTGGTAGAACACTTGTGTTGAATCGACCCGAATTGATGTTATGCTATGAGATACTTTCGTCACTTGTTAATGGTTAATAACACAGAGATAGTTAATGTTTGCATAATTCCTTAGACCATGAGAGTATCGAGTTCCTTCGTGCTTGCTTCGTGAACTTTGGGGTTTGTCAAACGTCATCCGTTACTGGGTGGCTATTACGGCGGCTTACGGGTTCACGGAAAAGTATGGCAAGTAACAAGATAGCTCAAGATTGGGATTTGCTCCTCCGACGATGGAGAGATATATCTGGGCCCTCTCGGTATTACGGTATCCATCATCGTCTGGCCAGACACAGGGTGATTTGATCACAGGGATGCCGGAACACGGTAACGAGAAAAGAGAACAATACCGGTAACGAGGTAACTGGCATAGTGGACAAGTTGTTGATCCACGGGGATGCCAACATGTCTCACCTCGGGTATTTGTAACATATCACGAAGCAACAGGAATAGCACTCGGCAATTGGAGGTTCACTCGAATATTCATTCGTGTGGGTATAGGGGTCAATATGGGTGTCCACGGCTCCGATGTTGATCATTGATCGGAAGGGATTCCGGGTCATGTCTATACTTCACCGAACCTATAGGTTCACACGCTTAAGGGTCATCTATCTGTTGAATGCTAGACAGGGAGTCTGAGAGAAATTCACCGAAAAAGTTTCGGAGACAACGGAAGAGTTCCGGAGAGAGAACACCGGAAGAGTTTCGGTAAAACAAAAAGTTGTTTCGGAGTGTACCATTAAGTCAAATTGGTTTCGGCACATGCCTGGAAATTATTGGAGGGTACCAGAATTGTTCCGGTAACTTCTGAGATTTTTCGGAGACATAAACCGGAAATGTTCCAGACTGCCGGAACCGCTTTAGTTGCTTTTCACAGATGAAAATCACTAAACCGAAAAGTTGTTTCGGAGTACACCATTAAGTAAAATTGGTTTCGGCACATTCCTGGAAATTATTGGAGGGTACCAGAATTGTTCCGGTAACTTCTGAGCTTTTTCAGAGACAAAAACCGGAAATGTTCCGGACTGCCGGAATCGCTTTAGTTGTTTTTCACAGATGAAAATCTCTAAACCAAAAAGTTGTTTCGGAGTACACCATTAAGTCAAATTGGTTTCGGCACACGCCTGATAATTCTTGGAGGGTGCTGCTACTTCTTGAGCATGCGTTGGTTTTCCCTTGAAGAGGAAAGGGTGATGCAGCAAAGTAGATAAGTATTTCCCTCAGTTGTTGAGAACCAAGGTATCAATCCAGTAGGAGATACAAGAAAGTCCCCAATAGATGTACCTACACAAATAATCAAACACTTGCACCCAACGCTATAAAGGGGTTGTCAATCCCTTCACGGTTACTTGCAAGGATGAGATCTGATAGAGATAGATATAAAAGATTGCTAGAACGTAAAGTAAAACAAAAGTAAAAATAATGCAGCGAGGTATTTTTGGTATTTTTGGTTTATAGATCTGAAAGTATAATATGGAAAATAGACCCGGGGGCCATAGGTTTCACTAGAGGCTTCTCTCATGAAGGAAAATAATACGGTGGGTGAACAAATTACTGTCGAGCAATTGATAGAAAAGCGAATAATTATGACGATATCCAAGGCAATGATTATGCATATAGGCATCACGTCCGTGTCAAGTAGACCGAAACGATTCTGCATCTACTACTATTACTCCACACATCGACCGACTCCTGCCTGCATCTAGAGTATTAAGTTCATGAAGAACAGAGTAATGCATTAGGTAAGATGACATGATGTAGAGGGATAAACTCAAGCAATATGATGAAAACCCCATCTTTTTATCCTCGATGGCAACAATACAAATACGTGCCTCGCTACCCCTACTTTGTCCCTGGGTGATGACACCGCAAGATTGAACCCAAAACTAAGCACTTCTCCCATTGCAAGAATTACCAATCTAGTTGGCCAAACCAAACCAATAACTCGAACAGACTTGCAAAGATATGAAATCATGCATATAAGAATTCAGCGAAGATTCAAATAATATTCATAGATAAGCTGATCATAAACCCACAATTCATCGGATCTCGACAAACACACCGCAAAAGAGTATTACATCGGATAGATCTCCATGAAGATCATGAAGAACATGGTATTGAAGAACAAAGAGAGAGAAGAAGCCATCTAGCTACTAGCTATGGACCCGAAGGTCTGTGGTAAACTACTCACGCATCATCGGAGGGGCAATGGAGTTGATGTAGATGCCCTCCGTGATCGAATCCCCCTCCGGCAGATTACCGGAAAAGGCTCCAAGATTGGATCTCACGGGAACAGAGGCTTCCGACGGCGGAAAAGTATTTTCGTGGCTCTTTTTGGTATCCAGGGAATATTTGGGAATTTATAGGCCGAAGAATAGGGTTAGGAGGGCTGCCGTGGGGCCACAAGCCAGGGGGGCGCCCCCCCCCTAGGGCGCGCCCTGGTGGCTTGTGACGCCACGGCAGGTCTCCTGCCTTCATCTCCAAGTCTGCTGGTTTTCTTCTGGTCCAAGAAAAATCATTCTGAAGATTTTATTCCGTTTGGACTCCGTTTAATATTCCTTATCTGCAATACTCAAAAACAAGGAAAAAACAGAAACTGGCACTAGGCTCTAGATTAATAGGTTAGTCCCAAAAATAATATAAAATAGCATATTAATGCATATAAACATCCAAAACAGATAATATAATAGCATGGAACAATCAAAAATTATAGATACGTTGGAGACGTATCAGGTGCCAGAATCATTCTGGAAACTTCTGGGAATTTTCCGGAAGAAAAACCGGAAATGTTCCGGAGCTGCCGGAATAGCTTTGTTTGCTTTTCGCAGATGAAAATCACTAATCCGGAATTGTTTTGGAATGCGTCGAAAATTATTTTAGTGGGTACTGGAAATGTTCTAAGCCCACATAAATATTTTCGGTTCGAACGGACGCTGAAAAATGTCGTTGTGAATAGTGAAATCAGCTTTATGGTTACTTTTTGGAAAGCCACCTTTTTGGGCTTTTGCTCCAAAATATCTTGGAGATGACATGGATGGATGTGGCTGAAATTTCAGCCCCTCCACCCCTCCTTCTCCTATAAATAGAGGTGGAGGGGGCTGCCCAAAACTCACTCTTTCTCAACATACACAAGCCATGCATGATCTGGCCTTCTCTCTCCCACCCAGCGAAATAGTTTCGTAGAGCCGAAAGGCTGTCTGGGTTCCGGTGGGAACTAGTTCTGGACGGCGAAGCCCTGCCGGTTAGATGACACCGTATCTGTGCAACTCTGTAGAGCGACCGTAGTTTCGGTCTTAGTTCGAGAGGGCTGTCCGAGTGACCGTCCGAGTTTCGAAGGTCCTCCCGAAGGGCTGTCCGTGACACCGTCCGGGGACTGTCCGACCGCCTCCTGGAGGGCTGTCCGAGGGGCAGATGAGGGTATACATCCTCGCGGTTGGGAGGTTGTAAATCCTAGCTGCGGGGATCTGCACCGCCGATCGTCATCGACTCTACTTCCGCTGCGCTACGAGTCGGTAACGAAAAAGATCAAACCATGTATGCAGTCTCCATAGTGGTCCTGGGCTAGTGCGTAGTGTAGGGTAACGCAGCAGAAAACAAAAAATTTCCGACCTACGTACCAGCCCAGGAACACTATGGAGACTGCATACAAGGTTTGATCTGTTTCGTTACCGACTCGTAGCGCAGCGGAAGTAGAGTCGATGACGATCGGCGGTGCAGATCCCCGCAGCTAGGATTTTACAACCTCCCAACCGCGAGGATGTACTCCCTCGTCAGCTCACCGGACGGATCTCCGGGCAGCCCTTCGAGAGGCCTCGGGACAGTCCCTCGGATAGTCCCACCGGACGGATCCTCGGACAGCCCTCCGGGAGGCCTCTGGACAGTCTTTCGGATAGTCCCACCGGACGGATCCTCGGACAGCCCTCCGGGGGGCCTCTGGACAGTCTTTCGGATAGTCCCACCGGACGGATCCTCGGACAGCCCTCCGGGAGGCCTCACGGACAGCCCTTCGGGAGGACCCCCGAAACTCGGACAGAAACTCGGACAGCCCTTCGGGAGGACCCTCGAACAGCCCCTCGGGCAAAAAGATCGAACCTACGACCTCTCTACGGGGTTGCACACATACGGTGTTATCTATCCGGCAGGGCTTCGCCGTCCAGAACTAGTCCCCACCGGAACCCAGACAGCCTTTCGGCTCTACGAAACTATTTCGCTGGGAGGGAGAGAGAAGCCAGAAATGTCATGGCACTTGTATGTGAGAATGAGTGAGTGTGGAGGCAGCCCCTCCACCTCTATTTATAGGAAATCCAAGGGGTAGGGTTTCTTGGCCCCCAAGCCTTCTAGAAACCTTTTGGGAAAATATCCCAAAAGGTGACTTTTCCATAAATATCCCAAAAAGCACTTTCACTATTCACGGCGACATTTTTCAGCGTCTGATCGAACTGAAAATATTCATGTGGGCTTAGAACATTTCCAGTACCCACCAAAATAATTTTCAACGCGAGCCGGAACAATTCCGGTTTAGTGATTTTCATCTGCGAAAAGCATCTGAAGCGGTTTCGGCAGCTCCGGAACATTTCCGGTTTCCATCCCGGAAAATTCCAGAAAGTTTCCAGAACGATTCTGGCACCCTCCAAGAATTATCAGGCATGTGCCGAAACCATTTTGACTTTATGGTGTACTCCGAAACAACTTTTCGGTTTCACCGGAACTATTCCAATATCCTCTCCGGAACGTTTCCGTTTCGTCCGAAACTTTTTCGGTGATTTTCTCTCAGACTCCCCGTCTAGTATTCAGCAGATAGATGACCCTTAAGTGTGTGACCCTATAGGTTCGGTGAAGCATAGACATGACCCGGAACCCCTTCCGATCAATGATCAACATCGGAGCCGTGGACACCCATATTGACCCCTATACCCACACGAATGAATATTCGAGTGAACCTCCAGTTGCCGTGTGCTATTCCTGTTGCTTCGCGATATGTTACAAATACCCGAGGTGAGACATGTAGGCATCCCCGTGGATCAACAACTTGTCCACTATGCCAGTTACCTCGTTACCGGTATTGTTCTCTTTTCTCGTTCCCGTGTTCCGGCATCCCCGTGATCAAATCACAAAGTGTCTGGCCAGACGATGATGGATACCGTAACACCGAGAGGGCCCAGAGATATCTCTCCATCGTCGGAGGAGCAAATCCCAATCTTGAGCTATCAAGTTACTTGACATACTTTTCCATGAACCCGTAAGCCGCCGTAATAGCCACCCATTTACGGATGACGTTTAACAAACCCCAAAGTTCATGAAGCAAGCATGAAGAAACTCGATACTCTCATGGTCTAAGGAATCATGCAAACATTAACCATCTCTGTGTTATTAACCATTAACTAATGACGAATGTATCTCATAGCATAACATCAATTCGGGTCGATTCAACACAAGTGTTCTACCAACAATTGTGCCCTCAAAATTGCCGGCATAGTCATGCCCATGATCAGGAAAACAGGATCATCATGCAATACTTGAGCCAGTCATAGAGGCTTGACTAGGAATACTTTTTACCGTTTATTATCCCACACGTGCACATGAGTTTCCCTCCAAGCCTCGTTTTATTTGCAGACTCGAGAATCATTGCAGTTATAGCATGGAACATAAACATAATTATGAACAGGGAGATAATCAATAACATTTATTATTGCCTCTAGGGCATATCTCCTACAGACTCCCACTTGCACTAGAGTCAATAATCTAGCCAATGCTAATGCACTTTACACCTATGGCATACTGGTGTAAAATATGCTTCGCATGTGGTATAGCCTGATGTCCAACGGATCTGACGACTTCAGCTCCGTGTGTAACTTTGCATATCCCCGCGTTTTCACGCTTTCACAAAATTCATATTTTGTGTGGACTTGGCTTTGCATATGTGTGAATCATTGGTCGAAACCTGATTCCTCAGACTGAGCTATGGAGCAGCTATCTGCAATAGTGTCCCATAGACCAAAGCCATCTTGGAACCATACTAAGTTCATGAATGAACTATATGATTCAACAACTTCTTTGTCACTTCTTAAGTGTCAACATACTTAGCCTTTGTTATAGAATTCGCCACAGTATCTTGTTTGGAACAATTTCCAACTACCGTGCCACCATGATGTGTATCACAAAACCCTCAACTTAAATCGAAAATCGCATGGAGCATCGATGAAGACTGTATCGATGTAACCTTTTACAACGAACTCTTCATGATCTCCACTTGCGAGAAACCATGTCATCGGTACTGCTCTAGTACTTAATGACATCTTTCACTGTTGTCCCATGATCAGTACTTTGATCACTATGGTATCTATACTCGCAACAACTTTGGAATATTGGACATATCTGGTTGTTTTTACATACCATGGAATACATGATTAATCCAAACACAAGAGTGTGTGGAATCACCATCATGTATTTTGCTCATCAGTGTTTTGAGACACCGAGTCTTGCAAAACCCTTTCCATGTGACTTTGGCAAGAATCACTCCTTGGCGTTTTAAATGCTAATAGGTTTTAGCACCTTGTCAATATGTATTCATAGCTTAGCCCCATTAGGTAAATCTATCTCCATAGATCATCATGCCTAATATTAAGGCTATTTAGCCTAAGCACTTCATCGAAAAACTATTTTTCAAGTGAAGTCCTAATTCGTGTCAAGAAATTTATTTCCATTTAACAATGTGTCAAGTACACAAGGTTTTTAGAAATATTATTATGCTCCCACTTACTTTCTTGAATCACAAGCATCTTCGATACCCATTTGATGAAGTCAAACTCTTTTGACCATTTCATCAAAAACGAAGATTCCAACTCCACTTTGCTCTCTTCTGTCCATCGCTGGAACTCTGAAGTTTGCATACTTACTAGCATCCTCTGGATCGACAAATTACTTTGGACTGTATCACATACAAGTCCTAGGTTTCATTCCCATCAGATGGAAATCCTTTTGTCATCCATGTTTCATATCTCATGATTGAAATATGTATTAATTGCTAGTTCAACCCGAACCGACTTCAAGCATCGCTACGGTGAAACAACCTCATCGTAGTCAACTCCTTGAACTTGTTATTTCAACAAGTCGAGCTTTATGGATAAAACATTTTTATCCGTATCAGTTTTTAGTTCCATAAATATTCGTTTAGAGTCTAAGTCTTCCGAAAGGTGTATCAAGGTTCTAATCTTGAATCACTTATATGGAAACTATCTCGGATTGTATTGGCATTTAGCCAATTCCGGAGTCAGGGCCCATCAACGCTTCCTTGTGTATCGTAGGTATACTGTTGTCCAACAACAATATCTCGTTTGCGCACCTGAGAGGTTTGCACGAGCCTTGCCTACGGGGTTCAGCTGCAAGTTCGACTGAAGTCCATACATTTTATTGTAGAGACTTCCGTCTCAGTCGCAGTAGGAAACTCCGGAATCACTTCCAAGGTTCCTTTCCTTTGATCTGATGACGAAGATACCGGTTATCTCGTCGAGGTGCACTGTCCTCCCACTCACCTTTTGTAAGAACTATTCTCTTTAAAAGCATACCGTTTTGCGGCAAACCTATTTGCCTCGGTATAGTGAGGAAGGAATACCCAATTACTTGGGACAACCTACAAAGTAGCACTTGTCTGATTTGGAATAGGTTTGTAACCTTTTACACAAGCCCCATATTCCAAATGTTAAGAAAAGATATAACATGGTTGGGCGTACCATACCATGACGTCATTTCAACAGACCTGATGGATCTCTTTTCAGTGTAAAAGCCGCAGCCTCTAAAGCATCACCTTTTAAAAGGGATAATGGCAATTTTATTTATGTCATCTTTGATCTTACCATGTCATAAATGGTTCGATTACATCTACACGGACTCTCCACTTGCAGTGGTGTTCCGGGAAGTGCAAGTTATGAAACTCTTTTCACAACTCATCAGACATTCGCTAAACTTGTAACTCAAATATTCCTTTCTGCAATCGAATTGTAGAAACATAATTTTCTTGTTACAATAACTTCTACTTCATATTTGAAAACCTTATGAATGAATTCAAAAGATCCAGACTTACGTCTTAACAAGTAAATATCCATATATCTACTTGAGTCATTTCTGAAGATAGATAATCCACTACTTGCAACAACATTTATTGGACTACACACATCATAATGTATGATCACCAATATGTTCTTTGCTCGTTCCTTATGGCCTGTGAACGGTATTTCAGTCACTTCACCTTTCAGAGGAAAGTGGCAAGTGTCAGATGATTCAAAATCAAATGACTTCAAAATCCATCATAATGGAATTTTCCATGCGGGTTTCTCCAATGTGACCAAATGCAGTGCCACACTTGTGTGGTATTCTTTTAGTCTTGCGACATTTAGCGTCAGTGTTATAGATGTATCATATTACCATCAATATTCATAGCATACATCCCATCCTGTATGGAAGCATGGCCCTTCATGTTATTCATAACACCGAACATCAAAAGTTCTCTTATGAATAACCTTCTTGCAAAATACCTTATGCAAAGGGCTAGAGTGTATGAAACTCTAAATGAATTATGAAAGTAAATACAGAGGCAATGTATTAATATCAATATTCATAACATACGTCTCATTCATGAAAGTATGGCCCTTATGTTATTCATAACACCGAACATCAAAAGTTCTCTTATGAATAACCTTCTTGCAAAATACCTTATGCAAAGGGCTAGAGTGTATGAAACTCTAAATGAATTATGAAAGTAAATACAGAGGCAATGTATTAATATCAATATTCATAACATACGTCTCATTCATGAAAGTATGGCCCTTATGTTATTCATAACACCGAACATCAAAAGTTCTCTTATGAACAACCTTCTTGCAAGATACCTTATGCAAAGGGCTAGAGTGTGAAACTCTAAAATGAATTATGAAAGTAAATACACAGGGAATACACCGATGGAAGGCATAGTAACTTTTACTATGTTCCCTATGTGTATCTTAACCTCATTCCTGGCTAGTCTTTCAGGCCATAGTAGTTCTTACATCGAGTTGCAACAGAATGCAATCAAGCGGGTATCTTTGTGATTAACTCACAATACCCAAGAATTAGTGATTAACATGTTTAACCATAATTCCCAAGAACTATATCTTTGACCAGCCTTCTATACATCAAAAACTTGTATGACATTCATACATGAGCTGGATATTCCAGTCTTCTTTCTTATTTGCCATTATACTTCTAACAGTTTAACTTTTAGTATTTCTCCTACTCTCAGAAGAAGCACCCAACTTAAGAGTGGCGATAGCCCCGGACTTCCTAGGCGTGAAAGTTTCACTAACACCCTTCGGACATTTCCTTTCTCTTTAAGTTGTTGTTTTATTCACCTTTCATCATATGACAGGCGTTCTCCTGGATCCCTCTCTTATCAGTCAAATGCCTAGCAAACACTTTTACTAATAGTTTGCAAACAAACAATGCTTTGGATATCTCATATCTTTTAGCCTTTGTCTGTCTCTGAAAATGATTTTCAGATTCCATGAATATCACATAACTATCCAAACTTTCGAAGTTCGGGTCTCATGGAAGCAAACGTATTGCACTTGACTGAAACAGAATTCTAGCTTTTGGATCGAAGGACGAGAGCCACATGATCCATAGCATTTAGCGGGAGAATACCGAAAGTATGCGATAGGACAAAGTCCTTCTCGGCACTATTGAGGACAATCCTCACATTACGTTTACCAACCGTAACGTTTTAACCAGATATTTAACAGCTATTCAATTTTAATAGCGAAGGTGGAAACGCGAGCCATTATTCTACAACTATTATGCAAACCACACTTAGACAGCATTCAAAATTAATTGCACTGAGAATTAAACAAGTTAATTCTATAGTGCGCTCCCACTCAAATCAATATCTCTCATAATTGATTTTGAGTGATACAAGATCCAAATTACAATTCAACGCCAAGGATGTATCCATCTCAAGTGACGAGAATTGCAATCGGTAGGCCAACTTGCCAATCACATCTCTATGTGACTCTTGTTCATCTTTCGATGCGTGTGTTCCGAGCTCATGACTTTCATGCCTGAACGTCAAGACAACCAAGTGATCTCGCTGCGAGGTCTCAACTCACCCGCCTCACACATCCCTAATCGTTCGTACCCATGCATCCATGTGATACCCCGAAAAGTTAGGTGCCGTGACGGTGCTACACTTGGGAGAACACTAACTACTTGATATTTTTGTGAGAGATCACCCTAATAAAAGCGACTACCGCGCAATCAAGAAGGGTGCATCATAAGGGATAAACATCTCAGGCAATTCATAATAGCATGATATGGTATAGCCCTTTCTGACGGAGAAGTCTTTCATTACTTCGTCTTCGGCATTCGCGTCGGTGTTCAACTTCGCGAAGATTACCACCACCTTGTCGATGCACCAAATAATATTGCTATCTCTATAGCTAATAAAATAAGTGCATTACATAAGGTTGACACGCAGGTCATTAAAGTGCAATCATATGGCTCCAGCCATCATGCCAAATCATGACACGCAGGTCATGTTAATTTTACATCATATAGTCATCTCATACATAATCAAATTAATATGAGCACTGCTATACCACATCATATGCACATGCAAACCATCCTGCAAAACCAAGTTAGACGCCTCTAATCGGTTCATGCAAAAACTTGTTTTACGTGGCTTCTAAGGTTTCGAAACAAACCGAAGCTACCTACGTATTATCATCAAGTATGATAATTCAAGTCGCTAGATTAACATCGCGGGGTGTATGAAACACGAGATAATTAAATCTCGAGCCCCATACTAAACTTCGTCATACGCATGACCCCCGTGCAGATCATATCTGCAATGCCCTTTCATCTGCGAATTTCATCTTTCTTTTGACTATGGCGGAACCCAAAGAACTGAAGCACTTCGTTGATCAATCAGGATCGCGGATTGCCAGAACTTTGTGAAATTCCACCATACTGTCTCGAGATTGAGCAAACGCAAATTCTAGGGAAGCAACAAGAACATCGGGTAACAGACTTCATCTGTCACCCGCACAAATAATTTTCAGCAATAGAACTCATCTACTACCTAATTATATTGTGCAACACCCATACATCTCATGTATTCTAGATCATAACCTGCATCTTCGCATAGCACGGCTCTTGATGCCACTGTAGGGTAACGCAGCAGAAAACAAAAAATTTCCGACCTACGTACCAGCCCAGGAACACTATGGAGACTGCATACAAGGTTTGATCTGTTTCGTTACCGACTCGTAGCGCAGCGGAAGTAGAGTCGATGACGATCGGCGGTGCAGATCCCCGCAGCTAGGATTTTACAACCTCCCAACCGCGAGGATGTACTCCCTCGTCAGCTCACCGGACGGATCTCCGGGCAGCCCTTCGAGAGGCCTCGGGACAGTCCCTCGGATAGTCCCACCGGACGGATCCTCGGACAGCCCTCCGGGAGGCCTCTGGACAGTCTTTCGGATAGTCCCACCGGACGGATCCTCGGACAGCCCTCCGGGAGGCCTCTGGACAGTCTTTCGGATAGTCCCACCGGACGGATCCTCGAACAGCCCTCCGGGAGGCCTCACGGACAGCCCTTCGGGAGGACCCCCGAAACTCGGACAGAAACTCGGACAGCCCTTCGGGAGGACCCTCGAACAGCCCCTCGGGCAAAAAGATCGAACCTACGACCTCTCTACGGGGTTGCACACATACGGTGTCATCTATCCGGCAGGGCTTCGCCGTCCAGAACTAGTCCCCACCGGAACCCAGACAGCCTTTCGGCTCTACGAAACTATTTCGCTGGGAGGGAGAGAGAAGCCAGAAATGTCATGGCACTTGTATGTGAGAATGAGTGAGTGTGGAGGCAGCCCCTCCACCTCTATTTATAGGAAATCCAAGGGGTAGGGTTTCTTGGCCCCCAAGCCTTCTAGAAACCTTTTGGGAAAATATCCCAAAAGGTGACTTTTCCATAAATATCCCAAAAAGCACTTTCACTATTCACGACGACATTTTTCAGCGTCTGATCGAACTGAAAATATTCATGTGGGCTTAGAACATTTCCAGTACCCACCAAAATAATTTTCAACGTGAGCCGGAACAATTCCGGTTTAGTGATTTTCATCTGCGAAAAGCATCTGAAGCGGTTTCGGCAGCTCCGGAACATTTCCGGTTTTCATCCCGGAAAATTCCAGAAAGTTTCCAGAACGATTCTGGCACCCTCCAAGAATTATCAGGCATGTGCCGAAACCATTTTGACTTTATGGTGTACTCCGAAACAACTTTTCGGTTTCACCGGAACTATTCCGATATCCTCTCCGGAACGTTTCCGTTTCGTCCGAAACTTTTTCGGTGATTTTCTCTCAGACTCCCCGTCTAGTATTCAGCAGATAGATGACCCTTAAGTGTGTGACCCTATAGGTTCGGTGAAGCATAGACATGACCCGGAACCCCTTCCGATGAATGATCAACATCGGAGCCGTGGACACCCATATTGACCCCTATACCCACACGAATGAATATTCGAGTGAACCTCCAGTTGCCGTGTGCTATTCCTGTTGCTTCGCGATATGTTACAAATACCCGAGGTGAGACATGTAGGCATCCCCGTGGATCAACAACTTGTCCACTATGCCAGTTACCTCGTTACCGGTATTGTTCTCTTTTCTCGTTCCCGTGTTCCGGCATCCCCGTGATCAAATCACAAAGTGTCTGGCCAGACGATGATGGATACCGTAACACCGAGAGGGCCCAGAGATATCTCTCCATCGTCGGAGGAGCAAATCGCAATCTTGAGCTATCAAGTTACTTGACATACTTTTCCATGAACCCGTAAGCCGCCGTAATAGCCACCCATTTACGGATGACGTTTAACAAACCCCAAAGTTCATGAAGCAAGCATGAAGAAACTCGATACTCTCATGGTCTAAGGAATCATGCAAACATTAACCATCTCTGTGTTATTAACCATTAACTAATGACGAATGTATCTCATAGCATAACATCAATTCGGGTCGATTCAACACAAGTGTTCTACCAACAATTGTGCCCTCAAAATTGCCGGCATAGTCATGCCCATGATCAGGAAAACAGGATCATCATGCAATACTTGAGCCAGTCATAGAGGCTTGACTAGGAATACTTTTTACCGTTTATTATCCCACACGTGCACATGAGTTTCCCTCCAAGCCTCGTTTTATTTGCAAACTCGAGAATCATTGCAGTTATAGCATGGAACATAAACATAATTATGAACAGGGAGATAATCAATAACATTTATTATTGCCTCTAGGGCATATCTCCTACACGTAGGTCGGAAATTTTTGTTTTCTGTTGCGTTACCCAACAGTGGCATCAAGAGCCGTGCTATGCGTAGATGCAGGTTGCGATCTGGAATACATAGAGATGTATGGGTGTTGCACAATATAATTAGGTAATAGATGAGTTCTATTACTGAAAATTATTTGTGCGGGTAGCAGATGAAATCTGTTACCCGATGTTCTTGTTGCTTCCCAGGGATTTGCATATTTATGATCTTGATAACAGCATGGTGGAGTTTCAATGTTCTGGCAATCCGCAATCATGATTGATCAACGAAGTGCTAACAGTTCTTAGAATTCCACTATATTTAAAAAGAAAGATGAAATTTCGCAGACGAAAGGGCAATGCAGATATGATCTGCACGGGGGTCATGCGTATGACGAAGTACAGTATGGGGCTCGAGATTTTATTATCTCGTGTTTCATACACCCCGTAAAGTTAATCTAGCAACTTGAATTATCATACTTGATGATGGACGTTGGTAGCTTCGTTTTGTTTCGAAACCTTAGAAGCCACGAAAAACAAGTTCTTGCATAAACCGATTAGAGGCGTCTAACTTGGTTTTGCAGGAGGGTTTGCATGAGCATGTGATGTGGTATAGCAATGCTCATATTAATTTGATTATGTATGAGATGACTATATGATGTAAATTAACATGACCTGCGTGTCATGATTCGGCATGATGGCTGGAGCCATATGATTGTCACTTTAATGACCTACGTGTCAACCTTGAGTAATGCACTTATTTTATTAGCTATAGAGATAGCAATATTATCTGGTGCATCGACAAGGTGGTGGCAATCTTCGCGAAGGTGAACACCGATGCGAATGCCGAAGACGAAGAAATACTTGACTTCTCCGTCAGAAGGGGCTATACCATATCATGCTATTATAAATTGCCTGAGATGTTTATCCCTTATGATGCATCCTTCTTGATTGCACAGTAGTCGCTTTTATTAGGGTGATCTCTCACTTAAAATATCAAGTAGTTAGTGTTCTCCCAAGTGTAGCACCGTCACAGCATGTATCCTTTCGGGGTGCCACATGCTACCATGGGCACGAACGACTGGAAAGTGTAAGGCGGGTGAGGTCAGACCTCACTGCAAGATTACTTGGTTGTCTTGACATTCAGGCAGGAAAGTTATGAGCTCGGAACACATGCATCGAAAGATGAACAAGAATCACATAAAGATGTGATTGGCAAGATGGCCTACCGGTTGAGATTTTCGTCATCTGTGATGCTACCATCGTGGCAAACAATCAAAACTCGGGTCTTGTATCACTCACAATCAATTATGAGAGATATTGTTTTGAGTGGGAGCGCGCTTTAGAATTAATTCTTTTAATTCTTAAGTGCAATTAATTTTGAACACTGTCTAAGTGTGATTTGCATAATAGTTGTAGAATAATGGCTCGCGTTTCCACCTTCCCTATTAAAATTGGATAAGCTGTTATTTATCTGGTTAAAACTTTACGATTAATAACGTAATGTGAGGATTGTCCTCAAGAGTGCCGAGAAGGACTTTGTCCTATCGCATGCTTTCGGTATTCTCCCGCTAATGCTATAGATCATGTGACTCTCGTCCTTCGATCCAAAAGCTAGAATTCCGTTTCAGTCAAGTGCAATACGTTTGCTTCCATGAGACCCGAACTTCGAAAGTTTTGGGATAGTTATGTGATATTCATGGAACTGAAAATTAATTTTCAGATACAAACAAAGGCTGAAAGATATGAAATATCCAAAGCAATTGTTGTTTGCAAACTATTAGTAAAGGTGTTTACTATGCATTAGACTGATAAGAGAGGGATCCAGGAGAACGCCTGTCATGTAAATGAAGGTGAATAAAACAACAACTTAAAGAGAAAGGAAGTGTCCGAAGGGTGTTAGTGAAACTTTCACGCCTAGGAAGTCCGGGGCTAAACGCCACTCTTAAGTTGGGTGCTTCTTCTGAGAGTAGGAGAAATACTAAAAGTTAAACTGTTAGAAGTATAATGGCAGAAAGAAAGAAGACTGGAATATCCAGCTCATGTATGAATGTCATACAAGTTTTTGATGTATAGAAGGCTGGTCAAAGATATAGTTCTTGGGAATTATGGTTAAACATGTTAATCACTAATTTTGGGTATTGTGAGTTGATCACAAAGATACCCGCTCGATTGCATTCTGTTACGACTCGATGCAAGAACTACTATGGCCTGAAAGACTAGCCCGGAATGAGGTCTTGATACACGCTGGGAACATAGTAAAAGTTACTATACCTTCCATCGGTGTATTACCTATGTGTTTTGTTTCATAATTCATTTTAGAGCTTTACACACTCTAGCCCTTTGCATAAGGTATCTTGCAAGAAGGTTGTTCATAAGAGAACTTTTGATGTTCGGTGTTATGAATAAACATAAGGGCCATACTTTCATTATGAATGAGATGTATGTTATGAAAAATGATATTAATATATTACCTATGTGTTTACTTTCATAATTCATTTTAGAGTTTCATACACTCTAACCCAGTGCACAATGTTTGTTGCAAAAGGGTTGTTCATAAAAGAACAATTGTTGTTCAGTATTATGAATAACATGAAGGGCCATGCTTCCATCCAAGATGGGATGTATGTTATGAATATTGATGGAAATATGATACATCCATAACAATGATGCTAAATGTCACAAGACTAAAAGAATACCACACAAGTGTGGCACTGCATTTGGTCACATTGGAGAAACCCGCATGGAAAATTCCATTATGATGGATTTTGAAGTCGGTTGATTTTAAATCATCTGACACTTGCAACTTTCATCCGAAAAGTGAAGTGACTGAAATACCGTTCACAGGCCATAAGGAACGAGCAACAAACTTATTGGTGATCATACATTTTGATGTGTGTAGTTCAATAAATGTTGTTGCAAGTAGTGGATTTAATCTCTCCTCAGAAATGACTCAAGTAGATATATGGATATTTACTTGATGAGACGTAACTCTGGATCTTTTGAAATCATTCGAAAGGTTTTCAAAAATGAAGTAGAAGTTGTTGTAACAAGAATATTATGTTTCTACAATTCGATTGCAGCAAGGAATATTTGAGTTACAAGTTTAGCGAATGTCTGATGAGTTGTGAAAGGGGTTTCATAACTTGCACCTCCCGGAACACCACTGCAAGTGGAGAGTCCGTGAAGATGTAATCGAACCATTCATGACATGGTAAGATCAAAGATGACATAAATAAATTTGCCATTATCCCTTTTAAAGTGATGCTTTAGAGACTGCGGCTTTTACACTGAAAAGAGCTCCATCGGGTCTGTTGAAATGACGCCATGGTATGGTACGCCCAACCATGTTATATCTTTTCTTAACATTTGGAATATGGGGCTTGTGTAAAAGGTTACAAACCTATTCCAAATCAGACAAGTGCTACTTTGTAGGTTATCCCAAGTTATTGGGTATTCCCCCACCACTATACCGAGGCTAAGAGTTTTGCCACAAAGAATGGTATGGTTTTTGAAGAAAACTGTTCTTTCAAAAAGGTGAGTGGGAGGACAGTGCAACTCGACAAGATAAACAGTATCTTCGTCATCAGATCAAAGGAAAGAGACCTTGGAAGTAATTCCAGAGTTTCCTACTGCGACTGATACGGAAGCCTCTACATGAGATGTATGGACTTCGGTCAAACTTGCAGCTGAACCACGTAGGAAAAACTCGTGCAAACCTCTCAGGTGCGCATACGAGATATTATTGTTAGACAACAATATACCTATGATACACAAGGAAGCGTTGATGGGCCCTGACTCCGGAATTGGCTAAATGCCAATACAATTCGAGATAGTTTCCATATAAGTGATTCAAGATTAAAACCTTGATACACCTTTCGGAAGACTTAGAGTCTAACAAATATATATGAAACTATAAACTGATGTGGATAAAATGTTTTATCCATAAAGCTCGACTTGTTGCAATAACAAGTTCAAGGAGTTGACTACGATGAGGTTGTTTCACCGTAGCGATGCTTAAAGTCGGTTCGGGTTAAACTAGCAATTAATACATATTTCAATCATGAGATATGAAACTTGGATGGCGAAAGAATTTCCATGAAATGGGAATACAAACTAGGATTTGTATGTGATACAGTCCAAAGTATTTTGTCGATCCAAAGGATGCTAGTGAGTATGCAAACTTCAGAGTTCCAGCAATGGACAGAAGAGAGCAAAATGGAGTTGGAATCTTTGTCTTGATGAAATGATCAAAAGAGTTTCATTTCATCAATGGATAATGAAGATGCTTGTGTTTTCAAGAAATTAAGTGGGAGCATAATAATATTTCTAAAAACCTTGTGTGCTTGACACATTGTTAATTGGAAATAAATTTCTTGACACGAATTAGGACTTCATTTGAAAATAGTTTTTTGATGAAGTGCTTGGGCTAAATAGCCTTGCTATTAGGCATAATGATCTATGGAGATAGATTTGCCTAATGGGGCTAAGCAAAAATACATATTGACAAGATGCTAAAACCATTTAGCACTAAAACCGCCAAGGAGTGATTCTTGCCGAAGTCACATGGAAAGAGTTTTGTAAGACTCGGTGTCCCAAAACACTGATGAGCAAAATACATGATGGAGATTCCACACACTCTTGTGTTTGGATTAATCATGTATTCCATGGTATGTAAAACAACCAGATATGTCCGATACTCCCAAACTATTGTGAGTATAGATACCAAAGTGATCAAAGTACTGATCATAGGACAACAGTGAAAAATGTCATTGAGTACTAAAGTAGCACTGATGACATGTTTTCTCACAAGCAGAGATTATGAAGTGCTCGTTGTAAGTAATTACATCGATACAGTCTTCATCAATGCTCCATGCAATTTTCAATTTAAGTTAAGGTTTTGTGTAATACACAATACGGTGGCACGGTAAGTTGGAATTGTTCTAAACAGGTTACTGTGGCGAATTCTATAACAAAGGCTAAGTATGTTGATGTTTTGGAAGCAACAAAGAAGATGCTGAATCATATAGTTCATTCATGAACTTAGTATGGTTCCAAGATGGCTTTGGTCAATGGGACACTATTGCAGATAGTTGCTCCATAGCTCAGTCTGAGGAATCAAGGTTTGACCTGTGATTCACATATATACAAAGCCAAGTCCACACAAAATATGAATTTTGTGAAAGCGTGAAAACGCGAGGATATGCAAAGATACACACGGAGCTGAAGTTGTCAGATCCGTTGGACATCAGGCTATACCACAAGCGAAGCATATTTTACACCAGTATGCCATAGGTGTAAAGTGCATTAGCATTGACTAGATTATTGACTCTAGTGCAAGTGGGAGTCTGTAGGAGATATGCCCAAGAGGCAATAATAAATGTTATTATTTATCCCCATGTTCCTAATTAAGTTTATATTCCATGCTATAACTGCAATGATTCTCGAGTCTGCAATATCCACGAGGCCCGGAGGGAAACTCATTTGCACGTGTGGTATAATAAATGGTAAAATGTATTCCTAGTCTTGCCTCTAAGACTGGCTCAAGTATTGCATGATGATCCTATTTTCCTGATCATGGGCATGGCTATGCCGGCAATTTTGAGGGCGCAATGTTGGTAGAACACTTGTGTTGAATCGACCATTGATGTTATGCTATGAGATACTTTCGTCACTAGTTAATGGTTAATAACATAGAGATAGTTAATGTTTGCATAATTCCTTAGACCATGAGAGTATCGAGTTCCTTCGTGCTTGCTTCGTGAACTTTGGGTTTGTTAAACGTCATCCGTTACTGGGTGGCTATTACGGCGGCTTACGGGTTCACGGAAAAGTATGTCAAGTAACAAGATAGCTCAAGATTGGGATTTGCTCCTCCGACGATGGAGAGATATCTCTGGGCCCTCTCGGTATTACGGTATCCATCATCGTCTGGCCAGACACAGGGTGATTTGATCACAGGGATGCCGGAACACGGTAACGAGAAAAGAGAACAATACCGGTAACGAGGTAACTGGCATAGTGGACAAGTTGTTGATCCATAGGGATGCCAACATGTCTCACCTCGGGTATTTGTAACATATCGCGAAGCAATAGGAATAGCACTCGGCAATTGGAGGTTCACTCGAATATTCATTCGTGTGGGTATAGGGGTCAATATGGGTGTCCACGGCTCCGATGTTGATCATTGATCGGAAGGGATTCCGGGTCATGTCTATACTTCACCGAACCTATAGGGTCACACACTTAAGGGTCATCTATCTGTTGAATGCTAGACAGGGAGTCTAAGAGAAATTCACCGAAAAAGTTTTGGAGACAACGGAAGAGTTCCGGAAAGAGAACACCGGAAGAGTTTCGGTAAAACCGAAAAGTTGTTTCGGAGTGTACCATTAAGTCAAATTGGTTTCGGCACATGCCTGGAAATTATTGGAGGGTACTAGAATTATTCCGGTAACTTCTGAGATTTTTCAGAGACAAAAACCAGAAATGTTCCGGACTGCCGGAACCGCTTTAGTTGCTTTTCACAGATGAAAATCACTAAACCGAAAAGTTGTTTCGGAGTACACCATTAAGTAAAATTGGTTTCGGCACATGCCTGGAAATTATTGGAGGGTACCAGAATTGTTTCGGTAACTTCTGAGATTTTTCAGAGACAAAAACCGAAAATGTTCCGGACTGCCGGAACCGCTTTAGTTGCTTTTCACAGATGAAAATCACTAAACCCAAAAGTTGTTTCGGAGTACACCATTAAGTCAAATTGGTTTTGGCACACGCCTGATAATTCTTGGAGGGTGCCAGAATCATTCTGGAAACTTCTGGGAATTTTCTGGAAGTAAAACCGGAAATGTTCTGGAGCTGCCGGAACCGCTTTGTTTGCTTTTCGCAGATGAAAATCCCTAATCCGGAATTGTTTTGGAACGCGTCGAAAATTATTTTAGTGGGTACTGGAAATCTTCTAAGCCCACATAAATATTTTTGGTTAGAACGGACGCTGAAAAATGTCGTTGTGAATAGTGAAATCAGCTTTATGGTTACTTTTTGGAAAGCCACCTTTTTGGGCTTTTGCTCCAAAATATCTTGGAGATGACATGCATGGATGTGGCTGAAATATCAGCCCCTCCACCCCTCCTTCTCCTATAAATAGAGGTGGAGGGGGCTGCCCAAAACTCACTCTTTCTCAACATACACAAGCCATGCATGATCTGGCCTTCTCTCTCCATCCCAACGAAATAGTTTCGTAGAGCCGAAAGGCTGTCTGGGTTCCGGTGGGAACTAGTTCTGGACGGTGAAGCCCTGCCGGATAGATGACACCGTATGTGTGCAACTCTGTAGAGAGATCGTAGTTTCGGTCTTAGTTCGAGAGGGCTGTCCGAGTGACCGTCCGAGTTTCAAAGGTCCTCCCGAAGGGCTTTCCGCGACACCGTCCGGGGACTGTCCGACCGCCTCCCGGAGGGCTGTCCGAGGGGCAGATGAGGGTATACATCCTCGTGGTTGGGAGGTTGTAAATCCTAGCTGCGGGGATCTGCACCGCCGATCGTCATCGACTCTACTTCCGCTGCGCTACGAGTCGGTAACGAAAAAGATCAAACCATGTATGAAGTCTCCATAGTGGTCCTGGGCTGGTGCGTAGGTCGGAAATTTTTGTTTTCTGCTGCATTACCCAACAACCTACAATTTCAGTGCTAGCAGAATTACCTTGCTGAAAATCGCTTGTCATTTCCTTCTGCACCTCGTTGGGTTCGACACTCTTACTTATCGAAAGGACTACGATTGACCCCCTATACTTGTGGGTCATCATGAACCCCCTCTGTGATGGTGTTAGATTGGATCTCGTGGTTTTGGAACTTGCGGCGGCTGGAATTGTGTTTCGTCTCCTCCTCTAGGGTTTCTGGAATTTCTGAGGATTTATAGAGTTGAGAGTCGGTGGAAAAGACCTCTGTGGGTCCCATGATACATCAGGGCGCGCCAGGGGCCTCTGGCGCGCCCTGGTGTATCCTGGGCCTCACGGGCCTCCCCCCAGGTGCTTCCTTGGCTCCCAAGTTGTCTTCTGGTCCAAAAAAAATCTCCAAAAAGTTAGTCCCAAGAAATGATATAAAGTTGCTATAAAATGATTATAAAACATCCAAGAATGATAATATAACAACATGGAACAATAAAAAATTACATATATGTTGGAGACGTATCATGAGCATGATTGCAATGTTGCCAGTATGAATTCTTTGAATATCCATGATGCTAATGATATGCAAAGCCACAAGCTTGGGGATGCTATGTTTGATGAAAATGATATTTTTAGTCCCCCAAGTTTTGATGAGCAAATTTATTATGATGATGGCATGCCTCCTATCTATGATGATTATGATGATGACATGTATGCTATAAAGAGTGATAGTAACCATGAAATTTGTCATCATGATTTTAATATTGAATGTGGTTATGTCAATCATGTATCTCATGATAGTTATTTTGTTGAGTTTTCTCCCACTACAATGAATGAGAAGAAAATTGCTTATGTGGAGAGTAATAAATTTTCTATGCTTGTAGATCATGAAAATGATGCTTTATGTGATAGTTATATGGTTGAATTCCTTCATGATGCTACTGAAAATTATTATGAGGGAGGAACATATGATTGTAGGAATTGCAATAATATCAAATTTCCTCTCTATGTATTCAAAAATCTTGAAGATATGCTTGTTTTGCCTTCCTATGCTAGTTGATTCTTGCTCCCATAAATTGTTTGCTCACAAAAACCCAATGCATAGGAAGTGGGTTAGACTTAAATGTGCTCTCCATGTAATCCATGATGCTCTTTTGCATGTTTCAAATACTATTCCTATGTGAGCATCATTGAAATCATCATGCCTAGCTAAAAGGCATTAAAGAAAAGCACTTGTTGGGAGACAACCCAACACTTTTTATTTCTGTTTTTGAGTGTTCACATGATTAATCTACTGTATTAATCATGTTTTGTGTCTTTTCTTTCAATAATGTGCCAAGTAAAGCCTTTGGGATAGTATGATACTTGTTGATTTGATTCTGTGCAAAAACAGAAACTTTTGCCTCTAGTAAATAATTTCTCTAATTTTACTAGAGCGTCAAAAAATTCTGAAATTTTTACACAGTATTTATACTCAAATTCTATAAGTTTTCCTAATTTTTCGGAATTTTTAGAGACAGGTAAGTATGGTTATACTACAGATCTTCACAGACTGTTCTGTTTTTGACAGATTCTATTTTGCATGCATAGTTTGCTTGTTTTAGTGTTCCCATAGCTTATATTTAGTGATATAAATTACGGGAATATTAGAATACAGTAGGTATTATGTGATAAAAGTTGTGAATCTTGTCTTGACAGTACCTAAGTGATTGATCTTTATTTATTATACTAACCCATCTGACGAAGTTCCGTTAAGTTTTGTGTGATTGAAGTTTTCAAGTTTTGGGTGAGACACCGATATGAGAAGAATAATGAGTGACAAGAACCTAAGCTTGGGGATTCCCAAGGCTCCCCCAAGTTAATATCCAAGGAAGACTCAAGCGCTTAAGCTTGGGGATGCCCGGGAAGGCATCCCCTCTTTCGTCTTCAACACTATCGGTATATCTTACTTAGAGCTATATTTTTATTCATCACATAATATGTGTTTTGCTTGGAGCGTCATTATATTTTTCTGATATTTATTATATGTTACTTATAATCTTGTTTTTCAATAAAGATTCCCAAGAATTGCCTTTTAGGATGCTTGAATTGCATGTTTGATGTGTGCTGTGTAAAAACAGAAACTTTTGTTGTAGTGTTTGAATTTTCATATTTTACTGGAACATGGAAAGTTTCTGAAATTTTTACACATTATTTTCATATAAAGTATTTATCATGTCCTAAATTTTCATATATTTTAGAGATACAGAAGTGCACTTTGTAAATTAATTGCTACAGACTGTCCTGTTTAGACAGATTGCGGTCATAGTTTTGTTATCTACTTCTCCGATTGTTTTCATGACTTATATTGGTAGATATAAATTGTGGAAATGATAGTATACAGTATATAATGTTTGAAAATTATTGTGCAACTTGTCTTTGCAGTACATAAAGTGTTGATTTATTCTTATGTGCACTAACCTATCTCACGAGTTCTTTCCAAGTTTTTTGTGGATGAAGTTTTTGAGACTTAGGTGAAACCGGGATATGAGAGGATTGAACGAGATACAAAAGCTCAAGCTTGGGGATGCCCAAGGCACCCCAAGTAAATATTTCAAGAAGTCTCAAGCATCTAAGCTTGGGGATGCTACGCATCCCACCTCTCTTCCTCAACTATCGGTTAGCCTATGTTGAGCCTAAATTTTTATTCGTTCACATGATATGTGCTATTCTTGGAGTGCTATTTTTGTTTAGTTTGCTGTTTGAATAAAATACTCAGATATGAAAATATTTATTGAGAGAGAGTCCTCACATAGCTACTTAATTGTTTGACTACTCATTGATCTTCACTTATATCTTTTGAGAGTAGTTTGATGTTTACTCTTGTGCTTCACTTATATCCGGAGAGTAAATTGTGAATGAATTGAATATCATAAATATGAATTTATCAATGTGCATTATGATTATTAGTAGTTACACATCTGGTTTATAAAGTAAAATCTATTGAAGTTTGACAATCGTAGTATTGGTCATACAAGCAATTCATGAATGACTAGTATAAGAAAGTGAACTTTCACATACAAGTATATTATCTTGGACATCTTTTATGATTGTGAATACCCATTAATTAGTTTCAAACTTGATCAAATAATTGAAGTTGGACAAGGAAGATAGCGTAATGGTTATGTTTGGGTATATTTGCATAGAAGTTATATTGTTATGGATCCTCTAACATATGGTGCTTGTTTAGAACCTTTTGCTAGCCAAAACTTCGTACTAAGTAGAGATACTACTTGTGCATCCAAATCCTTGAGCCAAGTTTCTTCCATGAGAGTCCACCATACCTACCTATATATGGTATTTTGCTGCCATTCCAAGTAAATTTGCATGTGCCACCTCTAAAACCTTTAAATAACACTGGTGCAACGACGTGCTATACAAACAGTTTTTAACCCCTTTCCACGACGTAGTTCTAAACCGTCGCCTTGCATGTGTGGGCGATAGGGGGGGTCCATCCCACACGACATGGAAAACCTGTCGGCGATGGTGACCAACAAACGCAAACGATCTGCAAATATAAGCATGTGCGGTGCAGGAACATATCGCACACATAATGTTTTGGGCTAACGTGTGGGATTTGGGATCAATCACACACGTGCAAGATGAGTCAAACGCGTCTAATTGCTCATGGAAAACAAACAGAGTTTGACCTTTTACCGTTTGCATAAACTATGTGTGATATGTTCATCATCGCACACGAGATTTCTCTGGAAACCATCTGCAATGCATGGCATCATCGGACACGTTTCCCGAGAAAAGTACGCGTGGGATCGTCTTTGCATCGGGCACGGTTCCCTGTTGGCTCACGTGTGAGATACGGTGCTATCGCAAACATTGAGGAGCTCCTACGCACACGTACGAGTGCTGCAAACCGTTTGTGATTACTTATGTATCACCAACGTTTTAGATTATATCTCGTGTGCTTTTCCTGTGGATCACAGGCAGTTGCGCTATGAGTTACGTGTGCTTTCCGTTCTGGACCGCACACGCTTAGTTGCTTGAACCATGTGCGCTGAAATTGCCAGGTTATTGTAAAATATCGCATTTAATTCACCCTGGAAATAGCAAATTTGCCACAATATGCAATCGACAAATAGTGTCCACATGAAGAACATTCATCATAATTCGCCACAATATGCAATTCAACGAATAGTGTCCTCAAGCAGAGGATTCATCATAATTCACGACAATATGCAATTGAGCAAATGCTAGCTAAATTCCACAGCTGTTAAACCGACATATGCAGTACATAATAATAATGTACAAAATACGAAGACATGATCACATGGAAAATAATGCTTCCATGTGTATATGTTTAGCTGATAACACTATATGAATGCGTACTTATTATTAGGGGATATGAACCCGGAAATCTTCGACGTCATCATTGGGCTTGATATAGTGTTTCACAAAGAAGGTGCTGATAAATTTCCTAACAAACATCAATTCATCTGCGGCGAGCGGTGAAGAGGTCATCGTTCCGAAGATCAACTGCAGGACTTTTAGATCAGAATGTGACATACTTGTGGAGTAGAAGATAGTAATTAAGAAGCAAACTTACTTGTTTTATCCTGTCAGCATCGACACCACATTCAACACGTCTGCATAGGTTCATCATGTGTGCACAAACGTAGTATTCACATAGGCTAGTACCTTGTTGTTGCGGAGGACACTGAATTTTTTTGTACAGTATTAGTCATGTATTTGCCCTGTTAGGAACAACCTAACCGGTGTAAGTTGTTTCTTCTTTTTTCTATGGAGAGAAATAGAAATAGGTTTACTTCGAAACTTGAACATCTGACTAGCATTTTCTGAAAATAACGGATTTCGTTGTCTTACAGGAGAAACGATCACGTGCTGCAGAGGTAGTTGGCGGTCGAACCGATTCCCTCCTAAAGTTATGTTCATTGACAATACACTGCAAATGAAGATGAATTTTCACACACTCAATTCTGGAACCAGATATGAACACAACACATTAACATCAAAGAATTCAATACCTATCCATGAAATCCTGAAGATGACTCAGATCCTGAGGCGCATTTGACTCTCTGAGAGAATCCATGTAGTAAACTATGTTGCGTTTTGGAACAATGACCACCAAGATCCTGTGACCTCTACAGTTTAAGAAAACCATGAACATACGAACTATGTCTAAAACTGAAAGACAATCAATGTATGCGTGGTTGTATATTTAACTTACCGTTCATGATATGGCCACATGAAGAATTCTCCTATCTGTAAGTTGAACAAGATCTTGGCGACATAATCAATGGAAGCCTTGCGTGAGCCATTATCTCGTAACAAAACGCCGTTTGCTAAACCAGGATCTATGAAATACGCATGCACCCTTGATGTTCTCTGAGTCGTCAATCCCCTGAGAGGAATACAATACAGTTAGCTTTTTTGTCATTTACAGTCTTGTATGGAGAAGTTGATCAGAGTTTGTGAAGTACTTACAACATCAAGCATTTGACAAGAGTGGCAGCAAGCTCATCGAAGTTGAAGAAGAGATGAAAGGCCTCAAATTCCACACTGATGGTACCTGCAGCGTGAGAGAAATGCCAGTTGTCGTAGTGCACTTGCAGAATGTTAGTATCTTCTCCTTCCAACATTCTGTCCATTCAATATGTATGTAACTTGCGAGCACTGGAACTGCACTCCTCCCAGAAATCGCCAACAAGGAATGGCTGGCCACACTTGTACTTGCGTTTCTCAAATGTGTCTATTTCCTTACTATAAAGTTGCTTGTCAAGGTCTGCTTCAGACATGTGGTCAGAACCAGGATTACCCAGCCCTTCGAAAACCTTGTTGTGAATTTGGGTATGGCCAATGATTCTTTGTAGAAGGAGGCTCTTGGTCCCATCCCTCCTCACTTTTGGGAGGCCCGACTTCCTGTGTGCAACCGTGGCCGCTTTCGTCTTCTTAGCTGAAGCACTTTTTGTTTGACGTCTGGTTTCATCAACGACATGTTGTTGAGAAGCTTGTGAAGGTACGATGGACTGCTGAACAGATGATGCCGTTGTGACGGACTGCTGAGCTATAGTGCCAGAGTCGACGGACAGCTGACCAGCCATTGAAGCTATTCCAGGCTTCTGAGCAGCTGGTGCCAACGTGTCGGTGTGTTGATGCGGCTGTGACAACATGTTGGTTTGCTGAGCAGGCAGTGCTGACACATCGGTATGCTTATCAGGCGGCTGTGAACCGCTGGACTGATGAGCAGGTGGTTCCTAACTTTCGGAGTGCTTAGCAGGCGGTCCCGGACTTTCGGACTGCTTAGTAGGCGGTTCCAGACTTTCAGACTCCTTAGCACGTGGTTCGATCGGGTTTGTCTGGTGAGGATGCAGTGCCGATGTGTCTGCACTTTCTGCTTTAGTGGCCGGCATCTGAACTGATGATACGTCTTCAGCAGTTGTAGGCCTTGCCACAGGCTTCTCAGGAGCGGACGATGACCTAGCCTCTATGGCAGGAAGTCGGTCGGGCTGATCACAGGTTGATGCCTCGGGCATCGGATTCCCAAGAGTATGTTCAACGGGGGAATTACACAAGATCTACTGTGGTGAGAGGAGAGTCACCGGTTCGAGGGCGACATTGGTTGCTTTTGGGGGGGCTGGAGGGATCTCATCCAGGAAGTATATTTCTTTATGTGGCCACTGGATATGATTTAACCGTGTTTCTTCCAAGGTCCTCTGCTCATCAGGGTCCCCAAGGACATTCTTCAGGGCAAAATTACTGAATCCAGGCTTTATTTCAGTCACGTAGCACTTCACACAACCTGGCTTCAACGACGCAATGTCCAACAAGAGTCCCCCGTCCAAGTCAGGGTAGTAAACCCACGATGTTGCACATTTTAATGTACCTTCATAATGTGTAGGCACGGCCTTCAATCTCCCCCCTGTCCATATAGATCAGATATAGCACCATCATGTCCAGCTGCAGCATCATTGTCGATGGGGTTAGCCAATGTACATCTACTCTTGTGTGGTGTTGTCATACAATAAGTGGCATCATCCATGCCGATATACCCTTCTGTCTCCTGGCCCTCTCTCATCATTAGTGTCTTCTGCTGCATATATGACTCCTCAACTTCCTTTCGAATTCCAGGATACATGTCCCTCTTAATACTTTCACGCAAGTCTTTATGCTTACCCTCACTCCTAGCTTTTTTCATGTTGAGCCTCTCTTCTTTGCTTAGTGAGAAAGCCCTCTTGTGTGGGACATTGACCCCAATACCCCTTGCACGGCCAGGGGGCTCTTTGGTAGTCAGAGCCTCGGACAGAATGTCACATGGCACTGAGTTCATGTAGCACCTTCCAGTGTTTTTGGAAGCCTTTGCCATCACATCATATAGTTCTTGGTCTGCTGAGTTTTCAAAGTAATAAGAACCGTCTCCATGCCTCTTTGCATGTGCCTGCAAGTAGTCCCTAGCGCGAGTGCCCCTAATTACACTAAAGGTCGGGCTGCCACCCGCGGCTACTGCTTCTTTGTCCTCCTGCTCCCATATCAGTTTCATGCCGTAGTATCCCGCCACACCCATACGGTGTGTGTGTGTGTTCTTTTTCTGAAGTTCTGATTGCATGGCACTCTTCTTAATAAACTCTTCACTGGCCCTGACCCTTTTGAATTCTGTCCAGTCTTCCTTTGTAATTTGGAGGTATGAGGGGATTGGGTCCTTGCCTTGACTCAAGAACTTCTTGTACAACACATGCTTCCAGTTTCTCCAAGCATCCCTGGCCTTCTTCAGTATAGCGTGTTGCACCTGCTCTCTCCACTCCTCAGGAACGTTGAAGTGCTCCATGATCTCCCGGGCTAGACTCTACCGTGTTTCTACACCAGCCTTCTGAAACCCCGGCAGATTAATGTTTAGCCTTGCCCTACCAACAAATCCACACACACTCCTGAACCTTGTGCGTGCTTTATCTGGTTTAGTTCGAGCCCAAGACTTCAAATCGATGTCAGTTACTTCGTATACACCTTTAGGCTGGTGTGTGGGCTTTCTTGGACACTCTTCCGGCTCTTGACTGGATGGGTGATTGTGGCAGCTTTATCCCGTTCATCATTTCTTGATACACGAACATCTGTTGCAGACATGTTGGCTTCGGACTCAGATGAAGATACATCGGCAGAAGTATGACTGTCGTCACTGCTAATAGACATCTACAGAGGACACATGCGAAATTCAGAAAAGGGGGATAATCATAAATAAAATGTAACAGCTTGGCAGCAAGCTGTCTAAACATGGCATGTGATAATTTGGAAATGTACGGCTAATCTGTTTATTTTGTGTGACTCGTGCGCACATGATATGTAACTCGACAATAACTAATTGGAATAAATACATCTTATATGTTAAAGGGTAGATGATGAACATAAATACGCTCTCCATTATTTTATAATCATTTTGGGGGCAAACCGAACGAAATAGGAAAAGGGATCGCGAGATAATAGACCTCACCGCGATGGAGGGCAGCAATTGACCGTTTTTTTGCGCAAATCTGGCAGGAGAGGCGAGGGTACATGATCGATATGCTCGAGGGCGGCTGGCGAGCAAATGAAGACGGTGAGGCATGGGCAGCCGCGTGTTCGAAGTGGCAGTGAAGGGTAGGGTTGATGTCGGGAAGCGGGTACACGGCCTGGTTGAGCACGTCAGCGCCGAAAAGGGTTCTGGTGTGGATTTGGGGGCCGGGAGGGGGAGGGAGCTAGCTGTCGATGGAGTTTGGGCAGAATCCGCGCACAGTTGAGCGAAACGGGGGAGGGCGCGGGTTTGTGTGTGGGGAGGGCATGTTGGCGGCTTCGGTGAAAAGGGTGAAAAAAGATCGCCGTGCGCCCCGCTGAAAGGCCTATGCAAACGGTTTCATATAGTAACCCGTGTGCACAAGCCTCATTTATTTGTTCGAAATGAAAACCTCACAACTTTGAAATGTAGACATGTCTTCATCGCCTCTCCTCCAACTTTTATCCCACGGTACTCAATCATCATTATACGCCAGGTTTGATTTTCTGGCGCATTTATGGGCTCGGTTGATATATTTTTCAGCATTTTTTATCATTTACGGGGCATTTAGTGCATATAAATCAAATCCCAGCTTCAACAACGTGTGTTGACGAGAGGTATAAGGATAGCCGTTCGATCTGGGTGAATCCTACGGTGCAGACGTACGATCCGTGTGGTTTGGGTTTTGGCCAATTAGGACGCACCGCTCACTTTGCGCGCATTAGGTGTCATCGTCCACGGTTTAGAAAGCACACGGTTTTAGTGAACCAACCGTGTGCTATTTGTTTATGCACAACAATCATATTTTCATTTCAAATGAATTTGTGACTTCATCATTTCGCCTCGAATTATTTTCATCAGCAGACGATCACCTATTAACCCCTGTATTGATTTTCGGTCGCATTTCATGACTTATTTGCTAGTTTTAAGACATTTTTTCCACCAAAATTGGGCTTGTTAGTAATTGAATTGGAGGAAATGCAGATGTATTCCGAAAATCACGAAAATGGGCGTGTCACCGTGGCATGATGTGAATACCCTGTGGAAAAAAATTGGTAATGTCTGGCGGAAGTTGTGATGTACGGCCCTTTGAAAACCAAGGCATCTCACATGAAGGATCATAGTTTCCAAATGTAGAGTTGGCATTTTGGACTCTCCAATCTATGTCAACCTCATCCTTTCGCCTCGATTTTTCCCATGGTAAGCAAACATCATTGTACTCATATTATTGATCTTCTGGTGGATTACATGGCTCGTTTGTTATATCTAAGTCATCCTTTTGTATTTACCATGTTAATTCGTTCTTATAAATAAAATATCCCAACATGAATTACGTGTGGATGCTCGCAAAGAATCTCTTACACAATCATTTGTGTGTCACTTTGCATGTTTTTCGTCATTGTGCAATGGAATGGGAAGAATTTTCAAACTTTTGATGATGGGAGATGCGTAAATGCCGGTAATTTAATTACATGAAATGCAAATGGACTCAAGAAATCACGAAAATCGGTGTGTCATCATGGCGTGATCTCGAGACAGCGTGGAAAAAAATGGTTATTATTGGCACAAGTTACGATGATCGCTCCTTGGAAACCGTAGCCTCTCGCTAGAAGGATCATAGTTCCAAAGGGAGAAGTGGCAAATCAAACTCCAGTCGACGGTGTCTTCATTGCCTCTCCTCCAACTTTTATCCCACGGTACTCAATCATCAATATACGCCAGGTTTGATTTTCTGGCACATTTATGGGCTCGGTTGATATTTTTTCAGCATTTTTTATCATTTATCGGGCATTTAGTGCATATAAATCAAATCCCGGCTTCAACAACGTGTGTTGACGAGAGGTATAAGGACAGCTGTTCGATCCGGGTGAATCCTACGGTGCAGACGTCCGATCCGTGTGGTTTGGGTTTTGGCTAATCAGAACGCACCACTCACTTTGCGCGCATTAGGTGTCATCGTCCACAGTTTAGAAAGCACACGGTGTTAGTGAACCAACCGTGTGCAATTGGTAAACCAAACTGCACATGTTCAGTTCATACATACCGGAGTGAGATCAACTGAGCGTTCTAGCTATAGGGTAAATTATCATAAATATTTCAAATTCATTGCTACGGTTGACAACATATTAATCTAGATCAACATAAGGCTGGGCATACCTCACAATACAGTACATGGGAAAACTTCTAACAGAACGAACTCAGTTTATATTGCTCACGATTCAGTACAGTAGACATAATGATTAGTTTTTTGAATCAATTCCCATGTACATGGGGTGATCTCGATCATTAGATTGACCCCTAATGAACTTAGGATTTCTGATGATTTTACGCTTCTCCTCTTTTATGTTGCGTGGCCCCTCAGGTGGCAACTCATCATATTGGTTGTACTCCTCCTCATCACCAACATTCTCGACGCCTAGTACCCTCCTCTTCCCATACATCACTACATGGCAGTGCGTATGCAAGAGGTCTGGCACAAAGAAAATCTGGGTAGCATCGCTGGCAAGAATAAATGGCTCCTTGTGATATGCCATAACTTTGCTGTCAACATATGTCTTCCTGCTGTAAGCATCAACCTTTATGCTACTAAGAGGGACCCATCTGCACTTGAATAATGCCACCTTCATTGGCACATAGTTAAGCTCCCAAATCTCTTCAATGGTTCCATAGTACACCTGTTTATCACCCCCCTCTACAGTTAGGCATTCTATTCGAACAGAGCTATTCTGATACGAGGTCTTAGCATCACGTTCCTCGGTGTAGAACGTGTTGTCATTTATGTCGTACGCTTGGTACTTCATAATCGTCGTTGACGGCTTTTGTGCCAACCTCGTTGCAAGGTCTTGATCGGATCCGCTTGCCAAACGAACCTTCAGCCATCTTACATAGTCCTTATTGTGTGCATTTGTCTCGGCAGCTGGTGACAACACATTGGGTAAGTTTCTTCGTCGTATCTCCTCCATGTGTTCTGCAGCATAAGCGTCGAGTATCGGGCTGTTAAGCAGTACCGTCAAATGGGCTTGATCGGCCATATCTCTAGGTGCACAAAACTGCGAGCCAGCAAGGACCGGCTTACCAGCCAGCCTTCCCTCATGGCGAGAGAGGGGCACACCTATAGGTCTAAGTTTCGTGTATTTGGTGCAAAACTCAACCACCTCCTCCGCGGTATAACCTTGTAGGATGCTTGCCTCTGGATGACATCGGTTCCGACAATAGCGCTTCAATATTCCCATGTACCGCTTGAAGGGATACATGTTGCGAAGAAACACATGACCACAATACTTTATCTCATCCACAAGGTGCACGGTTAGAAGGACCATGACATCAAAGAATGACGGTGGGAAGAATATCTCTAAGTTTGACAATATCCTTGCAATATCAGCTTGCATATTATCCAGCTCTTCAACATCTACCACCTTCTGCCATAGTTTGTTGAAAAAATCACAGAGATCAATCAATGTGTTTCTCATGTCTGTGTCCATCATATTCTTTATGGCCACCGGGAGGATTTTTGTCAACATTACGTGGCAATCATGTGAATTCATGTGAGACAACTTCTTTCTAGCCAAGCTATCATCCACGAGACTTCTGATGTTTGCAGAGTAGGAAGAGGGTGTCTTAATTGACAACAAAAATTGGAAGAACTCTTTTGCTTCTGCTGTAGTGAAATTGTAACTCTGGTGTTGCTGGACCAATTTGTCATCATCTTCTGCTTCATTCATGTTTTGTGATTGATCACCAAGCATATCGAGTCGTGCACCGTCACCATCCTTTCTTTTGTCTTTAATCTTGAGCAGAGTACCAAGGATGCTTTCACATACATTCTTCTCTACGTGCATAACATCAATGCAGTGACGTACACTTAGAAACTCCCGGTAAGGTAATTCCCATAACACTGATTTTTTATTAAACACTTGGTCCTTGGGTGTTATTTTTGACGTCGAACCGGATCCCTTGCCAAGTGAGGGAGTCCTGGTTTCAGGGGTCCTCGGGAGGCCGACCTATTTCTTATGGGCCGGACTATATGGGCCACTTGCCGAGCATTGGATGGATCGAAGACCCTGTCTCCAGGAAGGAAGCTTCGAGAATCGTGGCGTATCCTCCACGTTTGAAGTAGTGAATAGGCATGTTTATCCCTTCGATGTGTAACCGACCATGTGTAAACCCTAGGTACCCTCGGCGTCTATATAAGCCGGAGGGTTTTAGGTTGTAGAAAAGAGAGAACTTATCTAGAGTTTTAGCTATACGATCTCGAGGTCGATCAACTCTGTAACCCTTATACCATCAATATAATCAAGCAGGACGTAGGGTATTACCACCATAGGAGGGCCCGAACCTGGGTAAACATCGTCTCCCCCATCTCCTGTTACCATCGATTCTAGTCTCACAGCTCGGGACCCTCTACCCGAGATCCGCCGGTTTTGACACCGACATTGGTGCTTTCATTGAGAGTTCCGCTGTGATCGCCAAAGGAATCGATGGCTCGCCTTGTCATCAACGAAGAGGTCCGCAATACGGACACTTTCGTCCCCGGACAGATCTTCGCTTTCGGCAGCATTGTGCTGCACGCCGACCCGACCGGCCATCTAGGCCGTGTTGGAAGTTTCGCCCCTGATCAAGAGGTCAGATTCGGGAACCTAGAGTTCTCCGTAGACTCTCGAGGCGACCTGTCACTAACCGGGCTCGCGGTCTCGCCTGCGACGCCCGAAGACTCTGAGGCTTTAACCTCAGATCCATCTTTCGGTCCCGCCCATGGGATCTACCCCGGCGAGGACCCGACTTTCAGTCTGGACCCGGTCACAATGCCAGATGCCCGGACACCCGTTCTTGCTGAACACTCCCCCCGCGCGGATGCATCAGAGGTTAACTCCGGAAGCTCTGAGCGGGCCGACCCGATCGAGCTCTCGATACTCAACGAGGCCCTAGATCGGATCTCGTCGATGAAGATTGCCGACGACCCAACCCCGATCTGTGCTCAGACCGGGCTCAAGGCGGGTCAGGACGAATTTTTCGTCCCACCCACCACCCACTTGATAGCCACTGTCGAGGATTTAACCGACATGTTGGACTATGCCTCCGAGGAGGCAGAATACATGGATGAGGAGGATCGCGCCCTCACCCCCGTTAACACCGGGCGATGGAATGCCACCTCCACATATGACGTCTACATGGTGGACACTCCGAAAAACGATGGCGACAAATCGGATGAAGCGTCGTCAAGACGCCGAAAGCCGCATAAACGGTCAAAAGGAAAAATGGGAAGAAAAGCTATCGACGGCACCGGGGACGGAGACACCCCGGAAGACCTCGGTGATCCCGAAATCCCCGAACACCCGTTAGAGAGTCAGGAGAGGCCGGAAGACCGGCGCAACCCCGACGATCCAAATGATTCTGAGGACGACAATTACCTCCGCCCTGCCGAGGAGGAGGACATCGTGGAAGCCGATGACTTCGCCATCCCCGATAATCCTGAAGATCAGGAACTGTTCAGGCAACAACTTATAGCCACGGCCCGTAGCCTGAAAGCAAAAGAACGGCAGCTTAAAGCCGAACAAGACAACCTCAACGATCGATGGACGAGAGTCCTCTCAGCGGAGGAAGGATACGGTACCGGTCTATCGGACCAACCTAAGAGCTATCCACGCAGAAGGCTGCTGCCACAATTCGATGACGAGCTCACTGATATGCCGTCTCCCAAACATACCTCATACCACAAGCCAGACCGCCCTCCTCGAGGACGAGACAGGACGACTGACGACACCGGCTATAGGCCGACGATACCCCGTAGACGGGGAAAAGAGCCACTAAAGCCCGATGACAGGTTTGACCTGCGACACGACCTGGACTACAGAGCAGGTCATACGCGATCCATCTACGGATCCAGAGGATACTCGCCCGATAGACGGGAAGGGTACCGGCCTTGGTTCGACCGCAACCATGAAGGTCGGGAACGAAAGCGGGCTAGGACAGACGCCGATCACCGACGCGACATAGCTCGGGTCAGAGGCGCTGCCCACCCACTGTGCTTCACGGAGGAGGTGATGCGGCATCAGTTCTCGGAAGGGTTTAAACCCGTAAACATAGAACAATACGATGGGCCAACTGACCCAACCGTATGGATCGAGGATTTCCTCCTCCACATCCACATGGCGCGAGGAGATGACCTCCACGCCATCAAGTACCTACCCCTGAAGCTTTAAGGGGCCAGCTCGGCACTGGTTAAATAGCCTCCCCGAAAACTCCATTGGGTGCTGGGACGATCTAGAAGATGCATTCCGATCTAACTTCCAGGGCACTTATGTTCGGCCGCCGGACTCCTCCGACCTAAGCAACGTCGTCCAGAAACCAGGAGAATCCGCGCGACTATTCTGGAATCGGTTCTTGACCAAGAAAAACCAGATCGTCAACTGCCCAGACGCCGAAGCAATAGCCTCTTTCAAGCATAATATTCGGGATGAATGGCTGGCTCGCCAGCTCGGCCAAGATAAACCGAGGACAATGTCCGCCCTTACATCACTCATGACTCGCTTTTGCACGGGCGAGGATAACTGGCTAGCAAGACATAGACACAACCCCGAAAACCCCGGAACCTCCGAAGTTCAGGATGGAAACGGGAAACCAAAGCGCAATAATAATAAGCGTCTGCACAACAATAGTGATGCCGATGACACGGCCGTTAACGCCGGCTTCCGCAACTCGCGACCTGGGCAGCGGAAGAAGCCTCCTAAAGGCAATCGCGACGGACCCACCCCGCTGGACAAGATCATGGAGAGGCCTTGCCAGATCCATGGCACTCAAGAGAAGCCCGCCAACCACACCAACCGTAACTGTTGGGTATTCAAACAGGCCGGCAAGCTCGCATCCGAGGACCAAGGCAAGAGCCCACGCAGCGAGGACGAGGATGAGCCCCGCGGTCCGATCGGTGGCAGACAAAATAAATTCCCTCCAGAGGTAAAAACAGTAAATATGATATACGCAACTCATATACCCAAAAAGGAGAGGAAGCGCGCACTTCGAGAGGTCTACGCCGTAGAGCCTGTAGCCCCGAAGTATAACCCATGGTCGGCATACTCGATCACCTTCGATCGACGTGACCACCTGACCAGTATCCGTCATGGGGGTTCGGCCGCCCTCATCCTAGACCCCATCATAGACGGGTATCACCTCACTAAAGTCCTAATGGACGGAGGAAGTAGCCTCAATCTGATTTACTCAGACACGGTGAAAAAGATGGGCATAGATCCGTCAAGGATCAAACCCAGCAACACTACCTTTAAAGGAGTGATCCCAGGCGTCGAAGCCCGGTGCACGGGCTCTGTAAGCCTGGAGGTAGTGTTCGGCTCGCCTGATAACTTTCGAAGCGAGGACTTGATCTTCGACATCGTACCTTTCCGCAGTGGCTATCACGCCCTGCTCGGTCGTACAGTGTTCGCTCGCTTTAATGCCGTCCCACACTACGCATACCTCAAGCTCAAAATGCCCGGCCCCAAGGGGGTCATTATTGTCAACGGCAACACGGAGCGCTCCCTCCGAACTGAGGAACATGCGTTGGCCCTGGCGGCCGAATTCCACTACAATGATGATCGGCAAACGCCAATATCCGCCGTAAAGGCACATAAGGCTGGGAAGCCAGCTCGGTTTCAACCCGAAGTCCCAGAACCTTCTTCTCCCCATAGATAGGGACTCGCCCACCATCGCACAGCCCTAGAACCAGCAAAGTACGTGCCGAGGAGGCACAACTTCGCGCTTCAAATTCCATGGGCAGCGGTGGGGAAAAACTATCAAATGGTAAGTGTTCGGCTGGACCGAACTATCACCATCAAAACGTCTTCGGACACGCTACAGGTACCATAAAGTACCTTCTAAAGCGTAAAGCTAATTCACACTTCGGCGACTTCTCAAGATTTTGCTCCAAAGTCCACTCGCCGAACAGCAAAACCTATAGCGGTATACAACTCCTTAGGAGACGCAGGAGCGGACAAACGACAGGGCACATCGAGGACGTCAGGTCACCCATCAAAGATCCCTGGTACAACACCTCCTGTAAAGTTCATATTTTATTTTCAAATACCTGTAAACAGTCGCATCGGCAATTTGAATAATAAGAGTTGTTGAGTAAAATACAGATATATCATACATGATCGCTTCGTTGTCTTTTTTGGCGCACTCTCTATTTTCCCCCTCTTCTTGCGAACCTGTTTGGTATACTTCACGATGCAACCGGCTAATAGACTGGGGGCTCGAACTTAAGAAATCGCCCTAAGCACAACTGATTTTGCGTTCGGCGTCTTGGAATTCCGCTTTATATGCATTGGTTCTGAACTATGTCTTGGGTCAATAGTTGGGTTGCCCGGCTCCTGTGCTTGCCCCTTTATGTTCCGCTCGTTCGGCTAAAAGGGCAAAGGGAGAACCACTGCGATTGTGCTTCCGGCTAGCCTAGTCAAGCACCTCAGCGGAGAAAGCCGAAAACTGACTGTCATAGTATGCGAGAACCGGTCTGCGAATCCGAGCTTACATAAACCTCGTTAGAGGTTATTCCGTGTCATGCGATGGGTTTGGTATTAGTACAAACCATGTGATATCGGCTTTGGCCGCAGTTCATCCGAACATCACAAACCCCTGGGGGCTAGTCATCAGCCCCCCGCACTCCTTTCTCGCGCCCCTACGGCTAAGTGAAAGCAATAAAGCATTATGGTCCGATTGCCTTGTCTGCCCCACACTACCGCCTTCGGGTACCGATAGCTCGGCTAAGGGTCACAGTGCGTTGGCAGAGACACCCCGCGTAGTATCTACATGGGGGCTGAAGCCGACGACTCGCAGCTTTCAGTTTTAACGGCCACACAGGAGTTATAAAGGATGCAAAACACGAAAGACATGATAAACCATGCATCTTAAATATAAATGCGTTAAAAGGTCTTCGGACATATTACAACGCATTTACTCATAAACGTTTTCTCTCGAACACTGAGCCTCTATTGCCCGAGCACCCTCCATAACTACAGAGAAGTATCGCTCAGGGCACCTATGCTTCTTTCCAGGTGGCGGCGGAGCAGTGGCTATCTTCGTCGGATCAAGACCAGGCCAGTGCACCTTGGCCCTTGCGAAGGCCATCCGAGCTCCCTCGATGCAGGAGGACCGCCTTAGTGCGTCGATCCGAGGCGAGGCGTTGCTCAGCTTCTGCACCAGGCCGAAGTAGCTGCTCGGCAATGGCTCGTCGGGCCATAGCCGGATGCAGAGATCCTTCATGGCCGGCTCCGCCATCCGGTGTAGCTCCATCAGCTGCTTCAGCTGCTCAATAAGAAGAGGAGAGCGCTCGGGGGCTTCAAACTGCTCCCAAAACAGCCGAGCTTCATCTCCTTCTCCCCGCGAAGCATAGAACTGGTTCGCGTCCGCTGTGCTCTTCTTGAGGTCCGAGCAGGCGCCTGAGGAACGCCATACTTGGGTAAGCAACTCGAACTTGCTATCCCCGAAGACACACTGCAATAAATACGGCTTACCATCCATGATAGCCTTGGCCTGGCTGACTTGCTCTTCAAAAGACCGCCTATCCACCCGCTCCTTTTGGAGATTGGTTTTCAGGGTGGATAGTTCGGCGGCCTGCTCCTTGCCTTTCCGCTCAAGGTCCTCGCACTTTTGGCCGGCGTCCTTGAGCTCCTGTTGGATTTCCTCCACCCGAGCCTCATGCTTGTCGCTGGTGGCTCTTAAGGCGGATAGCGCGGTAGCCGCTTCTTTGGCCGCCGCCCTCTCAACCGCAGCTTCCTGCTTCGCCTTCTCAAGCTCGGCCTTGAGCTTCTCAATTTCCTTCGCCGAGGCTGCGTCAGCATTAAACATATCAAAAATACTGCGTTGACAGCAAGGTAATGAAGAATTTGGATATTCTAATCTGACTTACCTTGCGCCTCGTCGAATCTCTTGTTCAGAGCGTCAAGCTCATCTTCGGAGCACTTGAGCTTCCGATTTAGCTCGTCCAGCTCGGCAGCATTAACAGCTGCGGCCGATGACGAAGCCTGTAAAAAATAAATCCCTATCAAGTTACATGCGTTCAAAACTTCCGAACTGTCATAAATATGATCCTATGTCCGGTCCTCTTAAGGGCTGTTAGAACGTTCCGAACAAAAATTGGCATGTACATAGTTCGGATAATGATCTATGATTGACCCCCAGGTAAGTTTTTCCAAACTCACCTAGGGCTCGGGGGCTGCCATGTATATATTGATAACTCAAAGAAATTAATATTTCACAAACAGAGCATTACGCGGCTCACCTGAAAGCCCGTCAGGAGACCGTTGAAGGCCTCCTTCAGTCCGCTGTCTACGGACTGAATGCTCTGCAATACCGCACCCATAAGGGTGCGGTGCTCCTCGAAGATGGAGGCGCTTGACAGAGCCTCCCCCATAGCCGGCCACCCTTTGGTCGGTGGCGCCAGTGGGAATCGGTTGACCCGATCTCCGACCGGGGATTGAACCGGTGCCTCCGGAGGCATGGTGCGCTCCGGAGACGACCTCGGAAGGGACTGGACATCCCCTCGTCTAGTTTCCTCAGTATCCGTGAGGGGCTATTCCCCTCGGTCTTCGGCGGGCGAGGCGTTAGCCTCGGTCATGACGTCGTCGCCCCTACCTCTGGAGTCCGGCTCAAAAGGAGCCTGTTGGGATGACACCTCCGCGGCATCCTTCGCGGCGCCCGGAGGAGAGGGGTGCGACGCGGTCCCGCTCTCCGCTAGCTCGGCAGGCGGGGTCTCCCCGTCCGAGACTTGATCGGCGGGGAGAACACATGGTGGGCTGCAAGTCAATAGGCGCTCACATATTAATGACGTTCAAAACTTAGCACTGATAGCTCAGGAAGTCTTCGGATCTTTACCTTCGAGATGGGGGCTTGACCCTGAGGTTCCTTCGTGGAACCCTCTCGAAGTCCTCGGACACGGTATCCGAGTCCGAACTGTCGTCGGACAGGACTACCTGTGTCCGGCGCGCTTTCTTCGGGGCGGGAGGAGGTACATCCTCTGTGGCGTCCGATGACGCCACCCTCTTTCTTGCGAGGGGGGAATCGCCTTCCCCCTCACCCTCGTGCTCCTCCTCTAGATTCGAGGAGGCACGGGTTTCCTCGGACACAGCCCCCGGCTGGTCCCTGATGCGCAGGCCTGCTCGGCCTGGTTTCTTCTTCTGCTCCTTCTTCTCTGGCGCCTTGTAAGGCGCCACGACAAGCATCTCCGATAGCAGCTGGGACCTAGGGTCTTCGGGCTGCGGAGCCGGGCATTTGATGCCCGTGGCCTTGTTCAACCATTCCTGCGGAAGTGATCGGAAAGTGCTTACATTTTCTTCAGGAAAACAAAGCCAATCAAACGAAACTATGTTATACCTCGGAAGGGGGCTTATCGGCGCGCAGGCCCTGGTCCTTCTTGGCTGGCCAGTTCTCTTGCGCCTTGAACAGCGCCTTCCACAGCTTCTCCCGAGTGGTGCGGAAGAGCTGACGAATCATAGGCTCGTCGTCAATCCGATAAGTCCACATAGGGGAGCCCCGGCGCTGGTAGGGGAGGATGCGCTGCCGGAGCATAATCTGGACCACGTTGGTCAGCTCGATCTTGTCCTTGATCATGGAGGCGATGCCCCTCAGCAGGTCATCCACCTCTGTATCCGACCCCCAGTCGAGGCCCTTTCGGACCCATGAGGTCAATCTGGTCGGGGGACCGGATCTGAATTCGGCAGGAACAGTTCCGCCCTCCTCCCTTGGCTCGGTGATGTAAAACCACTCTTTTTGCCAAGTCTTGATGGTGTCGATGAAGGTGCCGGATGGCCATCCTGCGCGGGGAAGCTTGCAAATGACCGCCCCTCCGCAGTCTGCGTGTTCGCCTGCGACACACTTCGGCTTGACATTGAATATCTTGAGCCATAGTCCGAAGTGTGGTTCGACCCGCAAGAAGGCCTCGCAGACGATGATGAAGGCCGATATGTGCATGAAGGAGTTCGGCGGGAGGTCATGGAAGTCGAGTCCGTAGAAGAACATGAGTCCCCTGACGAAGGGGTGGAGCGGGAAGCTCAGTCCTCGGATGAAGTGAGGAATGAAAACCACCCTCTCGCCTGGTTTGGGGGGTGGGGATCACCTGGCCCTCCTCTGGGGCGCGGTGGAAGATGTTGGTGGGGAGGTAGCCGGCGTCCTTGAGGTCCCGGATGTCCTGGTCTGTGACCGTGGAAGCCTCCCACTTGCCGTTGGAGCCTGAGCCGGCCATGGCTGAGCTCGGAGGAGGGAAAACCTAGATCTGGGCTCTGGAGGCTCAAGAGATTGGGGAAGCAGGGATGCGAATGGGGAGTGCGGTTAAGCCTTGGGGTTTTTCTTTCCCTTTTATTGGGCTTGTCGCTGGTTAACCTCCCTTCACTGCGCCGTGAATCACTCCGCTTCCCAAGACGTGCGTGCCGTTATACACGCATGATTAAACATATCCCGTGTGAAACGGAGCATGATCTGTGCATTGATGGATCGTGCTGATGAAAACGGCCTCGAACCGAGAATCGAGCTTTTGTAACTGGTTCAGCGGTCGTGGTGGGCGTGACCTTTCATTTGAAAGGTTGTCAGGGAGCACTATTTACTCCTTGACGTTTGGCCTTCAGGGCCGAGTTATTCATGGTGTTCGGACTATCCCTGATCGGGGAAACTACACGTCGTCGGAGGCCAAACTACATTCGGCCGATCACTATTCGGAGAAAGGAACTCGCCTCGCAAGCCGAAGACTCTGATTATATGAAGCAGCTGGAGCTAGGACCCTTGGCGTTGGAGGCTAGTTCGGGGGCTACTGAGGGAGTCCTGGTTTCAGGGGTCCTCGGGAGGCCGACCTATTTCTTATGGGCCGGACTATATGGGCCACTTGCCGAGCATTGGATGGATCGAAGACCCTGTCTCCAAGAAGGAAGCTTCGAGAATCGTGGTGTATCCTCCATGTTTGAAGTAGTGAATAGGCATGTTTATCCCTTCGACGTGTAACCGACCATGTGTAAATCCTAGGTACCCTCGGCGTCTATATAAGCCGGAGGGTTTTAGGTTGTAGAAAAGAGAGAACTCATCTAGGGTTTTAGCTATACGATCTCGAGGTAGACCAACTCTGTAACCCTTATACCATCAATATAATCAAGCAGGACGTAGGGTATTACCTCCATAGGAGGGCCCGAACCTGGGTAAACATCGTCTCCCCCATCTCCTGTTACCATCGATTCTAGTCTCACATCTCGGGACCCCCTACCCGAGATCCGCCGGTTTTGACACCGACACCAAGCACAACTTTAATTTTTTTAACCATGTTGTGGACTACTTTCCCATCATAGGGTCTTGGGCCCGTTCCTTTCTCTACCGTGCCATCAAATTCAGCTGTCATTTTTCGGTAAGGGTGACTTTTCCTTAAGAACCTTTGACGATGCAAATACACGGTTTTGCGCGAGTTGGAAAGAAATCTACTTGTTGTCCTATCCATGCATGTGACACATCCTACTGGTCCCCTTGTTTTCTACCCCGAACTGTTGCCTAATGCCGACATATCTTGAATAGTGTGCAGCACCAACGCATGTAGCCGGAAAAACTCCTTTGCGTAGGCATCATAACAGTTCACACCAGGCAACCACAATGTCTGCAGTTCTTCTACCAGTAACTGAAAGTAAATGTCGATATCATTTCTAGGTTGCTTCGGGCCTTGGATAATCATCGACATCATGATGTATTTTTTCTTCATACACAACCAAGGAGGAAGGTTATATATGCACAGAAGCACCTCCCAAGTGATGTGTTTGGTGTTCATATCGCCAAATGGATTAAATCCATCAGTACACTCCCCTACCATATATTTCTAGGATCCTTTGCAAAATCTTTAAACCTGTCCGCGATTTGTTCCCACTGAGCCCCATCTTTCGGGTGCCTCATATATTTATCCGCAGTTCGCTCATCATGATGCCACCGCAACCTCTTTGCCTCTCTAGGGTTTGCAAACAAACGCTTCAACCTTGGAATTATAGGCAAGTACCAAACAACCTTGAACGGGATTCCTGTCTCGATCTCTTCGTCCATTTTGTACTTGTCCTTTGCTCTCCTGCGCTTGTATCGTGCGTGCTTGCATATGCGACACGAACGCAAATCTTTGTAGTCACCACGGTACAACATACGGTCATTCACACAAGAGTGTATCTTCTGGACTTCAAGTTCCAATGGACAAACAACTTTCTTCGCATCATTCGTGCTTTTGGGGAGCACATTATCTTCTAGAAGAATGTCTTTGAAAAGAGTCAACAACTGTGTGAAGGCCTTGTTTGATAGACCGCTTTCTGCTTTAAATCTGAGAAGCGTCAGTGTGACACTCAACTTGGAATATTTCTTTTTGCAACCTGGATATAAATCTTTCTTGGAGGCCGCATCAATGCTTGGCAGCTCCTTGTACCCAGCTATTTCTTTATCTGGGCCCTGGAAATCTGCAATCAGAGCAGCAAAATCTGGCATATCATCAAGGTCGGTGATGTCTACTTCACACTCTTGGTTTTTCTTTGGTTTTTTTGGCATGCCAGTCTTCTGTTTGTAGCTTGACGTCTCAGCCCCGAGGTTAAATTCAACACCCATGCGACTCTGATTGGGGTTTGGCACCTCGTCGACATGCACGTTATAACCTTCATCCATAACCGGCTCTTCACCGTGTTTAGTCCACATTGTGTATACACCCATGAATCCCCTCTTGTACAAGTGTAACTCGACCAAATCAATTGCAATTGACACCGTATTGGTACAATCCTTGCATGGACAGAGGACGTAATCTTCTTCACCAATTCTCTTCTTTGTCCGTTCAGCTAAAACCATGAACTCCTCCATGCCAGCCCTATAACTTGAGGTTGTCCGATCCCTCATCCATTCAGATCATTCCTTCTGCACACGTTCCATCCTTAATGCATGGACAAAGATATGGGTAAATAAATCAAAATATTTTATTTTCAAAATTTACGAAGGGCGCTGCATAATGTTATCCAACCGTGCAATGACACTAATCAACCAATCAATTTACACGCATCATCAGTAGTAGTGCCCTTATATGAATTTAATACCTTAATAAGGCCACTCAAGGAAAAGAATACCTTAATTGATTAGCAGCGGCACGTTGAGACAGCACGGCCGAGGAGCAGAGCTTAGCGGGGCACCTGCCTGAAGTCCGGGCTCCACTATCCTACCTACGACCGTGAGGGACGTGCTCCAGTCACGCCGGCGCCGACCATGAGGATTGAGCTCCTCCTATATCTCCCGCCGCCGACCGAGGATTGACCTCCTATCACGCCGCCACCGACGACCGACCGAGGATGGACTTCCTATAACGCCGACACCACCGACTGACCGGGGATTGACCTCCTATCCGGCATCCGCTGCCTCGGTCGCCGCCGACATCTCTATCAGCATAACGTTTTTTGGGGGGGTTTCGGGAGAGCTGCTGTTTACCGCACCCATATGTACCGGGAAGCACATCACAAACGGTCATGTTATGGAAACCATGTATCATGCACTATCTCACACGATTTGGTTTGGAAAACCATGTGCCGTATACAACAGAATGCGATAAATAGTTCCCCGACCGTTATCATCAGATCCCCATAGTTTCCCCGTCTTCCCCAAATCCCTAAATAGCTTCCAAATCCCTAGCGCCCAAATTCCCTAGCGTGGCGCTGACATTGGGGGAATGTGGACGAGTGGTGCTGAAGGTTTCAGTGTGGCTGCACCGGTTCGTACATTCGCTCTTGGTAGCGCCATTGCCGGCGCCACCACGACGGCGGTCACCGCTGTGCACTTGCCTAAGGTCACCAGGAGGCCGGTGTACTACGGGTCCGAATCGTCTTGTTAGGTCCCAATCTTTCCTCATCTTTTTAGCATGTCCAAAGCAAGCAGCTCACTCAGTCCGTCCTGAATTGGACCCCCCCCCCACACACACACATAGAGGAAAGCAATCAAATGCCGGATCCAGAGTATGACTCCAGCAGACTCCCGCAACATGAGTTTGATTCCGAGTTTTGCGCCACCGAGAAGTACCAAAAGCTGAGTTGTGTGCACGGACACACTCCCGCTCGACGTGTATGCACGGAGGGATTCGACATTGGCAGACGGTTTCTCGGTTGCCCCTTAGAGGATAGTGATAAGTTCTTCCCTTAAGTTCAGTTAATGCCCCCGCTGATCTTGATTATTTAACATTCGCAGGGATATGAGGCTTGTGCCTTTATTAACTGGTTGGATGATGAATGGCATGGCAGGGCTCGGAGTGTTATCACCAAGCTTGCAGAAGATAACGTAAAGCTGAAGAAGAAACTGACTAATCTGGAGTGTACAATCACCATGATGAAGCAAGAAAGAATCAATCACAAGCAACAGACGAAAGCAGGAGACAGGAAGGAACTAGCATGTGTAGTTGTAGTTGCCACATTAGCCATCTTTTATGCGTTGTTTGCAATGATCATTAGGGGTTTCGTTTGATTATTAATGGCTACATCAATAAGTAGAGCTCATCTATATATATTGCTTACCAATTGTCCTATGTTAAATGCTTACTATTTCACACCCGTTGTGTTTCATATAAGCATGTGGGTAGTTAAACAAAGCATCAAGCGAACCGTGTGAACTCCTAAAATGTACACATGTGAAACATTTGGCATATTGAGAACTGCACAATAGCGGGAATTTAGAGGGATGGCCCGTGTGCACACAATTGCGGTTGATTATATCGGAATTCTAACCGCCTGCCAAGGCGCGAATATAACCCATCAATCCCCCGCTTCAATTGCCATTCCTCTTGTCTTCACACCACGCTTTAGTTGCCACCATCTTCATCGTCCAGGCCGGCCACTCTACACTTCCACACACTCTGCAATCTCGCTTTCTCACCGATTGTTTAATTACGTAGCGCAGCAATGTCGAGCGACAGCGAGGATGCCAGTTTCACCAGTCTGGGGTCAACCACACAATCATCACGCTCGTCTTCCATGAGTCCGGCATCAAGCCCTGACCTCCATTTTATCCGGCTCATGGAAGGGACGCCGCCGCCGGAGTCATCAGACGACGACCAGACGGATGAGGAGCCGCCGAAGGACAAAGAAGACGACAACAATGAGGAGGAGGAGGAATGGTCAGACAAGGAGGAGGACGATGAGGAGCTGATACGTCCATTTTGCATCATGATTTCCTACTGTTATTTATTATGTTTTGTTGAAGAATAATGCTATAGGGAGTGATTCTAATGCCTTTTCTCTCATAATATGCAAGGTTTACACAAAGAGGGAGAATACCGGCACTTGGAATTCTGGACCTGAAAAAAGTACATCAGAGATACATATTCTGCACAACTCCAATGACGCTGAAATTTTACGAAGATTATTTTTGGAATAAATAAAAAATACTGGAGCAAAAAACTACCAGAGGGGGCCACCCTGGTGGGCACAAGACACCAGGGCGCGCCAGGCCCCCCTGGGCGCGCCCTGGTGGGTTGTGCCCTTCTCGGCCCACCTCCAGTGCCCATCCTCTGGTATAAATTCACTTTTAACCTAGAAAAAATAAGAGGAGGACTTTCGGGATGAAGCGCCGCCGCCTCGAGGCGGAACTTGGGCAGGAGCACTTTTGCCCTCCCGCGGAGCGATTCCGCCGGGGGAACTTCCCTCCCGGAGGGGGAAATCAAAGCCATCGTCATCACCAACACCCCTCTCATCTTTGGGAGGCCAATCTTCATCAACATCTTCAACAGCACCATCTCCTCTCAAACCCTAGTTCATCTCTTGTGTTCAATCTTTGTACCGGAACCTCAGATTGGTACCTGTGGGTGACTAGTAGTGTTGACTACCTTGCGTAGTTGATTACTATATGGTTTATTTGGTGGAAGATTATATGTTCAGATCCATTATGCTATTCAATACCCCTCTGACTTGACCATGATTATTATTTGTGAGTAGTTACCTTTGTTCTTGGGGTCACGGGAGAAGTCATGTTGCAAGTAATCATGTGAATTTGATATGTGTTCGATATTTTGATGATATGTATGTTGTGATTCCCTTAGTGGTGTCATGTGAATGTCGACTACATGACACTTCACCATTCATGGGCCTAAGGGAATGCATTGTGGAGTAGTTATTAGATGATGGGTTGCTAGAGTGACAGAAGCTTAAACCCTAGTTTATGCGCTACTTCGTAATGGGCTGATTTGGATCCAAACGTTTAATACTTTTCTCGTAGTTGCAGATGCTTGCGAGGGGGTTAATCATAAGTGGGAGGTTGTTCAAGTAAGAACAGCACCCAAGCACCAGTCCACCCACATATCAAATTATCAAAGTAGCAAACATGAATCAAACCAACATGATAAAAGTGACTAGATGAAATTCCCGTGTACCCTCAAGAACACTTTGCCTATTACTAGAGATTGTTCTAGCCTGTCCTTTGCCACAAAAGGATTGGGCTACCTTGCTGCACCCTATTTACCTTTACTGTTACTTGCTCGTTACCAATTACCTTGCTATCAAACTATCTGTTACCTACAATTTCAGTGCTTGCAGAAATTACCTTGCTGAAAACCGCTTGTCATTTCCTTCTGCTCCTCGTTGGGTTTGACACTCTTACTTATCGAAAGGACTACAATTGATCCCCTATACTTGCAGGTCATCAAGACTCTTTTCTGGCGCCGTTTCCGGGGAGTGAAGCGCTTTTGGTAATTGGAAATCGGTAAGGAAAAACTTATACTACGTGCTGAAATTTATTGCTACTTGCTACTATGGAAAACAATCCTTTGAGGGGTTTGTTCGCGGTATCTTCACCTCGACCGGAACCACAATTAGTTGCCCCTCAACCAACTGCACCTACTGAAAATATTGGTTATGAAAGTCCTTCGGGTATGGTAGAACAACTACATGCTAAACCTTATGCAGGAGATGGAACTGAACATCCTGATATGCACCTATTATATGTGAATGAAATTTGTGGATTATTTAAGCTTGCAGATTTACCCGGAGATGAAGTTAAGAATAAGGTTTTCCCATTATCTTTGAAGGGAAAAGCATTGACATGGTATATGCTATGTGATGATTTTGGATCGTGGAACTGGAATCGTTTGCAATTGGAATTCCACCAAAAGTTTTATCCTATGCATCTAGTTCATCGTTATCGGAATTATATATATAATTTTTGGCCTCGTGAAGGAGAAAGTATCGCTCTAGCTTGGGGGAGGCTTAAGTCAATGCTATATTCATGCCCCAATCATGACATCCCGAGAGAAGTTATCATTCAGAATTTTTATGCTCGGCTTTCTCATAATCATCAATCCATGCACGATACTTCTTGTGTTGGTTCTTATATGGAGAAGACTATTGAATTCAAGTGAGATCTCTTAGAAAGAATTAAACGCAACTCTGAAGATTGGGAACTCGACGAAGGTAATGAGTCAGGTATAAAGCTTGAGTTTGATTGTGTTAAATCTTTTATGAATACTGATACTTTTCAAAAGTTTAGCACTAAATATGGACTTGACTCTGAGATGGTAGCCTCTTTCTGCGAAGCATTTGCTACTCACGTTGATCTCCCTAAGGAGAAGTGGTTTAAATATCATCCCCCTATTAAAGAAGAAATTAAAGAACTGGTCATAGCTAAAGAAAAAACCACCATTTACAATGTTGATCCAGTTGTGCCTACCGCTTACATTGAAAAACCACCTTTCCCTGTTAGGATAAAGGAGAATGCTAAGTGACGTGGCTTGAGACTGCGTCGGTATTTCCCCAAAGAGGAAGGGATGATGCAGCATAGCGACGATAAGTATTTCCCTCAGTTATGAAACCAAAGTTATCGAACCAGTAGGAGGATCACCACCACCCAATAAGCAGCACCTGCACACAAATGACAAATACTTGCAACCCGACGCGAAAGAGAGGTTGTCAATCTCTCTACGGTAAAAAGATAGATTAGATAGTGATAGATAGGAGAGATAGATCTCTCAAGAACACAAAATAAAAGGGGAAAATAAAATATGCAGCAATATGTTTTTGGATTTTTGGTTTGTAGATCTCAAAACAAAGAGGCAAAAATATAGATCGGAAAGCAATATGTTGGAAAAGTAGACCCGGGGGCCGTAGGATTCACTAGTGGCTTCTCTCATGAGTATAGCGCACGGTGGGTGAACAAATTATTGTTGGGCAATTGATAGAAGATCAAATAATCATGACGATATCCAAGGCGATGATCATTATATAGGCATCACGTCCAAGATAAGTAGACCGACTCCTGCCTGCATCTACCACTATTACTCCACACATCGACCGCTATCCAGCATGCATCTAGTGTAAAGTTCATGGAAAAATGGAGTAACACAATAAGAACGATGACATGATGTAGACAAGATCTATTCATGTAGGAATAGACCCCATCTTGTTATCCTTAATGGCAAAGATACATGCATGCCTTGCTGCCCCTTCTATCACTGGGAAAGAACACCGCAAGATCGAACCCATCACAAAGCACCTCTTCCCATGGCAAGAAAAATCGATCTAGTCGGCCTAACTAAACCAAAGATTCGAAGAAGAAATACGAGGCTATAAGTAATCATGCATATAAGAGATCAAAGAAGACTCAAATAAAATTCATCGGATCCCAACAAACACACCGCAAAAGTTTACATCAAATAGATCTCCAAGAGACCATTGTATTGAGAATCATAAGAGAGAGAGAGAGAGAGAGAGAGAGAGAGAGAGAGAGAGAGAGAGGAAGCCATCTAGCTACTGCCTACGGACCCGTAGGTCTATGGTGGACTACTCACGAATCATCGGAGAGGCACCTATGAAGAAGATGAACCCCTCCGTGATGGTGTTTAGATTGGATGTCGAGGTTCTGGAACTTGCGGTGGCTGGAATTGTGTTTCGTCGACTCCCCTAGGGTTTTTGGAATATTTGGAAATTTATAGGCATCAGAGGCGATGCAGAGGGGCCCCGTGGAGGGCACAACACATCAGGGCGTGCAGGGGGGCCCCTGGCACACCCTGGTGGGTTGTACTCTCCACATCCCACCTTCCTGGCTCTTTTTTGGCCCACTGGGTGTCTTCTGGTCCAGAAAAAAATCTCCAAAAAGTTTCGTCATAATTGGACTCTGTTTGGTACTGATATTCCGCAAAGTAAAAAACAAGCAAAAAACAGCAACTGGCACTTTGGCACTATGTCAATAGGTTAGTCCCAAAAAATGATATAAAGTTGCTATAAAATGATTGTAAAACATCCAAGAATGATAATATAATAGCATGGAACAAGCATAAATTATAGATACATTGGAGACGTATCAGCATCCCCAAGCTTAATTCCTACTCGTCCTCGAGTAGGTAAATGATAAAAACAGAATTTTTGATGTGGAATGCTGCCTAACATGTTCATCTCATATTATTTTCTTTTGTATAGCATGGACATTTGTACATGTAAATGATTCAAAGCAATAGTCTAGTTTTAACATAATGACTTCAATACTCAAGCATGCCAACAAGCAACCATGTCTTAGAAATATCAACACTAAAGAAAGTTATCCCTAGCCCATCATGCTCAATCATTGATCCATTCATGAAACACACTCAAATATTAGCTATGCCCAATGCTCAAGTACGATCATAGTGGCCCCTAGTTGGTGCTTTATAAGAGAAGATGGAGACTCTAAGTAAAAATAAAAATTGCATAAAGTAAATAGATAGGCCCTTCGCAGAGGGAAGTAGGGATTTGTAGAGGTGCCAGAGCTCAAGGTTTAAATTGAGAGAGAGAAATATTTTGGGTGGCATGACTTTCCTGTCAACGAAAATGACAAAGTAGCTCACAATACTTTCCATGCTAGATATATCATAGGCGGTTCCCAAACAGAAAATAAAATTTATTCCTTTTTCCACCAAACTTTCACTTTCCATGGAGGGTCGTATCCACGGTTGCCTTCCATACCAACACTTTCCAAGGAATTTATTATTTGATAACATAAAGTAAATATTTTTTTCTTTTTCATTTCAGGAATGGGAATCCCTATTACCGCCGCACTCTCGTGCAATGACAAGTGAATAAACACTCATCTTGAGAATAACACATCTAGCATGGAAAAATATTGGACACTCCCCACCGTTTCATGAGCGGTACGAGCACACAAAAGAGAAAATTTATTTTGAAAATTTAGAGATGGCACATACAAATTTGCTTGGAACGGCATGGAAATACCGCATATAGGTAGGTATGGTGGACTCATAAGGCAAAACTTGGTTTAAGGATTTTGGATGCACAAGTAGTATTTCTACTTAGTACAAATGGAGGCTAGCAAATAGATTGAGAAGCAACCAAACCAAGAAACGAAAATTCACATAAGCGAGCATTGAGCATAACTAACACCGAATAATGCACCGTAAGTAGGATGTAACTTCATTGCATAACTATTGACTTTCGTGCATGCATAGGGAATCACAAACCTTAACACCAATATTCCTACTAAAGCATAATTACTCACTAACATGACTCACATATTACTATCATCATATTTCAAAACTATTACAAAGAATCAAGTTTAATTTGTCCAATGATCTTCATGAAAGTTTTTATTATATCCTACTTGGATATCTATCACTTTGGGACTAGTTTCATATATTGCCATTGCTTTTTGGCAAGCCCAAACAAATTTAAGTGAAGCACATGAGCATAAAGATTTTATCTCTCAAAATAGTATAAGTGAAGCATGAGAGGATTTCTTAAAAATTTACTAACTCTCAAATTAATCTAAGTGAAGCATGAGATTATTTCTACAAAAATGTCCAAGCACACCGAGCTCAAAAAGATATAAGTGAAGCACTAGAGCAATTCTAAAGCTCAAAAAGTTTAAGTGAAGCATATAGAGCAATTCTAACAAATCATAGCATAATTTTGGCTCTCTCAAATAGGTGTGTCCAGCAAGGATACAAGTGACAAACTAACAAGCAAAGCAAGCAAAGATACAAGACGCTCCAACCAAACTCATGATATGTGACGAATAAAAATATAGCTCCAAGTAAAACACCAATGGTTGTTAGAAGAAAGAGGGGATGCCACTCGGGGGCATCCCCAAGCTTAGTTGCTTGTTTATCTTTGGATATATCTTGGGGGTGCGGTAGCATCCCCAAGCTTAGGCTCTTTTCACTCCTTATTCCTTCATCCATCGTGATCTCACCCAAAACTTGAAAACTTCAATCACACAAAACTCACCAAAATCTTTGTGAGATCCGTTAGTATAATAAAGCAAATCACTACTTTAGGTGCTGTTGCAAACCCATTCATATTTTATTATTGCATTATACCTACTGTATTTTAACTTTACCATGGCTCGTACCCTTCAATATAACCCATAGATTCATCAAAACAAGCACACAATGCAACGAAAACAGAATCTGTCTTAAACAGAACAGTCTGTAGTAATATGTACTCTAACCATACTTATGTAACTCTAAAATTTCTGAAAAATTAGGAAAACGTAATGAATTTGTATATAAACACTGTGGTAAAATTTCAGCTTAAGATCACGTTCCAGCAAAAAATGAAAATTCATATACTGGACGCAAAGTTTCTGTTTCAGATTCGGCATCACTTCTACTCATCCTATGAATCATCCTAAAGGCTCTACTTGGCACAAACACTAAATAAACCATAAAAACACAATCATAACAGAGGCATAATTTTTTCAACACTCAAAAACAGAAAGGAAAAAGCAAAAAATTATTTATTCATTGGGTTGCCTCCCAACAAGCGCTATCGTTTTACGCCCCTAGCTAGGCATAACACATAGATTCAAGTATTGTCATCCTTGGTTTTGGATCCATAGGATGCCCTCATGATTAATTCATATGGTGGCTTAATTCTTGTTCTCTGGAAGTGTTCCATACCCTTTCTCAAGGGAAATTGAAAACGAATATTGCCTTCTTTCATATCAATCACGGCACCTATAGTGCGTAAAAACGGTCTACAAAGTATAATGGGACAAGATGGATTGCAATCAATATCAAGCACAATAAAATCTATGGGCACATAATTCCTATTTGCAAGAATAAGATCATTAATTCTTCCCAAAGGCTTTTTAATAGTAGAATCCGCCAAGTGCAAATTAAGAGAACATTCTTCAATATTGGTGAGACCAAGCACATCACATAGAGATTTCGGAATCGTGGAAACACTAGCACCCAAATCACATAAAGTAAAGCACTCATAATTTTTAATCTTGACCTTAATGGTAGGTTCCCACTTATCATGTAATTTTCTAGGAATAAAAATCTCCAACTCCAACTTTTCTTCAAAAGATTTCATCATGGCATCAACGATATGTTTAGTAAAAGCTTTATTTTGCTCATAATCATGGGGTGAATTCAACATGGATTGCAGCAAAGAAATACATTCAATCAAAGAGAAACTATCATAATTAAAGTCTTTGCAATCCAAAATAGTTGGCACATCACTAGTTAAAGTTTTGACCTCTTCAAACCCACTTTTATCAAAAATTTCATCAAGATTTTCACCCTCCAAATTATTGGGACGCCTTCTAGCTAAAGTTGACTCTACTTAAGTCCCTTTATCATCAATCTTAACATTACTAAACATGGAATCAATATAAGAAACACCAATTACTTTAAGATCTTCATCTTTTTTATGAAGGCAATCACTAGAAAACGACTTTTCTAAGATTTCTCTTTTAGCCCTAAGCATAGCGGTTCTTTTCTTACTTTCATCCATAGAGACATATAAAGCTTTAATTGATTCATCAATCTTAGGCACAAAAGCTTTCAACTTGACATTTTCAACATCATGAGAAATTCTATCAATGCTTCTAGACATATCATCAATCTTATTCAACTTTTCTTCTATCGTAGTATTGAAAGCCTTTTGCGCATTGATAAATTCTTTAATATTACTCTCAAGATAAGAGGTGCTCCTATTATTATTGTAAGAAGAATTACCATAGGAATTACCATAATTATTAGAGGAATTTCCAGGAAAAGGCCTAGGATTAAAATTACCTCTGTAAGCATTGTTATTGAAATTGTTTCGCGAGACAAAGTTCACATCTACGGAATCACTATTTTGCTCAATCAAGGTAGACAAAGGCACATCATTAAGATCAATAGGAGCATTTTTACAAGCAACCAATTTCATCAAAGCATCAACCTTATCACTCAAAGTACTAATTTCTTCAACCGAATTAACTTTCTTACTAGTAGGTGCTCTTTCGGTATGCCATTGTGAATAATTTGCCATGATGTTATCTAGCAATTTAGTAGCTTCACCCAAAGTAATCTCCATAAAAGTACCACCCGCGGCGGAATCTAAAAGATTTCTAGAGACAAAATTCAACCCCGCATAAATTTTTTGTATGATCATCCAAAGATTTAGACCATGAGTAGGACAATTTCTTAACATCAACTTCATTCTTTCCCAAGATTGTGCAACATGTTCATGCTCAAGTTGCTTAAAATTCATGATTTGCGTCCTAAGGGAAATAATTTTCGTGGGCGGAAAATACTTAGTGATAAAAGCATCCTTGCACTTATTCCAAGAATCGATACTATTGCGAGGCAAAGAAGAAAACAAAATTTTTGCACGATCCCGCAAGGAAAAAGGAAATAATTTCAACTTCACTATATCATTGTCCACATCTTTTTTCTTTTGCATATCACACAATTCTACGAACGTGTTTAGATGGGACGCGGCATCCTCATTAGGAGTACCGGCAAATTGATCTTTCATGACAAGATTCAACAAAGCGGCATTAATATCACAAGACTCCGCACTAGTGGCGAAAGGAGCAATCAGAGTACTAATAAAATTATTGTTATTAGTATTGGAAAAATCACACAACTTGGTGTTTCCTTGAGTCATCGTGACTATGCAAACAAGATTGCAAGCAAGGAAGAGATCCGGCGAGAAAAAAGCAAACGAAAAAGAGGGCGAATAAAACGGCAAATTGGTGAAGTGGGGGAGAGGAAAACGAGAGGCAAATGGCAAATAATGTAATTGCAAGGAGATGAGATTTCCGATTAGGAACCTGGTAGATGATGATGGAGTCCCCTCGGCGCCTACTATAGGCACGTAGAAGAGACTGCTTCCTTCCCGGCAACGGCGTCAGAAATTCCTTTGACGTGGCTTGAGACGGCATCGGTATTTCCCCAAAGAGGAAGGGATGATGCAGCACAGCGACGGTAAGTATTTCCCTCAGTTATAAAACCAAGATTATTGAACCAGTAGGAGGATCACTACCACCCAATAAGCAGCACCTGCACACAAATAACAAATACTTGCAACCCGATGTGAAAGAGAGGTTGTCAATCTCTCTACGGTAAAAAGATAGATTAGATAGTGATAGATAGGAGAGATAGATCTCTCAAGAACACAAAATAAAAGGGGCAAATAAAATATGCAGCAATATGTTTTTGGATTTTTGGTTTTGTAGATCTCAAAACAAAGAGGCAAAAAGATAGATCGGAAAGGAATATGTTGGAAAAGTAGACTCGGGGGCTGTAGGATTCACTAGTGGCTTCTCTCATGAGTATAGCGCACGGTGGGTGAACAAATTGTTGTTAGGCAATTGATAGAAGATCAAATAATCACGACGATATCCAAGGCGATGATCATTATATAGGCATCACGTCCAAGATAAGTAGACCGACTCCTGCCTGCATCTACCACTATTACTCCACACATCGACCGCTATCCAGCATGCATCTAGTGTATTAAGTTCATGGAAAAACGGAGTAACGCAATAAGAATGATGACATGATGTAGACAAGATCTATTCATGTAGGAATAGACCCCATCTTGTTATCCTTAATGGCAACGATACATGCGTGCCTTGCTGCCCCTTCTGTCACTGGGAACGGACACCGCAAGATCGAACCCATCACAAAGCACCTCTTCCCATGGCAAGAATAATCGATCTAGTCGGCCTAACTAAACCAAAGAATCGAAGAAGAAATTCGAGGCTATAAGTAATCATGCATATAAGAGATCAAAGAAGACTCAAATAATATTCATGGCTAGAAACTGATCATGAACTCAAAATTCATCGGATCGCAACAAAGACACCGCAAAAGTTTACAACAAATAGATCTCCAAGAGACCATTGTATTGAGAATCATAAGAGAGAGAGAGGAAGCCATCTAGCTACTGCCTACGGACCCGTAGGTCTATGGTGGACTACTCACGCATCATCGGAGAGGCACCTATGAAGAATATGAACCCCTTCGTGATTGTGTTTGGATTGGATCTTGAGGTTCTGGAACTTGCGGCGGCTGGAATTGTGTTTCGTCGACTCGCCTAGGGTTTTTGGAATATTTGGGAATTTATAGGCATCAGAGGCGGTGCAGAGGGGCCCCGTGGAGGGCACAACCCATCAGGGCGTGCCGGGGCCCCCCTGGCGCGCCCTGGTGGGTTGTGCTCTCCACAGCCCACCTTCCTGGCTCTTTTTTGGCCCACTGGGTGTCTTCTGGTCCAGAAAAAAATCTCCAAAAAGTTTCATCGCGATTGGACTCCGTTTGGTACTAATATTCTGCGAAGTAAAAAACAAGCAAAAACAACAACTGGCACTTTGGCACTATGTCAATAGGTTAGTCCCAAAAAATGATATAAATCTGCTATAAAATGATTGTAAAACATCCAAGAATGATAATATAACAGCATGGAACAAGCAAAAATTATAGATACGTTGGAGACGTATCACTAAGGTATCAACTGTGGTTCGTAAGAGTAATATAAGAACAACTAAGCCCCCTAAGAAAATTAAGGTAGAACCTAGTGTTGCTATGGTTAAAGATCTCTTGGTAGAAAATATTGATGGGCATGTTATCTATTTCTGTGATGAAGCTGCTAGAATTGCTAAACCCGATGAAAAAGATTAACATAGACCCATAGAAGGCATGCATGTTGTCTCGCTCAAAATAGGAGATCATTGCTATCATGGTTTATGTGATTTGGGTGCTAGTGTGAGTGCTATCCCTTTAACCTTATACCAAGAAATTATGGATGAAATAGCACCTGCTGAAATAGAAGACATTGATGTTACTATTAAAGTTGCTAATAGAGACACCATCACACCACTTGGGATTGTTAGAGATGTTGAAGTCTTGTGTGGGAAAGTAAAATACCTTACTGATTTTCTAGTTCTTGGTTCCCCACAAGATGACTTTTGTCCCATTATCTTTGGTAGACCGTTCTTGAGCACCGTCAATGCTAAGTTAGATTGTGAAAAACAAACTGTCGGTGTCAGTTTTGGTGGTGTGTCTCATGAGTTTAATTTTTCCAAGTTTAGTAGACAACCTCGTGATAAAGTGTTATCTAGTAAGGACGAAATAATTGGTCTTGCTTCTATTGCTGTGCCTCCTACGGATCCATTAGAATAATATTTGCTTGACCATGAAAATGATATGCACTTGCATGAAAGAAATGAAATTGATCAAATTTTCTTTGAACAACAACCTCTCCTGAAACACAATTTGCCTATTGAAACTCTTGGAGGTCCTCCTCCACCTAAAGGTGATCCTGTGTTCGAATTAAAGCAATTGCCTGACACTTTGAAGTATGCTTATCTTGATGAGAAAAAGATATATCTTGTTATTATTAGTGCTAACCTTTCAGAACATGAGGAAGAAAGATTATTAAAAGTTCTAAGGAAGCACCGGGCTGCTATTGGATATACTCTTGATGGTCTTAAGGGCATTAGTCCCGCTCTATGTCAGCACAAGATTAATATGGAACCTGATGCTAAACCCGTTGTTGATTACCAACGGCGACTGAATCTTAAGATGAAGGAAGTGGTAAGAACTGAAATATTAAAACTTCTGGAAGCAGGTATAATCTATCCTATTGCTGCTAGTAGATGGGTAAGTCCCGTTCATTGTGTCCCTAAGTAAGGAGGTATTACCGTTGTTCCTAATGATAAAAATGAACTTATTCCACAAAGAATTGTCACTGGCTATAGAATGGTAATTGATTTTAGAAAATTAAATAAAGCTACTAGGAAAGATCATTACCCTCTGCCTTTCATTGATCAAATGCTAGAAAGATTATCTAAGCACACACACTTTTGCTTCCTAGACGGATATTCTGGTTTCTCTCAAATACCTGTGTCACAATCTGATCAAGAGAAAACCACCTTTACTTGCCCTTTTGGAACCTATGCTTATAGACGTATGCCTTTTGGTTTATGCAATGCACCTGCTACCTTTCAAAGATGTATGACTGCTATATTCTCTGACTTTTGTGAAAAGATTGTGCAGGTTTTCATGGACGATTTTTCTGTTTACGGAACTTCTTTTGATGATTGCTTAAGCAACCTTGATCGAGTTTTGCAGAGATGTGAACAAACTAATCTTGTCTTGAATTGGGAGAAGTGCCACTTTATGGTTAACGAAGGCATTGTCTTGGGGCATAAAATATCTGAACGAGGTATTGAGGTGGATAAAGCTAAAGTTGATGCAATTGAGAAAATGCCATGTCCTAAAGATATTAAAGGTATTCGCAGTTTCCTTGGTCATGCTGGTTTTTATAGGAGGTTCATTAAAGACTTCTCTAAAATTTCTAGGCCTCTTGCTAATATTTTTCAAAAGGATATTCCTTTTGTTTTTTGATGATGATTGTGAGGAAGCCTTTGAAACACTCAAGAAAGCCTTAACCTCTGCACCTATCATTCAACCACCTGATTGGAACTTGCCTTTTTAAATTATGTGTGATGCTAGTGATTATGCTGTTGGTGTTGTTCTAGGACAAAGAGTTGATAAGAAACTGAATGTTATCCCTTATGCTAGTAAAACTCTAGACAGTGCTCAACGAAATTATGCTACTACTGAAAAAGAATTTTTAGCGGTCGTGTTTGCCTGTGATAAGTTTAGATCTTACATCGTTGACTCAAAAGTTATTGTTCACACCGATCATGCTGCTATTAAATATCTTATGGAAAAGAAAGATGCTAAGCCTAGGCTCATTAGGTGGGTTCTCTTGCTTCAAGAATTTGATTTACACATCATTGATAGGAAAGGAGCTGAGAACCCCGTAGCTGATAACTTGTCTAGGTTAGAAAATATTCTTGATGACCCACTACCTATTGATGATAGTTTCCTTGATGAACAGTTAGCTGCAATAAGTGTTTCTCAAAACACCCCTTGGTATGTTGATTATGATAATTACATTGTCTCTAAATATATACCACCTAGCTTCACATACCAACAAAAGAAAAAAATTCTTCTATGACTTGAGACATTACTTTTGGGATGACCCACATCTTTATAAAGAAGGAGTAGATGGTATTATTAGACATTGTGTACCTGAGCATGAATAGGAACAAATCCTACGGAAATGTCATTCTGAAGCTTATGGAGGACATCATGCGGGAGATAGAACTGCTCACAAGGTATTGCAATCTGGTTTTTATTGGCCTACTCTCTTCAAGGATGCCCGTAAGTTTGTCTTGTCTTGTGATGAATGTCAAAGAATTGGTAATATCGGTAAGCGTCAGGAAATGCCTATGAATTATTCACTTGTCGTTGAACCTTTTGACGTTTGGGGTTTTGATTATATGGGACCTTTTCCTTCCTCTAACGGGTACACTCATATTTTGGTTGCTGTTGATTATGTCACTAAGTGGGTAGAAGCTATTCCAACTAGTAGTGCTGATCACCACACCTCCATTAAAATGCTTAAAGAGGTTATCTTCCCGGGGTTTGGAGTCCCTAGATATTTAATGACTGATGGTGGTTCACACTTTATTCGTGGTGCTTTCCGTAAGATGCTTGTTAAATACGATGTTAACCATAGAATTGCATCACCCTATCATCTGCAATCTAGTGGTCAAGTTGAACTTAGCAATAGAGAAATAAAATTGATATTACAAAAAACTGTCAATAGGTCTCGTAAGAATTGGTCTAAGAAATTAGATGATGCACTTTGGGCCTATAGAACAGCTTATAAAAATCCTATGGGTATGTCCCCATACAAAATGGTATATGGAAAAGCTTGTCATTTGCCTCTAGAATTAGAACATAAAGCATTTTGGGCAATTAAAGAACTTAACTATGATTTCAAACTTGCCGATGAGAAGAGGCTATTTGATATTAGCTCACTTGATGAATGGAGAAACCAAGCCTATGAAAATGCCAAACTATTTAAAGAAAACGTAAAAAGATGGCATGACAAAAGAATCCAAAAGCGGGAATTCAAAATAGGAGACTATGTTCTTTTGTTCAACTCACGTTTAAGATTTTTTTGCAGGTAAGCTTCTCTCCAAATGGGAAGCACCTTATATTATCGAAGAGGTTTATCGTTCTGGAGCTATCACGATTAATAACGCCGAAGGTACTAACCCGAAGCTGGTCAATGGACAAAGAATTAAGCACTACATCTCAGGTATGCCTATTAATGTTGAAAGCAATGTTATCCAAACCATGACACCGGAGGAACACATAAAAGAAACCTTCCGGAACACTCCAGAATTCTGAAAAATAGGAGGTACGTGATACGGTAAGTAAACGGACTACGAAAAATCCGCAAAAATATTTTTTGTCAGTTTTGGAATATTAGAAAATTTTGGAAATAAAGAAATAAACCGGAAGGTGATCGAGGTGAACACGATACACCAGGGCGCGCCAGGCACCCCTGGGCGCGCCCTAGTGGGTTGTGCCCACCTCGGACACCTTCCCGACTCCGTTTTCCTTCCATATGCTTGTTTCCCAAGAATAAAAATTCTCTATATATACCCCCGACTGTTTTGACAACCGCATCATAGAAAAATCCTCTGTTCTTGTTTCGTGTTGTTTTCCTGGCAGATCTAAAAATATGTCGTCTCAAGATTCGGATGGGGAAAGCTATGATGATCACTATGTCGCAGACCCAAAGATATTTAGGGAAATTTACCCCTATCTGTGGACCTCAAATGAGGAGGAAGACGCTACCATGAAGGAAACAAAGGATGATAGCTCTGAGGAAGAGGATGATCCATTACCTCAACCCGGAGACATGCATGTGGAATTCAAGAAGTCAAGCCTCCCTAGAAGCTACAAACCTGAGGTCCAATTTATCCCGTCTCGTTTTTTGCAGGAGAGCAAGGCAGCATTATGCAAAAAGATACTAAAGCTCGAGTTGGAGAACGATGATCTAAGGGAGGAAAATTTCATGCTTAAATATAAGTTGAAGAAGAAGACTACATCATCACCACCACCTTCTTCGTCACCACCACCAAAGGAGACTTGAGCACACGGGTATGGGCACTACCCTTGGCTTGAGCCAAGCTTGGGGCAGGTGCCCCGGTATCGTATCACCATCACTTTTATTCACCTTTACCTATTTTAGTTTGATCTTTAGTTTCCCTTTACTTTAGTTGAATAAAAGTTTAGCATGATCTATTTTCGTGTGTTAGTTTCGTGGCCTATCTATCTATGTAATCGAGTGAGAGTTATATAATAAAGTTTAGTTTGAGTTTTTGCCTCACTACTTTCTTGTTACAATCAAAATAAAAAGAAAGAAAAATAAATGAAAAGAATCATATGCTAATCTTATGGTGAGTAATGACATCACATAAGGAAAAGTATAAATAGTAAAATTTATTGGAGATTGACAAACATAGCATTGGTCAATGATGCAATTCATGAAAGAATTAATAAGGGAAGAGAAGATTCACATGCAAATACACTATCTTGGACATCTTTTATGATTGTGAGCCCCCATCAAATATTATATGAAAAAAAAATTGACGTTGGACAAGGAAGACAACGTAATGATTTATGTTTGTTCATATCCACATACAAGTTATATTGTCATAGATCCTTCAACATGTGGTGCTTGCTCAATATCTTTGCTAGCCAAAAATTCCGCACTAAGTAGAGATACTACTTGTGCATCCAAAAACCCGAAGCCAAACTCATTCTTTCAGAGTCCACCATACCTACCTATGGATCGAGTAAGATCCTTCAAGTAAGTTGTCATCGGTGCAATAAGGCAATAAAAATTGCTTCTAAAAGAGTTTTGGTCAATTAGTGTAAGAGAAAATTGAGCGCTATACGAACTTATGATGGCAAAGTAATAAAAGTGACGGACTGCATAATAAAGGTTGCTATCATAGGGGGCAATATAGCGTAACGTTCTTTTACATTAAGAGATTGGGCATACAAACCAAAAAGTGCATGACAACCTCTGCTTCCCTCTGTGAAGGGACTATCTTTTACTTTTATGTATTTACTTTTGTGCAAGAGTCAAAGTATTCTTCCCTATTCTTTTTTTTACTTTTTCCTTTTGCAAGCATCATGTGGTGAGGAAAGATCTAGGCACATATATCTAGTTGGATATGAGTGGGCATGAGTTATTGTTGTTGACATCACCCTTGAGGTGAATACGTTGGGAGGCGAAACTACAAGCCCCTATCTTCCTATGTGTCCGGTTGAAAAAATTTGTTCATGGGTATGCCGTGAGTGTTAGCAATCATACAAGACTAAATGATGGTTGAGTATGTGGACTTGCCAAAAGGCTCCGACATGAGACCCTTCCTGAAAACATGATGAATTGTAGTTGCAAAGTTGACTAAGAACATAGTTTGTTGGTTTTCAATAAGGTTTATGCTTCATACTTCTATGTTGTGATGAATTGTTACTTGTTCATGACAAGTTATATGATAAAAGTGTATGAATAAATTTTATGTTAGAGTTTGTTGTTGTTATGATAATAAGCATGATGCTACTATGTTCGTATTTGTTTTTATCGACACCTCTCTCTCAAACCATGTGGACATGCTTTTCAATATCGGCTTTCGCTTGAGGACAAGCGTGGTCTAAGCTTGGGGGAGTTGATACGTCCATTTTGCATCAAGATTTACTACTGTTATTTATTATGTTTTGTTGAATAATTATGCTTTAGGGAGTGATTCTAATGCCTTTTCTCTCATAATATGCAAGGTTTACACAAAGAGGGAGAATACCGCCAGCTGGAATTCTGGACCTGAAAAAAGCACATCAGAGATACCTATTATGCACCACTCCAATGAAGCTGAAATTTTACGGAGATTATTTTTGGAATAAATAAAAAATATTGGAGCAAAAAACTACCGAAGGGGGCCACCCTGGTGGGCACAAGACACCAGGGCGCACCCTGGTGGGTTGTGCCCTCCTCGGCCCACGTCCGGTGCCCATCTTCTGGTATAAATTCACTTTTAACCTAGAAAAAATAAGAGGAGGACTTTCGGGACGAAGCGCCGCTGCCTCGAGGCGGAACTTGGGCAGGAGCACTTTTGCCCTCCGGCGGAGCGATTCCGCCGGGGAAACTCCCTCCCGGAGGGGGAAATCAAAGCCATCGTCATCACCAACACCCCTCTCATCTTTGGGAGGCCAATCTTCATCAACATCTTCAACAACACCATCTCCTCTCAAACCCTAGTTCATCTCTTGTGTTCAACCTTTGTACTGGAACCTCAGATTGGTACCTGTGGGTGACTAGTAGTGTTGATTACCTTGCGTAGTTGATTACTATATGGTTTATTTGGTGGAAGATTATATGTTCAGATCCATTATGCTATTCAATCCCCCTCTGATCTTGAGCATGGTTATTATTTGTGAGTAGTTACCTTTGTTCTTGAGGTCACGAGAGAAGTCATGTTGCAAGTAATCATGTGAATTTGATATGTGTTCGATATTTGATGATATGTATGTTGTAATTCCCTTAGTGGTGTCATGTGAACGTCAACTACATGACACTTCACCATTCATGGGCCTAAGGGAATGAATTGTGGAGTAGTTATTAGATGATGGGTTGCTAGAGTGACAGAAGCTTAAACCCTAGTGTATGCGCTACTTCGTAAGGGGCTGATTTGGATCCAAACGTTTAATGCTATGGTTAGATTTTATCTTAATGATTTTCTCATAGTTGCAGATGCTTGCGAGGGGGTTAATCATAAGTGGGAGGTTGTTCAAGTAAGAACATCACCCAAGCACCGGTCCACCCACATATCAAATTATCAAAGTAGCGAACACGAATCAAACCAACATGATAAAAGTGACTAGATGAAATTCCCGTGTACCCTCAAGAACACTTTGCCTATTACTAGAGATTGTTCTGGCCTGTCCTTTGCCACAAAAGGATTGGGCTACCTTGCTGTACCCTATTTACCATTACCGTTACTTGCTCGTTACCAATTACCTTACTATCAAACTATCTGTTACCTACAATTTCAGTGCTTGCAGAAATTACCTTGCTGACTACCGCTTGTCATTTCCTTCTGCTCCTTGTTGGGTTTGACACTCATATATCGAAAGGACTATGATTGATCCCCTATACTTGTGGGTCATCAGGAGCCGCCGAAGGACGAAGAAGACGACGACGATGAGGAGGAGGAATGGTCGAACAAGGAGGACGACAACGAGGACATCAACGACGATGGCGATAAAAATCCAACGGTCGGCGGCAAGAAGCGTCCACATCAAGACGATGACGCAGGGCCATCTTACAACAAGAAGAAGAAATAAAATAGATTGTACTCCTTAAATCTGTTGTCGTTTGCTCATATTTATTCCTTAACTCTGTCTACCCTCTCGATCTCATCGCAAACAGTTCAGAATACAGATTTGTCAGTGATCATTCAAAATATCGCACACATTTGGTTTCTTGAATTGTGTGCCCTATCGAGCACACAATTCAGAACAACAAATCGTATTCGTTGTCCAGAATTATAGCACACGGTTCTGATTATCGAACTATTTGCGGCCTATCACACACACCTTGTTACGCCAAACCGTTTGTGTTCTTCCGTATCATCGCAAACAGTTCATCTGAGGGACCTGTATGCCGTACATCACACACATCTATGTTGGATTAACCATTTGTGCCATTCGCGTCATCACAAACAGTTCTTAAAAGTCAATTGTCTGTCGTAGATCGCACACGCAAATATTTTGAATCATATTTGATGGATCCTTTATCGCACACAGTTCATGTCATTGGCAACGAAGCTTGAACTATACCGTTTGCGATTCATGCATCGCACACAGTTTCGTAGAAGGGTCTCTGATTGTTGTGTCACGTTAGTAGCATCCTGCAGTAGTGTAAACATCCGTTTTGTGTGCTCGTATCGCTCATGGAGCGACGGGGCGGTCATTATCTTCCATGCTAAGCAAGTTATTCTCAAGATGAGTGTTTATTAACTTGTCATTGCACGAGATAGGCTGGTAAAAAGGATACCCGGTCCTGCATAATACAAAAATAAATAAACAAAAACTCCCCCTAGAAAGTTGATTGTTTGGAGGGCAACCGTGGATTCGGCCAACCATGGAATGTGTTTGAATGGTGGAGGGGGAGTAAAATTTCAATTCTGTTTGGGAACCGCCAATAATGTGATTAGCATGGAAGATATTGAAAACTCTATTGTGACGTTGACAGAAAAAGCACACCACTCAAAATTACATATTCATCTCTGTTTTAAACAAGGGATTTTTATTTCTGTGCCCCTGGTTCATTAGTTATACTCATTCATCCCCACGCTCTTAACTTTTGCTCACTTTTCCCCACTCCCTTGCCCGAAACCCTCAGAACAGGTTACAACGGACGTTGCCGTCGGGTCAATGCCTCTGACCGTTAACTCTGACGAGTGGGGCCGCTCCCGCGCATGCAACTGACCGCGGTCGTGGGGTAGCACGTGTCCATGGGATATACCCGAAACGTCCCATCGTATAAAGAGGGGGAACCACCTCCCAGCGCATCGCCCCTACCATTTCCCCCAAATCCCCTCCCTGCCGCATCATCTTCCTCTCCCCCACCACGTCGTCTCGCTTTCCTCCACTGCCTCCACCGCACCGTCTCGCTCTCCGCCACCGCATCCTCTTCCTCACCTTCATCACCTCCATCTGTCCGATGGCGGACGCTCGTGGCGATGCCGGAGCAGCGGCCGGAGATCTAGTAGTGGAGCTGCAGGGCGCGGTGACCGCGGATGAAGTGAAGGACGTTGGCGGCGTCCACGGCGGTGCGGGGAAACTCGCAACCGCTGCGGATGTGGAGAAGGAGGTGGCGGGCTCCGCCTCAGCGCTGCCGGAGCTGAAGGTGACGGCGTCGAGCGGCGCAGTCCATCCCGATGCACAGCCTGGCGAGGAGCAGGAGGTATTTGCACTTGCTTGTTAGTTCCAATATTTAGCTTGTAGAGTTAGTTGCATTGGTTAGATTGTGATTCGTACGGTAGTACAAATGGTTAGGGTAGTTGGTTTGACGGATGGGCCGGGGTTTTCTGTATGGGGGGGATTGGGGTTTTTGTACTAGGGTTTTTTGGATTACATTCTTTGCAAAAATGCTAGATATATCTGTATGAGAGATAGGGATCTCTGTGCTTCAATGCTACACAGATGTATGCTTATTAGATTTGTTTTTAATGCTACACAGATTGGGGTTTTTAATGCTACAGACATGTATGCTTATTAGATTGGGTCCCTATTACATTTGTTTTTGAATGCTACGCACATTGGGGTTTTGAATGTCATATGCCCAAATGGAATCCATTGATTAAGAAGTTATTTGATTCATTAGTATATAAATTTGTCCACAATATGTAGTTATATTAGCTCTGTTGTTCAATGTGTGTGCATGACAATGGAAAATGCAAATAGGATCATAGTATATTAGCCCTATGATCAATGTGTCATGTGTGCATATCTAAATTTTCAATTGGCTTCTGTATTTACTAGTGATAGATGTAATTGTATATTCAGGAGGATGATGGTTGGGGAAAAAAGAGGAAGCTGGACCTTACTGGGTTCAAGGACCCGTACGATCCAGGGTATGGTGACGACGAAGAGTATGAGGTAAGCCTACTTGAAATTTAGATTGTTCATTTAGTTCCTTTGACATGGTGTATATGAATCTATAATGTATTAATGTAATTCATTCGTGTGTGCAGTATGTCTCTGGAGAAGATGTGGATGTGGACGACGGCAACTTCGCGTCCTTCAAAGCGAAGGAAGAGGAGAAGATCAGGGCCAAGGGAGATGATTACTACTACAAAAGCAAGACCAACACTTGGCGCTGCCCCTACTGCACCACCAAGCCAAAGTCCGACCGCTTCGTTCACCTTCTAGCTCATGCAGAAGATGTAGCCATCCACGGCGAGGACTACAAGATCAGGGGGTAGCATGGTGCCCTCGCGAAAGTCCTGACTCCCCTTCCCAAGTGATGTGATGATGTGATGACGTGTTTTACTTACTTTTGGTTGTTTGGTGAACTTTGTGTGTGAACTATCTATGGATGGTATGGTACTATGATGGTATGGCTATCTATATTGGGTATTTGTGTGTTTTTAAATTTCTCTGCTATGATTTGTTTCAGTGTTTATTTTCCGAGTTTAGGTGCTGCAATGATCACACATGCTGTTTCAGTGTTGCTTCACTGATCAGACATGCTGCAAAGAATAAGAAAAAAGAGCAAATAGTCCATCATTTTATCAAATATTCCAATAACAGAGCAAAAAACAACATTTGAATGGAGATGTAATGATTTTTTGTAATAAAGGAGTATTATCCTAATTATTTGTCTCGTGTTTATTAATCAAATGCATGCTTTTTCCCACCATGTCTCATTATCCGATGTTTTGAACTGACATTCAACGGGACAGTATAAATTCAAAAAAATGCAAAAAAATAAAACCTTGGCAACCTATCTATGTTTGTGTAGGAGATCATGTGTGCAAAATTTGAGGTGATTTAGAGGAGGTCAAAGAAATTTGAATTTGAGAAATGTGCTCCAAATGAGCTCCCAGGCTAGGGTAAACAGCCCCATTTGTAATCAAGTTTTTTTTGGACCTACTCTAAATGAGCCAAATGTTTTTTATTAACACCTATTCAATCTATATAGTGTAGATTCGAAGTCTCACTATTTTTTGAATTAATCTTCATATTTTTACATTTTCTTTTGAAAAAATATGCTTTAATATAAAAACTATTAAAACCACGTTTAAAATATGAAAATGGAAAACTAAGTTCAGATCCTTCTTATTCACTTTGAAATAAAGCTTTGGTGATTTTTTTGATTTTTTTAAATTTTTCAAAAACTGAAGGTAACCCTACCTCCTCTCCTTGAACTCTATGAAATGTTGTACGTGATAGCTCATTTGACCTCGATCGTGCCAGCTAGGTTTTTTTTTTGAAAATGTCCGTATACCAAGTTTAGTATTTTTCCTCGTTAGTGTGTCTTATAAAACGACGAACGGCGAAGGTTTCATATTTTTTTGATTTTTTTAAAATTAGTTATGCTCAGTCAAAGCCTTGGAAACCCCGTTGACCAGCTCAAAACCCCTCTAAACCCCGCGGGGTTTCGCCTAACCCTAGCTCCGAACGTCAGCCGTCCGATCATACCCTAGCGCCAAGCGACAGCCCTCAGATGTGGTCTTCTAGAAGGAATTCGGTGGGCAGGCTGCGTGCAGGCTCCGCGCCGTTGGATCACATGGACGGCTCCGCATCGTTGGATCGTGGGGCGATCCGCGAGAGGCGATCATGTTGGTTGTGCTCGGCTGCTCGCCCACCATTGACTCCGCGAAAAAAACGTAGTTATTGGGCCCAAAAGGAAACCAAGCTCTGGTTGGGCCGTCGAATTGCGTCGTTTTTTTGCATCGTTTGCTCTGTTTTTAGTGAACGTGCTGGCTCTGTTTTTTTGCATCATTTGAAATTACACAACAATTGGCATTGCCTAGAAAATTTAGTTCTTTTTGTTCAATATAAATGCAAAATGACCACATTTATAAGGGCCAAATTTATTTTTATCATGCAAAATGGCCACAAACTATTCAAAATTTGTCTCTTTTTGTTCATATAATATATATGACCACAGATTCCCACGCGTGTAATTAGCTTCTTTTTCTTCTTCTTTTCAAACCACAGTTTCCCACGTGTGTACACTCTTGATGCCGCGATGGGTGTGAAAACGGGCTACTTCACATTTGACCCCGTTATTGCCACGGCGAAATAACACGTAGCACTACGGCTATTTAAGCCACCCTCTGCCTCTGCCATCCCTCATCCATCTCCCATCCTCTGTCATCTGCCCTTCTTGCTCTTCGACCCCTTCTCCTTCTTCTGCACATCCCTCAGCCATGCAGTACACCGGACCAACCTACCGCTTCCCACCCACCGTGCCGGAGAGGCTCTACCCTACCGGCGTGTACGTTGAGCGCACACTACGTGTGTGGGCGATATCAAGGTGGAGGACCGCAAGGAACTTCACCGAGTTCTTCCTCGCGGCCGGCTACCGCCACCTCCCGCGGGAATCTCCAACGATGTTCCACGTCGAGGAGGTCATCCAAAACGGGGTGGTGGTTGCTCTCCTTGCCCACTTCACCAACACATTCGACGCCTTCTACCTCCTCGGCCGGGTGTTTTGGTGTGGCTGCGAGTTCATCGCTTTCACCACCCACAACATGTTCACGGAGTACACCAACATCTTCCCCACCGTGTCGCGCATGCACACTCTTCCGTACCCCATCGACAACGCCCCGAAGGAGCAGTGAAGGGCGCCCGGAGGAGGAGCGAGGTGGAGAAGGCGGCGGCTAGGGTTCTAAACCCTCTATCTATTTTTCTTTTTTTTTTGAATCTATGTTATGTTAATTAAGTTGTAATTGAACTATGTTGGAGATGCTATGGGCTTGTTGGCCCTTTTATTAAGTTCTATTATTAAGTTTTCTATCTATGCTATTATTAAGTTCTTGCTAGTTTGAACTATGTGATCGTGCTATGGGCTTGTTGGCCCTATCTACATATTTGTTGATTGTTTTCTTAGAGAGCTCGCTTTGTTAGTAACCACCTAGTGCATGCAGCCACAACGAACCCTTCTCTTTTTTTTACACAAGCCACAAATATGTAGCCACCTAGCTAGTGCATGCAGCCACAAAAATATAAAACATATTGTTCAATTTATTTGTCGTAGCAAAACGGGTGCAGATGCGAGTGGATCGAAAAGGCTGAAACTGATCGTAAAAAAACGATACTCTAAATCGAGGAGACAAGCGTGCGAGAAGAGAGGAACCAGCGGCAGGGATCGTCGCTGCATCCGTGGCGGCTGGCGTGCACGAAAGCGGCTCGGTCAGTGCATCGTGGCGGCACGCATCGGCGCATGCAGGCTCGGTCGGCGCATCGTGGCAGCGCGCATCGACCCATGCAGGCAGGCTTGCTGGGTGCATGCATAGCAGGCTTCTGTCGTGGCAGCGCGCGCAGGCGTTTAATGCAAGGGACGGCCCAACGGTCGAACAGCGACACCGCCCAACGCGGCCCCACTTGTCAGGTCCAACGGGCGACACAGTCCAGCACGGCCCCACTCATCAGAGTTAATGGTCAAGCCATTGACCCGACGGCAACGTCCGTTGTGACCTGTTCTGAGGGTTTCGGGCAAGGGAGTGGGGAAAACTGAGCAAAAGTTAAGAGCGCGGGGATGAATGAGTAGAGCTAAGGAACCAGGGGCACAGATGTAAAAAACCCTTTAAACAATGAGCTCTGGCACCTATGCAAATCCCTGCTTCCCTCTGCGAAGGGACAATCTATTTACTTTCATGCTATTTCCTATTCATGTTGAGTCAACTTCTTATTCCAACCTCAGTCTATTAGTTGGCAAGCATCATGTGGTGGGGAAAGATCCAAACATATATATCCAGTCAAATATATTTGATCATGATTCATTATTGTTGACAATTATCTTCATGATAAGTATGTTGGGAGGCGAAACATTAAGCCCTTATCTTTCTATGTGTTCGATGGATGTTGTTTTTTCTAAAAATATGCCTTGAGTATTAGCAATCATAAAAGACTATATGATAATTGAGTATGTGGAGCTCTTACTAGACTTGATGATGCATTGAAATTGTTTGGTGACCAAGAACATAGATTGTTAAGTTTCAAGTGAATGGATGTTTGAACCATGACATGTTAATTGATTGCTACTCTATCATGATGATTTTTATGAGAAAAAGTTGCTGGTTATGATGCTAGAAAAGTGACAAAAATTATCCATGATCAAACTTATAAATTATGCTACCATTCACACTTCATAAATTATTTATTTTATCATTTACCTACTCGAGGACGAGCAGGAATTAAGCTTGGGGATGCTGATACGTCTCCAACGTATCGATAATTTATGAAGTATTCATGCCATTATTGCCTATGTTTACAATACTTTTATATGATTTATATGCGTTCTCATGAGTATATTGTAAACCGTGCTAGGGTTTATGAGTATAACTTAATATTTGGGAAATATACGCCTATGCCTGTCACTTTGCCTGCACCTGCCCTCTTTAATTTTCTGGCTCAACAACGTTACTATGTTCTTGAGAAAGAGGTGCGGGAATACAAAGCTGCAATGGAGGCTACTCGTTTAGCGGAGGAGGTTGCTAGAAACGCCTCCACAAGCTATCATTTTAACCATTTTCCAGATTATCAGTGGTGATCACCAAGTTACGCAAACGCCTAAGCTTGGGGTGTACGTATTTCTCACCGACGTTACATTCATGTTCACACACTTCATATAAATTGTCGGTGTTTGGTACATCTCCAACGTATCAATAATTTATGAAGTATTCATGCCATGATTGCCTATGTTTGCAATACCTTTATATGGTTTTGATGCACTTTATATGATTTATTTAGAACTAACATGGATTGACGCTATTTTCAACAGAATTACCGTGGAGTTGTTTTTGTGCAGAAAATGAAAGTTCTCGGAATCACCCGAAACTTTTTGATGATTTTTTCTGGAGGAAATAAGCCATATTGGAGCGAAGAACCACCGGAGGGGAGCAACCTGTGGGGCACAAGCTATCAGGGCGCCCCCCTAGGCCGCGCCCTGATATGTGGTGGGGTCCACGTGGCTCCGTTGCGCGTGATTCCAACATTGAAAAATCCTATAAATCCCAAAAACCCCAGAAATAAACAGAGACTCTCTGTTCACCGCTGCAACTCTCTATATCAACGAAAAACCAATCTGGAGACGTTCCAGTACCCTGTCGGAGAGGGGAAACCATCACCAGTGGCCATCTTCATCATCCCGGCGAAGGCCATGACGAGGAGGAGTAGTTCACCCTCGGGGATGAGGGTATGTACCAGTAGCTATGTGTTGAATCTCTCTCTCTCTCTCGTGTTCTTGAGATGGCACGATTTTGATGTATCACGGGCTTTGTTAATATAGTTGGATCATATGATGTTTGTCCCTTGCTATCATGATGTGATGAATTGAATCTTGCCCTTTGAGATCTCATTATGTTGGATTGAATATTTTGGTTTGATAACACTTGATGTACGTCTTGTGTGGGATACCCGTAGTGACATTGGGGTATTCTATTGATTCACTTGATATATGTTGAGGCATCAACTTGCGGATTCCGGTGACCTTGGGGATCTATGCATAGGGGTTGATTGCACGTTTTCATACCACGTTATCCGATAGAAATCTTGGGGTGCTCCTTGAAGTTCTTTGTGTTGGATTGAATATGATAGATCTAAAATTGTTTGATGCATGTCGCATAATTTACCCATGGATACTTGAGGTGACATTGCAGTATCTAGGTGACATTAGGGTTGATTGATATGTATCGTTGGTGTTGTTCTAGTACGAACTCTAGGGCTATTTGTGACACTTATAGGAATAACCCAAAAGATTGATCGGAAAGAATAACTTTGAGGTGGTTCTACTACCTACACCAATTTCATCTTATTGTTCTCCGCTAGATAAGAACTTTGAAGTGATTCTTTGTTGCACGTTGAGGGATGATCATATGATTCAACTATGTTAGCATTGTTGGGAGATTGCACTAGTGAAAGTATGAACCCTAGGCCTTATTTCCAAGCATTTATATAACGTTTTGCTTGCTGTTTTACACTTGTTACCTTGCTGTTTTTATATTTTCAGATTACAAAAACCTATATCTACCATCCATATTGCACTTGTATCACCATCTCTTCGCCGAACTAGTGCACCTATACAATTTACCATTGTATTGGGTGTGTTGGGCACAAGAGATTTCTTGTATTTGATTGCAGGATTGCTTGAGAGAGACCATCTTCATCCTACACCTCCCACGGATTGATAAACCTTAGGTCATCCACTTGAGGGAAAATTGCTATTGTCCTACAAAACTCTGCGCTTGCAGGCCCAACAAAGTCTACAAGAATAAAGTTGCGTAGTACACATCAATGTTCATCCTCTTTCATTGTATATCTGTATTAGTTTTATTTTTCCGCTTTCTTCTTGAGTGTTTGAAAAACTTTAGAAAACCCAAAAGTATTTCTCGCTTCTTTTTAGTTTTCTTTCCTCGTTTAATTATTCCTAGTACTAAAAAGAAAACGCAAAAAGATTTCCTTTGCATGTTGGGAGCTTTCCCGTGTAAATAATTTTTCTCGTTCTTGTTTTCCCTTAGTCTATTTGCTTGCTTGAGAAAAACAAAAACTCCAAAAATATTTCAGTGTGTTTCTCTGAATTTCTTTTCTTTTTGTCGAGTCTGTGAAAGGAGAAGACCACGATGAAAATGTTGAGTGGCTCTTATATGCTTTATTGTTGATCTAACACAGAGCCAATATTACCATGTCTTCTCCTTTGTCCAAAACTGTCTTGCAGATTCCAGCTTAGTCCACGGTATTCTTGCACCATTATTATCACATCATTCAGTCATGCAAGTGAAAGGTCAATAATGACGTTATTTGACGAAGTGATCATGGCAAAGGAAGCTGGTATGAACTCTTCTTGATTTCCATTTTTGTAAATATGTTTAGCTCGTTTGATCTTGATTCAGTATATTATGAGTAAACATGTTCATGATGACAATTAGAGATTATAGCTTCTCATGCCATGCTCAAATAGCTAGTAGTGAATAATGATTTATCTTATAAGTCAACATGCATTAAAATGGTTATGATGTGGTATGGTAGTATGGTATTTCCCTTTGAGAAATTCAAATGGCTTGACTTGGCCCATGTCCAAACATGTAGTTGATTTAAAACCAATGTAGCCTTCATGATGTTTAAATTCAGAGTGTTCATATCCTACTCATGCTATGTAGAATGTTAATTATTCATAAAGCATACCTATGACCATTTTCGCTCTCTAGCTGGTCGCTTCCCAAGCTATTGCTGGCCTTCGCCTGTACTAAGCGGAAATGCTGCTTGTGCATCCAAAGCCTTTAAACCAAGTTATTTCACATGAGTCCACCATACATACCTATATGCGGTATTACCCTGCCGTTCTAAGTAAATTTGCATGTGCCACCTCTAAATATTCAAATAAAACTTATGTTTTGTGCACTCGTCCCGCTCATGGAGCGGCGAGGCGGTCAGTATCTTCCATGCTAAGTAAGTTATTCTTAAGACGACCGTTTATTCGCCGTCATTGCATGAGAGAGGCTGGTAAAAAGGATGCCCAGTACTGCATAATCAAATTTAATTAAACAAAACTCCTTGGGACAGTTGATATGTTGGCAGGCATCCGTGGATTCGGTCAGCCATGGTTTGTGTATGGATGGTGGATAGGAGTAAACTTTACTATTCTGTTTGGGAACCGCCAATAATGAGTTTAGCATGGAAGATATTGAAAACCTTTGTCGTAACGTTGACAAGAAAAGTGCATCACCTAAAAATTATATTTTCAATCCTATTTTAAAACTTGAGCGCTGGCACCTCTACAAATCAATGCTTCCCTCTACGAGGGGCCTATCTAATTACTTTCATATTGATTCATCATCCTCTTACTAAAAGCACCAGACCGGAGAGCAATATTGTCATTTTTATGCATTGAGTCTAGTTAATGTTGGATGTGAGCATGACTGGATCTTTTCTACCCCGAATTATAATGTTTAGTCGCTGCTTGAATTTTAGAGGTGCTCTGCATTTATGTTTTGCGGTCTCAGAAAGGGCTAGCGAAATACCATGTCACCATATTATATCATGATTTTTTTGATAAACTGTTGGCATGTGAGATATCTTATTATTGCTTGCTAGTTGGTTATGTATTGCCATGAGTTGATATGATGTTTAATTGTTATCATGGATGTGTTTATTTATAATTTATGCTGAAAACTTGAGCACTAGCTAAGCATGTGTATAACGACGAGAACAAAAGAGTTTGTAAAAGTTTTCTTTATCACTTTCAGTTTGTCAACTAAATTGCTTGAGGACAAGCAATGAGTTAAGCTTGGGGGAGTTGATACGTCTCCAACGTATCTACTTTTCCAAACACTTTTGCTCTGGTTTTGGCCTCTAATTTGCATGATTTGAATGGAACTAACCCATCCTGACGCTGTTTTCAGCAGAACCACCTTGGTGTTATTTTTGTGCAGAAATAAAAGTTCTCGGAATTGGACAAAACTTTTGGTGGATTTTTTCTGGGAATTATAATGAATTATGGAGTGAAGACCTGCCGGAGGAAGGCCACCTGTGGGGCACAAGCCAACAAGGCGCGGCCGCCCCTAGGCCGCGCCCTTATGGCTTGTGGGGCCCACGTGGCTCTCCCGACCCTAATTCCAGTCCTATAAAATCACATCTTCGGAGAAAAAAAACATAGAGAAGTTTTCATCGCGTTTCACGAGCACCTCCTGTTTTTCCTCGGGAGGGCTGATCTGGAGTCCGTTTGGGGCTCCGAAGAGGGGAACTTGTCGCCGTCATCATCACCAACCCTTCTCCATCAACACCGCCATGATGCTCACCACCGGGAGTGAGTAATTCCTTTGTAGGCTTGTTGGATGGTGGTGGGATTGGATGAGATTGATCATGTAATCGAGTTAAGTTCGATAGGGCTTGATCCCTAGTATCCACTATGTTTTGAGATTGATGTTGCTATGACTTTGCTATGCTTAATGCTTGTCACTAGGGCCCGAGTGCCATAATATATTATATTACCTCTGAAGATAAGAATGATTTGGATCCTATCTTGCAAGTTGTATGCACCTATTACGTGTCTTGATCCTCAAAACCCAAGGTGACAATAATTGGGATTCTTTCCGGTGATTGTCGTAGTTTGAGGAGTTCATGTATTCACCATGTGTTAATGTTTTGTTCCGGTTCTCTATTAAAAGGAGGCCTTAATATCCCTTAGTTTCCAATAGGACCCCGCTGCCACGGGAGGGTAGGACAAAATATGCCATGCAAGTTCTTATCGCAAGCACATATGACTATATACGGAATACATGCCTACATTACATTGAGGAATTGGAGCTAGTTCTGTGTCGCCCTAGTGTGTAACTGTTACATGATTGATGTCATCTAAATCATTATCCACCACCGATGCACGTGCCTACGCTTTACATATACCAAATCTTGCTAAGTTACTATTGCTACTGCTACTGTCACAACTGCTACAAAATTGTTGCTGTCACTACTACTGTTCCTTCTGTTACTACTATTTGTCGTGCTACTAAACCTTTGCTGCAGAGAGATATCCCAGGTGCGGTTGAATTGACAACTCAACTATCAAGGCCAATAAATAATCTTTGGCTCCCCTTGTGTCGAATCAATAAATTAGTGTGAAATACTACCCGTGAAGACTATCACGATCCCCTATACTTGTGGGTTATCACCCAACAGTAATTTTTTTACCCACCGTATGCCTTCTTCGAGAGAGAAGCCTCTAGAGAACACTATGGCCCTGGGGTCTCCTCACAAATATATTTACAAAAGCTCTAAATACCTTGCTACCATTATTTAATTTCTTCTTATTTACAATTTTTATATATCAAATTATCTATCTACCACTGCTTATCGCTTGCAAGTAACGAGTTCAAGGGGATTGACATTCCTCTTGCCCTTGTTGGGTCCAAATGTTTGCTCTTTTGTGCGTAGGCGCTGAAGACGGGAATTTGTGTGGTTCTCCTATTGGTTCAATAACCTTGGTTCTCACTGAGGGAAATACTTACCTTTGATTTGCTGCATCATCCCCTCCTCTTCGGGGAAAACCCCAACGAAGTTTACAAGTATCAGGCGCGTGCGATTAAATGAAACCCTGTCGTTCTCTCTATTCCCCCTGTCGATTTCGTCTCCACTCCATGCAACCGCTCATATGACCTAATGCGGTCATATGGAACGTCGTCTTTGAATTTGTCGACGTCTTTGTTAATTCCTTCCTTGGAGTTTTTTATCCCTGAAAGGTTAGTAATGAAAACTCCCAAGTATGGATGAAAACTTAAAGGACTCAGGTCTTAGATAAGACATGTTTAACTTGACAGAAATCGTTCCTAAACCAACATTCATATATATAGTTTTTGTTTGCTTTAGAGTTTTTCGGCTTCCTCGACCATGACAGAACTTACCTCATCCACTTATCTTTCTTCTTTTTGTTCATATGGTAGGTATAGCTTCAAGCGTTGTCCGTTCACGATCCAGGGTCTGTGTGTTCCCCCTTTCAACCGAATGGCTCCGGAATTATACACTTATTCGATCTCATACGACCCATCTCAGTGAGACCTGAGTTTCCCTAGAAAAAACTTGAGACAAGAGTTAAATAGGAGGACTTTGTCACCTGCAGTGAATGTTCGTTTCAGTATCTTACGGTCGTGCCACATCTTAACATGTTCTTTAAACAACCGGGCACTCTCGTAAGCACTGTTCTGAAGGTCCCCCAAAGCATGTCTATCTAGTAATCTCTTCTCTCCTGCTTGCTTAAGATTGAAATTGATATTTTTGATATCCCAATAAGCTTTATGTTCTAACTCCAAGGGTAAATGACATGCCTTATCGTATACCATCTTGTATGGTGACATACCCATGGGGTTTTGTAAGCGGTGCGGTAAGCCCATAATGTCTCATTTAGCTTTCCTGACAAATATTTTCTGGATTTTTGCACCGTCTTCATTAGTATTGTCTTTATCTCCCAGTCAGAAATCCCACTTGGCCACTTGTTTGAGGGTGATATGGTGAAGCTACTCAATGGGTCACACCATACTTACAGAGTACCCTTCGAAAAATTCACTGTATAAAATGAGATCCTCCATCAATAATAATAATATTAGGGACTCTGGACCTGGGAAGATGATATCTTTTATCATCTTTAGCGAGGTAGCCGCATCTCATGGTGAGTTGGGATGGCTTCAACCCACTTGGTAACATAATCTATAGCCACAAGAATGTGATTATGTCCATTTGAAACAGGAAAAGCTACCAAGTAGTCCCATCCCCAAAATATCAAAAGGTTCACAAACCAAGCTATAATTCATGGGCATTTCTTGTCTCCTACCTATATTACCTGTGCGTTGACAAGCATCACAATTTTTAACAAACCTGCGTCCATCTTTGAAGAGTGTAGGCCAGTAGAATCTTGATTGAAGCACCTGGCAGCAGTTCGATCGCCTGCGTGATATTCTGCATAAGGGTTGTTATGGAAACTATCAAGTATAGCATTCATTTCATGCTCAAGCACACAATGCCTAATCATGTCATCTGGTCCATGCCGATAAAGAAAAGGATCATCCCAGAAATAATACTTCAGCTCACTGAAGAACTTTTTCCTCTGATGATAATTCATATCAGGTGGCATGTACTTTCGTGCGAGAAAGTTAGCGAAATCTGCAGACCAAGGTTCTATCTTTTTAACCATACCCAAACTCACTTGGAAAGGACTCGTTTAATGGAGCTGGATTGCAGGGTATTCTTTCCATGCGCGATAGGTGGGCTTCTATTATATTGTCTTCTCCTTTACGGTCTACTATCGACAAGTCAAACTCTTGAAGTAGTAATATCCACCCAATCAATCGAGCTTAGCGTCCTTCTTAGCAAGAAGATAACGTAAGGCACGATGATCCATGTGAATTGTTACTTTTGAATTAATGATATAAGGCCTAAATTTATCACAAGCAAAAAACAATAGCAAGTAATTATTTTTCTGTAGTCGATAAATGCTTTTGATCCTCATCCAGACTCCTGCTAGAATAAAAGATAACATTAAGTTTTTTACCATCTCGCTGTCCCAAGACAGCTCCAGTAGCATAGTTGCTAGCATCACACATGATCTCTAAGGGTTCATCCCACTTTGGAGGTTGGATGATTGGTGCTGTGATTAGAGCATCTCTTAGCTTCTCGTAGGCCTGCACACAATTATTGTCAAAAGAATAAGGCTTGTGCAAAAGGTCAGCCTGAGGTTTTGATACTTTACAATCTTTAATAAACCTCCTATAGAAACTAGAATGACCCATGAGAATTTGCATTCCTTTTATGTCTTGAGGGTAAGGTAAATTTTCTATTACCTCTATTCTTTCTTGATCTATCTCGATGCTTTTACCTAAAACTTTATGTCCGAACACTACTCCTTCGGTTACCATGAAGTGGTTCATTTCCCAATTAAGTACAAAACCTGTTTCTTCACATCTCTGCAAAACTTTAGTAACATTATAGAGACAGTTATCAAAAGAAGCGCCTTGGACAGAAAAACTGTCCATAAATACTTCGACAATTGTCTCTACAAAGTCAGGGAAAATTTTGAAAATTCATTTTTGAAAAGAGGGTGCTCCATTACATAAACCAAAAGGCATCATGTGATATGCATAAGTACCGTGAGGACAAGTGAAGGTAGTTTTCTCTTGATCTTCAGGTCTGATAGGTATCTGTGAAAATCTTGAATAGCCATCAAGATAACAAAAATAAGAGTGGTTAGCCAACCTCTCCAATATCTCATTTATGAATGGTAGCAGGTAGTGATCCTTCCTGTCCACTTATTTAATTTTCTAAAATCAGCACACATCCCATATCCAATAATGGACTCAGTCGGGACTAGGTCATTATTCCCATTGGTTACAAAGGAGACTCCTCCCTTTTTAGGAATGCAATGGACCAGACTTACCCACTTATTGTCAAAGATGGGGTAAATTACCCCAACGTCAAGAAGGCGCATTACCTCCTTTCTTACCACATTTTTTTGTGAGGGGTGAAGTCTTCGTTGACTTTCAATCACCAATTTAGCTCCTTCTTCAATGGGAATAGCATGAGAATAAATAGAGGTATTTATTCCCTTCACATCTTTCATAGAGTTTCCCAAAGCCTTGCGGTGCTTAGCTAGCACCATCAATAACTTCTCTTTTTCTTTCCCTAAAAGGTCAACATTAATTATAACAGGAAATCTTTCAGTATCATCCATGAACTCATACCTTAGTCCTTTAAGTAATGGTTTTAGAACAGGAGAAGGTAGGTCCTTGTCTCCTTTCCTTTCCGGTATCTCATACACTTTATTTAGGCGTGGGATAACTATTGGAGTGGCATCCATTATCATTTTGATCTCTTGCTTTTCCTCGCCTTCAAACACAGACTCTGGCATTACCAGAACCCTCTCAACTTCACCTTCAGGAGTTTGGAGATGAATCTCAGCTAACTGATTCAATTCTTGCTCATCCTCATCTTGAGCTTCCTCCTGATATGGCTTGCTTAGGATGGAGGAAAATGGAAATTTGATCATCTCATCTCCCCATTTCATAGAGATGGTTTTCTTTTTTATATATGCTCCTACAACATTCAGAAAGGAAGTTCCAAAAACAAAAGGACAATCTGTATCCACTGAAATCATTAGTACATAAATATCAATAGGATAAATGAGTGGTCCTATTATAATGTTGACATCTCTAAGAATGCCACAAGGTATTCGATCTGTCTTATCTACAAGTTTAATGACAATGTCAACTGGCTCAAGAGAAATATGTTCATAATTTTTTGCATAAAGAGTGTAAGGAATAATATTAACTAGGGTTCCAGGATCGCACAATCCAAAATAAGAATTAATGCCAAAGGAACATGATAAAATTTGTTTAGCTCTATCCTTACCTTCGGTACGCCCTTTGAGGTAAGATGCAGTATCTCGATCTAGGTAAACTTCTTTGTTGACCACTGCTATGGGGGTAGCAAGTTCCTTCATGATATCAACATACGAAGGAGTCCCATATTGTTCAACCTTAATACTCTTTTTATGTTTGACTGAAAATGACCCCCCCCCCCTTCTCTTTGCGCTTCAACTTAAAATAAGCTTCATGTCGGTCTTTGGGCAGATTAGTTTTGTTCTTAATTGCCTCTACCATGCTAATTGCTTTAGTTTCCTTGGTATGCTTTACAAAACTTTTATCTGGTAACTGCAAAAATTCACAGAAGTATTTCAAAATAGGCAAGGCAGGGTTAGTTTCGATATTAAGCTCATGGCAAAGATTTTTCATACTATTAGTTCTAAGAAAAGATTTCATGCTATCATAAACTTGATCAATCTTCATCTTTTTCTTTTGAACACAAGTACCAACTCTCAGTGTTATGACAGATTCTATCAAGTAGATTCCACGCTTGGGAAATCTCTGTCCCCATAAAAGATCCTTTAGAAGCAATATCTTGTGTTTGCTTACTCTGTGAATCAAGCCCACCATAAAAGAAGTTCATAATTAGACAGTCAAGATAATGATGTTCGGGGCATTCAAAGAGTGTACCTCGCTACCTTGTTTAGGCATCTACTAATTTTTCACCTGGATGCTGCCCAGAACTGCTAATCTTCCTTCTTATATTGAATTTTTTTTCCTTGAGGATAATAATAAGCGTGAAATGCAACTGATAAAATTTTCCAATTGCTCAAGGTACTCAAGGGATGATGTGATAACCAATCTGCAACTCTGTTCTCAAGTGGAAAGGAAATATTTTAGCTTTGATCTCATCATTGGTTAAGTCCTGCAACTCAAAACTTCCACAAGTAGTGTTAACTTTTTAAATATGTTTATAAGGAATTTCAGTTCCATCATCTCTTTTACCATATCAATCAACTGAGGATTTATCTCATATACTTTACCACGTAGGTCAGGACCAATAGATCTAAAGCTCTCTCCTCGAGCTGGCCCTACAACCAATTCCACACCTACATGATAAACTTGTTCTTAAAAGACCATGGTTGATCACACTCTACAAAAATTGTTAGGACACAAAACAATTCAAAACTCAAGACTAAGCCCAAAAGTGCTCAGCTCCCTGGCAACGGCGCCAGAAAAAGCTTGATAGCCTTCAACTGCACATGGTTTAGTTGTAGCCTTTTCCAAATAAGAGTATCGATCCTACATGGAGCACATGAATCCGACTTTTGCCTCTTGTAGTGAATTATGTATTTTTGTACATGCAATTAATTGTAGACCGAAAACAAAGTGAGGGCGATAGTAGGACAAACTGTAAATAGATAACATGAAACTAAACAGGGAGAAACTATTGAATGTATGTGACAAGCAGAGCAGTAAGGCGTTCTCGGGGAGTCCGGTATCCCCATTGGTATGTTTCTAGTGCACCTACACTTAGGCATATTATGGTATGGATACTTGAGCCACTGTTGACGATTATGCTGGGCGAAGCAACACGTTCTACTCGAAGTAGACTTCATGCCACACACACCACCATTATAGTCTCCCCAAAGTGTTACAACTCATGTTAATTAAGGGTTTCCCCGTGGACGCGGCCTCTCTAAGGGTTCTCCGTAATTCCTAGTTCAATTGCAAAGGTTAGGAGCAAGAGGGTTTTACTGCCACCTCAAATTTCATCCTAGCCCTTTACAACGACAGTGATATACTTTGTGGCCATAAGGCACAAATGCTGAGTGGGGACCCTTGACAACATTCACGAAGTTATTAAACTAAGCATTCAGCAGGGAATCTCATATCCAAAATAACGTTTTAGATCCTACACATACCAAGGTTCATCCATATCTCCGAGAACTAGGGTTCTACTCACACATGGGGAAGACAAACATCATAACCATGGCGTTGGAATACATGGATGGATGGTTCATATAACACACAAGACGATCCAATAGGGTTCTTGATGTTACAACAAGAGGGGTATGGATGATGATTATGATAATGATGATGGTAGCGATGATGTTGAAGCCCCTGTGCACGTAGTGAGGAAGATGGCCCTCTTCTCCTTGCGAATCCCTCCTCCGGATGAACTCTGGAGGCTAGGGTTCTACCTTCTGGATGAGTTTTTGGTGTTTGTGTGCGTCTGATCCACGATCCAATTTCACGGGGATGAAGTAGTCGACCAGGCGGTGGCGACGGTACTCCATACGACCGCCCATACAAGCGGGCGCGGTCGTATGGAATGTCGTCTTTCACTCTGGCGCCCCTGCGACGTTTCCTGCTTTGGCCTCCTTGCTTGAATCTTTTATGGTAACTGATTATCACTTTAAATACGTGATTTCACTACTATTTCTGGGGATCTTCTCCATATTATGCCAATTGGTCAAAAAAGTATTACGTGAGGGATTATCAACGAAAGAGGTGCGTGAACGCGGTAAAATTCCACAAAGGCTACGGTGTAGGCATACAATACTTAGTAAAATTGTCACATAAATTGGACTCATCACCCGCCGACCCCTGTATAAGTCGAGCGGTTTAGTCCGTAGAGGCAAGGTTTTGAGATACATTCACATACGATCTCGAGGTAGATTAACATGTACTTTGTATTCCAACACAATCAATACAAAAGAAGCATGATGTAGGGTTTTACCTCTTCGAGAGAGCCCGAACCTGGGTAAAAATCGTGTCTCTTGTTCATCCTATTACCATCTAGCTGAGATCATCAGCTCGGGACCCCCTACCCAAGATCCGTAGGATTTAACCCAGACAGGGAGAGCGGCTATTTCCAAGATGTCAAGGTCGACATCTCAATGAAAGGTTGAACCTTCAATTTGCTCCGTGCGTCTGGTTAAGCCATGATGAGGGATCTCTAGTGTGGAAACCACACCATCGACGATCTAAACGTCGACCAGGAATGCCATCGAACCGCTTCAGCTACACAAAGGGATCTGCATGAGACACCAATGCTGGAGCTAAATCTGCCAGATCTCGGGTAGGGGATCCTGAACATGTAGCTTTGGTACGATGGTAATATGAGACACGATGTTTACCCAGGTTCGGGCCCTCTTCAAGAGATAATACCCTACTCGTGCTTTGATTGTATTGTTGTCGATGGGGTACAAAGTATATGTGATCTACCGCGAGATTGTGTGTGTATGAGTTTGTATGTCTACGACCTTCACCCCTCAGTTTATATAGATACAAGGGGTGCCTAGGCTTACACATAGGTCGGTTGCATGTAAGGACAAACGTGCCAATGGCTACCTCTAAATCTTGGAGTACGCACAAAGTCTTTGGGAGATTCCTTCTTAGCGCTCTTGGGCTTGACGATCGAGGCCCATCATTTGATAATCTTAGGGGGTCATCGGCCCGGTCCATATGAATGGTAGCCAACATGGTGAGTACCCCTATTCTAGGACTCCATCACATGGCAACAAACTCGGCTACCATGGCAGTAAAAACACCCTCTACAACACCATCACCAGTCGACACCCAAACCCCTGCAATGGCAGCAAAAAACAATGTCATGGCATAGGAATTGGAGTTTTCCACCTCGCCCTTCGAGCACCGGGGTCTCTTTGACGACGTCGACAATCCATGTAACTCAAAACAACCTTCAGAGGGTGTTCGATTTTTTTGGTTTTGTTTCTTCTTTGTTGTAGTTTAAGCCCATTCGTCACTCCAGCGCTCCTGTCGTTTTCTCTTTCTGTTCTTTTGTGACTCTTCATGTGTTATTCTTGGCCCGTCGTACCGTGTTGTGGAGTGGTATAAATTTTGCCAAGCGCGTGAGGACGGAAGATAAAGGCACGCAGCCAACCCTGCAAGGAAGATGTGTGCTAAAAACATGAAGCGAGTGAGAAAAAAATTGCCCGTTTGATGCTATCAATGTCCCACAATGGTGTGAAATGTTGTTGCTTCATAAAATGTTGTGGTTGGATGTTGCTCTTTTTAGTATATTGCTAATTGTTGAGGCTTATTCAAGCTATTTGCAAAACTTGGCACCTTATTGAACGAATCCTATAATTCAAGGGTTGTTTATATATGTGTTGTGCGGGTTGTTCATATATGCCGGTGTAAATTACAGTTTTTTTGCATTAATATATGCATGTAGTGCCACCACATCATCAAGTCATGTGTATTAGTCATAAGTTATTTTTTTTGCATTAGATTTCATATTGACGATATATGTGTTTGACGATTGCAGCATACATCTGTACTTCACTCTTCACATTTTGTTAGATATGAAGTTCTTTTGATTGCAATTCAAAAAAAAATACACTTTATTTTTCTTTAATCTTACATTTGCTTTTCATTAGTTTTAAATATTTTTAGCAACTTTTACGTATTTGTTTTACGGATACAAAAAAAATAGTCACAACAAATGGTTATATGAGGCCTAATAAAAATGAGAAGTAATGGAGTAGTACACGTCAATTTATTTTCTCCCTTTTTCTTTGTCCTTTCCCCTTTCGAGGCAAGTGGAGCATCAGAAAAATAAAATGCTCCTTCTACGTGTCTAGTCACTAGGCGTCCTTTTTGTACCAAAAGATAAGGCACCTTTCACAATGGAAGCACGGTACGATTTACACCTTTCCGGCTTATGCTTAAGTTTAGAGACGAGATGAAGCATGAAACTTTGTACTCAATAAAAGAAATAACAGTATTAAAAATAAACTCTTTCAAAGTGGTATTGCATTTTTACAATAAAAATCATTTTATTCTTAGGGCATCTTCAACATTGACACGTAAATTTGCTCCGCATCCGTCCGTCGACAGGGGGACCAATCCGCAGACACGGATGTGAGAATCGGCCATCCAGCGCTACCAGCACACATTTCAAAAACGGTTCAAGTAAACCGGACGAAATTCATGTAAATATGACGGTTAAAGTTCGGACATAATTTACATAAACGGTCGATATTTCGACCGCAACTGAAAACTATAAAAAAAAAGCTAGACCCTATATCGGACGACCACCTCATACGTGTGGCCGCCCTGCCTTGTCGCATTGATGTCCCCGTTCGTGCCGTCGTCGTTGTCGTCGTCGATGTCCCCCCAACGGCGGAAGGGTGCCGGAGGGTCGCGACAGCCTTGTCCAGCGGCTTCCTCGTGCTCGTGAAGGAGCTGGTTCGCCTCCTCCTGCACGGTGCGGAAGGCCGCCCCGGCTAGAGCAGACGGTGCCCGCGGAGCTCTGACAGCGGCCTTGCCCTTGTCGGGGTTGATGGAGGAGTCGCTAAGCGACCACTTCTCGCCGGTCTTGGCGAGCTCGCCATCAAGGCGACGACGGCGGCGAGTGTCCGTCTCCGTGACGGAGATGAAGCGGTCGAGGGCCCACACGGTGGCTAGGTCCGGGTTGTTGCAGTGACGCGGGTCGTCAATGCGGGTGTACCGGCTCTGCGGCATGAGGGACACGAGGTCGTCCTTGACGGGTCGGATGCGTTGGGGGGACGCAGGCTCCTCGACATGACCTCCGATGTGGAGGTCGCGGTTGTGCAGTGGGGACGTGGGTTAGTCCTTCACCCGCCGCAGCGGGGATGTCGACTCCCGCTTCACGCAAATGCACATCGGGGACGGTGGCTCCTCCTTGATGCGCGCCGGCGATGGTGGCACCGAGCCCATCTGACGGACGAATTCTTCGTCAGAGCGGCCTCCATGAGGAGACGGGGCCGCCGCTGCGACTGCTGGTCCTCCTTGCCGAAGGATCCCGTCGCCATGGATGCCGAGGGACCCAGAGAGCGAGGATGGTGGTGCCAAGATCCGCCTGATGAGTAACCTCCATCGCCTCCGCCTGTCGGCGTGGAGAACCACGACTTCTGCATCACCGCTGGGCTCGAGGAGGAGGAAGGGCTCAGGAACGAGGGCGGGGGGGGGGGAGGGGGGGGGGGGTTCTCAAGGAGGGGAAGTGCGGATGTCCCCAATGCATGGCTTAAATAGTTGCGACAAGGCCAGGCAAAGGGTTGGTCAGCCCGCTTCAACGTGGCGCAGCGGCCAGAGTTGGTTTCTCGGGACTTGGCGAACGTATTGAAACGACGATGCCCGAGAGGTCACGTTCGTCAGTGTCGCCCTAACGTCCGGCCACATCACACGATATCAATGTCAGCCGTTGCATGCCCTT